>OU893348.1:7582733-10082733 GCA_918026875.4 Diatraea saccharalis | reverse complement strand
GAAGTAGCACATTCAGTAATAATTAAGTTTAATAAACTCTTCACGCAGTTGCACAAACATCTAATAAGGTTTAATAACAACTTTAAGCTCTAACGAATGTTCTAACTTTGAATATTTGTATCGAGAATGTCGTTTTAAACCAATGACAATTGATGTATGTTTGTGCAGCTCCAGGTCAATTATTTATAATTAATGATGAAAGTAATAAATTTAAAACTTTATTTATTCTCCAAAGTGAGTAAATTTTTTTAGTTTTATCCATATGTAAATTAATTAAAGTTAATATCTAAACTGAACGAGCAATCCTTGTTTATTATATTCACTAACTTTAATCAAATTCATCAATTAAAATCAAATTACTTAAAAAATCAAACTCAATCGTAATTGCAATACCGAATCTTAAATAAATTAACCTAAGAGATAAAGTATTTAAACACCAACAACAAAAACAAAATATTATTAAAAAAAAACAGACACACAAGATATTATTTATTAACCTATTTTGAAGTAGGACAAATGAGCAACTTTTGCCTTGTATTTTATATTGTTTAGAATTATGTATGTACACCCGGCTGTACATCAGGCAACAGCAATACGTCAAATTTTTATGTTTATTTCATAAGTAGTCAATAAACTGTAGGTATATTGAAGAGAAGAGGTCATCAACCTTTGAGTACGTTAGGTAGGTATATCATAAATAACAATATTTTTTAGACGTATTATTTTCTCTATATCGGATGTAAATATTTTTAAACAACGTTAATGTGATCTATGAACAGAAATATTACATTTTATGCACTAGTTACAAACTTAGTTGTATTTTTCTTTGATTTTAAGCGGCTGAAATTAGAATACTAAAAATTATAACAGCTACAATAACATGAAATGTAAGTTGTTACGATATTATCTTCGAAACTAGCTTGTGAATATATTTGTACATATAACAAAGGATTTACTGAAAGTCTGCCGTTCTGATGATTGCAGCGCAAAGACCTGACTCATGAAACTTATTTATTTCTACTTAAAAATGAGAGGCAGCCGTTGATAGTTTCTACTGGATCATTTTTGAATCCTAGCCCTATTCGTGAATCTGTCAGTCGCCCTAACCGCAGTCTAGTCTACATGGGTACGATTGGCGCGAGTATACCAAACGAATTTTTGGGTAGGTAGTATTTTTTTTATACGAACGTAACTCCGGTTGTTGGTTTTTGTTCGAAGCGAATCTGTATCATAGACAGACCATTTATTGCATACGTCTGACTATAGATCCTGGCTAGGTTCATATTGGCACGTAACGCAAATATTGGACATAGTATCGACACGATATTTTTTAATGTTTCATAGGTTCTATGGAGACAACTGATACAGAGAAAACGTCGTGCTTATTAATAATGCATTTTTTCATTGCCAATATTGTTAATTTGATTTTTATTCAAAACATGTGATAAGGTTATAAATTCTAGCTCCCGGTCATTAAAGGCATGATCGAAAATTTATTTGGAAACGGCAGCAAACGCAGATAATCTACTCGAATTCTTCAAAACTACATTTAAATTGTACTGTATCATTATATGGGTATTTTATTTATATATTTTAAATAATTTTTATACTTAAAATTTGAATGAAACCAGTGTACGGTACCCATGTTAAGAAATACGCATAACGGCTTTAACCTTTGATTTTATCACTAAACCCGGTAAATACAATATTGTAATTTAGTTTCATATAATGATGCGGACACATCAATCACTGTCAGATATAAGTAAAATAAAAGCATGAGATATCAGCCAATATTCTATAGGCATTAGCAGCTCAACACCCACGTGCACCTGTGAACAATAATATTTCATCCAGAAGCCATGATTTGCCACTTAAGCGATAGCGAAATCGTAAATTCGAAGAAGCAATTTTCTTTGCAGTGGCCTAAAAACTTCTTACGCACAAACGTATCCACACACAGTGCGAGAGCAAATGGCATCGTATTGTAATACCATACGTTTCTGTAGACACCCCTACTTTTCAAATTTTCTTTTACAATGCGACGGAGTAATATGCGTTTTATTGGATCGTTTCTCTTTTGAAATGAAATGGAAATGTTGTTATGTGAAAATATTTATTTTACATGTGAGGATAAGCTACGCCATTGTATATATTCTTTCACCTGAATATAATAACAGGAGGCAATATAGAAACCGCCACTGTGTTACAGTATTCTAATACGTTCATTTATGTTTTACTATCTATAAGAACCTATTTTGATTGTTCTGAAAAGTTATAACGGAATGACAAAATGCTTTATATATTATCTAGTGGATGTGGGTAAGTGTACGTCAAAGCTCACGATTACATCTTCTGGTTCCAACTTTATAATCTGGATGAAATGACGCGGATCTTTTACAAAGGACGGTGTTTTTCTCACAAATGGCTGCAATACCGACGCAATGTGTTTTGCAAGATCATAAGTGGGACAAGAAATTTGTCAGTGGTACATTGTACTTATGTGGGAAGACCATATAGCTTCGGTGGTTGATGTGCCTTGGCCTTATAGAGCTTCTCATACTCGTCTTAGCTAAATAGGTTATAGGGAAACGTCGGCGAGGGTCAGTGTAAAAATTTCATCTAGTACCCGGTATTATAATTGTTCACAATCTGATGGTGACAGAAAAAGTTGACTGTAAGACATTTTAGATACCAGTCTTTACAAGGTCCTCCATGAAGCAAAATTCCCAAACCATTCGAGAAAAATAGAAAAAGAGTGATCCAGCGAAGGAGTCACGACCCTCAGGAATGAAGAGTATGATGCGAATAGATATATCTAAACAAAATGTACGTTAAATAATATGCATAATAATGCAATCTATACTTTAAAATTTCACGTTGATTCAACCTACAGTCATGTACTGTTTTCTTTCAATAATAATAAACAAATTATGCTTATTAAGACAGAATATTATTGTGATGATGAAAATAAAATACTGTTGATGAAAAAAGTAATATAAAGCTTGTTAAACATTTGCTCCTAAAATAACACGCTGTGTGAATCACAAGCTATAGTGTGAATGTAAACGACAACTTTTTACCATTGCAAATTGAATGGATGGAGCAGTATCACCATTTATGTACTAGTAAATTGAATTTCAAGCTCACGAAAGTACCTACAGAACAACAGTCGAATCGATAGCTTATTAACAAACAAAATAAATTGAACATGTAAAAGGGAATCAAATGAAATCCGTTCAAATCTAGATATAAAAATTTAAATAAGCTTATTGAATGCATTTTTGAATAGTCAAATATTTCATACGGACAAACCATTAGTCTGATAAACATTGCTTAATCGAATTATCTACTAACGAAAATAAAACGAGAGCCCGTCCACCATTCAATTTGAATCGATTCAAATCTCGATATCTGCCTTTTGAATAATTACAAGATTGTTACTTGGCCGTCAAATTACTCATCAATATCTTACGCCTTAGTTTCTACAAAGGGCGGGGAACACGAAAATTCATCAAAACTTTATTGAAGCTTAAACAATACATCGGGGCGCTAAAACATCGTAATAGTCCAGAGATTGATCGTTCACGGTTGCAACATTATCTAGACAAGGCATTGTTGCCTTTTACTCTATTTACTCCCAACAATGGCTGTGCACCGTCATATCTATAATCTAATTACCGCACAGACAAAGAGCATTTACCTTGATCTTCTATCATATTTTTGAATGTTAGCTTTTTAATAAAACCTAATATGTTTTTGTTCAGCATGAATACTGTTATGGAAAGTTATGTTACAGATTAACTGAACATTCCGTATACTTACTAAAATCTCATAAAAGTAAGCTGGTTCCTGCTGTCTGAGATCTTTCAAACTACCGCCACATTTTTTTATTTTACCAATTTATTTAACTGAACACTACTTTAATATTTTTCTAATTGTCAAGACATTTCATATCTCAATTGCCAATAAAACGAAGTTGTTTCGAACGAACAACGAAGAATTAATGACAAAGAATGATAATAATAATAAATTATTTATTAAACTACTTATGAAACGGTGTATAAAACTAGAGATAGTTACATAAAGTTGAGCAAAATAACAGAATTTATTGAAGCAAAATGGTCATGCGTAACAAATGGGTGACGCATTAATTATACCTGCGAAATCGGGTTAAGGAACTTGTCCATAAGACTTAATCAGGTAATATTTACATGACAATTTGATAAATAAAGCATAGCCATAGCTATCTATTGACGGTTCTATTCATTCCGTATACCTTATTTTTTATATCACCGATGAATTAAAAAAAAAGCGGTTAAAAACTTTTATTTTGTGATCACGAGCGGAAACTTGTACATTTAGCTCTGAAAGCTGAATCACGCCAAGACGTTGAATCAATATTGAAAAGTGCGAAAAGTTGAAATAAAAATAAATCTTTTCACTGTGAATTTTTTATAGCTTATTGAAGACTTAAGAGAATGTTTGTATTTTTTGTTTTATTTTATTGAATTGTCTTAATAATATAAATGCGAAAATTTGTATGTAGAGGAAAGGAGGTCAAGATCGAAGGTCTCAATTTGTGTTGTAATTAATAGAAATGTACTTGGCTTTTAAGTCTCTTATTTAATTTGTTCTTGAAAGGTAATAAAATAATGGTAAAAAAATCTAATAAATAATTACTCTATTCTAGTGCAAAACGAGTTATAACTCGTTAAGTAAAACCCTGAGAAAGGTTACATGCAATTCAGTATATATAAAAAATAATAATTTATGCAATTAATACAGGATTAACACAGGACAGACATCGTAAGCAGTCTTCTGTAGCTGATATTTCGTATTTTTCTTCAGGAAACTGAGATATCATTATTTCTTTTCCTTTCTCGGTTATTTTCAGTTTTCCCTTACAGTAGTCAGTAAAATGTAAAATCTATGTGTTTATTTAAATGCATTAAGCATTACCGATGAATTAAGAAATAATTCCTTTTTATTTTAGAAATAAACAAATATAAGGAATACCGATTGATTAGAACCGTCAATAGATAGCTATGCCTTATTTATCAAAATATCATGTAAATATTACCTGATTAAGTTTTATGGACAAGTTTCTTACCGTGATTTCGTAGATATAATTAACCCATTTGTTACGCATGACGATTTTGCCTAGTTTAATCCTATATATATATATAGGATTAAACTTCAGCCAATATTCAGCCACCTGTTTTCTCCCCCTCTATATATCAAAATGTAAGAGATTCGGCCACCTGTTACTCCCTAAAATCACCTTACTATTATATATAATATTCAAAAACATAAGAAAATCATTTAATTCGTTTTAAGTGTAGCTCATTCTAACAACGAGTTGCGGCCGTAGTTTATTCTAAGATATGAGTTAGGGAAGATAGATATTGTCCGGGTCCTTCTTGCAGGATACCAAACTCGCCATCCGCGTAGCGTAAGTGGCAGAGTGTTTTATCAGGTAGACCAGTCACACTTAACCTGCCCTTCTCAACAGAGCGACTCCGTAAAAATCTGAACCCGAATTAGAATTCACTCTGGTATACGAATTCTTTCCGAAAGTGACGTCAGCTTAACCTTGAATTGGTATTAACGTTTCGTGGCATAAGTGAAGTGAAATGATATAGGGTTAAAATATATGAGACATGTAATGAATAAATTAATATTTTTTCGTATTTTATACAAAAAATAGAGTTGTTGACACTGCTATCAAATTCATGTTCATTATCCTTTATTGTTCGTTCATAGTTTATTAAAGTACATTTCGAAGTAGTAAAAGAAACAATAAATGTTTTTATTTTAATCTCAACGGGTTATTATGAATAACTTAAGGATTTTAAGTTTCGCAATTCAAAAAATCTTCTTTTTATTTTAGTTCGCTGCTATCAATTAATCATCATTACATTTAATCAATTTGCATTCACGATGCTATTCTCAAAAATATTCTTAATTAAGAATGTTTAAAAAATCCACTTTGTCCCTCTGAGAAGGATCATTCGCAACCATGACCATTCGCAATCCGGGCGACTGCTCTAACCGCTGAGCTACCCAGGACCTAACAGGAATTACGAACTTTTCAAGTAACTTGTAACTTTTTCGTTACTACAGAGCGTATTTTCATCAATGTTCAGGTAATCCACCCAAACAGTCGAAAGAAATATTTTTATTTCTTAACTTTAACTTTTTCTTTTAACTTTCGATTAAGATGAAAATTTGTTCTAATTATTATATCAATTCAGAAACCGGCCTGTAGGCGGTCGCTCTGCTGATTTGAGAAGGGTTAATTTCCCTGCGTTGTCAAAAAATTAAGATAAAATGTGTGTCGTTCAATGATTTTCTCACAAGAACTGTAATAATGTTTATTCGTATATTAAATTAAATTCATATATAATGTAAATTTAATTATGTTTAAAAAAAAGTTTAACATATAAGTAAAAATTGGTAATTCAAATGTTTTTAAGGGCAATAATACATTGTTTCAGTAGGCTGTTTCTATTGAGCGGGTCGGTAGGCACAGCACGTCTCCATCCTATCGCTGCTTCATACACTGCCCGGCGACATCTGCACGTTGACATTATCGACTGGAGACACATTTTTAGGGACCTGCAATATCCGAGACCTTGAGTCATAAAGAAATATCAATCCTAGGTGAACGTGATGGGATTCAAACCCGAATGGGTTACGTAATCCGGCCGACTGCTTTAACTTACTAATAATTTTATAGAAATACACTTTATATTTTTATTCAATTCACCTACACAACCGAAAGCAATAGTCGTTTAAATAATTTCTAATTTTTTTTTATGTTCTACTTTTTATACATTATTTTTTTTTAGTTACTTAAATATTATATATGAATTTTAAATATCAATATAGTTTTTATCAATAAATAAATGAACAAATATAATAATAAACCTATCATAACAATTGGTCTAAGTAAAAATTCTGTTTATTCAATCAAAATTATTTTTTCGAATTCAGTTCTATTATCCTATAAAGCTATTTTGTATAGACCGTCTTTTGTGAACGAGGTTCCTCATTTTCCAATCAAAATTTAGATTTTATTAATTTTGTACTTTTTTATTAAAAAACTAACTTTTTCGTTTACAAACAACTGGTTCGTGAGCTCGTAACACGAGTGATGAGCACTGACATTAAATGCACAGAAGTTGACAGAAGTCAAATGGGTCTATTTGGCAGGAAGTAACAGTGCGATGTACAGGGCATCTGAACGAATGCTGCCATTAATTGTTTGTCCTGTCGATGTATAAGTCGAAACAACGCAACCTAACGAACTTTTATCTCTATAGAATGAATCAACGCATAAGAAAATGAATGAAATGAATAGGCCCGTCATAGATAAATAGATAAGGACAGATGATGGCGTAGTGTATCAACAACTATTTTTAATTACTCGTGCTCCGTTAGTAATCGTAATTTTTTTTATTAACAATAAGTATGAATACGAGATTGATTGGGAAAAATCGAAAACTTTGAAGGAAATGTGAGTTGTTCTACCGAGGTAATCTTTTCAAGTCACGTTTTGACTGTCACTAAACCCTGTTTAATTTAGCCAAATTATGAACTACAGCATATTTATACCTAATTCACACAAAACTAATTCAAAACTAGTTGTTAGAGTACATGACCTCATACGCCTTCTTAGTACGAAGCATTTCCCATTCAATGACCGAGGGCTACCAAAAGGTATTTTTAATCTCCGCAATCGCAAAACCGAACTCTCAGAACTTAATAGAACACCTCGGGCATATTTAATGGCACATAAATATTTTTAAACACATTTCATTATTTATACTCTATTTACTTTTAACATGAAATGAATAGTTGAAGACAACCAAGTGAATTACGATCAAAGGCGAATTACATACGGAATTCGCACATTCCACATCTCAATCACAACTTCCCGATTTTTTATAGGAACAAATTTAATCTAAGCAGAAGAAGGGATCCGTCTCAAGAGTGCGCGCACGTGTCCCCGCGACGTGAGCACGGGCTAACGATTTCTCACAGAACGTTATTATGTGTCCGATAAAAGACTTTATCTTGAAACAGTGCCGTTGGCGTCAGAGCCCTTTTTTGTTTGCATACCATATTTATATAACGGCCAAACATTTTACGTAACACAGTTATAGCCGCTTTCAAATTCAAACATGGCGTTCATAAGCCCAACATTCGAGGATGTGGACTTTTTGAAACGTTATCCAACTGAAATAATAAGTGTTCGCCTTGTTCAGTTCATTATTTTTGGTGCTATTTTTATTCTAATTGATTTTTAGTTGTAATATTAATCCAAATTTCAAGAACAATTAACAATTTTGTGATATTACAATTATATTAGGATTTACCTATGAACTAAATTTAAAAAAAAATTGTTTGCTTAAGTAAGACATCATTTGCTATAAAAAATCTATTATCCTTCAACGCAACGGATTAAAAATAAAAGATATGAATAATAAAATATGATACCAAACCTAATCTAACACAATGTTTAACCGAGTTCAAAAGTGCAAGAGGTTCTCAATTCGATTGATTTTCCACGATGTTTTTATCGGTAATGGATCGATTTTGGTGATTTTCTTTTTATTTGAAAGATTTTATTCTTAATGGGTTCCCGTTAATATTATATTAAAGTCAGTTTAGTAGTTTTGTTTATTTATAGTTAAACTAGAAGAACTACCTGCAGTTTTTTTTAGGAAGAACTACTAATAAAAAAACCTAAGGCAACTGAAAAAACATTTAAAAGTGAATCTTAAAAACTACAAAGGCAGCAAAAAATTGTTTCAAAAACATAATCAATGTCAATTTGTTTACTACCTGTAGCTATCATGGGATTATTTATCATTTGTTTTTTGAAGTAAGGTTAAGTTTTATTTTCTTAGTTGAAATAAATTAAAACTGGATTGGTTTAGCGTTGGAGTCGATTTAAGCTGAGACTGCACTTAGTATTAGTCAAAATTATTAAACAGAGATTTAGCAAAGGTTTACCTAGTTCTACGGGAGTAATATTTATTCCTAGAAGGTGCTTATTCTCTGTATAATTTGAATTTGGGCTAATAATAAAATTGCTATTTTAGCGTAAATTTACTCTGACGCTAAATCTTATTTATTAATAGCACTGTTAGTGTATTTGTACAATGTCGTATTATGAACCTTAAAAAAAAGAAACACCTCGACTTTCACCTCAAGAATTAAGAAAACTCAAATATGTACGTATGTCTACTTAATTGATTTTCAACATATATTTTGAAGTTTCACAATATGTTAAATATAACTCCTGAAACTCCATAATTTCCACAGCACATATTTTCTTAGACGTAACAAAAACGTAAAGTCGACTCTCATCTACTTACTATACTATGAGCTAACACAATGAGGTTAAACAATCTAGCTCCTTCAGACGTCATTAAGTTTTTGCAATTCTTCCTTAGGGACTCAACAAGGATGTAGCGTTGTACGAAGAAAATTTTCTTAGAAAAACAATAAATTTTCTGTGAGCCACGCTCGAGTGAGTTTCGGTGTCGGCTGAGCGAGAGCACGCTCGCCATAATATATTGAATTTCAAACGTACAAACTTTTACGTTCTCCTTGCCGCATGTAAAAAGATTTCCTTAAAATGTTTACAATACAATAATTTACAGCTCGTGTCAGAGTGAAACGGGATTTGATGCGAAAACAAAAACAAACCGGGGGCAAAAGGTTCCCGTTTAATATAATTGTTTCTACGTAAATTTTCAACCGGTTGTTTAAGTGAATTGCGTTGATTTCTATTGATTTAATAGATAGTGTTTGATGATTTATTTTTATTGTTAAAGCAGAGGTGGAAGCAATTTATGAACTAAAATCCATAGTTCACCCACTAAAAGGGCTTTAAAGTAGTAGTTGTAAGTTACTAGTTTGAGGCCTGTTTGTAATTTAACGCTCAAAATAAGCTCATTCCAAATTCCCATGACAATCAGAGAACGAATGAGTAAGTTCTTTATTTTGTGGGACACCTAAGGAATTCTATGGGTATTTTTGTGCATATTTTATAAAAAGACAATTAAATAAAATAGAGAATAGAAAAGATAACACCACCTTGCGGAACCTGGCGAACAAGTCACACAAGTTAACACAAAACAAGTTATAATTCAGCTAGTTGTACCACTGGTGTTTCTGAACATGGATCATTACCATTAATGAATATGGAAATCCAATTAGAAATGGAAACCGAATACAAAATACGAAGGAGGTATGTTAGTTAGTGTCTTAAATCTATATTTATAATACTCCACTTTTATATTTTAATGGTTACTTGAATTATCGAAATTGAACTCTAAGGCAGGTTTTAGTATCACGTTAACCGTCAGCACTGCCAGGCCAATATGTATGGAGAGCCCACAGAAATGTTCTCTATGGTAACACCAACCGCTCAGCGCTGAGTCGTGCGCGGCGTACGCTTTACGCGTCGGCGCCGCTAAACGGTCGACGCTGACACGTGACACGATCGTAAGCGCGCCTCTGCCTTCAGCGAGCGTTTCAGTGTCTAGCTAAAATTGAGTAAAAATGCTTTTCTGCAAAAAAGAAAAGCTAAATTATCTAACTTATGCAAGAGATCTTGTATTCTTATATTATCAAATTAAAGCTACATATGCTGCTACCTAGTATTTTTACTCGATTGGTCGATTATATTAAAGTGGCTTGGTGGCGTAGTGGATAAGCGCCGCGGCCCGCGATCGTAGTCGTTAAGCAACTTTCGCAAGGGTCGGTCACGGGATGGGTGACCAAAAAATTATTATCTCGAGCTACTCCGTGCTTCGGAAGGCACGTTAATCCGTTGATCCCGGCTGCATTTTGTAGTCGTCAATACCCTCCAATCCGCATTGGGCCAGCGTGGAGGGTCATGGCCCATCCTCCTTAACCATCCATAAGGAAGGCCTGAGCCCCTGCAGTGGGGACGTAAAAGGGCTGGTGGTGGTGGTGGTGGTGGTCGATTATATTAAGTATTTACTGAGTCAATTAAAGTTTTCGTATTCTATAAATTTCAAGTGCTTAAGTTGTAATCTGAAATCTCAAACTAGACATCAAAAAACAAGTCTAATATTATTTTAAGCTCATGACTTCTTTGACCTCTTGTTAAAGCTAATACGTTATTTAAAACGAAAAAGAATGAATGAATATTACTTTTAAATTGAATCTTGATTAGTTACGATTTATTTATTTCTTAGCCATATGAAAATATTTAGCGGGTCGAAATTAAATAAATTATATAAAGATCCAAATGTATACTTCTATACTAATATTATAAAACGAAAAGTTTGATGTCTGTTTGTTTGCATCGAATAGGCTCCGAAACTCCTGAACCGTTTTTAAAAATGCTTTCTCCACTGGAAGCTACACCATACCATGCGTGTGACATATGCAATAATTTGCCCGATTCAAGTCGCGGAAAACAGCTAATTATAATGATTTTTTATTATGATGCAAATATTATTGCGAAATCTCAAGGTCTCCATTTGGATAACGTTCATGTATATCCAAATGTTTACGTCTGTCCTATTGCATAAATATACGACAAATTAGCAATAATGCAATATCAAAAACAGTATACAAAAACGACCTTTTTTACCAAGCAAACCAATATAAATTTATTATTTAATCTGTATTCATATTAATATAATATAATATATATAAGTCATTATCCTTTTGGACTAAGTTGAAAATGTATTAATATAAACAAGTTAAGTAATATTTTTATTAAATACGTACTCATATGGATACATCACTGCAACGAGTATTATTTTCGGAGAGCTGTCTTTAAAAAAAACTTTTCCATAAGTATTCACGTCTGTCCAATTTTTAAAGCTGTTTTATTTGAATAAATTCTTACTTAGCGCTCTGATTAACCTTTTTTGTGAAATAAAGCCTTCTTTATTATTTTTTATTGCATAACTGGAATCTATCCTAATGTTATTAATAGGTAAAATTTCTAAATTTATTTGTTTGTTTGTAGGGAGAATCTCCGAAAATACGGATCATATCATGAAAATTCTTTCACCTATGTGAAACTACTTATTTACGCGGGCGAAGTCGCAGGAAAACAGCTACTTCATGGATATTTTTGAGGAGTCGTGAAAAAACCAAATCATAAATATTTCTCCATTTAGAAGAAGGTGCTATATAATCAGAGCTTGTTCCATTTCATGTTAGATTTATCTAGAAAGTTCAGGCTGATCTAGTAAATACGTTACAACACACTAAGCCGTAGAAACAGCGGAACACAAAAAAAAATCATCCGGAAAATCCTGTTTACATTCTACCTCGCCCCTTCCTCATCAAAATATCAATAAGAGTTGTAACGAAACGTTATCTTTCAAAACGTCTATTGATCGTCGGCAAAACACTTTGTATCATGAAGGTTTACCGGCGGTTGAACCACAAAAAATATTGGTGAAAAGGTGTGAGCTCTCCTAGCTTAATCCCCGACGATTTGCGAAGACGGAAAAAGGGTTCGCAAATAGGGCTGGTGCCAAACGAGAGTGTCACCGATTTTCCTTTTTTTCGCATTGTGTTATTTCGGAAACCCCGCTAAGTATTTTTGCATTGTTTGTTAAAGAGGGGCTTTCTCATTTATTTTATGGAAAGCAGAGTTTTTTTTTTGTTCATACGTCGTATATCAATAGCTGTAGCCCCAATGCTTAGGTTAAATGTACGTATTATTTAATATAGAATTGTGTTTATTAACAGCCGATATAATCGGACAATATTTCTAGACGTGTGATGATTACTATTCATATGAATTAATGTGACACCTGAAAGCCTGATTTATTTCTACGAAAACAATATTTAGTTTATTTTGAAAATGCTAATAAGACTTTACAGAAACTCATTTTTTTTATAAATTGTAGTAGGTAGGTAGAATGACATGTATGTATCTGATGCATATATAGTCTTCGAGGATGTGATTTAAATAAAATTAAAAGAATCCTACGCAATTTTCCAAATTATCGAGATATAAAAGATTAAGCCAATTGTTATCATGTTTATTCGTACTAGTTATACGTGTAATATAGTATAGGTTGATTTCAATGTCTAATGATTCAATTGATAAAAAGATCCTCTAAAATAGTACAGTTTAAATTTAATAAAAAAATACTTCTAAGTTGTTACAAATTAGAAATCATTTGTTAGTAGTTTTAACGATGGTAAAGGTGACCGTACATTGTATAGGTATGTCCGTAACGGACGCACGGTACGCAACAGATTGTAACTATTTGCCCATGTCCCGAAATGTATGCACGTGTATAACTTCCAAACGCGTGCACCAAGTTGCATGATTCTTTGTTATGTGTTCCTTATTGTCAGGACAAGGTTTGTATATAACAAAATGTATAAAAAACGAGTATATGGCGGTACGACTTTCGCCGGTTCAACTAGTTTAGCTAGTACCATTTGACCGTTTCGATTGGGGAAGTAATTTTATATGACGTTGTCAACACGCATCTCATTCTTTGTTCTTCATAATGTACGCGTTTGGTCTAGTTGATACTTAAAATAACACAACCAATAACACAGTCCCTGGCGCCCTGAGATGGGATTCGAACCCATTACCTTTCGCAATCCGGGCGACTGCTCTAATAACTAAGCTACCCAGGATATGCGAATCTTTCAAGCACTTGTTACTTTCTCGCTACTACAGAGCGTATTCTCATCAATTTTCAGGCAATCCACCCAAAATTTATCAAATATAATAATTAACCACTGAAGATGTTCTGATTTATTAAAACAAAGGAAATTCGAAGAATCTCTTCGTTCATTAAAAGCAGTTATCTATTTAGATCAATAGCAGGCAGCCCAGTGACTTGAGCTCATTTGTAACAATTTTAGGGAGAAATGAGGTCAGTCCAAAAAAACTGCACCTCTTTGTTCCTTTCCTCATGGATTTAATATTTTTCATTTATAACAATGTTAATCTTTAATTCGCCTGATTCTTAAAAGGCCACAAATATGAAAACGATTTCTGCGTAGCTCATTAATTGTTCGATAAGGCCTATAGACAATATCAATGGGTCATAACATACTATCAATATTGCAACACTAATAAACTACTATAACAATAACAAACTACAATGATTTAAAAAAGAAATGTAAGATAAGGAAATACATATTTTTATTTCGATTAATCATACCGTATATGCATTCAAGAGATTAACCTTTGAATAAAGAAAGTCAGTAGGTGGTAACCCTTGCCGAAGCTTAGTCAGTGTGGAACCCCTATATAACCAACCCGCCTTCTGCGCGCATTTATCGTTGCTCAGCCCTATTTATTCGCCAAAATAAATATAATAGTGAGGTGCGTATTCAAAGTATAAGAATCGGAAATTTAATAACTCGTCTCATAAAATAATACCCGTGTTAGTTGGTTTTATTTGATTGGACCTCTATATTGTGACTATACGACTGTGACAGCATTGAAATACTACAGAATAAAAAACTATCTGCTACTTGTACGAATTAACACTATACCTGATGGCTTATTCTATTCCTCCGAGAACGAAATTTCCCCTATGTAATCTAAAGAAACACATTTATGATGCAACAGAGGTACGACTTGACACTGCCTCTTATGCACTGATAACCTACACGAATATGATTTGACAAAATTTGACAAAAAATTTGATGAATTTGACAAAATTATAAAGACGATTCGAAATTTTTCGTTAATGGAATAGGCCCTCAAGTGTCATGTTAAATTGCGAGCGAGACTCGCACACCGAAGTCAAGTGCAGGCCAGACTCACAAAGGTCCCGTACTTATAAATAATAAACTTTCCTGTAGGGTCATGTTGGTAATGTTTTGTCCAACGAGTAAATGTCCGCCCAGTTAATAATTCTTCGACAATTTTAAACAAGTGGGAATGGAGGTTTCGTGCAAATCCAAATCCTTAGTTCGTCTTCGGACACAGTACATGACGCCAGCTGTGCTTGGTCTTTATTTTTTTTGTTGGCTAAATGAGCTAAACTGGCTAAAAACAACCTAATCATCTTACAAGGAATGTCCCGTTGCGGTACAAAACCATATTTTCTAGAAATCCATGTTTTAACCCAATCAGTAAAATAAATAGTTTAATCTCGCATTATTATGATAATATGTTAAAACTTTATTTACTTTATAATTAATAAATTACTTTAGCCGAGTCGCATGTGTAAACCCGGAACTAAATTGGAGGTGTACTGAAGCCATAGAAAACATTTTATTACAAATCACTAAAGCCAAACAAAATTAAAGTTAACACTAATCGTTAAGCTCTAACGCCCATCTACCATATTGTTCCTTTTTTAAACAACTTCAACTTCAAAATCGAATAGGAGGAGGTTCTACTTTCAACTCCATGAATTGAGGACCTATTTGTTTCTTTTTTATTCCAAAGCTTGTGGGGTGGGGTGCCGGTGGAGCTTGAGGTGGTCCCATAGAAAAATATTGGAATCGAATTAGCAGTTTTGTTAATAAAAAATAACTGGATACATTCTACCAAATAAAAGTATACTTCGACGACACATTTTATCAATGAACAAGAATTATTTGAAATACATTTTAATGTTGAAAACCATTTGGAATATGAAATATTCATAAAAAATATTGACTACAAAAGCCGAAAATTCATTAAAAATAATTGATCCTCAAAAGTCGTTCCTTCCAAATCATATATTTGACCGTGCCTTACCTAAAAACTTTGTGTTGATTACACTCACTAGCAGGTTCACCGTCACTAGGAAGTATCTATAGAAGACTAATGCGGCTGACTGATCTATAAAGGCAAATCTCAAAATAGTGGATGGATCGGGCTGAAATTTGATACACCAAAAGATCCACATTGTGAGCCGATTAGACGTTGAGTACAAGCGATGGTGAACAGCTCGCTATCGGGTATGGCGATGAATACGAATGCATGTTGCCTCGGACTTTCATGAAATGAAACAAAAGACGCTTCTCAAACGTTGGATCGTTTTCATTGTGTAGGTGTAAATTGAGCGCGAAGCGTACTGCTCAAATGAACAGTGTCGCGATGACACGTGTCTGTAGGTAGACTCAAATTAAATGATAACGTTCAACTACTTCTCAAACGAGCAGCCTTGCAATGTGAATACACGTCTTAAAGAGTTAAATAGGTATTTGAAAATCTTGAGGCGATGTCATAGTGATGATTCATCACGTTGACTAATTACAAATTGGCAGATGCAACCGGGACCAATGGCTTGCGAAGCACGGAGAAGCTCGAGATAAAAATGTAGGTCACCTGCAAGTCATAAGATTGGTGACCAACATTTGAGTACCAAATCAATACTCAACTAAAGCATTGAATACTGAGCACAAAAACCAATGCGCCATAAAGCTCCTCATTAGAACAATTAGTAACAATTTTTACAAATCAAATTTTGAATTTTCAAATCTTGAAGTTGTTGAACTTTCGAATATACTGATCAAAACAAATAGCTAGGAATTTATTAAAGTTAAAAAACTTCAAACATCAACAAATCATTATTTTAATAATTATCGTAATGTATAGTTATTTGTCTATTTTAAACATTTCTCTTTAATATAAATAACAATAAAACATTGATAACTTCAATAAATTTAGACGACATCACAAACATTGCTCGTATTCCAAGATAAGTGGCTCAAGCCATTATGAAATATTTGAGACAACGAAAGGTCTAACAATACCTGAACCAGAGATATAGACAAGTTCATTTTCTACATTGACCCGAGCGCGAATCGTACCAGGGACATCAGAGATTGCGACATCTAGAAACCAATGTACGAACCATTCGGCTACGGAAGTCGTCAGTAATGCAAAATTGATCAATTACAGTCGATAATAGTATATTAGCTCAGTGGCGTAGTGGATAAGTGCTGCAGCCGGAAATCCTTGTTGCTAAGCAACTTCTGCAGGGGTTGGTCCCGAGGTTGCTGAGAAAAAAAAATATCTCAAGCCATTCCGTGCTTCAGAAGGCACAGTTGGTTGCAGTTTTTAACATCCTCCAATCCGCATTGGGACAGTATGGAGGGTTATCCTCCTTAATCAACCATAAGGAAAGGCAGAGTCCCTGCAATGGGGGATGTAAAAAGGCTGGTAATAATGAATAATTATGATGAGTCGATAGTTATTTTAAACATATTACAAATTAGATAAAGCATATTAATTTTATTTTTTCAAACACGCTACATATCAATTTCAATGACGAGGAATTTCTTTCAAAGAAAACTCTTAATATTATACATGACAAAGTTATCAAATCGACATCTCACACCGAAGTATATTTTTCTGATTCAAAGAATAATAAAGCCTTTCTAATCTAAACGAGAAATATTCTGTTATTTAATCTTATTTGTCTTTAAAGGAAACGGCTGTTGGGTTTCCCTTTGAAATGTTATGTGAATATACTGAGCATATTTGCATATCAACATGATTATAATTAAATTAACATCGCTTATTGAATTTAATAGAGTCGAGTGAAATAATACTGACACTGAGTCAAGTTCACGTTTGAATAATATTCTCCTAAAGAGAATTTGGTATTTAAATAAACTACTATTTCATAATTATTAAAAATCTATTAATATCTCAACTACTGGAGCTCAGGCTTTCCCATTCATAGGGATATTAAAAGACTACTTTTTAAAAGTATTACATCAGCCTATCAATGTTGGGACTCCACTGCTGGGGCTCAGGCCTTCCCCATGTGTGGAATCGATTCAAATCGAATAGTGGGCCATGACCCACCGCGAGTGCACAATATGGATTGGTGAGTGTTGACGACTCCAAATGCAACCGGGACTGGCTTATCGTGCTTTCCGAAGCACGGAGGTATTCGAGATACAATTTTTTTTGTCAACCATCCCATAGCCATTGCAAAGCGCACTAATCATTACGCCATTCAGCTTCTACTACTTTTTTGCATTCACAATGCTATACTAATAAATATCTGTAATGATATTAATATTTTATATGATGTAATGTTATATGTAATTATATTCCCTGGGTTGCGACTGCCGAAATTTCTAGCCATGTTTCTAGCCATAGGATACTAACGACATCTTATCGATGTTGCCGATATCTTTTCATATTACTTCTTTGTTATGTCTTTTGGTGGATAAATTTGCGATAAATTACTAATTTCGTAACACTGCTGTCAAATCCATAATGATCATTCTTTATCATTTCTTCGTCGTTAATAAAGTACATGTTAAAGTAAGGAAAAAAATTATCGGCATAACATCTGTAAGATATCGTATCCTATGGCTAGAAAGTTAGACGGTTGCTCCCCTATGGCTGGTGGATTTTTTAAGCAGTTTTCATTGAAGATATATCTATTTACATCTTTATATTTCAACTTATTCGTTATACATTTCCATAATGGAAAATAGTACTTTTATATAAGATCAAAATTAAAATCCCGAACCGTGCTTGTATTCAATCTAATCTCGACTTTTAACAAAGTTACGTTAAAAATATTACGTACTTTTACTGTGGCTATTGCAAAGATTTTATACTAAAAAGGCTTACTCCATAAATAATAAAAAAACAGTTATTTAATGTTAGCTTAGCTTAATTGCTATTTTATGTGTTCAATGAAGTGTGTATCTATCTCTCATCTTAGTTACGGCAGTTACTTTAAATACTTACCATTGAAGATTGTAAAATGAAATTGGGTTTTATCTATAGATTAAGCCGAAAGGAATCCGAAATAACTGATACTGAAATTTGACAATGTCTATACCTATTCGACGGTTTAAATACATTGTCTTATAGTTGCAATTTCTAAAATAAAAATTTATGTAAAACATTAAAAAATCCTGAGTATAATTTAACTTAAAATGTAACTTTTATTAAGTGATATTGAATCAAATATATATTTCTTTAAGAATATCTTTCAAAATAGATCCATAAAGTAATCCTGCTTTATTATTAATTAAATTTTAATATTATTCATAGCAAGAAATGATCTTTCTGATGTTTAGCGGCACACCTGCCCCAGGCGTCTTAACGTGGTCGAAATTAATGCGACGCAAAGTCGGCAAAAGTCAATTACACTTTATTAAAACCGTCTCCATTTATATCAATTTGACGCAAACTGTTACAAATACTGGTAATGTTCCGTCCTTTCATCCGCGAGGCGGGGCTACGCAAGCGCCGCGAGCGGCCAGCGACGGCAACAAAGCGGCGGCCTGCGAGCGCGGCCAGTACGCAGCCGGCGCGCTACGAGCACGCAGCGATTGTAACGCTCGCTCGCATCGCTCACCGCTCGACCGCTTGCACGATCTCGATCACCCGCTCAATTCACAATTGCCCGATGAATATTTAATCACACCTGTTCCGACCGGGTGAATGAATGAGCGAACTCCGTTGCCTCATCGATAATCATGACAACACATTTCCAATATTTGTAAAAGTTTATTACGATGTCATTGGGTTAAAGTAATTATAAAACCATGAACGGTCGTAGATTGATATCGCGATCCACGAGGGGACTATTTGTTTTGTTATTATTAATTGTAAGGCATGCAGTAACATCTTCAGATGGTAAGTTAATACATGTAATAAGAAACTTCTTGGCTTATTTGTACAAATAGAAATACCGTTTCGTTCTGAAAGTAAATTTACTTTAGCGGAAATTAAATAATGAAATGCTAACGAAGTTCAACAGATAATTTTCCTGCTTCTTTGTCAGTCTTTTTAAACTTTACTATGCAAACGACAACAATGCATTTAGATAACTTGTGTCCTAATGTGTTTTCTATGTATTGTTGTCGCCTGGTAAGTTCAGAATCTATTTTACACAAAGTTTGCGACAACGCGAGATACAAGAGTTTGTAAACACTCCCCAAGTACCCATGCACCGCTATACACAAGGAAAAAGAGAGAGGTTTAGCAGACCACTACTTATAATACTCTTCGCAGCTTATATTGTAGTATAGAATGTATTCATGTGTGTATTTTTTATAGCAATTTACACAATATAAGTACCTAGGCCAGATATACAAATGAACTCATTTAACATCGAGTGTTTTATTACAAAGGTATTAAGTTTAATACGTATCTAATAATATTAATTATGTTGCTGATAATTATATATTACTGAAATAAATAATTAAACCACATAAATAATTGTGAAATATTGATTGGTTTTAGTATCTTGTAGCTATAATATTTTATTGTTGTAATCAAATTGTATTATCTCAAAACTGTAACAGAATTTGGATGTCAATAACTTTATCACACTTTTAATGTGAAAAATATATTTATATTTTGAATATACATATTATTGTGCCATTCTTAATTAAAAATATTTCATGATTACATTCCTATAAATTTATATAATCTTAGAACTTCCAACAATTAAAGCCCCTTGAGTAATTTATTAGAGAACTTTGTTGCTCATAAACATTGACTGAGAAACAATTTTATAACAAAAAAGTTCATAAATATAAATCAGAATTAAAAGTTTCGTTATCGCTGTAATACAATATGTGATTGACGGATTTATTATAAAATACAACAAATTACGAATAATAAAATTTATTAAAAAAAAAAATATTTATTTGTTCCCAATTTTTTTAATGTATAAGATTTTTATTATTATCTACAGTCGTTACCACGTTACTTATTTATAAAAAATCATTTTTCTTCAAGCGATTTTAAACCTTAACATGTGGATATTAAGTTCAAAGTTGACGCAATGCGTGTCGTGCGGCCGGTGCGTGCGTGAGGTCAATATGGACGTTCACCTTAAATATCACGTGTTCGAGTGCGCGCGCTACCGCAAATATTCTCGAACACAGAGACAGGAGACAAGAAGTCACCACTGCGTGCTTAGCCTTAAAAGTTGGAGTTTCAAATATTTACAAGGGACAAGCTAAGAAACAGGAAAAATAAAATTTTATTTAATAAATATTAGTAAGATATGAGCGAATCGGAAAACTATTGTAAACAGAGAGAGCTATTCCCATAAAGAATAAAACATATAAAAAAATCTATTAATCATTTTCATCAGCGAGAAAAAATAACGTAACCGTGACTTAACTCAACTAGTTGTTTTCCTTTGACTTTGCATGCATAAATTATAGCTTATTTTACCCTCTTATGATTCCTCAAAGAGTTATGAATGTTTGTTAGTTTTTCGAGATAGTTCGCATATAAGGAATTAATAACCCTTAAAAGTTTTATCACAAGTTCTAAAAGATAACGCGGGTAAAAACTTTACTTTATAAATAATCATAGGAAATAACATGCTTAGGAACTCGATGATGCAATGGTTAGCGCAATCGGTCCACGATACGTATGTTAAGCAACTTTCGTAGGTCCTAGGATGGGTGACCGAAAATTCATTATCTCGAGACCCTCCGAGCCTCGGAACGCACGTTAAGCCGTTGGTCCCGTCTGCATCTGCAGTCGTTAACACCCACGAACGCAGAGCTAAGAGACTCATCGGCGACATAAAAATAGTTAACAAGCTGCACAGCTTGAGCCATCGCCGCAATGTCGCCTGCCTATCCGATTTTTATAGGATGTACTACGGGGAGTGTGCTCGGGAGTTGCATGAGCTCATTCAGCCCATTTTACTATCGGCAATCTAGACGCACGGCGGGATACCATCCTCACTTGCTTGATATCCCAAGATACAAAGAGCTTTTCTTCTTCTTTTTTACTGCGCACTGCCAAGGAGTGGAACTCCCTGCCGGCGTCTAAATTCCCGAGTGCATAGAACCCAGACCTATTTAAGGCAAGAGTGAATAGGTTGCTTCTTGGCAAGCTCGTCCCACCGTAGATCTCATCTACGTCTTGAGGCTAGATTGAGGTCAAGAGTGAGCCCATTGTAAATAAATAAATAAAAAAAAAACCACCATCCGCACTGGGCCCGCGTAGTGGATCATAGCCCATTCTCCCCATTCAATTCGCTTCAATTCCATAAAAAAAAATATATATATTTATTCAGTCTAGGCTGTTACAAGCACTTGTGAAAGTCGAGAGCTACGCCATCGTTTCGTAAATTTACGGCGGGAGACCTTGTACCGAGAAGAACCGGCAAGAAACTTGACAAAGGCTACTTTTTTCTCCTTGTTTATTTCATACAGAGCGTCAAGATTGAAAAATGACTTCATTAAAATATGAAATCACTTTCCATTACAATATTACAAAATATAAAAGTAAAACAGTATTTTCGTCAATCGAATCACATGTGTAGTCAAAGAAGCTCACCGATAAACAATTTAATATACATGAAAAATGAGCCATATTTAACACCAAGTAGTTTTGTCGTTTAAATATTCATTAACAGTATAATATCCTTTACTGAGTAGACAATTCTTAATATGGGTTTTTAAACTTAGTCAATGGTTAATTTAAAATTTGCATAGGAATTTTGTTATAGTAGTGTATACCTTGACGATAGAGCTTTCTTTAGCCTGCATCTTGGGGAAAGCCTAAGGCCCAGAAGGGGGAACATTTATAAGCTGGTGATAAATAACATATTCATATGACATTCAGTACAAATCACTGATATAAAATCGTTTTACTTAAATAAACTAATCATAATAATCCATTTAAGTAATACGATTTCATATTAGTGAATTATCATGTTGACAAATTCATAACCGACACTGACAAAACATTCGATTGACACACAATTGTTCGAGGTAAAACGAATCTTCCCCATTGTTGAGTATTGTCAATGTTATCTGATGGAGTTCAAAGCACCCCGAAAGCAATTAAACACTAATAAAGCAGATATTTATCGTTTCAATGACGTCATTGCCGTCAGCTCATACGGCAGCAAACAATCAGCATATTTTTCCGGCACGCCTGTGCCAACAACGATATCTATAACCCTATTATTCAGCGGATTAGCTTTTTGCTGGATGAGCCATAGAATATTCAAAAGGGAATTATTGGATTCCGTTAGCTCAGGACGAATTATGTACCTATCGATTGAGTACATTTATTAAGCTAGTTTTGAGTCGTCAGTGAAAATTAAAATTGGGATAACTGTGTTCAGAACGTGACTAGAAAGATAATCTGCGCCAGGGCTATTTTAATGTAACACAATTCTGCTAAATGGAAAGCCGTGTCGTTATATCAAAATCTAGGATTACCTCTCAGAGAATACACAATAACGGATCTGTTGACATTGCGAAGTCTTCAAACAAAACAATATAAACCACCCGTAACTGCTGCTTGGAGATACTTGAAGTGTCATTGAACAATATAGACATTATTTTGAGTGCTGAGGCCTTTTATTTAGAAATATGGCGCATAATTAAAATCTGATTGTGATTTTCAACTTGCTCTGTGTATTTTGATTCCTTATTGAATTGTGAATTTTGCTTTGTTGGCAAACTTTCTGTTCTCATTCTATAGCTTAATTGTATTTTTACTATATTGTGAAATTTTCCTCTATTTTAACGTAGCACAGCAAAAAGGACTGTTATGATTTTGATCGGTATCTATATATGTTCATCTGGTTGCTTCTAACTTACTTATTGTTAAGCAAACTAACAGCCGATAAACAGAAAAGTGAATGATATACTAAATACCATAATACTACAATAGAGATATCAATACAAGCATCTTCATCGCCCGCTGGTTAACCATACTAGCTGTTTTTATAGTCTATGTAATCCGCATATGATGCAGCTTCCCGTAAGTGAAAGATATTTCATAACCGTATCAGTATTTCCGATGATTGTCTCCTACAAACAAACAAAGTTAGACACTTCCGCTTTATATACTACTCATAGTATAGATAATGAGTGCACCGGTCACCGTATCGTACTTTAGAGGACGCTTATACCAAAAATGTGTTTGTATATAAGACAAGAATAAATCGGTTTTGTATATAAGACAAGAATATTTTAAGTTTTGTGATTTTTTCATGGTCAGATTTAATTTTGGAACTAAACTTTCATGCGTTAACAATTTTAAAATTATTACTTTAAACAAAGTCTGTGAAACTATTTCAAAATATCATCTATGAATTTAATTTTTAAATTTGCCCACTAACAATTTTCTATTTTCACGTAAAGTTAAAGTTTGAAACTCGTACATTTTAACACGCATCCTATTTATGCGAAACTTTACCTAATTAGAACCATAAAAATAACAAAATATGAGGCACCGTAACAAAATATCGAGTTAACAAATTAGCTGGCTAATTTGTTTGAAGTCGCGGGAAGTACACCGCAGGAATTCAAAAAGGTCCAAAGCCGGGCTCGGTGACGACAAACCACATTCCCAATTAAAAAAGAGTCACTTAAAAGCCGCTAACAAAATGTTTAAACTACCACATTTTTCAATTTTAATGAGACACTAAACTGACACTTATTTTTTTTGTTGGATTAAATATTTTTTCTTAATATTTACCCTAGGGTAAATACCATACATGTTCGTACATATATAAATTTACAGGATAAATATTCTTAATGAAAAACGCTTAAAAAATCTACTTTGTTCCTGACACTCTGAGATGGGACTCAAACCCATGACTATTCGCAATCCGGGCGACTGCTCTAACCACTAAGCTACCCAGAACCTAACAGCACTGACGAATTTTTCAAATACTTCTTACTTTTTCGCTACTATTGAGTGTATTTTCATATATGTTCAGGCAATCCACCCAAAGAGTCGAAAGAAATAATTTTACAAATACCTATTTAAACTTTCTATAAATTGTTCTAATTTATGAAATATATAAAAATTTTGCATTCACAATATTATACTGGAAAATATATATAGGTTCGAGTCCCATCTCAAATTGCCAGGGACAAAGTGGGATTTGCTAAGCATTTTTCACTAAGAATATTTTCAAATGCAAAATTAATCAAATAAAACAATTAGAACAAATTTTCACATTTATCGAAAGTTTAAATATTTTTAAAAATATTTCTTTCGGCTAAACATTTATGAAAATACGCTGTGTAATAGCGAAAAAGTAAGAAGTGCTTCAAAAATTCGTCAGTCCTGATAGGTTCTGGGTAGCTCTATGGTTAGAGCAGTCGCCTAGATCGCGAAAGGTCAAGGGTTCGAGTCTTATCTCAGGGTGCCAGGGACCAAGTTGATTTTTTAAGCATTTTTCAGTATAGCATTGTGAATATGCAAAATTGTTTAAATATAATATGTAATTACAGGTTAAAATTTACAATTTATTGAACTCACGGTCGTCATGACTGTGAGCTTAATCCATTGTAAATTTTAATGAGAACAAAGATGTAGTTCGTCGACAATGCAGTAACATAAACCGATCAAAATATTAAACGCTATCAAATTATACATAACTTGCAAAGTTTCTATGTTATCAAATTTACATCCTCCTCTAGCAAATTGATCGTTCGCAGACCAAATTACTATCTGATTTCACAGAGGAAACTTGTACTGCTCCAGTTGCGATCTTGACAACCTTATGTATGATTATTTGCGAGTTGCTAGCACAAATTTGTTCGTCAACTCGACGCCTTTGCCTGAACTTGTCATGCCAGTTCATTGGGACGCCAATTGCCATATAAACAAGCCGCCCCCAACCCGAACTATGGCGCATCCGAAACTTCCTTGTTTAGTATTCTCACGCTATAAACATACACGCTACGGTAATAAAAAATTTAGATTTATATATCACACAATGTATTTAAAGACAAATTTTAAAAAATGTTTTTTTTTTCGATTTGTACTAACATTTTGAAAATATAATTTTCAATTATTAAATGTTTCATTTAGGTAATTATCCCAACAAAACATAAATACGAATTCAATGCCAAGCCCAATTTTGAATAATGCGTCGTTCTCTACTTCACTGACAAAAGAATCGAAATATGGGTGCCAAGTTCTAATTGTATATTCCCTGAGGTCGAAATTCTAGTACGAAATTTGACTCGATTTTTATTACGTCCAGCCGATATTATGTTTGCAAGTTAGTATACTTCCTGTTTTGAACTGAACTGTAATTACTATTAAATTGGTATATATATTTGTTTTGTTTGGCTAAATAGCGAAGTAAATTCTTTGCAGGCTTTAATAAAAGTGAAAATTGTGAAAGATCAAAAATAGATTCTTATAATATTACACACGGAGCATTGCCAGTCCCTTTTTTCAACTTCTGCACAATCTAGAAAAAAAAAAGAAATTTATAATTATTTTCTGGCACACTAAACCATTAGGTTTTTTTTCAATAAATAAAGGTCAAATAGTCTTGTGCTATATTATTTTTTCTGTAGGGTTATAGATAGCTTTAGTTACAGAAGTACGAATATAATACGATTTACATAAGTAAATATTCTTAAATAATTCGAAGAAAATTTACGTACATTTGAAAGTTTTATTAATCATAGTTTGCCCACCACTCATGCAACACATTCTTTTTGTTTTATTTTATTTTTATTTCTAATAAAACTAACTTAAGGAAGTCCTAAATGTCAAAGACGTTGATTCATTTATTAGCTACATAAATATAAAAAAGGCCTAAGTGAAATTACATTAAGCTTATCAGATTGAAGTTGACATAATAAAATATTCAACAACAAAAATGTACCAGAAAAATTAAATACATGCATCTACTTAGAAGCAAGAAAATTAGAATAATTTACCAGAAGATTGTTTAACATGTTTTGTAGTATCATATTTTTCTATACCTAAATAAATTTCATCACAAATCATTGTACATAAAAATCAGTTGTTAGGTATTATACGTCTTTTATCGTGATGTTTTGATGATTTAATTCTAAAAGTCTTTAATTTTAATTATTATAATGTATTGGAATCGAATGTATCTTACGCCGCATCTTAAAAGTCACGGTAGGTAGCACTGTAAAGTCAGGTTATAAACAGTGGAAGTGGCTTGTTCAACGGATTCCGCTAATAAATGGCATAAACACATACCTTCTTATTATAAAACAGGAACTAGTTTTAATACCAGGTCTAAACCACTATTCAAACCAAATAAGTGAAGACGTCCCGATTTGAGGTTTTCTCTTCTGTAACCTTCAATGTTTTAGGTGGCCAGTGGTTAAAATGAAGTACTAATTTTAGTCTTCGTTTTATAACAAGACGGTTCTTTATGAGGTGAATACAGTTTAAGCGATGCAAATTAGTGGGATTTAAACAAAAAAGTGTTTGAATACTATCAACTCCTGCAAACCTACCTCATAATTATACCTACATTAATACCCTTGACATCGGATTAAAACACACTTAACCTTCAATTCTAGATTGTTAACTATAGTGCGTTCAACTTTGCCATGAACATGTAGTATAGTAGCGCAACGGAGTGCATTTTGATCCAATCCGATGACAGGGAAATCGAGTTTAGTTATGCGGTAGGCCCGCTGAGGATGCTTCATGAAAAAGTGAAACACGTGGGAAATAGTTGGTGGGGACGGCAAGAATTGTTACCCTCTGTGCACAATTATTTATTTGCGAGCGCAGATATATATAGTTTAAAAGTGATGACTTAAAATAATAGTTACATATTAATCAAAATTATTAAGATGATTTTATAGACGATTTTGTAACAACAATCAAGATGCAAATGCATCCTCCTGTGACAAAGTTCGTAAGTTTATTAAAAAGTTTAACGCTCGACCCGTTTCAACACCCACATTGTGAGACTTACAAGAAAGTTTGTTCTCGGGCCAACTTTAAGCGAGATTATGTATCTACATGGTTTTATTTTCTAATATCGGTATATTTGCATATTAAATTATTGAAGTAAACTAATATGACACTACTCTTTAAAATACTGGAAGGACCCAATTATTGGGTTACTAAACTAATAGGGATACGATCATGCCTTTACGAATATAACAACATATACTTAATTTTCTTTACTTTTAAAAGTACAACTTGGTTTATCAGTCCTGCCAACCGTGAGTTACAAAATAACACTCCCCTGTCCTCCATGTAATGAAGCCAATTTTCTTAGCCCGCACCTACCTTTGCTCTCCTTTGAATTTTCTTCCGTATTTTCCTTGTCATCCATCTACTTCCGCGTTTCCGCGCAAGCAGATTACTTTTGATTTCAAATTCCATCTCCATTGATTTAATAAAGAACAAATTGTTTGGCCCATTCCCATTAATACAGGCGAAAAGCACAGCGAGAATTTTGAGTAATTTGTCTCTATTTCCCAAAGCTGATTTTATAATATTATTACGAAAACGCAACAATGGTATTCTGTTATATAAATATAGAAGTTATTACTTTATTCGATTAATGTTGCATTGACAATGCTATGTGATAAATATCTTTATTGAATTATGCTTTAACAAATTAAAAAAATATTGAGCTACCCAAATTCCGATTATCAAAGGACATTGCTCAACGTCCATATATTGGTGGCCCCAGAGCCAAAAAAATATAGGAAAATACTTATTTTATTGTGTGTCACTAACTAATTCTCATTATGTATTTATTATACCGCGACCGAGTTTTAGAACTTATTATCACGCAAAATATAATTCATTTTGAGGTTATAATTTGTTTGGAAAACCACCAAGAGATGGCACTCTAAGAACATGATATGATATTAATATCTATATTGTCGAAGCAAAAAGCAAAAAACAATAGAAAAATAAATCATTCTAATAGTTAAATAATATAATACCTATTGATAAGCTTAAAATTAAAAAACCTATAGCTTTTTGATGGTTTACATCAAAAGATGGCGCCTTAAATACATAAATGACATGATGTTAATATGTTTACGAGAAATATAAAGGTAATGTAATAGAAACAAAGTAGTTTTTAGGATATGTCGTATGAATATCAATCTTTCTGAATAAACAAGAGTGAATTATCAACAGTTAATGAATTTAGTTTGAATAATACTCAGTTTTTATGTCCTTATGTTTTAGTTGGAAAATCACCAAGAGATGGCGCTTTTAGTTTTAAGTTTATTTTCAGTCAATTTAATTTAATGTTTTTGTGTTCGATGATTTAAAGGTTATCTAATAAAAATAAATGATCTTCTTGATATGACATGTAAATTACATCCATCTGCCTCAATAGAATTTAAGTATATTGAATGTGAATATTTGCGAATAAAAAAGTTACTGTTAAAGTACTTTTAGATATTAATTTTGGATCGCAGCTTGTCCGTGTCAAATAAATATTTGATTCCAATTTAATAAATAAATTAGTAATTATTATTGAAGTATTAATATTTAATGGTATTGGGGCCATTTTCGGCGATGTCCTTTCTCTAGCAGTTATTAATTTCGCTACTAGTGAGCTGATTTTCATCAATGTGCATGGAATCCACCCAAACCCATTTAAATAATTGTTATTATATTTGATCAATCTTGCATTAACAATATTGAAAAAAATCTCTTAATGTTTCATTAAGAAGTCCCACCTCAAAGTGCCAAGAAAAAAGCATTTTTCATTAAGTATATAAGTTGTCATTCAATAACTTTATAAACCCAATGTCTACGTGTAAAGTACAAAACAATTAATACTGAATAGTTTTGACTGGTACAAACACGAAATAAACATTATTATAAGCAATAAACTTATAGGAAATTCAGCTGTATAGTCAAAAGCCGAATTAAGCCAAAACAAATTCCAAACATGTCGAAGCAGCAGCAAACACATCGATGGAGAGTTTCCAACTAATTTTTGTTTAGTTCCGTTCATAGTATGGCACATGGATTTAGTTTTATTAATTTTCAGTCAAATAAAGCATCCTTATTTGCTGTAGTTTCGTCTTGGAAATATTTCAAAGCAAATTTTCTCTTACTTAAAGTTTACGCTAGTTGCCTCTGAGTCAGCTGCAATGCAACTGGCATTTACGAGAATATGGAGAAAATTCAGATTCTCTCCACTCCTTCAGCGACCATTCAAAATTACCGAGCCGTGCACCCAGTATATATAATAAAAGAGTACTTTATCATGTTATTGTTAATACTCCAGATTATACATCGTTACTATAATTAACGAAATTAGTGGTTCTAAATAGATTAATTTAAGAGCCCTTGATAATTTTTGGTCTGCAATTAAGGAAGCCAAGAAACTTTTACAAAGACCAGGAATGGAATGGGTGACCAAAATTTTACTTATGAGCTCAGAACTTAAAAAAAAACCGTTTTAGAAATTGGTCTAGCTTACTGCCGTCATTAACATTAGACCCTCGCGTTGTGGGTAATGGTGCGTTCTCGCCATAAAACTCTACCCAGGGACCTTTGCCTCAACAGCGAATACACTTATATTAAGATATTTAAATTGATAAATTCCAGTTTCTTAAACGGTTGATTCATAAGAAAAGGGTTTTTGGCATGAGATCCAATATATTTATTTTTTCGTTTTCTTAATAACATTAAATATAAATTACGAAATTAACAATAAAAATTATAATCGATCGCTAATAGCCGGATTCACAACAAACGATTTAACTGGGAAGAAAAAATACAGAGTAACAAAACACGATTCAAGTTGTATTTCATATAACTTTGCATCTTGGATTGCGGGAGACAACGTCGCCCAATCCCACCGCTCCTGTGGGGCGCACTCTAATGCACGTGATGATACGAAACGCGTATTTTTATCTACTTGCATCGCTTTGTTGTACTAAAAAAAAGTACCTAGAAATCACCAATATAATCTAATCTTTTTTTTAATCTATTTTATAGGACATATATCTTGAAGATATGTCAGATCTATCGTACGCTAAACATAACTCATCTACACTTCTAAAGTTACACATTCATAAATTAACAATTGAGATATCAAAAATCACATATAAGTTTAGCCGAGTTTGTCAATCAATCTTAAACCACTCATCCGACTTAATGTTAGAGGGGAATGATCGACTATTACTGGCAACACTAATTGTTGATTTCGTTACGTTAGCTGTCACCGTTATTTTTTATTTGGACGATTGTTTAGTTTCTAGCCAATATACTACCGAGTTGTTATTTTTGTAAAACTAATGCAATCGGCGTTGTAATTTTAAATTTATATTTAACAATTGCATAGTAAAATGTTCTTAGTATTAAGAATAAGATACCTATCTAAACATCCTTGCGATTCTGAAAAATTTGAACCGGAAATCGAATCCACTCGCTGCCGCTTTTGAAGTGAATTCAGACACCTGAATTCACTCAACCTTAAAATGGTAATAACGTTTCATGGCATAACTTTTGAAATGACATAGGAATAGAATATCTGAGACACGTATGAATCGACCAATCTTGTTTGTGTTTTTGAACAAAAATGGAATCAACATTCGGACACATGAGTGAATTCGAATTCGGGTTCGGATTCTATCAAAAACCAACCATTTAACTTTAAATAATTACATATCCTCAAATCATTCTATTAATACAGTTTTCAATTTTTAAACTTCTCTTAATCTCTGGCAATATCAAAGTAAACCGCCACGGCAATCGCTCTCGCAATAACTTGCAATATAAAATAAACCGAAATATACACACAAAATTTAACCGATTTGTCAGAAAAGTTTTTAGCTTCAACCGGCATAGCACGGCTTCAACCACGCGGTTGATTTTTATATGGTACATTCCAAAAAATATTTTTAAACGAAGTATAAGCAAAAGCAAATTTCATTAAAAAATTTATTTTCTCTTGACATTGAGGAAGAAATCAAAAAGAGAATTTCTTTTCTTTTATGAAATTTCTTTAGCAAGAGGACCCCGTAAAATAATTACTTAAATAGTTTTATTTTACAATTAAGTCCACTAATCGAACTTCCCATTATAAAGTTGTTTTTTATTTATAGAATATTCACATTGTGCAAAATTATGTAAAACTAGTATTTTTATTGAAACCTCAAAATAGTTTTTCGGGATACTTGGCACGATAATTACTGATTAATTTATCGGCATCTGCATTTTAATGATGTTTCAAACATATATCACAATAATAATTTTACACATAAGTATAATTATTTATACTTATGTGTAAAATTATTAGTGTGATGTTTATTATTATTAATAAGAGTTAATTTCAACACAACAATTGAATCTAAATGCACAAATCTTGAAATCAATTATAAAAATTATGAAGCTTAAAATGTACAAAAGCACCTGATTTACAAAGATGCAATTTAATTACAGAAAACTCTTTTAATTAATATTTATTGTTCCTACAATATCACAAAGAACTCCTAAGACAATGGAATGAGCTGTCATTTTGTTTCAAAAATATATTTACTTTTTTACTCTTCGTTGCACAGGCCACCTTCAGATCTTCCAGGCCGCTAGTTAAAAAGGGCCTAAAGCTATTTGATTTAAGTAAAACCAAATAAACTTCATAGAGAAATCTGTATAAAATTGTCTTAAATAAAACGAAATAATCCAACCGTAAGCGAAAAAGAACTTTCTTTGTAAAATCAAAAAGTACAGAATTTTTAATAAAAGAAGTATTGATTATAAACTGTAATATTGAATATGAGTTACATTATTATTGTGTAGGTATTAATAATACTTATAAAATGTTATAAAATCATAAAATGTTAGGATAAAATAATGAATATAGATATGGATAATGAATGTGGAAAACAGTTAATATTGCTTGTTTACAATAAAACGAAAAAGTCCGGCCTTTAGCTTAATGGAACTGTGAACGTCGCATAAAATTACAAAGAAACTGTTCGTATTTAATAATAATTAAACATAATAAATAATATCAAATTAATTATTGGTAACGGTCGTCGAAGATGTTTAATCTAAACTACAGTAACTAGTGAAGACTATAAATGTAGTCAAGTGGTTTGGAATATGCGTGTTTAAAGTTACTTACTCTGTTGAGGAAGCATTAGGAAGATATACCGTCTACCTTTAGTATTTTAGTCAGTACCAGAGCTTTTAATAACTACCTTGAATTTTCATTATCTCAGTCTTTAGGTGATACTTACGTGACAATCAGTTCAACGTTATACTCTTAAAACCAATTTTCGACATATCCTCAACTTCATCGTATTCTGTCCTCTATGATCGATATATCGAATTGTTATATTTTGCTTGGGACCTTATTGTAGAAGCGCATACAAAGACCCCTGTATGAGTTATTATCTTTTTGCAGTCTAGTGACAGGCACCGTTAATTTATTTTTATTTCTTGTGTTAAAATTGTGTACATCACTAAAAGTGATAGAAACAAGGTGCATTATGGCTTGGCTAAACGAAATTCTTACTGCATTCGGAGGATCTCCTAGATTACAAATGTTATAGAACCGTCCCCTGATTGTAATAAGAACTTCATTTAGCCAAGCCATAATACAACTTGCATCTCTTATTTTTATTTCGATTTTTGTATGTTACTTTTTATGAGGTTTCCAACATCCGCTATACTAAAAAACTTAAAATTTGTATTCATTAAATAATCAAAATTCCTTAATTGGCATTAATTCCTGGCGTATAGATAGATAGATTGATAGATAACACTTTATTGTTAACACCAAATACAAAACGTACATAGAACAAAAAAAAACTTATTATAAGCACCACTTAAAATTTAAGACAAGGGTTTATTTTCTAGGAACAATTATTGTAGATATAGAACAACTATTACGTGTCTAGTCTACACCGGTGCAGAATTATGTCTCAATAAAAATGCTGACTCAAGTCATGACATTTCACGCGATGCACGCCTATCACTTCGTGAAGACTTTATTTCTTAAAACTATGACTTGAAATATTACATATACCGACACGGTTTTCTTTATTTTTCATAAATTTAAAATACCAATTTAAATTACATTGGACCACATAACATAGGTCCGTTTAAAGAATAAATGTATAAAACACTGGTATTATGAATGAAAAAATAAAACAAATCGAAGGAGACAGTTCTGAAATGTTAACGCTACATCTGTACTATCTATTCTCGAAAGAGTTTGTCGAAAAATTCACGACAAAGTGGCTAAAATCAAGAATAAATAATCATTACAATTGTCATTCATTAAGAATATTTAAGGCTCAGTTTAAACAATAGGCTATATCTCCGTAGGTTATTTTTTGTGTACGTTTGATTTTTTTGAGTAATAAACAAAATAATAATTTTGAGTCTGTATTGTAATTATCAACGTCTCTAACAAATATTATTGGATGGAAATTATTTTCAATGAATCCAATGGATCGATATACCTCTTATGGTAGTTATTATGGACAAATTAAAGAAGACCAGTCTATTAACCATGTGATTTAAATACATTGGACAATAAATGTTTAAAAAATATAAAGGGAATGAGCTCAAAGCCACTCAATAGTAGTTCATTTTAATAAATACTAGTAAAGCGATTGGCTTTGTTACAATAAATAAATAAAAAAATCAGCACAAATACATTTGGAATGAAACAGCTTTGTAAGTCTTATGAAGATAACATCAGAGCCGGAATTCGTGGTGTCTGCATCCTGCCTGACCGGTAACTTTTCACAATCAAATTCTACGTTTTCGATGCGCGTTTGTTGCGACGAAATAACTTTATATTTACGATTGAGCCGCGACAATACAGTTTAGTCACGAAGTGAACATCAGTGAATAGAGGTCGTGCAACCCTAATTTTAAGCTATATTGGTTAATATTGCCATATGATACGATCATTGACTATCGGCTAGTGTACAAATGTGACAGCTTATGTTTAAAACAAACTTAACTTAATATGCAAGTTAAATTAGAAAGGTTTCTAGTTCTACTATTGTACAAGATCAAAATCGATATAAGTGATAATTTATCCTAAAGAAAACAATTTAAATAATTCACCAGTTCCACCCGCCGGAGACGAGATTCGAACACATAACCTTTCGTAATCCGGACTACTAACTAATCAAGCTAGCCGAATTGAGCATTATGAATGCTAAATAGATCAAATATAAGGATATAATCATTTTTTTTCGATTGAGTTCATAGAAAAATTATCTAACTTCCTATCCTTATTATCATGATCAATATTACAATTCCATTTTACAGTCGAAGTGCGTTATCACATACGTAATCAATTTTATGTATAACCTTTCACAACCCGTTGGTTTTATAAATATAACAGTCCGCGATTTCGTCCGCGTGGTATAGTTAGGACAAAATTGCTAAAAACGCTAAAACAAATATTTATTCATTAAATCATGTAAAATACCGGAATGTAGTTCCATGATTTTATCATTGACAATGACGATGACAATGACTTCCATATAAACGTTTTTTATTCTTTATTTCAACCCATAAACTTAACTCATTCTATCAATTGATAAGAGATTACATAGTTATCGAAATAAATAAACTACGAACAATTTAAATTACGATTATTTTCGAGAAAAAACATTACGGTTAAAATATAATGTGTATATGGTAGCCAATTCGGCAAAGAAGCAATATTTATATATTAATGTGCAGGAACAGCTATACATGTTTTTGTTTTTTAAGATGTGAATAATTGAACTTTGTTTTAAATAACATTAAGCTATTTAAAAATACAAAATATTATCATAGCTCTTCCTTCGGTGACTTGATCGAGTGCGGACGTGTCAGTGATTTTATTGTCATTAAGTGCTAAATTCCTTTATGATCTGGACGATAACGGCGCCCCCCTTGCCAAGAAAGAAAGCGACACAGCTATCCATCCTTTGCTCGCTCCGCTGCTATCGTCCGCGGACACTTCCAGCGACGCTAAAAAGAGACGGTTGCCATAATTGCTTTCCCGCTCTTAACGAATAACAATAACAAAGATAAGGTGCCATCCTGCTTTTTCTGTAACTTTTGTTGCTGCAGTACAGAGCTACTACGAATAACTACAGGGTCCGCTATATCCGCTCGTTACGTTGTATCTTGTTACGTTAAGCTAGAAATAAAAATAAATCAACGGCTCGACGAAAACTGACTTCATAAAATATAGAAATTATATCATGAATAAATCAATGTCTGAATCCAATCTAAGTGAAGGCAGTAATGAAAATACGACTAAGAAGTCATCACAACGAAACAAAAGATTAAGGGAGGAAGATTTACCGGGAGAATTTTACAAATTTAAAGAAGAAATGAGAGAATTAATATCTAGCTTTATGAATGCACAACAAAATCAAATAAGTAGTATTTTGATGGATTTAAAAGAAATACAAAATACAAACAATAGTATCAATAATTCAGTAATGCTATTAACTAAACAAAACGAAGACTTTTGCAAAAAAATTGAATTACTTCAGTCACAAATTAAACAAGACCGCGAGTATATTTCTATTCTCGAGAACAAAATAGAAGATTTGCAACGCTCAAGCCGAAAGACCTCCATTGAAATAAAAAATGCTCCTAAGAACAAACAGGAATCGAGAGAGGATTTATTAAAAATGGTGATGTGCCTTGCAAAAAGTGTTGATCTCGTAATGGATGTTAAAGATATCAAAGATATTTTTAGATTATCAGAAAGAAAAGAAAGAGGGGTAAACAACCCGCCTATAATTTTGGAGCTCGGATCCACCCTTTTGAAGATTGATCTACTCAAGAAGATAAAATTGTTTAATTCAAAAAACAAATCCAAATTACAAGCAATGCATCTCGGATTCACTATAAATGAACATAACCCAATTTATATAACTGAGCAATTAACTTCAAAAGCTGCGCGATTATTTTTCCTAGCACGAGACTTAGTGAAGATGAAAAACTATAAATATTGCTGGACCTCTTTTGGTAAGGTATTTGTTAGACAAGATGAAAGCTCTCGCATTATACAAGTTACAACTGAACCTCAAGTTCATCAACTACTACAAAAGCCATGACTATATAAAATAATTAAATTTTGCATGATTTTGTTACTCCTAACATTTAAGTGTATAATTAATAATTTACTTTTTATTTTTTTTGCCTTAAAAAAAGTACATAAGTTGTTAACCAAATGTAACCAAGCTCAAAATACATTCACTTACACAACCGCCAATTACAATAAACACAAAATTACATACAAAATACAAAAAACTGACAATATAAATGTTTTTCTGTGTGTACATATTTTGTATTCTTATATTAGTTTAAATAATTATTTAATATCCTTCTGTTTTGACCATATGAACAAAATTAGACTAAAATCATGGATTTAAACTCTAATATTATGCACGAAATAGATAACATTGAAATAGCAAAAAGCACATCTTGCAACTTAGAGGACCTATTTAAATATATACACAGAGAAAAAGAAAACAATTTAACTATAATAACACAGAACATAAGAAGTATATATAAGAACATGGATGACTTGCAAGTTAACTTAACACAGCTACCCTATAAAATTGATATACTTATCTTGACAGAATGCAGGCTGAATGCTAATAAAAAAATTCCAATTATAGGCAATTATACGGGACACTACACTAAAAATCTTTATAACCAAAATGATGGTGTTGTGGCTTATGTCATGACAACCATAGATGTTATTGTAACAGAAATAAATTTATCACAAGCCTCCGGGCTTCAAATTGTTACACCAACACACATAATATTGGGAATTTACCGCTCTCCATCAAACATTAATGCTGAAAATTTCATAAACTCACTTAATTCTCATCTAGAAACTATATCTAATCACCAAAACATCATAATTATAGGGGACATCAATATTAACTTAATTCAAAAACCGAACGAAAAATCCACTGACCGAAAAAATAGGTTATCGTATTTAGACATGCTATCTATGCACAGTGTTCTTCCCGGGCATTGTCTACCAACTAGAGATGATAGCTGTCTTGATCACGTGATGATGAAACTGAATGTAAAATATTGCTCTGCATTTATTACGGTGCTAAACTGTACAATCACTGATCATGCAATGGTAATACTTGATATTCTGAGCATCGGAAATAAAGTTTCTAATGACCCAAAACCGAAGTACAAAAACGTAACTAATTATAAGGAAGCATATAAATCTCTTATGCAAATCGACCATTCGTATTTTGATTTAGTTTACGAACCTGATAACTTTGCAAACATTCTAATCGACAGGATCAGGACAGCTATTACATCTAATACAACATTAAAAATAATTCCTAGTGGAAAGAAAATATTAAAACCATGGATAACAAAGGGAGCTCTAAAATGCATTAGGCTAAGAAATAGCATGAATCATAAGATGAAATTAGAACCACACAACGAAATATTAAAAATAACCTATAAACGTTTCCGTAATTATTGCACTAACTTAATTAGAAGACTTAAAAGACAATATAATAGGGATAAAGTAATGGAAGCTAAGAGAAATACACAGAAATTATGGTCAGCCATCACTGACATTACTCAGTTCAAACCCCCCAAAAATACTAATAGGGATCTTTTAAAAATAACATCTAACCCTATCGACTCGGTCAACAGAGTGAATCAGTTTTTTGCAAATATTGGCAAGATCTTAGCAGATGAAATTACCACTCCCAAAAAGTTAATCTCTACTGTTGCAACAAGCTTGTCTTTTTCAACCTCATCATTTGTGCTTCTAGATACAGATCCACAAGAAGTAAACAGTGTACTCATGAATCTTGACTCTAATAGCGCAACAGGGTGGGACGGTATCCCTACAAAGTTTCTGAAACATGCTAGGGATTATGTGGTACCCTTAATAACCCAACTTGCAAATCTCTGTTTTAAAACTGGAGTATTTCCGAAGTCTCTTAAACTATCGATTATAACCCCTGTGCACAAGGATGGAGATAGGGGCATCGTCAATAACTATAGGCCAATATCGGTACTGTCTGGAATATCGAAGATCATTGAAAAATTATTAAATTTAAGACTCACAAGATATCTGCAAAAATATAATATTATATCTAATAGTCAGTATGGGTTTAGGAAGAATTTATCAACACAGGATGCTATAAAAGACCTAACTAACTTAATAGTGAACACTGTGGACAGCGGCAATAAGTGCGTGGCGGTATTCCTAGACTTAAAAAAGGCATTTGACACCGTTTCTATCCATATACTTGTGCACGAACTAGAAAGAATTGGAATAAGGGGCACACCACTTTCTCTGTTTACAAGTTATCTTCAGGAAAGAAGACAAAAGGTTAGAATAGAGAGTTATGTCAGTGACGAAGAACATGTTGTAACTGGAGTTCCTCAGGGAAGCGTTCTCGGACCAACATTGTTCCTTATCTACATAAACAACTTGTGTAATATGAGACATCAAAATGGTGATACTTTCTCATATGCGGATGACACTGCTGTTGTTTTCTCTGGAGCATCCTGGGTCGAAGTAAAGAAAAACGCTGAACTGGGACTGGCAAAAATGGCGAGATGGTTTGACACTAACCTTCTTACTCTCAACACTGCAAAAACCAACTATATATGCTTTACACCGAACCAAAGAACACAGCCAGATATAAATACCTGCCATCTGAGGATACATAGATGTGACGATTCTAATAGTAGCAACTGCGACTGTTCCGTGCTAAAAAAAGTCAATTTCATAAAGTACCTTGGCGTTTGGATAGACCAAAGGCTATGTTGGCATTACCACATCGATCAAACCGTCACCAGAATTAGGAAACTAATTTGGATTTTTAAAATGTTAAGGAATTTGATGCCCGCGGTGATACTGAACACCGTCTATGTAGCCTTAGCCCAGTCAGTGATTACTTACTGTATTACTATATGGGGCGGTACAACTAAAACTAAATTTATAGACATAGAGAGAGCACAAAGATCACTCCTAAAAGTCATGTACTCAAAACCGTATAGATACCCTACAACTAGTCTATATAAACTTTGTGGTCTTTTGACAGTCAGACAATTATATATAACGAATACAATATTATGTGTACACAAAACATTACCTTACAAAGTAGTAAATACAAGTAAAAGACGAAAAGAGGTAGCTATAAAACCACGTCAGATGCGAACAGCATTTGCTGAGCGTCAGTTCATTTGTCAGTCAACTAAAATTTACAATAGATTAAATACAAAATTAAATATTTTCCAAATGAATTCTTCTACTTGTAAAGATTCCATAGTAAAATGGTTAAAGACTCTCAACTATGATGAAACTGAAACACTTTTATGTAAATATAATTGTTAATTTATTTCCATACATACCCATACAAATACACATAACAACACACAAACACTAATTATGTTACAAATATTCATGTGCACACAAAATTCACACACATCCATACATACATACTCTCATACATACACCTGCATACATACAAGAAAAGAGCTGGGAAAGATAGAAAGAGAAAGAAAGAATCTATGTTAACTTTAATGTTTTTAGATTAATGCATGATAGGATGAGCGAGGCACCCCCAACACGAGTAACTTCAATTTACTTATTGGGGTGGTCTCAAAACAATCTAATGTAACAATTATTGAATAAAATACATTATTAAATACATTATTAAATACATTAAATACATTATATCATATACATTAAGACAGAACACAAAAATATTAAGACATTAATTACAAATGTACACCGACTAATTTACAATATATTTCAGCAGTTTAAGCCATTTACACAGTTTGAAACACAAATTTACCTATTATCTTCCTAGGGTCTTGCTAGTCAAACACCAGTTTTCATAGGTATAAGTCCAAAAACAAAGAAGTTCATACAAACGTTTATACCCTTTTTGACCCTCTTCGAGGTGCAATTTCGAAAAATTCGTTCTTAGTAAACCTCAACGTAATAAAACAAATGTACCCTAAAGTTTGTACGACCAGCGGTTTAGGCTTTGCGTTGTTTGTCACTCACTTTTATATAAGTATAGAAATTTATTCAACCAATTATTTTGTCCAATATTTTAATATTCTATTCACGTAGATAACTCAATTGAAACACGGAATAATAGGTAACTCGCCACTTTAAATTGTAATTTACGTTAACATTATTAAGTATAATACATTTATTTTCAGTGTGAGGTATTTTATTGAAAATGTTACCTACTAATAAATAATTTAAAGATATCGAAAAGTATTTTATATTAGAACAAAAGACCCAATAAATTATCAATAATTATATCAATCACTTAAATATGGAGGGCTCTAGAATGAAACAATATGTAACCATGCTACGATGCTACGTCGTAGCAACCATACTACGTACGGTACATGGGGATAATTGTATGTCACAGTCACTGACTTACCGTTCTCAAAAACAGATTCGATATATTTTTATATATTTCATTGTGTTTCGCCTACAGCACAAAACTGTCTAATAACTCAAAGGGATATGAAGACAACCAATACATTCAAAGACCTTTTTATAAATACTCGTATAAAGCCACTGTTATTAATGTTGAAAATAAGACTTGAAAATTATATTTAATTATTTATCATAAATTTTTATTAACTTTTTATTTTTATCATTCCAAAAGCCTCGTAGTAGTATTATAATATCTGTGGTAGTAGCAATTCATATTTTCTTGTATCCAAGACAATATACAAACCAAAAAACAAAGTTCAAAAAACGCGCTTATTATATTTTAATACAGTAATCTATTTAGTCAAAATCAAAAAGAGAAAACTAAACTAGATTATTTTTTCCAAGATATATCTACATATTAAATGTGACAATAATATACAGCGTGACAGAATAAAATTATTCAGCAGCGTCAGAAAACGACACCGAAATAAAAGAACATCGGCGTCGTCATCAAAGAACAAATGTCTTGGAACCACCCCGTAGAATATCGAGTCGATATGAAGGTTATAAAAATATTTGGTGGAGAGCTCAGCGTTATATTGGCATTATAAATCAGCGTTAGCGATAGCGCAGCGTGGCCGCGACGACGCGTGGCGTGTGGCGGCCGCCGTGCCACGCCGTGTCGCCTCGACACCGATGCATAAATATAAAACGACACACTACTCGCCAGAATGTGTTGAGATCACGATCAAAGTATAACTTAATACTGACATATTTCCCTCACAAAAATAGAATAAATATTTAACGAGTTTAAGTAATAAAAATTATTTAGAAAGTAATTTCAGTATTACATGTTAGAGACACTATTCCATATGGCTACTTTCTTCTACCTATGTCATAAAACTATTTTGATTTCAATTCATGTCATTATCTTGCTTTAAGGGCTAGATAATAACATAAATTGAAATCCATGTCTTCCTTAAAAAAATCCCCTTACCCAGCCAAAAACTAAGGCCAAAGCTTTTTAACGAAGCAAAAACATACATAGCCGTCGAACATAGCTATTCCACCACTATAATATCAGTTTTTAAGCAACTTTAATACGTATACTTGAATTAATGAACAATATAGAGTATAGTTCTCCCACAAACTCCCTCATCCCAAGTAAAACAAGCTAACGTCGATCTCCATCGGTTTGTCTTGAGGTTTCGATTACCAGCAGTGTTCCGATAAACTTAAGACAATATCATGTATAATATCCTATATTAATATTTACATACTTGATTTCTACGGATCCAAGATAACACCATTTGTCGGCTTCAATGCCATTATTACGTATTAAACCTTATAACTGCTAACTTCATTGGAAAATGTTTTTTATTTTGTAAAAAAAACTTTTTTACGTTTAGAAAGCCATATATCCACGTCAACGAGTTGTTAAAAAACCTTTTTTGACGTATCAAATCAAATAAAAAAATATTTTTGTAATATTACATTGAAGACAAATGTTATTCCTATTACATTTCCCTCATATTAAAGTGATATTACCGTCTGTGGTTAAACTAATAACAACTTTTCAAGAATTCCTTGTAATATATTTGATCAAAGCGAAGTCCTTTAAGAATTCATGGACTGCAGACAAATTGGAAAATTATTATAATATGTCTTTAAGTTTGAATTCAGGATTTGAACCGACGGGCTTCTATTTATAATATAATATAGCTAAAATGGACAACGTCTAGCTGTGACTGAGTCTAATCTGCATTGGAACTCAATATTTTTCAGGGAACTTTATGTTTATCTTAAAGCCAATTACGGATTTTTATTATTATCAACAAAATTACAATTAAACAACCTTGACCAAATACAGTAAGACCCGTATTGTATGTATATATATGTGTCATTATTTTTTTTTTCTAGAACAAATCTACCAACAATTTTGTAATATGATTTTTTAAATATTCTTTATTATTAAAGGAAAATATATCAACTGTCGCAAAACGCTTATTGTATAATTGAGTTTTGTGCATAGTTTGTGCGACATAGAAGAACTGCGGAAAACACTTAATTGTTGTGTAAAAAAATTCAAACAATTAGTAAAGTAGGCACTATGCATCTGGTTATTGAAAAACTATATTTTCTATACAAATGTTTCGGGTTTTAATAATTGTGCAGCTTAATTTGTTTTTGATTACCATACTATAAAAATAACGTTAATATTTGCACATAAAATATACAACAAAAAGGTTACAATGTAAATCAAAGTTAGCAAACTAACAAACTTGCTAATTATAGTAAAAATTAATGCTTCGACGCTTATGCAGTAAAGTGTATAGCATCGCGTTCATTTACTATGTAGATATAATGTGACTTTCTATAAGGGCAGTAATATACTAACTACTACTTCACTGAAGAAAAGAGCCTAGTCACTATTACCTATCAAGAATATTTCTTCCAGAACTTTAATTTTATATCGAAGTGATTTATATAATCGAAGTCATAAGACATTTATTTATTCAAGGTAACTTTGTGGTCTATTTTAAATGAAAATGATGAAAAAATATCTTATTTTCTAAATTTGTAAGAATAATAATCTTTTGAAATTTAAACTACATGCTTTAATAGCCAAGTTCAACCACTTTTTGTGATAAATTTGTCATGGACCAAGTGACTAATCGGGAAAAATTCCCGATATGAGAAGTCAATATGATAAAAAACTGTAAAAATAATAATGATATTGACCAGGCATTATTTATAATTATCATTTCCTATCGTGCAAAACAGTTGAAAACAGATTTATTTTAATATTAGAATGCGCTATACTTTGAAAAAATCAACAGTAAGGATTTTAATAATAATAATTAAATATTAAATTGCGGAAATATGATTAGACAAGTTATTAACAATTTAAGTGCCCAGCATATTTTGCGGTCAAGGCGACGTGCAAATGTACAATTAAAACATAGATAGAAATTGACAAAGGTATCATTTCCAGACTTAATATCAAAGCGTGGAGATAACATTTTTTAAGGATATTTTTTATCGAAAACTAGGTAATAAACTTTTACTATTATTTTAGTTTCAAACACTGGTATTATTTGGAAGGAAAAGGAATTTATACTCATATACCATACATGTCAATATAGTGTACATTATACATTTGAAATTGTATTATCCCTATAAGTCAAATGATAGGTTAGAAACTACGTGATCGCCTTGAATTCCAAGGCTATTTTAGAAATCACATAACCTATAAAAATAATTGACGTGATGTGTAAACTATTTATGAAATGAAATTTTTTTTTCGTAATCAATTTTTGTCCTCCCCTGTTTATTATCTTCCTCGAACCCTATACAATGTATTTTCGTATTAAGTATAGATCAGATTGTCCGAACACCACGTGGTAATATTTATAATGTCGCGGCATTGTGATAAATAAAACAAATTCAAATCATAATTAGTTATTTTACCCTAAGTAGCTTGTCAATATTTATAATGCCTATTATTCATTTGCATAGGTCCGAAATTACTGAAACGCGTACTATGCGTACAAAGTCGCAAAAAAGCTAGTAGATTAATAAAAGTCTTACATTTATATAATACAATAATATTTATTTGATTAATTACCGTGTTCTAATTACAGATGTTATAATTTACTGTAATCAATTATTTGCGCAGTAATGATGATATATAAAGAAACATCACCTATTTTACTAATCCATTACAGCTATCTCGCTTACATTATTCGCCTAACCAATTAATAAGTCCGCTTTCAAATTATTTCAGTAGCCATAATTTACACGCCGTTCCAAATAGAAACATGATATGCAAACTTCAAATTACTTAACTAACCGAAATTCGCGTTGCTTGTTTGTTCATTCAGCTTACACAATAGGACCGAAACTAAAATTAGGCGCAACTGATAATAAACAGTCGTTGAAATCGGATCTCTAAATTGGCTATATCAGCATCTTATTAAAGTGTACGGCCAGCTCTTCCATACACAGTATAACCACTAATTGTATCCTGCGTTTATACACAACTTCGATACTCTCATTTCGGATGAGCCGCATTCCGCCATTTTAGACCATTTACAGGCTCCGGTATCGATACAGTTGTAATTGCTGGATCTATGTATGCCCTTATAGCACCGTCAGCCTGTTTAAGTGAATCTTGTTGCATTTTACATAAAATCGATACTCATGAATGGGCACGTCGAGCCGTTCCGACGTAAAGCCACACGAGACTCGCTTCAAATTTACCACAATTGGTTTAGGTATTTTTAGATGACAATTTTTAAGCTGGAACGTGTAATGCAATTTTTCAATCACTGCTCTGAATTTAAATCAACTTACGTGGGAAATCTCTATTGGACTGTTGAACATATTTTTGAAATCTATTTATGACGTATCGTGAAGCTCATCGTGCTCTATCATATGGTCCAACTTTGGACCTTAAAGCAATCGTTGACCCGATATTGTGTTAATCTAAATTACAACTTACCGTTGTCGCATCTTACGCGAAACAAAACATGTCCATAAGGTTTTGTTTCGCGGAAAGGAGTGTGACAGGTTCGATGTTAAGGTGTTAGTCGGTAAATGAAACAGCTGACTAGGCTTGATAAGTAGGTGTAAAGACACAAGTTTTGTTACAGTATTTTTATGGGGTAAATAAAAATACTGTAACAAAAAAAGAAGAATATAAAATCAGTTCATTTGAATTTCTAAAATTATGTTATAATAAAACAATTACAACCTTTTTTTTGAGTTTTATACTATTATAATGTTCTACCTACGTAGAACATCGTAGATATACGAGTATCATATTTATCATCACAGAACGGAAAAAAAAGAGGGTACCATATATGTTGATATGTTTCTATACTGCTGATTTATATGATAAAAATAATGTTCCCGCCGGATGAATTTTCACGAACCAACATTGAGAAAAGGCATATTACTCAAAATTTCAAATTGCGATAAATAAATAATAAGAAGAAATGATATTAAAGATCAAGGACAAAAAGTTTGGATGCGGAAACCTAGGACAAAATAAATAATGTGGTACGATGCACCGTTGCAGGAGGAGAGATCGTGGAATCAACGAATCTCTTTCCTCTGCAGGACCCAGTGCGGTCAGCTCAGCCCATTATTCGTATTGCAGGCCCCAAATCAATTTATATGAAATTTGAAATGAGGTCAATATATTCTATCAAATTCAAGTAAATAAAATTACCAGTAAACTAAAAAATATATTTTAAAAAACACTATTATCAATATAAATCATAGTATTTCAAACATATGTAAAAAAAATTTAAAAAGGCTATCAGCAAAGGTTTATCATTTAATATTAGATGATAAGTAAGTGCTTATATCAAATGTATTCTGCAAATGGTTGCGAGACCGTACATTATATTCGGGGGTGAACTGAAATGTAATTAAGTCTAGTGGTCAACGTCGACTTTCGCAACTGACTGTTCTAAATTAGGCAACAGTTATCACGCTGCTTTAGAAATGTTATTTTAGAATATATTTATATTATTTTATTTATAGTATTAACAGTGAATTACAGTATTTTTGTAGTAATTGTCGGAAATTTTAAGTTTTAGTTTAGGAAAAAAATGTTTTTCTTAAGTACATATATAACAATTCATATACTCAGAAACTGTATTGTGGCTTTATCCCAAAATGGAAAATACAATTTCATAATTGCCTCAGTCGAGGAAGAATAGGTATATCTAATTTACTTGGTCGCATGTTTCTTGGTCACACAGGGCTGTGCCAATTACAAACGGTCGGGCTTCGTGTGCATCCGTAACCACATAAGCTTGATGATTCAGGCGTAATCATATTTCAAATATCTGTCCACTTGAGTAGTTTTATTTACCCGCGAACTCGTTTTAATTATGATTATAATATATTTACATAATATTGTAACGGTTCATTCTAGTTACTCGTATCATCTCTGTTCAACTGTTAACTATGTGTATTTCCTAAGATGTCCATTTACGATTTCCTTTTAGTTCAAAATTTTACACTGCCGGTTAGTGAAGTAAAAAAAGATAATATTTATAATGCTTTGGAGCAATCACGTAAGAGAAAAATTTCGCAAAAAACATTAATCAAGCAATATTCCAAGATCCCGGGGCCCCCAGACGTTACATATATTATCAGAAAGAAAATATATAGAATAATATAGCGTTAGTGTATGCAACGTTAGGATCCTACCCGTCCGGGCATATCCGTGCTCAGCGAAAATGCGAGAAGGTTTGCATTCGGGCAGAGCACTGAAAAAACAAGGGAAGATAGGATAAGAGATCAGCTACCTCTGTATTGCACGACTTCGCCTGTCTCAGGTCCTCCAGGTCCCGAAAGGGGGTGAGCGTCCTGATGACTCGGGTATGGCTTCCCGGTTCTTATCTCCAGAGGAGGGTTAACTGTTAAGGTTTTAGTGGAAATTAGTGTAAGGCTTTAAGCCTCCGGAAACCCACCGCGGCAAACCACGGAGTTTGTAATAATGACCAATTTCCGGCTACTATGTGCTAAAAGTACGAAAACATGGTACTCATTTTCTTATTAATTTTGAAAGCAGCAAAACCGTATTTAGTATAAAAATATTATCAAAACGTAATATTTATTAGGTTATTTAACAAACAAGCAGTTTACCTCAATACTAATTTTAATAAAATATACAAATAAAAATTACTCAAGAAAAAATTTCGTTTTATATAAATGAACCTAGTAATCCACAATGTAGACGGCTGCCTCTCCTATAATACTTTCTTTGATTCAATTAGAGTACTAGTTCAATTAGAGTAATTTCTATGTATATATATATATATATATATATATATATATATATATATATATATATATATAATAACAAGACATCTATTACAATTCCTATGAATAGTTTCATCTTGCTCTGGACATAATTTCAAAAACATTCTTGTTTAGATTGGAAAAAATAAAAAACAACGATGATATATTGAAATCAAATAATCTGCTTCTAATCATTACAATTGATTGTATTAATATTTTTTTTCTCTCCTATATAACTAAATAATTAGTCGTTTATTACTTACTTTATATCAACATGGAAAATATAACTATATGGCCGAGACTGAGAAGAACACTCTCTGATTTGGATATATCAATAAACCCATAACATGAATCGAATACGTCTATATTAGATTCCACAATGTTAAGTACTTACAATGAAATGTAGTGTAACACAAATTACGAGAAGAAGTATTCAAAGGATATAGAGAACTTAAAAAATATTCTTCAAAAATATGAGCTAGAAATCGATAACTTACAAAATAATGATTTTAGAAAAACCATAGAAAAACAAAGTACACAGATTGTCACTCTCAAAAAACTTACATCTGAAATCGGTCAACGAAAATAAACTTTTACAGCACTAAGAAAAAGAGTAACTCGCATAAACCGTTATGTTTCGAGAATATATCCACTTCATATGAATAGCACGGTGTTATTTAATACTCCACAGAAGTCAACTGAAATTAATAACTACCCGCATTATTTTCAAGGAGAACTCCATACTAAGCTATCCTGTATATGTACATGTGTATACTAAATAGTGTAATTGTAATATATGTATACCGACCTCCTGATAGTGACTATAGAACTTTTGAATCTGTAATGGAAGATGTACTTAGGTAATTACAAATAAAAAACAAACATTTGGTTGTATGTGGTGATTTAAATGTAGATCTTCTAGTGAACAGTACAACATCCGTTTGCTATCATTATTTAAAAGCTTCAGTCTATCTAATGAATTTCTTAAGCCTACTAGAGTAACGGCGCATTCAGCCACTTGTTTGGATATGTATATGTATGTTCTGATTATAATCCGATTAATAAACTAGTATTCAACAATCTTACATCTGACTATTACGGACTGAAGACCACATATAGGATTAATATCACTAATGAGCCTAAAATTATTCTGCCGTCGTATGAAAGAAGGGCACAACTATTTTTTTTTTTCAAATTGAGTTACATACGTATTTAGATTTATCAAAAAAGACATATGCTCGATTTTGTGTAGAATTTTATCTTCAAGAAATTCGGTGATACAGTAAGCTATAATATTTTATAGAATGAAAAGGCACATTAATTTACCATTCTATAGAAAAGTCAGATTTATTTACTATTACACGGAAAAGGCATAAAAACGTAGATATGAATTTTACTTCATACACTTCTTCACATGATTTTTTTTTTGTGGGAAAAATATGTCATTTTTCATTAAAAAGGCTCAATTACCAATTACTAAAATGTACATACATAATATGAAAATGTATGACCAAATGATGGTCCTGGTGCTCTTTATGGTAATTTGTTTTGTCTTATAAAAATGAATTTAAAAAGGCTTTTCCGTGTAAGACCGTAAAAGTTACACAGAAGTTACAGTTCTGTGACTGGGCGACGATAAGTATTTATAAAAGTAGAAACAAACTATGAATTATACGATTTAAGAAAATGTATTCACAATCAAAATTTCATTGAAGAACTATTCGAAAGTATTTAAAAGGATGTTTTAAGCTGCAAAATCAAATTTTATTAAAGAGAAAATAAAGAATTCTGATAATAAAATTAAAACAACTTGGAATATTATAAACCGTAAAAACCGGTAAGAAGCAAATACGTGAAGATATTCTGACACTTAACTTTAATAATACGACCATCAAATTTCGTGATAAAAATATTAGTGAGAATTTTATAAACATACCAATTGAAATAACATTCGATTTAAATTCTTCACCAACTGCCTTGAAAGCTCTTTTAGAAAAATACGTGACTAAGGTAGACAGCTAAGGTAGTACACATACAACTAATATTGTCGTACCTCAGTTCCAAGTAGTAAATGCAATGGCATCCTCACATTTCATTATTGGCAGAAAAAATAAGTACAGTTTGTGCATCTGGGCTTAAGTCGCTCTTCAACGAGGGACAATTTTAACAGACGTTTGTGCAACTGGGTTAAATATATTTTTTCATGTATATGATTTCGAAAAAAAGCAGAAGTACTTCTCTGGCAGGTTTAAATCTCATAAAACATGTTACACATAAGCTCGATCTTAAACCAAAAACTTTGGCAATATTCCTGGACATAAGCAAAGCATTTGATTTTGTTTCACACAAGTCACTCCTACACAAATTAGATAGACATAGAATAAGGGGAAATACCTTGGAATAGATGAAAAATTATCTAAGCAACCACACACAGTGTGTCGAAATATCTAAGATGCAAGGAAATTTAAGAAAATTTCATACTTCTAAATATACCCTAAATCATTGTGGCGTACCCCAGGGTAGTTAACTTGGACATTTTTTATTTTCCTAGTGTTACTGACCAAAAGTGTATCCTATTTTCTGATGAGATAACACTTATCAGAGGTAAGGATTGTGATGTTATTGAACAAGTAGCTAACACTGAATTCAAAAAAGTCACACAATGACTGGAGACAAATAACTTTAAAAGTAATATTTATAAAAAGAAATACAATTTAAAACTACAAATATTAAACTAGAAGAAAAAATACATATGATAACAAATTAGATGTAGATGAAACAAATTTCTTAGGAATCACGATAGACATATACTGTAATTGGAAGGCACTTATAGATATGATTGCTGCCAAATTTGACAGATTTATATTTGTTCTTAATAAAATCAGGCAAGTGGCCTCTAAAAAATCCGCTCTAATAGCAAATCATAGTTACGTCATATCTGTGTTGCGGTATGGCACAGTGTAATGGGATAATTCTGTGGATGCAATTCGTGCTTTTAAAATACGAAAAACATGCATACGTTCAGTCTGTGGTGCCTTTGTGTAAAACGTTAAATGTATTACCACTTCCATTTCTATATATTTTTGAAATAGGGATATTCGTTAAAAACATTTCTATTATTATTATATAATGGGTACAAATTTATGTTTTCCAATTCAAAGACTTGTTGTTAATTCGAAGAACTCATACTGTGTAGTATACACATTTACAATAAATTACCGAACAATATTATAAGTATTGATATTGTTATTAAATTCAAATCTTATTTATTTAAATATTTGATGGACATAAATTATTGTTCAATTAATGAATTCTTGCAAGATAAATCTCACTCGCTATTTTTGTGTAAAAAAGTGTTAATTTTTTTTTCATATTTAATCAGACAATTTATGGTACTTTGACTTTAATATTTGCACATCATATTTACGATAGAATATGCTGATCTAAGCTTGTAAAATTACACTGAAACCATATTTTCATAAATCAAGGTTATTAATATTATTAATTTATGTACTGAAAATGCTTGTTTAATTTCTAAAATCAGGCATCATACAGAATAGCTTAATTCCTTCTAGTTTTGTTGAAAGGCTAGCGGATACAGTAACTTAACTAGTCACTGGCGTGGCGATCCATATCAATCAAAGAGTCAATTTAAACTGTCCTGGGCTCGCCTAGAGTGTCAAACGGTATCTGCTTCAATAGTTAATGGCTGCAAACGCTTACCCAACTCAATTCTCGGTTTAACTTTGAACAGTTTTAGAACTACGAAAGAGTAAACTTTGGTATCATTACTATTGTGACAACTCACTAAGGTAGTGATACGGCTACAATCATAAACTTTTTTATTTTATCTACTTTTATTGTATGAAATTCCATGACCACAACTGTTCATGGTCTACTATAAAATATTTTCATTGCTAGGCTAGTTCTATATTATTTAGAGAAATAAGGATACGTTATTAGGCTGCTGAAATAAGTAGAACTTTAAAGAAATCTATAATTTTTTCTGATGATTTTTTTGTTAGCGAAATGTTTTGTGAAGTGCTAAATGTGTCTTTATATTGTTTAATTTATAAATGAAAGTAAACCTAGGACAAAATATTTTGTCAATTGTGTATATATCTGCTACATAATAACGCTGCCCATCCGAGCTGGAATCGACGATTTAATACAAATTCACACACACAACACACGTTTATTATAATTATGAATTTAATAAAAGCAACATTTTAATTATTAAAAAGTAGCTCGGTGGCGTAGTGGATAAGCACCGCGGTCTGCGATCGTAGTCGTTGAGCAACTTTCGCAAGAGTCGGTCACGGGATGGGTGACCAAAAAAATTCATATCTCTAGCTACTCCGTGCTGCGGAAGGCATTGGTCCCGGCCGTTAAGGCATTGGTTAAGCCGTTGGTCCCGGCTGCATTTGCAGTCTTTAATACCCTCCAATCGGCATTGGGCCAGCGTGGATGGTCATGACCCATCCTCCTTTACCATTCATAAGGAAGGACTGAGCCTCTGCAGTGGGGACGTAAAAGGGCTGGTGATGATGATGATGATGAACATTTTGATTTGGCTGTGTTCTATAGAGATAGCTGCAACGGTGTGTTTAAACTAGCAATAGTTAGCCGTAAGACTGTTCATATACAACATACACTGTTATATTCCATTAAAAGGATTATTTTTATTACATTTTCCATTTGTATTATTATTACACAACTTATAAAGAGAGAATATAATATATATTACCATCAGCAAATATACCTTTACCATCAAATCTCTTTTCATATAATAATATTAATGTAAAAATTAAAGAATTTGTGTCAACAAATGTACATAATAATTCTAATAATAGAGAAGGTCTTCTCTCTTTCCATGAAACCTTGGATCCATCTAGAACACTATCCCTTTCACCTCTGCAATCGCGCTTAGGCCCCAGATCTTAATTGATTTATGAGTATGTAATTGATTGTACCGATAGTTTGTATAGGATATTTTTCCATCCACCAAGTAAATACTTTAGCTGTTTTCCTCCTAGTCCGATTTAAAAGAGTGGTTACTCAATTAAGCGAGACATTTTGTGTGCCATCTATCTTGGCGGGATATTAGAAACAACATTTTCCGATTGTTTATATGTGCTCGGTAAGCTCTTCTTTCATTACAGTCACAGCCGTCGCTTGCAGGGTAGGAGCCAAGATTGATGGGCGTACGATGGATTTGTTCTATTCGCGTGCTTACTCATCAATCATTTGCGGATATTTTTCCGTGTCTCAGGTTGTTTAGCCCGAATAGATTGTCTGGGCTTTCGAGCATCGCTCATATCGACATGTGTATCACATTAGAATTGACGTTCACGTGATATCCTGAATCCGCCCCGTTTCTCGTTTATCTGGTATTTCTGGTACAAAGTTTTTGAATATTTACACGCTGAGCTAATAGCATGTCTAAATATTGAGTTGATTAAATTTAAACCAATATCATTACAAACTTATTAAAATAAAATTTGTCTTAAATAGAATAAAATATTAAAGAAGTATTGACGTTGTATAAATTGTAATTTAACATGATCTAGCTTGCTAATAATTACGTATTAGTAACCGTTTATTGTAGAAATACATCTTGAAATAGACAAAACATAATTACTACTTAAATTACGTCGCCATCGGTATCTTTTTATAGTTTATTAACCTAAACCTAGCACCTGGCAAACGACAAGGTTATGTGGGATAAACATATACCTTAAAAATTATTGTAAAAAAATGACAATATAAGACTTTAGTTAGATATTACAATGGAAAATGCAAGTTAATAACTAGTAACCACTTAGGGAAACAGTTTGTTCCAAAATATAGCTGAGTAATATCGTTTTGAACTCATGCCGGCTGGTAGATGTTATTAGGTATAAAGGGAGAGAATTCCACAAAAGAATAAATTTACATGAACAACATTTACATAAATTTACATATCTCAGAGAAAATTTAAAAGATCGGCATATTGACCGTTGCATCTCAATTTTTATATAATTATATACCAAGCATATTGATGTACACAAACTTAATACTAGAATTAAAAACAAGCTAGTGATGCCTTCTTACAGGTTACAGAAGATATTAGGTTCATTCATGAGTCAAGGTATACAGTACTTCAACAAGATCCCCAGTGATGTATTAGATATGCCAATAAATCATTTTAAAAGTCGTATTAAATATTATCTAAATGTGATTAACTTAGTAGCTGTGTATTATGTGCCGTATCCTGCGGCCATTGATGGATGTATTAAAACTCGCTTCCTTAATGCACTGCACAATTTAAGTACCTAGAGTAGTCACGCTTTCTTAACCTTTAACTGGTGATAAGCGGTCTCACAGGCCGAGCGTTGTTAGTAATAGGTACTTCATTTCACCCTGTTCCCCGCGCTTCCTGTGTTTGTGCGCCTGAGTAGCTTCAAGTTTAGTTGCGTCTACGCCATGGAGTGGGAAATCTGTATTGCACCGGCTCATATTGGTAAGTTACATCGATACAAAGTTTCGAAGCGGCCTCTCAGACCTTATGTCACCAATAACGTAACTTACTAACGTAAATTTGGTATATTGTTTTTTCGTTTTTGACAGTTATTTATTGCTATAGATAGTTTAGAACCTCCAAAAAAGAAGCGTAAGGAATCTGAGGCCTTAACTAGTCCTCAAATTGAAGACTTCCTGGCTGAGGAAGACTCGAGCGGATCGGAAGCCGAAGATATTCCTGGAAATTTCGTCCCAAAGGAAAGTGAACCACAAACCATCGAAAAAAAAAACCTAAAACAAAGAAAACCTGTTTTAGTGGTCCTCCCAAGTTAAATCGTAAATCGAATTATCAGTGTATATCATGTAAAAAGCGTGTGTGCTTGCAATGTGCGAAGCAATTGTGCCCAGACTGCTAATAAAAATAACCAAAGTTTACCCATTGCCATTTTAGTGAAATAAGTAGTACTTGCGATTACTTAATATTTTTTTTAAGTTTGATATTATGTTAATTTTAAGAAAACTATTATTTCTGTTACAGTTTTTTTATTTTTATAAGATTTTATGAGTAATTATTGTTCTCACCTCAAATTTTCAGTTAAAGAGACTACTTAAATAGTGATTTAAAGTTTATTATAATTAAAATACATAAATTGTTTATATCGTCGTTTTATGTTATTATTTAATATGTCTTTTATCTAATTCTAAACACTCAAGCAATATATCATACTTAACTCCTAAATTATAAAGCCAAAACGGCAGCGGCTTCACAGATCGCTCGTCACCAGTCACGTTACAAAAAAACCATGTCACCAGTTAAAGGTTAAAAATCTCTGCGGTGATGTCGTGTGCGTCGGATCATTCAGTTCCCTGAAATATGGTTGAGGCTCATGCATCATACTCGGGAACGGGTGTTGCCTGCTCTGAATTCCTTAATTTCTTTGTGTATGACTCGGCAACCTGCATATTAATCAGTAATCGAAAATATGTCTCATTATTTCTAATATTGTAATGTCACTTTCCAATAAAACTTCTCTGTGTGTAATAAAACAGGGAGAAAAAAGCAGTGCTTGCTGAGTTTCTTGTCGGTTCTTCTCAGTACAAAGTCTCTTTAGTTTTGCGACCGGTGGCGTAGTTTATGACTTTCACAAGTGCTATTTAATAGTCTAAACTAAATAAACAATTTTATTTTTTTTAAGAAGAAGAATGAATAACATCAGATTAATGTAAAGGACAGAAGAACAAACCATTTAAATGAAACGGAGATTTTTGCTGTGACTTGTGCACAATACACGAGTATACAAGTATTGTATACTGTTTACTTTTATTTCTACTATAAATGCGATAGCAAATGCAATTTTAAGATTATTCTTGTGAAATATGTATCATATCGTTTATTTTGACATCTATCAGATATTGTAAGTAAATTCAAAAACCTTATGTACAAAAAAATTGTTTAATCATAATATCATCATAATTATATTAAAAAAACTGCCTATAATTGGTGGCAGCTACTGTCTGGCTACTAATCCTGTTCTTACTTCGTGTAATGTTGGATTCTGCACGTGTAGCATGACAAACTCAAGATTATTTTGTTTACACCCAAATATTACCTTTCTCCTGTGCGGCCATACTATATCTCATTCTTGACCCGAAAAAAATGACGGTTGACAAAGACAAAGCTTTCCTCGATTGTCATTCTTTGCGTGCTGCTTTTAAAGAAAGGAGTTCAGAAGGCATGCTAATGGGTACGCAATGAGAAAATGTCTTAATTTAGAAAACATCACTCCATGCGCACTGGATATGCCATCTCTTCGGCTTCTCTATGAAGTGCAACTATATATATAAATAAAACAATACATATAATTCACTAAAATAGGGGAGACCGGGGCTGGTTGACCAATTTTCAGCTTAAAGGTTACTATTTTTATTTCTTTCTAGCAAATTAATTTAAAAATAGAATTAGTTTATAGATTAACTATTAAGCTTTTGAAAAACGTGGCAAAAAGCACGTTATTCGTTATGATATAGGGTACAGGTCAGTTCTTGTAAAACTGGAAAAGCTGGTCAACCTACCCCATGCTTGGGGTTGGTTGACTATTCGACTGGGGTAAGTTGACCTATAAAGTTGTAAGGGTAAAATCTACAAGAAAATGAGAAAATGGGAATCTACAAAATTGCCTATTGATTTAAAAAAATATAATTTATTGAAATCAATAGGCAATCTTACGCTACTTCAATTAAACATAACAAAATTCAAATCAAAAGGAAACAAGACAACGCAACAAATTCTTATAAACTTTAACCATTTGGTAACAAATAATTATGTGTATCTAATGTTAAATTATATGTATTAGTTGTAATGTAATTATATTTATTTTCAATTTTTTCGTTATATTTACGACGTGGCGTTGAAGGGTTTCATATGGTATATCAAATTCTTTCACTGTACAATTTATACTTTTTTCATTTCATTTTATTTTCATTTCATTTCATGTGTGGAATATTCATAATATTACGGAGCTGGTTGACCAGGTCAACCAGCCCCATTATGCATTAGTCTACTAGCCCCGAACTGCCTTTTTATTTTTAGCCACGTGCCATAACCTTAATTCAGCGACGAAATCAAATAGAATAATATATAAAAGAAAGAACATAAATCACACATTCGTTATAAATTCTTTTTCAATCAATAACCATGAATAAATAGGCATTATTACAAATAACATTACCACAAAAACAATTACTTACGTGCGTTGATTTTCAAAATTACGCTCGTTCTCTCAAACGAAAAGTGTGCCTTACGCCGCGTTCTCGGTGACCAAGTGTGGGGAGGTAACGGACTCTCACGACTCACTATCGTGTTCAAGGCTATTGCGACAGACGAGTTTTTGATAGTTAGTCAACCTATCCCTATAGTCAACGAACCCGGTCTCCCCTAATGATGTCACTGCATGCGCACTGACTACTAAGATTACACTATGAAAGTAACTAAAGTATACCATGAAAGTAACTGAAGTATACATAGAACATATAAAATACCGCATACATAGAAAACACCGCACGTGTATTATGAACAATTTTTCTAAAAATAACTAACACGAATAAAAATAAATACGACCATGTAGCATGTAATTTTAACTTGACAAAATGGAACTTTATCTTTTCATAGACATGAATTTCAGCATCGTCATTATACAAAAAAAAATGTTTGTATGAATGAGATCTTTCAAATATGTATCACTCAACGTGCTACAATACTTGGACCAAATTCTATACTAAAGTGCCCATTCTCCTTTCAGAACATTACTCACAGTGACATAGGAGTTTGATAGAGCAGTACAACGCGTACACTCTCTCTGTGATTCGGAAGGCACAATTAAGCCAGTCCGGACTGGACCCGCGCGGGACATTTTTCACTATTCGATTAATTTTGATCCATAGGGAAGGCATGATTCTGATGATAACTCACAGTGACGCTAACTGTTTGAACACAAAAACTGTAAATTTAATTTAAATCAAAAGTTACATCAGTAAAACAGACCAGTAGTAATTGTGACAACAAAAAGCTGATCGTACGTAACCAACAAAGAATCACATTATATTGAAACTAATCGTGGAAAACTAGTGCTGGAATACTTGGAAAGTTGAATGAAACAATAAAATCTGTCAATCTATCAAATTTCCGCTGTCCTACGAAATACGGGGCAACAGCATTGACCGAAGGATTTACCGTGCGAGGCCTAAGCGAACGATCTCCAAATGAATAAATAAACAGCCGACCTGCTGACCTATACATGTCATGGTTATCAAAAATTATATTTTATGTTATTACTTTAAGTTACTACAGTAACCACTAGTAGGTATTTTAATAACGTAAAGGAGTACGGGAGCAATATAAAACTATATAGTATCGAAAGAAAATTTATGTATTTTTTCATTTAGACGGTGATGGTTGATCATTTTAGTAAGTTGTTTATACTTTCTTTAAAAAAAGTAAAACTATATCTTACAACAAAAGTCCATTTCAAAACTAATAGAGATTCTAAAGAAATATGACTGTAAGCAGACAGTAAATCCATCAACCTACTTATGCAACAACAAAAGTATATAATGGAAAGTAAAATGGCTTGACATTATACAAACCAAGATTTATACAAAGCATGCGATACATCTGTTTGAGGTTTGTTGCTACTTTTTATGAATGATGAAAAAAAAAACAATTACAAAACGTGTAGAACAATATTCATATATAATGAACTAGTACCGTATTTCATATGAGTAAAAAATATTTATTTTGAATAGTAGGTATATAACAATTTGATGTTAACTTAACGAAAGTTATAGGAAAGCAAAATATGCGATCTTTTTTTTATTCAATGATATAAACACATTATTTGGTATACACTTTATACGTTTTGTATTATACAGAACGCTTCCAGTTATTTTATCATAAAAACAATGCTAATACGACCACTTCAGGTTCATAATATATGTAAAAAAAAAAACAAAACTTATTAAAAAATATTTTAATTATGAAATTTAAAATAGACACTAAAGTACATATGCACAGTAAATAAACAGAATACGTCAATGTTTTAGTAGGTTGAAAAATATACTCTACTGCCTTTATCATCCTGAATTATCAAATGAACTGAAAATGTTCCATTAATCACCGATCACATGACAGATATTAAGTATGTAAATACTTTACAAAAGTATCACTTGTTGCAGAGTCACTGTTCCCGCGGTTTGTGGAACCTGTACCGAACGTGACAGTCACTGTGGGCCGGGACGCTCTACTCGCATGCGTCGTCGAAGATTTAAGAGGTTACAAAGTAAGTGAACATACGAACCTGTAACGATATATTTATATTTATCAAATATTCTTGTTTGTTTTCATCGTATATTTATTTTATATATATACATAGTATAAGTAGTTTATGAATGCATATCGATATATATCTATATATAAGAGAAACGTATATAGTGACACCATCGTTCTCCGCTTATTTACTTAAATGTCATGTCTTTACAGTTTTTGCTTTTCTCTGTGTCATTATATCTGTTCCTTTGTTTCTTTGATTTGCTTGTATTTGCTTTGATTTATTATTTTTTATTATATTCCATTTATTCATTAGTTTCAATTTACAATCCTTATTTTCACTAGCCAGCTCAATTATTGACAATAGAAAAAGTGTCCTTTATGACGAATAATTGAAGAAGGTACTATAATATATACATGTATAATAGCGATTATAATTCCATATTGGATTACTTTGCTCTATAACTCAATGACGAGTTATAATAGTTGATCTTTCACTCATTTAGATTTTAATGATATTTTGAGATTTTTAAATGAAAAAGATATGAAGACTAGCAGTATTCCAGTTATACTTAACCGTCAACTTACTAGTTATAAACATAAACTTCATCACTATATATATATATAGGCAATATATTGTAATCGCCTCAATCAATGCTTTACACACACAGCATAAACTAAAATATAGGTACTATGTGAGTTAACTAAGTTCTCCCGCTTCCTCTTCATAGCACATAATTTCTCGTGAAACAGTAAACAGCTTTTAGGATATTTTTTCCTAGCGCCATCTAGTTAAGTAAAGTTGCGTGTATTAATAATAATAAATGACTTACATTATAATGTATTTTCTTTTCCTAGAATGAACATTTCCCGCGGTAAAAAGTGGGCTATGTCACTCTCACGGCCCCCTCCGTACAAAAAATCACATCCACCCTTCGCCCGAATTCGTAGTGAAAAAAGACAAACACATTTTCACTTTTATAATATTTGTTTGTATACTCGCTATTATCCCGTAGGGGCTTCGCAGAATTTTATGTAAAATAAAGTTACAACATATCGAAGTAACATTAAATAAATGTGTTATATTCATACTAGAGGCCCCACCTCTAGTATGAATATTTACTTGATCATATCCATCTTTTGGGAATTTTACAATACTAGGACGCACCTGTAATAATTTTCTAAATGCTTTAGCCACTTATTATTTCTATAAGTAACACGATTTTCAACATTCATCTAAAGAGCTAGATGTCATAATTGCATGCACCTGTTATGCTTACTTATTATTTTTCTCCATTTCATAATTTTTGACTTTATTTATAAAAACAGTGTCAGATTCAAGTACACAAAAACAATGTTTATGTCTATAATGGTTGGTCAGTAATATAAATCTCATCATCATCACTTCAGCTGAGAGACGCCCACTGCTGGGCATAGGCCTCCCTCAAAGATCTCCAAAGCGATCGGTCCTGTGCCTCCCGCTTTAACACAACGGAGTAAAGTTTTTATAATTAGGCAACTGCAATAACCAAAAAATACAAAAGTCGTATTAAAAATTGTCTCCAAAGTAAAGGATATTATACCGTTACGGAATATCTAAATGACAAAAAGGCATGGTGTTAGATATTTTAACTTTATTGTATTTAACTTTCTAATATTGTAATGGAAAGTGACTTCATATTCTAATGCAGTCACTTTTCAATAAGACTTCTCTGTGTCAAATAAAACAGGGAAAAAAAACAGCCCTTGCTGAGCCTCTTGCCGGTTCTTCTCAGTACAAGGTCTTCCGCCGTAGTTTTGCGAACCGATGGCGTAGTTTTCGACTTTCACAAGTGCTTTGTAAAAGCCTAAACTGAAAAAACAATTTTGATTTGATTTGATTTAATGTCGCCTATTTTCTAAAAGTTAATACGATCCCAAAGAATTATGTAATATAAAGTAATTTTGGTAAAAGTATTTTTAAGTTAAGATGCAACAGACGTAGGACCTGAGACCGCTGAAGCTCTTGTTCAATCTTCACGCATATGAATTTAACAAAATTATAAGAACGTATCGAAATTTTCCAAAATTTCGTTTATGGTCCTTAGAGTGGACCCTTTGACCACTCATTGTTTTAGTGGTAGCATATAGGTTATTTTATATTGCATAAATAGGTTTATGCTATTTAAAATCGTATTATGACAAGGTGTTGAGGTAGGGTAAGGTAAGATAAGGCCAAGGATGTTACAAGTCATGGAAAATGAAGGGTATCTATAATACTAAAGAGTTTTGCTTTGGAATGCACGTTAAAAGTCGTAGGGCCACTTGCATCTGCAGTCGTTAATACCCACCAATCCGCACGGGACTTGCGTGGTGGGTTATGATGGCTCATATTCAATTCGATTCGATTCCATCAAATAAAAAGGTGTGAGCCCCAACAGGGGAGATACTAATAGACCGATGATGGTGAATATGTTAGAAGAGTTTATATTTAGGATATAACGTACAAAATGTTCACAATGGTTTAAAATTATAGATATTTTCTGAAATTAGCTTTACTGATTTTATATCTGAATAAATGAATACTTTGGGAATCTCATAATTTAATTTTAGCATTATAATATTCTATTCCACATCCTTAGGCTCATAATACTAGTATATTTCATTTACGGCTTCAAAAATCCAAATATATTTCTACTGCAAAAAAGCAGAAGATGAGATGTCCAGATTATTTGCAATATAATTACAGTGCACATAGGACTGATAAGATACGAGAACAATAGAGATGAATTAAGTAATGCCGGGGGGTTCAGCAAGATGACATGACGACCTCAGAAAGGTGGCCGCTAGTGGCTGAATGAAGACAGCGGGAGATTGTGTTTTGTGGCGCACTCTGCAACGGACTGATATAAAGATAAGGAATGAAGGATCTAAGAGAATTACAAACACACAGAGAATTACAAACATACATCGTAGTTGTCATGCGATATAATTTATAATTTATATATATAATTTTCGTCAAATACTTACATTTTCTGTGTTAACTGCCGTCATTATGATTAATTTATTAATTAGATTTGTAAACGTAATAAGTTTCTATAATTGGCGCCAAAGCTGCTTATTTATTATTGTATTGAAATAACAAATGGCTGTTGAAAGTTTGTTAAATGAATAAAAAAAATAAATAAATTAACTTGGTTAACATAATATTTAAACTATCAAAAAATCTGTAATGTGCAATGCAAATAATAAAAAAAAAGAAACTAGTAAATTACATCCGAATAAATTCCTGTTGACATATCAGCTCTCCACTTAGTGCACAGTGTAATTCTATAACCGGATACGAAGCAGGAAGTTCACAGGACTTGATTGTGCAATGCATGCGGTAAAGTTTTAACAAGCCAACTTAATATCACTTCGCCAGAATGCACGCGCCGCCCATTATTAATCATGCAGGACGGCTAGTTAGCAGAATTGCTGTGCTGTGACCAGATTTATGCGGGAATAGGATTAACATTTTATTTTTAAATGGTTGCGTGGAATATTTTTTGTCCAGAATTAATCAGTCTCATAACGACTGCGTACTATTTCTTAACCTAGATAACATAGATTAATTTATATAATATTATATGGTCTTCAAATATCAAATGTCCATGTTGTTCACTCCAGTTAAAATTATAACTACACTTGCAGTTGTCGATCATTATGTACATATGATAGCTAGGTAAAACCAACTTCGTGAATGAGATATCTCATGTTGATTTGTCTCGGGCAGCGGATAGGGAATTAAGAAAATTTTCGCGTCTGATCCATTGTAGTGTCTCAAGACTGTGTGGTAAAAGCGTTATTATTTTTGCGAATCAAAACAAACTTAATAAATTTTTACATTTTATACAAAATATAATAGTAACACAATAACTTACAATAATAGAAATATATTTACTGATAAAATTATGAATCAATAATAATAATAATAATCAAATCAGCCTATTAATGACGCCACAGCTGGATTACGAGTCTTCCCTATAGATGGAATGAATTGAATCGAATCCTAATGGACTCAAACTTGCCCATTACTGATTGAAGAATATTAATGACTGTATAATGCTATCAGGACAAATGGCTTAATATCCCTTCTAAAACACGGATGAGATCGACACAAAAAAATTTTGGACACCCATCTGTATGACTGACTTTTGCGATAGTTGCTTAAATGCGCTAAACAATTAGCCATCAAGAACAACCATAAAAAAATCCTTATAACAATTTTTTTTATACCAGATGGCGTGGGTTCGCGTCGACACGCAAACAATACTCAGCATCCACCACAACATCATAACACAGAATCCTCGCATTAGTTTATCATATAACGACCATAGGTCGTGGTATCTTCACATCAAGGATGTACAAGAGGTCGACAGGGGCTGGTATATGTGTCAAGTTAATACTGATCCCATGCGGTCAAGGAAAGGCTATCTCCAAGTCGTAGGTTAGTAAAATCATTATTATAAATATAATTTGGAGGTCGGAACCGATTAAACATTACCAGTGTTTTTAATAAACAAGATTTAATTTAAACAGAGACTTAGAAAAGGTTAACATAGTACGAGGTTCTACGGGAGTAATATTTACTCTTAGAAGGTTGTTTACTGATACCAAAATTGCAATTTTAACGTAAATTTACTGTGACGCTAAACCTTGTTTATAAATTGCACTGTATATGTATAAGAGCTCATGGTTAGGCTCCTGTAAACATTATAGTATCAAATCTTCATCAATAAATTATTGAACTAATCAGTAAGTCTCAAAGCTTTTAAGATAGTGAAGAAAACTATTATTTTTCTCCATTAAGATAACAGGCAGCTAAATTCTTAATATTACGTACTAGCATATTACTAGAGGCATATTTCATTTCCCTCTTTCATGTACACAATTTGATTTCTGGTCCTGAACAAGAAGACTAAATATGTTTACTTCAGACGAAGAAAACGATGTTTCCGAATTAAGTTAAACATATCTGGTTTTATCTTAATACGAGTTAATTTGCAGAACAGTTCAAAGAGAATATAAATATCTTTAGAAAACGTTTTCATTCAAAAACAAGGATTTTATATTAATCACGAGAGTTTTATATTCAATATTTAAGAGATTTGTAAAGGCGATTAAATGTGTAGATTGTTTGGAATTTGAAAACAAGAAAAAACAGACGGTAATAAATTAGACTTGGGACATTTATTAGCTGGGACATTTATGACAAAGACATTATAAATGATTTTCTATTCTCAGTACCTCCGGTGATCATCGATAATATGACATCGACTGATATGGTAGTACGGGAAGGTACCAATGTGACTATGGTCTGCCGAGCGACCGGCTACCCTGAACCTTATGTGATGTGGAGGAGAGAAGACGGCCAGGAGTTTAACTGCAACGGGGAATCAGGTGAGCAAATATCTGCAGTAGAATCAATACGTAGTATAAAACAAAGTCCCTTCCCGCTGTCTGTGCACTGATATCTTAAATGTAATAAACTACAATATGGATTTTAATGCGATTTTCATCAATAGACAGAGTTTTTTAAAAGGGACGTTTATATATACTCGTATAGCTGCTAGTGGATAACAATAATTATTAAAAATGTTTACCTTCAATAAGATAAATATTTTTTTAGAATATGTGTAATCGACAGCAAGCACGATGGACTGTAGTTAATAAAAGATTAGCAAAGAATAAGATATATTTAAGAATAATTATAAAAGCACAAGGGATCACAGATAGCATAAAATAAAAGCGACAAAGTCATATAAGATTTACAATATAAAAAATTAAGAAACACTCATCTTAAGAGGATGGCAAAGCTTGGTAACTACTATTGGGTACTATTGGTCTGTAATTTAAAGCATTTACTCATACACAATTTGTTAAGTATATCTATTTGATACCATAATAAATGAAAAAATAACTGTCGTCAACAATATGAATTTAATGTTTGCATAAAATTTATTTAATTGTTCTGTTAATCTTTTTAAAATTTAGACTTTAGAAACCATAGAGCGAATTGGTGTAACACCTGGATGAAGTACAAACAATAGAAAGGAACATTACAAGTTAAGACAACAAGTTAAGTCGTTACATAGCGTCAACTAAAACGTCGAGTATTTATTAAATTATATAGATGTGGATTTTTTACATAAAATAAGTACCCAAATCATTAGTAAAAGCATTACATTTACATAATATAGATAACTTTAATCTATAATGCCAAATAAAAACTACTTTAAAAGGTAATAATGGTTTTATTTAATTGAAGGTCTATGTTATCACAGCACTGTGCATATTAAAACCAAAAAAGTACGCCGACTCGAGCCTATAGGAGCCCTACTTAAAACGTAGGGCTCCTATAGGTTATTCAATCGGAGCAGAGTATGCGCGGATACGGACACAGCCACGACTATAGCCACGACTCGTGCGTTGAACACTGTATAGTGTGCTGAACGAACGGGTGCGCTCACATACATACCATTTTCGATACGTATGTATGAAGTCAATATACTCTTTGGTTTTATTATGATTATACCCTCAACTTCGAGTTCCAGGTTGTTTTAACAGAATTGCATTGTCAATTTTTATCAAATTCAATTGGGATGGCAAATATCTAACAAACAAATCACTTCATTGTAATATCACTGTGTAGTATAACTGATAATTGTTATGTATACTCTGCGTCTGGCACATAGCATCTGTTGCCAGTTTGTTTTCTTCGTTATTTTATTTATAAATATTATAGAAAACCAGCTCTGATATAATGTATGTCAAGTGTATCCCAATGGGAATCGCTACTCTGCGTTTGAAAGTACCACCGACTTATTTACCCGGGCAATTAATTTTTAATGTGTTATTAGGACGATAAGCTCTTTGATCTCGCGCCATCTTCTTTTGACCCGGAATAATTCGAATTGCAAATAACTCAAATATTCCTTTAACACCGGGAAACGTGGATCAATAAAGACATACCTACACGCCGGCCATTTCCTTCTTTCGAATGAAAATGGCGAGTAGACACTCGGTAACAAAGATTTTCTGTGATAAATATCCGGTCGAAACATTCTCTCCGGATGGTCATTATGTTAACGCTCGCAAAGAAACAAAACAGATGAAAGGAAATCTTTGAAGCGCGAAAGTACGGGTTCCAAGATCACGTGACCGACGCGGACGGTACTCCCGACGAAACGAGCTCCCTTGCAATGAACATTGAACGTCAATTTCAATGTAAAGTAGATTATACAAATAAAAGCTTAGAAAACGTTTTGAAGTAATGAATTTTTCTCTAATATAAGAAGCAAATAAGAGCGCTATTGCCATACTTATGGAGCACAATTTACGAAAGTCCCATCTCGTCCACAAAATCCTTTTCAGCGTAACAAATATCCGCAGAAGTTTTCATCATAATTGACGAATTTCTTAGACAACTAACCTCCGTAGGGAAAATGCCAAAGTTCTTTGTAAGCAGTAACTAATTTACAAGTAAATTATTAACTATCAAGTATAAACATAATCGAAAAAGTGAATTAAGATGATTACTGGAACTATTCATTAAACAATTTAATTGTTTATTTAATCCCAATTTTGTTAGAATAAATCTATAAGTTCGTGTTCTATTGTTTGTGCCGCAATATCTAATGGATATCAGAATAACTCCGCACACAAAGACGCTATTAGCTTAATTAACGACTTTTGCCCTATTTTTCTTTTACCTCACCTCTATTGATTAATGTGCCATCTAATGTCTGTTCTACTTACAATGTTGGAACAAAAGGTTCTGCACTTGTAATGGATTTACTGTTATTATACTTTTCACGCGAATTCGCTTGGCTGTTAATTGATCTCTACTAATATTTACACATTTTTCATCTCACAAACATATTTTTTTAAAAGATGTTTCTTTATGACGACCTCCGTCGCCAAAAGTGGTCCGTCATCTCTAAGGTCCAGGGTTCAAGTATATTACAATAACTTTGTCGTGTTACTATAAAAAAATGATAATTCTGTTCAATCGCTTGCACAAACTCGCCTTAAAGAGAACAACACTGTGAAAGAAGTGGTAAAGGTTCTATCGGCTAAAGAATTACTAATTTTGTATTTATTTCATATTGTATGAGAGTTGTCTTTACTTAAAATGGAATAGTCGAAGCGAGTAAGCTTTTTATACCGTCTTTATAATTGTAAGCTGAATTTTATGTCTTTGTTACATATATAAAATGTTATCTTATTGCCACTGTACCTAAATAACTAGAAAGTAATATATTATATTCAAATATATATTTTAATGTTCTCTCACTCTCTCTTCTCATCCGTTTCATAGTTATATTTTGTTTCAGTGAACGTAGTGGACGGCGAGAACCTGACAATATCGAAGGTATCACGCCTACATATGGGCGCCTACTTGTGTATTGCATCTAATGGAGTACCACCATCAATCAGCAAAAGAGTTGTCCTCATGGTTCAATGTAGGTTATTGGCTTCAATAATTATCGTTTTCACTAAACTTAAGGGTCATCCACATCTGTCGTCTATTTAAATATCATCTAAGGTGAAAATTTCACAAGTAACTAGGACCTAACGATATTAAGCTATGTCTATAATTATGACATGCTTTATGCGGCGCTGTATTAAGTATGACTAATATAGATGACAGTGATAAGGAATAAAAGAAAAAAATATTTATTTGTTAGGTAATGCCTTACTAAGCACTTGCTTACATACTTAATGTTTGTCTATAATTTTGCATACCTTCTTTTTTTTCTTAATGTATGACCTATTTGCGTTTAAACAATTTCGCCAATATCACGTTATTGACCTTTACACGTAAAGAGACAATAATAAAAATATATTTTGACGTAATAAAACATTATACAATTGATCTTTATTTACAAGAGCACCCAAGTCATCAAGGCCCCTAATAGCCGGAAATTTTATAATTAGCCAACTTACTAAATTGATGTTATTCCTTGACACATCTAATAAGGCCAAAGAGAAAATATATATGTCACATTACGTAAATGCCCAACGCTACGCGCCGCAATGCATATCCTAATTCTAAGCATTGCTTAAAGCCATTAGGATAAGGAGCCTATCATTGGTGAATTGGCGACTCCTAGGTTTAGTGAGAACTGACATAAGTCTTTTATATGTTAACCGTAATGTACCCTAAACAAATATTTTGCTACCTGAAAATCCAGTTTATACTACCAACTAACATCGACGACCTAGCATGTCGCATATTAGTTTAACTAAGTTAGCCTAAGTTTCACTCAGAAAACTTAAGAAAACCTGAAATACCAATTTTCTCCGACGTATTTCAAGCATTTAGCATAAAAAATACTTAACTACAACACGACCTACTCTTTGGTACTGACCTACCCGAATAATGACTAACCTTGAGTTCATCGGGAGTAAACGTGGGCGGAACGAAACATGAATAAAGAAATGCTAATTACACCGAAACACACACAATCGCACATTGAGGGGAAGCCAGACATTATGATAATTCGCATCTTTTGTATTCGATTAGTAATAAATGAGTATAAAATGAATTTTACGATATTGGTCGGTCCTGGCTGCATGGGTCGTCGCTAACACCCATAAATCCGCATTTGGTGCATAATTATTTTCTATTATGACTATAGAACCTAAATAGTATAGATCCATGTTTGGGGCTAGTAGCTCAGTGGCGTAGTAGATAAGCTAGCTGATGATGATGATCGGTGGGATAGACCCGTGCCATTAAAAGCATTACTACATTAAGGGTCATTAAAAGTCTGTTGATGATCTTTCGTCTCAGAACATTACATTTTCAAAACACCATACTCACAAAATATTATGTTCTCAAAATAGTAAATACGCAAAAAAACTACATTTGCGTAATTGCTATTACTACTGCTAACTAATTGGGGCATATCTTGGTCATGTCAGAGTTATACCTCACACGCACGTTTTGTATTTTATCTCAAGCAGCAGATACAGGATTATAAGGGCATTAATCTAATTAAAAAGTTTCCATGATAAAAGAACATATTACTCAACAGAATTATGTTAGTTTCTATAAATTAACTATATACTTAATCATTTAAAAAACCCAATTTATAACTAATATTGATTTCTACTGATTTTATAATTTACTGGCTGGACGCAGCGAGAATTTTACCGAAAGTTGTATTTACTGGTGCCTGTACCGTTAAAATCACAATTGACTCTATTATTTCAGAGTGCTATAGTTAAAACGTGCCTTCAACCAGAATATTAAACATGACAGCTTACGTGAAGTACATTATAAATATTTGTATAACATAATGGAGAATGGATGTGAACGGTTTTTAGTCTTGTTTCGTTAATAGCAGTATGTATTCAGAATAATTAAAGTTGATATAAATTAATTGCACATGCAAAAGTTAAATACTACACATACAGGTATTTTTATCAGAATATACTTTCTTAGTATATAGTATCGTCAATACAACATATTTACAAGGATTTTTTTTTGTAAATATGTTGTATTGATAATAATTTTTTATTAACATTTCCATATTTCTAAATGATCGACTTCCGGGCATTTCATGTATGTCATAAGTAACGTTATTATTTGTTAGGTTACAAAAGAATTTAATTAACCGTACCAAAAATAATATTATATTTTGCGCACTGATTTAAATTTTTTCCTATACAAAAAATGCTGAGCAACCTTTATCTAAAAGATTGTTTCTACTATTCAAAAATGTATTCAGAAAATCCGTACCTCTAATGAAAATTAGGCACAAATTAAGTAAATTATCCTATTCACAATGAAAGCTTGGCTTACTTTACTCTCATATCTTAAGGACATTTAAGACAGCCGCACAAATTATCGCCATATTATTTTCTCATCCAGAAAAAAGTGCTCGTTTCTGCCGGCCCGTTACCTTGCCCTCAAATTCTTCCTTCATAAGTACGTGACCATTTTCTCGACTCCATTCCTTTATTCGGGAGTCAGCGTTCAGAAATATTATTTTTCTGGAGGTCGGAGTCGTTAACGAGTATTTACGAGGACACGGTGTCTACCTGACGGCGCCTTCCGCCGGATCGGACGTAATTGCGCCCAATTAGAGCATTATGCTGACGTGAATACGGCACGGACGCTATAAAAACGATACTATCTGCTCGCCTCGGCAGCGCCCGTTCTCGTTCTCGCTCAAACCAACGAGACCCCCCCCTAATTCACATTCCGTATCTCAGCGCGTTCACACTCCTCTCCATTTCTTATAGGATACGTGAAATGTTCACGTAACTTTCACTCGATTAACCAACAAGACTTCCTTATGAATGCACTGTCAGTTTTCATTATACTTACGCGTCGAAGACAAATCTTTATGACGACGTTCCTGATAATGTTATTATGTAGCTATTTCTCGCTTCGTGGCACCTTTTTTTCTTTATTTGCGTCAAACATTTTTTTATGTTACAAGAAGTATTAACAATTTTTTAACAACGTTTCCACAAGTACATTTGGAAGTGTCGTAGAGATTAATTAGGATTAAGTAAGAAGCCAATTAAGTTAGATAATTATCGCAATATTAGGTTTCTTCAAACTTCGTAATAAAGCCTGAAAGATGTTATAAAATAATTAGCAGACACGTTCAAATATTTCATTTAAAAAGTCTGTTTTTAATTTTTAATCCGATTTGCAATGGTATATAATATTCTTTTATGTAAAAACCTCCGGCATTCTCAGATGTTTATAAATAAAAATTTATGAAAATATAGAATTTCTAGTTGTATTACTTTTCTACTTTAAAAAAAACTGGCCAAGGGCGACTCTAGCTCGCGCACGGCTCCGTACCATTTTCCATTAAAAAGTAAAAAATAGCACGTTTGTTGTTTTTTTATGTAATCGTTCGATTTTCGAGTTAAATACAATTGGTAGACTATTATTCGTAAACTTGTAAGGCCAACTTACGTGTGATAGTTTTCATTTTAACTTTGTTATAGGTATATAGGTACTAATGCCGTAACGTTTAAATGTTTACCAATGACAATTTAGTTGGTAAAAAGGGGGGCATATGACTTTAACTAAAATGAGCACTTTAAAGCTTGATTTTAATACTCTTTAAGGCACAAAAAAAAAAGTAAATTAAAGTGTCGAGTAAAAGTTATCATTAAGGTGGACTTATATCTATTAGAACATACCAAGACATCGCGGGAGAGTAAGATGTCTAACACAAAGTGCAGTGATATGAATATTATTATCGTTAAGAAGAGAGAAAAAAGATCATAAGTCACAAATAGTTTACTAAATCAAAAAAGGGCCTCCCACACTCCCAATGTTTTTGGGTTAGACTATAAGGCAGATGACAAAAAATATCAACCCCACTTTACAAAAAGAAATACTTTACCATTTTCTCAGTTTAATTAACGTGCCAAAATTTGTTTCATCTATGGATAGTGCGCGTGAAAATATAAGAAATCACTACTTAGTAATTTTAGTATTTTTATCTAATATATATACTTATCTAATATTTTGGCTATTTCACAAATTTCGATAAATAAGTGCAAGACTTAGATTAGACGAAAGAGAATAATATTTCTTAAAATTATACCAACTCATTCAGGTCGTATACATATAAATAATGTTCCAAATAATGTAGTAGCGCGACGTTCAGTCTGATCAATTACGTATACCATTAGATAATATCTACTAAAAAGTATATATCAAACCTGTATTTTCAACTATGAGTAATTTGTTTTACCGTTCTGTTTTATTACACAGTTCCACCGATGCTGTCGATCCCAAATCAGTTGGAAGCAGCATATATAGGGCAAGATGTAACTCTAGAGTGTCACACTGAAGCATACCCTTCGTCCATCAATTACTGGACTACCGACAGAGGAGACATGATAATATCAGGTATCAAAAAAGTAACAACTCACTGATAGTGATAATTTATTAAAAAAACATTACCAAGGTTATAATTCGAATTGAAATCGGTTATAGTTGATTTAAAATCGGTTGGAAAAAAACTTTCGAGAAGCTCGATAGTACATTATTCTGCAATGCGGAAATCAAGCAATTTTCGCAAAGGCCGATCATAGCTTAAGTGAGCAAAAATGTAATGTCTCAAATTCTTCTGTGCTTCAGAAGAAGGTTCTGACTGTATCTGACGTCATTAACAACCAACAATCCGCAGTGGGCCTGCGTGATGGTTCATGGCTCTTTCTCCTTATTCATTTTGATTCTATACATAGGGAATACGTATCCCAGAAGTGGGGACCGTCTTATTCCGTTTAAAGTTCTTTTTTATTTGAAATCTGATGTTATTGAGGGGGCTTTGATTTAAAGAAGTGTATTTATTTGTCTTTTTTTGTAAGCTTCGATGTAAATTCAACTTAACTTTTCATTAATATTTTTTCTCCTATCATTTGATTTGAAATACAGAATATTACATCCTAAATTATCAAAATTAATTTCTAACAATATTTTAGATTAAAATTATAATGTTATATAAATAAAATGTTATAACAGTTTTCAAACACAATAACATATATGTCACAAACTGGACATAAGTGGATCACGAACCGTTCGTATTTTTCTGTCAACAGGAAGTAAATACGTCACATCTCTGAGTGATGACAGCTACAGCAGGAAAATGAAATTAACGATACGGAAAGTGTCGTCCCGGGACTTCTCGTCGTACAGATGCGTTGCGAAGAATTCCCTCGGAGAGACCGATGGGCTCATTCGTCTCGATGGTATGTATTAGAGTCATATACATATACAAGATAAATGTTTAATGGATTTTTCAATTAAGCACCATATATTTTGTTATACCTCCATGTAAAATAACGAAGATGAATTAATTTATAGTATATAGTCATGTGGTTTCTTACGAACGGAACCTGAGAACGAACAATTTTCAAAATAATTGTGAATGCAATGTTAAATTATTTAACCACTTAAATGTGTCCAGAACTGACGTGCGTACCATTTTAATTCAATGACCGGTGATGATGGCAATAGTAACTCGTGATTTGTTAGTGCATATTAATGGTGATATATTTCCAAAATTGCCCAATCGAAAATTGTAACAACTTTTCAAAGGATTATTTTAATACTATTTGAATAATATTAAAAATAAAAATCATTTATTCAGTCTTGTCAGTACAAGTACAAGCACTTGAGAAAGTCGAAACGTTCGTAAATCTATGTCGGGAGACCTTGTGCCGAGAAGAACTAACATAAACTTGGCTGCTTTATCTATCCTCCTTTTAGAACTTTTAATTGTAGACTTACATATTGTGTCATTATTACAGAAATACCCGCACCATCAACAATGAGCACCACAGTTAACTACGTCCCCACACATCCACAAAAGAAGAAAGGTAACAACACCGAATGGCTCCCTGAAACCGATTCAGACATCAAAATAATTAATGTCCAAACAACGCCCCTGAAGTTTCTAATGAAACCCTTTTCGATCCGATCAATTCCCGAATTCCGAATTAATTTTTCATGATCAACGTAATATTTACCTACAGGCAAATTTTGGGGGATTCAATTTTAGCACGTACAGTCCTATTAGAAAAGTAATAGAAATGAAAAGTTGAGGCGAGCCCAGCGCTTCATACATTCATCGGCTCCTGCAAGCGTCCGGAAAAGGTCGATCTGGATTTTGTATTTATTGGTTTTGCCGCGCGACCCAATGCTTCCGTACAATTGCGTCGTTAGTAATATTATTGTGGGAAAAGCGATTTTGTTTGGGCTTTGACTTCCAATGCCCTCGTATTGTTATAGATTTGGCCTTTCGTTTCTATTCTTTATGACGTCATATGTTTCGTTGAGGCTCGAAAGTCTACTTTCATGGTCAGTCGAGGAAAACCCGAAAGATTTTTATTGTAACGAAACAGATCGTCGATAATTTTTTTCCCCCGATGTAATTTTATTTATACGTTTGAATGCCTTCACAGGGAAGCACAAAAGCCGTTTCCGTGATAGTTCTGCCGAAAATAGAGTCATAGGAGACTACGAGTTCGAAGAATTAAAAGACTCTGGTAAGTTATTTGATTAAACATAATAATATTTCACCCATTATTCAATTTTAAAGACATACTTTTTGCCACTGCCAAATAAATATAAATGTAACTGTTTTATTATAAAACGGTTTACATTGTTAAACTGAATAGTTAATTAAGCTGTCTGTTTTTTAATTAACAGATTACGAATCGACACAATCTTCCGGTTGTGCTACCACTACTAGCGCCTTCTTTGTCACCATCGCATCTTTTATTATCAGCTGACACAAATCATGTCAAAACTTTTGTATTATATCTATCATAGTGCCAATGTAGTTAAGTAATTTGTTAAACTTTAGTACAACTAGAAGTATCTATACTTTGTAAATTTCAGCTAAGAGCTGTTCAATATGTATTGTACAGTCATACAATTAAGTTAATGAATAAATATATCAAATAATAATAAGTATTAGTGAAATTAACGCCGTTATAAACACATCGAAGATATCATTCGTTAATTTGTAATCTTATTTATTTTTATGAAAGATATTGTAAATATATTTAGATCTATTTCTCAATTTGAAAGACTGATAGTTTTGTATGTTTAAATGTGCCATATCCGCAGTCATTTTAATGAATATCTGTAGTTTTCGCTGTTTAATTTTAAAAAAATCGCCTTAGAGCAGTATATACGAAAGTTTTGTAAATAACTACATGTATCCATAATAAAGACAATATGGCGTGCTTTGTAATATATAAAAATAGCTTTACGTAACTCATGTTGCCGATATTAACGAGCTTTCCAACATTGTATTGTAATGGTTTATGGCAGTGTTGCTTGAAAAATGGCTATGATAGACGAACTCAATGTGAAGTAACAGATGGTTCATATTTAAGTTTTTGATAACATCACAATTCTTAAATAAATAAAGATCTAAAAATAATTATAGCTTTAGAAAATAAAGTGGTTAGTAAGAGAAAAGCAATTGACTACATATCTATTAGAAGTTACTAACACTAACTTTTGTGAAAAAATCACTTTCACTTTCCTTTTTAAGCAATCAACCTACCAACCTTTAATAAATAAACTGGTTCATAAAAATAAAACAACTGTGCTGAAGAGTGTATAATTACCCTTATATAAAAAATCTGAATACTTATTTCGAAGCATTTGAAAGATCCACGATCATAGAGTGAGACTGCATTATTTATTGAGTTAATATTAGAAAGATGGGAGTAGTTGTTAAATAAATAACAATATACCATGCATTTATTAAACAAGGTAATATGTTCATATTGAAAGTTCTCTAAAAATATCAGTACAATACAGTATCAGTTTATAAACAGAAACATACCTGTTTGCTGCTAACTGTAATTTTTAATTTATAAAAATCAAATGTCGTTTTTAAGTTTTGGACTTTATTTGGTTTTGAATTTTACTTATTATTTTCAATCTGTTATACGAAATCTTATAAAAAATATAAACATGCATTAATTATCTTAAATTACAAACAGTTTTCACTATACGCAGTAAAACATCTATTTCTTTATTATGCCTTCAATGAATATATTTTTCAAGCAACGCTACAATTAAATTCGAAACAGTAAAATTCACAATGCTAAATTTAATTGTTGGAATTGGATAATTTGGACATCACAAAAGTTTATGGAACATACAATGATAATTAACAGAAGTCTACAATTAAGGGTGACATACGTTGAAGTGGATAGGAGTGAATGTATTAGTCAACAGTCACAAACAGCGCGCTTGGAGCTAGACAGAATGTTATTCTTAAATGAAACAACTTTTAAACGGTTTTATTGGCGACTCGGACCCTTTACAGGTTCCGTGTTCTGGAATTCCATTTTGTTCATCCCTGGCAGCACCACACACAGAGCAGCCCTACAGTGCTATTATTAAAAAAAAACACAAAGCATAGAGGTTAAATCACATAGACCCGTCTTCAAAGGGTTTTATTTAATAAAACCTATAAACTGTGACAGCAACGAATTCTAGGCTACTGGTATTACAGAATAACAGCTGCTCTGATTTGCCAAGCTCCACTGTGCCATGATATTGCCGGTTTTCCTACAAAAAAAACCGCACCGAATATGTTATTTATTGTAACAGACTAAAAAATAAACATAAAATAACTCAATTATCACACCTCTTCGCTTCAATGTTAACAAAATCAAATGACATCTCGTGAACTCATAAAAAATACGGATGTCATAAAAAATTATGGAAGCGTAGAAAAAATTAAGTGGAAAATCTGATACTTAGCAGTGTAAAGCAGTGTAAAGCAGTTTAGAGTCTCCACATTGTAAATTTTCTAAGGATAATTAAAACTTAGTAACTAAAAGTCCATTTTGCCAATCTTATGGCAAAAAAATTGGACTCGGTAAATAAATAAAAAATATATCCATATCACTTAGAAATGTTAGTAAATGGTACTGTCCTAGTTTCCAGGAGAATTTTCTCGATTGCTATAACAAATGAATATTCCGAATATAATAATTAAATCCGAGAATCAGTTTCTTGCTTTTGAAGACAGACTTACATATACGATTGGCTTATAATCGATTAACTATTCAAGCACTTGATTCTACATCCTAAATTGATTTAGGAAACTGATTCTACACATTTACAACGCAATTCGAAATCTTATTTAAAATCTCGATTATAAAATGGTCTGTTTTCTTGATGAAATGTATAGTGCTCGTTGCAGTTAGTTGTTTATGTAAAGTTACAATAAATGATTTTTATAAAAATCTGTATTTGATTTACTATCGTATTTTTTTTCTGTTTTTGGAAATACTACATACTACTACTACATCTGCCACATCTTAGAATTACATCTGCCAAACTGCATAGTAGTTTGTCGTAGTAGTTCTTTACTTACTCTGCAAATAAATATAATTGGAGTGGCTGTATGTAATATTAAAATAACCGACTTTTACTAAATTCATATGTATGTATACACGGTACATATATCAACATTTTTTTTTTCATTTTTTGTTGTCTGTTTGTTCCGGCTAATCTCTGAAATGGCTGGACTGATTTTGACAAGACTTTCACGTGTAGATAACCTATGTAATAAGGAGTAACTTGGGCTAATTTCCACGCTGACGAAATCGCAGGTACAGCAGTCTTAAGGATTGCATTTTATTAGCAGCTAAATTTGTAGTCTATGTCAAATTTGACAGTAACTGTCACACTAACTTTAACATTGACTCCTAATCTTTCTCGGCATAGTAAAACAATAACTTTAACGTGGTTATTGTTACCAGTTAAAGTAATGACGTCATATAACCAAAATCCAAATGGTGCAACTGATTATTTGCTTAACGGTACTTCAGCATCTTTGTTATTGTTAAAGTAATTTGCAACTGAGACTAAGAATATATGACAATGTATATGTACTACGTAGAGTACCTAATTTGACCTGGACTCTATGCCTTAATTAGAATTTAAGTGCTACAGAGAAGTCTTAATTGCTATATTTTATAAATACGAGCGCAACGTTAGACAATTCAACGTGTGAATGGCTGTAGCTGTATAATAACAAGATGAGTTCCGTGGCTACACCGGTTTTAAGGTATATCTGAGGTCCTGGGTACGATTCTTGGTCAGGTTAATGTAATAATGGACTTTACTATATCGTCTCGGGTCTGGATGTTGTGGTACGTATGTTGTTTTAGATTTCCATAATACGAGTGCTTTACCACCAAATACCTAAGTACATTTAGGTGAAGTTATTTATATTTTGATATTATTAATTTTTTCTTAGAGTTAATAACTGCCACATATTACAGTTCGTTTAGAAATAGTCTACCCTCATTTTGTACTCAATTAATATCATAAGAAGTTTATTTAAATTCCAGAAACACGTGTATTTATAATTCACACGTTCGATGGCACAGGAGAATACAGTAGTTAGTAGTAACATTATGCGGTGGTTTGTTTTCTTTTAAAGTTTTAATAAAAAGAAAACCTAAATGATTTAACAGTAGCGAGTACAAGTAATAGGGCTATTACTTAAAAATTGATATAAAAGGACCCAAAATTGCATCTAAATTAAACATGATATTCAGCACGCTCAACTTCATACCCGTCCTGTCGACTATCATACATATGAATTTAACACAACAAAATTGCTCATACTAGTAATAATAACAATTATCTATTTCTATCTTATAGGGTAGCGAAGAGAACCACAAGAACCTCTTTATATCTTTCATTTTCTCGATGTTCTCTTTTCATACATGCTTACGATATTTTTGGTTTGGACATCGACCTTTTTTGTTTTCGCAGGTGAAATGCAACTTGTGTATGGATTCGGGATTCTGGGATCGCTAGGACCAGCCAGAAGGGTGGGATCAACTTACCCGTTAAAGCCCTTAAGACCCTTACTCCAAGAACTAATGTCGGGTCTCGGTGAACCCATTCTCATCCGCCTGAGACTCACTCATTTCGTTGCACAACGTTCATTTAAATGGTCATCAGTTTAAAGTAACGTTACCAATACAAATTTGATATTATTTAGAACTGAAAGGCCAATTAAACCTTAATGAACGTTTGTGCAACTTACCATATGTCTCTCGGAGAATATCTATTCCATTAGCCACCTATAACCTATATAAGGTGGAACCGTGCAAAGCGGCGTCATTGTTAATGTATGTGTATCCCCATTCCTTCAATACGAAAACTGCCGACCGATAAAAATAAATGAATCGTTTCTAATGCAAATTAAATAATTGTTGGCTTAGTTTTCTATTCTTCTAAATAAAACCTAAACACATTACGAAGAAAATAATAAACACATTGTTTGCAAACTAGTAATGAAACAGTAGATATAGTTAGAACACAGAATACAGGATAAAAATGGTATACATACAGGGATTTCCGCAATCAATTATAAGGAAATCATAACACAACATCTTATAACGCTTACCTTCAGATCGGATAATAGTTTCTTTTCAAACTAACAAAAACTTTCACTATCTCGGTTGTTAGTCCTATATGTGCTTTCATGGACTCTCTCTTCGTTATAGTTATATCTTATCGGTTACTATGGTAGTTATGCCAGCAGCGGGTCCATAGATGCCAAATGAGATTAGTATGAAGATTAGAACCATAGCTGTCGATTGCAGTGATGGATAAATGCATCTCAGCAGTCTTAGTCAACTAAGGTAGTATTATTAACGATACCTATCTTTAACGAAATATCCATTTAATAGGTAATATAATATTTTGAGAAAAAATACCAGAACTTTAATTTTCACACCTTAAGGGTTAGTTGCACCATCTTACTTTAAAAATAGCAAACATGTTAGATAAGATAAGATAGATAAGATAAGATCTTTATTTGCCAAAATACAAGTCATACACAAATAATCAGACAAGTACAGTATTCTGCCTGCCGATAGGCGTGCAAATATTGTTTTTATATTATTCAACTTATTACATTTCTTATTATATATTATACGACTCATTACATAACAAATTATTATCATATATTATCATTATGTCATGTTTTTTTTTTTAAAGTTAAAGTACTACTGGCTAAGCAAATAATAAAGAGTTATCATTTGACAATGGTTGGATAACATCATACATAACTTTAACTATAAACTAAAACCGCCTAAGTTTTGCTGGTTAGAGGTATTGTTATATAATGCCAAGAAAGAGGATGGTGCAACGCATTCCACAGTCAATGTTTAAGTCAGCGTTACAGATATATTCAAATTCGACATAAACCTTAACTCAAACTGCAATTATTACACCCGAAAAGAATGGATTAATAAATGGATATTCAGGTAAGGAAATATGGACTATGTTTACTATTTCAAAAGAGTTGTATTAATGCTTGAATTGTTTGAATACAATTTTCAATTAGGAAGATTACGAATCATTCTTCCTCACTTTCTCTTCTCACATCGAAATAGTTATCATTGAAGTTAAGTTTTTTATAACTTTGTTATAAACAAAGACTAGTCTGTTTGTTCACGAACGAAATTTTGGAAAGCATTGTGATATTTTTTATTAATTATATTGTAAAAATTATCTGTGCATCAGAGGCGATGTCCTACCTCCAATACGTAATAAATTATCGGAAAACACGTTTCTTTGGAGTCGTATTAGCGTTACGAAAATAGAAGAAATTTTATTTTTGGAGAAACAGCTTCTGGTCGCTCTAACCCCAAACAAGGTTAATATTCAAATTCTTAACATTTTCGTTATAATCAATAAATGCATTATTGTAATTTAATTTTTAAAACTATTTAACTGTGGACACAGGCTTTTTCAGTAACAAGAGCTTTACCTTATGTCATTGCAAAAATAGAAAAACTAGTATTGCAAGACCACAACAAAATAAGCCTCATGAATAAACTTAAAACATTAATGAAATATTTTATGTACAGATATTGTAAAAAGTAAAATGAAAGGATATATGAAAATACAAGTCTACAAAATCTAGGAGATCTGCTAGATAAGTATACGTTTAAACATCAAAAAATCCATTTGGTCCCTGGCACCCTGAAATTGGATTTTTTAAGCATGTTTCATTAAGAATGTTTCTCAGTATAGCATTTTGAATGCTAAATTGATCAGATATAATGATCTACTATAATGTCAAACTAAATAATATTATGTCTAAATATTTACGTATACTATCTCCCTTGTAATCTATTCTATAATCACTTTTATAAATATTTTACAATTGCTGGAACAGGACAAAAAATATCTGTACAAACTTTTTATAAGAAGTCCCTATATAAATAGCATTTTTTTTTCCAGGTTTAAAATTCGTATAAGCTAGGGCTCATGCAAAAATGTACGAGTAAATTTTAGTGAGAGACAACGGCTGCATGCATTAGTCCGAAGCTCGAATGTTCTAAATTTGAAAATTTCTAGCCAATATCCAGTTGGACATGTCCATTATTATTGTCTGACGCAAATTATAAAATTTAGAACATTATTATTAAAACTTAAACTTTAATCAAACTTTAATGTACGTTTGTGCAACTGGATGTAACAATTTTTTTCATGTATATGAACATGCATTATGTGGCTTGTTTAAATGCTGTTAGAGCATCTTGTTAAAACACCCACTTCACATACCTAGAACGTGTTATTGCCGCATGCCTCTTCGCAAACGCCACTCATGTCGTTAACATTACATATGAGCACAGCACTCCGCTTCCCATGTGACACGTTATGGCTTAAGTTCTGAATTTCATACTTCAACAAATGACTACTAATAGCATGATAGACTTCAACAAATTATTTAGTAACTCTACAGGAGTACAAAGAAGGCTTATTACAATGTGATATTAATAAACTGTACTATAACAGTAAATACGATACCTGCCTACCTCACGAGGGATATGGCTTGACGATATAAATTTATTAATAAAGTGAATAAGTTTCTTCTGAGCAAGCTTGTCCCATCGTAGATCTCATATATGTCCATCGAGGTCAAGAGTGAGCTTAATAAAATTGAAAAAAGTAATTTATACAAATCTGGTTTTTTTTTATTATATCTTCAAACTAGCCTCAGACTAATATAAATATTTCCTGCCGCTTATTACCTATAGTGTACATTATTTTTATTTTGCATTTCCAATAAAGTTTTTAAGGTTTTTTTAGGTATTATTAAAGAACTACATTTTAATGCAAAATTAACCTGAAGCAATTGATTATTAAATCAATTTTATCCAAAAATATATCATGTTTCATCGTCATCATCCTTTTAATGTCCCACTGGTGAGAGACAAGCCTTCTCCAAGGATGAAATCGTATCGAGTATGGGAGAATGCGCAAAGACCCTACAGGCAAATATGGTCACCCCTCCCATTACCGACCTTTGCGGAAATTGCTTAACTTCGGCATCGCAGACCGGAAGTGTAAACCACTGCGCCAACGAAATACTCAATTTAAAAAGGTAGTTGATTTTATATTATTTTGAATGCTATAAAATAACAAACTATATCAAATTTCTTGTAATTTTAAAGATTACTATAATTAATGCATTAGAGTTCATTACCCTTATATGCTGAAATATTGTGATATTCAAATAACCAAGTCTATTAGAACATTGAGCCCATTTCCTATATAAATAAAATTAACGTATATTTGATAAGTGAAGTAGACTTATATGTAAAATTAAATTCAAAAAATTTCCCTATACATAAAGTGAAATATTTTACTTAATTATTAATTAACTCTTCCACACTTTACTTTCTCCAATGCATTCAATCTCACTGACAAGCGATTTACGTCCATTAATGTTGTTATAATAAACGAAAACTTATTTGCGTATAGCACCCATTTCTCAATTACTGCTATTAAAACAACTCATAACATTAGCATTGTGAAGAGCAATTTACGACTGTTAAGTGATTTAATAATGTAGAGACCCGGTAACGAGTCACATTCTACAATAATACCCGCTTTAAAGAGACTGGGAGAGAGAGAAGAGAGAGTCATAACACCATGCAGTTAAGGTTTAAGTCACATTTGAAAATAACTATCACTCTGCCTTTAACATTGCATACGGAATGCATTATACTATCCTCTTTTTAGGCATAGACAAAAAATAACTTTAACATGCGAAGCTCGAGTGGTTATAGTTAACAGTCAAAGTTGTGTCATCTATTGCCAATCGTCCATCTCATCATTTGCTTCACTTGTACCACGGTATTGTTAAAGTAAGTGCAACCAACCCTTGGAGACCTTCAAAATACAAAATGTGCTATAAAATACATACCGAATGTCCCCGTTTCGTATTCTAATTATGGAATAAAAATGGAATCCTCTTCTAGAAAATATCCTTACTTTAAAATTTTGTAATTCATTAGAAAAAGATGACACAAGTCCTTGTTTAGTTCTCCAATTATGTTATTGTTAAGTTCTCCCTCAAAACTTTCTTTATCAAGTGGAATATCTGTAGACTACGGACTTTTAAAATATTGCATTCGTTGCCCGTAATTGATCTCTACAGCAATAGATGCATTTTTTTTAAATTTAAACAATTATTTGTAACGCAACTTACATTACGTAGCTCGTATACTATATCGAACAAAAGTCCAAATATAAGCCGAGATCAATTTTTTAACTAAAAGTTGATAAACAATTGTTATTTAGTCAATGCTGTTAAATATCCCAGTCACTTATAACATGACCGAAAATTTTAGTTTATAATATAAATATACCGACGCTTGCAAGATCTCTGCTTTACTATTCGTAAATCAGCGTCGAACTCAACGTTGAGCACAACTCTTTCACAGCTTAGAGGTTAAATCAAATAAAACCTACTTCAAAGGTAATAAAGATTATTTTCATGAAACTTTTGTGCTGTAACAGCGCTGTTCGACGCTGATTTTATTACAAAGCTGTGTGAATTGAACTGATATTTAGAGCACTAATAAGTTAAAATTAAGCTAGTAAAACAACTTACGCCGCTCACTCGGCTTAAATTATCATCATATACATATAAAGCTGAGAACATGGAAATTAAGTGAAATTCAGTTTAATTATTCATTACACGACGCACAGTTTGAAACTTTGCTATCATGAAAGTTAGGTCATTCATAACGGCTGGTTATTGGATGGGCTAACAAAAAAGCCCACTAAGAAAAAACAAGCTGTCACTAAACTATGCGACATTTTCAGTAACATCGTGCCTTAGACAAATGGTTAAAATAGCCGTTCAATGATACCGCCAGATATTTAATTGAATGGCACAATTCAATTTGCAAGGTATTAATTTAATATAATTACTTCTGTGACCGGTTCATGACCTTTATAGCCGAGTGGCGCGCAATTCGGTCTCAAGTTTCTCTTCGAGGTCCTGGGTTCGTTTCCCGGTCGAGTTAATCTAGAAAACGTACTTTTCCGTAATGCAAGCAGTCTCTGTGATGTTGTCTAATATTATTTTTAGATTAATAGTTAATATTTTTTTTATTTTCCCCTGTCTTCACCCACGTAAGTTATACCCTATTATGACCTATGGCACCCGGTCGTTCCTGAAGTTTCAGAGCTCACTCGATGGACACAAAAAAATTTTTTTTTAAATGATTTACTTTAGTATGGATTTACCTCAGCTTCTATATGATAATAGGCATATAAGTTAAGATTTCTATTTAACGTTTCATATGAACATAAAGAATATATGCATAAAACAAGAAATTTCAGTAAAATATATTCACACGTTGTTGCTTTATTATGGAAAATTGTTATATAAATTCAGAACAACTCTGCACTGCACTAGCGATGCTCGTAAAATTCACGCAACAAAAGTCACGACAGTAGCGGCTCGTAAAATTATTTATTATAGTTTTTCCGGCGCTAAAAGTTCCTAAATTCTTAAAATTTAATACATATCTGCAACATATGGGTATGGAATATTTGCATATAGGTATTTTTATTAAACTGACGGACAAGAGACCCTAATTTATACGTAGAATGTAATAAAGTCACTTCCCGCTGTCTGTGCTCTGAGATCTTTAAAACTACACATCGGATTAAAATTCGGATTGCATCAATATACAGAGTGATTAAGAGGAGTGAAAGCTAGTTACTAAAAAAACTTGATGTCTTCCAAAATATAAGGTAGAACATAGCCCATTGGAAAAGTTAAAAAGTAATTTGTAATGCAAGAATTCGAGTTAATTATTTTTCTTTTTAAAAAGTCCTCACACACTTTTTGAGTATTTAAATTTTATTTATATAGCCCGAAACTATTGCTTGTCAATTTATGAATTCTATATATTATAGAAAACATACCACGACATTTGGGATAGGGCTATTCAAAACCGCCCCGCGCAGCGACACGGGGCTGAATGCAGATTATTTATGACTCTAGTTTAACACGCGTACTTTAAAACAACAATATTTAAGACAAAAAAGCAACTTTCGCAAAGGCCGGCCATAGGATGGGTAAAAAATGTAGTATCTCGAGCTTTGCTGTGGTTGTGTGTGGAAAGGCACGTCAACAATTAGTCTCTGCTGCATCTGCAGTTATTAAAACCCGCAAATCTACACATGGCCAATGTGGTGGGTCATGGCCCATTGTCTCTATCTGTACATTAATACGCAGATTACAGATGAAAAAAAAATGAAGTTTCAATTCATTGATTACGATGCACTTTATTACGATTTACATTATGGGTACATATAAGAGGTAGTATTATACTAACCGCCCTACTAACTATATCGATTTTATGCAAAATGCAACTAACTTCCTCGCGGCGAGCCGTGTTCCGTGTTCTATATTACCCATAAACTAAGCTTATTTTACTCTACCACGAGCCGCCGCCTCATAAAATAAAGCATCTCATCGATTAACCATTCATTTCACTATCTTATTAAGCCACCTTTATGATTTAAACTAGATGTACTACTACCTTTTCTTATTACTGCCGAAACGCTTGTTAAAATATACTTTTTAAAAGTTTAAAAAGTATATTTTTAATAAAAATCGGTTACTTACTGATTATTCACGTTCTTTTCGATAATTCACGACGGTTCGTAAAAAATTTTAAATTTTCAATAAAGATTTGCCAGCAAATATTAAAAATAACAGTTATGTATTGATATTTCTATAAGCTCTCGTATAATATTTATATGACGATAATTAATATTAAATCAAAGTTGCAAAGTACAGTTAAATTTTACACTTTTGCGACATAATTAAAAACAACGGACGTTAGTCACTTATACGTAAATAAATCTATAAAAAAGTGATTGTGCGTAACATTGTTTTGGGAAATAAAACTCGAGAAGGTTCAATCAGGCAGACACATTCCGCTTTTTATAGCCGATAACCCCGATAAAAAGAAAAGTATAAAAATAATAAGGAGCCGTAGGGGAAAATAAAATATAATAATAGCACAATGTCACACTCATTGTCCGTCGGCTTCAAAGGATTTGGGGGTATTTTAGCGAGTTGTTATGCGTAGTTGTATAGAAAAGGGACCGCGGTCAATTTTGTACGATTTGAATTTCATGTTGCCTTCGTGCCCATCATAAAATACGATATCGATGACAGCTACAATTTTGTTTACTAGGATTTATCTGTGGCGACGATGGCGCAACGATATTGCTCACGTCTTCCAATTCCCCAAGCGTAAGCGTATCCACGTATTGTGAGTTTGTGTACCTACTTTGTAAAAGATAATCTAGATAGCTATAAACTTATATATCATATAGAAACATTTCCTTTAATTGTAGTATTATCAACAACTTAACTGTAGGTAGTATCGTTGAATTAAAATATAAATTAGTTATGAAAACATATATTTCACCACTTTCTACAATGTTAAAACACTTTTGTGTAGCAATATTCAAAGCTTTGATGACAACAACAGTTTTTTAAATGCATTTCATCATTTTCCAATACTCAAATTGAATTCATGATTTGATATTCAGCCTGTTGTTTAGGTTAGATTATATTGATTTACTCTTACACGCCCTTTTTAAAATCTAGAAAATTGACAATTAAATAATGCTTCTGTCACCATTTCAGTATTCAACTAAGTGATATTAAACGTCTTCAACAGATATTTATGTTGAAGATATTTAATACGAGTATTGGCACAACGTTCTCATACTCACGAATTGACTTTCAAATAACACGAACTCAAATGTCTATATGCAATTTATATACAACACATACGAACTCATAACGACACGTTGATGAATTGTGACAACTAGATTAATCCAATTAATTCTCATTGTGAGCTGATCTTCAATTAACAAGGTCTTTGCCGGAGATCAGCACGCCACCTTACTAATTTACTTTTGTGTAAACATCAAACACTAGCACAAATCTTCCAACCCCAATAGGCTTTTGTAACATAGAAATAACACAAGATTTCCTATGTTCAAACTATTAATTAGCAAACAATCGATTGTTTCAATTTAGATAGCTTAAATAATAGAAACGAGTAGTTTGTTCTTTTCATGGAAAAAGATAATTTTGTCACGTCTTATATATGCAATTCTTTTCAATTAGCTTAACGAAAGTAATCTGAGAAGCTTGATAGCTAAGTACTTAGCGCATTCAGTATGCGATACGGTTGTTAAGCAACTTTCACAAGGGCCGATCATAGGATGGGTGACCAAAAATTTTGTATCTCGAACTGGCCGGCTGCATATGCCGTCGTTAACACCCACCAATCCGCACTAGGCCAGGGATGGGTCATGGCCCATTGTCCCTATTCGATTCCATACGTTGTAAAGTCCTGTACCCCAGCAGTGGACATTAATAGACTGATGATTGTGGTAAGTCAGCAAAGGGCTATAATAAACCTGAATCTACAAAGATTGACACTCGGTTGCACAAAGGAACTTACTTTAACGTGTCAAAAGCAATGCAGTATTATTTTTTTAAATATTGAAATTGTAACTGAATAATTAAACCCAAAATCAGAAACAATATACGAACAGAATTATTAGGTATACAGAAATATTATATTCTATTTATTATGTCATATTTTAGGAACACTTTATAAAAAGCTAACTGAAAATAATAATTGCATTATAATAGTAACAGAATAGTAACGCTCATTGTGTTCATATGAAAATTGGAACCGACATTCCCATAACAATAGAGAAACAAGACTCGTCTGTTGTAGGAGTTCACGGTCGGTGGAAGTGTTGAGAATATTAAGTATAACATAAACAAATGTCAATTTTATGTAGTAGGTAATAGATCCTATTTTACAAGTTACAGAAGCATTCTTATAGCTTGCTGGTAATTCCTTTTCACTATTATTTATCTTTTAAAAAATTTTCCCACTTAAGTGCAAATATATCCAAAGTTTATTTATTAAAAATTTCGTATATATCGTTATATTTTCTAGCTCTATGCACCGAAGTATACTCTAAATTTTACACGAACACTTTTCGTAAATGTAGTCGATTTAGCAGCAAATTTTATATCGATGAACAAGCAATTAGGCAATATACGAAACCATCACGCCGCCGACGAGCCTTTTTCGTCACTGTTTTTAGTACATAATTTAGGATAGCTGATCTTTCGACGTTTTTGTTCTTGTTAATTCGTATAATAAAAAAGTTGAAAGAATTACATTGATATCAAGAACGAACTATTCTAACAAAAGAAAATAATATTGTTTCGAAGTTGCTTATAGCGTTGTGTTAACAGCTTATATGAATTGTCTTACTGTAGTTATTTGCAGACGAATTCTCAAAAATGAAAGATCCAATTCACAACCGACACAGTACTCAAGGCAACTCAAGACTGGATCAGTATGGTGTGAAAACTCACTGAGGCATGCTATTGGTGGAGCTTTAAGATGGAAATATCTAAATTTAGAACGAAGGACATTTTCAAATACAAACGAATGAAATCGAACGAACAGTGAACTCATTGACTATGGTTTAGGTATTTATTTAATACAGTTCACTCTATTAAAAATATCTGTAATGGAATATGAAAAAAAAAAAAATCTACCTAAAATTTCAAAAACCAAATAATATTCTTTTCCAACCATAAAACATCTGAATCAAATTAAACACAACGGAATTGTATCAAATTCTCTTAACACAATGGATTATTGTTATCTTTGTATTTTATAACAACATCAAAGGGCCGACAATCTATATCTCGAACGTACCTACATTGTTGTCAGTCATTCTTGTTACGACCAATTAATCTACGTCAAGTTTATATACACATTATTGGCATTGCGTAAGATCATATTTCAAGAGAACAAGCCAAGCGTGTTCCCATCAGAAGTTTTTCTAATAAACGGGAAAACATTTTATTATGGATTAATATAAGTACGACTATAATTAAACTCATGCATTCAGTTCGATGGTCTGCGATAAGGAAGTTAAGTAACTTTCACATTAACCAGTTACAGGACGGGTGACCGAAAATTTTTATCTCGTTTCATTCCGTGTTTCGAAAGGCACATCAAGCCATTGATCTACCCACCAGACCACACTGGGTCCGCGTGTTCGATTTAATCCGCTGAGAAGGCATGTGTACAATTAGTGTGAACATTATATATTGGTGAGGAAACTCACGCGGTTATAATATACATATACGTAATAATTTTTTCAATACACAGTTGATTTCATAAAACTTAAAGTATGTTATAGTTAAACTAAGTTCACGATAGATCGTTTTTATCATCAAGAACCATTTATCCGGTGCGGAAATTAATCTGTCGTGCGTTTTATTGCATTCTAATCTGTTGCGCTTAAAATATTATATTTTAATATTTCACTTTAAAATATCGAAAGATATGCAATATATTTTTTATAAAAAACCTAAGCTCTCTATTACCTTATGAATTGTTTACACAAACTAAAAATACTTTATCTTGACAAGAAATTATACAAATGGACAAAGACCAAAAGTGTGCAGTATCGCAGGATATTTTTTGTTTTTTTTTTTTAATTACTTAATAGTACATGAATATATAACAATTATTATTTAAAAGACAGATAAAAGAACACCTCCAGTTCATATTAAGAAAGTTGTAAAAATTTTCTTATGTCTGCCCTGTTCCCAGATATGTGGTCGGCGCAGTGTGTCCTACTCTTCTACTCTTCTCTGTTAGACGTCATCTCACCGTTTACTCACTTCACTTTCATATCATGCCTCACACAATTTATTCATATCCATCACTCTCTTATTTACATTCATTTTATCCCTTCTCATAACAGTGACCCAAAGTACCGAAAACTGGAGGTAAGGATTTTCTATCTAGATTCATTGGCATAGGACCCGACGTTTCGCAAAATCGCACAATATATATTCTGTTTTGCTCCTGCTTATTTTAAGGCCAACACTTTCTAATATTTACCTCCATTCCTCCAATTTGTTCTGGACCCCAACACTATCCTCTGCTACCAGCACAATAATCAATTACAGATATTTTCGAAACATACCTTTATCCTTTAGGGCCCACCACAAACCACATTCGATACCCGGTAACATGCTTTCTCGAGGTCAATAAAACCCATAGGCAACTTTTTATGTGCACGTCTATATTTGTCACATAATTGACGGATTGCATAAATGTCAGCAATCGTTCCCCGACCAGGCCAAGGATAAAACCAAACTGATTTTGAGATATTTCAGTTTCTTCTTTCAATCGCAATTATTTTCTCCCAAGCTTTCATACTATGTGATATTACCTTTATTCCTCGATAGTTATTGCAATCAAATACATCTCCTGTATTTTTGAAAGTGGGAACCATTAAACTTCTGCACCATACCTCTGGTATAACTTCTTCTTGCATCAACTTATTAAAGAATTAATCAAACCACTTCCATTCTTACACTTGTATAACTTCCACACTTCAACTGGTATTCCATCTGGCCCCACTACTTTTCCATTCCTCATAGCAATGATAGCATTTTTCACTTCATCCACACTTACCTCTCTTACTTATTCTACATTTAATGACTTTTGTACAAGTTATCCACTATGGTGGGCGGTAAGTGGTCGACCGTATTAAACGCATTAGAAAAGTGAATCAGAACAATGACGGTGACCAGTTGCTTCTTCATGGTAGTTCTGACGTCATCGGTAACTTTCAAGAAACTTGCAAAGGAGAGAGAAGAGATTTAGTGTATAAAGAAAGATAACTGCTCATGGGCAGCGGCTTCTAAGATCTTAGACATGAAAGAAAGGATAGATATAGGCCTGAAGTTATTTAACATATTTGGAGAAAAAATTTTAGGAGGAGGGAGGATATAAGCTTTATGTCAAAGCAAAGGCAAGTGGGCAACTTCAAAAGAGAAATTGACATCATCTAAAATGTTGATAATCATGTCTCTGCTCACAACATCACATCCTCTGGCCTTTGACTTGATTGTGATGATGATTTTCCTTATAGCATCGGTTGACATTGGAGAAAAGGAAAAAGAATCAGAATGAGATTGGGTCTTGGAAGTAATTACATTGATAGTAACACGATTTGGTAAAATAACTCATAGACAAAATAAAAGAAAAATTATTATTAAAATCATTGAAAGAAAAGGGGTAAGTCTGAGGTTGCGAGGAAAATTTACCCAGATCCAAGGAGCGAAGAAACTTCCAAATATTAACTGAAAAAGAATTATTATATTGTCGTGGAAATATTGGAAATACTGTTTAGCTGTTCTAACCATTCGATTGCATCGATTATATGCCCTCTAATAGAGACTCCTATTCTCTTCCGACCTACATGCTTGAAAGTGCGGAATACTCGGTCCCTTCATGTTATATCTATACACCTCTTCTAATCCACGGGTCTGGAGACCGCTTCAATTTTACCTACTTAAGTACTCATTCTATATTTATTAAAGAGAGATACTTTCTCATCGAAAAGCAGAGAATCAAAAACGAAAGAAAAATCAAGACTAGCTGTATCTTCTTTTAACTTGTCAAGGTCAAGTCGAGCGAAATTCCACATCCAGGTTTTAACCTGTATGAAAGAAAAATAAAGTCATGTTTTGAAAAGCCACGTGCATGTGACTGACCATGGTTAATTACATTATCGGAAGTTGTTATAATCAAGTCAAGCCTTATATCACGTGAAGAAGGATTATGGTGGATCTGCTCCGAAGGCAAGATTATTAAATGGTCGGACTTCACAATATCAAATTATTTAGCAGATTGTGAAGTTTTAAATGAAGGATCAGTGTTGAAGTCACCCATGACAATGAGATACCTGTAACTCGAACACCCAGGCTACAGAATAGACTCAAGGTTACAAAAGCAATCAACAGTAGGTGGACTGCAAGAACAGACTTAGAGCCCAACAGATAACCAGAGAAAGATATATCCTGTAGAAAGAATGTAAGTTGATGATGACTACAAATTTGCAAGTATATAGCAACATAGGAGTGTTGCGCCACTCTTACCAATGCAATCGTTTCGGATCAAAGTGTACCCTGATAATGAAAACACTATGAGGAAAGACTGGATTTTATCTGAAAAATATCTCTCGCCTTCCTTTTTTTGTCGTTGTGGCCGGTATAGATATTACCTGCTGTAGTATCATTATTAAGACGATCCTACACTTTAGCTCTTACTATAGCAACGGCTATGTTAGCTATCGCTTCGATCTTACATATACCCCATTTCAGTAATTTTATAGGTCACTCTTTCTGTGAATTCCTTTGCACATTCTTTCTTCTGCAGCATGTGCCATTTTATTTTTGGAGGGAGTCGCTGTTTAGTCTGTGTAGGTCTTATTTTGCTGACTGCGACGAATATTAATATAGTCTGTGCTGTGAAACCAAATCTTCACCTGGTAGAACTTTACAATTTCTAATTAAATTAAGCCTATTGCGCCTGACAATACTTCATTGTCAGTAATCTATTTGTGTCTTGTGGTTGCCATTTTATATGTTATGAAATTTTTGTCATTCTTTTGAAACCGTGTATTTGAAATTACTAAATCCAATGCACTTGCACACTGCATAATAGTTCCCCACCCCCCCGCTATTGCGTTGCTAAATCTCCAGTGAAATCACCCCCTAAGTATACTTGCTTGTTCACAAGTATGGTTATTACACTGGACCGCAAAGAAAACGGGTCGCTTAGAAAATCGTCAATATCTTGAAAACTACATAACTTATTTTTATGAAATAAAAACTAAATTAAAGATTATTTAATTGTAATTTATTGAATATAAAAAAATACAAATTAAAAGTTGTCTATTTTCAATAAATGTCAAACGAATGAAAAAAGTAGTTTTTCTGACATTTTCGTAAATATGAATTGGATAAAGATGTGACGTTTTTACGCATGTTAGTATTTCGTGTTGCCTCCACGAGCTTGCAAAACTGCGGCTATGCGATTCGGCATACCTTCCATAAGGTTTTTAAGGCGATGCTGCCGAATGTTCTGCCATTCCTCGATCAAAGCTCCTTTCAATTCACGCAGCGTGATTGGCGGCGGATTCCGTTGACGTACACGTCGTCCCAGTTCGTCCCATGCATGTTCGATGGGGTTTAAGTCGGGGCTTCGTGCTGGCCACTCCATGCATGTGATACCTACTTCGTGAAAATAGTCGAACACTATCTGAGCTGTATGCGGGCGGGCGTTGTCTTGCATAAAAACAGCATTTTCGCCCATATCTACTAAAAATGGACCAACATAGTCATTAACAATTTCATTCACATATCGTTCTGCTGTTAAACTGCCATTTTCTATCACTACTAGCTCAGTACGGCTTTCGGAAGAAATCCCAGCCCACACGTGTATAGAGCCACGATTTTCTAACCGACCCGTTTTCTTTGCGGTCCAGTGTATTATTTCGTTAAAGTTCTCCTTCAATTGATCATCACAACCTACTTGCTAATCACATTCAACTCAGTATTTTTAACATAACAAATAACAATCTATCGTTTAGTATTTTAACAGCCATTACACCTTTTTTTTAATTTTCCTTGTCCATTTTCCACAGGAGCGGAGTGCTACCCCTGCGCGTCGCCTACAGGGGACACCCTACCCTATTACGTATCTAATCATTTATTCCAAACATACTGCATAAAATTATGACCAAAGTTTTACAGTCTGCCGCCTGCCTGCCACCAAACCTCCTTGGAAATGCTTTTTGGTGGTTTTCTCGTCACCATACGAGTGACTTCTAAGATGCAATGGTTTGCACAGAGTTTCCAAACTCCCTTAGTCGAGTTCTATGATACCCATGGGATGAAATGGAATAGCCCTATTCTCGACCGAGACAACTCGGTACGATTGCATATATTTTTTTAATATTAAAAAAATACTCAATATATACAAATATATATATATATATATACATATATACGTATATAACTTATATTTGATTTCCTCTGTTTACTTGTATACTTTCTGCTACAAATCAATTTAATTTAAAGGTAAACTTTTAAAATGGGTATGTAGGTGAATTTAAATTAAAAACGTTTCTATTAAAAGATTATTATATTAAAAAATTTAATATTCTATGAAATGTCAGATATGTACTCGCACAAATAAGGAAGTCTAATATCCCCGGAACAAAATATATCATTTCCACATACTCCTTACTGAATTTATGTTTGTTTTCAAACCATTCGGTCGGATATTAATAAAAGGCCTAAAATAATTTAATAAACTTTATATTTTTTGGAAACATAACAGCGGATGTTATTATCAGACCATGTCATAACAAAATGCCTTAATTATTTAGGTTGGTGTTACTCCTTTTTCAGAATAAAAATTTAATTGCGTTGTTGATTTTGGAATACGTAAAAACTAGTAAGTATAGCAAAAAAACAATCATAATTAAATAGTTATTAGACTCACCTAAAGAGTTTTCGTAAATTTAAAAGTGTAAGTTAGTAATGAAAGAGTATATATTAGTCGATTGTTCGCATGTAATTAAATTAAAAAATGTATAGTTTATACTAAGCATTTATTTACACATATTGAATTAGTACAGTTCTGTGGATATGTAAAACAAAATTATTTGATATAAAATAAAAGCTATAAAATAATAATAAAATAAAGAATTCGTTTTACATTTCCAAAAATAAATATTTAGCTAATATAAAAAGCTTTTTTTAATATTTGCTAATATGCAACTTATTATTGCAATACTAAGTCAGACTTCAAATGTGGTAAGGTGGTAAGCCAACAGAACAAATATACACTACAGACTACGAATATAAAAAATCGAATTTAAAACATTAATTAAAGCTTAAGTCGTTTTTAAATTTTTATGGACGTTTGTTCAACTAGACATTTTATTTTATTAAAAAAAAAAGATAAACATTCAGGAGAGAAATACAAATGTAATTATTTATTACTTTCAGCATTTAAAAGAACCATCAACATCGAATTATTTACTGGCGATGTGATTTTCATGTCTTTTGAAATAATGATAAAAGCGAAATATTTAAAACCATCCAGTCCACCATTAAAATAATCACTTTCTTGCGGCTGTACTTTTGAAGATTGAAACGCAAATTGCATCTGGTTAATGTAGCGAGGAGATAGCGCAGTGGTTAGAGTTTTTAAGAAATTTCACAAAAGCTAAACATGAGATACGTGACCATTTTTTATATTTCATAACTAAACACAAGTTAACATACATTAGCTGTCCACATATAAAATCGATCTGCGCTTGTAATTAAAATTTAATGACATTGATTATGTATATAGTAGTCTCTCCTGCTTTTGCTTGTGTTAATGCCATAGAGTAGGACAGAGCAAGATGTGTCACGAGTTGATAGAGTAGATTATAGAGTAGATATAAGAAGTCAGCAACCGCGCAAATGTTTAAAAAACATACTTTCCCAAAAACAAAATATAATTGCTGTCAATCAGATTGAAAGATATAGCTCACATTGAAATGTTACTGCCACATACAGTATTATTGGGAAGAATTAGATTTGTAAAGTCGAAACCTGGGGATGGAAAGAAGATTCAAGGACTGTCGTATTGTATCTAAGCCAGTTTCGAGGGGTTTTCTTGAAATGCAACCGGCTTACCTGGCGGGACTGGATATTGTTATTCCTCTCTCGTCTCTGTACTGCTTACGTTAAATTATATGTTACGTTTGTATACAATGTGAAAAGCGACTTAATTATTTAAGTAACTGCAACTAAAGTTGGGAGGAGGTTTTCTGTAGGTTAAATATATGATAAGCAAACCGATTTCAATAGCAGTTTCTTGAATCATTAAATCGCTTTTATGATACGTATTATTTCTAACTATTTTAAGGTTTGAGGACAGTACTTTTTTGAAAAAGTAAATTTATACGTCATGATTTTTAGTGATATTGAAGATTAAAATGATATTAAGACAGTTCTTATATGGGTAACACTAAACATGTTAATATGTCAATATAGTCGTTGGGAGTCTTAGGAATTTTGCTCGACATACTTTTTCAATAACTATGGGTAGGTACCTATGTCCTATACTAATATTATAAAGAGGAAAGATAAGATTACTTGTGTTTGTAATAAATAGGCTCCGAAAGTACTGGACTGATTTAAAAAATAATTTTACCTATGGGAAGCTATATTGTACATAAGGGACATAGGCCATAATTTACGAGGACGAAGTCGCGGGAAAACGGCTAGTTTGATAGAAATCAGTACACAATTGACTAAGAAATTTCTATGTGCTTATTTTCTATGTATACATAAAAAATAAGAACATGGAAATTCCTCCTTACCGATTAATTCAAAATTATAATATCTTTTGTTTTTTCGATTATATGAACATATCGTCTAAATAATTTGGAGGTAGGTATTTGGTGAAAAGAATGTTTTATTTCGTTAGAACACAAAAATAACAATCCGATTTCGATAAAATTATAAGAGACTACTTCGGACCCATAAGCGTTCGAATAAAAAAAAATAGAAAATCGGTGAACAAAAAAAAAGAAATCGTGTGTCACCGTCGAAAATATAACCTTCTACTTTTCGATTTTGAAGACGGTTAAAAATAAAAACAGTCGAAGTCACGATTATAATTTATTAAATACACAATTGAAATGAAATTGGATGTGATTAAATACAATACAAGTGATATATTCCAACTCAGAGTACCAGGGATAAAGTGGATTTTTGAGCATTTTTCATTAATAATATTTTGAAAAATGATCAAAAATAATAAAATTATATATTTTCATTCAATCATACATATACTTATCATAAAAAATAATGTACCTAGTGTTTTTGACCGCCCGAGTATTCAACATAATCTGAAACACGGTTAAATTAATTAATTAACGTATTCTAATTAGTTTTAAGCACTTCAGCTTTCCTAAACAGTGAACTTCTTAGACCTCACCACCCTATTACAAAATAATAGATATATTTGTATATTTATAGTATTTAATATTTTATAATTTGACTTATTCCCTATACGGTTTACCTTACATGGTTTTACGTTTCCGTAAACATTGTCATGGCGAGGCTTTCCTTTTTTCCTGTTTTAGGGTATAATAAGAGTTTTAAATATTTTTTTCACTACATCACTCTTTTTTTCTTAATTCTGAAGAGTAATATCTACAAAAACAAAGTGATAAAAATATAATATCGCTCCTGTATAAATGTTGTGATTATATATTTTTTAAAGTTATTCACCTTTTTCTACGTGAACAAAACACTAGAATATAGGTATACATAAAAAAATGGAAATCAACTATTACATAATAAAGTACTTTTGAGTCGATTTAAATCTGACGTAAAGTGCGACTTGTCTCGTCGGTCACGGAACGTCAGAATTCACATAGGATATGATATGACATTCAACCTTGATCACTTGACGGATTATACGTCACAATCTAACGGATTCTTCCGAGACACGCTTTACAGATCTTTCGTTAAATTTGCAGCGACCCTAACACGCAACAGATAAACCGAATCGCATTTAATAATAATAAATTCAACATCACAATACCTATTTAATAAGATACCGCCTTCGTATTTAATTTTATGTTATTATAATTAAATAACGCGATAAACTTCGCAACGCCCGAAACTTTGTCACTAACAAATAACAGCGATCAAATAAAGTTCGCACATAATGAAAAGGGTATTCATCATATCTGGTACAATTTGGTAAACGGCGGTGGTCCTAATTGCTCGCAAATGACAGAATCCCGGAGGTGCGATGGAGGCCATTTATACTTGTTAGTTAGAAACATAAAGGGAATCAGGGCCGTCTTTCGGAAAAAATATGCATTCTTCACTAACTTACGTTTAGTTTACCTCATACTAGAAGAGAAACGTGACGTGCCTCCCTGCCTACTTGATAAATGTAACTCGCGAAGCAATTAAAAATCCGTTATAAAACGATTATGATGAATTAGATTATACTATTGACCTTACTCTCTAAAAGTAATCGATAGCAATCATAATTAACTTCTGTCGCTGTTATGTTAAAGGCGTAGTTTTTAATAGTAAAGTTATAGAGAATACACAAAAAATATACTTATTATTCTTTGTCATTCACTATATAATTTTGATAGTTACTCAAAGTTTTATTGATTTTAAAATCCTCCACCTTCTTTGAAGCCAAATAAAAATAATAATAATAATCAATAAAAAAAAGTTGAGCATAAAACTGAAGTGTTACAAATAGATCTAAGACGCCAATAAAACATCTCAGTGTCAATTTCCACATGGAGCGTTTGATACGATATATGGCTGTTAACAGTGTCATAAATTTCTCCAGACAATATTTTTTCAGTCGTTGCTCGTATAAAATGGTGTTTTAATAAAATGCGGATCAAGGCTTACCGTCTGAATATTGTCGCAGATATTTCAATATTGGTAGGATTAGCAGCCTATTTAAACATCACCCTCAATGCCTGGTCCGCGTCATATTGAAATACAATTTCATTGAAAGCAACCCCAGAAAATATTTACTGAACGTTTTTAATTTAGAGCTAGGTACTTACCCTTTACCAATACAAAAGCTCTTCCTGGTAATAGATCTTTTGGAATTCATAAGTAAGTATATAATTTAATAACGGATTAACTCAAATAGATCCAGTTTTAGACCATTCTACAATATTTATAAAGCTTCTACCCGCAACTTGTTAGGTAACATGTATAAGTAATTTATTAACTACTGTATTATCTTAACTTCTATGTAATTTGACCGACATTCTTGCTAAACGATAACCATATATAGGAAGGCAATCATATCATAATCACTAAACAACATTACATTAGAGTACCATTATAATGTGAATCTACTAAATTAGTTATTTTATAATATCACAAGTCTTTAACTGAATGCTACCCCAGAACACTCTCACTTTTGACTACTCACTCACTTTTGAATAGGTAAGTAAAAACCACTAAATAAAATCAAAAATGTTTATTCTTCAGATTAATTTACAATTTACAATTAAACCTGTTTTAAGAGACCTCGCACTAACTCAATATAATAACAGTCAGAGTGATAATATTATATCTCAAGCGTTTATCCGAACGTCTGTACACCATGACGAAGTTACAAGAATGTAGATTCATCGTGGGTAGTATCACAGACTTGGGTTGCATTATCTATGAAGGTGATATCATTATTGTTGTAATAAAATAAATGTTACAGTTTTAATTTAACGAAATGTTTTTATTTTACTGAGAAAAACGACCATTACACTTTTAATTATTGACAAGAGAGAGCGATACAGTATTGCCAACAGACAATATTAAATTATGGTGGGATTACATTGTTGCCACATATTTTAACACCCCCCCTCAATGTAATTACACCATACAACAATATTTAAGTACATATTAAATCTCTTCTATATTACTTAAACCACATTTTTCTAAGAATCGAGTGATCAATTCTCTACATAATGATTTTGTCAACATGTCTGCCGGTTGATCACTAGTTTTTATATATTTCAGGCACAGCTTTTTATTTTTAATTAATTCTTTTATAAAATGATAACGGATATCTACATGTTTTAACCTTTTGACAGTGTCAGTGCAGGCAACTGAAATGGCAGACTGGTTATCACAATAGATATGTACTGGACAGACATCTTTTACATTAAAATCATTTAACAAATTTACCAGCCAGCAGGCTTCACTGGCTGCCATGCTTATGGCTACATATTCAGACTCTGTAGAAGATAAACTTACAGATACCTGTTTCTTGGAACACCAAGATACTAAACAATCAGAAAACTTGAACAAATAACCTGTAGTTGACCCTCTATCGTCGAGATCGCCTCCCCAGTCCGCATCACAGTACCCTTCCAAAACATTATTAGCTGTACATTTGTAAACTAACTTGTAGTCTAGAGTATGTTTGACATAACGCAATACTCTCTTTAAAGCGGTTAAGAGAACATCATTTGCACATTTCTGATATCTACTTAGTAGAGACACAGTAAAACATAAGTCAGGCCTAGTCCCAGATACAGCATACATTAGACTTCCTATGATTTGCTGACATAACTTTACAATGTTTTCATCTACTGTACTATTTTGGTTTTCAAAAAGCTTTAAGTTAATATTTCGATCTAAAGGGGTAGACATAGGCTTACAATTTTCCATTCCAAATCTTTTAAGAACATTTTTTAGATACATTTTTTGGCTCAGTTCAGTTACTCCTGTATCCAAATTCTGCTTTATGGTTATACCTAAGTAGTCAGTTACAAATCCTAAATCTTTCATTTTAAATTCACAATTTAGTACAGTTTTTACCTGTGTTACTAGGGCTTCATTAGTTCCAAAGATCAAAACATCGTCAACATACAACAGTAAATAAACTTGTTCACCATCAATACATTTTGTATAGAGACATGAATCACAATTCGATCTAACAAAACCTTCTTTAAGTATAACGGTATTAAATTTTACATTCCAACATTTTGGTGAATTTTTGAGACCATAAAGTGACTTGTTTAATTTTACAATATTATTGTTACCGGAGTAAGCTCCTTCTGGTAAGCTAACATAAACACATTCATTGATGTCTCCATACAAAAATGCCCCAGTTACATCCATTTGCATTATAGGTAAATTAAGTTTTGTTGCAATTATAATAAAGAGCCTAACAGTAGACAGTTTGGCAACAGGAGCATAACAATCATTTAAGTCTAAAACATCATCTTGTTCGAACCCTTTTTTTTTTTTTTTTTTTTTTTTTTTTTTTTTTTTTTTTTTTTTTTTTTTTTTTTTTTTTTTTTTTTGACGCTGAGAAATGCATTACTGCATACCCGCTTCACCCAGCGCAGGCTCCACAGGTTATGTGGGGCTCCCCCCTGCGGACCCACCCCAGAGTGGGGCTAGTCAAATAGCAGGGGTATACCCACTAAAACTCAGCGATGTCCCTCGCATGGAAGGCGATGCACGGGATCAGCCCGGAGGCCATACACCGCGCGGTTCGCCCCCATTTCGGCCCGCCCTGAAAAGGGCAGGTCCCTCGCGGGTTGGGCGGCACATCTCAGAGACACTCGAGACGTACCCCCCCAGACAGGGCGGAGACGTGCAATGCCAGCCAGTGCGCAAACCAGCCAGCTGCCCCCGACTAGGGACTAGAGATGCGCGATTGTGCAATCTCTAGTCTCTTTCCCATCTATTGGAAGGACCCACACAGGCAGAGCCCTTATCGTGGATCCCTCCCCCCGTACGGTCGCGGCTACCACCGGAGTACGGCCCGACCACAGCCCTGAAAAGGGCGCTATCAGGCCTCATCAACCGGCTCCGCCGCTCCTCTCTGCGCGGCCCCGGAATGGTACCGCCCGGACCGGCCGCCACTCACACCAAGCGGTGTGTATGGCGGCCGAGCCGGGCACCCAGACCGGGGCCGCAGAGGAAATCCCCTCACCTGCAAACGCAGGTCGACTCCCTCAGTACCTCTCACTAGTAGTGACACAGGCGCACCTGGCAGACGTAACCCTGCCAGGGAACCAGTCGACTACTAGCCGCTCCAGCCGTCCCCCCCCTAAGAGAGACAGACACACTAATGTGTGTCCATCGCACTAGGAAGGTCATCAGCCGGTTCCGCACGAGTACCTTCGGGCACAGGAACTGACCGTGCCGACACCCTCATGGGTGGTGGAGAGCACCTCTTGCTCCCCATCACATGCGCAGCAGGAAGAGATGCAGCCGCGCAGACTGCGCAGTGCATCTTTCCGCGACACCCCGCTGCTCGGTGCCCCTCCAGGCCGCACCTAAAACAGGTGTTCGACCTGTCCTCTCTTAACCCTCTCGCAACCAATCTAGCTTTGTATTGGGGTAAATTTTGATCCCCCCTTTTAATTTTAAATACCCATTTAGCACTTACAACCTTTTCATTTTCTGATATATTACATGGTTCCCAAGTATTATTCTCCATTAGTGTTTGCATCTCTCTGTCAATTGCTTCCATCCATTTGTTACTATCACTTCTCCTCATAGCTTCTTTATAAGTAACCGGTTCAGTTTGTTCAGTACTCACATTCTGACAGTGATAATAATCTGGAGCTTTCCTTATACGCTTGGAGGGTTCTCTTTGACATATCTCAACAGTTGGCTCTATTGAGCTATTACTTTCTCCATCAATATTATATTCGGATCCAGACTCTTCTGATGTAGATGCAGTTAACGTTGTTTCATTGAGATCTGATGATGTAGTTTCTGATTGATTATGCTCTTGATTAGTCTTATCACCATTTTCTTCTATATTCAATTTAATTTCGACTTCATTATCATTTTCCTCCTTCTCTAAGAAAATTACATCTCGCTTCAGTTGTACATCATTCCTGTGAGAAAAGTATATTCTATATCCTTTAACTGTTTCTCCGTATCCAACCATGACGCCCTTTTCTCCTTTGTTATCCCATTTCCTTCTCTTTTCTTTTGGAATGTGTGCATACACTGGAATCCCAAAAGGTTTCAATTGATGAATGTCAAAATCTTTTCCAGACCACACTTCATATGGTGTTTTTTCACCATCCTTGCTTTTTCCAGTCCTATTTATGACAAATGCTGCCGTGCTTATAGCCTCTGCCCATAGAGATTTCAGCAGCTCATTTCCTGCATTCAGCATTGTTCTGGCAGCCTCAACTAAGGTCCGATTTTCTCGTTCGGCCTTCCCATTCTGTTCAGGGGTGTAGGGGACAGTTATTTGATGTAGTATGCCACGTTCACTAAATATTTCTTGGACTTCTTTATTAATAAACTCAAGACCATTGTCTGTTCTGAACATTTTTATTTTATTTCCTGTCATATTTTCTGCCTTGTTAATGAAATCTTCAATACAATTCTTTATCTCTGACTTATTTTTCACAAAGTATACGGTTCTATAGTTGGAGAAATCATCTTTCAGTAAAACGAAATACCTCGAGCCACCAACTGACGTAACCTCCATCGGGACGCAGGTATCCGCGTGAATTAGTTCACATGTTTTAGTAGTAACAGTTTCACTATTCCCGAATGGCAACCGGTGTATTTTTCCTTGTAAACAACTCTCACATTTCGTTACTGAGGTTTGTTTCACATCAATGTTATTTTTCGACAGTACTTTTCTTACATGTTCATAGTTTTGATGTGCTAACCTTTCGTGCCACTCTTGCAAAGTAGTTTTAACTTTCTTAGCCACATTAGCCACTTTGTTTTTGTTCCGCAATTCTAAGTAATATGAACTTCCAACACGTTTTGCAATAGCACAGACTTTGTTATCCTTATAAAATTGACATGAGTTGTCATCTGTCACCATGACATATCCTCTATCCGACGCACAGTTCACAGAGAATAGATTTGTTTTTAATTCTGGGACAAAAAGAACTTTGTCGATGGTTGTGTTGACCCAATCACTCCCGTCAAATACCTCTACCGCCATCTGTCCATAGCCTAGAACACTAATCGCCGCACCATTACCTACGATCACTGACTCATGTTCGGTGTCCGTAAATGATGTAAAAAGTCCACGATCGCGACACATGTGTTCACTGGCCCCTGTGTCCACTAACCACTGTGATTGACTATATTCTGTTAATGAGTTTGACACAACAAATGCGTTACTTTTCTTTTGTTCCTTGTTTTTCTTATGCCAGCACTGTGACTTGTTATGTCCACTCTTGCCACAATAAAAACACTTGTTCTGACCTTCACTTTTATAGTTACTTTTACACTCACTAAGAAAATGTCCCATTTTATTGCATTTAAAGCACCTTATGTTCTTTCTGTCCTTAACAACGAACGCAGATGAGCCTGAATGTGAAGGTTGTCCACCTTTTTCTTTCAATCTTTCTTCTTCTATCAGCAATCTTGCAACTAAATTGTCCATTGTTTGTTTATTGTCTGGGGCTGACTCCCAAGCAGAAACAAAATGTTTGTACTAATTTGGTAGCGACATCAATACTTTAGTTATCACAAATTTATCAGAAACACCTTCTCCTAACTGCTTCAGTTGATTTTGTAATTCCTGGATTTTAGATAAGAATGTAGACATTTCAGTACCAATCTCAAATTTGTATTGAAAGAAGCGCTGCTGAATTGTATGGATATTTGTTTCTGTTTTCTGTTCGTAGACGCTTTGTAACTTCCTCCATATTTCAGCTGAAGTAGAACATGAAATAATGTGTAGCATCACATTTTCAGTCATCCTAGTGACCAGTAGTGTCTGCGCCTTCGCATCTTTATTTTCCCAAGCGGTTCTCTCAGTGGGATCTTCAGGTTTTAAAGCTCTTCCTTCGACAACATCTAGCCAGCCTTGACCACGTAGCAAAACTGTGGTTTGGAACTTCCAGATGTTCCAATTGTTAGCTCCCTCTAGCCTCATCAAGCCAGTATTAGAATTTAGATTTACTTCCATTTCGCTATCCTTCCTTGCAACGCAAGTAGTAAATTTTTTTTCGTCCAACTTCACGTTGCCGCGCAAAACTTAACCTCACTTTTGCTAATCACTAGATCTAATCACTAGAGTTTTACTTCCTGTAATTATTTATTTATTTTATGCAGCTATGTGCCTGGGCCCATAACCTGTTGTAATAAAATAAATGTTACAGTTTTAATTTAACGAAATGTTTTTATTTTACTGAGAAAAACGACCATTACACTTTTAATTATTGACAAGAGAGAGCGATACAGTATTGCCAACAGACAATATTAAATTATGGTGGGATTACATTGTTGCCACATATTTTAACAATTATAAAATACTGTAAATTTTTCTTTGAAGGACTAATAATATATACATTTTCACTGCCTATACAAAAACTTAAAATTTACAAAGTTTATATGATGTCAAAAAGAAAACAAATTAAACAAAACAGGTAGACATACTAAAATGCATGTATCAGGAGGGCCCGGTCTTCCTTAACATAAATAAAATTAAACACTATTAAGTTTTATTACAACAAATCAATCATTACATATAACATAAGATTCTCGATTTCATTATATGTTAAAGAGAGCAGCCATTCTGTTAAATATTTTTTACAATTACACATTTTTAATTTAGAAATGCCAATGTCAATATTACTATATTGGAAAAAAATCATGTCTAAAAATCACCCATAAATATGGTAGCAAACGAAAGCCTTTGTAATCCTGCCGATGACGGGTATGCATAAATTCCCACGTCCGCCTTCAGTACAGTCGCTGCTGGTCGCGCCATTTATCAACCCGCTTCATAAACCGTCTATCGCATTGTTATCGTGTCGCTGTACATTTATTGTTGCTGTTCTATCTCGAATCCTGATTAAATTATCAATAAGAGAGGAGTAGCGATTCGGCAACCATAATATACGAGCCTGACGTTACAAGACCCTTGTAGCCTCGTATCAATAGAACTATTCATTAAAGATTCGTCGTCTTATAATAGCAGATAAATAATTCAAACTACATGATTGATTTTTAAAATATGTATAATACAGACAATATTTAAATTGCCCACACTTTTTATGACATATACTTTAAAAAGCAATTTAAAAATAACATTAATGAATTTTTAACCAACCTTACAAGCTATTCTGTAAAAAAATCAACCTCGACGTCGAGCTCAGTACTGTCACATCATAAAGCTTTATATGAACAATTTTTATCGATATTATTTAAAAAATCTATTCAGAAGCATTTATTTCGAAGACCGATCGCAACATTTACCTAACCCATACGAAATTAAAACTGGAATGACTTTGAGTGAAGTCAAACTGACAGGTTTCTTTTTATTATATTAATAAGTACGTTGGCCAAATATGTATCCATTTCTTATTCTTCCCTGATTCTCTGATTCTACCGCGATTTCTACGTTTCGAAGCCTTTTAAAATAAATATTTTTTATTTTATTATTATTATTTTTTTATTATTGTATTTTGTATCCTAAAACTGTATCTTATTTGTCTCATGCTTGTACCAGAATAAATAATTCATTCATTCATTCATATTGGTTATTATATTTGATCAATTTGCTTTCACAATTTATTCTAACTGGAAAGCGCTTTAAAAATCCATCAGCCTCATATACTAATATAAATGGGATTCGAACCCTCGAAAGGTTACGACCTTTCGCAATCAGAGCAACAGCTCTAACTACTGGATTTTAATAAGCATTTTTCATTAATAATAAATATTGCTTCAATTGTTGTTATCTGTGTCCAAAATTAAAATTAATTTCTCAGTATAGCTTGAATAATAAACATATTATCATAATTTTAATTAAAAATACTGGAGATCTTCCTTTTTTTCTTGCTTTATTTATAACAAGACATAGTACCTAATCTTTGAACACAATAATATGATATTGAAAATAAAACCCTTGTTGTGGAAATAAATACCGTACAGGATTTCCCATAGAAATGGCGTCAAATATATCTTATTGAAAATAAATAATTATAAACCTACGAATAAGTTTTTCTCAATAACTCTCAATGACACTTACTGTTATTATTACTCGCTTAAAATCAACTAATGTACAAATTAATCAATAACGATCGCAAAAAAGAATCGTTGCGATCAGCAGACGGATTCCGTAAAAATCCAGACCTGAATTCGAATTCGCTCAGATCTCCGAATTCACTTCGAAAGCTACATCCGCTTAACCTTGAATAGCGATGACGACTAACTTGTTTTTTGGTTGTCCGTCAGGTAGATTGTTGAAAAATATTAAACAAAATTTTTTTTGCGTGGACGTTTAATTAGGGCAATATATTGAGTTAAAATGTCACATGGCGTCATGCTTTTGTACATTTTCTACAAAACTATTACGTAGCAAGCCCCCACTCCTTAACTTTAATTATCTAAGTTATCTAAGCTATTTTTTGTTAAATTGAAGTAAAAAAAAAATACGTGTCTAATATTTTTCTGACTGACTGATGGTTAAAAAATGATATTTAGCATTTATTTTTTTACCCTGTCATCACCCATCTAGGTATTAACGTTTTGTGACATAAGTGAAGTGAGTTTAGTCATGACATGGGGATAAAATATATAAGACACGTATGAATCAATCTGACCATTCAAGTTCAAAACAACATATCAATTAAACAAAAAAATGGAATCAATAGAATTTCTATACTAATATTAGATAAGTGGATTCGCTTTTGAAGTGAATTCAGAAAATTCATATCTCCTTCAGATTTTTAGGAAATCGTTTTGCAGTTGCCTAATTTGCAAAAATAAGTGACTATACACACACTTGTGAAATTTGACACACGTGTTTAAAAGCTACGTGTTTATAATTAGTGCAATTCCAGCAATGTTTCATACATGTCAACTGTATGACATCAGGGTAGCTTTATAATGTCAATCTATAACAATTAGCTGAATGGTTTGTTATTCTAAAAAGTTAATTGCATTAGTTAATGTAATATTAATATTAAGGTTTAAGAATTATATTTTCTCAAAAAATAATTAGTGTATTTAACACTTGCTTGAAAAACATAATATAACATATGTGTGTCGAAAACAGTAAGACATTAATCACCTTACAACCAGTAACCATGTAAATTTATACAATTTAGGCATTCAAATCTTAGATTAATATACCATTAATAATATATCAAATGAATATACAAGTAATCCAAATATATAAAAGTAAAAACCGTTAACTCAACGTAACAACAGGCAGGGTGACACTATTATTTACAAATCCACGAGAATCAGAACAGACTACGCTCTACAATGGTATTTATGGCGGGTAGTTTCACTCCTATGGTTTGCATCATCCATGAAAGTTCTATCAAAAGCAAATATTGTAAATGCTTATTATATTTGATCAAATTCGCATTCAAAATGCTATACTGAAAAATATTCATAATCAAAAATACTTTAAAAATCCACTTGGTCCCTGGCACCCTGAGATGGGATTGAACGCACGACCTTTCGCAATCCGGGCGACTGCTCTAACCACTGACCTACCCAGGACCTAACAGGACTGACGAATCTTTCTAGCACTTCTTACTTTTTCACTACTTAAGAGCGTATTCTCATGAATGTTCAGGCAATCCACCCTAACACCGAAAGAAATATTTTGACATATATTTAAATACTTTTTAATGTAAATACTTATTAATGGTTAGAATTGATCACCTCCTTTTAGAAATAAGTAAAAAAATTCAAATGATTAACTTTATAATATTTCAATTAATATTAAATGTCTACTGACCTCTACAAATAATATTCCTAAGCTGCGAATTTATCAAAATGCAAAAACTTGTCATAAGTTGAAGCTGCTACAAAAATAGTAAAAATATTCTTTAATATTTTCACCCCCGTCATAGTTACACCAAAATAAATAAACAAGTGAGTAGCCCTCGGAGCTCTCTTCTAAATCCATTAATCAGAAGTAAGCCCATTTCATAAAGTGACATTTTCATTGTTACGCAGCCCCAAAGTTAGGTACATACTATTCACTCATTTAATACCCACACAGAAATCGTTATACTAAAATAATTATACAATCAGTTATTCGAAACTTTGACAAGCGCAGAACTTTGGTTACCCGAGTGCATTCCCATACAAAATACGGATATAATCCATAATTCGGTATTTGCACCTGTCTGAAACGAGAAGCATCTACTGATATCAGATGAATAATTCTCCGAGTTACGAGGCGATGGCTAAGTAATACAGAAATAGTGCAACAGAGCAACTCAACTTAGGAATTATTCGACTAAATTCTAACAGCAATTGGCCGGGCGTCAAATAGGAACTAGCATCCGAAACTCGCAGTACCGTCCAGTCCATCCAGTAAACCGTGCATGCGATTGGACGTAGATATTACTCGTATATTATCATTTGTATCTATAGTAGTATATAGAGTAGAAGTAATTTTAGTAAAAGTAATAAGTATTAACAACTAGTGGACGCCCGCGACTTCGTCCGCGTGGAAGTCGGTATCCCGTGGGAGTGAGAAGTTTTCCCAGTAAAAAGTACCCTATGTGTTATTCTGATGTATAACCTATATTGCTGTAAAGTTTTATCCAAATCCGTCCAGTAGTTTTTTCGTGAAAGAGTAACAAACATCCATACATCCATACTTACAAACTTTCGCCTTTATAATATTAATAGGATTTTTATTACAAATAATAAAGAATTTGTATGAAGTAAGACCTCTGTTATTATTAGCTATTGACAGATTTACATCATTCAAATTCTCGACTGTTGGTAAAAAATATTTGTACCGTAACTTAATACATATTAAGAAGGTCACCCTTATCTCAATCAAACTTTTTTATAGTTTGGTCGAGATAAAAAATATGTACCACTCTAAGGGTTAAGTATTCGAATTCACGCGAATTCATTAGAATGCACTTTATTTGTAATGAATTTGACTCTTTGATGCGCTAACATGAATTGACAGACTTTTCAGGATTTTAATTTAATAATGAATTTGTATTCCCATAATCATCTTAATACAAGATCATATTAAAACAAACCCAATTTCAAAGTATTTTAATTTTAATTTAGGCAACCTCAATTTTTCAAATCAGAGTGGAAAAGATTAATAAACTTTATATCAAGTATCAAATTAACATATACCGTATCTCTAACTATGAAGCTCTGGTATCTAACAAGCTCTTAAAATCCATGTATTAATAGCCTATTTACTCCCAGCTGCACAAATATCCTTTAAAGTTTAATAACGACTTCAAGCTCTAATGTATGTTCCAAATTTGAAATTACGCGGCAATGTCGCTTTATACTAGTTTAAACTAATGAAAAAAATTATGAGTGTTTCCCCAACTTAGTGTATGTCAGATAACCTAAATTTGAATTAAGAACACGAAGAACGATATAAAAATGACAAAACAAAAACAACACCGATAGATAGTACGCTTCATAAAATTCGGAACGTTGACAGTGATGACTACAATGTTTCCTTTCACTGCTTAGAAATCGTGCCTACAACAAGTAGAGCTGTTTGCCTCGTGAATACATCAATACGGTCGCGTCGGAACCGTTCAATGATTTATTTATATCGCAAGTGACGACGGGAATGCTCTATGATTGATGTCACAACACAAATATATATCAAACCTTTTTGTACGGCTAAATTGCATATACATATTTTTTCTTTTCTTATCCTTCGAGTAGTGTGGAATGTGTTATCCTTTTACAGAACGATTTAAAAAAAAAACAGTAATATATCACTGTTTCATCAAAACACAGTCGTTCGTAATTACATCCAACTTTTTATGTATATAAAAGTCCGAATAAATAGTGTTTTGCGTTTAAAGTTATTAATACAATTAATGAGGGGAAAGAGTAAAGTTAGTTGTTTCTTTATTGACATTGAATATGCCCCGAACCTACTAAACCGATTTTTCATTCTCTCGTCTAAAACAAGCCACAGGCTATAATTAACGAAGGCAAAGTCGCGGCATAATAGTTGATATTTAATCAATTTTACATGCAATATATGTAATTGATATTTATCATATTAAAAAAGCTAAAAAAAAATATTCTTCTTTCCTACTTTATTTTAAACATAAATCTTAAGCTGCCAACAAATCCTTTCCAATAAATAAAAGAATCGTCGCATTCAGTCAAAGTCCAAATTTTCCATATTCATTTTATACAACTCTTTTCATTAGTCCACTTTACTATACCACACATTCAACCCACCCTTTTTATTTGTATAGAAGGAACTCTACAACATTAAAAAAGAGTAACACATTTCTTTAAACAAATATTGATGTAATTTAGTTTGACCCCGTTTGAAAATAATTAATATTTTTAATTCAAAATATTTAAAATTCTTGATTGCAAATTATATATTTCCTTATAGTAGATAAAACTAGATACATAAACACAAAGGGCGGTGTTATTGCTAATATATATAACCCTAAGTCAAAGAAAACAACACCAATCCAGGATTTTTTTTATAGGATAGGGGGCAGACGAGCAGACGGATTACCTGATGGTAAGTGATTACTGTCGCCCATGGACACCTGCAACACCAGAGGGACTACAAGCGCGCTGCCGGCCTTTGAGGGATGAATCTGATCATAGGGAGGGAAGGGAATAGGGAGGGGTTGGGCCTCCGGTACTCTCACTACCACGACGAAACACAACGCAAGCGTGTGAACAGAAGATATTTAAAGTAATATATAAATTGCAAATTAAGGAGGAAGAATCCATCTCGAGAAAATGTCCCTTTATAAGTTTAGCAAAAGAATTCCGTGACTGAGCGTGGACTTATATCTACAGGTAGAGAGTTTCATAATTTAATATTGATTAATAGTTGTTTAGTCATATTGTTCTGAATAAATGTTTGTTTTAATTAAATAAAACGCTCTCTCTGAGAATCACGCAAACATTCTCGTTATAATTCTAAAATAAAACAACAAAATTAATAGTAATCTATTCTCAAACAATGTGTAAGGAAAATCTTTGTATAACCATTTCATTTGCCGCCCAAGGCAGAGGACGAGAAATGCACCATTCCATTTCCTCGACGTAACTACGTTGCACGCTTCGTACAATGAAATGCTTTTAAAACACGACACAACCTGATTCGCATATAATATGAACTCAAGTTGATGATGATCATTATGATAAATAGTGTACTACAATCACCTTTTTTTTCTTTTAAACATTAATTAAATATTTTTTTGTACTAATAACAAATCACGCGGGCCCAGAGCGAGTTATTGGGTGTTAATGACTGCAGATACAACCGGCACCAACTTAATGTGCCAAGCAAGGAGGTGATAGAGATAATTAATCCCATCGGTCGCCCATCTTATGACGGGTCTTTGCGAAAGTTGCTTAACTCCGCATTTCAGACGTAACTCGCTAACCTCTGTGCTAGCAAGCTCTTCTTTCGTTTTGTAACGTACGAGTATTTTGATTGAAAAGCGATATTAAGTTTTAAATCATGAGAACTAAGATTAAACAAAAAAATATCACGTTTGTTGTTTTCTGTGGAGTTGTTCAAAATTTTAGATTTAATTGCGACTTTAACTCGTAAATTTCTAAAATAAACTTAAGTGTGATAGTTCCCCTTTTAACTAACATTTAAACGTTGTTAAAATTTGAATTTTTACGAACTATAGTTTAGTTTGACTCTAGCGAAATTAATTCTTTAAAGCTTAATTAGTCACAAACAGTTTACTAAATCGAAGAACAGCATTCTCACACCCCTAATATTTTTGAAAGACCGATCCGATAATGCCCCACGGTACTGGGATTACGAAAAAAAATTATCAACCCCACTTAACATATAGGGCAAGTTACCCTAAAAGCTTTTTTTTCCAACATTTTACTTTACCATTTTGTCGGCGTAATTAATATGTATACTCATGCCAAATTACAACTTTCTAGTACAGAAAAACGGATGGACGGATGGACAGACGGAAATGGCGAAACTATGTAGTATGTTGTAGTTTCACCGCAACATACTAAATTCGCGCAAGTGACTGCGACATGTTTAAAGCGACGTTGCAAAAACATCAATGGAATTGACATCAATAGAATGATTTCGCAATAGTTATCAACATTAAAATATAATATTTTATATGTTACATTTAAGTCTCAATTTGTACCATTTTTGTGTATCATCCTCATAGAGAAACATATAGTGTTTTTTATTTACTACGGAATCCTAAAAATATAAAAACTTTTGTTACCTAGTAATATTTAAAAAGAGATTGTATAGGCACAACTTCAACTTGATTAGTTGGCTAATATTTTATGACGAGTTCAAAAACTAACCTTTAAATTATATTAATAAATTGCTTTTAACTTTTTAGACAACTCACGAGATCTATTTTCGTTGAAAGGCTTTTTTCGTTCGCGTAATAAACTCAATCCTATTTATTTAATCCTTGGAACTGTAACAATTACGGCTTGGTTTGTAAAAAATCTAAATGAACATTTCACTCTTTTTTTATTTAACTTGATAGCTTTATTCCTTAAATAATATAAGTTGTTATTGCAAAAGTTTTCATTATTAATATAACGTGTAAAATTTACGATTAACTAATGTTGTAAACTTTTATTCGTAGATGAAAACTAGCTATCTTCCCGCGTCTTCATAAATTATAGTCAACCGCGTATAATGCAGCTTCCTGTGGGAATTTAAAAAAAAGTCCAGTGCTTTCGAAGCCTATTCAAATATACAAATAATTAAATCTGTCCTCTTTAACAATAATATAGACAAAAATGCCAATTGAAAATCTCACAACCAATATTAAAAATAAAACCGACCAAGAGCAAGACAATCTTACACGGTGTGGGTTCCACACGAATATTATATTTTTAAACCTTATAATGGGAGTAGCTCGGTGGTGTAGTGGATGGGCGCCGCGGCCCGCGATCGTAGTCGTTAAGCAACTTTCGCAAGGGTCGGTCACGGGATGGGTGACCAAAAAATTATTATCTCGAGCTACTCCGTGCTTCAGAAGGCACGTTAAGCCGTTGGTCCCAGCTGCATTTGCAGTCGTCAATACCCTCCAATCCGCATTGGGTCAGCGTGGAGGTCTTGGCCCGTCCTCCTTAATCATCCATAAGGAAGGCCTGAGCCCCTGCAGTGGGGACGTAAAAGGGCTGGTAGTGGTGTTGATAATGGGATTTCCTTCGTATTGTAGTCATAACTTTGCCTAGTTCGCAAGGTAACTCCAAGTTTTGTTAAATTACTTGAGTATGACTTTAATTATGGACACATACGTTTATACATAATAACAACTATACTTTTGCCGAATAATTAAAGGACTTAATAACCAAATTTAGATTATTATTTCTAAATTCGTTATAATTTTAAAATCTTACACCTGTGAAATGGAATTTATGAATACAAATTGAAACTTGATTCGTGTGTACACTAATACGAATCAAGTTCCGATTAGTATTCATAAAGTGATATTTATAACGTTATACTAGTAAAAATAGTAAAAAAAAATATTTTATTTGATTGAAGTAAAAAAATTTTCGGGTTTATTTAACAATTTTTAATCATAACAAAGGTATAACGAAAGGACAATGTCCAGCCCCCATACATTTTTCGCCTAAGAACCTCTAAGCATGTACTATCACTTTTCGTGTTCTAAAGTATCTATATTTACGTCTAAATACATGTTTAAGTAACGGACACTTCTAAGAAATGTATAAATCAAAAAATATATTTTGGATTTGAGGTTATAATTTTAACAATTGTAGCGTGCGGTTAGATTCTTTTTAATGTTTGTTTTACTTACTTTTTGTAGGGAAATGTATGTCTACTTTGCTTTAAATGTTGATTGTTGTTGTTTGCTTTAAAAGGTTCTATAGGTTCTGTATCGGGAGCATGTACTTACCAATCTTGGAGCATCCCAGTGTTGTATACACTGAAGGATCTGCTCATCTTCTAATACCATGCAACCAGAAGCTGAACCGCAATTAACACAAAACACTTCAACACACCCAGATTCCATGTTAATGTCCGTTAAATAAATGCCAAGTCGTCGTCTATAGTAGGTCGGTATGCCGTAAATCACTGCCGGAGGTCGATATTATAAGACGAAATCAGTCCTTAGTTCAAGCCAAGTCGTTATTTTATAACTAATATTCACAAGACACAAGAAATCGTACAAACAGACTCAAGCGACGTAAACACAACGCGAGCATGAAAGCGATTGTCAAACAAAACTTCAAAAGTTCAAAATTGTCAAACGTATGTAAAAGAGCGCTTCCAGCCGCTTAAAAATCTACGAACGTTTTGAGTCTCGTTTTAATGTCAAGCGCTTTAAGTGTTCATTGGTTGATTATACATCAAATTGTGCATAGATCCTGATTTGTCAACTTATTAAAATATGGTGGCAGCGTTTATTAAAGTTTATCAAATGTATTGATATTACTTTTTAAAGTAATTACAAAAATGGGCAGTGTCCGTTTGATTTTATAAGCTGATATATTAATCATAAAATATGATAAGAATTATGATATACAAGATATTCTTAGAGGTTCATAGGCTAATTTGGACATTGTCCTTTAAATACAAAATCCATATTACATTTTTGTAATTTGCAGCTTCGCGTATCTGTTTATAAGAAGACAGAAAAGACGATTTGATAAATATCTATAAAGTTTGTAGCATTCATCGTATTCGCGACGGAGCTTTTAGAAATGTAGAAACACAATTTGTTCGCTCGCTTTTCTCGCCCGCGGCACCTCCGGATGCATATATTTCACTTATTCCGAAATATACACATATACCTAGATCACAACTCCATTCGCAGGAACATAATATGCCTCTCTTTACAGCTATGCACCCTAGTGTCAATTTATTTGTAGTTCTAATTAGCTGACAACCTCCTAAAACATCCTCTTTATACTTCGTTGGCGTGCTTCGGTAGCAAAAGTCTGTCTAATGCCCGTTTTCACTAAACTCAGGAGTCACCCAAATCTGATAGCTAAATATTTGGGCATTGTTAAAGGTGAAAATACGTTTTATTTATGAATATTCTAAAAAAAATAAGTCACATCGTACTAGATTTAGATTGGTAAATAGCTTTATGATCATTTGTCTATTTGTGCAACTAACTGCAATAAAAAACGAAATCAGCTGATAATCACGCACGCAGGTTTCCTGTAATTTTGTATAGTATACGTTTTCATGGATACTTAGAATATATTTAAAGTACGATAATAAAACTTCTATACTTAACTATACTTTCACATTGCTCCGTATACACGTCTTCACACCACCGCATCTCGAACAACTTTACAGCATGATTAGTCAAACCAGTTTCTTTTATTCAACCAACACAACATCCGTTTCCGAACATAATTTTATTTTTTAGTTCTGCTCTATTTATAAACTAATTTATTTAATTAAAAACCATATTTCATAATTGCATTTTACAATATTAAAAGTCTTATTTAATCATAAAAAGACAAGTACAAGGTAAAACCTCATAAAGTATCGTACATTTTTTAATTTCAATACTTAACAAATCATAACATAAAGAACTAAAGTAAAAATAATAAAACCTTTATTACCTTTTGAAGTCGGTTTAATTTGATTTTTGACTGCGTTCACTTTGAAACAGAACTGCGTTACTGGGCAATGCCGCTCAAAACCTAAAGGGTTCGCTTATATGTATAATGACTATTTTGAAAGTCCCTTTATTCAGTTATTAATTTATCTCAAAAGGTATAAATGAATAGACCAAGGAAGTCCTTGGTCCTTCTAATATACTTATATTAGCTTTTTTAAGACTTCACATTTTTAATATGTTTAGCTTTTTTAAGACTGATGAAATTCTAAATTGTACGAAAACAAATGTTCCGTAGTCATAGAATTAAAAAGCAAATATAATGAACATTTCACGTTATCGGAACTCCTGAGCGCGAATATAATTAAGTCCGCTTCAGTACAAAACTCCGAGGGTACCTCAGCAAATTAAATTCGCCCCTAGTGACCACTTGACCCTCGTTGTGTACCTACCAATCGCAAGCTATCATCGGTGCAGTGCATAAAATATGTTTTATAACAGCATGGAGTTTAAAATAATAAAAGAAAACAACACATTAACAACATATTTCGTTCAAATTCATAGTTCGTTACATTTTTATGTTTAATAAAGCTTTTTTTTATCTGGAAATTAAATGAAAATATTTTGTGGTAACTTGCCCGTTGGGATAAGGGAAGGATAAGGAAAGAAAATCCTTATAATACTGTTTTTCGCCGACATCTCTTCTGGAGTTTGCACAGGAAAACGTTGTAAGCTCTAAAGCTGATTTCAATAGTGTTTTGATTATTATCGACCGATATATATAAAGGGTCCGTTACACATATTTACAATATTATTAATACAACAATATGAAGAGATTTTTGCATTTTTATATTATTTTTTTACCGGAGAAAGAGGTTTTTAGTTTGAAACGTAACTCTATAACATTGTAATCATGGCACAAAGTACATATATGTTATTCTATGGACTTCTAAATGCCAGAGTGTACCAAATTCTGTACATAAATGTATTTATATATATACATATGTACGTATTTCCCGCAAATTAAATATCGGACGAATTCTTTTGTTATTTGATTGGCTTTCAAATTCCCAAAGTTTACAGCACACAAATTGGTTTAGAAGTTTTCACGCGATAAACTATTAAAATGTTAAAGCCAGATGTTTAAAAAAGGAAAAAATAAGAAATGCATTAAATAACCTACACGAAGACCCCGCCTAACCCCACACGACTTAAATAGGATTTTCTTAAAATATTTTCACTATCACGAAGCTTTTTTAAAGTTTGTTTTATTAAAAAATATTATGATTTATTTGAATACGTGATCTTATGATACCTACTAATACACACCCATTATTATATTCTTGGAACGTCAAACATTGTAAAGTGTATAACATAACAGCAAAGAACACTACTTTAACCTCAGTCTAGATTTTACTTTGAGACCATAAAAGTTCACTCGACCTATTCCGCATTTAAGATCGTCCGATATAGAGAGTCCAGTCTAACCGACCCTTAATTTATTCTCTCGGCTATGGCACCAGCTGTAAATTCATCGAGGTTTTTAACGTCAACCAAATTCGCCAGTCACCACTCCTCCCATCCAAACCCTTTCGAGTGCCCGGCTTAATTGGATCTTTTGAATTTTTTCCCCAAAATAATTTTCCATCTATCACTTTGCCGCGTGATTTACGCTTGTTTGCATCACAAACATACCCCTGAAAACTCCCTTTGAAGTTGACTACGAGCTTCAAATTAGTATTTGCCAATGGTATCATCCAAACACTTTAATTTGCTATTGACGATTCGTCTTTTAACATTGATTTTTGCATACAAAAATATGGTGGCAAACATAATTTGTATTACGTTATATTTTAACGGGATATAATTACACACTTGTATTAAGACTTCGACCTTTGTTATAAATAAGGTGTAAAAAGTTTTTCAATTTGTTTTAATACTTTTAGTGAAGAAAATTTATGGCCAACGATTTTTTTTCTCTTTTTATTATTATAATGACAATAATTATATTTGGGCGCTTATATTTATTTAAGACTAATTTCATTACTTGTTAGCTATTTACTTTAGCTTTACCTGCCCTCCTAGCTTCAAACTGGTATTTCATTATGGTTTATAAAAATCATGTCCTGATATAATAACCACCACAACAAAAAATTAATTATCTTATTAAGTGCAATCGTTCTGTAGGTATGCGCGTTCATACGATTATATTTTCTACATATATAATATCATAACGCTATAAACTGAAACTTCTATTACAATCATTAGTCTATGATAATACTTAAATAATATCTAGACGAAAGTACCATCAGGTAATTTATTTAACTAATAATTAACATCTGAAACATTTGATATTCATGTCGCCTTAATAAGCGTACTATTTTAGTACACAAATACTAGACTAATTAGTATCACGTTGCTCTCGGCTAATGACGTGGTTAATTTTTCATGCAGCTCATTATACTATCGAGACTAGAGATAGAGGAAAATGGATGCTTTTATTAGACTATTACCTGTGATGGACTGTAAATTATAACATTATATCCGTAAACACTAATCGTCTTATTAAACTAAAACTAAAGTTAGTACGCAGTTTGAATCATTAGCCGCCTAAAGCAAATTTATTTATTTATTTATTTATTTATTTATTTATTTATACACACAACTTAATCTATTTTTACAGGTTACGTGACCCAATGCAATAGTTAAGCAAAGTCAATTAGTAGTAGTACAGAATTATTCAAATCTCTATCTAGGTATAACATAATATATACATTGCTGTTTTTGAGAATTCACTCAGAGAACAACAAAATATGTCTACACTCTCGGATATTTTATTTAGGGTTTGTAATGCGAGTGTCAACGGACATTTTTTCAAGATGTCTGTTCTACCGTACGGTACTGCCAGTAACGGCAGTAAATTGAGAATGACAGAATAGAAAACGTCAAATTGAGAGGTGTCTACTTATTTTGGTCGGATAATAGTTATGTATCATGTGTCATATAAACTTATTATTAAAGAACATTAAATGATATCTTACTAGATAATTATTTGACAGTTTAATAAATGCGACGTTATTATAAGTATTTGTTTTTGTCTTTGTCAATTTGTTTTCTTTTTATTATTATTACACCTACTGATTACTGTGTGATCAATAAATATTAATATAATCTATACTATATAAAAGGATTAAGTAAAGGTCGAAAATATCTAGTCCATTCAAATCAATTATGACTCTATGAACGATATTTAATTGTTTTATTTGTCCATATACCAACATTTATTAATGAAATTTGACCTATTAAGTACGACAGTTAAGTTCGAATCGGCATTTTAAAAGGTGCATCCATATTATATTTATTTTTTTATTGTGAAATGACTATATTTGTTGATATATGATTGGTCACTATATTATTAAAAAAAGTTTTCCGCATTGTTTTATATCTTAATAAATAGCACAATTTATGTTTCGTTTTTTAATAGGAGCTTGATGCTCCTGTCTTGCGTTTATTCGACTCCAGAGAGCTTATTGCAGAGTCTTGGTCAACTTTTAATGAAAGTGCAAACTTAACGCGACTGCCAATATAGACCGTGCAAAAGGAACCATCCTTTTGACTACGAAGAGTTATTCATGCTGACAAAGTTTTCTGCCCGGGCAACATTTGCGTCTTAGGTGCTGCAGAAAAAAATATTAGATTTAAATATTATTTAAGTAAGCAAACCTCTTATTTAAAAAATACGTTAAAATATTCTTGAGTCCCTTCAATCAATATCATAATAAAACTTTATTTTAAAAGTATTTACTTTCGATCAAATATCTTAATGATGTTTGTTTGCAGTCCTCAATTTTATATTCATATTTAATTTGCTTTCAACGGATGAAGAATTATATAAATATTATAATTATAAGGCTCTCATCTTGTTTTTTCAATTGTATTTCGTTATATGTATATGTTGCAAAAATATGATGAAATAGGAGATTTAATGAAAACCGGGGAGATGTTAAAATAATACTCAATTTGAATATTTCCCCTAGTCATTTGATTAAATCACTCGATTTGTCAATAAAAAATTTCAAACTTTAAATAATGATACTTAATACTTATCTCAAAAGCGACTTGTTCAATAAAATGCTAGTGAAGTAAGGTGGAGGTTTTCTGTAGATTTTTAAATAATAGGCGCAAGGCTACAATAATATTTTCATGAATAAGTCGCTTTTGAGATAAGTATTATTTATCACATTTTAAAGTTTGAAGTCATTTTTTTTATTTCATGCTTTTGCGTGATATTGATATTTTTTATATGTATAATACACAAGACTAAAAATTTTAAATATCTATTAATGAAAAAATTCAACAAGTGAAAGTCTTTATTGTATATAACATAGAAATTGGCTCATAATTCAGGAAGGAATCGATTATTGACATACCTACTTTCTTAAAAAAATTACATGCTTCTTGAATATAGAAAATCCCCCTTTCGAATTTTGAATGAATTTTAAATATTATGCAACCTTTATTTTTTTTTTCTAAACATTTAGATGATATCTGTTGTAAAGCATATTTTGTTTTCTTATAAAAGGAAAATTATTGATTCGATTTCGATAAAATTTTAATGAGACCTCCTCGGCTCATTAAGCTACAGCTTATATTTTTATTTTAAAGAAAAACAAAATTTGGAAATTGGTCAACAATTGGCGGAAATATCGGTGAACATACATAAAAAAACATACATCGCCGTCTAAAATATAACCTCCTCCATTTGGATATCGAAGTCGGTTAAAAATTAGGTAATAATAAATAGTCAACAGAGGGTAATTAAATATGATGACACTCACGAAAACAATATTAAGACTTATGCACTTATTATAGATTCTCCTTTTATATCGATTTCATTTTAAATCAAATCAAATATTGCATTTTACATAATCTTAGAGATAACGTAAAGACAACGATAAATAATTAATATTGTAAAATTCTCATTTCAAATACATAATGAGAGACTTCTTTACATACATATTACTTTATGTCAACATTATGTAACTAGAGTGTGAAGCTCCAGATAGTTATTCTGTATTTCTTTCCTTATGTACGTACAGTAATATTCTTAATGAAATATGCTTAAAAAATCCCTGACACTCTAAGATGGGACTCGAACCCATGACCTTTCGCAATTCAAGCAACTGCTCTAACCACTGAGCTACCCAGGACCTAACAGGACTGGCGAATTTTTCAAGAACTTGTTTAATTTTTCGCTACCAAATTTTCGCTGTGAATTCAAATTGATCTATTATAATACCTACAATAATTTCGAAGTAAATATTATCAGCAATCAAAAGTTATTTTTAGAAGATTTCACCTCCGTTAAATGATTGATATGCTATACACGCATAACTGGTACAAAGAAAAATGGATTTATTTATTTGGAGCTTAATAGTTGTTGTTTCGAATCTGAATCCGCTTGAGCTGTCTCGCAAAGTTTCTTTAGCATCTGTTGGTATACTTATCGCGTACCCGGGGGCCCAGGAAGGAACACCTGTTTTCCCTCAAAAGTTGTCCGTGTCATCGGCTCACTTTCTCAAATAATGTTTACACGTGGCAAATCCGAAACTCACCTTAGACGGGCGGGGCTTCCTATAATCCATTTGGGCGAACAACTGGAGTCATGTCACGAAGATTGATGTAGGTACCTAACGTGATCCGCACACGGTGACTTTATCTTCGCCGGTTTGACGTGTTCCAGAAAGTTGAGCTGGTAATGCTAACACAATACGCTCATAACGTAAAAGGAACTTTACACGTCAAAACAGCCACTTCGTAACGAGACAATGTTGATCAATCGAACCGCCCGTGACGCATTACGCAAATTAACGATCCATTAACAAGACCGTGAATGACAATGATGGGGAAAGGTTATTTACACTACGCACTGCAAGGCGAATAGATAATTTCAGCTTTATTGAGCTCAAAGAATTTTGCGGAGATTGGAAATGAGTCGGTGCTTTTAATGTCTGTAGATAATTAATGATTCGTTTACAGTTGAAACACGACCAGGGGAGGAGATCGTTTGTGTATAACGGTTACAAAACAGAATGATTATCAACATCGTTATGCTTCTGATGTTATATAAAATAGGTATCGGGAGCAATATTCTGATAACAATTGAATTAAATTTATAAAACTATACTATATGTAAATAACCTTTTTAATTTCATTATACAATAAGTGACTAGTTGAAAAGGAATTAATATATTCATTCTTATCATCAGTACACTACAGGTAATTTATTAATTTATTTTCAGGAAGAATTACAGACAAATATCAACATTAGGACACATAGGAAATTATTCCGATGCTAATTAAAAAATCTCCACAAATAGTAAGTAGACTGAAGACTGAGTCTTACGGTATCCGTAAACAGGCTAAAATTAATTACGAAGAAATATTAATGATAGAATCATTAGTTTAAGCTTTGCACATCAAACTATTTTCTGTTATCTTTTTCTTTTAATCCCAACTTCCCAAAATGTAGTTAAAAAATGTAAACATATTCAGATAATCTTCGTCACCGAGTTACTCAATTCATTTGAGATCCAATAGTTTAATTAATAACGAGATATAATCAATTATTAATTAATACAAGCTATCAATAATTAAACGTTTAGTCATCTGAAAAGATATACATGCACAATATGGCGTGCAATCACGCCTCAATTAGACGCCTCAGACACAAAAAGGCTCACATGTATACCTGAAAATAAAGTATATCTTATTGTTTATATTGTGACATGCAATAAACATATTGACTTCGTCTTTGACAACAAATATCCCTAACTGCAGTTTGTCCGCTGCTATTTTGTGATTGTTAATTACTTAAATAAATTTTTCTAACGAAATTTAACTCTTTCGTCTTAAATTACCTTTGAGTCGTGGGGACCTGCCACCCAAGTATTATTTAATTTTATATTTCACCAAGGCTCACTGATTTTATGCTTCAGTTTATGGCGCATCCGGCATCAAGCCATAAAAATAGTCCCCAAACTGATTGCTGTCTCTTAACTCCGCTGAATGACTCACCATTAAAAAGTGTGAATTATGACAGGCTTAATGTTCATTTAAATCAAACATTTTAACTACCCAATCAAATAAACAAGTAAATTATATATATTTAAAAATTACTATTTAACCTCACCACAAAACATAATAGTCATAATGTCGTCCGACTGCCTATAACAGAGAGACCTACAACAAAATTCGAAATCGCTGCAATGTGGTGTGTAGGGATGCATTACGTCGCCATATCCATAAATCTGTCCAAAATGAAGATCCAGGGAAAGTCTGGAATTTTCTCAAATCACTTGGGATTGGTAAATCAAAAGAGTATTCTATTCCTATTGATTTAAATATTGACTCCCTCAATATCTTCTTCTCTTCTTCGTCTAATATTAATGACACTGAAAAAAACCATACTTTAAATCGTCTTTCCGTATTACCAATTCCTAATCATCCTCAGTTCTTTCTTGATCAATTTTCGGATTGTGATGTTGAGAAGTGTGTACTGTCAGTCACCTCCAATGCGGTTGGTAGTGATGGTATAAGCCGAAATATGTTAGTACCAATCCTTGACATTATCCTACCTGTCCTTACTTTTCTCTTCAATAGCTCTATTTCTAATTCCGTCTTTCCTTCTTCTTGGAAAGAAGCTCAAATAATTGCATTACCTAAAGTTAGCAATCCCAAAATACTTAATGAATTTCGTCCTATTTGTATTCTTCCTTTCCTATCTAAAGTCTTGGAGCGTCTAGTTCATCAACAGATTAGTAAATTTATTTCTCGCCACAACCTTATGAATCCTCTCCAGTCCGGCTTCCGGCCCGGCCATAGCACGACCACAACGCTTGTAAAAATTACCGATGATGTTCGTCTTGCGATGGAAAATGGCCACTTGACGGTACTAACATTATTGGACTTCAGTAATGCATTTAACACGGTTGATTTCGACGTACTTCTTGCTTTGCTGCGCTTACTTAACATATCTCCAACGTTAATTGATTGGTTTCACAGCTATCTGTATGGGCGCAGGCAGCGAGTCCGCCTTGACGAGAAGTTCTCGTCATGGTGTGACACGAAAGCTGGTGTCCCTCAAGGCGGCGTATTGTCTCCCTTTCTATTTGCAGTCTTCATTAATTCTATTTCTCAAAATCTTTCGTGTTCCTACCACCTATATGCAGACGATCTTCAGATTTACTGTGATGCACCATTTTCTAAAATATCTGAAGCTGTGGTAAATATTAATCTCAACCTTCGACGTATTGAAAAATGGAGTAAAGCTTTTGGTTTGAGTATCAACCCTGTAAAAACTCAATTAATGATAACGGGTAGCTCCAGATTACTCTCCAGGCTTGACTTCCAGGCACTTCCGAAAGTTGTTTTTGATGGTATAGATATTCCCTTTAGTCAAGTTGTCAAAAACCTGGGGGTACTTATGGACAGTTGTCTGAATTGGGGTCCACAATTGCAATTGATTAGTCGTAAGTTATACGCGTCAGCTGCTTCAATTAAGAGATTACGTAACTTTTTACCCACTGCCACTAAAGCTGCGTTAGCGCAATCTTTGCTGCTTGCTATCCTAGATTATGCCGACGCCTGTTACCTTGATCTTTCGGAGGACCAGCTTAATAAACTTGAGCGACTTCAAAACTTTTGTATCAGGTTCATATTTGGCTTGCGTAAATATGACCATGTTTCTCAGTTTCGCACAGAGCTCAAGTGGCTTCCTATACGTCTTCGCCGGAATGCTCATATACTATCCCTTCTTTATAATATTTTATTTAATCCCAGTTACCCAAACTATCTCAAAGATCGGTTCAAATTTCTCCACTCCGCAAATTCATATGCATTGCGATCTACGGAGAACTTGACTCTTGAAATTCCATCTCATTGCACTTCCTTTTTTGATTCCTCGTTTACCGTCCAAGCTGCTCGTCTCTGGAATTCTCTCCCAGTTTCAATCAGGAGAGCTCAATCCCTACCAACATTTAAAGTTTACGTCAAAGAATTCTACCTTTCGCAATAATTACTTTGATGCTGCTGCACTGTTACTTATTCCAGATTTGGTAATATGTGTATATATGTATTTATATATGTAGTTTATATAGTTGTATATGATTATTATTATATAATATCATATTTATATAAATATTTATTGTAGGTATGTAATTTGTGTTGTTATACTCGTATTAATTGTTGCATTTAATTGTATATTTTTGTTCACATGTACACCCCCGTCTCCGTTATAATGACTATCTCTTTCTCCGTCCAAAGGTTGCCTGGAAGAAATCGCTTTAAGCGATAAGGCCACCAATTGTTTGCATTTTTAATTAAGTTTAATTTATGTTTGTTTCTGTAAATAGTGTAATGTCAACAATAAAGAGTTATCTATCTATCTATCTATATAAAACGGCTCAATGATTTTTTAGAGAGTTCATTCATGAATAGCCTTTCAACTTTGTAATTTACTTTGAGTTAAATTATTGTTTTTCCGTTGTTGCTGTCTTAAATAAAAACAAATCAAAACCCAAAATCAATTTAAACTTCTTGGAGGCTGACAAGCTATATATGACTTCATTAAATCATACTACTTTAAACGGTTTCATCATGCATATTTCTTAACATCAAACTATTTTCAGACGTTTCGGCTCAATATGGTAATTTCTTACTAAAATCAAATAATTTTTCAAAAACACATGCAATAAAACCGTTTAAAAGTAGTAAGTCATATGACTTTAGTTCGGCAGAAGACCACAAATCTTTTATTCTTCGTAACAAAACATCTCCAAATTTACAAAATCATTTTACAAAAACATATGTTTCGTAGAAGAAAGGGGAAGGGAAGTTATCACTAACGTTCGCCTGCGGCTCTGACCCATTTTAAAGTTAAGTATATTTTAATGAGAAGCAAGCCTGGTAAGTACACGCTAACCGAGACGGTTAAATTCTATTATTATTAGACATTATGTTCCACTACTTCTACAAGCTGAAGGTATTTTACGTAATGAATTTAGATTTTTTTCTTTATATTACTGGACAACTAAATACTACTAGACCGATTTTGACCAGGGTTTCACTGGGGGTTGGTAGAGACTTGCGCCAACTTTTAGGGTAAAGGCCTACCAGAATCTCATGGCAAATAGGGAAATTAAAATTTGATGTATGCCACACCAAGGAAATTTGAGTAAATGATCTTGATACTTATAATATTATTAATTATTTAAATTGTAATAGGAACATGGAAATTTTTATTTTGTACGTACATACACTAGCCTTAACCGATTTGGAGTTGGTTCCTAAACTTCGATTGATTCACACTATTCTTTGGTGAAAACTGTAGAATAATCTTTACAGTTTTTGAGTTTATTACCATTACCATTAAAAACTACCAAATAAAGAAACAAATCTATTCTCTTTATATTATACAAATATACATATAATTTTCGAGAATATTGAAAAGGGGGATGATTAAAAAATCTTGGAATGTTATTTAGATTATTCGGAACTAGAAAATGACTCTAGAAACTCAATTTCCATTTCTTGTTCTTGGTCAGATGAAGAAAATAAGGAGGTATTTATAATAAACCTTTCCTCTAGATCTTCAATTATTCTGTCTTTTTCTATGAACTCGTTTTCGATTCTTTGCACATGTTGACAACACTTTCGCCATTCCTCCACACCAATTTGCGAAAAAGCTTCCTCAGTTAGTGATTTGATATCACTTACAAGCCTATTTACATTTTCTTCAGCTACTTTTTGCTTCATTATTCCCCAAATCATTTCTATAGGATTAAGTATGCAATGATAAGGTGGGAGCCGTAAAACTTCATGACCACATGATTTTAACATTTGATCAATTTCGTATACAAGATCGAACTTGTTCTTCTGGAGGACAGCTTCAATTAGTTTGCATTTATGTCACTTATCCTCAAAATGAATGTTGTTTGCAGTAAGCCATTCTTTTATTTCAGCGACACGATAAGCTTGTTTGGGTGATTTGTTAAGCTAAACGGAATGATAATTTGCGTTATCTATCACAATAATTGATGGTTTTGCCAGATTTGGAATAAGCTTATCGGTCACCCACTTTGTGAAATTTTCTTTATTCATGTCGTGGTGATAATCAGCAGACATACTTTTTCATTTATATTCTAGGCAACAATTTGGTACAAAGCCATTTTCTCCACCGGCGTTAACAATAATCCACCTTGCTCCCAGTGATATAGATTTAGATGGACCTGCAACGTCTTTGCTTTGCCAGCACTTGTTCACGGAACATGAACCATAAAGGTATGTTTCATCTAAATATATAACATCTAATTTATTGCGTTGTTCAGCCTCTCTGTTTTTCTTCAAGCGTTCTAAATATTTATATCTTTGTAATATAATGTCATTTCGCTCCATCAAAATTACTCTTTTCGATTGACATTTAACATATTCAAAGCCCATCTCTTTAAGAATTAGTCTGAAAAATCAAATAAAAAAGTATTTTTTAACTTTAATTATGCTCGCTACATATTATGTATAATTAATATTTATGTACAAAATTTATAAGCGTATATGTGGTGCCGGCTGAGTAGAACAGCACCACCCCATATCTTTCCGTGGGCATCGTAAGAGGCGATAAAGGGATTATACTGGTGGTGGGCAGCAGCGTCTCCCATACTGAAAACACAGTCCGAAATGATATATCATTCACTGCGGTCACCATCCCGCCTGCCCAGCGTGGTGACTACGGGCAAAACCCCCGAAATGGGCATGCCCTAGGGAGACCTACGTCCAGTAGTGGACTACAATAGGCTGATAACGATATTTATGTTTTTTTTTTATGGGATGGGGTAGACGAGCAGACGGATCACCTGATGGTAAGTGATTACCGTCGCCCATGGCACCTGCAACACCAGAGGGACTACAAGCGCGCTGCCGGCCTTTGAGGGACGAATATGATCATAGGGAGGAAAGGGTTGAGGGGTAGAGGGAAGGGAATAGGGAGAGGTTGGGCCTCCGGTACCCTCACTCACACGACGAAACACAACGCAAGCTTTGCTTCACGTCGGTTTTCTGTGAGGCCGTGGTATCACTCCGGTCGAGTCGGCCCATTCATGCCGAAGCGTGGCATGTATTATATTATATATTATTCAGACAGTACATTAATTATTATACAGTTTGTATTTTACAGATATTGTTCCTCGCCTTAATGATTCTCTCCCTCCTTAAAAAAATGAATATAGAAAAAAAGAGAAAAGAAAACCAAAAGCCTGATACAGATTGGGGAAGATAGCATTAAAAAAACAGGACTGACGAATTGTTTAAGCACTTCTTGCTTTTTCGCTCCCACAGAGCGTATTTTCATCACTGTTCAGGCACCACTCAAACAGCCGAAAAAAAAACATATTCACAAAAATTTACTTTCGATAAAGATTTTTTTTTTTCGATTATTATATTTGATCGAGTTTTCGTTCACAACGCTATACTGAAAAATATTCTTAATGAAAAATTATTAAAAAATTCACATTGTCCCTGGTTGAATACGCTTTGTAGTGCCGAAAATGTAACAAGTGCTAAAAAAATTCGTCAGTCCTGGTAGGTCCTGGGTAGCTCAGTGGTTAGAGAAGTCGCCCGGATTGCGAAAGGTCATAGGTTTGAGTTTCAGAGGGCCAGGGACAAACTGGAATTTTAAGTATTTTTATTAAGAATAATTTTCAATACAAGCCTATTTATTTTTTAAAGATTAGCAAAATACTATTTTTTTTAATTTGACCAAATAGTCCAAAGGGATATTCGAACTCAAATACACAACTTTTTGCGCGAATAGTATATTCAAAGAGGATATGAAAATTTATTACTTTTACTTAATTAAAATGTACACTCAATTTTGGAATCGACGAGTATTTCAAAAAGGTTTTATATGACCTGATATTCTGTTGACTGTTCATACTGTAACAATAACTACACGTTCTTATGTATAGTCAATTAATTATTCCATCCACAATTAATATGACCTTCTAAAATGCATCAAATTATAAAGGTTATAACAGTTTTAATTTGATTTAATTATTTCCAACGCCATGTCGTTCATTTTGTATTAAGTAAAATGTTTAATGAAGCACCAGCTCTGGTATAACAAAACGATCAAATTAAAGTTGAACGGTGAAAATCGAAGCTCATATTTTATGTTAATTTGTTTTTTAAAAATACCGAGTTTGTTGGCGTAGTGAATAAGGGCCGTGCCACGCGATCGTTGTTGTTATACAGCTTTCGTAAGGGTTGGTCACGAGATAGGTGATCAAAAAATTAGTATCTCAAGTTATTCCATGCCGTTAGTCCCGGCCGCATTTGCAATCAATAACGCGATCCGTATTGCACCAATGTGGTCATGGCCCATCGCCTTTAACCATCCATAAGGAAGGCCTGAGCTCCTGCAGTGGGGACGGAAAAGGCTGATGCTGATGAGTGTGTTGTTGTAATGGGGCTTATGCTAGGGCTCGGACCAGGTAGGGTACAGCACATATTTCATTAGTCATAATAATCTTCCACTCGAACATAGTGGTCCTAGGTACAATAATGAAAATAAGTTTAATTCTTCGAGGTTATAACTAATATAAAAACCTACATAGATAATGCGTTTTTTCCAAAGAAGATTAGCGAGCCTATTCAGCCTTCGATATCAGAAATTATAACTACAGTCAAATAGACTCTTATTTCCAATAACGACCTCTTTCCGTCTATTAAAACGTATTCTTCAAACGATAATAGTAATTATAAAATATTTTAAAAAGGAAAACTATCAAATTAGGCTTACAACAAAAAACTACCAGACTACACGCTTTTAAATGACTCAATTGTCACATATGCTAATTAGTTTATTTCCAGACGACTTGCATTCCAAATAATAAGTTGGGGAAAAGTTCCTTCGCATTTTATATGAAAATTCAAAACATTTTTCAATAAAGTTTATTTATATTTAACTAAATTATGTAGGTACCGTTATGTTCATAAACTTTTTGCCATAAAACGGGTAGGTCATGATCCCATGATCCCATTGCTATAGAAGTTTTGGGGGCTACTAATCAAAATACAGCGACAAGTCCTCGCGTAATGTTAACCTGACACTGCTTAAAAAATTAAGAAGAGACCGAAACAAATGGAAATTTGTAGGTCAAGGTCAGAACTATACGATGGATGCATTTATACCTCCCAGCCAAACTCTCTTAATTTTTTCTGAGTTTCAAAACATGTGTGAGGTCTAGCGTTTTCTCGATGAAAAACCACACCACTTCTATTGATTAATCCATTTTATCTGTGACAGGATCGGAGCGACATGCACCTCTAACATCAAAATTTCCGGACTGAAAACGCTCAAATTTGTGCTACTCTCATAGAAAATGCAACTCCATAAACATCATAATTTTTTTTCGCGGCTTGCATTGTATTTTTACCTTTTTTGTAATAAAATTTTAAAATATATCGAATTTCTTTACTAGATTCACTAATTTTGACAGTAAGAATAATAAATGAAAATGCTTTTTAATGACACCGAAAACAACAGATACAAATGGTTTAGCCAAAAAAAATTACAAGTTTATGCATACTATTTGCCTAAAGACTTTTTCCCCAACCTAATATATTTTCTTATATAGGCAAATTACCAGTCCGTATGAGTCATTGCAAAATGTTTAACAATTTAAAATTATGGTCATACGTTAAGTAATTTACACATAAAGTTAATAAACCACACACCAAAATCTGTCTTATGCATTCCTCTGTTTATTGGTAATAACAAACAGGCAAACAATACTTTGTTTTACAACTAACCATAGTTAATACAAAATTATATTATTAACACCGAAAACTGTAATTGCCGTTTTTGTGATAACTTTAAACTCTATTCATTTCTAAAAGCCAATAAATGTTGCATAGCTCCTCTGATAAATGGAAAATTAACACTAATTGCCCATTTAGGTACCGGTTGCAACACACCTAACTTACGTTTACACTGTCTATTGGAAAGGAAGGAACCTGCATACAACGATAATGTTACTTGGCACCAAATTATATGACCGCTTAATTTTAACTAGGAAATCGCAGTAATTGTTATGTATTTTGCATTTAGTTAAGGTCTAAGTACTAGCTGTTTTCCCGTTATATCACCCGCGTAATTTATAACCTATATAAACCGTGTATTATGTAGGTTCCCACAATCTAAAAGATTTTTTTAAATCGTACCAGTAGCTGCGGAGCCCATTCGAATTCGCAAACAATGGAACAATCAAATATTTCCTCTTTGTATTATTAGTATAGATAAAATAGTCACTTAGTTATCGGAACACGATAATTGATGTATTTTTTTTTTTTATAAAATAGAGTGAGATGGTTTGTGATAAAGTACACGAAATATCGAAAATTGATTTAAAGAGTATGTCCCCTGAATATGCCAAAAATTGTAAGAACTTTGTTACGTATAATTTATGTTACGTACAAGAAGCTGGTTAGGTAAGTGGGTACAAAATAATATAGGTTAATGGGACTACAATTCATGAAGCTAATTGATTCAAATCGAATTAATTATTTATATTGTTAATCTGTATAGAATGAATAAGCTCTTAATGGGTTTAATTTATTAATAAAATGCACCAATAAATTAAGTCCACTATTAATTTATTGCGTAAAAACTTTAAAAACGTGAAAAAATAATTCACATCATCTTTAAGGTGTTTTATATATTCATACGATTTTATTGAAGTGGGGTTTTAAAAAACCTTACTACATAGATTGTATCGGAAACTATTATTTGAGGCAGGTTCATCATTATCCTTTAGATACTGCTTCCCTCCGAAGCGTCGTTAAGCTATATTTAGGTATTGCCATAAATAAAATCGGGGCATATCTTGAAAATACGATAAGGCGATGCGATCAGAATGAAAATGAAATGTGTGTCCGGATATAACGTTTTACCCTGTTTTTCAAACACAAAGCGATTTTTTACCTTTATCTTTGAATTGGACCAACACGAGCATGGAAATAACTTCTTCGTTCGAGTGAAATTTATATTTTAATATTTTATTTTTGCTTTTATTAAAATCACATACCTAAAAAAGTATTAGCCTAAAACTTCCTTTGATAGAGAAATGTGGTCGAGCTCTAAAATAGCTCGGACTATCCAGTATAGAGAGCGAGAAAGTAGTTTCGATTATCGCTAATCAGTGTTGCCTTCAACCAACCTGTGCATCACAAGAGTACCTATTTAATTAACTGTTAACTAGTCGTGTAAATTATAACCTGTGTCCTCCGAGTATGACGTTGCTTCCCGTAGGTGAAATAATTGTCAAAATTAGTTTAGTGGTTTCGGAACCAATTCGATGCAAAATAGACAATGACTGTTTGGGTTAGCGCATTCGGTTTACGATGCGGTTAAGTAAGTAGTCTTTATTGCACAATAAGAAAATGACACAAACGTAATATATATTTTTCATACATAACATTCATAACTATGTACTAAAGTTAAACTTAGTGCTAGCCAGCAATTTCTTTCAGGCAATCTAGCATTGGATGGAAAAACATGACAAACAATAATAGATTGCATATACAAGTAGACAGATAAAAAAATAACATTTTAAAAGATCAAAATTAAAAAATAACAATTGAAACAGCGTAAGTATCACTAATACGGGTATACCTAATGTGCGATAAAAATGGTGACACACAAGAGCAGAAAGAGAAGTGGAAAAAATATAGAAAAACTACTATCGTAAGCTCCGTTCATAGGGTGGATGACCAAAACATTATTATATTGAGCTCCTCAATGCTTCGGAATATAAGTTAATACAAGTAAGTCGTTAACAACCAACATAAATAAAGTTATATTTTATTAATAAAACTATTCATAAAAGTTTTATTTTATTAATAAAACTTTATTTATTGATATCATTGACTGACTAAACAAACTGATATAACTAGTCTTTGTTTCATATAAGGTACGCAAAAATAGACTTACCTAGTTTATCTGAAGGGATGATAGGTAAAAATTTAAGGGGATTTTAAAAACTTTTAAAACATATTTTTTATACAAAATATTATGCTATCAATCTTTTCGTATAAAAATTAAATATAAATAAATAAATAAATATTTAACAACATCACATACATTGCTCAGATTCCAAGATGAGTAGCTAAAGCCCCCGTATTATGGAGTATCTGAGACAACGAAGGTACCACAACACCCAGACTCGAGTCAATATAGAAAAGTTCATTTTATACATTGACCCGACCGGGAATCGAACCCGGGACCTCAGAGATGGCGACACCTTGAAACCGGCGTGCGAACCACTCGGCTACGGAGGTCGTCAATTAAATTAAATCATTAAATAACTAAATATTCGTACATGTCGACATCTAATAATATACGTAAGAAAAGGACAAACATTCCATAAAAAAAACAAACATCGTGAAATGCCCTAGTCCCGTTTTCATTTCATTCGCAATTTCATCGTGCCTACTTTAATATCAAAGGGCTGATAAATGGTTCCCTGACAATGAAATATTCATAACCTTTTATGTCTTCTGTACAAATATTAAATTCACAATTAATTAGAGGTATAATGAAGCTTTACATTTTACGAGAATCGTTGATAATTATATAAAAACTTCACCGACACTTTATACTTAGGGCACAATGAAAGTTTCCGGATTCTACATTATAATTAGACCAGAGATTATACCTACTTATAATTCATTACTTATTTATAGAACTCCATGTTACTTTTAAGAAACAAAAAGATATTACTAGGAACCCGTACTCATCTGTAAGGCTAATGGTATTTGAAGAATTTTTAAAGTTATTTAGCACTCTTTCTACTTATGAATTTTAACTGTGCAAAATTTCATAAAGGCGTTATTTTCGTTAAAAAAAAAAGTGTTCTTAATTTACTTCACGTATTAATTTAATGATTTCAATGAAAATCAACATAACATTCATATTTCCGATATCGTAGCAATTTTGGCGTGACGCTACGGACTACGAGCTACGACAAGATTATTTAAATACGACGATAAGTAAAATTGGTTGTTATTTTTGAAAAATATTATTTATTTATTACATCTACACTTTTAAGTACATCTGTAAATATAAAATATCTTAAAATTATAAATAAATAAACATGAAATTACATATTCATGTATATATGAGATCATTTATTTTATTTTAATAATATTAAGTGAATTGTACATATAGTACTCAATAATCCCGTTGTATCGGTGTCAGTGATATAGAATAATTTATAAAATAAATCACACACTAGACATGAATCAATAGTTATATTTTTTATAATTTTATACATTCATTCATATTTAAAAAATACGTCTAGACAATTTCAACATAATTTGAACATAATTACACAAATTAAAATGAGACCAAAACAATATATTTCCTTGGTCTCCTTCATATTAAAATATTTGCGTGAAAGATTCCCTTTCTTACAGAAGGATTCTTTTTCTGTTATTTTAACATTTGTTGTTAAGTACTCAAATAACAAATTACGTGTTAAAATAAAAATTTGACATAAATTAACTAATGATAATTTAAATACCTTCATTATTTAATTCTTTATTCAGAAATAAACGGAAGAGCAAATTTTCGAGACGTTAAGAGAAGCTTGGAGTACCCTCAACTATGCAATAGCAAAATTAACATTACTGAACATAAATCAATTAATTTCATTATAAATTATCCTTACCCACTATTCATTTCAATTTATCAATTCATTTTATCAAAATCTTAATTCATACTTCTCAAATTCTAGTGTAAAATATTTATTTCCGATAACGTTAACGTATATTTATTGAAGAAATTTCGATCAACCTTGGCAGTTTGCCGAGATAATATTCCTATAGTATTCATAGCTGAATGAGTATACTCCTTGGACCTAGTACAGTGCATCGCACATGCATTTGATCAGCAAGAAGAGCTTATCATGTTGAACACGCGTTACTAATACACAGAAAGCTAAATTCGATTTCATTATGCAGCTCTAGACATTCCATAGCAATGATTTCGAGTAGGTACTTATCTGCTTATAAAAAGCACTAGCTTTTCGCCAGCGACGTTCCCCGCGAAGTTTTTCCGTTTTTATATTCTTATTAGTCACAACGCGATGCTACTTAGCCTATAGCCTTCTCAATAAATGGCGGAATATTCTTCACATTTTTTTTCAATTCGCACCAATAGTTTCTGGGATAAGCGCGTTAAGCCAACCAAACAAACTTTTCAGCTTTATTATATTAATTATATACTTCAAACAAATTTGTAGGTCATATAACAAATTGAGCTACCGAAAAATTACCTTTATACTTACGGGCCTCAAGCGACCGAAACAAAAGCCATCTATCACTCTACGATGGCATCTAATAGGAAAATTATGGGTTCGGCAGGCACTCTTTGGTGATGATATAATTTAGCTAAGTATACTATCGCTTATACTAACGAGGCATTTTAAATGGGTGACAGTTTGTTTAATAAAATATTGTTTAGATAATAAGTTTTTCTGAGATAGGACTCGAACCCATGAGCTTTCGCCCGTATCGCGAAAGGTTTCGAGTCCTCCCTCTTAGAGTGCCAGGGACTAAGTGGATTTTTAAGCAATATTCATTAAGAATATTTTTCAGTATAGCATTGTTAATGCGTAAATATAATAAGTAGTCCTGGAGAATTTGTTTATTTGCACGACATAATAAATTTTTCCAAAACATTTGATACAAAATTGGTTCATAATTACGATTAATCGGTGAACATATTTATAATACAAACTTTTTTGTTGTTCGCTGATATAATCATTTTCTGATTTTGTTCTTTTTAATTTGATATTTTATGCCATTTATTTTTTCATTATAATGACACTTTTATATAATAAAACTAGATTTATAGCTAGCTCATAATAATAGAAATATGAACGTGATATCCTATAAGAAACCTGTTTGTTATACGAAAACAATTCAAGGTTTACAAAATATGTTAAAACTTCTTAAAATATGTAGTACGAAGAAACTCAGATTATAGATCATCGGTCAAAAGAAATGAAAATAAAAACTGCAGGTATTGAGCCAAATAATTAATTAATGAAATTTTCTCGGCCAGAAACAACCTAGATTCAATTAGTAAAATATGATAATGTTCATCTGAAACAGTTACTCATCATCACCTGTCTATTAATATCCCAATTGCTGGGGCACAAATCAAATAGGAGAAGCTATTTGAAATTAAATCAAATAGGGAAAGCCATGACGCACCACGCGAGCAGTGCGTATTGGTGGGTGTTAATGACTGCAGATGCAGCCGGGACTAACGGTTTAATGTGCCCTCTGACGCACAAAGGGGCTCGAAATAATAAATTTTTATTCCTTTCACCCGGATTGCGAGTCCTATCTCAGAGTACGAGGAACAAAGTGGATTTTTTAAGCATTTTTCATTAAATATATTCTCAAAGACTTTCGTTATGTTAACATATATTGCGAAAGGTAATAGGTTCGAGTTCTATCGATATCCTATAATAAATTATCAATTACAAATTTTATATAATTAGTTTACTTTCATCAAGTAAACTACTAATGGTCATAACATATGCAAGAATTTATTTATATACTTATGTAGTATTGTGAATAATAAGTACCATACAAAAAAAACAGTATCACCAAAAAGTAATGAAATTTTTTTTCAAAATCAGAACTGACTACAAACTTTTAACAAGGTGATAAATTATACTTACTCTTAAAGTATTTTAATTATTTAAGAAATGCTAATGAAGTCTGGCAATTATTGTTTAATAATCCACAGAAATCCTTCGCTTCAATAGCAGTTACTTGAATAATCAAACCGCTTTCAAGATTAAATATTATTTCATACTTTTTAAAGATAGAAATTGGTTCTATATATATATTTTTTTTTTGTACGAGTATTAGCAGTTATAATTATGCCCATCCCTAATGTAAAACGACTCTCATGTTCCTTTTTTCGTGGTAAATCTGAAAAATAGAAGAATTCAGGTTCAAACGGGCGGATTTCTTTCTTTTCTAATGTACCATTAATTTGTTCTAGTACCCACACGGCTTACAACACGGGCGTAAATTCTACGGGAGAGTCGCTATCTCGTTACGAACGCGAACTAACCGGATATTTTTTGTACGAAAAAAGATGCAGCTCCTATGGGCACTAGCGAAAAAGACAAAATGTTAATTTGTTTCCGGATGATGGTACCTACACATATGAGAGGATAATGATATCAGTTACTGTGTTCTCAATTTGATAAAGGAAAACTCAAGATACACATTGCCCAAAATGGCTATATGTTCTATCAATAAATATACATGCTTATTCTTAATACCAATCTCAATGATAATTATCTTAAACCTAACCTTATATACTTCAAGTATACGACGGCGACAGTCGGTTATCGGTCAGGACTCAAAGAAATCGCTCGCACTCTGTATTTATTATAGCGGTTTTTATAACAATAACATTTTTTTCCTTATATTTTCATGAAAATATTTCTGTTTCACTCCTCAGCATAGAAATAATAGAAAAAAAAAGGAAATCATATCACTAAGGATAACTTCCGCGAGTTGACAAGAAAGTTTATCAAAAAACTTTTATAAAAATAAGCAAATTGAGTGACAACATACAAAGATACCAATTATCCAGGTAAATGATGCAAAATAATGATGTAACATATTCAAAAGTCATTCAAACATGCAATGATATATATGTGTACAAAACAAACTTGCGTAATAATTTAATGATGATAAGTTTACTAAGTTTAAAGAAAGCATATAAATCACTTGGATGCAATTCTGTCATAAAAACAGACTACATGGTAGTGATAGAGAGGTAGATAAATTATTTTCACAAATTTCAATTTTATCATTACCTTACATACTCTTAGATAAAATCCAAGCAGTAAGGTTATATGATAACTCTCCCACTTATATTTAATAACCCTGTTGTAAGCCGTCATCGAATAGTGTGTAATATTCTCGTTTTTGTCCATTCCAAGACATCGAACTTTATTAGTAAGTTAATCACAAAGTACTTCTGTTGTTTACCTATCTAGTTTCTTAAAGCTACGGGTCTGTCTTTTGGCACTGATTTATTACTGTTCTCTGGAGCTTTTAGTTCCTTCGGAGCGCTCAGTGATACCTGCCTCCTAAATTACCTTGAGAAGAGAACCAATTGTACAACACATTTGATTTGATGATATTTGTTCTGTTTAATATAAAACGATTTCGTGTTAATTATGAAAACTTTTTATAATAACTGTTTAATTTAATGATTAATAAAGTATATCATAACATTACGTCATCAGTATATTACTCTTTGTTATAAATCTTTGTAAAGTCGAGTACATTTTTTATATTAGTTTTAAAATTTAAACACAACAGTTCAGATTACCATGATATGTCAAATTTCCAGTTTATTTCGAACTGCACTCTCAGTGCATTAAGAGGATGCGTATACTCAAAATTACTAACTTTCAACTTGTTTTGTACAAATAGATAACATCCAAATAAGCTCTAATTCAAAGTGATGAAACTACATCAAATATACAAGTGTTGAAGAAAAGTGAATTTATACATTTTTCCTGTTAGGATTAATCACCATTTTTTCCATTTCTTATTGTAGGAAAATAGCTAGTGATAAACGAGTTTATTTTTTTCTATATTTATGGAAGTAAACTTATATAATATTTTATACCACACCGATTACTCTAACAATATTTACAAAAATATACATACATAGGTACTAGCTCTAAAACTGCCAACAAATTACCAAACGTTTATAACGCATGTGGAAAAAGTTGCCTTAAAAATGACACATTAATTCAGGAACAAGCATCAGAAAGTTCCATTCGCCCAGCTCGGCGTTACGTTGTTTCAACAATGCATTCGAAATCACAAAGAGGGTAGATGCAAACACGCTGACACGCAATTAATAATCTCGCGAGTTGTGACTTGCGCATAATATGTCGGGTCTATTGTTAAAACCTTCAGTTAAAACAACTATATTATGTGCTAACAAACAATACTTCCAACAACAATGTAACAAAACAGTGTTATCATTTGTTATGATTCGGTATTTGTTTAAAAGAATGATTTGGCGAAAATGACGTTTACGAACTCTGCACGTTCATTTAGTCATTTTTTTTATCTATCCTCTCACAAACATAGAGTTATGGGTGTAAAGTATGTGCAGCGGGTAAGTGTCCTCATAGCTAGTAACTTTTTTTAAACACGGGAGCGCCAACCTCATTCCAGGGCGCGATGCCTGAGTGTCCTTAATATAACCAGTTTGTCTTTTGCATCTCTGCAAAATAGAAAACGATAAATGAAATGTGAACGATTATAAAGGTATAATTCATTCGCCTACGGGCATCTAAATTATATGTGGTTGCAAAATAATATTTACGCGTTTCAGTAATAATAGTCTTAATATTAGTATTGAGTTGTCCAAACAAATAGACGAAGCTTGGTGGACACTTGAAGTTTTCACAATAATAATACAACAACTTGTGTCATTTGGTGTGGTGGATTTTTAAGTTCAATACGTAATCATAATAAATTAAATAAATATTCAGTTTAAGATAGAAATGTGCAGTTAAGAACATCAGTCCATTTTCCATCATAAGGATGGGATGGGATGATGACTAATTTTTATTTGTTTGTCCGTCAGGTAGAGTGTTAAAATATATTAAACACGTATTTTTTATTTTTCTCGTAATCATAAAATTACGGCGTTACATTGGGTTAAAATTTCGCATGACGTCACGTTAGGGTACGTTTTCTACACAACTTTAATGCCTGTTATCTAAGCTTTTTCTTGTTAAATTGAAATAAAAAAAATACGTATTTAATATTTTTCTATTATCTGATGGAGGGACTAAATAGAATTGCATTTTTTTTACCCAGTCATCATCCCTATTAACAGCTGCCATCATCTACAAGGATGAAAATTGACAGTCAATGAAACTCGCAGCTCGCTTCTTTACGATTGAGATTAACTCACCCATTACTTCTCGAAAGTTTCCGCATATATAACCAAATTGATCTGGAAAACTATTAGTTTCAAAGGAGCTGGTTCGTTCCCATTTGCATAAGTTACACGTTTCATTTACGTAATTACCGTTTCGATCATTACCATTAATCATGGAATCCCGAGGGACGTCAATCGCTTGACTCTAATCACGGGATTTGGTTAAAACGTCTCGCCTGTGCAAGCCTCTTAGCGAATCCTTTTCAGTAAAAAAGTTGTTAAAAAACGGACCCAGGAACAAAAGGAAAATAGTCGGGGTGACCCTCTGGGAGTCGTTGGTTACTCTGGGACTGTACTTAAATCAAATGTTCACCATTCAGGGAAATTATAAGAACTGAGCATGGATTCTCAGTTCCCCTTACTACAAAACTGTGTTGCGTGCACAGTTTTATTATTCTTTACCAATATTCGTGGAATCAATGTGGGCCGGTTAGAGTGACGTCATAATAAATAAATATGGTGCTCGGTGTCATTAATAGGAACAAGTCTAATGAAAATTTGCTTTTTCTCCCTCTTTTAATTCTATAAAAATATTATTACAATAGATTATAATAATTTTGTCTCACTTGCAATCATATTCTATTAGCTTTTACCGGCATTTTCCGTGTAGATTCAAAGGTTTTTCTTGATAACGGCACATTTTGAAAAAAAAAATACGAGGTTAAAAGCACTTACCTATATCCTATTCTATCTAAATCGCTATATCCACAGAAATATTTTTTGTGTCTGTATGAATCCTATAGAATAAACGCTCAGCCTTAGATTACGCTCAGAATACCCAACAGTTTAGCCGTCACAACTTCAACAGAGAGACAAACAAAGTTACTTTCACATTAATAATATAAAGTTTTCATAAGAACCTTATTAGAAATATTTAAAATCTCGATTAAGTCCTCGCACCGCAAAAAGTATCGGCACAAAACTTGATTATAGGTATTACGCGTGGGCTTTTAATATTCAGGAACGAGTGCATGGTTAAGGATTTTCTTTTTTGTTGTCTTCGGGAATATTACTTTACCTCGCAACAAACTTAAGGGGCCTAATCCTCTTTTCAACTCGAGCTTTTGCTTGCCTTATGACAGCGAGCTTAAAGCTTCGAAAGACGTTGTGGAGAAAGTTTTTAATCTTTCCACATATACATAGATTCGTGTGTTGTAGAAATGAGAAACAGTCGCTGATACAAAATTTATTTAGCCAGATATTTATTAGAGAGATGACAAGCGAAACATATCATATTAAAACATAACGAAATTGTTAGACTTATTAATGAGACATCTAAATATATATAACTCAAAGGTGACTGACTGACATAGTGATCTATCAACGCACAGCCCAAACCACTGGACGGATCGGGTTGAAATTTGGCATGTAGGTAGATGTTATGACGTAGGCATCCGCTAAGAAAGGACTTTTATCGAAATAAACCCCAAAAGGATAAAATAGGGGATGACAGTTTATCATAGAAGAATAGATTGATATCATTGTAATTTAAAGGTAATTCGATATTTCTTTGACATTAAATGTAATTAGTCTCGTTTTGCCGAAGTGTTTACACATAAATAATATGTAATTAGCTCTTATTAACAACAGTTTATGTGTACTTTTACAACCACTAAGCTCTAAGCAGACATAATCAACGTTTTAATGACTCATTATGTAAAGAGTGGCTTTGAATTAATAGGTAATAAAATTCCGAAATATATAATTATTATATTTATGCAATTTTGCATTGACAATGCTATACTGACAAATTTATTTTACAAAAAATATGCTTAATAATCCACTAGACCCAGCCACCCCGGGATACGAGTGCCTGAACAATAATGGAAATACGGTCACTAGTAGAGAAGAGCAGGAATTGCTTAAAAATTCGTCACTGCTGATGGGTGTCGATAGCTGCATGGTTGGCGTAGTTACCCGAATCGCTAACGGAAGTGATGGATTTTTAGGCATTTTTCATTAAAAATATATAAGTTCTTTATTTTAGTCATCCTCTCCATATAAAAACATGTAAATATAAGTGTATTCAGCATATGTCCTTAAGTTGAAATCCTGTGAAGCTGTGTACTCACGCCAGATATATGAATAAAATTTTCTTAGATAAATTGAGAGTTCGCAAAAACGTGTCGATTTCTTTATTTATTCAATACTTTTTTCCTTTGAAGCGCTTCTCCTTGGGTTCGTCCGCGCTGTATCATACATTTATGAATGCTTTGGATTATTGATGTAAAACCACTGTTTTTTTTCCTTTAGTGTCATCTAAAGACAGAAAAGAAAATGGTGATACCGTTTAAAATAAATGCTTTTGCAAAAGCTTGATTTACTTCGATGTTTCTTTTATATTTATTTTATACATTCTTCTTTTTTTCTTTTAGTTTTATACATTCTTCTTTTTTTCTTTTAGTTTTATACATTCTTCTTCTATTTATTTCCTCACCTCTATAACACAAGCCTACGTCATCATCGGCCCTTCTACGTCCCTATTACTGGAGCTCAGGCCTTTCTTATGGATGTTTAAGGAGGATGGGCCATGGCCCTTCGCTGGCCCATTGTGGATTGGAGAGTATTAACGACTGCAAATACAGCCGGGACCAACGACCTCACGTGCCTTCCGAAGCACAAAATAGCTCCAAATAATTTTTTTTTTGGTCACCCATCCCGTGACCGCGCCCTTACTAAAGTTGCTTAACAACAATGAGCTATCTAACAAGCCTACACTAAAACGGAATTAAATATATTAATTGTTAAAGTGTGTTAAAGACTACAGATGTTACTGGGTTCAATGGCTTAACGTGCCCTCCAAAGCATGAAGACAGTGACATAATAAATTTTTGGTCACCTATCCTATGACCGACCATTTTGTTGCTTAACCACTACATCGCAGACAGAACTCGCAAGATAATTCACCGTAGAGCAATAAGAGTAAACTACGAAAAAAACACTTTCATATGCAAGAAATAGACGCCAAAAAACATTTTTTTAAAGTAATAAAAATATATTTAGGCAACTTACAAAAAGAAGTCAAATACCAAATACATTTTACATGAAAATATTTTTGGTGGAATTCACCTATTCAAATGCGTCGAAGATTTTAAATAATAAACAAACAGCTACAAACCATAATGAAAGTAGATCCGTTTATTTTTATCTTAATATCCAATTATTACAAATTGCATTCGTGTTATTAAATTACATTTTCGTCAATAGAAAAAGCGAAACGCTAAAATAAAATATGTTGTCAATAGTACATCAATTATATATTGAAATTCAATATTTGGTCTTGAACCTTAACACGTCGAATGTAGCATAAAAATTTAACATCAACACATCGAATGTATGTATAAATACACAATCAATTGTTATTTGTAGTACCTAGCTGAATAGGGATGACGACTGGGTCAAATAATAGAAAAATATTAGATACGTATTTTTTTTACTTCAATTTCACAATTAAGTAGAAAACGTACCATAACGTGACGTCATGCGAAATTTCAACTCCATGTAACGCCGTTATTTTATGATAACGGAAAAAATAAAAAAGAAACGTGTTTAATATTTTTTAACACTACCTGACGGACAAACAAACAAAAATTAGTCGTCATCCCTATTATATTCGCAGTAAGGAGATAATGGCAGGAATAATTTAGTAATCTTTTTTAATATACTCCATTTTCATTTCAAATATAAGGATAAGTATTTACTTTAAAATACATAAAGTCACATTTTCATAATCTCTAGTTTAAAATAGCGATTTCACAGTTAAACTGAACAAAATTATTTCTTACTGTAGTGTTAATTCTAGACATTTTATTGTTAGTTTTGTAAGTACACTATTTTTATTACAATGTACTCCCGTGGACGGTTATAAAACTGATTTTATTATTTCATTAAATGTACGTAACTTTATTCTTGGATAGATATCCAATGTGATTTTGTCAAAATATCAAAAGAAAGCTCGGTGGCGTAATGGATAAGCGACGCGGCCCGCGATCGTTGTCGTTAAGCAACTTTCGCAAGGGTTGGTCACGGGATGGGTGACCAAAAAATTATTATCTCGAGCTACTCCGTGCTTCGGAAGGCACGTTAAGCCGTTGGTCCCGGCTGCATTTGCAGTCGTTAATACCCTCCAATCCGCATTGGGCCAGCGTGGAGGGTCATGGCCCATCCTCCTTAACCATCCATAAGGAAGGCCTAAGCCCCTGCAGTGGGGACGTATAAGGGCTGATGATGATGATGATGATCAAAAGAAATCATAAAATCCATTCAGCTAATATTTATTACCTCTCGCCTAAACGACCGCGTGCTATTATAATAAGCTTTCAGCATTGTAGATACAATATACGAATGGTCATGGTTACGCCTACGTCGTCATATTTGGAAGAAATGCAATCCTGTGGTAAAAAGACCAACAGCACAAAGCTCTAAAAAAGAAAAGAAAAATAAGACAATTCAGATAGACAAAGGAAGATGTGCTTTACAATAGGGAGAACTGTATGTAAAGAACATGTCATATTTTGTTGATCCATTTGATCAAATGAACACGAATTTTTAAAGGTTCACACCTCGAAAAGAGAGAAAATAATATTTATATAATCACTCATGTCTGTCCGTTTATCTGAAGTCGATTGGTCCCGAAACTTCTGGATATATTGAGCGAAAATTTTTAGATAGGTATATAGATTGTTAATTTATTTGCGTTATGATCAGCACACGTGCATTATAAATTCTTTACAATAAAAAAACTACACAGCAATGCAAAAGGGCAAAAACTCAAATAATCCTTTGCTCAGGGAGCAAAGCGCTAATTTTCAGCCTTTACCCAGAGTACTAGCACGGTCTCAAACAATAGCGTCACTTTGATATGATAGTGTAATTATAAATTGCATTTAATTATTAAATGTGTCAAGTATTATAATGGAATAGTTCCTTCATTCAATCAAACATTGTACAATTTAAATTGTGAGAATCAAAAATATTATATATTGATTGTTATTATCAGAGATTATATATGTCAGAGCATGAAAAACAATATACATAAATTATAGAAAATCAATAAACAACACAATATACAGAGAATATTTATGTTTATTTAACCAATTGTCTTTATTTAGAGGCTGATATCACTAGCAACCGACATCATGCGTCGGCTGAAGTTCATTCCTAATTTTTGCATACCAAGTAGATTAGTTTTAATTAGTTTTTTGAATGACAATCGAAATTTTAGAAGGTGGTGGTATATAATTTCAGTATTTTGTCGCTTGATAACGAAACTACCCATAAATGCCACAGTTTTATGCGCCTGGGTGACCAGTGGAAGCCACACGGCCCTTGGTACTCTCTAATCGCGAATACTGAATATCAATTTATCTAGCAAATACTTCGGATTTTTTAAGTTAATTATGGCAAACATTAACATGGCCAGGTAACGGCCTGACTCCATATTCAACATTGAGGCCTTATTTACAAAAAGCGAGACATGAGTACGCGGTGGGATATTAAAACATAAACGGCAACACGCATTCTGAAGGTACACGAAGCATTGGGAGCAACAAGGGCGTTCACCACCTAAAGACTGTTTTGATCTTATGGCATTAAAATATGTTAAATGCATTTGTAGTATGTTATTTCAGTCTATCACTAGATGGCATGAGAAGAATAATTTGCCTTACACACACAGCACAGACGTTCTTTTTCTATTTAAATAAAGTCTACTTCAAAAACTAATTAAGTTTTTCAAACCCTTGTAGATAGCCACACTTTGAAACAAACAAGAGATTCACTCGACTGTAGAATTCATCAAATTATAATTTGATATATCTAATATATTTATAATATCTTTCAAAATAACTATCTAAGAAGTAGTTTCAGAGCCCATCCATTGCAAACAAACAATCAAATCTTTCCTATTTATAATTTAGTGTAGAAATTGGTTATTGTCGTTTTGCATAAAACCGATCAAAATCAACCTCTTTATTACAAAATAATGACTCCTTCGCATAAAAGCGCTTTTTACACATAAGAAGGCAACCCAGCATTCAGCGTAGGAGCACATTTGTATTGTGCTAAAGGGTCACATTTAGGAATGCATCCGTTATAATTATATACATCAATTCAGTACAAAATTATTTTAAATACTAAACGGCCAAGATTTGGAAAGCGTCTGTTTAGTATTTCAAATAATCCTAATATGCTATTATTTTTATAACGTTATGAAATAATTTTTGTGAGACGTCTGTTTTGTGATTTTTAAATTAATATAAAAAAATGTGATACTAAAGTATTAATTATACTAATTAATAAATATAATGAAAATTAATTGCTTTTAAAACGATTTAAATTCTTGTATTAGACTGATTTTATAATTACAAGCATAATAATGTTTTAGTTGATTTGTTTATATTTTTATATGAAGCAAATATACATTTTGTCATAAAGGTAAATTTTTGTTTTAGTACAAATTAGCAATGTACAAATAAAAAAGATAAATAAGAAGTTTTTTTAAAATAACAATACTATATAAACAATATTAATAAAACAGATTCCTTGTTACAGAATAGCCGATTTACTCTGCTTGGATACTTACCCATAGGGTAGGATCCTAATCCTACCCTATGGGTAAGTATCGTATGCTTCCTAAAGCATACGATTAGAACCATCAATCTACTTTCATAATATAAATACACACTCACAATACAAAAATAAAATATTTTATGGAAACTTATTTATAAATACATTTGACTTATTTTTTTACCCCTGGCTACCGTAATCTATAACGCGAAGCTTTTGAAACTAAAAATCATCTGAATTTTAAAGAAGATGATTTAATTTTAATTAAAAAGACAATCAATACATCAATCTTATGATCCCCCAGACGTCAATAAAACTAAAAATAAACACGATGAAACCGTTTAAAAGTTGTTTTGTTTTATTTAGTGCGTGTGAAAATATAAGAAATCTGTTTTATTTTTTAATATATTTCCCCATCATACTCGCTTAAATGGGGCACGATTTTTTTCAGCCTAGGCAAAAGCTTGCGCTTAAATCGAGTTTAGCCAAAGCCGAAGTCGATTAATCGGTCGCACACCATTCGTCGACCGCTTATATCTCCACGAGCTTAAAAATGTTTTCGTTAGTTTGCCTCCGAGACCTTCGTTTATTTAAGCCCCGAAGATTTGTGTACTTACCTAGAAAATAAACGTTTCGTGAATCACAAAAAGCTACGTTTTTTTTCTAAAGTAAAAACCAATTATGTTTTCCAATGGCTAGTATTTGTATAAGCATCAATATTTCTTTTAAAGAAAATCGCTCAATTTAAAAAATAACTACATGACTAATGTGAAACATGAAGAAATTAATCTTTTTGTTTCATATTAGTCATTAATTGTAATTGTAATATTCCAAAACTTTTGCATTCACAATGCTACACTAATATTTTTGCTACACCAAAACCAGACTATCTCGGGTTACTTGGGGCTGAGGGATTTTTTAAATATTTTTCATTAAGAATTAATATTTTATTAATAAATGTTATTAATTTTTTAATATCATTTATTTAGCCAGATACAAACAAGGGTTGGATTTGTACCATATTGATTATATATGTGGGCATAGAAGTGACCCCAACCAAGTATTATTTACTATAAGTACTATTAGTATTACAAAAATACATGTTACTCCTAAAATTTCGTTGAAACAATACTGTAATAAAACTTGTTTATGTTATTTTAGTTTCGAAAAAGAATATTGTAGTTTAGCAGAAGTCGCTTTTAACTCTATTTCAATAGCATTTTTTCTAAAACTACTACAGCTACGACATAAAAATAAATGCTCAATATTTCTACTTCATTTGATGGCTTCAAAATAATTTTGTGCATGTCATACAATATAACAACAGATATTAATATTTCGGGCTCAAACGTTGATATCCATAACACAAACGTTACTTGATAAATTAATTGAGAAACCTGTTACCAAATACCGACCGGTATCAGAAATACGATCCTTCTAATAAACCTTTCGGTGTGAAACACTACAACTAAAATAACTGTATAATCGATTAAGTATTTCTCGGTTACTATTTGGGGAAAATGAATTATCTTAACTAGAGCCTAATTATAATAGGGTCAATTTGAAAAGCTTCTCTAATCAAAATAGGAACAAATTAGTTTCACAAATAACAAGAAGAATAAAAAGAAAGAAGTAATGCAAAAAGAATAATGAATATATTTTTCAAACAATGAAGGATAATGTAAACGTACCGAAACCTAAATACATAAGAAGTTATAAGAAATATTTATTTATTTATTCGGTTATTTCTTGTAGGCTTGTAAATTGTATCGAAAGCGCCTACAAGATAAAATATTAAATACAACCAATTCTGACTAGGCACACATGACAAAATAATATACATAATGCAAAAATTGATCAAAATTAATTAATATAATATATAAATACATAAATTTCAAACAGATTACACTTATACAATGTCAAATTTACATTTCATCAACAGACTGTTCAAGTTATTTTATTCATTATCACATTTTTATACGTTATTTAAAAACATTCGAAAATCATTTTAATTGATCAGCAAAAATATCAATTCCAGTGTGCTGAGTGAACAGATCACCGATAAGACGCAATATACGATTGGTAGGCGCATTCTGGGCATACTCAGTGTGCATTACTAATTACGTCCTTAACTTACTGTTTCCGACGACGACTAATTAAAATCTTTTTTTTTTTAATTTTTTTGTTATATATTTTGAATATTTTCTTTTGTATTTTATTTTTTAATAATGTCATATAAAATATCATGAATCAAAAGCTTTTCTTTCAGTAATTCTGTTTACTTACATTTATGCTACTGCGATTACCATTTGTTTTGGAGCACTTTTAAAGGAAAATAAAATCTTGAGCTTTTCTTCTGCTCTGACCTTCTCTGTAAAAGACCCATTTCAGATACATAGTGTCTTCCTGAAGTTCCACTGCACCTTTCTGTTACATACTGTACGCTATACCTACAACAACATAAGGAAATGTCCAAACATAATATTATAAATAAGAGATTTTACAGTAAAAAGTAGCCGCCTATATATCTTACGAATCATTACAGTAAACAGTAACCTCTCGTATATCACACGAATCATATCAACACTCCGTAGCAACCTGAGAGAAACGTATTATATTGTTAGTAGAGACTTGTAGATGAAGTATACGCAATTCTAAACGGTTAAAAATACTACCTCTCATACGCCCTTGGTTACACGCCATCTTATCCAATTCCCCATTTCTTTTTAATTTCTAGAAGGTTTAATAGAAATAGCACAGTCTTTCCCCACGTAACATGTACGAGTATTTTTGACTAGCGCTGGGACACTATTAAAGTGGGATGGTCACCAGCTGCTATTTATATTTCGGCATGACATTTTCCAGCATCTACAACTATCACCGTCATAGTCATTGAACTATACACCAAAGCCCGTTTCATTTATTACCTTGTCCACCATCAGCCCTTTTACGTCCCCACTGCAAGGGCTCAGGCCTTCCTTATGGATGGTTAAGGAGGATGGGCCATGACCCTCCACGCTGGCCCAATGCGGATTACCTTGTCCAATAAACATAAATCCTGAATAGCACTTTATGTCAGCTATACTGATGTTACTAAATAAAATTTTAAATATAAAACTAATTTCGCATCATCTCTTAATAAAAGCATCGACTAACCGCAATTTCCAAATCATGATCACCAATAGCAGAAACCGGATAGGTCATTTCCTTTTAACCGAAATTTCTACTCTCAAATTGGCTCCAGATACGTTCCTGTTGACAACTTTATCGAACGGTTTTCGATAAATTGCGGCGAGGGAAAACTAAATAAATCCGACGGGGGGGGACTTTAGATAAGGTAATGGTAGCAGTAACGGTTGGCGACTGCTGTGCGGTAATGCAATCGAAGAGCTGCCGGGCTACACGCCTCCGCTGAAATTTCAAACGTGTTCGATCTCAAACGTTATTCATAAACATTGTTATAATACGAAACATTGTTATATATCTTATATACCGCTATATCCTATAGAATAACTTATTACATAAGTGTATAAGACCATACAGATTACCATAAAGTGAATATAAAATGATTGAAACGGCTTTTCGGAAACATAATGTCTTCTAGCGTATTTCATATGTTGACACAATAGTTCCAAACATACCATTACATCCCAATATAATTCCGAATTAAGTTTAATAAATATCACATATATTATTCTTGAAAATTTTGTATTTACCATCATTTGTCTTCTACAAAAATAGCATTATATCTTCAAAAAATAGTTTGAAACAAATTATATTAAAATACCGAGCACGACTTATTATCATAATGAAATTAATCTTAAGATGTGAACATTGAGCTATATAAATAAAAATATGAAGGCATATCCTTATCAGATTATAGGTCCGATATTGAACCTCACCAATTACTAAGAACATGGACCATGTTGTAACAGACACGTTAGCTTACTACGAGGCACTATATAACTATCATAATTAAATGTGGGAACTAGTTTTGTGAATTTGCACGATATGAGGCAGATAAGTTCGTGACAATTTTTTTAAATATTGTTCAATGTGTTTTCCTTTCACTGTCATCTGTCTTTAATAATATTAATTAAAGCTCAGTTTAGGAATAAAAATGCATCATTGAAATTAACTTTCGGACTGAAGATTGAGTAATCAGTTTCTGTGAATCCCATTGCTCTCAAGACGTGCTAAACTAACCCGACCGATATGTACAGACGCGTTAGCTTGAAACTGGACTCAGCACGTCACCCACGATTCTTTTTTTATCCACTACTTAAACTCTGAATGGGTCACAGGGTCTATATGCTTTTGTCTTTTGTTGCGCTTCAATAGTGCCACATGTCTTTTTCAGAATAAAAAGTTTTGATTTTTAATATATTTTAATTGTGACAGCCCGACTCCTTTTAGTTTCACGGTCTAGCATACCCATATAGATTTCCTTTTTCTTCTTGTAATCTGCGTCCTTCTTGCTTGCTTTTTTTATCAAACATCATTACTTTTACAAATATTTTATGGCTTCATTGAATTACCTATATGAACGATGGATTCAAGGTTTTATTTACGATGTATTATTTCAATATATTAACATACATGAAAACCTTACGAAACTTCCCAAGCGAATTCGTGTAATGAGACTCGTAAAGCTACCTACCAGCAATTCTAAAGGTAACGTTATTTGCTCTTTAAGATACTATTTCCGTAAACTTTACCAAAGGATCTTATCATATCTTTGGAAACCGATAAAAGATTTACAGCTTTTTTAAAGTTCCCGAATCATTATTACTTTGACCTAAATCCTAAATTCACTCAAGAACAAAAATTTTAAAGTCTAAACAAATGGAAAATCAATCTAGACGCTGTTACATTTCTAGTGAAATTTTATTTAGTTTAGACAATCAAATCAGCATATATTACCTTATCCATGCAGCAGGACCTGAAATCCAATAACTTTATTACTGTCTCGCGCATTCTGCATTCGGATTAGTAATAACATCAGATTAATGTTACAGGTGTTTAAGCTAACTAATTCAACGGCAATGCAGGCAGATTGCCGGGATAAAAGTATAGGAGGGGGGATAAAGGTATGAAGTCCGTGGCAAGCCGGATTTAACTTGTTTTTAAGTTTATCGTAGCTTTAATATTGTTCGTAAGAACTTAAACGCAGCGTATAAACTTCAGTCTGGAATAGTGATGTGTTTGTGATGTCACCTAATGTTACTTCTTTGTACATAGTTTTATACTTTTTAAACGGTCTTAGACGTTTTTGAACTTGTATATTCCTAGTTAAAAATAATTATCGTAATAAATTTGTCTTGTACAAGATCCTCGTTTTCCTTTCTATTACTCTTATGAATTTCCGTATTTAAAAGATGTTATAATACCTAAAGTAAGTAACATACGTAAATAATGATACCCAAAAATACTTAATTATAAAACTATTTAAATAATATAAAAGAATGCACTAAAAATTCCGAACAAATGATTAAAATTGATGAATTTAAAGCGCAATGCGCACTGCCGGGAGTGGAATGTAATTTGAACATCTTTAATAGGTATTTCGAATCGTTTACAATCTCAAAGGCAAGAGTAACAAATGTTTTATCTTCGATCTCATCTCAAACATTCAGCTCACATTGAAGAAACGAAATAAAGATTTTTCCATCAACAATGCGCAATTTATTTCCAGACTGTAAGGTACTCGTAAGTAAAATTTATTTAAAATGAAATACAGATATCGGATTTATTTATTATAATTTTAAATATTCAAAATCATGTCTCATATTTTGAAATGGTATTACTTATATTAGAATTGACGAGTTTCTTTCACTCCTTCTTATCAACCAAATACGTCTTGAAAAAAATGTAAGACGCTTGAAACGTACAATAAATAAAATTGAACAAAAGATATTTTGAATTTAATATTATTAATAATATTTTGCGTAAGATTATATTCACAACATTAATTATCTGCATCCGTAGATATCAAAAATATATTTTAAATAGGTATTGAAACAAAAAACTTAAAACGCTTTAATTAATCGATTTTAAATATATTTTTTTTCAACGCCACGTCTACTCGTTTCTACTCATCAAAAATAACAAATGCTCATCACTATTTGAAAAGTTAAGGGAAGCCGGAGACACAACAATGGTTGGTGTATTGGCATCAGCATTGTTCGTGACGTACATAAATTTAATATTAGTACCACAAGAGACGTGTATTGTTGTGGCTAAAAACCTTTGTAAAATTTTTCTTTATATAAAGCCAGATAATAGTTTTATGTATACTGTTACTTACCTGTATGGGAAACAATTTGTAATAATGTACAATGTTGTTTTCCTCACTATAAATCATATTCACGGTTTTTCTCTCTTTATATGGTACCGTACCTAAAGGGTAAAACGGGAACCGATTACTGAGACTTCGCTCTCTGTCTGTAATCTACTAACATGGGAGTTAAAGAAGAAGTAAAAAAATGTACTGTACCTAGGTTGATGACCCATTTTTGACAATTTACCTACAGGTTCATTATAATTATTATTATGTTTTTATTGAATTTTTAGTTAAAGTTACTTAGCTTCGCACTACACCATTGATCTCCTCTGTACCTTAATAGTAACTGCTTTTAAAATTGTAACTACTGAATCAATTTTAAATATTATAAAGTACATCATACGCGGATGAGATAGTTTATAATATACGCGAGCGAAATCATGGGAAAACAGTTTTGTCTTCTATAAAATTATAAGTACCTATAAGTTCTTTATTGAATACTAAAAATGTATCGACCGTAATATTAACTGAGAAGTATAGGGAAGCAAACTGTAAAATTTGCATGTGCAAATTGCTAAGTGCTCTACTCATAAAATAAAACAGCTCTTGAATAGTTTTAAAAGCCATCCAGGAATTGATTTACTCAGCTAAATATATTAATAAAATAAGTTTATGTCAGTGAAAAATGCTATCTTCAACATAATATTTTAAAGGGGCACCATGCAAATTAATTTTCAGGGCCCCTAAATTTGCGAAGTCTAGGGAATGTACAAAAACATGAACTGTAATTTGCTAAGACAAATAACGTTTGATTTAATCCGGCACGTAGAGCGGCCGGCGCGGGTCGGGACGTCGATTTACTTTTATTGCTATTTCGTTTTATTTCGTTGGGGCGATGTCGCGCGACAAAAACAGAAGGTCCGGTTGAAACTGCTCACTGAAATTTTAAATAATGTACTCCATGTTTGCTGCATGCTGCATGATTCCTTCGGCAAAATTACTCACATATTCATCAATTTTTTCCACAAAGGGGTATAATTTCAGAGCTTTAAAATTATAAAAAACAATGTGAATGTTAAGGTTAATTTTGTGATTTTTCTAAAGATAAAAATTTATAAATTCATGTTTTGGCTATGACATAACAATTGGTTATATGATGCAGTTTTCTCCTTTTTACATACAGTTTATTTAAACGTCATGTTTTCATACAAAACTAGTTGAAAGTTAGATTTTAGATATACGCATCCTCTTAAATATCAAAAGCTCGATGGCGCCGTTAATGTGCTCTACTGTTACGGCGTCAAACGCCGGCCATCGGTTGGGTTATCAAAAACTTACTGTCTCTTACTGAATAAGAAAGGAGTGTTTCCTTTTGGGATTTTGTTTATAACATTCGATTAAGGATATATTTACACCACAATAAATTCGTCCAGCTTCAAGATACAAAAAATTACAAACACAACAAAGGCATATACAATGCTGCATCATTCGAATTTTACTTATTTAATAATTGTCTTTTGCCATTTTCATTTGCCAAGCATATTTCAATTAGAATAATTTTATTGTAAATGCAAAATTGATCAAATATAATAAAAAGTGTTTCAGTAACACTGCAGGGGCTCAGGCCTACCTTATATATGGTGAAGGAGGATGGGCCATGACCCACCACGTTGGCCCAATCAGAATAGGAGGGCATTAGCGACTGCAAATGCATTCGGGATTAACGGCTCAAAGTGCCTTTCAGCACAGAGTAGATCGAAAAAATATTTTTTTGGTCACCCATCTCGTGACCGACCTTGCGAAAATCGCTTAAAAACAACGACAGAGGGCCGCGGCGTGCTACACTACACCGCCGAGCTAATCTAAAAATACGTATACCTCGTAATAAACCTTCTGATTTGACGCTGGCACATCGATGTTGTCTGATGTGGGCCTGTTTTCGGGATCGTTAACGGCAAATGTGCTAATCTTTTTTACAGCGACGCGTAACGATAACCAAGTTGATGATCTGACCGACGCACCTCGTTACAACGTTTAATGCGAACCGATTAATGTTTCAAATTTTTCTAACGTTACTTTCACTTGGGGCTTTTAAGCTCGGAGATGTAAACATAAAAGAAATTGCAAAGGATAACGGGCCGTTAAAATTTCACCTTTTTTTAAAGAAATAAATCCATCATAAACAATCTTGAATTGGAGTATTTACTACAGGCATCTTTTTTTAAGCATTTTATCTGAGTCCTTTAATTTATTGCATCTATAGCTGAGTGGCTCGCACTACAGCACAGGTTTGATTCCCAGTCAGATAAATGGAGAAAAATTAACTTTTCTATACTGTTTCAGATCTGGGTGTTTTTCTAATTTCCATAATACAAATACTAAAAAGCCGAGAAAATATTTTTATATATTTTCTTGGGTCTGGGTGTTGTGCTACCTTCGTTGTCACGAATTCTCCATAATACGGGAGGTTTAGCTACTCATTTTGGAATTTGAGTATTGTGTGTAATATTGTCTAATATAAGTATTTTTTGTTTGTTAAACTATAAGTAAATTGCAAGTAAACAATTTTTTAACTTATTTGTTACCAATTTTTAAAATGAATTTTTAATAATCATGGCAGATGTAGGCAACAATAAACATAAATAACAATGAAAATAAATAAAAACTCAATGCAATACACAGAGAAATGGTTTCCCGGTTCTTGCTGACAAACCAGGAAAACCTTATTTAATTTTCGAATGCATCGTATGAATACAAATGAAAATTCCACCCGCTCACCCCCAAATAACCGTGTATTTTTATCACGCCACAAATTAACATAACTCTTGTTTTGGCCTATGATTTCCCTTACAATGGGTGATTATTAATATTCAAAAGTTAAGTAAAGATTTACATACGTCTAGTTAGAATCCTATCTCGAGCACCTGCGACTGTTCGGCGAAATGCCGAATTTTGAGGCATTTCTTAAAGAAAAAAACTTGTGACTCGTCAAGAGCATTTCTTCTGTTGTTATTTAAATTTATTCTAAGATATCTGTAGATGAATATGAATATATCTGATAATAATAGAGGTAAGTACGTCAAATATGGAATAGCATACGTAAAATGGAATACTGAAATTACTTTCTTATATACTTTATAGAAATTATGATACACTTTGAGTTGTGTCAAGCGTTATATAACGGATCGCGAATTTCCTGGAGTTATTGACAATTTAGAACCCTTTTCCCTATTACTCGTTAGAATAATTTATGAAGGAATTTCAATCTATAATAATATTATAATAAAGTAAGATTCTTACTTTATTTATCTGTTTTAGGAGTCAATATTTGAAAAAACTGATCCGGTAATGAAAATTCTATCACCTACGACAATCTACATCACATACTGGTAATATAAATTATAATATACGCAAGCAAAGTCGCAAGAAAACAGTAATAATAAAGATTATATTTCATATTCGGTTAAAGTCTTCTGATCAAAAGTAGGTACTTAAATTCAATATAATGGAAAAAAACCGAGCTAAACCAATATATGTGAGAAGTCTCCAATTTAAAAACACTATAATATTGCTTTATAGAACGTGTTGCGTTTTTATAAACCCATATCTCGTGTATCAAGTAAGCACGTAACACACAACAAAAAGGTCACGAATCACAAAACGTTTTCAATAAAGGTATCGTTACATGAAACCGCACAATCGACAAAGCGACTGTTTCATTTCGAAGGTGGAAGCAATACCCCTCTTTTGTGAGATAGTATTGCCTCTAAGTAGGCGGTGTTTCGATGTAAAACGTTCGCGTGTAGGGCGGCTCGTTTGCGGCAATAAACTCAAATTTCAAGTGACAAAGAGCGTCTTCAATGTTTGTATATTTACATATCCTTAAAATATATTTCGTATTCAGAAATAAGACCGTCTTTTATTAGAAATTTTTAAAAATAATGTGATACTATATTAGGATTCACTTATCTACCAAAGTCAGTAATGTGTACTAAAAATAAAATTATATTACCTACAAATTCTCAAAATGTTTTCAGTTAATAATGGAAGTGTGACTTTTTAAACTTTTCAAAAATTTAAATACATTTACGGGGTTTTCAAAGGTTTCGCTCTCCCATCGAATTACCATTTTTCTGTACATAAAATTACTTAGATAAAATTACGGAGAAAGGTAAAGAAAATAATTATTTCTCCGTTTTCCGAAGAAAATTACGAAAAATCAGCTGTAGAGAGACTGCTTATGACGTCTGTCATATTGTCGTTATACGTAAACTAAAAAAAAAGTTGTATTTTAGATATTCGTTGCAAAACTAAAATTTATGTTATATATGTATTCCAAATTGCATTTAGGGTCAAAATGGAAAGGGGGCCCCTAAGATGAGGTTAAAAAAGAAATTTCTCAGGGTCTTACTTGACGAAGTATATAAAACTCGTTCGTGACTAGAATATACTTATTGTTAATTAGAAATTAGTTTTCATCATTTAATTACCTTTCAACGACAATATAAATAAGAGACTTAAGCCAAGTACTTCTCATTGATATCGGACATTGGACAGCATCATGCCTACCTTTATTTTTGAGGCTGCTTCTCGGAACAGGGAGTGCTCCGTCCAAACTAATCACTTAAATTCTTAAGCCGGGAATGTCGCCTTTGTCCAGCAAATGCGTTTCCCAATAATTTTTCCCTTAAATCATGAGATGAAGAACTCCGTATTTATTATTCGTCAAAACGTGGCCAAAATAAGAGACGTTTCGCTGAGCACTTGATGGTATTCATAATTGCCCATCCCTTGGAGGTGCCACGAGATCTTCAGAATGCGATGGTACACCGGCAAATGTGGGTGCATTTTGAAAGCCTCCAATTTGTTAAGCGCACTTTTGTAGTTAGTGTCCATGAGTCGACCCCATACAGCAGGTACCGAGAAAATGTAACATCGGACTATACACATCCGGGGTCCGAGACTCAGATTCCTGTTGCATAAGACCTTACTAATTATCTCAAGCCAAGTACATTTCTATTTATTACTACACAAAGTTAGCCCTTCCATCTTGCCCTCCTCTCCCCTACTTTTGAAAGTAACATTTTGGAAGATTCTGTCTTAATTATTAGTTATTTATTCAGATAAAGTTTTAGATAGTAAATTATATTGAAAAACCCGTCCAAACGCAAGTCGACCTAGCCCATGAAGGGTTCTTTACCATTATCTGTAAAAATCACGTTTGTTATATTTATATTCCTTAATGTTTACTTTATTCTGTTTTTAGTTTTTGTTATTATAGCGGCAACAGAAATACATAATTTGTGAAAATTTCAACTGTCTTACTATCAATTAATCTAATCGTTTGAATATTTTAACTGATAAGAGCGATATATACATTATAGTAAAAAAACAAAATCGAACCAAGACGTCTTCGTGAGCCCAAATTTTATCTAAACCTAATATATTCGAAATAATATGAACCCCAAAAAGTTATCACAAACCTCAATTTGAAGGCAAATTACAGTATCTAAAGGAGACCTTTCAGATAACGTAACAGACTCCGACCCCTCGGTCAAGCGTATCTGTAATAAAATTCAACATTTACAGGATTTGTTGACACCATATTCAAATTCAAACTAACGTGAATAAACTGTTCCCGGCCACTATTGAATCACTTTCACACAATGGGCTTCATCACTGCGGCGTGACAGCGCGAGGCCTATTCGCATATCCATTTTAAGCGATAGGAATTTATATTAATTTCCTGTGCGAAACTGTAACAGTCGATGCAGAACAAACTGCGGTCAACCAGCTCTGACCTGTTCTAGACACTACAATGGACATGGCAGCATAAACTCGGATGCTAATTTTACCTCAGCCACAAAATACCGAATAGGTAGCACTCGCCAACTTTGACGTAGTTTATTCATTACGAAGCGTCTTTGTTATTGACAGCCTTAGTCTGCTTAGGAATGGTTTGTCGGTGCTTTTATTCCTAAGATTTTTTGATTGAAAAGCTTTATTAGACTATAGAAAATTGTATCCAAATCGACGATAATATGAGTAATTGAAAGGCTGGTTAAAAATACATTGTCTTTGATTGCCATATTAATATCAGTAATTATGTAGGTGCTTACGTATAGAACGTAAGTAACAAACTCTTATATAAAGTTAACAAAATCTTTATCTAAAACCCATAATAACTATAAATGAAACTACCTGTTCGCACGAAGTTAGTAAAAAAAAAAGTTAAATCAAGAGTAAATGCACCTTCATCCATCATGTGTTTATTTTAAAAGTAAGTATCAGTTGAAATTTGTTAAACACACGAGCGCGTATTACTTTGCGCATTTTGCACATTCGCTAATAAATTGACATATATATTATACATATATGTTTATATATAAGGCGAGGTATTACGAAATTACGCACTTTTAAACAATTTTTATGTTAAAAAAACAGTAATATGAATTTAAATAATTGGCTTGATAAAAAAAATCGCAATCGCAATTCGCAAAGATTATTTTATCTTAACTTTATAATATTTCTGTATCCCAAAGGTTGACTGGTAAAGAATGCTAATAGCATTAAGTCCGCCTTTTGTACCAATTTATTGGACAATAAAGTTTGTTAAATAAATAAATAAAATGATCAAAAGTTTTTTATTACTGAATTTGTTTTTTTTTTCTGTGTGTCAGAAATGGGGACACCCTATAACCGATGCGCGAGTCACTTTAAAACTACGAGCCACGAAGGCCATGAACTGATCATATATTTTATCGTTAACTAACTTAATATGAAAACCTCAATAACAATATAGATCCTACCCATTTATCATACGATTTTTAAGTATTTTTCATTACGAATGATCATACCAAACAAATCTTATGAGTGGTCTTGATATGCCTAATATTAAGGATCGATCGTCCAACATTTAGCTATTACTATAAACCCTTACACATATGAATACAGCGTGAATCAAGCAAAGGATTAATACGTAACTACGGAATTATTTCAACTTCGTTAGGAGCTATTGTCACATACCGATCCATTCAAATCGTTTGTGTATCTGCATTTGTAGTTCATTTGCAAATGTTGGCACGAGAAAACCTTTTTAATATTTAACTTGCCGTGTTGCTAGTGTAAGGATGAACAGAAAATAGGAATACGCTTTTAATTCTGATGACAATGTTATAGTTTATAATGAGTATTATTTGATAAAAATAAATGACAACCACAACAAAACACACCTCTTAATTGGGAGAAGCTTTTTGCTAAAGAGCTTTTTTATAATTTCTTTAGAATGCCGTGCCTTAAAAATAAAATGGAAGCCTAAGGTTTACTTCTTTGTTTCCCATTTTAACTCAGATTAAAGTTAAAGTTAATTTGATTAGTGTTTAAATAGAATAGTATATCGAATACATATCGCATATAAAGTGTTTTTTTTTTTTAAATAAGTGCTTAAAACGTTACTGAACGCGATTTGATGTTGTCGCCCGTTTCATAAGAAACACACACTTTTACGGAAACTCAACGCACATCTCAATTTCCTTAATATACAATAACGCCAAGTGATGTTAGATCTCAATTGCGTTATTTCTAATTAATACTTACATAGTTGAAGGGTTTGCTAAACTTGCGTACTTAGTTAAACTCGGTTAATAACAAGAAGGAGCTGTACGTAAAGCTGGATATTGCAGTTTCTGTAAAACTTTAGCGATAGAAACGTAAAAGTGAAGAAAAGATATCCTGTTATAAATAATGTATATGTGACACTAAATTCATATGACACTTAACACAACTGACTTTGCAAATACTGTAAAAAAAAAGCGTGAATAAGCGAAAAAAATCCTATGTGATTGTGGACCACTGACCACGAACGTGCTACATCTTGGACGATTCAGATTCATTCCAGAAGGGAAAAAGTCTTAGAAGGACAGGGAAAATCATAGACTTTTTAGACGCTATCAGGCTAAAACACCTGCTATAACTCTGGTAACACGATGCACCGTAGATCTTTAGATTGCAATAATGACTGTTCCTAATATGTAAAACTGCATGGACTTAAAACATGTAATAATAATAAAATACAGTGCGGGAAAGTGAGGTAATCCCTATTATTCCGGTCCTGTGTATTGCAGTAGGACAATCCGGTACTGTTGTAGCCGCTATTCAGCTTTATGACCAATGAAATGGAACCGTTCTCAGTTATGTAATTAGAGGATTACTTCTATTATGTGTGGTGCAAATAAACTTCCGGGGAAGTATAATCGTAGGCTGTTAAAAGCAATGGACTATCGTATTTGTATTCTTATTAACAACACAGCGTATAAGATAACACGCAATCTAACATTTACTATACATGAAAAAAGTTACATTGTATTTAATCATGGATTGAATGTGTTCGCGAGTGTACTGCGCGTCGCCTGTGCACGTTGTATGCATAAATGCTCGTTGTTTCGACCTATTTGCGGGTAAGGATCATAGCACATTTAAATGCTTCAGCAGCAGCATGGCGCTGTCCCGAATTTTTATGGCTCTGACCGCGTGTTGCCTGCGAGCCAGACACCGCGACATGAAAATATTGCAATCGGCAGCAGAGCGCCTGGTGGACTCGCCATCGTCTGACTGTACGTACGCTTGGAGCGCGCGGACTAGTACCTGACAACTTGAAGTTGACAGCCCACATTTGGCTTTTATACTGACAATAAAATATATTATACTTACTTTTCTATGATACATTTGAATTACCTTACATTACGTTACCTTACGTTACCTTACATTTGAATTACATAAGAAACTGCATTTAAATCCGTTGTTTAGCTTAAAAGATCTCGGCCTACAGACAGCGGAAAGAGATCTTGTTTTATACTATGTATGTAGTCGCGGACATAAGCTAGTAGTTAACAAACGATTAACTTAAATAAAATGCCTAGGTTGGAGATGTGCCGTGTAAGTGTACCTTTTTGAACCTTTATTGAACGAACTATTTTATTTTATTGAACGAATACGAGCGCGTAGTGTGATTTCAAACATGCATAGAAAATTGGGAATTCTTTTTCTTATTAACTTACTATCTATCATGGTTTCAAAATAAATTAAAATAATTCTAAGAATCCTTATTTTGTCCACATACTGATGTGTGTTTGCAGATCAGCCATTAGGTCAAAAACATTAAAATCTAAAATCCATTTTAAAGCTACTTAATTTAGTTATGATATACTTATAATACCGGGTATTAGACACATTTTTACACTGACCTGCGCCGATGTTTCGAGTCACGGCAGTCACGACGAGACTGGAATAGCATAAGCTAGTAGTTAATTCATCCTTGGATGTAGAGGCGTAAACTTACTGCTCCAGTCTCGTCGTGACCACGGCTGGTGCAACCCGGCCGAAACATTAACAAACAAAAAATATGTGACCTCAAAAAGATAACCATACAAAAATGTATGGAAAATTAAGATATTATAATAAATGGACTCAACAGTTTGAATAAGTAGCCTTTAAAGTATGTTTGTTCGTCTGAATATCGACTTCTCAATTATCACATATTATCCTTTTTCTATATTTATGCATAAAAAATTATAAATTTTAGGGTGTGCAAAATTCATTACAATTAATGTATACTATTTACCCGTAGTATGATGATTTCTCAAAATGTTAATTTTGATAAAGGTTTAATTTGTAAAATTTTAAAAAATAAAAATAATTACTAATTTAAATTTACATTCTACTATGGAACGCACTAAGTGAGATTATTTGAAAGACCTTTTTTCATTTTGTCAACCCAATATGGTATAAAAGAGGCCTGAGGGGGCAGTTTGCACCCTGTTCCCCTCGGTCCGCACTCATCGCTCCAGGGTGGCGCTCAAGCTGCCCGGTCTCGCTCATTACCGTCCCAGCGGAGCCATATGTGCTCCGTTGGGAGTTACCGGCCTGTCATTAACCCTCCTAGCCCACGATCACTTCGATATAAATCATGGTAATGGCAGATTATTCTAGATACATCGGCGAAACACACGGGAAATGCGCACATAACTTCGATTACATAGAGCCCACTGACGTAATTGCCCCACTCATTGATACCTCACGAAATGTAATTAGGCTTTGTTCCAGCTAAGTGCTGCACGAGGATTCGCTCTCATTGTGCAATTTCGTTATGGTATTAAGTAAATGATGAGTTGCGGACGGCGTATCACAGACTGAATCTCGATACGTGAATCTGCCCCAGCCGTAGAGACTATAAACACAATATGCCTCGGAATATTAAGAAAAAAAAATGTACAGTGTTGTATATCGGGATGAAGCTTCAACAAATATAACATCGGTGTTAAATAAATGTGTAGTCAATGATATGTAATATTATCTAACTATTAATCTTTAGTTCTTTTTATTATAGTTTCATCGTTCTTATTCCTACATAATAATGCTAGTAATTCTTATCAATAGTATTTTAAGAACACAATTAATACTTGTTAGAAATCCATGTGATTTATTTTCATAATAATTAAGACAATTGAGAAAATGTCCGTACGCTTTACCATAACTTATAAATGTTATTACACTTTACTACCTACCCAAAGCTATGAATCAAATTGTATTTTATATTCGAAAGATATATAATACCTATATATTTTACAGTTCGACGCGTAAATCTTAATATAACTATTAAATGTTCCTAAGCATCTTTTCTAGGGTACACCTAGAAAAGACGTTTGTAGTATCTAGGTGAACGACAAACAACTTATGACCTCAATTATTCTATGTGTACTTATTATGCATGAAGAAGAATTACCTAAGACTTTCGGTTTCCTATTAATCCCCGTTATCATTGAATGAATATTTCTTTCTTGTCATCTGTCTATATATTGTCCACTTACATTAAATAGATTGCGTAATTTTAGAAAGCTCTCTGATAGTCTTAGTTATTCTGCTTCTGATCAATATATTCGAACCCGCAATAAGATAATCAGTAAATAAATTTCTTTACACCCCATACTTTACTATAACATTATCCTTATTTTCGATCAGCAGGTGATTAAATATCGACCTATTGCTGTCGCTATGTGTGGCTGTAGATTAGATTGCGATGCATTGTTTCATGAGATGTATATCGTTGAAAAATATGTGCCGTGCCGTTACCTGCCCGTAGTGGACATAATTTTCAGTTATGATATTCGGAACGGTGATAACCTATCGGCCCAGTCTGGCTCTCCGGCATTGATGCGACAGCACTATCGTGTCTAATCAGGTTCGCACGCGGCGCAGTGGCTAAATCATTCGATTATTGATTTCCGATGTCGCGGTCGTGATCGGGCGCGGGATCCGACGTCCGCCGTGACAGCGCGACCATTGTCGATCGCCGGCGGCTGTGCGACGCGCGCTTATTCTACCTGATTAAACGCTTGTAATTCCAACAATATCATCTTAACAATATCGTAGGATTCAATCTGCAACGCATCGCTAAGACTAGTCTCATGCCGTCTACTTATATGACTTTAGACCTCCGTGCACTACTGACATATTTCTAACACAGTTGCCAACACATCTAATAACTATCGTCGATTTAATAAAACTTAAGGTTTTTTTTTTGTGCGATAATTTAACTCGCTACTGGTATGCCTTTCACACCGACAGCTACCATTATAATATGTATTATGTTGGTCTATATTCAGACAAAAAGCCTGTTCGCAAATTTTTGCTCTTGTTGCATACTTACCTGCATTGGACAATAATAGGGAGGCGATTTCTCGCGACATGAGATCGGTGGATGGTAACGAGCAGTCGGTTGTCGTTATTAAACCCCATTGTTGTGATGCGCAGTAAAAAGCTTTAGCGGGAGTAGTCCCTTTCTAATGTCGCCAATAATGCATTGAAAGTGCATTTGCGGCGCGATTAGTTTTCTTATGGGGGGGTTTTACCGCGATAGTGAGCTCTATTATCGCAAGTTAACGAAAGTGGTTGCTGTGAGGTACCCATAGAGGCGGCCGTTGGATGCGCGTTCGCAGTATACATTTGCATAGGGAATTGGGCCCGCACGCTCCGGTTGTGTATTTCTCACGCTGTTCGCTGCCGCTGCACGCTCTTGCCGCTTCTTCTCTAATGGCTACTCCACCATACCCCCTCCGTTTAGATACCTTTTCGTTTATTTTTATTTCCCGCTTGGTGTATGAATGAGTAACCTGCCCTTTAATTTAATTATACGTTTACTCCCTAAGAGAGATTGAAGCATTGAAATATAATGAATTTCGTTATTTTTTGTCGAAAGGACGTGTTGAATTAAATCTTTATATCTTAGCTGTAACTTAAATATATAAGTAAGGCTTCGCCCATGTTATCCTGTATTATACATAATATTATTAATCTTGAATCACCCTGTAAACATCGCATTAAAATACGTTGCGTGCTTTAAAATATCTCGACGTACAAACAGCGCGAAGTGACTTAGCTTTATACTTAATCGAAATACGGTTTTAGATAGTTTCGGTCGTTTATTAATAATTGTGCAAAATTAAAAAAAACGACAGTTGAAACCAGACAATAACAATACTAATAAAATAATACCCTTTGAATACCCTAAGCCAGAAGCGTAAAATAATAAAAATAAAAACATACTGAATTATTATTAGAAAAGCATAAATAATTAACACACTCGCTCATCTTGGCTTCCGCTTATGTTGAAATTACTTATAAATAAAGCCCACGTATTTTTAAACTTTCGTATTGGTTTCGAGCGCAGCTTCTAACACTATTGTTTCTATGGAACGTTGTGATTGCGGACCGTATTGATATGACCTGCGAGCTGTAACTTTAACACGACTGTCCTAGGCTTTTGCTAGTACTCTCAGTCTCAAAGATCTAGTACAACATAGATATAATCTAATAGTACACAAAATTTGCAAGTACAGGGAAATGCGCCATTTGAGTTCTCAAAACAGCTTAATGCACTATTTACATGGAACCATTTCAAATTACTTTTGTGGTTTACTGGAACGGTGTCGCACTAATGTCTTGAATATATATTACTCCAATGAAATTGTGTTTTACACTGACTTCAAATTATGTACTGTAGTAGTAGTTATTATTATATATGTTTAATTTTGCGTTACTTGAAATGTTGTGATAATAGTGGCCTCGAAGGTTCGAGATCACTGTTATCACAACATTTCCTATAACATTCATAATATGACTTTATATTTTTACTAGCCTTCCGCCAGCGGCTTCACCCGCCTGGTCCCTAGGAATTGGTGCATTTAGATATCGATTTATATCATGATATTAATTATAATGACAAGTTAAATAATAACAACGTTTACTATAGTATAGTTTTCATTCCCATCATTCCACTCCCGTTTTCATCACTTTTGTGCGGGATAAAATATAGTATATATTCACCACGTATGACGTAGCTTCCTGTTGGTGAAAGATTTTTCAAAATTGGTCCAGTAGTTTCGGAGCCGATTTGTTGCAAACAAACAATCAAATCTTTCCTCTTTGTAATATTAGTATAAAAAAATTCATGTGTATTTTACATAAAGGATATATTTATACTGCCATAATTTGGATAGATTAGATCTATTAGAGTAGTGTATCTCATTTCCATTGAGGGGTGACACCAGGGATTAAAGTATATATAGCAAAGGCATAAAAACTAAAAATCTAAAAAAAATACATCATATAACAATTTTACTTTAGAAGCGAATATTGAGATTATAAAACGGGACTATAAGAGCAATCTTCCTTGAACCCTTAATATTAACCACGTTTCTTATTCAATCACAATCAATGGAAAAGGAAAGGTTTCGCCACTGTCATGGTATTTTTAAAACAGACTAAAAAAAACCATAACGATGATCTTGATATTGAAAGAGATCTTGCTTGTGCCATTCGCTGCAATCACATCGTTTTGTAAATAATACAAACGCTTGAGCATGGCTTTAATGGATGTGTCTTGGAGCTGGTCTGACGGCAGCCGACGGCATTATTAATGATCCACTTCCTCTGTCCTCTCCCTTGTTTCATTTATATGTAAAACTCACGCGGATTGCTAAACGGTATTTTTTGGTATCAAGTGTCTTAGATAGCTTACCTGCAATAAGTTAGGCAGCGTAAAATTTACTTAGTCAAACAGAGAATACCGTTTTCTAGGCTTAATACTAAGTGATCTTACTCCGTTTAGAATGCATGCAAAAGTTATACCTACTTTATTGCGCAATAAAGAGAAATATAGGCATTTTTTATTTTTTACGGAATGGCTAAATTCATTTAAACTGTACAACTACGTTTATTCTTGGAATAATATCTAGTGTACATTTCCTTATATATATGGATTGTAGTTTTTTAATGCAAATAATTGGAGAAAGGCTACACTTTCCTGTTGAGATATAGTGGTTAGTGTTAATTTATTAGTTTAGTTTACCCTGTGCCATACCATTGTCTTGGTATGAACGTATCTAGCAGAAAAACAACAATCGCTCTACTATACCCATAACACTAGATCAACCCCATGCTAGCCTATATATAAACCCTGTCTGTCACCACGATAAAAATATGACTAAGACACCGAAACGCATCAAGCACAAATACTCACGGAATGCTTCGTGTTTGGCACGCTCCAGTGTTGGTATGTGACTGTATAGTCTAGTTTGTGATGTCTCATATTCTTCACAAATGACTGTTTTGTCTGGCACTTTCTTATTGCGGTTATGATGTAGTGGACAAACAACCTAAACGGGACGCATTCGAAATCTGAATTGACGAATGATTGAAAAAGCCGTTAGTAAAGTAACCCGCGTGCAGCAAGGCTGAGCGGAGGAGGTAGCGAGCGCGGCTCGGAGTAGCGGTCCGCGCAACAGCGATCGCATCGCGCTCGTGCGCCACCGCTCACGCCGGCCGCCGGCGCTCGGGTCGCCGTGACTTATGGCCTCCTCGCGAACTTCGATCGCCCGATTGAATAATAATATCCGATTCCCGTACACCGAATTTATGTTAGGAAGTGAGCAGTGTCCCGTATCGATGCGCATCAGCCGCGCCTCGCCCGCCCGCAATTTCCAACTCTGTCCCTAGGCGCTGATGTACGGTATGATACCTGATAAATAAATTTTCGTGGAGGCATTGTTCCGGCTGGACGTCGGCACTCGTTCCTGGCGATGCCGGAACGCCCCGTACCCACAACTCATTGCGGCTAACTGTTGGCGACGTCACGTTTCACTGTTATGATTACATTAAGTTTCAATTTTCCCATAGCCTTTTATTTGCGATTCTATTTTGAATTGTATTGTTTTTGTTCTTTAAATAGGTATATATTTACTTAAACATATTTTTGCGTCATTTTAACTGTTTTTTTTTTATTATGTAGAGTATGCTTACAGCGATTTACAGGCTTTAATAAATATTCTTGTAATTATGCAAAATAATAAAAATATTCAGCTCGTGTGACCACCGATTGCGTTGTTTTACTTTCGGCTGTTACGAAATTAGTTACCATGAGCATTCCGTAACCACTTACCAAATTACTTCAAGTTCAATGTTCTAAAAATTCTGTAGGAAATGATGGGTTTACTCGTCTAATGTTTTCACTGTAAGGTGTGATCGTGACCGATGTAACCGACGCACGGCTTACAAGTTGATGCATGGAAGAATTTGGTGGATTGTTACCGTTAGCATTTGCCGACTCTGCACCGGCCTATCATTAAGACTTTTTTATCCGTCTATTAACTTCATAAGAGTCACTTATCTCGCTGATCTTGCTTGATAATTATAAAAAAAAAATACATGGCTATTTCAGAAATCACGATTAAAACTGATTCAATTCAAAAAGATGTATCCGAGAAATAAAACATGTTGCACGCAGCTAGTCAGTTGCAATATTAACATTTTCATAGCGAACTGCCTGATTTGATAAGAAATCTGAAGTGTATATAACTCGCTTTAGATTACAGACCAACGGTGTACCAAATTATATTAGTCATGTCTTGTGGTATTGTTCGCTGAACTGCAACAGAGTCAAATACCTCTAGCGACGATTCGTCAAATCCATCACCTTACGGTACACCTATATGCCTGAACATCCGACTCACGCTATACCCACTTAAGATATGAACGAATTATTTCCACAATACATCATCATTATGTCCTAACGGTTCTATCAATTAAATGTGATTAAATCGAGTAGCTTTTGCTGTCGATCACGTACGACGACGGACCTGGCCATTGTGTATTTTGATTCAACGTCTGATGTGTCGTCTCAATGTATAACCGAACTATTTCTACTCCGGAAGTAGATATAGTTAGATTGTACATTGAGATACAGTCTAATAAACGCTACTTTCAGTTAATGTTAGGTTATCACAACATCGAAACAGCATTAGTATACGTGATAATTCTTGGCGGTAGCGACTGTCACAGGAAAAGCATCCACTTTATCTAACTAGTCTAAAATCTAGTTTCATGCTTCGTATCTAAGATTCGTTTGCAACGTATATTTCGCTCTTTTGCTTTTAAATACCCACGTTTGTATTGATGTTAATTAAAGTTTGTACAGCTGGGATGGGCGGCCGCCCCAGGCGTCTACAGACCAGTAATTACTGACTTTCGGTCCATTTCACTAATATCCGACCTCTGAATGGAACCTCCAGCACAATAACCTAACACGTCTTCTATTCTCATTCGTAAAGTTCAACATCGACAAAGCGGCATGTTGTTACTTATAAGTAATTGTAATTCAACGCCTTTTCCTCTCCGGTAATTATGACGACCCTAGACCATTGAATAGTTGTTGAGCCACTCGGCTCACCGTAAGCTCATTGTTCATTGTGAATTCTTGTAATTTATCTTACTGTATCCTATGAGTCGTATCAACAGCATCGTGCATTCGGTTTTAATCTCCATATTTGCTTATCGAGTAAGAGTGTCACTGGAGGATCTAACCTCTGCTATCTCTCTCTCCGCCTCCACTATTGGCCCGTATCACGGAATTCGAAGCTGGTATTTGATGCCCATTTAGCGGGACGGTCATTGTATGTGACTGCAGTATCGGTTCTCTTGGCTATCTTGAACATTAACATTATCAAAGGACCGCGAACGTCATGCTCATATCGTGGGGACGCAAACGTCGCGGAAGTGCACAGAGTAAAGGCCCCGACGACCGACGGCGATAACTCAACTCAACATACCTCAAATACAATCGTGTGGCTCCTGAGGTAGCGGCGACGTTACCCTTCTACGTGTTCGTGTATCGTACCGGACATCGCTCAGATAACATTATGATTCTCTCAGTTTAGTGTTAGTTTAAAACTGATCAGTTATTAGATACTAAATGTCAAATTCCCTTAATGAATATTCACTGTGTAATAAAAATATGAACGTTTCTAAAATCACGTACGCGCTAACCTTATGGATAGAGGTTAAAAGCAAATGATGAGATCAATTGTTATACACTATTTATAACTTTAACCATACAGTAAAACTATACGACATTGAATACATTTAAATGCAATCTACTTACCCTGTAGCATTAGGAACGCATTTGATCGCTACCTCTATAAGATGTCTTCATATCGTATCTGTAATGTAATACAAAGAGAGAAGAATGTTTTCACATAAATATTTAGATGGTATTTGCAATACATTCATGCGCAAGGTCTCGTCAGTTATTTTTCAATGTCAGCCACATTTTATACGTTTTGTCCCTTGGTTCGGCGGTGGTCATCTCGTAAAGGCTAATACAAAACATTCGAAACATTTATGTGCATACAGTATTTATGTGCCTTTGACTTTATCCATTTGCAATTCGTCGATAAGCTCACAATATACATCGAAGTAATTGAGACTAATAATGTATGGAAATATGCACTAACAAGATATCTTACTTTTAAACCTTGGATTTTAAACGAAATAATTACATTTTTGAAGTGTCAGAGGTGAGATTTACCGTTCTGGAAGATTCAATTCCGTTTGACTTTTAGTCAACCTTGTTGTTGGGGATAAATTCTCTAAATCGTGACTTTTAGATGGTTGGTGTCTACGATTTTATCCGTACCTTGAGAAAGTTCACAACTGGTATGCAGCTTAAAATTAGTAGGTCCTTATTCGTGATTGAATGATACAAGTAGTAATGGCACACGACCGGGAGAAAGCACTGGAGGAGAGACCTATAAGAATACCAACAAATCGCATTCCGTTGCGTTAGGCCCCTTTGTTCTATGGTTAGTAGATATTTGTTTTCGCTCGGTCAATTGCTGACTGAACAGCTTGGAATAGGTACTTAGTAAACAAGGTTAATGTATTATTAACTTCAAACAATGGGTAATACGGAAATCGTTTTTGTGGAACGTCTCAATTGTATTAATTTCCTTTTTTATACAAATAATACCGTTATTCGGTATGAATTCAACATTCGAACTAGACTTCTGCCGTGAGTAATACTTCAGTTGAACTTAAGTTAGTCATGTGAAACACAAGTAAAAAATATCAGCAAATACTAAAATAATTTTTACACGCCTAGAACAATAAATATTTGTTTTACAAAATTCTAAGAAATGTTTTATAAACATTAAGAAAATCAATACTGAAAAAGTTTAATTAACTTATACTTATTTCTAATCACTTTCACAACTTCTATTTCATGGGTAATACTTTAAATCGAATGACACATTTTATATGTACCAGCGATTTGAATCTTTGCGATGTAGTTGGCAGATGCAACGCATCCGCGTCTCATACGAGTTGGCAGTGGGTGGTGTTTATCGATGACGCGCGTCGCTTGTCAATGGGCGTAGCGCGGAAGCGGGCCCGCACCGGCACACGCGCCGTTACCGTCAACGGCCATTACACGACCACACTTAATTATCAACAGTTACCGCGGACAGAGTCGCGAAACGCCTTGCCGGTCGCGAGCGGTCCATCTGCTAGCGATTTTTATATATACCAAAATGACAGTTTATATTTTTACAAAAATTATAAACGGATATTTTGACACACTTTTGGTATGGACATATGGATTAACAGTGGATTTTTTCGTAGTTTATCCTACTTTAATTTACGTATAATGTAATATTGTAGAGAAGAACATAACACGACAGGAAGAAGTTCGCGATACATTTAATTTTGACAACGGCCGCAGAACTTGTATAATTTCCAGATGCTAACTCGGCTTCTTTTAATTTATATTACGAGTATATACTATAGGACTCGCTCACTCGATGACGTGGTTAACTCTCACCGTTTAACCATCCCTGGACTACGGCAAATATTTCAGCTAACCGCTGACTCTGGCACCATATTATAACTCAATGCTTGCCTTCGGCATTACTACTTATGAATCGCAGATATCCTTATCATAGCAACTTACAGCACTGACATAAATTGAATTACTGTTAGAATCAATTTTACTTGTCATAAGATACTTTTAAATAAAAATGGAAACCCCATCGTACCATGACAACAGTTAAAAGTTAAGGTTTATGTCTTAGTTAACGATAATTGTTGCGCTGACATTGCTTGCGTTGCACCAATATATTTCTTGGTACCTATAGCAAAAACAATAACTTTGCCCAGTAAAGCTTGGAAGGTCATAGTTAACATTTTAAAGTTATAATCTCATTTAACTATAGTACAACTCGTTATTTGCTTAACCGGTACATTAACATGTTCGTTATTATTAAAATAGATCGATGAATCTGTTTCTATTTGCGGTGTTTCAAGCAAATAAAAGTTCATTAATCGCTTAATACAAATTGTTAGGCGCGTTAGTGTAGGTAGATTGTTAATCGCTCTGATACAAACAGTGTGCGGTACGAGTGATCTCTCACACGATACAGCGGCGCCGGATACTGAGATACGGTCGCCGTTTGGTCCTCTAATTATATCTGCTGCACCGCGGATGTGTGTGCACGCACCTAATAATGCATTGTCTCAATATTCGCTATTTTAATTGAGCTCTCACCGTTGCGTAAGTTTCCTTGCAAAGACTTCTTGATAAAATCGCACCACTTTATATCACCGGCGAACCTTTTACGTGTATATAAGATTTCTTTGTTATTTATTTTTATGAAGTGTTTCAAAAGGTTCATTAAATTAGTAGACGTAAATACGGAACAATCTGAAGTTTTTGATAGCCCGAGTGATTTATTAAATTTATTATTTTGCCGTAATATATTCCAAAGAATATTTTTCTTTGTTGTAAATTACTAAAATTCCATAAGATATCTGTAAAATAATAATACCATTATTTTAAAATGCGTGTGCTTTAATAGGCTTTCTATTAAGGCTATCAAGCATACACAAATCAATTTACTTATATATCTTCCACAAATCTACTGTAATTGCAGTGATAATGCTTTGTATTTATAGAATCAGTAAGAAACTTAGTATCTTAATCTTAAAGTACTTATTTAAAGCCTAGCCTTCGCACTTAAATTATTTAATAGTTTTTATGTTATGGCCCATCTATTCCATATGGCTCGCTACCTGTACGCCAAAGGTCATGAAACATTACAGGTCATGTGTATAGAAGATAAATAGACCTCTTTTGTTTTTGAAATTAACAAGCATTGAATAATAAAAATCTTGGCATGCCTTGTATTGGAAACAAGATTAGTTGTAGATATGTTTACCAACCTCTTTTCTGTATTTCTGTGAAGCCAACTAACATGCAGTTAAGAATACAGATAAAAAGCCTCTACTATTAGGGATTTAAAAAAAAAACAATTTGGTAACATTACTTCTCATAGACATATGATGAAGTTTCCTAAATTTTAATTAATGCTGACTTTTGTTCCCATTAAATTTGCTTCATTATTTACTGGGCATCATGCATAAAGTAACTATAAATTTCTCAAATTTATAACCGTGTGAACCAGAACTAGTCTAATTGACTATATTACTATATACCACAATACAAATCGTCGATAAAGTAGTTGTCATCGCACAAATTAATGCCTACTGAACTTTAATTTAAGAAATTCGTCTTGCAATAAACGCTACTAGACTATTTGGGGAAGTTGAAACTATCAAATTTTATAACTTACAAAATGTTTATAGCTACCCATATTCATTAACGAATGAAATCTCAATTCCCGGCAGGTTTCTGCCGAATAATTTAATACAACAGTTTTATGACAGCTCACATTGCATCGATCATACTTGTTCATATACGGATTACCCAATGAGTATTAGATACCTGTTATTTTAATTAAGATTTTGAGTTCATTCAACTAGGTGGTCACAATGTGAAGCTTGTTTATAATCTCATCGGTGTATTTGAAGTGCATTTAACATGAATAATCTTGAGAAGCAGAATTATTGACATCGGAATTCAATTCAGAATTGATAACGTTTTCCGCTTTAATCTTTCAATTATTTAACTCAATGTTTGTCGAGCATTTAACATAAACGAATGACAGTTTTATTACTATTTTAACCGTCTACCAAAAAGGAAGAGGTTTTCCATGCGACTGTATGTTTTTTTTTGTGTGTTTGTTACGCGATTACGCAATTATTAATCGATTTTCAAAATTCTTTTTTTGTTCGACAGTTTAATGAGCCCAGGTGATCTCATTAAAATTTTATCGAAATTCAAAACGAGTATTAAAAATTATAATCTTTTTGTACATAGATTATACTTTTTATATTTTTATGTAAATATATTCATTGTAGATTTTGTATTAAGATTTGAATTCAGATAAATATCTATAGTTTTTAAATTCTATAGTCAGTAAAGTTGTCTTATATACTTGCACCCGATCCTAGTATCACTTCAGCTATCCTCAGGTTTCTCTATTTCTATTGAACTATCGACAAATTTTGGGCAGGTAAACTAGTCCCTTGACATTTTTTATTTAATAATAATGAAATATTCAACATTCTTTGAAAAAATCATATCGAATACATAGTTAACCATATTACTAAACATTTTATAATAAAATAAATACCTAGTTTTTTATGTTTTTCCTTGTTTTTGACGTAACATAGTGGTAATTTTTGGTAACAGAGGGGTTTTCCTTATATATTTTACTTGTCCCAAGCAGCACTCTGTTACAGTAAAGATGAAAAAACTTCAATTTCTGATATATCAACCCAATCCAAATAAATTACGACAATAACAGCAGTATTATAAATATTTATGAAATGTGTTTTCAAGACGATCAGATTGAAAATGATTTTTTTTTTAAATTGCCTAAGTTTTGTCCCAGGTATTACTGAGAACCGTCTGAAAAACTATGTTACTAAGTAAATCACATGCCAAATTAGAGATGGCGTTACTTTGATCTATCTTTTATCGTGAGCGAGGTGTCAGCGTACATCGTGGTTGTCCGTTTGAGTGGGGGTGGAATACATCGCCCCTCAGTCGGCCGCGTGGCGTTCAACGTGCTGCGTGTTTTTATTGTGCATCCACTCTGTTGCTCAGCTATTCCGTAAGTAAATCAGTTTTTTTCTTTATTTTATATTCAGCTTATTAACTATAGGGTAAATATGCTCTATGTGCATGAAAATGTATTCTTAAACCCATATTTTTTTAGTTGCGTCTCATGGAATGTAAAATTTACAACTCTGTTACTTACAACTCTGTCACTTGCGTGGGTAACAGATTTGTTATGAAGTAACAGAGTTGTATAAAACAACTATTGGCTAAAATTGTATACTGTCTTTAATAATTTTTTTTAATAATTACTTTTCTTAAGCAAGGTATAATCTTGGTACTTCTATATGAGTCGTATAAAATTTTAAATAAGCCTAAAACTATTGTTACAGGATATTGTGCATGTCTTCGATGACAAGATGCCTTTCACAGCAGCAGAAAAGCAGCGGCGGTATCGAGAACGGCGTCAAAATAATCCTGAAAAGGTATTAGAAGCTAAACGTAAAGACCTTGAAAGATACCATGACAAAGAAACGCTTAGTATGCGATTTAACAACACGTGAACATCGAGCTATAAAAAAAATGGCGATCTGCAAACGCTAGACGGAAAGATAAGGCGAGAGCACTACGGATTATTATGCACACTCCAGAGTCTACACCGCCTCGTTCAAATAGTCCAGCCCCTATTGCTCAAATTATTTCAAGAGATCGTCGTTTGTCAACACCCCAGCTGTCTACTTCGCGAGAAAATACTCCTAACTCAATAGCTTCATCGGCTGTTCGCGGCAGAAAGCAAGTAAAAAGAAACAGATTTAAGTTATTTAGAGATAATACCAAGTTAAAGGAACAATTAGAGGCAGTGAACAAGAAATACGAAAAATATAAAAAACGATATAACAGAGAAAAACGGAAAACATCTATAAATAAGGATAGCAGTAGAGCAACGCAAAGAAAATATGAGGTCTTATCAAATGCTATAAAGAAGCGCTATGAAAATGTAAAAAATCGGAAGGAAAAATATGCTATTCAAAAATATTTGAAGAAAAGGCTTGTTAAGTGCTCGAGACAGAAAACTGAAATCATTCAAGAATGTCTTGCAGTGGATCAGGGTTACTTGCGAAAAAAACATCCCTTGATTAAAAAAAAATGATTTATGACTAAAGTTAAAGCATTTTTTACGTGACGACGTATCAAGAGCAACGGCTGGGAAGAAAGAGACCATTTCTCTAAAGAAAGTTAAAGAGCAAAAGCGATACTTACTTCACAATATGAAGAACCTTTATGCATTTTTTAAAAGAGTAAATGCTGACTTGTAATGTAGTTACAAAACTTTTACACGATACAAACCATTTTATGTTGTATATCCTACCATTGCTGCAAGAGGAACATGTTTGTGTCATTATTCATTATTCGCGTTATATTTTGATCTCAAGCTCAACCAGAAGCAATTTATTTAGATTAAATAAAAAAAAGCAACTATGTTAATATGTTACAACTCTGTTACTTTTTTGTCCCTATTTCTATAGAACCTTCTAAGGGACTTTAGGAAAAACTGTTAGGTTTTATGGTGCAATATCACAATACATTAATTTCTTACAAGTTTATGCTGTTATATATTATACTTGGCTGTTAATATACACTCATTTTGAGAGTTTTGGTAGAATTTAAGATCTGTTAACACTTAAAAAGTAACAGAGTTGTTTTAGATTTATCTTTATTGTTATTAAACTTTCAAAAAGAACTCTGATTCTAAATGTGATTATAAGATTTAAAACTGTAATTAATATAAATACCAAAATAATTGCAACTGACTTGTTTAATTTAATAATAAAAGTAAAACCTAATGAGTAACAGAGTTGTATTTATTTACGCCCTGATCCACTAAATCCAGAATAACTTGTAAATTCGTGGTTAGACATCGTGGCCGAATATAATAGACCATACCTAAGTTATTTTAACAGACATGTGCATAATAGAAAGTAACGTGCACATATATTTGTTTTTACATATTTTTTAAATTTTAGATTACGTTTACCTGCCCAAAATTTGACAATGATGTTCACCGATTTCTTCTTAAAATTTGAGGCCTTTTGTTGTAAATATAATTTATTTTTTAGATATTTAATATTTTAATGATACATATACAAAAGATTAATATAAAATACCTATATAAGTACCACTAAAAGTAATGAAATAAAACATTAAGAAATTAAAAGCGGTTAAATTTTTCAAGAAACATTGAATTCCATGTATTCATTACTATCTCAGCTATTTTCGATATTCATATCTACTGCAGTCTCTAATATCATAGACCTGTCTTGATATTAGTCGATTGTAACATGTAAGAATGGAATTGATGGTGAATATAATGAAATTGCACGATTTCGTTATTCGATTTCAGATAATACCCCTTTATGGGTTAGTATTGTTGATGTATGTGTATAGGGATATGACCACCCACGTTCTGTGGGCGGTAACCATTTGAAAGAATCTTCGAAACGCCATAGAACAGTGCTGCGAACAGACATCCACTACTACTAAAATAACTCACAGTTTGATGACCCATATTTATTAAAGATCCAACTGCTTATGTCATGTTATAAAATTAAGTATGTATGTATTTCAAATATGTTAAGAGGTGTTTTTTTTAATTATAATTATTTTTGAATAATTTTGTATTCATAACATATTGCTATGTAGCAATAAGGCCGCTCTTTGTATTTTCAAGCTCTGTAGTTTGTAACTTGTCCAGTGCAATGTCCAATAAAAAATATAATATTTATTGTAATATAAATATTTAACTTAAATCCCGTCTCGTCGGGAATAGTGATTTTAAAACATTATGAGTTTTAAAATATATATTTAAAGAATAAGAGGTGTGGTCAGATATTAATGGATACAAAAAAACAATGATAAATTGCCGTCATCATCCTGAAAAGTTCCTTGACATCTAAAGAGCTGATGTAGGCGACGACCATATCCATAAATTACGTTATCGTGCCGTCTATCATTTATGAGATCCAAATATTATATGGTTCATATTTAAAGTATTCAATTATCTAATGTATTCTTTTGAAATATATATTTATTATTTGTTATCTTAGACGTCTCAGTGTATCTTACAACGGTAATACCCTTTTAATTTTTGTAGCAACGATAAAAAAGAAGTTGTTAGCCGAAATACAAAAAGTTAATATCAGAACTGGTTATATCTCTTTGATAGAAGCATTCACTGTTTTCCCCGCGACATTTAGTGATGATGGCTATATTTTTATATTCAAAAAAGCTTCCGAACCATTGATTTTCTCGTATTTATAATCAACAGCGTAAAACTAATCGGAACAATGGCGGTATCAACGACCATTTAGTATTTTTTGTTTGAGTCCGCTGCGTGTCGGATCGCGCGGCATGCTCAAACAATCCTCGATTATGTTCAGTTTCACGCTCCTTGTCTCTTGATAAACGTCGTTTGTACGATCATACTTGCGTACGCATTTCCATATAAATATATATATTACATATATGACGATGGTTTTAAATTATCGGCAATTGTGAACACGTCACATTTTTATTCCTCGCGTCCGCTGTCATGGTAGGCTTCTTTCGCATAGTTGCCTTCTTAACGCCGTTCATTCGCTGACTATTCATGTCTTCAAACAATTATGTAGCAGTTTAACGTCTTTCTTCCCACGATTGTATCGTCACAGTGAACAGCGTATATTATTCTCAGATTTATGTTTATCTGTGGCGTGGTTACTTGACGTCGCCTAAGCTCAATGCAGAAACTTGTCCCGTTGAAATATCGGAAAGAGAAATATAAGCGATTCTTCTTGCTCGCCACTTTTTTCTTGTTCAGTCCAATATATCGTAGTGAACACCAATTAATGTAAACTTCCTTGGTATCCTGTTCTCATAATCGTAAAAACAACAATGTGCACTTATTAGTTGAATTCCAGTTGGGGTGAAGCATAGCGTTTCGGTTGGGTGAATGGCTGAAGTGACGGTCTGTTGATACTTATTGCATGCGTATAGGTGCGAATTTAGATGCGTACCTACCAGTGTTGTTTCCTTGTTCCGCTTCGTTGATTTGATGTGCCGAAGGCAGATGCCCTCACGCCGATAGCAGTATGTGATCTTGCACTTTATCGCGAACGTTAAATGCTATTTTAATTTGTACTAAACTGTCCGAATCCGAGTAGCTCGGTGGCGTAGTGGATAAGCGCCGCGGCCCGCGATCGTTGTCGTTAAGCAACTTTTGTAAGGGTCGGTCACGGGATGGGTGACCAAAAAGTTATTATCTCGAGCTACTCCGTGCTTCGGAAGACACGTTAAGCCGTTGGTCCCGGCTGCATTTGCAGTCGTTAATACCCTCCAATCCGCATTGTGCCAGCGTGGAGGGTCATGGCCCATCCTCCTTAACCATCCATAAGGAAGGCCTGAGCCCCTGCAGTGGGGACGTAAAAGGGCTGATGATGAATGATGATGTCCGAAATTGCGATTCCTGCTTAAATTCTTTGGAAGTATTGTATTATTCCTGAATCATTTTGTATTAATTTCTAATCGACTTTAAACATAATGAAGTCATCAATTCCTCCTAATTCCTCTCTAGTTATAGCTCTAGCCATTGGTTACATAACCTTAGCAATGTTGTAGCGCTACTTCGTTTCATTTTACTACAGAGTATGATAAAAATGATAAAAAATGAATAACTTGTTTCATTTATCGAAAAGACATGTCAAAATAGTAAAATGAACCGAAATATTGTCATAATATACGATAACATGTCGTATTCCTCGGCTAGAGAGTTAGACGGTCACACCCCTGGGCGTAGGTCTGTGATTTCGTTGGCATGACAAAATATTTATATAAGCATTGACTTCGAACATGTGTGCTAAATTTTGTAATTTAGATTTTATAATTATATGTAACCGGGTCTTGTTCGTGCATTATTTTAAAACTATTTATTTACATCGACGTTTCGGCTACGTTGCAGCAGCCGTGGTCACGAGGAGACTGGAGAACTGGCGGGTGTCGTCTTCTGATTTTAGTTGAGGCGTGACGGTAATCCGGTAATAATGTTTTTAACAGATTTTCAGATGTACCCTTCACTTGATTTTATTGTACGTAAAGGTGGCGTCACACTGCACTCACGGTATCCGAAAATATTGTTCGTGGTTGTTTGCGACACTTACACATTTTTATAACCGCATTCCACGTTGGTGAGAGTTTATATCCACTTTCCCGGTTGAAATTGTTGTATTTTTTGATTTCAACCGCTTCACGAACAATCCTTGGATAGTAATGTCGTTCATTGGAAAGGACATGAGGTGTATGTAACTCGATTCAGTAGTTTGATCCAGATGAATAATAAGTGCTCTGCAATCGCGGACTTCTACACGTTCGGTGAACAAGACCCGATTACATATAATTATAATGTATACAAATCGTGTGAGTTTAAAAACATTATTTAGATTTTTTTTCTTTGATCGCCAATTTAAGGAATAACCCGAGTTTTATTAGTATCGGTACAGTAGTTTTAAGATATAAAATATTAAAGTTTAACCAACAAAAATGTATGGTCGGCTAATATATAATAACCTACATAAAACTCCCACTCAACTTGAATAGAAGTTATTGAATTATTTTTTAATTTTGATAAGCTTTTTTGAAAATTATTATATTTTATTTTTCTACATGCAATCTTTCTATACACTGTCATGTTGATAATATCTTGTTTATTGGTTCCGCGTCGTTAAATAGTACAGGCGGATGCCCTCGTACCGAAGGTTTGAGTTTACTTCAAGTTTCGCTGTATCCCAAATATGTTGAGTACTTTTCATACAAATTGTAATTTTCTGCATTTCCCCGTAATAGTTCGAGCACAAGACAAACCGACAATGAACCGATTTCTCCTTTAACAATCGATTTGCCTCGTAAAAAGTAATAGATTAGCAACTGTATATCGATGTTCAAAAATAAAAACACCCTATAAATAAAGTTTTTATTTATAAGATCAACTCTGATTCTCATATGACGATACATAAAATTCTTAATAAATATTTAACATATGCAAATGAGCAGATTAAAAACTTTGATGACATCAAGTTGGACTCGGAAATTTGCGAAAGCCAAGTGCCAAGTTGACTGTTGATTTGCATTTTGATCCAGTTAGTGAATGCGAGATAACACTAACTGCTCGAGATCTCTCAGCCGATCATCGCGTAACTATCTCACACCGTATCGTCCATCTAGATTCATCTTCAAGACTTTTCGCCTTTAAAGGCTAACAAGATTTACGCCGTCAAATAAAAGAAATTCAAAAGTGACCTACAAACAGGACAGATCAAAATAATCGTGTTCGAAATTCAAGCGAAATGCAATGCAGTCCTTCGTATTTTAAATTGTTCATGCTCTATTTGGTAGTTAAATAATTTTCTCGAGTTCAGAAAACAGTCAATAAGTATTCTGTTATTCACAGAACTAGAAGTCAAGGACCGTTCGCACGTTTGTGACGGGTCGGGCTCGCAACAGACCGCCCGCCGACGACGTAAGTCAATATTAGACACGGTGGCATAGTGATGACACTTGTATCGAAATTCGCTTCAGCTTCGCATTCGATCTTCTTTTGTCTTTAATCGACTATAGACGATGATTCTTTTGTGTTACGTTTTGACGCTACTCTACCGCTAGTTTCGTGCTTTCTGATGGTTAGTAAAAAAGTAAAAATGCTTCCTGTTTTAGATGAGGAAGTACGTTATTACGGTACCTTTCTAATTGAGTACTAGAATGATGTACCTAAATTATTTCTAAAAGATTTAAATTTGTTTTGAAATAGCGTGTAAACGTCGTTTCTAAAATCCAAATCAAAAAGCTTAGTAATCAATAACTTTGCTTTAGTGTTAAAGATATATTTTCATAATTATAATCTTTTTACAGTTGTGGAGCTTTTCAGTTTATGCATATTTTGTATTCTTGCAATTATTTTAATCGATATTTCGATTTGGAAACGTTCGTGTATACGGAAGTATGATAAGTCAACGGTAAGACCAAAACAAAGTAAGCGGTGGCGACGCGGACGTCGTTTGGTGTGGTGAACTGATTTAGGATTCATTCACCCTTGCGTTACGCTAGCTGGGTGCCTGGACCGCGCATTGTCTCACAGTGCGCGCGAAACGTGAACGATCCTTTGTTCGCCACAGTTCGCAACAGTTTGTCTGCACTGTAACCGAAACCACAGAACAGGGGGCTAATATGAAAATCTACCGCAATCCCTTTCAATTTAATTTTGAAAGAAAGTCGTTAAATTCGTACCAAAATTATTTGACATCTGATAGCAATTGTGGTCGAGACATTTTTGATGGATATAAATTAGTGATGTGCCGGATCGTTAAAAATGTATATCCGCGGATACTGATCCGAATACGGGTATTTGGTGTCAAGATCTGCGGATACGGATCTTTATAATTAATATTTTTTTCAGTTCCTCTTATTTTCACTGTGTTTGCTCGTGTAATCTAATGTTTACATTTTATATGCTAGGTAGTAATACTGCGTACCTAGGTATTAATTTACTTTATTAGAATAATCATCATTCAATTAGAATTTATTTTTGGTTTTCTCATCATCTCATAGTTATAAAAGTGATCTTATGACTTATTATAACTTTCTATTATATTTATCTCATTATAAAATATTAAAAAATATTTAAGTTTTGGTTTTCTCATTTTCTTATATTTATAAAAGTGATGTTCTTACTTTCTATAATATTGATCTTATTATAAAGATAGTTGATTAGTACCTTTGAGTAATGTACTATTGGTATAGTAATTTACTACGATAAATGTTTGCAATATAAAGGTGCCAAATATTTGATTTTCAGAAATAAAAAAATAATTGAAATTGAATTTAATAGTTTTTTAAATCTACCTAATCATCTATACCTATTGCATTTCATAATATCAATGGAAAACTAATAAGTTAAAAGATCCGTAAAAGATCAGCGAGAAAAGTAACGGATACGGATCTTTATTTTCCGTCGGATATCCGCGGATACGTATACGGATATCCGGAACATCACGTTTCCAAATAATCACACTTATTACTGTAATATGTATTTATTCACTTCTTAATTATTACGTTACAATTTTCAAAGTGCCATCCACAGACTAATCATATTGCCACGGAGAGTCACAGACTCAATATATAACATTCGTCCCCTTTTAATTGTTTTATTATGTACTAAAGAATTTAAATCTCCTTCATAAACTAATTTAGATACCGAAAAACAAAACAATCTATAAATCTAATCGAACTGGAGTTTTCCTAATTCTGTTTGATCTTCTTAAACATGGAGATTGACTCTCTGGGTATGAATCATCATCATCAATCAGTCTCTCCTCCGGACCTTCCGTTTGGTCCAAGGCTGCTTGATTTTCATTCGAATTTTCTTCTTCCCTATTGGTAAAACTTGGCTCATAAGTGTTATCAAAATTATTATTATTTAGAAATGACTGACTTGATGGTGGTTCACTCCCAAAAGATTTCGATGTAGACTCATTTCTTATGAACCCATCACTTTTTTGATATGGTCTCAAAGATGATGCATGGTAATATTTAAGAATTTCACCCACTTTTACCATGTACCTTACTGAACTTAACTTCTCTACTATCACACCCTTAATCCATCCTTTACCCTTATGTAACTCTTTACACCATACATCATCTCCCTTTTTAAATGTTATACTTTTATATTTTATATTTTTACACATTTTCCTAGATATAATATTATTTGGTTTCATCAAGTCAAATCTTGTTCTTACTTTTTGCTTAAAAAGTATTTCATTAGGGGACATACCAGTTGAATTTGGTGAGTTTCTATATGTAAATAAAAAATTTTGTAAAACTAATTCTCTAGACATTTTAGGGTACTGAACCTCCAATCTGGCTAAGCATTTTTTTATTGTTTGCACTGACCTTTCAGCCATTCCATTAGACTGGGGATGATAGGGCGGTGTTTTAACAGCATTGCACCCATTAGCTTTCAGAAAATTTACTAACTCAGCCGAGTTGAAAGGAGGTCCATTATCACTTACTAATGTTGCTGGTATACCTATTATGGCAAAAGTCTTACATAGTTTTTCAATTACATGGCTAGCATTTGTATTTTGCATAATATGTACATCTATCCATTTAGACCTAGAATCTACTATCAATAAATAAGTCATTGACTTTACATGAAAAAAATCAACATGTACCCTTTCAAAATTACTTTCAGTACACTTCCAAGAACTTAAAGAACATGAATTAGAGAAGTTTCTTGTTGATTGACAAATGTTGCATCCTGCAACAATTTTATCAATATCTTGATCTAAATTTGGCCACCAACAGTATTCTCTCATTATCATTTTTGACTGGACTATCCCTAGATGAGACTCATGAAATAATTCTAGGATTCTAGATATAAGTTTAGATGGTATAATCACTCTATTACCCCATAAAACACATTTTTGTTCAACACTAAGTTCAGCACGCTTTAAAAAATATGGTTTTATATTTTGATCATCCAAGTGTTTAGGCCACTCAATGGTTACATATTCATACACCTTTCTTAACACCGGATCTGCCAAGGTACATGAAGCAATTTCTTTAAAATCAAGTGGAGAATCTTCAGTGAAACTTAAATAACTTATTGTATCTGTCACATCTACCAACTCTGGTAATGGTAAACGAGACAGTGCATCTGCATTTTTTAACAATGTTCCTTTCCGATACATAATTTTATAAGTATACCCTGACAACAGTAAGGCCCACCTTTGTAATCTAGCATTTGCAGTTACCGGTATTCTTTTCAGTGGATCAAAAATAAATTTTAAAGGTTCATGATCACTTACTAACACAAACTTTCGACCATAAAGAAACTTATGAAATTTTTTAACTGCAAATATAATAGCTAAGGCCTCTTTCTCTACCTGTGAATAATTCTTTTGGGCATTATTCAGTGTACTAGATGCATAACTAATAGGTTCACAATCAATTCCATGGCTCAATACAGCCCCCACCCCATAATCACTGGCATCAGTAGTCAAGTATAACTCTCTGTCACAATTATAATGAACTAACAATTGATTGTCTACCAACCATTTTTTACTATTTTGAAAAATTTTTTCACAACTTTCAGTCCAATCAAAAGGAACATTACTTTTTAACAGATTGTGCAAAGGTTTCAAGTTTTCTGATAGTCTTGGCATAAACTTACAATAATAATTTAAGAGACCTAAATATGCTTGTAATTGCACCACCGATTTTGGGGATGGAGCTTTTAAAATAGCTTCAATTTTTTCTGGCATTGGCTTAATTCCATCTTTAGAAATAACATGTCCCAAGAATTTTATTTCACTGCAAAAAAATTGACATTTATCTAAATTCACTTTAACATTATAACTTTGTAAACGTTCTAAAACCTTACTCACTTGCTCGTAGCAATCAATAACACTATTACCTTTTACAACCACATCGTCAATAAAACATTTTACATTCTTTAACCCTACTAAAATCTGATCCATTACACTTTGAAAAACAGAAGGTCCACTAGAAACTCCAAATTGTAGTCTGGTCGGTTGGAATAATCCCAGATGTGTATTTATTGTCATATACTCACACGAAGACTCGTCTAATAATAATTGTTGGTATGCTCCCGATAAATTTAAACCACAAAAATTACAACCCCCTGACAGTTCTGTGAATAGTTCATCAGGTATCGGCAAAGGATAGTGTTCTGTATCCAGCACTTGATTTAACGTCACCTTGTAATCAACACATACACGTAGCTTTCTATCATTTTTCTGTGCCAATACAATTGGACTAGCCCACTGGCTGTGCTTAACTTTTTTTAATATTCCAGCTTCCTCCAAACTCAATAATTCTCTCTCCACTTCTTCCTTCTTTGAATATGGAATTGAGTAAGGCTTATGAAATATAGGCTTAGCTCCTCCTTTAAGTTTGAGACTGGCTTTAATGTTCAAAATGTGGGATGATCTGTCCTTTTCAAAAACTTTGTAAATTTTGTCTTAATTTTTTTTATAAGTGCTTCTTCATTAGATTCATCTGTTTTGATTAGCTGTAATTTAAACTGATTTTGCCATTTAGGAAATAATATTTTTAACCAATTTCTCCCAACTAATGGTGCAAAATATTTATCACAATCAATAACAATCAGATATAATTCTTTTTTTGTATTTCTTTCCTTAATCTTAATTGTCCCCAAAACCTGCAACATTTCACCCGAAACTGATTTAAGTTTATAATTACAAGAACGTAGTTTATAATTAGGCAAAAAATTTTCAAAATCCTTTTTGTGCACCACTGACTTACACGCACCTGTGTCAATTTGCATCTGTATTTTTTTGCCACTATCTAGTCATAATGATATAAAAGCTCCTTGTTCTCCCTGTTCATTTATATTCATAATACTTCCTAGAATTACTTCCTCTTGTTCTGGTTGACTAATTTTTCTTTCTTCATTTTGATCTGACAATACCTTGACCCTATTTGCCTGTTTTATTTTTGATTTACATTTTGCAGCAATATGTCCTTGTTTCTGACATATGTAGCATTTCCAGGTTTTTTTAAAACATTTTTCTTGATCATGTGCACCACCACATCGACTACATTCCAAACGATGGTTATTCCTTTTGTTAACTAACAATATATTAGTTTCTACATACATGTTTTTTGTTTCCACATCTGCACTCTCGAAAGCAGTCGCCATTTTAACCGCGTTTTCGAATGATAAGGCATCCCCTTCGGTTAATAGCTTTTTTACCAGTTGTTGGTTTGTTAGGCCGCATACAATCTTATCTCTTAAAGCCTCATTCAAAAACGTGCCGAAGTTGCACTGTGAGGCCTTTCCTTTTATCTCCACTACAAAATCATTAATCGTCTGATTCTCTTTTTGTCTGCAATTATAAAATTCATATCTGCCCGCAATAGACGATTTCTTTATCGTAAAATGTGTCGATAATGTGTCAATTAATTGGGCATATGTTTTTTTTGATGGTACCTCAGGCGAAACTAAATTTCTTAACACATTATAAGATTCCGGTCCAATTAAAGTTATGAATAACGGTACCTTTTTGTCCTCGGCTATAGCGTTCACTAAAAAAAACTGCTCCATACGATCTATGTAGCCGGCAAAATCCGTTTGAGGATTATATGGTTCGATATTACCGATCATTATCGTCGCCAATTTTATGTTTCCAAATAATCACACTTATTACTGTAATATGTATTTATTCACTTCTTAATTATTACGTTACAATTTTCAAAGTGCCATCCACAGACTAATCATATTGCCACGGAGAGTCACAGACTTAAAAACTTTTTTGTGATATTTCTAAACCAATCAAATCATAATTCGTTCCAAAAGCGTAGCGACTTAAAAGTTACCTAATTCCTTAAATCGCTATACCCTTAAAGAAATTGCAATAGATTTTAAAATTAAATAATTAACCCTCAAAACAGAACACTTATCGCCCACTTCTGAACGCAACATTCACGCGTCCGTCGAGCTTATGGCTAAATTCCTCGTCCGGATTTAACGATATTTACTCTAAAATAACAAGACATGTTCTTCCTTGACATTGATGGCTCTTAAACAGAACTATTCCATGTAGCTCAAACCATTTCTAAGGAAATATTAGATCACGTATATTGTTATTTTGAAATCACTGTTATGTCGCTGTGTGTTCATTTTCATATATTACATTATTGTCTAACGAGATGACAATATAATTTATTGTTCGTGTATATTTAAAATTCTCTTTTTTAACTTTTTATTGTATATAGTAAATTTTCCTTTTTTTAGTGTCGAAATCAATAGATGGATTCGTGCAGTGATTTTGCATAGCCATAGAATATTTTTGTGTAGTTTGTTTTCAGTGTAGGTTAATGCTGGAAATATTGACACCGAAATGGTACTTATAATCGGGCGGCAGCCGGCCATGAAACATAAAGCCAAAAATTCACTCTTCACTATGAAGGATTTAATCATTTATTAACTAACTGTATTCATAAAATATAAAATTTTATAACCTAGGTTATATATTAAAAGCTTTAACGCTATTACGAGACAATAAATATAATGTAGGTAATAATATAGAATGTGGTATAAACAACCCTATAACATTTGATTTACACCTTACGTCCGCTGCCGCTACCACTTATACCAATTTATATGAACTCCTAAAACTACTAAATACACCACATATGACCATAATGATTGTCTTCCTGCATGCTCTAATCGAGTAGAACTTTCATAATACAAAGAACTAACTTTCATATGTAAAAAAGAATAATAGTATATACATATAGAGTTGGTAGATCACAATTATTACTTTCTATAGTTACAAACGTATAATTTAGTGAATGTCCGTTTAAACTACAGATATTCACTAAACAATTGAAGCTCGTCGTTTTGTTCGTCTCTTTGTCCATTCTCTCCCTTTAGTGAAAAAATATTTGGCAAGTGCGTATCGTTTTCACACGTCGGGTTCTTGGACTATTAAAAATATATATTTTTTTTATTATATTAGATGATGATGGTTATCAAGCATAAATGTTTAGATGGCTCAATTTAAATAGGAAGTTATAATAATGACAATAAAAAAATAGGAATGTGTGACCCACATCTTCTCGAATCGAAATTTTAAGTATTAATTTCTCAGTTGTTTATTGAAATTGGATACTATGTGCATATAATACAATACATATAAACGTTCCTCTTGAATCACTTAGTATTGATGACCTCATTAAAATCCGTTGTGTAGTTTAAAAGTAGCGTACAGATAGCGGAAAAAAGAAAATGACTTTGTTCAAACTATGTGTAATATATGAATCAGAAGTTTTACCTAGAGAATCGAAACAAACTTGATATTGACTGGATTAAATACCCATCAGATAATTTAATTCGATAATAATTTCAATATGATCAAAAACTTTCATAAACACTGTTATTTTCTATTAACTACAGGTAGTTCGACATGCGTGTGAAGTTACAGTTTATCCAATTTAGAACCATGTAATTGGATAAAGTTATTGTGTTTGAATCTTGTAAAATTTCAAGGGCTGCGCAGAAAAAATCTTAAATATGTTGGAACAATTTCCAATAAAGCTTGATTTATTTAGAGTATGAAAATATACACCTGAACAATAACAACAATAAGACCAACGAACATGGAATTGATATGATTCATATTCCATTTAAAAAAAAAAACATGATTTCTCTGTATGAGTCCAGAATTCAAATATATAAATATCTTTTGTGGAGCTTATAGAAAATTTTATATTTTGAATATATCGTCCGGACAATGAACCCTAATACGATCAATGTAATAAATGCCCTAGTAAAAGCAACTAAGCTAGTCAAATACAAAACAAATATGCTTATTGTCCACTGTCATTTTCTTGTTACAATGGCCACATTGAAATGTTTCCAAATGGCCACTCCGAGTTTGAACGGCACGTTTTCATGTTTTCCTGGCTAAAGCTTAGGTGCTTTAGTGAACGATACACAGAAACCCTATACCATATTATTGAATCGTTGACCTTTCTGTCAAACACTACTGAAGGTATGCAGTATAAGACTGCTTTATATTGATAAAATTCTCGAATAGGACTTTCTTTTCTGACCCTATCATCGCATCTGGCTTATCGTCACTTTCCTTTCAATTAGTAAATGACTAATTTATATATTCTATCTCTTTCATTCCATGATTGCTCTCTCGTTGCTCTGATTTTCATCTTTAATCAATATTTTCTGCATACATTTATCCTCTTATATAGTGTATTTTGGTTATTAAGTATTAATTTTATTTCTTAAATTCAATATCACAAGAAATATCTCGAAGTTTCTGTGCTGATTGAATCTGGTTTGCGCATAATCATGCAAAAGTAAGGATGTTTAAATTTATTTCGTGACTGTAAGGCGACAGTTGTTATAATTAAGAAATAAGGTGACCGACATTACTTTAAAGCAGTTGCTTTCTAAAAGTTTATATTTGACTTGCAATACATGTGTCTTCGTCAAACCTTAATACTTAATTTTAAATCCGTTACCCTCAACTGATACAATATTGCATACAGGTTAAGTTTAGATGACAATGCACGGTTAGTTAACTAACGTAATTATAATTCTAATATGCCAGATGAGCCAAGTTGGCCGCCTGTTAATTGGAGCACTGTCATGATTTAAGTATCAAATGAAAGGGTTTTCGATGGAAAACTAGAAAATGCTTCTACCTAAATTGGATATGGCTGCCACTCAAGATGGTTGACTACGTGACCTTTACAGTCTCATAATATCGGTATCAAATGAAAGAGTTTGTTGTGAATATTACAATTATATGATTAGAGCTTGTCGCTATTATTTTGCTAAAAAGAAAAATATTGTTATATCCTTACCCCGAAGAGAAATCTAGTTTAAAAATAAACATAGATAAACGCCCGGTTTCTGAATTGAAAATTTAAAGTTAAGCACGTCTCAGACTGTACTTTAACGTCACTTAAACAGGCTTTCAACAGAAAGAAAGGCAAAAAGAAGTTGTTGTTTCTTATTTAAGTTTTTTAATGATCAATTGATAGCAATTTCATAAAACACTCACGTTATTGATTCTCAATCAATCAGTTGCGATTTTTTACTTTTCTCAATTCAAAAACCGGCCGTAATCTTATAACTAATCATATTAGTACATCTAGTTTCCACTTCAATGGTTTCTAAATAAGAGTTTTGTAGTATTTGTCAAATACATTTTAAAGTTAAGACTAGATTTAAAAATAAATGTATTTTATTCTATTAAGATTCTCACTATACTCCAGTGATATCAAACTACTATGACGAAATCAAAATCCACCGAAATGTGTAAAGTCAACAGAGCGGACAAGACTGTTATATCAATTTGATTCGGTTCGCAATTCTCTCACATCATCACAAAATAAATACGCCATTTAAATTCCGACCGCTATTTATGCCTTATCCATATACGTAATTATGGAAGAATAACTAGTTAATTGGACGTCTGACAGTGCTTTAATTTCACGGCTTTAAAGTAGTAGAAATGCAAATTATAACAATTTTGTTTACGACTGTATGATAATAACAACGTCCATCGCATTAGATCTGGTCACCGTGAACGAACTCATAACGTCTCTATTAAAATAGCGACACAAAAAAAAGAAATATTACTTAATGATATAAAAACTAAACGCTTGTACTCAAGACTGAAATAAAGTAAAAAACGTGTTATAAATTATTAGTACTTGTCTTTAGAACACTGACATTTAATTATTTTTATTTTATAATCTATTTCAATATGTACAAATATAGTATTCCAAAAAGTATAGTTATATAAAATCAAAGAGTATAATAAACCTGGTATCAAAAGCTATTTACATATTAGAGCACAGTTAGTCGTGAACATGGCCCCCGGCGGTGAAGACACCTAGTAATTTAGGAAACGACCAACTGTGCAAGTTTTCGGACTGGACGACGCAGGACCCCCCCTTTAGTGGACACATCTACTACTCGAACGATATTGTCCTTGCCAGGATACGTAGCTACTATACGTCCACGTGGCCAGCAACGTCTTGGTAAGGTCCCATCTACAACGCACACCAAATCTCCTATCTCCAGTTTCTGATATTTCTCTGATGAAGAGCGCCGTGGTACTAATGTTGGCAAGTATTCACGCACAAAGCGTTGCCAAAAATTATCGGCCAGATGTTGTGCCTTTCTCCATTGCGCTCGACTGGAAAGATCGGTATCGTCAAAACGTCGTGTCTGAAGGTCATTGGAAGTAGAGCCGATTAAAAACGAAAATGGCGTGAGAGCTTCTTCCGCATCACGGTCAACGGAGACATGAGTTAAAGGTCTTGAGTTGACAACTGCCTCCGCTTCCATTAGTAGAGTTTGGAAGACCTCTTCTCGTGGTGACCTGTCTTTCAACGTCGTAGCCAAAGCACACTTCACATTTTTTACCAATCTCTCCCAACATCCTCCCATGAATGGAGCCGATGGCGGAATAAATTTCCATCTAATCTGCTTGTTGGATGCAAACTCATAAACGTCGTTAATGATTTTGGAGGCCCCAACAAATGCTGTCCCGTTATCTGAATATATACATGACGGGCATCCCCGACGGGCAATAAAACGGCGCAGGCTCATAATAGCGGAATCCGAAGAAAGACTCTCCACTACCTCGAGGTGGACAGCTCTAATAGTTAGACAAGTATAGAGAGCCACCCATCTTTTCACATGTCTTCGGCCGATGGTAACACTGAGTGGGCCAAAATAATCCAAACCAACATAGGTAAATGGACGCTCATTGTAAGCCATCCGTACGTCAGGTAAGTCTCCAACTGGTGGTGTAATAGGCTTCGCTTTCTGGATCCTACAGACTTGACATCTAGTTGCAACGTGTTTGACAGCGGTTCTTAAGCCAATGATGTAAAATCTCTGGCGCAATTCGTTTACCACGAGTTCATTATTGGCGTGTGCGTATTTCATGTGGTATGAGTGAATTAACATCCTAGTGATGTGATGTTTTCCATCAAGGACAATGGGGCGGGACTCTACCGCATTCGAGGCGGAGGTGCGACCGGATAAACGGAGAAGACCGTCTTTATCCAAAAGCAAGGACAATTTCTTTAGCCTACTACTACGATTGGAAACGGAGTGTCCTGCGTGAATACAATTTATTTCATCTGCGAAAGAATCACGCTGAATAGATTTCAATAAATGGAGTTCCGCTGAATTTAGGTCGTCAACAGACAGTAAAAGAAAATTACGGTCGCAACGGAGTGTCGTATCAAAAGATTTCGAATTTTGAGGTAAGAGAGACCGAAACATTTTAGCTGACTGATGTGCTCGAGCTGTAGCTCTGAGCAGACGTACCCATCTGCTGAACCGACGATAGTCAGCTACCACTGGTGAAGTGGTAGACGGTTCCGCTGATGTACTAACTACACATCCAACTACTTTGGAAACAGTTTTGTATTCCTCCGCGGTCGGCGGTTTGTAAGTGGTTGGTTCACTGGGCCAGGAATCTTCCGGGAGAAGAAGAAAAGATGGTCCGGTAAACCAACGAGAACGAATAGAAAATTCTCTGGTTTCACGAGTAGCGTCATCTGCTACGTTTAGGCCAGTAGGAACGTACCTCCAGTTCTGTATATCGGTTAAATCGGAGATCTCAGCCACGCGAAAAGAAACAAAGGGCTTAAACATGCAGGCGTCGCTACGTAACCATTTAAGCACCGTTACCGAATCGGACCACAGAATATATTTGGAAGGCTTTCTCTTATGAGCCTCCAGAATATAAGAACCAAAGCGCGCTGCAATTAAAGCCGCTTGAAGTTCCATTCTTGGAATGGTTGCTGGTTTCAGGGGCGCCAGTCTAGCTTTACCGCCTATTAAAGCTAGCTTAATTGAACCGTCAGCCAAAGTAAAGCGCCAGTAGGCGACACAAGCATACGCTAATCCACTTGCGTCGGAAAAAATATGAAGTTGACTTTCTACAACAGGAAATCCTTCTGAATAACATCTAGGAATGACACCTCCAGACAGAGCATTAAGCTCCTGAAACCAAAACTTCCATTGTTGAATAAGAACTTCAGGCAACACATGGTCCCAATCTATACCTAGTTTCCAAGCTTTTTGGAAAAGAATCCGACCCTTAATTACCATGGGGGTAACTAGGCCCAATGGATCATAGATTGACATAAGTAAAGACAATACAGCCCGCTTAGTGTAGATTGCAGGTAGGCTGGGTATAGCTTTCAGGTAACACAAAGAATCATTAGTAACGAGCCAACTCAACCCCAGGACGCGTATTTGTGAAGGAGACGAGGGGCCTAACCCTACCTCAGATGCATCAACAGCGCGGAGGTCGGAGGGAATTAGAGACAAAGCGTCTTTATTATTTGATACCCAGGAACGCATTTCAAAACCAGCTGCTTTATGAACAGTTACGATGTCAAAGGCAAGGCGCGCTGCGGCCTCCACCTCATCCATGCTTCCAAGGTAGTCGTCCATATAGTGATCTTCTATGATGGATTTAGCCGCTTCTGGATAAGCGTGTTGAAAGTCTAACGCGTTTTTATTTTTTAAATAAAGAGCCGTACATGGGCTAGAAGTAGCTCCAAAAATCATAGAGGACATTCGATACTCTTGTAGAGGCTTTGAAGGGTCGTTCCTCCACAAAAATCGCTGCGCGTCACGATCCTGAGGTCGAATCTTGACCTGAGGGAACATTTCCCTTATGTCCGCCGTAAGGGCAACACAGCCTTCCCGAAATCTCATCACTATGGCTAGCAAGGGCTGCAATAAGTCGGGGCCCGATAAGAGCATAGAATTAAGACTTACTCCATTGCACTTTGCCGCTGCATCGTGCACTACACGTAATTTTTTCTTATGTGGGTGCACTACGCCAAAATGTGGGAGATACCATACTTTACTAGCTGTCGGTTGATCACTACAAATCTCCGCATATCCCTTGTCGATCATACCTTGGATGTTTTGTGTGTATTTCATTGCGTATGATTTATCTTTGATCATTTTACTCTCAAGACTTGAAAACCTAGATAAGGCGAGAGGTTTACTGTTGGGAATTATTTGAATATCATTTCGCCATAAAAGTCCAGTCTCAAATCGGCCTGAAGGTAAGCGCACCGTGGTATCTTCCAAAATATCTAGAGCGCGTTTGTCACTGGGACTGCGGTGAAGTTTCTTTTCTATACCGATCGAATCCAATTTATAATACTGTTTTATTAAAACATCCAAATTATGATCTTGTTTCTCAAAATCGATGTGATTGACGTATTCTACAGTATCTTTTTTGCCACCAATAAAACCAAAAAGAACCCACCCTAAGGGAGTGAGTATAGCAGCAGGCTCTGCTCTAGTTCCAGTGCGAATGGATTGAGGCAATAGCAAATGCCAATTGTCAGTACCAATGAGACAAGTTGGTTTCGCATTATCGTAACTTAATACATCAGTCAGGTCATAAAGGTGATTGTGTTGTTTCAAGTCGTTGATGTTTATGGATTGTGGCTTTAGATTGAGATTCGGAATAGTACGAGCTCGTATTTCGTAACTCTCGGAATTATATCTACCTTTTACTTTAACATTAATTAAACTGGTATTACACAACTTAGAGAGCCCTCCTACACATTGAATACACAAAGGTTCTATAGGCCTTTCATCAACCAACATATCAGCCACAGACTTATCTAACAATGTAGCAGAACTACCATCATCTAAAAGTGCAAAAGTGTTAACGCTACCCTTTTTACCTGTCAGAGTAACAGGAATTATTTTTAATAGTGGCTGTCCCTTGGTAATTAATGGCACAGAACTATGCGCCACAATAGCAGTATGTTCGCTAGCTTGAGGCGTAGACGATAAATGTGCATCAGACCTCAGTTTGTGTAATAATGTGTGATGCCGTCGATTCGCTGTACAACCGTCTACTTCACATCTCTTTTTACAATTTTTATATTGATGCGAACCTTTGCGTAGACATTTACGGCAAACTTTGTTGTCTATTACCCACTGCCAACGATCATCTAAGCTAAGAGACTTGAAATCTACACAATCAACAACTTCATGAGAACTAGTCTGACAATACTTGCATCCTTCTGTAACTTTTGTTATACTAGGGGAATTCGACGAGATCGCGTTAGAAAAAATTTTGTCTTTGATAGGTTTGACAGGTAGACTTTGACATCTGACAAATGTCGACTCTGACGTAACAAGACCGAATTTAGTTTGTAAACATGCCTCGTTGTCTAGGAAATCGGCTAGATTTTCCAACTTGAATTTACCAGAGTCGGCTTTTGCAGCGGCAAAATCAATCCATCTAGACCTGAGGAGAGGAGTTAATTTACCAATTATAGAATTACAAATTTCAGGCGACGCGAGATACTCGGGTAGTTTAAGTAACCGGATAACTTCGATGCAATTTCTAATACGACAGGCAAATATATTGAGATCGCGAGTATTTTCATATAGGTTCAACTTAGGTAGAGTTCTTACTAGGGAAAGCTGATGAAGAACGATGACCTCTGGCTGCGCGAATCGATTCTCCAATGCCGCAATGATTTGATCTGGGTCGTCAGCGACCATTAAACGACCTGCTACAGCCTCTCTCGCAGACCCACTTAGCGCTGATGCGAGCCTTGCAATGTTTTCGCTGGGAGGGAAGTGCGTCTTGGACTGATCATAAGAATTTTTAAAAAGAAGCCAGTCCGAGACACGTCCATCAAATTTAGTAATATCACATACCTTTGTAGTCTTCTTTCCTAGGTTAGTAATAGCGTTGGCCAGCTGATCAAATTGTGTACCTACATTACTACCGATTTCTTTATTTTTGTTATAACAACAATCACTTTTTTTATTAAGTGTGCCTGTAGCGAGTGTATGTTGTGGAGTTGGTTCAGCTGGCGCAACTAATGTCGGGTGCAAGCGAGCAGGGATCGGGAGTTTTGTAGGGGCGTCTACAACCGCTGTGGCGGGTGGCGCCGATCGCGGCGATGGCTGCGATCTTATATATGAGAACAATGGTTCTATTTTCTCCTCCCTGTCAACCAACGAATGAACTTTACTATGATGAGCATTATTGATAGAATTAGCTAACCAATTGTTGACGCGCTGAGAATTGGAACCGCGCGATCCGCGAGATCCGCTTGTTCTTTGCGACGAAGCAGCTTCTATGGCAGCTAATTGTGCCTGAAGCTCCAAATCCGCAACAGCACGCTCTCGTTCTCGTTCGCGTTCCGCTAACGCACGTTCGCGTTCCGTTTCGGCTTCAGCAAGACGGCGTGCATGTTCTGCCTTGGTTGCTAAAATTTGTGCTCTTAGTGTGCTGTTTTGCGAACGGGCAGTGTAACTACTTTTGGAATTAGTACCTGAACTTGTGCTTGGTGAAGATTCTCGGCGCTTAGTGGACGGACCCGCCTCCTCAAAGGCAGAATTAGTAGGGGCTCCATCCTCCGAAAAAATTTGCACTTGCTTCTCAGTGGGCTGTTGTACTGCCGCTGATGTGGCGAGCTTTTTTGATCTTGTTAGAGGCATTTTTCCTTTTTTATTACTGACACCAAAACTATGTAAATGATACGACCGCTTGTCTTTAGAACACTGACATTTAATTATTTTTATTTTATAATCTATTTCAATATGTACAAATATAGTATTCCAAAAAGTATAGTTATATAAGATCAAAGAGTATAATAAACCTGGTATCAAAAGCTATTTACATATTAGAGCACAGTTAGTCGTGAACTAGAGTAAGGTAGAGTGGAAATATTTTCTATGGTTATATAAATATCATGCAATCTGAAGTTGACATCAAAAACATCATGTTGTCTTTTTTTAACTAATAAGAAGTTTCTTTAGTAAACAAAGATAACACTAGTGTGACAGTTCAAAATTTTTTACGTGACGTCATGAGATATAGCTATCGTACCACCTGTCAGCCATTTGCAAATTTGCTTTGCGTATTCTCGGAAGTAGTTCAGCTGTCAGTGTTATAAGTTTTGTGGTTATTTTCATTTATAACTTTAATTTATATAACTTTCATGGCAGAAAATTGTAAATTATTTATGCAAAACAATGCCTAGGTGCTGTATAATTGGTTGTGCGTCATCAATATCCCGCAAACCGAGCAATATTACGTTTCACCGGTAAGTTAAACACTTTCTTGGAATAACAGTATTTAAAACGTAAGTAAGTTATTCTGAAAATGATTGCGTGTATAAATCGATACATATCGTATTTTGGCGTGTTCTATTTATGCTATATTGCTCTTTTCGTTTATATTTTTATAATATTTCGGTCCGTAAATAATATTGTTTACATGGCTAGTGTCGTTACTTTAACATATGGTTTATATCGATAATTTTAATATTTAAAAATATATTAATTATTTTAGATTACCAAAAGATGAAACAAAAGAGGAAAATGGCCGAGTTACATAGAAGCAGAAAATATTAAATGTAATGAAAAAGTTACTTTTATCTGCTCACTTCATTTTAGGGAAAGTTGTTTGAATCGAACTTTAAATATAATAAAATTACGAGATGATGCATTGCCAATCAAATACTCTGGTAAGAATTTTTGACAATTGCTTTTAACTTATTTAAAAAAAAATGTCTATTACACTTAGTTAATTTTCATTTGATTTTACTGATTTATTTATTTAGTTTTTTATATAGTCATTTTGTTATTCTATAAATGTACCTTATTTTTAGTCTTGCGGTCATATGACGACTATTTTAATTGAAAAAAATCAGAATGCAATATATAATAATATTAAAATATAAAATTCTGATCATAATATACTCCCAGTAAAATATACAATAAAATGAGTTAAATAATTTTAATAAAAATTAAAATATGCACACTTATCAAATTAAAGGCATAGTTAAAGGTTTTCTTTGCTGTTCAATAGTATAATCTTAATACCCAAATAATTATTTTGCGGCGTGGATGTTTATTTTGCTGATGCATCATAAAATACGCTACCTTTTTGAATTTAAATTGCTGACCGTTATCATGATTGTTCACAGAACATGAATTGCAGACTGTTTTAGTGCTGAGAAAATATTTGTATGCTTGCCTATTGATTAATCGGCTGTTTTCTTCTTGCTAACCAAATTTTTAAATAAAATGCCAATTGTTACTTCTTTAATAATGTTACTGTTATGCCAATTGTTACTTATTCATCACCAACTTTGTTTTCTTTATTTTCTCTTGTTTATTCATCAAAGTTTACAGTATTTTTATGTTCTTTTACCAATAATATAATACAAAGATTATGTAGGTGTTTCAAGTTTTCTATGTTTACTACTAAACAAGATGTTCTGAACTAAAATTGTGACACAGTACGCACGGTATCTCACTTAATGAGGAGGAAGCGAAATTTATTCAGTCAAAACAATTTATTGAATAAATTTATAGACAAGTTGGCTTACTAGTTACAAGCATATAAGAAAGTCGAAACTCTGTGCTTATAGTTCAGCAATCTATTACGGGAAACCTTGTACCGAGAAAAGAAGAAACTGTAAGAAAGGAACCGGTAAGAAACTGCAAGGGCTGCTTTTGCACCCTGTTTAATTTCGTACTGAAAAATAAAAAATGACTTCATTGGACCAAAATGTCACTTTCCACCAAAACAATAAAAAATATATAACAGACAAAAAAAGCATAATAATTCATTCGTCAATCGACTCATTAAAAGCTTATTATAGTTACCGTGGTAGTTATCTTGGACAGTAGTCACACTTCCCGTGGATGCAAAATTAAACTTATGTTAAAAAAACTATTTAATTATAATTGCAAAATGTCAACTTGACAATATATATGGAAATAATTATAAAACACGATTGATATTATTGTAAAACTTTTAAGATATATATTTTGGTACTATAGTTCTTAAAACTATGTAAAATTGGCTATATTAGAGGAAAAAGAAACATATTTATCGAGGTACAATCATATTATAAAATTATATTATTAAATAATATAAATGTGAAAGTTTGTGAGGATGGATGTTGGTTACTCTCATGTAAAAACTACTGAACGGATTTTGATGAAATTTGGAATACGAATAATCTTTTACCCGTGGGAAGCGCCATCATACGCTGGTAACATATGTTATATTTACTATAGTGACGCAACGGAGTCGCAAGAACAAAGAACGCAAGAAATTTTAGATGTCCAACAAAATACGAGCAAAAGATTGCTTAATGATTTATAAATAATTGATAAATTCACGCCACTTTTAAAAAAATATTATTTTCTTGATACTGGCGTGAATTTTTCAATTTAATTAATAATAATCATAAATAGGATTGGTACGTAAGTGTGAAATGAATAGAAGTGTAATAGGTAATAGTTTAGCCATGCCCCTAACAATGAAAATTATATTATATTATTTAATAAGTAGTAGTATTGTAGCAGTTTCACGAAATACTAACTTTTATTTAATATGACTTCAATGTCGATACAAATATCGATATCTTGGGTCACGCCCTATGACAATCCGCCATCGAAGAATTTGCATTTGAAGTTTAGGCATATACGCTTTTTTCGTAGGTATGGCCGGTCCTCTTCTTTTATGTCCTACCGGAACCTCTTTGTGCCAATGAACAAATGGGATATCGATATTTGGTTGTAATCGATTTGAATTAGTTTTATGTTTACTTTCTCTTCAAATCAGGTCGCATGTATTTAAACGGCATCGTAAATGTAACGCAATCTCGGTGCACGATCGCAATACTCGTATAATTAGATCTGTCAGAGTTCAAACGCTATGTTTTTAGGCGATGCTACGAGCCAGATGACCTGCGATAAATATACAATGAAAAAAATGTTTTTCGTGTAGGAATATTGTGAATTTATGTCTTAATATATGAAATCCTCCATTATCTCCTTTAAAAAAAAATATTAATATTTTGTTACTTAGACGCGATGAAACCGTTTAAGAGTTGTTTCATTTATGAATAGTGCGCGTGAAAATATAAGAAATCAATAGAAAAATATATTTTTTAATTTATAAAAATACACTTGAACACTGTAAAAATAATGTTAAATATTTTTTAGTTTAATTTCATCCTTAATTTGTATCCAATTTTATACAAGATTTCGTATAAACTATTCAATTAAAAAAGTTTAATATGAAAACGAAACGCTTTGACAAGTCCCACGTCAGATTAAAAAAATAATTACGAACCCAAGAAAATCCGACAGTGCCAGGAATGCTGTTTCCTTTCCAAGTGTCAATCTTTTTCAATTGTAAAGACTTTAGCAGTCTTGAGAATTGCAATTATTTTTATTAATTTATTTACTTTGTTCGGACAAATACCTAGTGCCCTAATTATCCAATTTTGACATCTATTGCATTCCCTTTAAGAGGAAAAGCGACTGTGATAGCGAATTATAGAATCGTGTAACGTTTAAAGTCACAATCGGTTGAAGAACGAATAAAGATTTGAATGATTAAGAAACTAATAAAAAAAATTGTAACATACATATAGAAATACTTGCGTCTAACGCTTACATTATTATGTAGACTATTCAATAATTGAAATAAGCGATATTGTTAATTCGATATCTTTCAAAACTCAATTGTTATCACATGCCAAAGAGTTGTAGCGTGAAGTACGTGAATTTCTTTCAAGTTTCAAATTGAAAAGGATCGCAATAGATTTTAAAATTCAATCAATCAGGCCCCAGCTTCACAACAAATCATTTTCTTAACAATTGCTTGAACAATTACAGCGTAATAAACTTATCTTAAATTGTTTTAGGTGTACACATCAATTATTATCACAGTAACTATAATTTAAACAATTTAATTACATAAAATTTTCATATTAAAGTACATTCATGGATTGTAATAATCTAACTAGTCTTATCTGTAATGGGTAATACCAGTGCTTATACAAAGGTAATTGTTCTTGCCTTCTTAACTATTATTGCTCTTTGCTCTTTTTCACAAAAAGTTTACGCGGCCGCTTCATTTACAACGTGCTTTAATACCGACGATCTTTGTAACATCTTAATTAATTTAGTCCACGATTGAAAAGTAATTGATTATTGATACTGTCATTTGGATAGCTAAGTTATTATTATAAATTATTCCATCTGCGTTTAAGTGTGTTGTATGTGTATATAAACAAATAAATATAAGACATCACATATATTGCCCAGATTCAAAGATGAGTAGCTAAAGCCCCGTATTATGGAGTATCTGAGACGAATGTAATACAGCAGTCAGACCAGAGATAATATAAGAAAAAAATATTTTCTACATTAAATCGACCGGGAATCGAACACGTTGAAACCTGCATGCGAACCACTTGGCTGCGGAGGTCGTCGTATTATGGAGTATCTGAGAGCAAGATAGTACCACAACATCCAGGGCCGAAACAATATACAAAAGTCCATTTTTTCCATTAGCCCGACCGAAAATCGAAGGACACCTTGAAATAGCCGTACGAGCCATTAGACTACGGATGTATAAAATAACGACGTTTACTACTCAAAATATAAAATTTAAAAAAACAAACAATAATATTAATTTAGCAATCTTAATTAGCTCGGTGGCGTTGTGGATAAGCGCCGCGGCCTGCGATCGTTGTCGTTAAGCAACTTTCGCAAGTCACGGGATGGGTGACCAAAAAATTATCACGAGCTACTCCGAGCTTCGGAAGGCACGTTACGCCATTGGTCCCGGCTGCATTTGCAGTCGTTAATACCCTCCAATCCGCAATGGACCAGCGTGGAGTGTCATGAACCCTCCTTAACCATCCATAAGGATGGTCTGAGCCCCTGCAGTGGGGACGTAAAAAGGGCTGATGATGATGAATCTTAATATTGAAATGTTCGTAATATAGTTTTGTAACAGATCCTTATACATTAACAATTTAAAAATACAAATAAATTGGCGAATATTAACACTTCAAGTTCCAACAAACTTCATCAAAATGTAATCATGATATAAACATCTCGAATTAGACCTGAAGTAATGTGAGCGTCCTGTTAATTCAAATTTAATTATATATTGTCCGAAATAACACAACAAATCAATTACAAGGCAAAAAATATATTCAACCAAATACATGTTACTTTTATATTCCTCGGTTTGAATTAACAATTCTCACGGGGCACGATGACCGCAAATCTTCTGTTATATCATTTAAAATCATCCATCTATCTGTTTCGTATGCAAATTGATATCAATAATTACATACTTCGTAGATAAAGATCTTATTAAAGTGGGAAATGAAATTACCATATTAATTATCAATTTCGCAACATTTATTGGGTTCGTCTAACAAATTGTATGAACCTAATCCTCTAATACATTGTAGTAAATAATAAATCTTATTTATACACACTTATATCAGACCCCACATAAAGATTGCTTAAATCATTATCTTGGTGATTGCTTTTTAATTAATTTATAGAGAACTTCGTGTCTTAATAACAAAATTAGCGAAATATTTCAACTTTTACTTGTTAAATAAAATTTATGTTTAATATCCTTTTTAACATAAATTTTCCGAATATAATAGTTTGATGTAAAAAAAAAATTGATAACCATTTTAAAAGGTCGGTTAATGTTAACTGAAAAATTTCAATCTACTGAAAACAAATGTAGGTACTATAACGTAATCAACTAGATTTGCAAATCAATTTCCGCTGGAGTGGACTTGACGAAGCCACCATTGTAACGCTACTCACATTTCTGAACAACTGCAGATTAGATATACTGCCTTCCAGGCATATTGTCATCAAACGCCATTGTGCCGTGCTTAGTTGCATTTTGCATCTAAACCTCTTGATAGCGGACAGCTAACAGATTATTCGTATTGCACGCTTGTTGGTTCCGACAACGCTTCATTGGACTAAGCTTTTATAATTAATAAATTGTTACGGATATTTTGCGCTGGCACGTTACGATGAAAACTGTGTTAATCTACGATGCGAGATTTGCGTATCTTTTGGTTGACCTCGCAACCTTCTTATTTAGCGGTAGTATGTGAAACGTTTATAAAACTTAGTAAGGGTACGTAAGACTTTTTAACAGACTTTAGTTTATATGTTCGACGGCAATGTATTTTTTTTATGTATGTTCACCGATATTTACGCCAATTCTTGACCGATTTTCAGTTTTTTTTTCGACAGCTTAATGAACAGTGTTTAAATTTTATTGAAATCGAATCGGTAGTTTTCCTTTTATTGTTTGATATGGTAAGACATTGCCCTTTCCAGTAAAAACAAAAGATTCATTCGAAATCTATGTATATTTTTTATTAAATTAGGTATGTTAATCGATTTCTTCTTGAATTGTGAACCAATTTCATTCAAACTCTCTGTATTTTCTTGAATAAAGAGCTTTTGAGATTATTATCATTATCAAAAAAAAAAATATCATTTTTTAAGTTTTAAGGCGGCTCTTACTTTTTAAGTTTTATCAAATTAAAACTCGAATCTAAATGAACTTGTACTCGAATCTGAATGTTTAAATTAATAATATTTGCCACTATTTATTTGATTAAATATTTATGGATATGTGTAATTGTATACATTCAAGTTGAAGACGGAAAATTGATTAAGTGATATTTCCTATTGATCACTCTAATTTTACAACTTAACCACAATGGGCGGGCTAATCTTTATAGAAGTCTGAATGCAATCTGATTGATATACTTGCAATAAATCCCATCTTAAAACCACGTTCACCCAACTGTGAGTGAAAATTGAAAACACACTTCATAGCACCACTATAATATTAGATCTATGATAGGTTCGGTCGTTTACTTCAATTATCAAATACGGTGATATTTCATTGTCATCGGTAAAACAACCGTTGTGAGCATGATAGCAGTATGTGCGTATAATTGTCAGTCTGCAGAGCGCGGTAATACACTGCGCCCCCGCGGCGACGACGCTCTCCGATTGCATCGGGCGCACACCACTGTATATAATAAACTAAGTATCACCACTTTTGGGTCTTTTACTGTCTTAGATTTTACTAAGCTGTTGTAGCTCCCAGTGTCCGGAGAGCTTGTTGCCTCCAAAGAAGGCAAGGCCAGCTTTGTGAAGCTCCAACATCTTCCACCGAACAGATGACAAATACAAGGTAAAACAAAAGAAATTCTATTTAGTACGTCAGTCATATAATAGAAAAATATTGGAGACGTATTTTTTTGTTTTAATTTAAGAAAATAGAGACCTATTTTTATCACTTCAATTCAAGAAAAATATGGCTTATATAATAGAGCTAAGACTCGCTACGACACAGCTATGTAGAAAATGTATAAAAGAGTGACGTCATGCGACATTTCAACTCAATATTGTATCCCGTAATTTATTGATTACGCAAAAAATGGCGACGGACTGGCAACAAAAATTAGTCATCATCGCTACGATGCTACTAAGACGTACCTTTTGGTTGATCCAAAAGCCATCGCAGTAATTTAAACAAAAAAAAAGCTATAAAGAATAATTCCATAAAAATCTTAATTTTTGCTATTTTTCACGGAGCTGTGACGTAAGATTTTACTCCCGTCGTGCGCACTTGATTATCATCACTTCCTGGTCATATAGTATGAAATAAGCAATTGTTGTTTAAATTGTAACAATTTCACTTTTTAAGAAGCAATAAACCGATCATTTCTGATAGACATTGTTAAAATACATAATGCAAAAAATAAAATTTCCTTATAAGATTTTTTTATATCCTGTGCTTCTACAACAAAATGTCATTTATAGCTATGCTTTTGTTGAATTATCTTAATAAAATAAATTAGTTAGACTAAAGATCTTATAAGGAGATTTTATTTTTTACATTATGTGTTTTAACAATGTTTATTAGAAATGACCGGTTTATTGCTTCTTAAAAAGTGAAATTGTTAATAATAAAATTGACATTTAAAAACATTGTCAAAATTCAAGCAAGAGCACTCTCAGTTGCGTTACGTATATGCGGTACTGTGCGTCGGCCTATTTCTAGTGCTGTCGCCTTTCATATCGTGTCCGTGCGTGATTTACCCGCCACCTGTCTTTGTTTATGTACCCTCGATAAACGCACTAGGAAGTAACGAGAACCAAGATAGCACTCATACTGCATTCTGTCGTCGGTCCGGCAACTAGTCCGGACGATTATGCGCTTAATTGGAAAAACAATACCAGTCGTGAGACCAGGTGCTTCCTATTTTATATGCGCGAGAGAGCTTTCATCGTGTTTGTACGTTGGACTGCTATGTACAATAATTTGAATTTTGTATGATTTTACATGTGCGGGGTTTTCTAGCTTACACAGTGTTATTGAAAAACAAGGTTTAGCGTTGGCGTAAATTTATGCTGAGAATGCACTTAGTATTAGTCAAAATTCATATTATCAAACAGAGACTTAGCAAACGTTAACCTAGTAAGAGTTACTACTGGCATAACATTTACTCCTAGATGGTAGTAGGTTTTTTTTTACGCATATCCGCTTCATCCTGCGCGAGCTCCACGGGTTATGTAGGGCTCTCCCCTGCGGACCAAACCCCAGGGTGGGGACTAGTCACAAAGCAGGGGCCTACCCACTAAAACTCAGCGATGTCCCTCACTGCGGGGGAACGGTAACGGTCTCCAACGGAACCATTTACCGCGCATGCCGTCCCCGCTCGACCCACCCCTTTTACAGGACAGGTACCGTCTCAGATTAGGGGAAGGGCTCAGTAACATTCGAGTCCAACCCCCCCAGACAGGACAAAAGGCGTGCAATACCTAGCGAGTGCGCTAACCCGCTAGACTGCCCCTCGACAAAGGCAAGAGATAGCTTATTCTCTGTATAATATGAATTCGGACTAATACTAAAATTGCAAGTTTAGCGTTAATTTACTCTGACCCTAAACCTTGTTTATTAATAGCACTGTCAATGTTTGTCGGCGTTATTCTTGGTTTTGATTCTTACATTAGTTGTAGATTATAGACGTTTTATTGTTATTAACCAGTAAAACGACTGCATTATCACGTTATAATGATATAAAGTAAGTATAATTTACCTATTGAACTATGTTCGTTGTTGAAATAAAAATGTCTTGACAAATGGGATAGAAAACGAAGTCCTTTGAGTCATTTTTGGTGGCCAAATACGTATTCCGTCGGCTAAGTTTAATAACCCTGCATTTTCAATTGACAAAAATCGCACCAAGACGAATATGGGTCTATATGGGTTTTAAAGGACATAAGATATAAAACGTCATAACCACATTAATTATTCCTTTTTTGGTTGAAAATGAAACCACGCAAAATGCTTAAAATAATTATGTACATTTTATGATTTAAAAAGAAACCTCTAATGAACTGCTCTTATTACTCTGCATCTCAGAAACCAGGATAACATCATCAATTAAAACAGGAGTGTTGCAAAAAAATATCCGCTAATTGTGTAATTAGATGCCAGAATGGAATTAAGTCATTTACTTTAAAATGCTATAAACGTAACGGAATAATGACTTCTTTGAAAACAACTTTTTATAAGTAAAACTGTAATCTATTTTTTTTCTTAATGTTCTTGACTTGCTTGATTTTATTTATATATTTTCTTCTTTAACAAATAACACGATTGACACTTACAAACCTACTAGCTGTTCGCCCTGACTTCGCCCGCGTAAATTATAGCCTGTCACCCGCGTATGATGTAGCTTCCCGTAGGCGAAAGAATTATTAAAATCGGTCCAGGAATATCGGAGCCTATTTAATGCAAGTAAAAAATCATACTGTTCTCTTTTTAATGTTAGTATAGGCATGGGTATAGCACGCCACTAAAATAATTAAATGTCCCTGACAATTTTATCAAGGTACTACTAGAGTTAAACTCATTTTCACTAGTAGAAACCTTTAACAGATCTAGTAAAATCATTTGTTAATCTAACTACGATAAGCCGGCATGCAGATGCTTAGATCTGAGCCTATATTTCGTATACAATGTTCAGTTTTGTAGGCAAAGTAATAAGTTGTGTATTTCTCCAGAAGGCTCCGCTGTTCGAATCACTAATGAGAGAGCGCAATTCAAATCGACTGATTTATAAGGAGTGAGCCATTTTGCCCGGCTCACGTACGATATTTATACATTTACGAACTAAAAGCTATTCAAACATTCTAATTTGTATGTCAGTTAATTAACGAAACATTGATAGAAAGGCACATACGTGTAAGTGTAATATCCAAAGTACTACTAATCTAGGGAAAATGCGGTCAGTTTACCCTGTTCCCCTCCATCCCCGGAGGGTACTTCCAGCGGGTTTTACCAGGTAGGCCGGCCTCTCTTAAGCTTGCCTTTTCAGGACGGGTGCGGGGTCGGAGAGGGTTGTGTTGGCTTAGGGTTGTTTTTCCCATGTTATGGCAGTTAAATGGGGCAAAATTTTCATCAGGATTGAGACACGAAATAAGAATAGTCGGTGTCTATATAAGAATGAGGTGTATTATTTAACGTCCTTGATATCACTTACGACTATTTTACATGTTTATACCAAAATCATACAGCGACGATCTATCGCGCATCAATTCCATATTTGACCTTAGATTTTGCGACGCACATTGATGCAAACAATCTGGTTGCTATGATGTACACGATAAAAAGATTGACATCAGTTTTTCCAAAAACAGGACTAGCTAACGTGCTCAAATTTGTCACAATCGGTTTAATTGATCGAATCTGCCATAAATCGGATCACGTTCTTTAACCATCGATAAATTGATAGTGTATCGGTCTCCTCAGATATCATGCCAATGACATCTCTTGTACAAGCTGCACAGCATCTTATAAACCTTACCTTTTTATGATTTATTAACATAATGTATCTAACTTAATTTCTAGAATAACAACATAACTGTTGCATTTGGTAACACTTATGTTAACATTTAAGTATAAGCTCACGAGGTTATTATTAATATATAATTCAACACTAACGTAAGATTATTTATATGATCTTTATCGCTGTAATTAACATACTTATTATTGCTTTTAATCAACACAACATTCTTTCACTGCCTCTTATAAAGTTCTGCTATCAACACCAAAAGTAGGTGGCTAAATATACTTAATATATTAAAATGTAACTGATGACATTAGTTCGGTGTTTTTTGAGTTATTTTGTGTACCGAATGACAAATTCAGTTGCAATTACGATTGAGATGCAACTTTAAAGTTATTTTTAAGTTAATAATATTATTTAGTAACACTGGAAAGATTAAAAAAAAATCATACGTTTGGGTGACGTAAGCTATAATTTACGCGGCAAGTCGTGAGAAAAAGATACAAGTAAAGTCGTGAACTGAACTTCTTTATAAAAATCTATTTTATATACCTATCTTTCAACCTAGTTGCTGTCATATTTGATAAATATTTCTTGATATATTAAACCAATTTAATAAATAGACAGTATGCATGCAAATAATTCAAAGCATCTGAAAATGTTATATAAAACCTACAAAGTTCAGGACGTCTTTTGGCTGATAAGAAGAACAAGCAGAAACTCACCAGCTCTAATGGAAGTAACGACGTTAAAAAAAACCATGTTATTATCCATTTATTATCAGACCCAACTTTTCTAAAAGTCGTACTTTTAAGCATTAATTGAATTAATACTAAGTTGGACCAAAAAATTCAAGTAAATAATTAGAGATTTGCCTCTAGAAACGCTACCGGGAAAACGGGCTTGTATTACCTCGTTAAGAATCTACGGACCTTGTCCGGATTATATCGGGTAACCCCCCCTCAATTAGCGTGCCCTCGCACCGCTATAACCCCACCAAGGATATATTTACATAGTGCTTACAATGTTTCACTGTATATGCCTACGATCCGATTATGAAAACAATAAATATTATAGACATTATGAATTGTTATAGGAATAGTTTCTAGAGTTTTAAAAGCGTTAATATATAATAGCTTAACTATTTTAATATTATAAAGAGATAAAGTTTCTTAATTTTTTTTTTGTAAAGGGTAATCTTCGGAAATAATGGTCTGATCATGAAAATTTCTAAAAAAAATACACTGGCAAAGTTGTCGATAAACAACTAGTTATATGTAGTCTTCATAAAGATGAACCTAAAGTTAGATAGTTAACTTTACAGATAGTAAGTATTATAAAAAATAAAAACAGGCGTGCCCCGTTGATTGTTGATATGGAAATTATACCTGACGAAAGAATGATTTATCTGATATACGCGGAAGTTGGAAAAAGAAGAAGCTGCGGCAGGCCAAGGCACACCTATTGATTGTGTGATATTGCAAGGTGATGTCTGGATGTCATAGGAGTATCTGAAAAACACTCGTTCAAATTAAATCCAGAAAGCTATTACGTGTAAATGGTTCTCGAACTTATAGCCACTGAAACAGTAGGCTAATGTGCGTTTTGTTGATTCCGTCCCATAAAAATAAGGTTTGAAGGTAACATAACAAAATTTAATAAATTAAATATAAAGTATAAGTGGCTAAATGCCTTTTATTATGGAGTATCTAAAATGATGAGGATAACATTATAGAATTTGCATTTTTAATGAACAAATCTAATGCTTCAAATTGTGATGTTACAAAACAAAATAGTGGATATACAACATTTGTTATTGTTCTAAAAGTCAAAGAGAGCGACAATTATTAATAGTTCCTCAGAACTTGTGATATTGCAGTATTTCTAACGATTAGATCCCGCGTCTAAAGCAGCTACTCAAGTTTATGACATTATAGTTGGCGTCAATAATTGTACTCAATAAAAGTATAAACTTGAGTTGAAGTGAAAGATGAGGTTATGATAGGACACCATAATATCAATCATTTGTCCATTAAAATCCATGAAAGCTCTATAGGAGTATGTAACCATGCATCTGTACTAAAATTATGAAAAGTTAGTTTCTTTTTTGTTTCCTAGTTCTCACCACCAGCCCTTTTACGTCCCCACTGCAGGGGCTCAGGCCTTCCTTATGGATTGTTAAGGAGTATGGGCCATGACCCTCCACGCTGTCCCAATGCGGATTGGAGGGTACTAACGACTGCAAATGCAGCCGGGACTAACGGCTTAACGTGCCTTCCGAAGCACGGAGTAGCTCGAGATAATATGTTTTTTGGGCACCCATCCCGTGACCGACCCTTGCGAAAGTTGCTTAACGACTAGGATTGCGGGCCCCGGCGCTTATCCACTACGCCACCGAGCTACTTTACTATTTTGTCTATTCGTAGGTAATCCTCAGAGATACTGATCCGATCTGAAAATTCTTTCACTTACGGGAAACTACATCATAATTTACGCGAGCGAAGTTGCGGCAAAACAGCTAGCGTAGACATATTGAGATAAAGATCATTTCACACGCCACATTATATCAGTAATAACTAAATTTCGTTTAATTTTGTTTAGTGTAGTGTTCGTTCACGTTTCTAATATTCGGAGGCAAACTAGTTATTGCTGTTTTACTTTATAGTTAAAATAAAATCCAAATGTAGTTTTACAACGTTTATAGGCCAAACAATGTATGACATGTTGATGTAACACTAATCAGTATTTTACCACCTTATCCTGCAATAAAGATTATAAGATATTACAATGCCTGATTTACTTTACTACATCCTCAACTGAAATGAGACATTGCAGCTTTCTCTACTATGGTTTGAAAAAGAGTGGGAGTTCAATGCTATTTTTGACATAATAGAGTAGACTTAGCTTTGAAATTGCAACTATTAAGATATCTTTAAAATACATGCATATATACTTTTTTGAATCTACAATAGTATGCTGTCCTAACCAATCAGATCAACTTACTTCTATTTTGAACTTCATTAAACCAATAAAGAAGGGTAAAAAGAACACTTCAAAACTAAAATAGTACACCGCTCTTGACCGCACCGCAATTGACATTTAAACAAGACAATATTCACCTTAACAACTAACTCTATAAAAATTAACTGTTTGTACATACGTTTGTTTATGTAATACAATAGTTGTCAATTTTTGAAAACTCTTAATTTCATTAAGATTTCAAATAATTATCCTTACCTATAAAAATATTAACTATCATTGCATACACCATTTACTTATTCTGTCCATTTCTGTTTTATTTGTATTTTTATACAAAACATAAAAAAGCTATAAAAGAATATGATTTAGTTTATTGCCTTATGGATAGAACAATTGTCGTCCGTGACTTCGTCCGTTTCATATTCTAATTTTCGTGAGAATTTTGTCAAACTTCTTTCCTGACTTGCACTCCACATGGGAAACCGACATGCCAAATACTAGCACTCGTATCATAATCTAGAGGAGAATATATCATAATATAAGCAGATATTATTACTAAATACATAAAAATGTGTATGAAGTTAGACCTGTTCATAGTTCGAATACTAATAATATTAACTATTAGCAGTCTTCATTCAAATTCGCGTCTGTTAAAAAAATATTTACTTATGTTATGACATTTTCTCAAGTAGGTTATCACTTCTCTCGACTATAGATACAAGTAAGACTGATATATCATTTAAATTAGATATGTATTGCAATTATCATCTGTGCGAAAATGATGATGATAGTAAAACTCGTGTCTCACAGGAATCCTACACAGAAATACCTCAAAGTGACAATTTGCATAAAACACTCACTTAAATTGAAATAAAATAAAATCACTTTCATCACATATCTGTTAAACTGCATTAAGTTTAACATCGATTTCCCATTTGATGCGAAGTCTTAGTAAGAAACAGTAAAATGCATTTAATAATACTTTATCAATAAACGTACACATTGTTCACAGCACACATTAACGGGGCACAGCGGGAAAGTGATGGCAGCAAAGTTCCTCGGCGAGCCAACTAAAGTCGTCACAGGCAGCTACGATCGAACGCTCAAAATATGGGACCTCAGAATGAAATCGTGTAAGTCGATACAATCGCAAACAACACCATTTTATTGCTCTACTTCAAATAATCTAATTGAATAGCAATTATAATAATATACCGCCGCCGTTGAAATTGAATCCTGATACTTCTACTACTTTCATATTAAGGTTAGCACTCACTAAACTACGTGTGTGAAGCTACATTTTCAGTTTCATAGGAATTATCATGGGAATAGTAGTTTGTTACAGTATTCGTCGACTCCGAAGAGACTTGATCGGATACCATATCCTTCGATATAGCAAACGTGATACAAAAAATCGAATGCGGTGTAAAATGAGTTCTAACCCTTACCCAGTTTTCGTACTGAGCAAGTCTAATAAACAAACACGCATAAAATACATACCTTATTAACAAGTCATTAGAACTATTATTACTATGTAGTAATTCACCAGCTCTATCTAAACACACACTAATGCACCAGCGAAACCAAGTCATGTTTCTTATCTTGCAATAATAAAACCGCATAAGCCACGTACAAAATTGCTAGTAATCGAATTAGTGCCATAATCATTACTCGCCAACAGATACACAATCGCGCTCGTACTAACAACGCAATGAAGAAATTTGCACCGATAAACATTTTCAAATTATTGTTTATCGAGCTTCTACCCTCTTTGTTTATTGGTCTTAGTGGAATGTGAGAACGATTTTCTACGTTAATCACGTCGCGTTTGTATCGTTTAGATAGGTAATCATAAAGTTTATTACTTAGTTAAGTAATTAATGTTGTTTCAGCGAATTGTTTCATTATCTTTTCCTTCTGTACATATAAGTTATCAAAGCTACTGAAAATTGTATTTTGTTAACATTAAGCTTTATGAAGGCATAATCTTTAAAAAAAATCACTAATTTAGTTTCTATTCAATGTCAAATTATAAATCTCCTTAGACACGCAGATGCATAATGACACACATTATTTACATTTTTTTCTTATATAAAGGAAATAATTACAACAATAGGTGCTTTGATTTTTTATATCAAGACAGTTTTGTAAGTCCACGTTAAAAAGTCTACACTGAAAAATATTCTTAATGAAAATTGCTTTTCTCGAGTTTGTCTATATTCAAAGGTCTCTTTTCTCGGATACACCCATACGATATCTCTCTCGACCCGAGAAAAGTGGCGTATGGTATTTTGACGTTTTTATAAAGCATTTCTAGAGTTTGTTGTTTGTTTGGGTGTACACGCATTCCAATTATTCAATATGTTCTAACCGCTAGTCACAACATAATTTATGACACTAGTTTGAGCAACTATTTTCTGAAGAAAACATTATTGTAATCAACGTTGGTAATTAATCAGATTAAATAAAACATGAATAAAAAAGTTTTCTTAACACTTCACCCAAAGTGTAAAAGGGGGACCCTATTACTAAGACTATGTGGTCTGTCTGTCTCTCTGGCACCAGATGTCTCTCTGTATCTCGTGAACCGTAAAAGTAAGACAGTTGAAACAAATACTAAAAATCATAATATAATAAATATTTAAGGGTACTCCCATACAAAAATTGTGATATTTTTTGCTGTCACCAGGCTGTATCCCATGAACCCTGATAGCCAGACAGTCGAAATTTTCGCAGATGATTTAAAAAGATGGAAATATTTATTTTATATTTAAGTGGGCTCCCATACAACAAACGTGATTATTTTGCTTTTTTTTGCAATACGGAACCCTTGGTGCGCGAGTCCGACTCGCACTTGGCCGGTTTTTAATGAAATGTGACGACGAACATTCGCACGTTGAGAATGACAATGTCACTAACCAAAAACGACGTAATTTTTTAATCTTGGCAACATTTTTCTTTGTTAAGTATAAACTTTAAAATGCAAAGTTCCCTGTAAACGTAGCTTGCATAGAAACTGCTAGGTGGTGTAGTGACGATACGTTGTTTAGAGGAGCTGATTACAATTTCTTGAACTTTAAACGCTCATTACTCAAAACCGCATTTTTTGCATTGTGTCACTATCGTTCTCAACGTACGTTGGTTATGTAACTACTGCCCGTTTTCACTAAACTTAGGAGTCGCCCAAATCTGTCACCTAAATATTTAGGAACCGCCTAAGGTAAAAATGCATTTCACCATTGACTAGGAACCACCTAACGAAATTAAGCAAGTCTAAAATCATGTATTAGTTATGCAGCGCCTCGAGCTAGGCATTTGCGTATATGACAGATCATATATATGTCAAGGGATAAAGGAAAAAAATATTTATTTCGAATCACATTAATCTTCTTAGGCAATTCCTAATATTAGGCGATTCCTAGTTAAGCTATTCCTTGTTCTAGGTTAGTGAAAATGGGTGTACATCGCCTGCAATGAATTCGATACGTCTAAAGAAGTGAATGACAGTTATAATCATGAATGTCTATAGAAAAATGATTTTCCTAACAGGTATAGAAACAAAATTTGCCGGATCATCCTGTAACGACTTGGTTACGTCAGATGGTGCTGGCTCCACCATCATATCGGGACACCTCGACAAGACGATTCGATTCTGGGACATCCGCTCGGAGATATCGGCCAACGACATCGTGCTCCAGGGCAGGATCACATCGCTTGACCTTATCAGAGGTAATTATTACCAACCTATTAAAATCTTCCATGCAAGGATGTCTAGGGATAATAAAGAACCCAATATGTGGGTCTAATGAAGATTGGTGGGTGCTTGTAGGGTTGGGTTTGGACTGATCCTTTTACCCAATGTTAAGGTATTTCACAGCTGGTTTTATCAGGTAGAGCAACCGCATTTTGATCTCACGCCGCTTTTTGGGTAGAATCCTAATGGTAAGTGATCCCTGATTGGAGGTAGGTAGAATAATGTGCATTTTCCTTACGTTAATAAAAAAAGGATTTATGTGTGTTAACGACAGATACAACCAGAAGCAATGGCGTAACGTGTCTTCTCAAGCATGGAGAATCTGGAGATATTAAAATTTTGATTACCCGTCCCATCACCACCCATTACAAAAGTTGCTTAATATTTTTTCGCATTTGCAGAGGGAATGCATTGCCGACTATACCATCGAGCTACTCACTTATTTCAACAATTACTACCCTTTCTTTACTTAACACAAACGTATTCAATTGTCACGCTTTCGTTACATATCAAAAGTTTGTGTTACTCCATCAAAATAGAAGATTAAATTAAATGAAAACTAGTTTGGCAACGTCTAATCACGCGGCGATTATGTTTAAAATTCATCATTGCTGTTGATTGGATAATCGTAAATATTGATTATATAAAATATAGACATTTTGTTTAGTTATTTATGATAGAGTTATATCAAATATAAATTATAAGTAGTTTTTAGGTCTCTTAAAACTACTAATAGGTTATTAGAACCAAAATTTGTTGTTAAACAAAAATTTGCTATTAAAATAACATAGTGGGGTCCAGTTACGAGTTTGTATAAAAATAAATTTGTTGGTTTTACAATTACTATGATATTTCTTCGTATGTTTTCAACCGTCTCTCACCTTTTTAACCGTCTATAGATTTTTAATTGACGGTAAAATTAGGTCCATCCGATCTAGACTACGAAATCTCATTTCATTTTTCAACATTCTAACTACGTTATATTTCTAAACATTGTCGGTGTTCTATACTTAATATTAATGAATTCTGTGTTCGTATTAAGATAATGGTACCAAACAACAAATTTATTAAAGCTACTTCTTAATTGTAATTTTATAGATGCTTTGTTGGAGCCACGGGGAGGCAATCAAGTATTAGATAATCATGCCTCGCGGTCGTCAGATGACGGCTTCAATACTTTAACGTAAGCAAACAGTTAGGAATCAGCGGTCTTATTAGTTTCTTTTAAAAGTGAAGAGCAATATTAACTGATAATTGAATGCACAGTGTATTAGTATCGGTATTCGTGTCAGTCGGTACAACGTGACGAGTTGGCTGCCCATTTCCGTTAGCGCGTCTCGATCGATCCCTTTTTTGTCTGTAACGGTCCGTATGGCTCACGAAATGCTGAGATTGATACCTTCAATCAATCGTAGTGTCGGGACGTCGCATCGTTGGAAACTGATTAAATCACGTCGATTTCGTCGCCGGCGATCGACTGACAAATGAATAGGGAGACGGCGGTTCGCAGTTAGCGATCACGGTCGCTCCAGATATATCAATATTATCATACAGTGGATCTGTAGCTCAAGACTGCTCGGCGAAACCAGTACTCGGTGCCAAATTTGGGTTGCTCTATTGAAAACACTAGAGACAATCCCGTAGGATGAATGTTATGAATAAGATTTTACAGATTTACATGTTGTTATAATGTTATGTAAATAGCCTTTATAATAGAGAAAGATAATGATCCATTTCAGGTGTTAGACGATCAGTAACTTACAATCGGTGCAATTTAGGTCACTGTTCATAAGCTTTAGAAGCTCTAAATAGTGGCTTTCTTAGTGTTAAATTTCGCTATGAATCCACGATGCGAGCTGCTTTACTACAGTCATTCGATGGTAGACTTTCACATCGTCAGATACACAAAACTATGCTAGATAATGTTTTGTACTAATGACTAATTTATGATTTACCCTTATTAATGCACGACCCACGACCGTGGGTTACTTTGATCACACATTATCTCCCCGCTTAATTCAATAAAATACTCTATCCTCGTTCTTGTTAACCTTATATTGAACATTTTATGTGTGCTATTTGAGAGGTTTAAGGTTAAATTTTATCTTTATACGACCCGACCATCGAAAAGGTAGGCAATAAAGGGAAATAACGGGTCGCAGGGTGGAACACAAAGTACCTAAATTAAGCCCAGAGTACCGTCGTATAATTTTGTAATCTTATACATCATCGGCTCTGCCGTTTAATTTTCTTTGAAAGTATTATTGACAGTGACATGCCATTCTGTTAAGTCGTAGTTTGCTGCCTAATCTACGAGTATAATAACATGGCGCTTAATAGAAAATTATTGACATTTCAATGATCTTTAAATGTGTTATAATAATATGGATTAAAAAAGTATTTTTGTTGCAGACAGTAACTATTTACTGGCGTGCGTGCGGGACGACTCAACAATACAACTGATAGATCTTCGGATGAATACAATAGTGCGCTCCTTCAGGTAATATTTGCACCATATTTTAAATCATCTAATTAAAGAATACTTAACCACAATTAATATTATCAAATTTAAAGAAAATAGATATTATTTATTTTAAGTAAATAGATATGAGAAATTATACAATAACTATGTTTTCGGAGTAAATAATTATAAACATTTATGCTCTTAATTGCCAAAAACTCCTATTTCCGTTGCGCTTTTCTATTTTATCGCTCAGCACCGCCATTTGCTAGACTGAGCAAAATAGCTGGCACGAGAATTCGCTATCTTTCTCACTCTAACAAAAAGTGGTTGTGAGCAACAGAAAAGGATAACACGCTTCCAGATTATCTTTATTTCTATTTCTGTTATCTCTCTATGTCTATGTATTCTCTATGTCCGTTCTGATGATTTCGCCATTTCTCTTTGAATTCATTCACAATTTTAACGAACCTTTCTCAGCTGATTATTTAGAACCTCTTAGATAAATATAACGATATGAGCCTCTATGGCACATTAACCATTCTTATGTCTTGGCATCGGAAGAACAATAGACGTGCCCCAGTCCTAGGATAAGGGTTTATTGTCATTTAATCTACTATCATAAGGGTCATCTAACCAAACACCAAGCAGTACTATTTATAAAAGCATATGCCCCTCTTCCGTGATCATCAATTTTTTCATTATAAGTATATTACTCTATAGAAGAGCATAATAATTCTCATCGTCAAAATTACCAGATGGAATCTGAAACAAAATCTAAAACGCATAATGTAAAAACAAGCAAACTGTCATTTATGGCTCGCGAGTTCATTTCAAAACGTCCAATTATAATGAAATTTATTGTTAAATTTAAAATGTCTCCTTAAAGGCTATCTTGCGTACGGGACGAGAATATCGCATGGCAACACAAATCTCCTGTTCATGGCGTTGAATCTTTTTACAATGTTGCACTGCTGCGATACGTACGATGTGTAGAACTAGACGCCGTTTGCTAACCAACAACAATAGTGCCGACAGACAACTGAGGGGGTCGGTATCAGAAATTACCATAGATTAATAATGCTATTAGTCACACTTGGCGCTTTGTCGTAGATAAAACAGATGACCAATTGTTCTGTTGAATTTCCGTTATACATATATAGAAATTATATCCAAAATAGTATGATGGTTATCTAGAAACTGCCCGGACAGTGTACTTTAGTTATGTTATTATTTTCACAGTATCATGTCCTATGGCATTATATTGTGGGGAACGGCAGCCGATAAGCCGATAACAAAAAAGGGCAATAAGAGCTATCTATCAGTTGATCTCGCGAATATCTCTTAGAGAGAAATTTAAAGAAATTGGAATATTGACGGTTGCATCTCAATTTATATATTACTGTATACTTTTTGTCCGGAACAATATTAATGTGTATACCAAACATAGTGATTTCAAAACGTACACAAGCAAGCTAGTAATGCCTTCTTACAGGTTATAGAAGGTATTAGGTTCTTTCATGGGTCAAAGTATACAATACTTTAACAAGATCCCCTGTGATGTATTAGATTTGCTAATAAATCATTTTAAAAGTCATATTAAAAATTGTCTACAAAGTTTTAGATATTATACCGGTAAGGAATATGTAAATGACAAAAAGGCATGGTGTTAGATATTTTAACTTTATTGTATTTACTTTCTAATATTTTAATGGAAAGTGTCTTCATATTCTAATAAAGTCACTTTTCAATAAGACTTCTCTGTGTGAAATAAAACAGGGAGAAAAAAACAGCCCTTGCTGAGTTTCTTGTCGGTTCTTCTCAGTGCAAGGTCTCCCGCCGTAGTTTTGCGAACCGATGGCGTAGTTTTCGACTTTCACAAGTGCTCTGTAAAAGCCTAAACTGAATAAATAAATTTTGATTTGATTACATGAGTGCTACTCCATGAGCTTGCACAAACGCCAAAGTATCGAGGACTCGATAAATGAAAGCACATCAGGTTACCACAATAAGTCAATTTTCACAATTAATTCGAAACTACACGCGCAATACTATATATAGGTTTAAAATCAAGTGGAGAAATTTTACAGTTTTATTAAACAGGTTATACAAAACCTGCTAATACATGGTAAATGACCATTAAAGTTTAAAATTACATATGATTCGCTTCGTTAGACGAATAGGGCAGTTCCTTTATAGGTATTATTATTTAAATATTTAACCTTCTCGTTATATGTTTTGCCCTCGATAAAGTAAAGAGTCATCCTGTGTTTAATCGAATGAAAATCATTAGAAATAGGTAAAGCATTAAACTAAGGATATCCTTATGTCAATTTAATACACTGAATAATATCTATTGGGCTAAAACTTTCCATTTACTCGTCCAATAATATATGTCGGCAAAAAGAAAAACAGAATAGATATGGCTGTTGACCCGCAAAGCAGATGTATATTAATAAAATTTCACCCAGCGGCAAACAAAGTAATTTTTTTACATCAACTAACAGAGTAACTGTATACAATTTTTAAACATTCTGTTATGTTATAAATTATTTCGCTTTGAACTCTGTAATATAAAAATTCTTTTTTAGGGTTAAGTATCTCAAAAGTTAAATCAGTTTGTCTGCCAATCCGTCTGTTTTACTAGTACAGCATATTTTCTCCGAAAATACTAGACCGATTAAGTGAAACTGATACGCATATATAAGCAAACTTAAATGCCTATTATCTAAGCCATTTGTTGTCAAATTGAAGTGAAAAAAATTACTGACTGAGCAAATAGCATTTTTTTTATACAGGCATCATTCTTCTTGTACTGAACATAGGGCACGTGAATCCGATACTTACTTGGTCGATTTTTTTTTGTCAATAGACCATATTTAATGTTTGCATAATAAATACAGATTAAACTCGGATTTGCATAATAAGATTGATGCGATATGAAAATTAAATGAAACGGCTGATATAACTGTTATTTTTTTGGTCAACCGGTCAAAGGATACTGTAACGACAACAGAGCATGTAGTTTTTTTATTTAATCGGAGCTTCTTGTCAATATTTAAATATTGTCAAGAAAAAAATTGAAGCTGATGTACTGTAATCATGAATTCTGTAAATAACAAACTTTACATATTCTTCTAATTCTAAACTTGGAAAGTATGAGGGACCATAAGGAGCCTTTTCGGCCCTGAGAGGTGCCAGAAAGTTACTTAAATTTCAGGATGAAATTTGAGTATTTTCAGGGCCCCAAATGCTTCTTTTTTTTCTTATGCCCCTTAGGCCTTAGGCCTGTATTTTCTTATTTATGTGCTTTATCACCGGTTTATAAATAAGGGTAAAAGAAATAATTTTATTTTACTATAGGTTTTTTCCTGTGATACAAAAGTAAACAATGGGATAAATATAAATTTCAAATATCTCAAAATTATATATCATGTCAGTTTCTTCCAATGACATGTATGCACATGACTGAGCATTAATGCAACATTGTAACTTGTAAGTAAAGTAATATGAATTCATCGTGCACAATAATTGATAAAAAAAATATCCACAATAAATGTAGCTAAGTTAAATCTTAGTACAAGTAGTTTCAATTTTCAATGGAATTAAAACCATATTGGAACTGATCTTAGTATCTTAGTATGACATACTTATACTGTCCTAGTATGACATAATATGAGTATGAAATGATAAGCTTTGCTAAAGAAAATACTAAAATAAAAAAATAACTTCCATCCAAATTCTAATTGGCGGTACTTAACAAGTGTTTGTTTGAATACACAAAGAGTAAAGTTACTGTCTTAAGTTACTTTTGTAATGGTTTGCTAACAATTCATGCTTCTATCTATATTTTGTATTACGTGTTTACGCCAGCCTTAATGTGGTTTAGGAGAAAATCTATTAATTTCAGTCACGAGTCGTTCAAAATGGGGTGCGACTGGTCGCGGGCGGCATTCGGTCCGGGCGGGCGGTTACTATCGGTGGGCGGAGCAGACGGCGCAGTCTACATATGGAACACGTACTCCGGCAAGCTGGAGGCGATACTCAAGGACCACACGTGAGTACCATTATTAGTTAATTTTAATGAACTATGCAGTTCCTCGTTGAATTGTAGTCACTGCAAACTAATTGATCTATTGTGATTCACTCTCATAATTATAATATCTCTTTTAACCTGAGATTTTATATCTTCTGGACTGATTATATATCATCCGCTTCACTCGTGATACACTTTGAGTACGCTTATAAAAGCTTATTACAACATGTCTGATATGAACATATTATGTCATTTTTTGTAAATATAAGGAGGGAGCGTTTTATGATTAATATTTTCACAGCTAATAAAATCCTGTTTAAGTGACCTGCGATCATTGTTGTTACGCAACAGTCGCGGGATGAAAAGTGAAGTTAAGAGAATTATTCAGAAGAATAACGCTCGTTACGTTACAAATTTAAATAAAAACCATTACCAGGAATCGGATATCGAAATAGAATTAGCAATTGTTTTATGCGTCTTATCTCACGTTAGCTGTAGCGACATGTTGACTGTAATTGCTGCAATAATTGCGGCAAACGGGTTGTTTGACGCGCGTCAGAACTAGATGCAGCATCAATGATGACGCGCTGTGTTATTTATAGGACAGCAACACAACTATCATTGACTTCATTCTATTTTTGTACGTTACTATGTTGTACTCTTGGTCACTACGCGGCGTGTTGTTGCAATCTGTCACATGTCCGTGCCTCTGTCAAATCTCATGCGGCTAGAGACATGCGTCGTCAGCTGTCACATGCGGTGCTAATTTAATGTGATGATAAAAACTTGTAGAATGAGATCTTTTAGTTTTTAATCAGAGGGAATACTTCTTCGGTGAATGGTTAAAATATTTGTAACATTGTAAACGTTATAAGAAATATCTATAATAATATCAATAAATCTAATCTAATAATATCAAAAAAATAATAATATCAAATAATCAATAAAGGTAATCTTCGGTAATACTGATCTGATCATGAAAATTCTTCCACCTACGGGAAACTACATTATACGCGGGCGACATAGGCTATAATTGAACGGACGAAGTCGCGGAAAGACACTTACAATATAAAATTGCCAAATTGCAGATATTTCCTATAATATTAGAACATGTTGGAACGGCGTAACCGATCAGATTTTGAAATTCGGAGCTTTTGAGGTTCATTGTAACGATATATTAATACAAAATATGTATTTTGTATAAGATTGGTTTGACATCCTATATTATTATGAAACATTGTGACAATTTATTATATTTACAGTGTAATCATAAATTTATGAATAACTAGCTTTTTCGCAGAAATTATAACCTATGTCAGCCGCAGTCCAGTAGTTTTGGAGTCTGTTAATAGCAAAACAAACGAAACATGAAATCTCTGCTGTCTACAATATTAAATTTATGAGAAATATGATATAAACTTTTTCCCCTATCTGAACAATGTCATTCATTCGTGAACTCTTCAGTTCAAGTTTAAATTTGATAAAATGCTGGATATTCTTTTATATTCTTTGATACCACGCGAAAACCCCAATAATAAAAATTTTACTGATATTAAGCAGGGGTTGGCGACTCACCGCAAGCGATCCTTTACCGCCACGGGTTCCGAGGGCTGGGTTCTGGAACGGGGTGCGTCGACGCGGTTACCAGCGAATATATCATACACGATATATAGTCCATAGGCACTGATCCACCGTTCTTCCGAAATGTCCTTATTCTCGATAACGAACAATTCACCAAGCTCAATCAAAATTAGGTGCGCGCAGTTAACAATTTGAAATCACAGTAGTAAACCGTCACCCAAGGATTAAGGGTGGGGATTTGGAACGAAGACAGCTAATCGCCTTGCCCATAGACAATAAAAATTTTACCCACAGTTGTGTTGTCTTTGTATAGCCAATTATCAATGATCTGTTTCGTTACGGAACATGCCGCTCACCTTAAAGGAACGTGCCTTTAACATTAAATGAACAAATTGAATATTAAATTTAGAACAAAATAAAATATAAATAAAAAACTTAGAACTAAGATTCGATATGCAACGATTAATTGTTTATTCGATAGGGAGTGGACACACCTTTACAACAGGTCGCTTGTAAAATGTATTGCCCCTTTGTAAAGTCACCACACGAGTAACATTATCCGAACCTGGATGTAGAGCATGGACACGTGCTAGTTTCCATTGTAATGGTGGCAGGTGATCATCGCAAACTACCACAATAGTACCCTCACGAATAGAAGACCCGCGAGTCTCAAACCATTTTTGACTTTGCTGAATCTCATGAAGATACTCTCTACTCCATCTCTTCCAAAAATGCTGAACGGACTGCTGTACCCAGCGCCAACGCGTAAGTCGATTAGTATTCTCGTCCACCAAAGAAACATCAGGCAAAGCAATCAAAGGTTCTCCTATCAGAAAGTGTGATGGAGTTAAAGGAAGCGGATCAGGCGAAGCACTGATTGCACAGAGTGGACGCGAGTTCAGTATAGCCTCTATTTGACATAGGAGGGTATGCATCTCGTCATATGTTTGAGTACGAGTGCCAATAACACGATGTAGATGATGCTTAAAACTTTTGACACCCGCCTCGAATAGCCCACCGAAATGACTTGCGTATGGTGGCTGAAAGTGCCACGTTAGGCCTTGTTTAAGTGTCTCTCGATTTAAATTAGCCTGTACAGAGTCGCTGTTTAAGAACGCGAACAAATCCCTTAAATAATTATTACATCCGACAAAGTTCTTCCCACAGTCCGAAAAAATATCAGTACATAAACCTCGACGGGATGTGAAACGCCGCAAAGCCGCGAGAAAAGCTTCCGTGGAAAGCTCGGACACAAGCTCTAAATGTATGGCCTTAACGCTCATACATACAAAAACTGCAACGTAACATTTCACAACTTTAGCATTGCGCACCTTATTTGCACGTACGTAAAAAGGACCCGCGTAATCTACGGCGGTCTTAATAAAGGGTCGCGAGGGACGTAAACGAGTAGCAGGTAACGGTGCCATACGTGGCTGATTAGACTTAGGACGAGAGCGAAAACAAATAACACAGCGATGTATGCGCTGGCGCACGATATCGCGACAAGAAAGTATCCAAAAACGTTGTAATAATAAGTATTGGACTGTTTGTGGGCCGGCATGTAAATACTTTATATGCGCATCGTCAATAATGAGATTGGTTAAAGTATGTTTTTTCGGTAAAATTAATTGATGCTTTGATTCAAATGGTAAAAGAGACTTATGAATTCTGCCTCCCACACGTAAAAATTGATTTTCATCCAGAAATGGCGTTAAACGACGTAATTGATTTGAAGGCAATTTACCCTTTGAAATGTTTTCAATGTCATTACTGAACACACTATGTTGCACTAAATAAATAAGTTTTTTTAAGGAAAAATTATATTCCGGCACAGTTATATAATTAGGGCAAGATTTAATGTGTTTTTTACATTTGAAATAAAATCTAAATATTATTGCAGTAACGCGAACAAGTTTTCCTAACGTAGAAAATCGAGAAATTATCTCTACATCCGGTAAGGGATCCAGTGTAGTTAAATTAGTGTTAATCAAATTAATATTGAGACGCTTTTCCTCTTCCGTTGTATAGTAAGACTTTGATTCCGGCCAGCAAGCTTCGTCCTGTCGGAGCCAACTTGGACCTTGGAACCACAAATCATGTTCTATAAATACGCCAGGTAGCATACCACGAGACGCAGCATCAGCAGGGTTATCGGTCGACGGTACATGTCGCCAGCAGTTAACGGGAACGCGTGAAAGAATCTCGCTAGTGCGATTAGAAACAAATGTTTTCCATTCATGTGGTGGCGAACGTAACCACGCTAACACTATGGATGCATCAGACCAAGCGTAAACTTGATCACCCTTGACGTAATCTGAGTAGGTAACTAACACCTGCTGTAGTAGTTTTGACAACAATAGGGCTGCCATAAGTTCGAGACGGGGAATAGTAAGACGCATACGAAGTGGAGCGACTCGAGTTTTGGCTATAATAAGCGAAGTACGAACATGCCCGTCTTTGCCCGTAAGGCGTATGTATACACAGGCGGCAAAAGCCTTTTCTGAAGCATCGGCAAAGCCATGAATCTGAACAGATCCTAAATCAGAAAAAATGTGCCTTGGGAACGACACATTCGAAATAAATGGTAACTGACTACTAAATGATTTCCATGAATTAACAATATCAATCGGCGGTGCTTCATCCCAACCTATATTGGCTATCCACAAAAGTTGGATCAAATGTTTGGCATATAAAGTAACTGGCGCTAAAAGGCCCAATGGATCGTATATTTTAGCTATCTCGGAAAGAATAGCGCGCTTGGTGCTTAAGCAAGGTGATATTTTGACATTAAAATTGAAACAGTCGGAAATAGGGTTCCATTGAAGTCCAAGGACCTTGACCTGTTCATCGTGTTCCATTTCGGCGAATCGGACTTCATCGAGCCGCTCACCATGAGAATCTGGGGGAATTACTGCAGCAAGTACCTCTGGTGAATTACTATGCCACTTTCGAAGCTCGAAACCCGCCGTCTTACAAATATTAATAAGCTCTTGTTGAACTACTAAAGCTTCATGAACAGTAGAGGCACCGGAAGTGACGTCATCTACGAAAACATCATTTAATAAAACCTTAGAAGCAAGTTTGAATCGTGAAGCCTCATCTATAGCCAATTGCTGGATAGTTCGGAGAGCCAGATATGGAGAGCAATTCACTCCAAATGTGACTGTAGAAAGACGATAATCACGGATAACCTCATCAGGCGACTTCCGCCATAAAATGCGCTGAAAATCCCTATCTTCCTTTCGAACTAAAATATTCCTAAACATTTGTTTGATGTCAGCAGTGAAGGCCACTGAATGAATACGAAATTTTAAAATAACATTAACTATATCTAAATGAAGTTTAGGACCTGTCAACAAAATGTCATTCAATGAGTAGCCACTAGAAGTTTTACACCCGGCGTCGTAAACTACTCGAGTGCGAGTGGTCTCACTGGATTCTTTGACCACGCAATGATGCGGAATATAATAAGTGGCCCCTGATGTCGGCTCGCCCTTAACGGGCTCCATGTGCTTCATATCCAGATACTCTTGGAGACAGGCATGATAGTCTTCCTTAAGCTTCGGGTTTCGCTCGAGACGAAACTCTAACTTACGAAAGCGCGCAAGTGCAGTTTGACGGGATTCGCCTAGAGGGGGAGCCTCCGGCTTAAAAGGCAAAGCGACCACGTATCGCCCCGTTGCGTCACGTATATGCGTCTTTTGAAAAAAGGATTCGCATATTTCTTCATCAGGAGTGTAACTCCGTTTTTCAGGAAGTGACTCTAATTCCCAAAATCTCTGAAGGTTGTCATTGTCAAATGAACTAAAACAAACTTGAAGTTGAGACGGAGAGGAAACAATATCTAGTTTACCTAACAATAAATAACCGAATATACTATTTACTGCTATCGGTGAACCTGGTAAGCCCGTAATGACGTCACTCAAAAGCACATGGGATAGTATATCCGCTCCTAATAACAGGTCCACTGGCTGTGGCGTATGAAAAGCGGGATCCGCTAAATTTAAATCTTTTATATGAGGCCAACCAGTGTACGGTAACTGCATACTCGGCATTTGTGAAATTAATTTGTTTAAAATTAAAAGATTTACCGGAACTAAGGGTTCTAATCTACCCTTAGGCGCGATATTACAATTTATAAATCCTTTGCTACGCGCCGCTTCACTATTGCCTATACCGAACACAGAAACATTAACATGTCCGCGCATCAAACCCAGGCGCTGCGCACACGCCTCAGTGATAAAACTCGCCTGACTTCCAGTGTCTATAATACAGCGAACGGTCGCTATTTTCGCCGCACCTATGCATACGTCGACGAGTGCCGTAGACAATAGCACCGTAGTCGTACGAGCGAACGCGGCATTGGACGCGCAACAATTATGAATCACGTTCTCATCAGCGGGAGCAACGCACTGCGGATCATTCGTGGTAGCGGTTACAGGCATCTCAGCTACCACTGAAGGTGGGAGCGAGACTGCATTATTTGCAGATATTTTATTATTAGTTATCGGTAACGATTTACTTGAAAAGTGAATTAATGTGTGATGTCGCTTATGACATGTACGACAGACAAAACTAGAATTGCATTGATTCACATCATGCCCAAAATGCAAACAATTATAACAAATATTTTTCTTACGAACTAAAGCAAATCTATCTTGAGGGGATAAGTTTAAAAATTGCGAACACTTTGTCAACGTATGTTGAGCATTACAACATAAGCAATTCTTATTCTTATGAGTCTGGTCATAAGACCGATTATCATTTGACGGTTTTGAAACCGGTGTGACATTAGCAGCAAACGAACGAAGTTGCCGTTGCTGCAACTGGTTTTCTACGCGATTATTGTGACGGTGGCGCATATTCACATTAGCCACACTAGATAATTTATTGTACTGTCCGCTGTTAGTCGAACAGATAATTTCCTCAGCTGATATTTCGCGTTCTAAGAAACAAATCAATGTGCTAACGTTTGGAATGTCGGACGAATTAGTTAAAGAACGTTCATAAGATTTACGAGTGTTAATAGGTATTTTTCGTAACAAAATGCTAAGTAACAAAAAACTCCATTCGCTTACGGGAAAGTGCATAATCTCCAGTGCTTTGATGTTTTCTTGGTAGACATTTAATAAATTACGTATACTTTGAGACGATCTATCGGAACACTGTTCGATGTCGAGAATTCTGTCAAGGTGTTTTGAGGCAATAACTCTTTTATTCTCATAACGAGATATCAAAATATTTAAAGCTACCGAATAGTTCTCGTCTGTAATAGGGATAGATTTAATTAAATTGTGGGGTTCGTTGTGTACCGTAAGTAATAAGTAACGGAATTTTTCCGCCTCTGTGTAGGCACTGTTTAAATGGACTAATGATCGAAACAAATCGAAATAGGAAGGCCAATCCGTAGGATCGCCGCTGAAATTAGGCAAAGGCAAAGTTGGTAAATTCTTATTATAATTAGATGACTGAACTAAAGGCGTTATTAACGGACGACTCATACGTCGTTGCTCTTCATCCACCCTCTTTAAATTATTTAAATTAGTGATAATAGCGTAGTACAAATCATTGAAATCGTTGCGTATCTTAATCTGTTCCTCTTTGTTAAAAGACCTTAACTTGATTAACGTTTTTTCAATTTTAGTTTGAACTTTATTGAATTTACGTTGGTGAGAATTTAAATCAGTAGTTCGCGAGCGAAACTGTTGGACATCTGTCGCTGCGAACTGTAATGTTCGTTTTAACTCATCGAGAATAAGATCTCGTTCGAATAAATCTTGTTCACACGGCGATTCATCATCAGACATTTTGCGTAACAAAGATGACTGCTTCGAATTCGCTGCGTCACTATCCATGATAATAAGTACGTAATACTGTTTAGAGACAACACAACTGAAAGATAGCAATCCGGTTCGAACGGATCAAAAGAAATTATGTACGATATTAAGCAGGGGTTGGCGACTCACCGCAAGCGATCCTTTACCGCCACGGGTTCCGAGGGCTGGGTTCTGGAACGGGGTGCGTCGACGCGGTTACCAGCGAATATATCATACACGATATATAGTCCATAGGCACTGATCCACCGTTCTTCCGAAATGTCCTTATTCTCGATAACGAACAATTCACCAAGCTCAATCAAAATTAGGTGCGCGCAGTTAACAATTTGAAATCACAGTAGTAAACCGTCACCCAAGGATTAAGGGTGGGGATTTGGAACGAAGACAGCTAATCGCCTTGCCCATAGACAATAAAAATTTTACCCACAGTTGTGTTGTCTTTGTATAGCCAATTATCAATGATCTGTTTCGTTATAATCTCAACATGTGGTTGCTCAATTTATCAGTGGCTTCAAACTTATTTGCTTCAATTTCGTAACATTATCAAGATCTAATCGATTTTATTATGTCCTATAAAGAACAATTTTATCAGACGCCAATTAACAAGATGTTTCGTACAAAAACATGGAAAACCAATTTCATTTCTTCACTTATACTTGTTCAATAAATATAGGATCTCCTAAGTAACAGTCTTTAAAAAATTACCCTTGGACTGCTATTAGCTTGCTGGTTTCCTGTAGATAAGCAATGTACATACACCAAACAAGACGATCTAGGGCGTTATAAAAGCAAAAATATCTTAATACCTGTTTAATTAATCATTGCGTTAATAGCTGAAGCTTTGTAGACTTAAAACCTGCTCGATGCACGCGAGAATCAAGGCGCTACCACTCGGAATGGGCAAAGGCAAAGGAAAACCTGTTATTCAGACCGCAACTGTATCGGCCACTTCAGAACTTCGTAGTTGTTATGATGTAATCGATTAATAGGCGTAATTTAATAACCATGATTAAAACGATTATAATTATTTACATTACCAAGGAGGCTTGATAAGTCCAGTCCAGTTTTCAGTCCTTTAGTTCCTATAACGCTTTTTATTCAATATATTTTGGGAGTGTTTTTCTTTGCTTTTTTTGAAAAAATACTTTTCAAGTTCTGTGCAAATATATTTGCGACCTTATTACATGTATTATATAACAATAAAGTAAGTGTAAATTTTACTAAACATAATAATGTATATTACGTTGGTTATAAAACTTAGGTTTTTAATAAATATGTATATTAAAATTGGTGCTAATAATAGAAAAGAAGTGTGCACCGTTTCACATCCTACTTGAAAGACTTGTGTTCTTAATGTGATTTCTGCTCGTGAGCCAATTGTAATGTAAAATTAAATCTCGTCCCTTGAATTCCTTCAAATAAATGTGTCTATGGCAGTAAGAACGTTTCCAACAAATAAATGGCACGGTTCTTTATAGGCCGCGAACAGCCCTATGACCCTTTCGCGCCGTATAAAGTGTCAGCAGACACATACTTGACCTTGGATATGAGACTGGAATTGTCTCGATCGTGACATCGTTTAGTTCCCCTAGTAACATTTCGCGTGGACAATTGAAATCGTGAGGTCAACATTGGCTCGGGCTGTCTTGCAAATTTCTCTTTCTCATACATACACCAGTCGATAGGTTCTGTATTTTGTATATTTTATATGCGTCATTAGTGTCGTTTGTTAGCGTTTATTGGCTGTGCTCAGTTTGTTCGGTCTGATCTTAGAATGAAGGTTATTTTGTTAGGAGTGATTTATCGTTTGTATTTTGAACGCTGAATGTGTCAGGATAATATTTTTAGAAACAAATTAATATAATACTTATGACCTTTTGCAATCCGGACGACTGCTCTAATCACTGAGGTACTATAAATACAATAATAGGGACAAAGTATATTTTTAGGCGTTTTTCGTTAAGAAATGTTAATTAATATATCAAAAAATTAATTAAGTTTCCAAATACTACTCTGTGTTGTATTTGATAATGCTACGAAAATAGTGTTTCTTATAATATTTAGTTATTTTTAACTCATTTTGAAAGGATATCTGGGAAAAGAGGGATATAACGCGAATTTGACTCACCCCGTGCCCCTGTCTGTGACGTGGTGCCATTGATGGGGAGTTTTATCGACACCTCTGACCACAGACCAGGGAATAAATTTTATAGTTTAATCCTAAAGAAATCAACAATCTCCGATGCTTGATATTAAACCTTTTGTTGACTAAATAATTATAATCAACCTAGTAAGAATGCATAACTTATAATTTATCAAATATGGTTTGCTTGTATTTTCTTGGCTAATACTAAATTTTTATCATTATAATAAAAAAGATATATATTATTTGTAAAGCTCTTAGTAACTTTGTGAGCCTTAAATATCTATAAGCTGCGTCAATGCGGTCCAGGATGCTGGCACCCCCGTCTCATAACGTCCCAGCTACGACTTTTAACCTTTAACCGTTGTTAAGTTATACATAGCTTTGTTCACTTAATTCCAATGCGACTTTCGCTTTGAATAAAAAATATAAAATATCGTTCAACTAAAAAACGCTTATACATTACTTAATGGACCGTTAAACAATACCTCACTCGCATCATAAGGCAACCATTTTACATCTAACATCAAAACAATAATTCCGCTTCCCTTCATCTTGCCATTTATTCCTTAGTAGGCACAATTGCTCGCTCGGTTATATCAGTTACACAGCACACTCAAATTGAATATTATAACAAATATTATTACCGGTTTCCTCCAATTCTTGTCCGAATGTACCGTTGCCGTAGCCCTAATCTTATTCGGTCGGAATCAATTTGAGCAGTAATACAATATCAAAGTAAATTCAGATGAGCAATAAAGATTGTATTCCTTATGCTTACACCATTGTCTTGCATCTCATAAACGCGCTTAACCGCAAACGCATATTATTATATTCATTGCGAAGGACTGCATGTCTTTGTAACATTATTGTGTCGTGTACCACTACAAGTGCCTAGAAACAGTCATCGTTAGTTTTGTATATAGAGCTTTATATGTCATCTCGCCACTTCAAAATATTCAAATGAGTGTATAGATTAGGTTTAACATAACTTATGCGTTTATCCAAACATTTGTGCCCAATTACTATAATCTAATGTGATCGCGCCGGTTTATGTCGGGTATGGTCGCTATAACGAGTAGTGGGACGACGTTTCCGTGTGTGTACAATAGGGCACGACGACGGCCGCTGTTGGCAGCCTGCGCGAGCGCACCGTGCGCCGACGGACAGAATCCATGTATGAACTCCAATAATCCAGCTAAGATAATAAGGATTACGTGTCCTTTTAAACCAAACTGTTCATCAACGTTAATTGTGATTTTATTTTTTGTCTGTCTGCATATTAGCACCATCAACCTAAGAGCAAGTCTTCCCTATAGATAAGATCATTAGGGAATTAAGCCCATTACCCATCAAACATACTTAATGCTCTTTGCAGATGCAACCGACGGCTGAAAATAACAAAATCCTAATAAAATGTTAATTAATCATGAAAAAACTATCAAGGCATCAAAATAAGAATTTCTTATTTCAATTAGAACATTTCAAGTAGAATAGAATAACAATTTATTAACAAAAGGTGAACATGCAATATAAATAACAAACATAAAGATAAAAAATTAAAATAGAAGTCTTGCCAAAATCGAACTATAAATAAGAGAAACAAATTGTATTAGAACTTGGCTAACTAAAATTCTCTTTTCAAATGCAACCTCTTAGATTACAAATGTTCTACAGAACAACTTAATTTTAAGAACATAGGTATATTATTTATTTTATAATACGTACTTTTGAAACTTAAGATTATATATAATACGACTTATATATAATCTTAAGTTTCTACTGTGAATCACTACGTAGCCGATATGTAATATTACGAAATTTTATATTAATCGTAATGATTATACATACGTATTGTTAATTTTTTTTTAATAATGCCTTATTTGGCAAAGTAGACGTCATCTTCTCAATTCGTCTGAGTGGCCTATTTATTTTATTTCATGTTCTTTTTACCTTTATACGTGCCTAGCAAAGCACAAAGGAGTTCAACAAATCTTATCTCACAATAGTGTACTGTGATAGTAAACGGAATACTCCAGCTATAGCCCCAGCGCCATCGAGATCCCCGATATCTACAGATAATGCATATGTATCCGGAATCAAGTTGAGTTATGATTTACCTTGGTTATGTTAGAAATGGTATTATAGACGTTTCCGCTTGTGTCCCGTGGCTGCGCCGTGCGTCTAGAGTGGGGCGCGGCGAATTGCACTGCACTAAGCACAGCATGCTTTGACATGGGTACAACTTCAACACGCAAGTCTAGCCACCAACACATTCAGGCGCATGAAACCCTGATAACTGGACCTCAAATTATAATGCAATATATACTAATATCAGAGTACAAGGGACAAAGTCGATTTTTTACGTATTTTTCATTAAAGAAACCATTGAAGTATTTGTAAAAATATTTCTTTCGGCTGTTTTGGTGGATTGCCTGATCATTGATGAAAATACGCACTGTAGAAGCGAAAAAGTAACAAGTGCTTGAAAAAATCGTCAGTCCTATTAATTAGGTCCTGGATAGGTCAGTGGTTAGAGCAGTCGCCCAGATTGCGAAAGGTCATTGGTTCAAATCCTATATCAGAGTGCCAGGGACAAAGTTAATTTTTTAAGCGTTTTTCATCATGAATATTTTTCAGTATAGGATTGTGAATTCATAATTGATCAAATATAATAATAATAATATTTATTAAAATCTTCTATACATTTACAATAAACTTAAAGTTAGACATATTCATACGGGATAAATAACGTTATGTGCTTAAACTAGGTCATCATATATGTCAGGTTACACAAGAGACACATTAAATAATCTAAATATAAAGTACCACGATTCATAAAAAAATAATAAACATATATTTTTTACCAAAAGTAACGTTTCTACTGAAGTACTTAATTAAAATTTTAAAATATTTAACATTTTATAACTTTATTTCTCGGTATCTTCATAAGTCAGACTTTGAAGAGCTTCAACTTTTATTAATTATATACATGAAAATGTTTTATAATATTTTTAACAAACTTCAAAATCGAAAAGGAAAAGATTCTTCTATTTCCAAATTCTTGCGGTTTTTATTCTTCAAATCTTCAAAAACGTAAAAAGTAATTATTTATATTGAAAGAGGTTCATATTATGTCCATGGAAATTGTATTATAGTCGGGCGATTAATATTAATAACAGTTAACAACCTTAACAAAATTGTTGGAGCACTTCATTTTTTGTACTTTGGTCAATGTCTACGATATCGAAAAACATCAAAAATATGGCGGAAATATGCGTCATCGCTAGATTTTAGATAAAATATGCAATGACTACTAAGAATTAACTCAATGTGCATTTGCATATAACCCGGTCTTTACTGATAATATTTAGCCTGTTAATCCTATCCTATTAATATTATTTTGAATGTTTCTTTGTATGGATGTTTGTCTGTCAATTACGCTGAAACTACTGAACGGATTTTGATGAAATTTGGTATACAGATAGGGTATTAGCTGACTTAGATAATGTGATACTTTTTATCTCACTAAACATTTCCGTAGGGACCACGCGGCCGAAGCCACTGGCGAAAGCTAGTTTTTTTATAAATAAATGTTACTAAAGTAATTTTATTGTATACATGCCTCTGTAATCGATGGAACCGTGAATTATATTTGTAACTTTGCAAAAAATCTTAACAATCAATGTTATCCGAAGATAACTCTGTGAATGAATTAAATAACAACAATAATAAGTCAACAATTAACACGAACTTTGAAACTTTTTAAATATAAGTTTGAATGAAAATAAAATATGTAAATCTTAATTTATCACAAAATGAATTCATAGACGAAACATCGGAGTTCGGAGCGCCGGAGTAATAATAAAAATTACATCTCTTCGCTAATTAATCGAAAAAAGTTATTACAATTGCACTGTAGAGATACTACGGAAAAAACCTAAAAAAAAAACACTAATTAAAAAATATAGTCACCTTCCATAAAAATAATTCATTTATGGAGTACCAAATATAACTTCTTCCCACACTTTTTAAGCTACAAAATGTCTACATATCACAACAACGTAAAAAGGATATTTAACGGTCTTCAAGGCTAGAAATGGTCATTAACTGTTGCCTTCTTAAAAGCTTTATTTGACCTCGTTTGAATGATAACCCCTCTTGAAATGAGCACACTTTATTATCAAATTAATTCTGTAAACGCAACATCTAGGTTAAAAGCCTGATCATCTCTTATGATTTTAGAAAGTTTTGTGCCGAATTTATATTGCTGCAAAATTCAATCACTTTTAGTGACAATATGATATTTTTTTTTTGTTTACAAATATCTCTGAATTTCGAGCGATGCTTATAATATTTCTATGTCGTCGTTTAGTTTTCAAATAAATGGGTAAGATAATTTTTATTCTATTATTATTCTCGCTAATATTCGCTACTGCTTCGATACAAAAACAAAAAGTTATTTTAATTGAAGCTCTTTATTATATTTATGGTTATTTTGATTTACGATCTTGTTTATCGATTAAACCTATAACTATCGTATAGATATAATTACTAAATCAAATAGGCTCTCGTTCTCATATAAAAGCCGACGGATGTTCAGGTTTATGTAAAGCACTACATATAATCACATATCCGACCGCTAACGGTGTAACTACATAGTTGCGTGACATACCAACTAGTAATTTCCGCACTCAATTACAATTCATTCAGTCGTTTACGAAATAATTCTGAGACGTTCGTGATTTAGAAATGTATGATAGGTGCTCTAGTCACAGTTACGGTCGCCTACTTGCCATAAATGGGCCCACACACGAAGCTAGTTTTTTGTGTGTACGTCTAAGTACCCTTTAATTTTCTCATTGTAATAACACTACAGTGGAGTATGCTTTTAAAGTGTATAGCAATGGTGAATGTAAAAAGAGAATTACCATCTTAATTATGTCAAATTATTGTAATGTTCGGCCGCAATTCGACAATTGATATTTAACCACAGACGTACCGTATGACTGGAGTATGGAAATATACAATTATGAAACTCCCTATAGACTTTTATCTGGCTAGATTATAGCATCCGTGTCGCTTTGATCGGAAAGAAGTTTCATAACAACAAATTGAAATCGTGATATCTATCTAAATGGAGATAATCTCAATAAAAAAGTATCAGATCTATTTCTATTTTTCCGTTAAAGACTGCCCGCAGGGACGCGATAGCCTCGAGATTTCAGTAACCAGTATTAATGATTTCTATTAGCTTTAAAAAAGTTAGAACCGAAATGATTCCAATATTAGAAGGTATGTCAAATCGATGATTGCGGTTGTTGTCATCAAATCTCACGTCATCATCAAATCCCACGTCATCATCAATAATCCAGTGCTCCAATTTTAATCGTTATCTAATTAATTAATCACGAACCCACTGCCTGATGATGAACAGATAATATGTTAGATCTTAATGCACATAGATTAATCATAACAAACTCGTCAAAGGGACGGTCCAATCTTTTGTAAATATTATATTATTTAATCTAATAATTATGGATCCTGTGTCGCAGCCAAGTGGTATAATCAGCCAACTTACTTCTGTAAGATTACTTATCTCTGAAGCCCAGTGGGAAGGCACAAAATACGATTAGAAATAAAACAGTGGCTTGTTAAACATCCGTATTCTCCGTACTCTATGGCCAAAATAGTAGAAACCAACCAATGTATTTTAAATTTATATTACTATATATCATACAAGAAAACCGATTTAACGAATGTCATGAATACCGTTCGCAAATTTTTTGCATCAGTTTTTTCTGTAATTACTGCTTACAACAACAGCTTAATTTATGCCCTATGGGCCCGACGTAAAAAGTATGTCTTAATTAACTATGTACGTATTCCAATTAAAAAGGCATCGCAGAGTAACGGTACTCTCCAATCGATATAGAGCAAATCCAAAACAAGATATTCGCTAAATATAAATAGATATTACGTCTACTTTTACTGCTAGATCAAAACAATCGCCGTCGCCAGCTCCGTGTGTCAGATTTGCTCATTGTTTACGACGCTTCCTAGTCGCCATATTGGATACTCCTCGGGGAGCTTGTTATAGGCAACCGGGAGCGGTATGTGTAAACGAGCCGAACAAACCAGACGCTAATTCTTGTTTATGACACTTGCTCCGAGATACGAGCCGAGCATTAAGTGGTTACCAACAATCAAACCGGCATACAAACAGATTCCATTTCATGTTTGACGTGTACCGTTCATAATCCTTCCAATACATATTGTTATTTGCATTTGATTGTTTCAATACTTGACCACCTTTCGTTGATCGTATTAGATGGGCAGTGTGCGACGTCAGACACTTTCATTTCAATTTGTTTTTTCGGTTTATTAACACAGTGTATTAATGCAGAGTGTTGAGTATCTTCGAGTGCCAGTGACACAGATTTAATGCGACATAATATTCGTAATGTTCGGGCACACGACGAGGGATACCGTTCATAGTTTCCTCTCGTATTCCGAGAAGCATAACGGTGCACACGCCTCGAACACAAAACGATCCAGTTTCATAATAAAATTTAGTAGTGTCTGGTGTTGTTTTATGACCCTGGCAAACTTAGATTTTGTCGAAATACCTCAACAGGATTTTTTTTTACTGCACATTTACGGTCTATGAAGCTTTTTAATATTTATCTCGCGATATATTGTAACGATAGTTTATCTCAACGTCTCGTGTGCCGCGTAAATTTTCTCTCGCCATAAGTTTTAGTGTCGCACGTTAAAGGAATACATTTATGTGCTCTATGTTCTACAACTTAAGAGTTTCCTCGGAGATGCTGATATTTTTAATGATAATGCAATACTTGTGTTAACGTCATTGACGATTTAATATATTGTTGTGATGGCTATGATAAGGTAACGAAGTGTTACAGATTACGTAAGTTCCGAATATGTTTACGTTTGATGAACCGAAGCCTGTGATGGACTATGATTTTCTTAGAAAAAAATGACCACATATGAGTTTTATTACTAGTAAGCGTAAAGTTTCAATTACATTTAATAGCAAACCAATATGAATTAGAAAAGATGTCTTAACAAATACATCCCAGTTTATATTTCCTCAATGAATTCACAAAGAAGTTATAGTTGCGAATTCGATAAATCAACAAGTGGTATAGTGTCGAGGACACAACGCATCGGAGTAAGAGTTGGCGACATTTCAAAGCCTATTTCGAACAGTGGACCTATTTATTCTTACAATAAAACCAGTACAGACTGTGTGACTGACTTTATGAGAATTACAAATATTTATGCGGGAGTTAACTTTGTTAGCATTGGAATGTGTAAAACCATTAAGCCACTTGTTCACTGTTCCAACTGGGGTCCGATTATGAGGATCTACGTCCGCCGTCACTATTTTATTTTTATTTTATTCGTTGTAATTCTAAGACTTTGATATTTTTCCGGATTTATTGGTGAAGTCTCGTGCGATACGATCTAGGAGTCTGCGATTAATATCTCAGCTGTTTGAAATTTCCTTATTCAATTTGCGATCTTATGAATTCTAACGTATCGTTTTTATTCGTCTTCAGTCGTTAATATCCACCAATCTACAGTGGTTTGAGTTATTTATGGATTACGTGAATTTAACATAGAAGCACTAAAGTTCATTTACAACAATCGAAAGCATACATTTGATCAACTTAATATGTATTAATACATGAAGCAAAACTTCGGACCCCTTTTTACTAAAACTAATAACGGCTATGAAATATGGCACAGTTAAACTTTATATGGAGAAGATGTACAGCTTGCAGATTTTTTTCAAAATACGCGGATTCAACGAAAAAAGACATTAAACACACACTACGATATCAAACAATCATAAACGAGTATATCTAGTCTTTGTTACCTTTAAAAAACCTTAAAAATGTTAAAAATTTTACAGTTTGTTTATAATAACACGGATTATAATAAATATATAATTGTAATAGTTTTCTTCACAATAATATTGTAAGATCCTATTAATATTATAAAGGCGAAAGTTTGTAAGTATGGATGTATGGATGTTTGTTACTCTTTCACGAAAAAACTACTGGACGGATTTGGATAAAACTTTACAGCAATATAGGTTATACATCAGAATAACACATAGGGTACTTTTTACTGGGAAAACTTCTCACTCCCACGGGATACCGACTTCCACGCGGACGAAGTCGCGGGCGTCCACTAGTATAGATATAAAGCAATAGCAACAAGTGTACTGGATTTTTCTCTGGACCGCAGCTCGTATTTCTAATTTTAATGTCGCCGAAGATAAAAGTTTTGATGACCCACGTGGACTCGCTTTCATCTGGTTCCGACCTTTTGACAACTGGTATAACTCGTATTTTGTTCCAGTTTGAAACGTGAAAGAATAGTGGTGTAATTAGTATAGACACATAAGACCTTATCATTATGATGTTCCTGACAGGTGTCATTAGAATTGGTTTGCTTCTATGTCTCCCCATAGGTAGATTTATAACCTTACTTTCAATCGTTATTGTAATAAGCGCCATTTCATCAATAGATATTTTCATGACTTCTACTTCTTTTCGAGATTAATACCTAAAGACGTCTATGTTTTTATTATTAACTGCATTTTTTCCTTTGCCTTATTAAATAGATCATTACATTTGTAGAACTAATGATTTAACGATTTTCATTCAATACTCATGTCGATTTCAAAGTGTTCTTTATCAAAGAACATAAGGGGACTTATAGCATTAAGTATCCATTCAGGATTGAGGAAATTTCTACTACACAAACAAGTGTGTAATTTATAACGGTTGATATAAGGATTTGTTTTGTTTGCAGATCGGCGGTAACAGCGGTATCGTGGCATCCCCAGTCCGGGCTGCTTGCGTCGGTGGACAAGGGTAAACGGGCCGTGATTTGGGGGGATTTGTGACAGGCATGGGAGGCACTTCCCCCGCCTCTTATAGAACAGGTAATTATGTTTAAACAGCAACATTTAATAGAACTGAGCAATTGTATATCAAAGCGGTTGCACTCACACTAATTCCATTGTGAAGTTATGTTGATTTGATAATGTTAATCAGATTACCATAGAATTATACTACAGCCAAATTCGATGAAGAATGACTACCAACAAAGCGTTGCTTAGCAACCAGTGACAGACAGAATTAATAACATTTCTAAACTAGACAACATTATTTACTTTTTTCCATTTCGAAATACTACTTTATGAAATAATTTAGATAGAATTCAGCAATTGAATTATATGGTACTGTTTTGAAAAATACCTAATCTTTGTATTCTATTGTCTTTACATTACAAGGAATATGTCATGTATAAACAAAAACCAGTTGTTTTATTTATAAATGTATTAATACTTCATAAACTTGCTATTTATAAATAATGCAATCGATTCACAATGCTATAGACACATTATTATATGAAATAAAAAATCTTTTGTCCTTTTGAACAGTAAAAAAGAATACCGAACTCTCTCACAGGGGGGGTCGGCTTACATAATGCGATCAATTTCAAATGTAGTCGATCTAAAGGAACATGTTTTAAAATAATTGACAACTTTATTTGGAAAGTTAGTTTAAAACTGCTAACATGTTTCTAATATCTGAACTCTTATAATAAATTATTGGGCTGTCAAGTAAAAATAATTTGAACTTAATTACTATTTTCCATTTTTTTTCCAAGTTTTATGAGTGTTCCTGGTAATTCATGGCATTAAAAAATATTACTCATAAAATTACGAAGTAATGTGCAGTATCCTGGTGAGAAATAAGAGTTATGATCGAATTTGGCGGGGGTATAACTCAAAATTACATTAACATTACATCCATCGTTCTAATTAAAGTTATCAGAAACAAAAAACCATATACTAAAATTGCCAACGGTACTGTTTTCCCAGCACACGTCCTTGCTTTTATAGTTTCTGGGATGTCCTCGATAGTTATCCAGCAGTTTCCTGGGTTATAAAGCCCTTTGATAAAGTTATGTATTTAAAAATTCACACGGCGATATAATCTTTTCGTGGGTTTTTCAAGAAATTATTATTTTTTTCATTTAACTATATATTATTATTAAAAACTGTTTTTAAACTGAATTGTTCTGGGTTTCCATGTTTCTAGTTTTTGAAAGTTGATAGCCCCTATGCGTAAAAAGTACACTGTAGGATTTTTAGTGGGTAGACCTCTGTGGGTCCATTGAGCGAATACCCGCTGGATGGACCTACAGAGGGGAGCCCCACATATCCTCGTCGCTAGCGAGGCATAAGGGTACGCTGTAGAATATTTTGTGGGTAGGCCTCTGTGAGTCCATGGAGCGAATACCCGCTGGATGGATCCTCAAAGAGGAGTCCCACATGGCCTCGTTGCTGCCCAGGCGGCGAGGAATGCTTAAAGAATTTTCCGTTCAATAAAAAAAAGTTAATAGACCATATCAACTCTTATATAATAGCTCTATGATAAACAATGTAAAAGAAATACTGATATTATTATCCATTGATACTATTTAATCCTCATTATTTCTTTTAATCACCGCTGTGTGTGTGATGCCACTTTGATAAAAAGAAATTTCGTGATCATGCAATCAATAAAAATTGTTGATCAATCGCTTTCTACAAATTGAGTCAAACGGTTTTTCGGTAAGCGCGACTATCACACAATTACGATTAATTGCAAATATGTTCCAACGAAAGTTTACAGAGATTGATGAATCGGGGAAGTGAAAGAGGACAGTAGTAAGTAGAGATTGATTGACTCGACATAATTTATTAATATTTTAATATTTACTCCGATAGATATTAAAGTACTAAGTGATTTGTCAGTTCCTTTTGTTTTCGAACTGCGAAAGAATGGAATGCATTGCCTTGTCATATATTCCCCATCCCAATCAGTTTAACCTGTCACTCTTCAAAGCGAGAGTGAATAGGCATTTCCTGGGTAGGCATACCATCTTAGGCCACATCTTACATACCATTGTAGTCAAATGACAACTCAGATTAAAAAAAAACCGTTTTGCAAAGTTTATCAGACGAAAAAAAACAGTGCCTAAGTAATCTTTTCTTTTTACTTTTAAGTAACATTGTAAATGAGCCACCAACTCCTCAAAGAGTCGAATCTTCATACCGATTTATGTAAAATAATAATAAAATACAAATATCAGACAACATAACATACATTGCCCAGATTCCAAGATTACTAGTTAAAGCCCTCGTTAGCCTCGTACTGTGGCACTATAGAAAAGTTCATTTTCTACTTTGACCCAGCCGGCAATATAACCCGGGACCTAAGAGATAGCGCCTTGAAACGTCATGGAATATACAATAACATCGCCAAATATCCAACAACTGAAATATTATTTATTCGTAACATAAACTATAGTAGTAAACTTAGTTATTTAACTACAAATACTTGTTAAGTTGACTCATTCTGTTACGTTATATTAAAATATTTTAACATCAAGAAATGCTTAACTTTTACCGCGATAAATTTGTCGTAAAATTTTTTTTTTCGCATTTTTAACTAAACTCTCCCATAGCTAAGCGGACACGCGAGCGACAACGGTCGTCGTCGTTAGACCCGTAACATTGTAACCTGCGCACGTGAGGGTCGCCGGTTCAATGCCGGCGTATGCCCACAATGCCTTAGCAACAAGACCAGTTTACAGTTTCACACGTTACGCAACATTTTAGTAGATAACAGGGGAAAATGCAATATAACAAGTGTAATAAACAAATGTGAAAACATTTAGAACAAGGGAAACTTCTATTTCGACAATATAATTTATTGGTTTCCAAATTACTGATTGGTCTCTATTACCTTACAGTTTTTTTTTATTATGATGGTGTTTCTGTGATATTACCAAGTAGCTGTTTACCCGCGACTTCGTCCTAATTTATAGTCTAAATATAATACGTAAGAGAAAGAATTTTGAAAATACAATTTATTTTGAAAATAGGTCCAATAGTTATAGATTCATTCCTTTTCATAATATTAGTATAGATAAATATTTTTCTTTATTGGGGATACAAAGACATATGAAAAATCCCCAAGTCCTGCTAGACTATGCTAGTGACTTTGTGATTCTCATTACTTTTTAACGGTTTTTAAGACAACAGAGTCAGATTGGTCAGTAGTGCCTTCGCCCACGCATGTATAGCAACAGAGGATTTAAATTTACCTTTTTTTTTGTTATTGTAAAGAAGTTTGGAGTTACAAAGTAAAAAATAATAAATGTGTATTTATTTCTGATGCTTAATTATAAATTTCTGCATAATGACAAATTGATATGTTGTGACTTTAAAGTAACAAAGGGGCGAATCTTGTAAAAATGATGTGTACAAATGTGTGATCGGTATTCAGTCATTCAGTGTTCATTTTTATATTACCAATATAAATTATTCTTTTTTCTTTGGTGTTCACAATGATATCTACTAAATATTATTTTTTTTAAATGCGTGAACAGACAATCTGTTGAGCTTGAAGTCGCTGTTTCGAGTCCAGCCATCCAATTTTTTAAGTATTTTTCTAAGATAAACTTAACAATAACATAACGTTGTTGCACCACGTATACTTATTATATGAAACTGTTATGAGTGTAAACGCAATTTAGTTTTAAGCCTTTAGGGTATTATAATTGCGTGTAACGACGACCGCGGGTCAACGGAGATGGGCCCACGATGATTTGTGTGCGATCGATTATCATGCTCCAATGACCGTTATCTACCTACAACATTAATCATTATCACGGAAACTCGATTGTTAATAGGTTTAAGGGGAATTGTTATGTCTGTACATGGTTATTGTAATATAACGTCCTCTCCTCGCCGACGCATCGGTATGTTTAAACAGTCCTTCTTACTTCTCGCCATTTTATCTCATTACTGAGGGTCGTGATTTTTCTATTTGTGGAGTGATCTCCCTCCGGACATTGAGGAAGTATTTAAAAAAACATAAGTTCCCGAAATCAAACTAGATGTCGCTAAGGTACGTTCTTGTTTTCTCCATGACAACCTTTCAGTTTTCTTTCAAGTTTAAAAGTAAATTAGTTTTCAAAACTCAATAAACAACTCATATTCTATTTGTATTGATATCTAAGTTTCGAACTTTTCAAATTTCAGTTTTTTTATATGTTAGTTAAAAGAAACGGAAATTTGTTCTTCTGCCGGTTGCTCCCTTCTTGTGACCAAAGAATTTAAGAACTCTTTGTACTTAAACTCTATGAACTCAAAAATTACTGAACGAATTATCTTGCGAGAAAATGAAAACGTGAATAATGTAAACTTAATATAAGCACTTTTGAAGTATCATTTTTTTCCTTGCCACTCGTTCAGGATGTCTTTTGTCTGACTTGTCAGCAGAAGAACGATCCAAAGAAACTTATCACCTTTTCATCAGAATTGACCACATTTACATCAGTCATGTCACTTTTTCATTAATACTTTCACGAAGCAAAACAATGGGAATGATGCCGGGTAAAAAATTCAGACAAAATAATACTTATTTTTTGCTTCAATTTAACTAGCAAACAAGTATTAGCTTAGATAACAGACATTGACTTTAAAGTTGAGGCTCACACTTCACAGCTTTGTAGAATACAAAAGAGTGACGTTATGTGACAAATTAAATCAATGTACCACCATAATTTATTGATAACCCAAAAAATAAGAAATACGTGTTTAATATTATTCATAAACCAACCAACAGAAAATCGTCATCATCTCTATTAAAAAATAATATCAATCTAATAGATCTAGTAAAATATCATAAAAACGACGATCACTTATATAAAAATTACAATAAGCACCTATAAATTATCTGTAAATTATTTGTCTAATGAGTATTACACATTTGGATATTTATTATTATTATTTATCGTTGTAAGGGGCTACGCAGTTCCCCGAGGAACTGTAGTCACTGCGGCCTTAAAGATCTATTGTGACTCGCCGCCAGATCTATAGTAACTCCTTTAGCCCGGTAGACTTTAAAAAGTCTATAATATTCCTGGCCTTTAGAGATTTTATATCTTCTGGGCTGATTATATGTCGTCCCAGATGTATGCTTCGTTTGTGGATCAGTGGTCCACATTCACACACTAGATGTTTTGGTGTTTCACGTTCCTGTTTGCAATATCTGCAAATGTCAGTGTTACTTAATTTCATTGGATATTGAACATAGGTTTATTTTTTACTTTCTGACTTTGTATAACTATATTTGTCTCGCCATCTGTATTTTTTTTTTATTTATTTATAACAAAATTGAACTTTGCGTTTCCTATAACTATAAGTAACTTCAACCATTACTATATTGCATTCTAAGGTTTCGTTTAAGTTGACTGAAGGAGCTTGAACAGAAGTAGAAGATTGTCAAATGTATGCCAGCAATTGCTTCGTTCGAAGCGTTTAGGAATCAACACAGTGAACCCACTGGCCTGGTTAAAGGCCTAACCTGGATATATTTTACTGAAAGGGTAAATCGATAACCCTATTACTAAGACACCGCTGTCCGTCCGTCTGTCACCAGGCTCTATCTCATAAACCGTGATAGGCAGATAACACTAAAAAACAGAATAAGTGTTTTTTTGCTCGTTTCCTTTACAGAAACCGTCGTGCGCGATTCCGCCTCACACTTGGCTGGTTTTTATAAGCACACGCTTGCTCTAGCTCATTCGCGTGTGCAGCCACTACCAATCTTAAACTGTTTTAATGGATGGTAATTTGGAAACACCGTCGACATAAATCATAATATATGATATGAAAAAAATGTTCACAAACTTGTAATTTAGTTAATAACAGCGATATCGCAGGCATACGATTTTATATAATGAAGACGAAATCAAGCCGATAAACGGGCTGGCTGATATTTGTTGCCATCTTTTTTATGTTGTTGTATTTTTTTTTTTTACTTTTCATAACGAAGTTATAGGTACATAAGTAATCAGCAGACAATTAAAAAATCCATTATCTTTACAAGCTTCTTCTGGTCGTGAGTGCGCATTTCATTATGATTTCGAAATGTTAATATCCGGTGAACTACTTAGCACGATATTGACAAATAGGAATTAATATTAATATCTATTTGATAAATATGAAAGGCAATTTGATGATAACCAATTTCCACTGTTTCCCTTAATACGCAATAATTACTATTGCTATATGCAAAATTGATAAAAAAAGCTTTAATATTTTTGAGGCAAATGTCAATTATTAGGAAATTGATTTCTATCATATTTTTAACTGTATAAATATTGTCAATTCACTTTCTAGAGTGAAGTTTGGTGTGGACACAGCATTTCTTGAGCTTGTGTTGATATGCCTGTGGGCTTGTCAGGCTTTGCGTTTAAATGAGGTGTTCAGAAGGCATGCTTCCCATCACAATGGGAAAATGTCTTATTTTCACTTTATACAGATGCGACTCGATTGGGTATTATTGGATTAGACATTATTGTGAAATTAGAGTATTTGTTATTGAAGCGACAACAAAAATACATCATAGGTGAAATTTAAAACTGCCTCACATTCACGGTTCTTGATAGACTTAGAAGTTTTAGTAATAGGGTTCCCGTTTTACCCTTTGGGTGTGGAAATTTCAAAGCAAAAATCATTGTTACAAACTAATGTTACATGTAATGATGTGAAAATGTCGTTTCATTTTAAAATTTGGACTACTTATATACTTTTTCTCTTTGGATTTCATTCGATATTAGGTTTCAATATGTTGGTATTTTTCGATATCGATATATCGATGTTTTTGGGTGTCGTTATATCTATATATATCGTTGCATCCCTAGACACGTTAAGCCCTTGATTCCGGCTGCGTCTGCGGTTGTTACTACCCACCAAACCGCACTGTGCCCGCGTGGTGGCTCATGGCCCATTCCCCTCATTCTATTTTTTATTCAATTCCAACCACAGGGACGGCCTGAGCCCAAGCAGAGGGGACCTTATTAGCCACGAAAGTATAAGAAAAAATGTACAATCAAATATGTTATAACACTCCAAACGCCCAAAGTAGTCATGAGAAACTGTTTATTCATCTACATTTAGGTACGAAATATTAGATAAAGTGGGTGATCATTCACCAGATAGAAAGTTAATGGTCCCTAATGACTGAAAGGTAAAAACCACTATGTTAGAGCAACATAGTATTAGCAAATATTATCTATAGTAAAGGTCATCTATTATTATGTCAGAATATAATAGTTTAACAACTAATAGTGCGCTCGAACAAAGTGAAATAAAAGCACGATGGGATCAAGCGTTCACTCACTCACTACCCCTATTGTTAATAAAACAAAATGTAAGCATTGAGTACATGAGATAGTGTACAATGACGCCGGCAAGTGAAAGCGTTACTTTCGACTTTCATTAGTTTTTGTAAGTGTATGTATGGATCTCCGGCGCGACCGGACCATATTGTCTCGCGACATGATTCAGCCCAAATTTTCTAGTAAAAGGCGTCTACGCATCATTGCTTTTTCACTGAATGCACCAACCCGACTCGGTTTATTATTGTCTTTTTTTAAGAAATTTCTACTAAGATATCTGTACATTTTGCTTTTTTGTTTTCGTTTTAAATCAACTAACATGTTTTTGTTTAAAAAATAAAAATATGTTTTCTATAAAAGGTTATATAATAGAAGTTTAAGATCCTAAGTATCAATAAATTAAGTAGCTATTATACTTGTAAAATGGAAATCCCAAACGACTAAGGTATCATAGAACCATGTACCGACTGAGACTTAAACATGGGACCTCAGAGAAGGCGATTCCTTGAAATCGGCTACGTAAAGGAGAATGTACTTACACTTTAGTATGGAGTTTGGTCCAAGTATTGTAGCACTTTTAGTGATATATCGTTTGGAATATCTAACACAATTTTTTTTTTTGTATGACGGAGATGCTGATATCCTCGTCTATAAAAATATACAGGGACTCAAAGTTCCATTTTATCAAAATTTAGTTGAAACTACATGTTTAAATTTTCGTATTTAGCAAATACATGCGGCATATAATGTCTACACATGCGGTCTCTCAGAAATGTTTCTGAGAATGAGATTTTTCAAATTTACAATATTTGGACCAATTTGCTCATTGTCCTTTGGAATTTAGTAATTTATTCTGATTTATAAGATTCCATAATGTATTAATATTAATTAAATAAATATATATTTATTAAAATCTGACTTCCTTTTGTGACTTGCGCATTAAAAAAAATCTTAACAAATGCCACTCTTTAGCTAAAGAATTTCACATGCCAAATTTGATGTCTATAAGATTTATAGCACTGTAAATTTTGTGATTAATGAGTCAGTTAGCGAGTTGTTTAATGGCATTTCTTCTCTATATCATTATGTACATACATTAGTGATGAACCCACTATTGAATCCAGTAATAAATAACACCAACATCTACTGTGTGTTAGAGATTATTTCAATAACATTTTTCATTCATATTTCAACTCCTATTCAAAGTGTATTCAATCATATGGCGAGTTAGAGAACATTCGATCAGGGCTCGCAAACCTGGTCAATATTATTTACCAGTTCGTAAGAAACTTCATACATATTTTTGATTATTATATTTCTTCAAAGCAAAAGTAGCGAAAAATTAAGAAGTGCTCAAAAAATTCGTCAGCCCTGTTTGGATTTTTAAGTATGTTTCGTTAAGAGTCGAAATTATTCCGGTTTTCATCAAAGATCAAACAAAACGGTTTCTGCTCGAAATACCGATCAATTTCTCTCACAGATCTCGGTTACTTCACCCGTACGTCTCCTTCTTTGTCTTCTATGCGCCGCATATTATAATGAAAAAGAATCATTCGTCATTGAAAAATTTTGGATCTCAAAGAGACAGCGTTCGAAGCTGCGCCCTTATTTAATTGACGTCTTAGAACGAACCATCCCAGATGTTATTATGCTCGCGAAACGGTCTGAATGAACCTTTTTGGAATACCTAGATAATAATTTATTTGTAATCGATATTTTTCAAACTTTTTCCCAGCCCTGCATTTGACACACAAGACGCTGGCAGCTTATCAATTTACTTGAGTGGCAGCCTTTGATGAAATCGCATATTATTCCCTTGGTGCTGCGTTATTGCCTTTTAAAGGGAGATGCCTTAGATCAATTACTGTTCATTAGTTAACGATAGTTCTAGCATTCGTTCAGCGGCTCCTGAGAGCTGATGCGCTATTAGTCTTACTCCGACAAATTAATATCTTGCACGACCTCGTTGAAAATAGATCTTAAGATTAAGATCCTTCATTAATGAAATCTGTACACACAGTATCACTTTATTACTCAAGCTCTATAACGTTCAAATCTATGGAGAATTCTTTATAAAATACCTTGAAAATAATATAGGTACTTATTCCGAAATTAATTTAAGAAATCTTTCTTTTTGATTCCTAGTTACCTTAGTGCAAATATGATTTTCCAATTTTCCAGAGATCATAATTTATGTATCATCAATTGTACAGGCTGTTCCCGTGACCCGCTATATGATATAGAAAACAGAAGCTATATCATACGCAGGTGACATTGGCTCTAATTTGAGTGGACAAAGTCGCAGAAAAACTACTAGTTATATGTAAAAACGAACGAACGATCTATTGTATTCAAAAAAAATGTAAAACAAAAAATATTAAACGATTAAAACAATTATAAATAACCTTTATAATACAACTAGATTTATTCATGAATAAGAAGCTAAACTATGTGTCATCGACCTTTCAACTTATAAAAGAATTTCTCACTGAATTCCAGACATTCGAGATAAAACATCATATTTTATTTGGAAACAGGTACATAATGTAAAATAGAGTAAGGAGGACACCATATATCAAAAGGTAGATTATATCTTCACGAATTAACACCTAAAACGAGCTTTGTTGTCAAATAACTTAATAAAAATTTTAAGTTAGACATTAACACTTCCCATTCTAAGAACTTAACAGTAACTTAGGCGCCAGTACTTGGAACTCACCAGTTACAAACTTAATGATAATAAATTATCGGCGCGTAATGTAAGAACTGTGTAACTGATGAAACTTAAAAATCATTAAATTAGACGATGTTTTGCGTCCATATCCAATATATGTTTAGTTTTTTTTATATCATACATTTAAAGACACTATTATAAGGTACCTACTACTATCACCTGAAAAACCTTTGACCTCTGGAGTGGTCCTATTTCATTATTAAATTATTTTTTCTTTCTTACTTTGGGTGCTTAGTATTCCAACAGTCAGAAACAGATGACATTAGGCCAGTGAAGGCGACATCTTGAAACCGGCATACGAACCATTCGACCATGGAGGTGGTATATCAAATTCACCTCACCAGCATATTAATATCCCCACTGCTGGATTTCCTATGGATGGAAATTCGGGAGAATGGGCCATGACCCACTCCGCGGGCCCAATGCGGATTGGTGAATATTAACGACTACAGATGTAGCACGCAAGAGCTCGAGATAATAAATTTTGGTCACCCATCCTATGACCGGCCAACCACAGACCAAGCGTGTTAACCTTAGCGCCATCGGTCTCTTAATATTAAACTTTAAAACAATCATGTTGCTCTTAATGTGAACTATGCCTAATGGATTCGAATGTGCCGGTACGGTGGATCCAACGACAGCCGTTCTACCGTTCACTAACCGTTTGTTGCCAAAATTAAGCGGAAAATTTAATAGTAAAACCGCCTAGTACGTGATCGACACCAGACTCTTTTAAATAACCGCTAAAAGTGTGCCACTTTCCTCACCCATCTGTGGAGATGCATTGACCCATGTTGCTTCTTTTTTTTATTCCAATGTATTTTAATTAAATGTACAACGCCATGTTGTGTACCTATCACTCCAACTTGACATCGATAGAGTTCATATAAAAAAATTTAGAACGTTTATTGACTCCTGTTACTACTTATAAGTCTGATATTTGTTACTTATAAAAAAAATATCAGCCTACAGCTGTCAGTCAGACCACGTCATTGCGAAATCTAGTTAAACATACTTCGACTATTCCAGTATTATATATCAGTTATTGAAACGGTAATTTTAAGAAAATTTTATAAAAAAAATAATACAAAAATGAGTCGCCGAAATGTATTTACGTGTTTCTTATGTGTTCCTTATTGTCAGGACAGTTTTATATAAGAAAATTTATAAAAAAACGGGTATATGACGGTACAAAGTTCGCCGGGTAATTTTGTTGTTTTATAATACATTTAAAAATGTTATAAGCGCAGTTTTTTTTTTAATAGTAACACAGACATTTAAAATCGGAAAAAATACTCCTTAATAAAACCGGTACACAAATCAAAGAACTTGTTTAGGGGTCAATAGGAGATTATCCATTTTGTAATATGCTTGCTGTTTTCCCGCGGATTTCGCCCGCGTAACTTATAAGCCTAGCACCTGCGTGAAAAAAATAAGAATTTCATGGTCAGATCAGTATTTCGTTACATTACCCCACAGCCTATACTATAGCCTATACTATATAACTATAGTATTAGTATAAATTTTATTAGTCTCCCGACTTTTAAGGCAGTTTCTTCAATTTGATACATTTAAACTAATTTGCCTTTCTTTTTATTATATCTTTTTTGAAGTCTGTTTTAGTTTTTAAACATTTGATTCATCAAAATTAGCTCACTATCGATGACGATATCGCGAAATATGTAAGAACATATCCCTACTAGTCGTTTTCCCACAACTTTGCCCGCCTAATTATAGTCTTATGTCACCCGCCTAAAATATAGCTTCCCGTGAAAGAATTTTCGAGAGCGGTCCACCAGTGCTTTATAATATTAGTATGGACGTAAAAATATCAAGACTCCTTATTTGAAGTCTATTAAAAATAAATATTTAGCCTTCAGTCAGTTTACATTAAGCTGTACAATGAAATTCTCGGTATAGTTGTGTATTGACAATTTATGACCCACTCAAACGGTATATTATATAAGTATCTAGTGAGTTACTGTTAGGGCGGTAAAATGATTGAATGGGCTGTTACATAAATATTGGTCAGTTCACAGCGTGAGGTACAAGTGTTACTTTTGTTGAATAGCCCGGCTTAGTTTGTTTGAATGGGAGGTGCTTGCTTACTATCGCTGTAATTAAATATAAATAATAGTTCTGAACTTGATTAAAAATCATACGCCTTTCTAACGTATTCGTTAAATATAGCTAATTTATCCTAAATTTTTGGGAAAGAGAAAGTGGACGATGAAATCTTAAGATCGACGACTGCCCTATATGAAATATTTTAAATATACGTAAATAAAGAGTACTTTATTTAAACTACCTTGCGTGCGTACTGATATTTTGCGATTTATTTTGTGGTATTTATATACTCTGTGACAAATATGATTACATTTTGAAATAATAATTATCAGTTTATTATCATTAAGTTTTTTTAAGCTAAATATTTTAGGAACTAGGAAATAATAGCATTAAATGTTGGTTCTCTTTCAGGTAAGATTAGTAGATATAAGATTTAAAAAATATTGTAAACGTTTGTTTCTCAATAAACAATTCTCTTTCAGAGCAACGCATTTAAGTTTCATTTCCAACAAATCCTATAAATTAAATAAGAAACACATTATTTATATTCTAGTGATACACATATACAAAATACTAATTGTTTTAGGAACTTATATCTATGAAGAATGGTATATTTTTTAACGTATACAATCAATTATTAATTAACTATCAGTTGATTTATTTCAATCTTCTTACTTAATTTACAAAATACAAAATTTAAATACCTAAAATAAAAGTATTACATACTCCCACACTATAATCATAACATTTCCTATCTTTATATTGATATAATATACATGTCTGATAAACATGCAAATGCTTGTGTAAAAAACATACAGATAAATAAATAACAAATGTTTGTTAGTTTTTATGCAATGTCATCGTTTTTTCAATTCGTAAATGTAGAAATGTGGTTAACCGTATCCTAATCTTCGCACGGTCACAATCACAACGGTATCGGTTGGGTTGCTGTGCTTCCACTAGTGACGTGACGTGATTTTCGGCGTAATGACCCTGGGGTGCCGAACCACAGTGCGCCAGTAGCGGCCATCGCATCAACTATGCTCCATACAGCTACATTCCAAGGCACCTTTTTTAACGCTAGAAAATTCATACCCGCTCCAATCTCATACCAATCCCAATCTCCAGTCCTTACCCGTGAAGACTCGCCTAGCAATCCAGTCTTCACTGAGTAATCGCCAGTCAGGTAGATATTCCAAGACCTATCCCGTCTACTGGTGCTTGTACCAATAGGGAATATCCTAACTATCCACCCATGCGACCTCGTTTCGTGTCAATGAACGTTGATAAGACAAATGAGCTTCATAAAACGAAACACCGTCATTCCGGTTTCTGTTATCCCGAATATGAAATTTATAAATTGAATTGTGACATCCAAGCAGTGTTTTTATACGAACTCCTACTTCCATCGCTAAAACTATTCGCTATTTTCGGATGGAAACTGCTTAAAGGTGACAGTTGGATAAATTCTCAGTGCAGAGGTCACACAGATGATCTACGGACATTCGCACATGAAACTACACAGCTGTACAGTATATGACATCATATTTACCGTAACGCCACAGATTAGAGGATACGTATATTAACTACCAAAGATTTATCAATTTATATTATATATTTTTTTTCCTTATCTGAGCCAGGAGTTGGCGCCTAATATCATAATAGTGACGGGAGGTGGGCTAATAACAGCTATTAGTTGTTAATTTGCTTTGAGATATCGCCAGCAATAAACTCGAAACATAGTCATTGGCCGTGTCTCGTTCAATAAAGTTTTTGCGTTTCAACTTTTGTTTTAAATGTATGTCAGAACACTTGTTTCACATCTAAATAAACGAAGTAATTTGCCCCCGAGTCTAATATCGTGATTAAATTATTATCTTTGCAAGTCGGTGATTTGCGTGCTGCTTTCCAATTATTATATCTTTTGTGTTCATTTCTGCATGCACTAATAAAGACTAAAAAAACATATTATTCATAGAATTGCTGTGTGAATTTCGAATCGTTAACAGTCAAATTAGACTCTATCAAAAATTATATGCGGTTATGAGTAACAGTATAGCATCCAACAGATTCATGTTGAATATAAAGTAACTGTTGATGATATTTATTTATTAACTGAAGTGATATAGATCGTAGATAGCAAAAAATACCATTCAAGTGAGCTGTGCAATATTTAGTTTATTAAAATGTGTTTATCAGCTGCTTACAGACTTTATCTGAATAGAAAGAAGTGCTGCCATTTTTTAAAAAGAGATTTGTTGATTTATTGTTTTTTTTTTCTTTTCATTATAAAGTTATATTTATTCATTTCAAGGACCAAAATTAATAATGAAAACGAAATAATATCATCATTTTATAAGTATTTTAATCAAATGGTCAGGATTGATTTCTCTTGATGTTTTTGGGGGCGTTTTTCTTAATTTTCGTTGTCGACAGTGGAATTTTTTAATGAAATACTTTTGATGGGAAAGATTATTTAGTAACTAGATTTCACAATTACAATTTCGAATTATAATAAAACTATTTCGGCGTCGGTTTAAGTATTAGGTAGAAACTCCCTTTTTTAGTTTTTTACAGATGTCCTCCTAAATATAACATAGTAACATATTTTGACCCCAACTCTGATGTACATACGGCTGCGTGTCAGGTTACCACAAAATATATAATTTCTGTAGTTGATTCTAAATTCTACATTCTAAGCATTAAAATTCAAAATCAAGTTGAGAAAATTTACAGATTTGTATAACCTGACGTACTCACGCTACTTTTTAGTGTCGATCCTATTATTAATATTTTGTATTTCTTTTTTTTTCAGGTTGTAAAAAAGGATGAGACTAGTGGCGATCATGAAAGGGAATCCGGGGAAGTGTTCGACTTCTTCAGAGGCATCACCACCGACATATTTCACCGTTTCTCCTAATTATTTGTATAGATTTTCCTAGATATATACACCAACATAGGTATATTATGTTATCTAGTCTGCAACCCTTTAGGGTAGAGTCAAACGAGATACAGTAATTCGACTCTTTACAGTTTAACCGGCTTTCTTGTGAACCATACTTTCTGTCAATTAAAATAAATAAATAATAATAAATAATAAATATTTAACAACATCACATACATTGCTCAGATTCCAAGATGAGTAGCTAAAGGCCCCGTATTATGGAGTATCTGAGACAACGAAGGTACCACAACACCCAGACCCAAGTCAATATAGAAAAGTTCATTTTCTACACAATTTATTCAAACATCAAAAATCGCGATAGATAAAACAACTTTAATGACTCGTTAAGTTTTGAAAGAGCTATTTAAGTTATCATAAATTTTATTTTATTGGTGGTGGAATGTTTTAGATGTTTTAGCAATTGTCGTTTTCCAAATTGATGTGCGCATAAACGATTTCATTATGTAGTCTTATCTTTGTTGGGAAACCTATAAAACGTGTAATATACGACTGATGCTAATTAAATAGGACTGATTAGTGTCACAGGACCAATTCTTATAGCTGTCCAACCAGCGTCAACTCCGGGTCTACCTCTTTTTTCAAATCAATTAAAAAAAAATATTGAGTTAGAATTCTCAGTCTATGAATATTATGAAGCATCTGTACTTTTTTATCGCGCATGAATAGATTACATTATGTCGAGATCAAATTTTAGAAATTTGCAGGAACAAATACAAGATTTCAATAATGAACTAGATGTTTGAAACTTATAAACAGAGATATACTAGACTGAGATGTCAGTCTTGCGAGCTGTAAGCGTCGCACGGGAGTGGCAAGGATAGAAAAGGTAACTCCAATTCTATCACATTATTTTATAAATAATAACTATGTCACTTTATTACTTTCAAATTATTCCGATTTGATTTTTAGCTATATTAAAACTTTACCGCTTGACACTGTCCGTACAACTCTCAATAGGGTCTTTACATATCTGACGAAAATTACGCAGTGTCTCGTCATCAGCGGAACGTCAAACACTAACAAATTATATGTGAACTTTCGAGCTTACAGACTCGACGGATGATCCGTTGCGTACACATGCATACTTCCCTGAGACGCTTGACGGAACGGATGTTACGTCATATTTGCGCTAACCTTAAAAGGTTTCTAAAATTAATTTCAGTTCTATAATAAAGTGATTGCTAGTACAATGTTCTGTAAAGTATCAAACTTATAATTATAAATATAAAAGCATCTTTTGAACATACGTTAGTTTTGATTTAATTGTTGCATTCTAGTGTTAGCGCGTTAAATTGATGTTATGGATTTTTATATACTTTGAGTGTACGTTATATTAAAAAAAAAGTTGATTGCCGAAATACGCCGGTAGCGGAATTTGTGTGTAAAGTTAAATTTGTTTGTCAATACATTAAAAGGTTACTAAAAGGAACTTTAATGTTCTTAGAAGCAACACAAACATTAGTTTTATACATTTTGTCTGTGTATTTTTGTACATTTTCTATCTATTGGTGCTATTGTGTCATAAATTTTGTACATAATATCGTTATAGTCATAGATCATTTATAAATTGTTTGCGTGTTTAACTGATCATTTGTATTGGGCTGCTGTCGTAGTTTAGTCTGTTAGATATTATTACAATGGGGCTGTGATATTTTGGAACGACGCCTGGCTCTCTGCCTAGTTTGCCATTTTCTTTTTTTTTTCAAATACCACCATTGTACTCAAAATGGTTACATGAGTCGATAGTAATAATAGATTATTATTATTAGAATAAATCTTTTAAACCACCCAACTTTTGCGATGGCTATAGCCTGACAACATAACTTAAAAGAATAAAAAAAATCAATACGCTTAAGGATATTAAGTGTCGAGATAACCCGTCGATCTGCAATGCGCAGATTAATGAAATATAAGTCGCGTAAAATAGCGGAATCCATAAGAAAAGGACAAAGACATTAATAGACTAGATACATTAATAGGCTGATGATAGTGAACTAATAAGCGAGTCGAAGATTGACGATTTATATATCACATTTATTCTAATAATAATTTTCATTTTCCATTAATCAATATCAACTGATAAATTCCAATCAACCAGTAATTCCATCGTTTTTTTCTAAGAAAATAAGAAAACCAATGTCACTTCTAAAATATTCAAAGCCCTTTTAGTTTAACGATGATATGTGTATAAAGACAGTGCTTGACCAATTTATTATTAATAGACTGAGAGCTCGTGACAAAAATGTGCAAGAGCGTTCGAAAGCTTGATTTTTCAGCATATTGAAATACTTGGAATATACATAACAAAGTTCCCGATCTGGTAGAAACCTGGTGGAATCGGGGCAATGAAAAGTACGAATAATCGTAACAAAGGTGCTTTTTAATAGTTTGAAATTAGCGAAAAACTTATTCTTGATATAAAAAAGCAGATTAAATAGCTTAGATTGCACAATCGTGAACAGGGGCGACTCAGCAGATTTCAGAAGTGGATGTAAAAATGAGTTCTGAAAAGGAATTTCGTGATGTGTGACGACCGGTTTCTGAATTGAGGAAAGCACAAAATCTCGAGTGATTATTTTTAATAACTTAAGTTTTTTACGTTTCGTGTGGCAAAAAGTCGTAGTTTTATCAAATCGCTATCAGCTAATCTTTAAAAAATTATAAATCAGTAAAAAAAAACGTTTAAAATGGCTTTAGCACGGTTTGAGAAGTGCTCAACTTCAGATTCTCAATTCAGAAACCGGGTGAGAGAGTTAGTTTATTACTAAATTATAAGTATGTAGTTATAAAAAAGTACTCAAACTTTCATTTAATGGAACAAAAATATTCAGCAATCGCTAGAAGTTTATTTAGCGTCGCCGCCACCAGGTGTTTTATTAGCGTCTGGCATCCGCTCCGGGAAGATTACGAAAGCTCTTGCACATTTTTATCACGACCTATCAGATTATAAAATCGTCTTCCTTAAAAGTTATATTTGACGTCGATTTCATTCCTTATTTCGTACTCGCTATGTTTACTGTCAAATTGTGTGCAAGATATTACTTATTACCTAGTATTGTTCCCCGGTATGCTTATTATTTGTGGCAACAATATCTCATTGTAGGAGAATGTCCAGCGATTTTTGATTATGTTGTTTTATGGGCACGCTCTGACCAGAATTATTAATATTAAGTTGAGTATATCGCTTCCCCTGAATCAGGACCTGCGAATACTTGCATATTTATAATAAGTTATGGACTCATTGTTGTAAAGTAATGAGCGTTTAGATGTTGTCATTAGTGTGTTGATTTATTTTCTATTGAGTATCCTTTTTCTCAAAATTCTCAAAACAAGATATCTATTAAGTAATAAAAAAAAATAATGAGAGATGTTTCGTTCACTATCCTTATAAATAAAATATAACGCAACAGAAGCGTCGTGTCAAATTTAAATCGGTGCTGTGTATCTTTTTGAGGTGTTAATTTTTCATGGTTTTCTGAACTAAGCATAAAATTAATTAGTTTTTATTAATAAAAAAATCTTATTAAAGGAAAAGTTTCATACATTTGATAAAATACATCACATATTTATTAATTAGGTACATAAACGTAATATTTATTGAACATATGCCTGAACAATGATAATAAATACATAATACATTTGTTTTACACAAATAAGAAGTTCTAATGTTTGTTCTCTTATAAGTCATATATTTTTTAATAGTAATTTTTAACATAATTTATAATGCATATATAAATAAGGAAATGGTATAAGTACATCTATGATTTACGGCGCAACTGTTTCTATTATATCGGTTCGACATCATATTTGTTTACTTAACAGATCTAGCGGCCACCTGCGCTTCCCGAACTCTCTCATTAGCAAACAATGATCTTGCGTCCGCGCACCGCACTTAGTTCCGGGGCCAAGCAACTATTATCGAGAATACAATGCTAATAATCCGATGCAAATTTTTGATGAATTGTGTGTGCCCTTTGACTTCATTAATGTTCTCGGATCTCAATAAACTAACGTTAGATTAACGGTTTTATTAATAAAATGTATGTGTACTCATGATATTTCCATAAATTTTAATTAATGGATAACACAACATTTTTTATGCTTTTATGTAAAACCACCGGTTTGCGAACAAAATGCTTTCTGACGATTAACATTAATGAATAACGACTTGGAAAAGACAAAGCTGAAGTAAATTAACGCCTAATAAGCGTTACAAACAGCCGTAATCACAAGCAAACGATGCCATTTTAATACTTCGGAACTCATAAAAAAGTCAATGTGTGAACACGAAAATTTTTTAAATGGATATGTAATATTTGTGAAATGGATTTTATCGTATGTATGTTGTTCTAATTAGTCATCGCGGGCATCGTTGGGATAGCTATTAACATACCGCAAGACGACATCACATCGTTTAACGGCTCCTTCTGCCGCTTTTACACACATATTTTATTACCGTGAATTCTAAGATTACCGTGATACGCACGGTGGATCAATCGTAGTTTTATAAATAAATTGTGTGTACAAGCGGTCTGAGTATTAGATATATTATGATCTATTGTAGACTGCTGTCTCTAGCACTATAGAGCGATCTATAAACTGCCGATTCGATAAGCGCGGGTAGGTCGCGCGCCGCGGGCGACACATCTATAATCCAGTGACGTGTGTTTTGACAGCCGACCGGCCGCTTATTCAATGTCACTTTTTACGAGCGTTTCTTCGCAACAGTTCAACGACCGCGAAAATTTAAAACTTTATTTTTACCATGTAATTGCATGCATAACCGACCGCTTAATTACCCGAAACTGCTGTCAAGGCCCGGTATGCGAGTAGAAAAAAACAACATGGCGCCGCTGATTATATTTCGTTAACCTTCAACTCTAGACGACGACATCGTGTGAGTTAATCTAGTTTAATAGCAGCAGCGCGTCCGCGTACAGTCTCTCTACGCAAATATTTCTTGCCTAATGCGGTCATATTCTAATGGTATTCAGCTATTACCTATGCTGTGAATTCTCATGAAAACTAATGGATCGTCTGCCATTTTGGAAACTAGTCATTTTCCGTTGCGTATTAAGTTTATACTCGATTTATGATACATTTATTGAGAAAATATCGGACGCGTACAAACCGTACATATTATGTTATTGTAAAGATGTATTCACAATGAAAACAAAATAACGCCGCAACCATAAACTCTAAAAACATGCACATTTGGCAGATGGCTATATAATAGGTTACGTTATAAACATGCATTTAAGCTATCAATTTTATATGCACAAACTATACAGTTGTACAGAGAAACTTTGTAATCAGTACATAAGTTTTTTAAATAATGTTGGCTGCTGCAAATCATAGCATTTCATTTCTCTTATTTTCTACCGTTGCAGATAAATGAACGGATAAATAAAATGAAGGAAAAATTGTGAACTGATTAAAATCTTAACTTGTATAACATCAAATACAGCACAAAGTTTTATAAAAAAGAAAACTTAAATCTATTGTGATTCAGAGTTTAATTAACCTTTAACAAAATAGGCAATTCAAATTCAAACAAATTAAAATCTAAATGAGACTCCTTAATTTCCTTTGTTACTTTATTTTATGATATGTTGGGATTCGTACAAAAAAATATTAGATTTTAGCGATCTTAACAAAATTGGATTGATAAAATTTCCAATCCCAAAAAAATATATTGTCGTGCCAATTCAATGAAGGTCCTTCTAAATGTTTAAAACTCAAAAACAATCTTTCACAGTAAATTTACATGAACCAATAAATTGCTAATGAAACCATGTGCCTTAGTTTTTAAGAGTTTTAAAAGTACTTATGCATAATAAGTGTACATTACCTTCTGATATTTTTTATTCCAACGCTTCTACGTTTCGATATTATAATACGGTTACTATTTTAAATGCCCCGTTAGTGATAGATTAGCTTTATACATAAATAGCTTTATAAAGACTGTTGTCGTTATGTACATCACACAAAGCTAATTATTTGTCCATTTTAAAATAAATTTGATCTATTTCAAGTATAATACGTGTAAATATTTAAAGAAAATTTTATTATAAGAACAACGTTTAGATCTTTTGCTAGGTCGCTACTGTAATGTGTACGTACTAGCTGGCTTTGGAATATCTAAACTTTAAATATTTTTATATGAAATGTATTATATTGTATAGCAATATAGATTGTCGTAAACGGCACACCAAATATGGATAGGCCGCCATTATTCGTGTTGTGTAGATATAAGTTTGTATTCACCCTTATTCTAAGATGTGTATATTCAATATTGGAATAAATATGTGTTATTATTGCTAATTGTCGTGATTTCATTTCGCATATGAAGTATCTAATTTCGATTGCTTTTTGTTCATCACCTTTTATTGTGCGACGGCAGGGTATGATTAAGTTCGCACATTCATTCAAGCCTTGTCAAATTAAGTTTCATTTGGCTCTGTACCGTTAGTGGTGATTTATTCAGGTGAAGTTATTAACACGAACTATTGCCTATTGCCGATGACCTAGTAGTTTCTCCAATTAAAATGCCACCTCAGGGTACTGTAGTTAAAAACTATTATTATGTGAAAGTCTGGGGTGGTATATAATATGTAAGTAGTTAGATGTATGGTCATTTATTCTGTTACGGTTATATAGAACTGCGAATAGGTCAGGAATATGTGGAGATTTTTTATAGATTCTAGAAATTGAAATCTGGAAGATTTCTGGATATATTATTTATTCGGAGATTTTCCGCAGCAATACTTTGTACAATCAACATAACGCCAATTCTTCCTCTAGCAATCTACTGTGCATATCACGTAATCAAATCATATTCTATGATTGACCAAAAAGGTTATGTACTTAGTGCACTTGGTCGATTTGGAAGAAAACTATTCTCATCACCAGCATAGTAAAGTCCCAACTACTGAGGCAAAGGCAAACAGATGGAATGCTATAAGGATAATGAGTCACGCATGACGCATGAATCGAGCTCAGTACGGATTAGTATGTCTTGAGGATTGGCAGATTCAGTCAGGACTAAAGACTTAACGGGCCTTCCAAAATAGGGAGGAGCTCGGGATAATAAAACGGGTCGAACATCCTTCGACCGGTCATTGTGTAAATTAAAACGCACTAACCATTTTCACCATCGTTCTCCTTGGCGAAAAAAGTATTAGGTGTGAAATTGCCTTTACCATAACCGTTAAGAGCAAAAAAACTTTACATTTAGTTAATAAAATTAGTAATGCATTATATTCGCTACATAAAATCGCTCCCAAATAATTCTTCACGAGTGCATTAACCCACGATTGTGAAGTCAGTTGAATACTTTTATAATTGATCTGATATCGTTCACTGAAGACATAATCTAGATTGCACGTCGTATGATATTCAAGCAAAAAACATAAAAACCAACGACTAAACTAAAACGGAAGCGCTACAAAAAGAAATAGAGAACAACGACATATGTGGCCAGGAATGAAGCTTCTTGGTTTCGTGGAAAATACAAACTTACTTGTAATTTTTCGACAGAAAACTTCATTTGATTCAAGAAGCAAATAAAATGGACTTTACCAAATAATACTACCACATATTTGCCATTCTAAATAACAATGATGACATATAAATCGTCTTTCGTTGTAAAAAATGGAGTATTCAACCATACAATTACAAAATATATTATACCTACTACCAAAAATTCTCTGAACGTTTGTGCATACCTTGAGTATCGTAAACATCGCATGCCGAAGTTAAGCCAATAGCCAAAAGGCTAGCTCAGTTCGTGTGTCTACGTGTCATCGCTCTTGTCGAAGCTCGTGCCATCCTAATGGCCTCCCTTATTACGCCGCACAATATGGCCAATTAGTCCAGCTAGCGAAGATTTGCCATCGCGGGAACAAACCGCATCGGTCGCACCAGCCGCATTACGCGTACAATTACCTCTGCCCTCGACGACTTCATCACTCTAGACGTCCAATCCGACCGATGTAATTTCTAGATTCTTGTTAAAAGTTTTCAGCGTACGTGTCCCGACATGTCCCGCGATATATAAGACAATCCGTAATATATTGTTGCGCAGACATCAAATCTCTAGAAGCCATCTGAAACGTCATTAAAGATTCCCCGTCGTCGAACCATTACGCACCTCTGCGCTACAGGTGTGTCTTAGTCATTAGTTTATTTTATCGTGATACCATCTTGACGGATGTAGACACCGAACATCATTACAATGGATGGGATGTTTTCCTCTAATGGACGACCTGATGTGGACTGTAGCGGGAACCCGGTCGACGCCTATTGATGCTCTAACGAAACCGATATGCAAAACAAAAATAACAGTATTCGCACATCGTTTGTAATAGTTTTTTTTTAGTTTGCACCGGCACGCAAAAACTACATAGATAGCGAGAACCTATTACGTTGAGCAAATTGGACATGGCGTCGTAATTATGGCGCGCCGTTCAATATTTAAGTAGTAATTACAGAGGTCGAGAGATGCGGGTAATTGACGGGTATGTGGATGATGTGACCCAGTAACGGCCCAGACGGTAGGACCCTCGACCGCGGCACGGTCAACTCCAATACACTGATCAACCACAACCTACATCAATGGTCAACACTTCGTTACGATAACAAATGGAAAAAACAACCTTCGTGCCCCAATGGTCGGCAGCTGTTACCTACTTACTAGACTAGTTATCTGGTACCTACTTACTAGACGACCAAATATTAAGTAGAAAGTCATGTTAGAATATTCATCAATCAGTCAAGGATCAATGAACTCAACTTGCGTTGTGTTCAAAATATCAGATAAGATAGATACGGACGTACTATTTACAGTCTAGTTGTTATAGTTCAGTTACTAATCAAACTCTTTAAGAATAAAAGAGGTGTTGACTGCTTCAGGAAACGAGACATGCAGTTAGCGTTGAAAAAACAAAGCACTTGAAGTCATAGATGAATAAGATCTCTATTCTGCGAAAGAAACAATCCTGATAAGGGTTTTACTCCTATTTACAAAACTTCTTGTCGTCAAATCTACCGATAATACAGGGACTCCTGAAAGTTATGCTCTAAGACAGGTAGTGCCGAAATTAATCACATAAACACTTGGCTCTGTATTTATTCCTTCGGCATTTTCTTGAATTGGCCTATCATTAACGTAATGGATATTATATTGCTATTAAAAGCCCTTCTGGCACTAATCAAAGCGTACCTTCCTTTTTCATTGAGCGAGACTCGTGACGTGAGTAAAATAACGCGGTAGTCGATGAGCATCTAAGTACAGTATTTTATTTCACGCCTTTTTTTATGTAAGTCATTAAGTATATCTAGTGGTAATTATTTAGATAGGTATATTTTTTCACTCGAGGCAACTGTCTAATTATAATGTTTTGAGTGAGGCGCGTGGGCTCAGATTAACGGTCTACGCATTAAAAACACTTGCTTACCAATCGATTGGCTGATTTATAGGTACTACAAGTACTTGCAGAAAACGTGATTCTGACACGAGGTTACACTACTGTCAAGTGCTTTTTTACGAAATCGCATGTGTCCAAGACTAAAGCTTCCTTTACACGGTGCTTCCTTGCAACAAAAATGGTAATAATTGGAGGCAATTGGAGACAATTAATATTTTAGAAATCATAAAAACTTAAGTTTGTGTATCAATATGAAATGCAATCGTTTTATTGTTTGTCATGTGCAAGAAACTTGCTTAGCGTGAATGAACCTTAAGGTACTACATATATTATGTACAATAAATTGCATGTCAGATACAAAGCTGTAAAATTACCACACTCAATTTTAAACTTTAATATATTAATGGTACAGCTCAATCCATTCCAGTAATTTGACATATTGTGGCATCCTGACGTGCGTATGTAAGTACAAAGTAAGTTCAATGGTATTAAGTAAAAACTGGACACTGAACCTCTTTTTACGAACTGGTCACTGTGTTAACAATCGTATTATTTAACTACTATAAAAAAACATTATATTTACGTATCAAACGTTTTGAAACAAATTTGTTTGTCCAAATTCGAGTTTTTAGTATCATATTTAAATTTAATATAACTTAGGAAAGTATAACAATAATAGATTAATTATGTAAATAATAAAACAACAAAATTTTAGAACAATACAAACGCTCATAAAACATGTTTTATAAGTGTGGCTAAAATCGTAGGTAAAGAGTTGAAGTTAAAAAGTCTCTTATCTAATAAAAACATAGATTTATATAATAACTAGCTTTCTGCCAGCAACTTTGCATACGTGGTCCTGTATTATACATACATATAAACCTTCCTCTTGGATCGCTCTATATATTCATGATAACCGCACAAAAATCCGTTGTGTAGTTTGAAAGATCCCTGCGTACAGACAAAGGGAAGAAACTTTGTTTCATACTATGTATATACAGATAAATCTGTCTTAAACAGATTTTTCTGTTTTCTTTCTTTTCGTTGACGAGAGGAGGCAAGAGAAAAATCAAACAAAGCTAGAAACAATCACTATTAAAACAACTGTATTTAAATTCTGGAATGAATGGAATGAATGAATGACTTAGGTACATCCATTTTTTTACTCCATTATCATAGATTAAGAAGAACGATGTTAGAAATTTCACTCGGTTCAAAGTTAACTTATCTGGATCACTATCGTTTTAAAGGAACTCATTTGAAATAAATGAGAATATTGTTCCTAAGGAATCAAGGCCTTATTTAAGATACATTATTTTTAATAAAACTAGTGATGGTGGTATCATTCTTCATCCAGTCAGTAAATCTGACGAATGCTCAACTTCTCAAGACAAAAGCTCTACGGTTTTGAGCTAAATTGACGAGTCATGACCGAGTCGTGACAGAGTAGTTTAATCATAAGCATCGATCCTAATTAGAGTAAGTCGCGAACCCCTGAGACCGGTAATGAAAATTACAATTGAACCTAGTTGCGAAGGAAAATTGCACTTGGCAATGGCATTCCTTACCATTATCAGCATCTCTCTGACCAGCTAGTGGCTGTCAATATGCCACGAAACGGCAATAAAGGAGTGTAATATTGTATTTTGTATGAAAAAAACATGTTTTTGGCGAAAGCGCAGTGGCTGGCTGACTAAGATAACATCTGCTTTAAAAAAATTCAAGGATGGACTATCATTGCGCTATGGCCAAGATGTTTATTATAAAATTACGTGACCAAGTGTTTTTAAAAGTATTAGATATGTACATTATAAAACATGACAAGCACACACAGCCTATTATGTTACATACTTTCACACTACCTCATATACATATTAAAAAGATCTTTAGCGCTAGTTTCTGTTACAACTTTAGAATGTATCGTCAAGGATTGGAAGGAACACATGATATAATGCAAAATTCTCCTCATTTTTTTTAAATTTCCTTCCTAGATTCTTATTATTATTTTTTTTAGGGATAATGCTTTACGTGGCTAGCGACGAGGATATGTGGGACTGTCTTCTGTGGGTCCATCCAGTACTAGACCACAGAATGACACCTAAGAAGTAGTAGTCGTAGCCGAGTCAACGGCACCCATCTTCGACTAAGAAATACCCAATTACCTATAAATAAGAAAAATTCGGAATGACTTGCGACGAGATTGTGGTTAATTCGCCTTTTAAACATAAATATTTTACAGAAATAAATTATCGGAAACGGTTTATTAATACAAAAACATTAATTTTCATAATTGACTCAGATGAAGCACACATCATATTCAACTACGATATAAAAATGAATTGTTCATGACTTAACTACTATTCTGTGAAATTTTCTTAATAATTTTAGACGCTCATATGATATCAAATTTACGATCAACAAAATTATAAGCAATTAAGCACGCGTTTCACAGCTACCAAGATAGAACACGATAAAAATAATTTACAAATGTGTGATACATTGACGAATTAAATACTGTCAATAATAAAATTTTGTATAGCTGCACCGCAATATATGTCTGAACAACGTTTCACGTTCGCTTATTTTTTTGCAATAACTTCTTGGGAGAAGTACTTCCTCGGCACAAGCGCAGTAAGTAGAACTGGAATATCTCGTTAAGGCCGACTTTTCTTTTTTACATAATGCATAGTTAAATCTTAACGCATATGGCCAACCCCACCAGAACTTATGGCCGTCTATAAAACCAGAATTTTACAAAAACTTCAATAAAAACACTATTAATAAAGGGTATACACACAGCAGCACATCATATTACTAAAAAAAGTCAAGAGGCCTAATGTCTAATTTTATAATCTATCTTTGACATTTGAAAGATATTGACGAACTTCACGCTCAAACTATTATATAACACGTGATAGTGATTACGATCGCTACGTTAATATGAAGTTTATTGGAATTTTCTAAGGCAAACATTTATAAAAGAATAATTATTTTTTTCTAAACAAAGTTTATTGCTCAGACAGGTCTAACCAAAATAGAAACGTGAAAAGAAAATGCATATCAAGTCTTTCTTCTTTTTTTTTTCCCTCCAAGGAGCTTCCTGCACACAGAGTACTTTTTTGACAGCCTTTTGTACTTGATCCACAGACGATCTTAAAGTGATGTGTAGTCAACGTCTCATTCTGCGAATATGTGAAAAATACAATTGCGATGGCCACACGAGATATATCTCAAAATTAACAATTCTCAACACATTAGACACAAATATTACTTTAAGCTTTAGTTTTACTTCCGAAATCGATTTCGTTTTTAAATATTATATCATCATCATCATAAGTTCTTCAAAAACGATTTAAAGAAATTAGGATGATTATTTGCATAAATGTTTCATCCAAAATAATGTTAGCTTTCTGTAGGTAAATAAACACTGAGGAACAAGAACTTACCTTATATATTTATTTAATCGATTAGCCGAATATCTTACTAATCGCAAAATATCAATGCCAAAGCTCTTACTTAAGTCCTAGCTTTAGATTTACATTGTTCAATATCAAAGACAACATACTCATAAATATCCTAGATAACCTATTTATTTAAAAATATCTATAATATACGCTTAATAGAGTGCCGAGTTTCTATTATGATAGTTGTTTATGTTTTGCGCCTTTAGTCTCTCTATTACCTGAAGACAATGTTCCTTATCTACACTGGTATCTTGTGTATCACTCTATATGACGGCTATTCTATTATCACATCAGCCTGGGGGCCAATTCTACTAAATAAATTTTGTTTAAATCGAATCGAAAAAGGATCGAAACCAAACGAAACTCAGTTTTTAATGGTTTTCCTATTCTACAGAGTGACATACGATACAATTTCAGTTCTATTTTAGCTGGAATTGTATCGTATGTCACTTAGTAGAATAGAAAAACCATTAAAAACTGTAGTTTCGTTCGGTTTTGATCCTTTTTCGATCCGTTTTCGATTCGTTTTAAACAAAATTTATTTAGTAGAATTGCCCCCCTGTTCGGGACACAGTCGCACGGTAAGAGTTGCATTAGCATACAAGTTATCACGATACGCAGTGCGCGCAGATTACCTTCGCAAACTACACTTCCGTACTGTATTGAATTCGGTGTCGGGCAACAACGGGGTACATATGCCATGGGTTTACATGGTTACTGCTTTCCCAAATGATTACAATCTAACACCAGAACCGTGGGTAGCAACCCGGCACTTTCTGGTATGCCGTTAAACGTTAATAATGAATGGGCAGTCATATTTCGCATTTGATTAATTATTTTAACATTCAAATAATTGGTTGTTTAGACTAACTCCGAAAGTAATACTTAGCAACTGTAAAACTTAATTACTGACCTCTTCTAGCACCCGTCTGCACTAGTAATTAGCAACTACCCACAATATTTTATAGTTAAGTAATTTATGAAGCTATTCCTTTAACTGGTGTGAACAATAATTAAGACATCAGAAAATACGCGTATTCCATTTTAACCAAAATTTAAAAAACACAATTGGATTGCCAGCTTTTAAAAAATTACGAGCTCGAATTACTTATTCATTTTTTTTATGGCCATGACTTAGTTGCTGATTATATCTAAATAAAATATTAATAAAAGTAATAAAGTTTGATATAGGGTTAGCTTGGGGCAGTGGGAAAGAATATTCTTACTTCCGAAATGTCAATAATACAGACGTCACAGGTGAGTCAGTATTGAATTTCTTATTTATTACTATTATTTATTTTATTGTATTTAATATTATTATTTATTTTATTGTATTTCGGTAACTTACAGAAAACGCGAAATTAGTCCAATTGATGTCATTCGTGTTTGTACAAACATAGTTTATTAATTTTTTAGAACACGGGCGATTATTATTTTAGTTTCAGAAGCATTAAATTATTTTACTTTGTTAAAACTCTTAACAAAGTAAACTAATTTATTGCTCTATAGTAACAAATTTTTTTTTCGATTTGTTTTTGTAATACATTTTATCATATTGGTCAGATCAGATTACTAGGGAATGCAATCTCGTTCTCGCGAGATCTCGGCCTTTTTAGCGAGATTGATCTCGGTCGAAAAATGGGCGAGATCTCGCGAGTTTAACGAGATTGAACTTGAGCCTCAAAACTATTTATTCTAAGTGCGGCAGCGCGAATTTATGCGAGTCGGGGGGGTTAAAAAGCGAAAATTTACATTTTTACAATACTTGTGTTTTCGAAAGGGTCTTCTCAATGACTGGTTATCTGGCCAGCCGAATAATTAGAAAATTAGTAAAGATTCTTTGGACATTAAGTGTTTCTTAAGAAGCTACTTTCAAAATTATTCGTAATAATGACGTGTGAAGTGAACTGAATAAGCCTTTAAATTGATTGGTATATTTTGTTAATTGATTCTATAATTTCTAATAAATCTCTAGGAACATGTAGTTTTCTTTCATTGATAATAATCTCAGTTGAATAGGTAGTTAATTCAACTTACTCAATAAGTTTTAATTAAGTTTTTGTATTTTTTTGTTATAAAAAACTGAGTATTAAAATTAAACTTTTGTTTGATATTAGCAGAGAAGACTGTTTGTTTATTTCATTTCGTATTTGATTAGATACGTCAAAGTTTAGTTTCTTAAAAGATTAGTACCTGGATGACTAAGCTTTACTTAGCACTTTTAATAAATAAAAAAAATTTAACCTATTTAATCGAATTATCGTAACTAACATTCCGTATCGTTTTCATTCCTTAGATTCATATCACTAATTTTGCTCATATCGATAAACTTTTTAGTGTTTTCCATTTATATTCTTTACTTTTTCCATTCTATAACAATGGACCTTCAATTTTATACCTATAACCATTAAAATTCTGTAATATAAACTTATCCAAACTTCTACGAACTTTCATCCTATGTTTTTTACTACTTACACTAATGTGAACCCTTACCCGTAGCTTTCACAGTTTTTCGTTATACATTTTAACAATTCTAATCATATTAAAGCACTTATTTATATATTATAACACAATTTATCGCTAATTTTAATTGTTTTGACAGATTTGACATGAAAGTTTTTCTTCGTTGCTATGGTTATATTTGATACTCTTCATGAAAATTGACTCATTGTTTGTCAGTTTTAGGTATTGAAACTCCGTAGTTTTTGAATTTTTAGGGTGCTAATTTGAAATCATTTACTTCCAAATTTGAGTTCATCTTCGGGTATATAAAGCCTCGTCCAAATAATTCTTCATCACTTCAACGGCAACAGTTGCCCAAGTTAGCTTTTTGGAGCTCGTACAGAGCTAGCTAAATTCTTAAAAGGCCTATCTTCAAAGTTGCGGTCTCAAAGTCACTTGACACCATTTTGGCTGTAATTAAACATCAATAAATAAATACTAACATTATTCTACTAAACCTCCTTCATCACCTTCAAACTTGGACGGAAATACTTTCTCCTGAAGCTGTCTACGATTCTTCATCTGGAGGCCTGAGCTGCTGGTCCGTTCCAGGCTACGAAAGAACCATCTGCTCGATACATTGAGAGACGCGTCGTCGAGAAGGCGCTCCGGAACTTCACCGTTGACCCACGACCCATCAACAGAAACCTTGCGTTGACGACGACTATTTCTACGCTGACGGAACGGAACTTCACCGCTGACCTGTGCCTCATCACCAGAACACCTACGCTGACGACGGCTATTTTTACGCTGACGGAACGGAACTTCACCGCTGACCCACGCCCCTTCACCATATCACCTACACTGACACTCTCACTCTCACTACTTCACTACTCACCTCACTAGTCACCTCATCCCTTTTATTTTTTTTAATTTCTTGTGAATAAATTATTTTATCTAATTTACCATTTTTTAGTTTATTTATTATTGTTTTATAACAATTGCTCTTCTAAAGGTTTTAGATAAAAAAATATAATTCCGTTTCGCGAGATCTCGTAATTGGCGAAATCTCGCGTTATTGATATTCATAAGCTCGCGAGATCTCGCCCGAGTCCCAATCTCGCGAGATTGCATTCCCTACAGATTACCTGTGATTACGGTAATTGCAAGATTTATAATAAATAGATCATGGTTTGATGCTCAAGACAAATTCATATTGATTTTTATACTTTCTTTACTAGCTGCTTTCCCGTGACATCGTCCGTGTAAATTATAGCCCGCGGATAATGTAGCTTCTCGAACCTAGGTGAAAGGAGTTTCCATATAAAGTAGTTTCAAAATCAGTCCAGTGTCGTTAGGAGCATATTCGATACAAACAAACAATTATTCATATTATTAGAATAGATTTGTTTCTTTGAATCATTTTAAAATGACAAAATTCCGAAAATGAGTATTTTAGTTTAGGTTTTATGAACGTATTGTAGAGTGGTGACGCCTTCTCAAATGTAACTAGCAAATTTTTAAATTCACAATATAAATTCTGTGTAGGCGTTAAAATGATGCAATTTAAAAATCTTTTGCCAATTAATCTGAGTCAAATCACTATACAATACGGGAGTTATTGTCAATCCGATTAATTATATAAAGCATTAACAAAATAATATTTGGTACTTCATTGCGGATGAATAAAAGTTCGGTGAAATAGTAAAAAAAATTATACTACTTTAAATATTAGGTTGGGGAAAAGTCTTTTTGCATATAATAAAATCTATCTGGCTATACCATTTGTATCTGGCTGGTTTCAGTATCATTAGAAAGTGTAAAATTTTAAGAAGATAACTCCGAATTCAAATTAGGAAAATGTGTGACTTTCATTTATTTTTTTACTGTCAAAATGTGTGAATCTTATGAAGAAATTCGATACATTACAAAAAAGGTAAAAATACAACGCAAACCGCAAAAAACAATTGTAACGTGGATAGACCTAGTGCAGTTTCTATAAGAGTAGCACTGGTTTAAGCGTTTTCAGTCCAGAAATTTTGATGTCAAAGATGAACGTCGCTCCGGTCGCCCTAGTTACGGATAAGATAAATGCCATTTTTAAAAAAGTGGAGCAAAATCGGCATGTCAGTAGTTATGACGTAGCTGAAGATCTGGGGATCGACCACAAAACAGTTTTGGCGCATTTAAAAAATGCTGGGTACACAAAAAAGTTGGATATTTAGGTACCTCAGGAGGTTACTGAAAGAAACCTAACAAACCGTGTACTCATTTGTGATTCTTTATTACGGCGAAATGAAACCTAATCATTTTCGAAGAAGCTGATAAGTCGTGAAAGCCGCCAGAATTAATCAATAGAAGGGGTGTGGTTTTTCATCATAATAACGCTAGACCTCACTCATATTTTGCCACTCAGCAAAATTCAGAGAGTTTGGCTGGGAGATGTTAATGTATCTGCCGTATAGTCCTGACCTTGCATCTTCAGATTTTCACCTGTTTAGGTCTCTTCATAATTCTTTAGGAAGTGTCAAGTTAACATCACACGGGGACTATCAAAAACACTGACTGTCGCGTTTTTTTTTTAACAGAAGCCCCAAAATTTTTATAGCAACACGTCCCAACCTACTAGGTGGCAAAAAGTTATCGAACAAAATGTTACCTACATAATGTAGTTAAATGTAAGTAAACTTTATTAAAAAGTTTTGAATTTTCACATGAAATGCGAAGAAACTTTTTACCTATTACCTACGCCGGTTTATCGGTGTAACAACGATGTGACATAAATTATCACTGTTTTACGTTCAAAGATCGGTTTGCAGTATACCAATACGGTGAAGGGTCAACTACATAGGAAAACTCAACCACGTTATGACTTTCACCAACATAGCCATGGGGTAGAATAACTTATGTTAAGCATCAAAGACATTCTTAACTGTATTATTACTCAAATTTAATCAAATCTCTTGCTAGGCTATACTAAGTATTATAATAGCTCTGCTAGGCATGATCTTGCAATGATTTAAGATTCGGCGCCACTAACAATGCCTGAGTAACGAGGTCCGTTTACACCAGCTTAGAACAAGATTCAAATCGTCTGTGCAGATTTGCTTAATTCCAAATAAACAAATTTTTAGAGCAAAAAGCTATAATAACGCGTTTTCGTACACACTCATCAGGTAAACAATTCAACGCTTGATGAAATTTGCTTCGCAATTATAGGAAAATCCGCTATCGAAGGATCGAGTGATCTACAAATAAAACTGTGAACCACCACTAAATCATAAAATAATGTGTACAACTGATTCCACATCAGCAAATTATGACACAAGTTAAATGTCGTTATAGTAAGTAATAGAGATATGCGGAATAGTGGTTTTACCGAATAATATTGATCGAATAGTATGCGATTCAACTGGAATTCAGAATCCGGATCCCGAATCCGAATTCGGTTTGCCATTTTATTGTTTCCAAGTGCTCTCGTTCTTTATATATCTCTGCCATATATACTATCTTTTATTGTAAAGACCTAAGTGTACATTAAAAATTTTAGTTTTTAAAAATGATTATAGGTATGAATAATAACATTCACTATATAGTAGAGAAATACTGATATTTTTGAGATCCCTACGAGATTTAACAAAATATTATACTAAGTATTGTATACTTTGAAAAGGTGTACAGGAAACTCCGCAATGGTAAATTTCTATCTCTTAGGGATAACCCACAATATCATGTTTTTACATTTACTTTTTACGGGAAATAATGTCTAATTTCCGAAGCGATTTTAAGCAATACAGCATTAATCCTTATCCAACTATATCCAAGACATTCATTATTAGATTTCTTTGACTTGTAGCATAAATTGTATATAATAAGAGTTACCTTTTAGTTCTATATCGTATCGTATAACCAAGGAAATAGAAATACTCTTACTGAATATTTAATTAGAGAGCCAAATAGGTACAAATAGTGAAATAGATGCTGAATACGCCGAATGCCGAATACTAAACGAATATTCGGCGCATCTCTAGAAGTAATATCACAGGAGGCAGGACTGTAAAACTGCAGACTAGGAGATATGTCCACACTGAGTGTTCGTAGAATTACGATAGGAAGTGCAGTGTAGGTAAACAAAGCAATGAAATAACGAGGCTGTCGTTGACAGGGGTCATACGGGCCACATAAAGGCTCGAGGCGAAGATGCCTGTTAACCCACATCGACTGCCTGCGTAAATTACCTTCGATACTTTACAAATAACCACAATTTCTAAGGTCTATCACTAATTCGTTTTTTTTTTTGTTTCAAATGAAAGATTTAAAATTATGTTCTCGAAAGGAAACTAAGTGTCTCGATGTACTTAATATACAGTCAACAGCACGTCAGTCTGATATTTAGAGCGATGGTTATTTAAATAAAATACGTTCGTTCACGATAAGCGACGAATTTTCATGTCCGGCGGTCCGATTTTTTCCGGTCCGGAATGACATGAAAAACTCGGATGAGTAGCTTGTGCACTTGTCCGTTTTTTTCCTGATCGGAGCGGCGCAGTGTAGGGCAGCTCTCTTTGAAGCTACACGTCACTTACGCTAGATACGATGAGATTTTGGAACGTCGGTAATTCCGTTCGAAGACGTAGAAAGGTACCTAAATAATAATCTGATCGTTTTACATAAACCATAATAAATTATGGCAAGACTAAAGCATTTTTTTTTACTACTATTGGATGACTACTATCAGATGTAAAAATTTATACCCTGTAAAAAACTAATTTAGGAATAGTATTATTCACATACAATAGCTAAAAATATCTGGGACATTAGAATAAAAATACTGATAATGGTCTAATACTTGATGTTTAAATTTTTTTTCGAAGTTTTGTAAAAACAACTTTCAGCGATTACAGAGATAGACGGCGAATCGGTGGCGCCATTTCGTAAACAAATCGAAATTAGTGCCGTGTTAGCGGAGAATTATTATGCTAAATGAACTTTACGAGATCAGTTGACTGTATTATATATAGGCATAATTTTATACGCGTGGTGTAGTTTCTTTGAGCAGAAATATTATTCCCTTAGAATACTTCTTTTTTTTAAATTTATTAATGACACAAACATACATTTAAAATTTTATTAAATGCGAAAAAGACATTGAGTGTCACTTAATTACTTTTGTTAATCTTCTGTTTATTCTTTATTATTACTTCTGTTGTCAAATATTTATCTATACTTATCAATTGTCTAAAAAAAATTTGATAATGACAAATTTCCAGGCAAACTTTCATCCCCTATTTTTCGCGATAAAATGTAGCCTATGTCCTTTCTTAAAGTTAAGTCTATTTACTATATTAATTTCCATTTAGATGGGTTCAGTTGTTTAGGCGTCTAAGCGTAACAACACTTATTTATCTTACCTTAAGCTATCGATACTTTTAATACGATTCTAAAATCTAGCTAAGTATCGATACTAGAACCATACGCTGATCAAATTAGAACTTTACCGAGTTTGCCAAAGCTTATGCAGTGATATATACCAACTATATTAAATCATCATATAAAATATAGCATTTTATAATCAACAATAAATAATCGATTATAAGTTTATTGGAAATTAACAATATTGCCGAAATAAATATCGATTCAAATCGATTATTTTTTCCCAAGCCTATTCCTTATGAATTTTCCGGATCTCGGACACAGCAGTGCACAAGCGTAAACACGTTTTTCATTGCCGCCATCACGGACCTGAAAAAACCGGTCCGGAATAGAGAAAAGTAAAATTCCGGACGGTAAAATTCCTGACAGTGCACAAGCGCGCATTACCTACATATGGCCTGACATATCGGACCTGAAAAAATCGGACCGCCGGACATGAAAATTCAGTGTAGTTTGGCAGTCTTCGTCCATTCAAAGAAAATCAAATATATATATTATAATCTTTCTGTTCATTCTGATTTTGATGTTTCCGTTTTCGGTTAAGAATTATAGGATAGGGCCATACACGCTGGAACAGAACGACCGACACTCCCGAGGTTCCTGGAGAGTACTATTTGTCTATAATATGATGGGAAAAAATTATATGTCTAGGTAAAATAGTTTCGAAGATATTAAATTACAGTAGAGCGTCGATTATCCGAACGTCGATCAACCGAACGACCGCTTATCCGAACTCCCGACTCTACCGCGCCCCGCGCTCGTGCGCGCACTTGTTTCGACTTCAACAATATTCAATTTCTACAATATTAATTCTGATGACTAATAAAACTGACACCACTTCATCTACTGCAAGTTCAGATAATGAAGTTGAAAACACAATTGGTACTTCAGAAGCGTTTACTTGCTTAGATATTGCCTTGCGTTGGTTTGAAACACAAGTCGAGAACGACCGATATCAAATATATGTCCTAAAAATATACGTGACCTAGCCGCTCGGCTTGTTTCGGCAGACGAAAATTGAAGATTTTTCAAGCGTTAGTAAATTATTATCAAGCGTTAGTAAGTATAGAGTATTAACTCTTCGATTTTCACCAATATTGTACTTAGAATGTTTTGTTGCAAATACTTCAGTTTATTTGTTTTCTAATTCCTATTTTCAATAAAGATATTATTATGAAGCTAAATATGGCTTTATTCACCCGTGGATAAATAAATATGTATGGCTATATCAATACAGTTCGATTATCCGAAAAAACCGGTTTTCCGAAATCAGTTCGGATAATCGACGCTTTACTGTATTTCATTACTTATTCTATCAGGAAACTCGCGGCCATTTCTGAGAATGTCCATGATATTTTTGATGTGTTCCCCCACCGAGATCATGTCGATCGATTTAGCTTGCAATGCGTTAACTACTGGTTCTAAAACTAAAGATTTCACAAGCTCGTAAAGATTTCACAAAAACGTTTCTAAAGATTTCACAAGCTCTGGGAAATGTTGAGAAAACTTTCCGATTGATTTATATTTTTCGGACCATCTTGTCTCACACAATCGTGATAGGTTTGGAACGTAGTTTCGACGTGTAGTCGATTCTCCGAAAAACGTTATAACATCCTTTATAATGGCTTTATAGTATTTCTAATTTCTGGCACTGCGCTCGCATCATTCACAACAAGGTTGAGTTTGTGACTTGAGCAATGAAAATATAAAGCACGAGGAATTTTTGTTCTCAAAATGGCTTGCACGCCACTCTCTTTTCCTGCCATTGTAGAACAGCCATCGAATCCAAACCTGTTGGGAGGTAAGAATTAATCAAGAAATTGTCAATTGCTTCGGCAATTGCAGAAGCATTTTTTGCTTTTAGTTCAACGAACCCAACAAATTCTTCTCTGATTTTCCTTTTGCTTTCGTCGTAGAACCGCACACCTATTGACAGCTGTTCTTTCCCCAGCTACGTCTGCTGTTTCATCAGCTAAGGCTAAGCCATGGTCTTCTGAACCTCACTTATTATATTCTCCATAATAACTTCGCCATATAAATTTATCAATTCGTTTTGTATTTTTGGCGATCTGTAAACTGCATTGCGACGTCACTTTTCCATGTGACTCTTTAATTTGTCGTCCCCTGAATGAGGAAGTATTTTAAAAAAACATTAGTTCCCGAAATCAAACTAGATGTCGCTATGGTACGTTCTTGATGTCTCCATGACAACCCTTCCGGTTTTCTTCCATGTTTAAAAGTAAATTAATTTTCTAAACTCAATAAACAACTCATATTCTATTTGGACTTTTTCGTATCTAAGTTTCGAACTTTTCATATTTCAATTCTTTAATATGTTAGTTAAAAGGAACGGAAATGGCTGTCTTTGGTCGATTCGTTTCCTGCAAAAATCAACTTTTGCTAGAGTCGCCATGAGAGGTGCTTTTTTAGAGCTTTCGTTTTTTTTAAATACTTCCTCATTGATTCTCAACTTCAATAAATCAAATAAAACACCCCCATCCGTTTTTTTCCCCTAAAAGGCATATCATGTGTACTGCTACCACTGTCTTTCCTTTCCAGGATAATCCATGCTAGTAGAACGTTTTTCGTGGTATTGCTATTTAATACAAGATGTCACTATTGACCGTATAAATTAATGCTATTTCTCTTTACTGGAACAAGTACTGTTGTCCGTATCTAGATGGCGCTAGATATTGTATTCTCCAAATTATATTCGGCTTTAATCCTAGATGGCTCGTCGGGAGCGGAATCTACAAGATGCGTCGGTTTCGCGGGAGATTTAAATAAAAGTGCATCGCTAACAGTATACTATAATCGAATGTTGTAGAATATTTGATTAGAGATAAAAAATATTAAGTCAAAATATCTGACTGAGAAGATATTTTGTTTCCAAATCTTCATTTTGCGCAGAGTAGGTATACATATATGGTTTTTAATTCCCACTTGCCAGGTAAATTGACCTTTATTTTATCTTCTAGGTACTTTCTTTTAGTGTATATTACGGTACGGTAGTGCTTTCTTTTTTTAATATACTTCCTTATTGATTCGAAATCAAGCAACAGACCAAGAAGAGACCACAGAACACAAAAAAGAGGTTAGAAAGGCGATGATGCAGCCTTTGTACGAAAACCGATATTGCCAGTCTTGCCCCACTTTTCGTCCACCTTACATTAGAGCAATTATACAAAGCATATGCACATACCTGCATTTTAAATATGCCAATCTGAACGCTCCAATATAATTATAAACACACTCAACCGTAACAGACATCTAATACGTAAGAAACGTATAAATTTGTCATTTTACACTTGTAATTGACACAAAATAATTTACTATCGTTATTGAAATACAACAAGGCAATTAATTGAAATGATACTGGAGTAATGATTTGTTATTATTATTTTGGATATACATTGAATTGTATTAATATAATAATAATAATATTTATTGTCTAAAATATTTACATTCTCAGTACATAGGTTGAGACCACAATTTCTGTGGTTGAGACCTCTTTTTAAGTGCCAAAGCAGGCGCCTGTTCCAGGGGATCTCGCTCCTCCTTATCAGAAAGTATTGACAAATGTCTTTAAATATAAAATAGTTACAATCTTTTTAATTTTAATAAGTAAGTATGTATTTCTCTCTGTCTATCTCTCTCTCTACTCTCTCTCTCTCTGTGTATGTGTGTGTGCGTGTGTGTGTGCGTGCGTGTGTGTGTGCTTGCGTGTGTGTGCGTGCGTGTGTGTGCGTGCGTGTGTGTGCGCGTGTGTGTGTGTGTGTGTGTGTGTGCGTGTGCGTATGTGTATGTTATTATTTTTATGGCCCTTTAACACACGATCAAATTTTTCCATAGGCACTTCTACCGTTATCTATTATGTTACTATTTAAAACGGTAATTTCGCGATGTTCTTTACATTACGTGCTAAGTACGATGCGGTGTAATAAAAATGCGTACTTCTTCAGCAATATATATTTTATTGGATAATTTTTTTGTTATTCACACTTTTGATAACATTTCACGAATTTTGAATAATAATACTAAATCTGAGAAGTGTTCTTAATACTAATGAAAATAAATCCCTCCTTTGGACCTACTTGAGGATTGGTTTCTTGTTTTGCAATTAATAACCGCGCAAGCCGGCATTCCTTAATACTTTTAGTGGCGTGTTTCACAGTACTTACAGTGCGCGCGTTCGTGAATGACTAAACATCGCGATCGCGTGGTGAAGTCATGATCCTGTACATTTGTCCAGGATCGTGGCTACGCTGCCACGCCCACAAGGCCCTTCTAACGTCTTTCTGTGTTCTGTGTGAGAGGTACTACATACTTCAAACGGTCTATTTTATTTTTCTCTACCTTTACTCATATGGCTACGAACATCCAACAAATTATTACCATTATCGCTTACTATTATAATTTATTCTCATTTTAACTATAAAACTCACATGTATAATTATATAATATATAATGAGGAAATATATAAAAAAAAACATTAGTTCCCGAAATCAAACTAGATGTCGCTACGGTACTTTCTTGATTTCTCTATGACAACCTTTTCGGTTTTCTTTCGTGTATAAAAGTAAATAAATTTTCAAAACTCAATAAACAAATCATATTCTATTTATACTTTTTCGTATTTGTATTGATATCTAAGTTTCAAACTTTGCAAATTTCAATTTTTAGGGCGCTTGTGCACTACACTGAATTTTCAGGTCAGCGGGCCGATTTTTTCCGGTCCGGAATGACATGAAAAACTCGGATGAGTAGCTTGTGCACTTGTCCGTTATTTTCCTGATCGGAGCGGCGCAGTGTAGTGCAGCTCTCTTTGAAGCTACATGTCACTTACGCTAGGTACGATGAGATTTTTGGAACGTCGGTAATTCCGTTCGAAGACGTAGAAAGGTACCTAAATAATGATCTGATTGTTTTACATAAACCATAATAAATTATGGCAAGACGAAAGCATTTTTTTTACTGCTATCGGATGACTACTATCAGATGTAAAAACTTATACCCTTACTTATTTAGGAACAGCATTATTCACATATAATAGCTAAAAATATCTGTGACATTAGAATAAAATTACTGATAATGGTCTAGTACTTGATGTTTAAATTTTTAAACGTGCTATTTTTTTCGAAGTTTTGTAAAAACAACTTTCAGCGATTACAGAGATAGACCAATCGGTGGCGCCATTTCGTAAACAAATCGAAATTAGTGCCGTGTTAGCGGAGAATTATTATGCTAAATGAACTTTACGAGATCAGTTGACTGTATTATATATAGGCATAATTTTTATACGCGTGGTGTAGTTTCTTTGAGCAGAAATATTTTTCCCTTAGAATACTTCTTTTTTAAAATTTATTAATGACACAAACATACATAAAAAATTTTATTAAATGCGAAAAAGACATTGAGTGTCACTTGATTACTTTTGTAAATCTTCTGTTTATTCTTTATACTTCTGTTGTCAAATATTTATCTATACTTATCAATTGTCTAAAAAAAATTTGATAATAACAAATTTCCAGGCAAACTTTCATCCCCTATTTTTCGCGATAAAATGTAGCCTATGTCCTTTCTTAAAGTTAAATCTATTTACTATATTAATTTCCATTTAGATGGGTTCAGTTGTTTAGGCGTCTAAGCGTCACAACACTTATTTATCTTACCTTAAGCTATCGATACTTTTAATACGATTCTAAAATCTAGCTAAGTATCGATACTAGAACCATACGCTGATCAAATTAGAACTTTACCGAGTTTGCCAAAGCATATGCAGTGATAATTACCAACTATATTGAATCATCATATAAAATATAGCATTTTATAATCAACAATAAATATCGATTATAAGTTTATTGGAAATTAACTATATTGCCGAAATAAATATCGATTCAAATCGATTATTTTTTCCCAAGCCTATTCCTTATGAATTTTCCGGATCTCGGACACAGCAGTGCACAAGCGTTAACACGTTTTTCATTGCCGCCATCACGGAACTGAAAAAACCGGTCCGGAATAGAGAAAAGTAAAATTCTGGACGGTAAAATTCCTGACAGTGCACAAGCGCGCATTACCTACATATGGCCTGACATATCGGACCTGAAAAAATCGGACCGCCGGACATGAAAATTCAGTGTAGTGCACAAGCGCCCTTAAATATGTTAGTTAAAGGGAACAGAAAAGACTGTCTTTGATTCCATTCGTTTCCTGCAAAAATCAACTGTTGGTAGAGTTGCCATCTAGTGATGTGCTTTTTTGGTGCTTTCTTTTTTTCTTTAACTACTCTCTCATACATATCGTGTCACTTAAGAGCCATATGACAAATTTTCACTCTGTGATTTGAGTTCTCGAGAACTTGTTCAAGGTCACGAGTCCACAATACTGTGTTGAAACCACGTTCAAGCTATTTTGATACTTTTCCCAATTTTTGTATTTATTTTAGTATTTCTATGGTGAGATTCATTATCGATTCCCGAATATTTTAAACGACTGCTCTCGAAAAGGAGTCTATTGTTTTTAGAATTAATGTATGTATGTGAGTATTTTTATTGCACCATAACTTTTGAAAGATATAACGGATATGAATGTACAGGGTATCATTAGAAACATCATCCTAAGTTACCACAAAATACATAGAGTATCAGTGAAACTAGCTTAATTATTAATATTAAATAGGTATGGGGACGTGTGACGCCATTTAAAAAAGTATGTTTTTTTATAATCATAACTTTATGGGTATCAAATTAAAGGTCCATTAAAAATATATAATCTGTATACAAAATTAACTGCTCACTAAAATGAATAAAATATAAAAATTATTTAAAAATTAAAAACACGACTGCTAAGATCGGACAAAAATTAAAAGAAACAAGTTTAGCCAAATCATAGGCTATAAATATAAATAGCGATGACAATATATCAATAAAATTATAAATATTAATTAAAAAATATTCGTGCCATATTTTTCGTCGACGATTTCGAAATATTTTCGTCATCCATAGGAAACATGGACTGTTTCCTGTTTGGAAAAGTAGTAAATTAGAATTATATTAAACTAGTTGTGCCCGCGGCTTTATGCGAATGGAAAGTAACCTAAGGTTCTTTTCTCATGGCTAGATGCGATGTTATTCGATATGAATGAACGATATCACACGAATCGCATGCACTTATAAAATGTATGGAAAAACTCAAGTGTTTGCTCATGAGATTGTACTATCTGTCAATATCGGTCACAAATCTCATGGTCTGCGGTATCACTTCAAATGTATGAAGGTGGTAGAACGCTCGATCTGCTTTTGATTTTCTGTTCAATAATATCGAGGAACGATTCATTTGCTCATACTTACCATATCATCAAAATATATTGAATTTTACAAAAAAATACGGCAATATCCGTATATAAACAAATGAAAAGCTCGATGGTGCCGGATAGCTCGTTTGATCTGCGATTGAGGAGGTTAAGCGACGATTGCAAAGGCCGGCAATTGGATGGGTGGTCAATTTTTTTGGTGGTCAAAAAAGAGATAAGGCAAAAAGAGCATATAAGAAACGTCCAACTAACCACAATCTTATTCGTTTTAAGGTTCTTCGAAATTGCTGCAGTCGTATGTGTAGGGATGCTAAGCGACGCTTCTTCCATAGCTCTCTTACTGATCGCCATCCTACTGATGCCTGGCGGTTTTTGCGCTCTGTAGGAGTGGGGAAATCTACTGCTACTGTGTCTACCAATGTAGATTTAAGCGTCCTTAACAGACACTTCTCCCTTCCTCCTACTACTATCGATGGTGACATAAAGGATTCTACGCTCGCAGAACTTTCACTGGTTCCGAGGCCAGACTGCACATCTTTTGTCTTTTCAAAAATATCCGAAACTGACATTAAAAATACCATTCAAGCCATTTCTTCCGAGGCTGCTGGCGAGGACAACCTAAGCGTAAGAATGTTTACCCCTATTTTATCTTTTCTCCTTCCTATACTTGTTCACATACTTAACTTCTCACTTGAATCCGGTTCTTTTCCCAAAATTTGGAAGATGGCGCACATTATTCCACTGCCTAAAGTATCTAATCCTTCAGTCCCATCTCATTTTCGTCCTATTTCTATTCTTCCCCTTCTCTCTAAACTTCTTGAGCATATTGTTCATAAGCAATTATCAACTTTTCTTTTTTCTAATTCCCTTTTGAATAGGTACCAATCTGGTTTCCGCCCTGGTCACAGTACTGTAACAGCTTTAATAAACATTACTGATGATATTCGTTGGGCTATGGAGAATAAAGCTCTTACAGTTCTAATTCTTCTAGACTTCAGCAGTGCTTTTAATTCTGTCGATTTTGACATTCTTCTCGCTATTCTTCGTTCTTGCAATATCTCTCCTTCTGTTCTCTCATGGTTTGATTCCTGCCTTCGGGGACGCACGCAACGTGTGCGTCTTGGTAATAAATCTTCTGATTGGTGCGACCTCGGTGCGGGTGTTACTCAGGGTGCTGTTCTCTCACCTCTCTTATTTTCTATTTTCATTAACTCGGTTACTAAAGTTATATCTTCCAACTTCCACCTCTATGCAGACGACTTGCAGCTTTATCGACACTTTAAAATAGAAGACTGTAACTCGGCACTGGTAGCTATTAATAACGATTTGGATCGCATTAGTACTTGGGCAAAATCGTTTGGCCTCATGCTTAACCCGAGTAAATCTCAGGCCATTGTGATAGGTAGCAGGTTTAATATATAATTCTATTTCTGCATTATCTTTACCACCCCTGCTTTTGGATGGGACTCAGATCGAGTTAACAGACACTGTAAAAAATCTTGGAATTACAATGGATTCAAATCTATCATGGACTGCCCATGTATCTGAGGTTAGTCGTAGGACCTTCTTCTCATTTCACACACTTAAATGCCTTCAAAACTTTTTACCTTTTAAAACTAAAGTGTTACTAGCACAATCCTTAATTATACCTCTTCTTGACTATGCAGATGCATGTTACTTGGATGCCACTGAGGAGTTATTAAACAAACTTGAACGACTTCAAAATCTAGCGATTAGATTTATTTATGGTCTTCGTAAGTATGATCATGTGTCACATTTACGTAAGCAGCTCATGTGGCTTCCCATTCGTCAGCGTAGATATGTCAGGATTGTCTGTCTTCTGTTCAACATCCTGTATAATCCCGTCTATCCTTCCTATCTGCGTGAGCGTTTCTCCTTTCTCCGTTCTCCTGATGCTCTTTGCAGATCCCACCTTAAGTCTTCAAACTCCTTCACACAAAACGGATTTTGCTTCATATTCCTTCACTGTTCATGCTGCTAGACTCTGGAACTCTTTGCCTGCCGATATACGTGACAGTCGCACTATTTCTGTGTTCAAAAAAAGAGTAAAGGATCATTACCTTTCCTGTTGTTGATATTGGATAGTGTAGGTATTATTAATCTTTATATATTATAGATATATATATTATTATTTATATAATGTTTGAACCGTTATGTATTTTTATTTTCTCTGTTTCCCGGTATTTGAATTTGTTTTTTTATTCCATATTAATTTATTTAGGAGGTACACACTGACTACCTTATTGTATTTCTTTTTCCTGTTTTGGGCCTGCTGGTAGAAATTTCAATTTGAAATAAGCAGTGCCCTTGTACTAATGTCTGTTACATTTGTTCATATGAAATTGTATGTGTGTACAAAATAAATAAATAAATAAATAGATAATACAACATTTTGTGGCGGCGGCCATCTTGTATATAAAATTTTGTCATAGTAAACAGTATTCTACTACTCAAGCCCTTTTATTTAATGTCCGTATTGAGGGAGTCGTGAAAAATATGCAGGTAATCCAACATTTTTGGTGGCGGCTATCTTGGATTTGAAATGTGTTATAGTGTTCAGTATTCTACTACTCAAGCCCTCTTATTTGATACCCATATTGATGGAATGGTGATAAAATATGTGATCCGACATTTTGTGGCGGCGGCCATCTTGTATCGATTTTCATCAAAGTGAAGAACACTCCCGACTAATACACCTTTTAAACAAAATCAAAATGGGTTCATCCGTTCGGGAACTATGATGCCACAAAAAGACACAAACACACCACACACACACACAGAGACATGTCAAACTTATAACACCGCGTCGTTTTTGCGTCCGGGATTAAAAATATATTGAATTTAGAAAAAGTTGTTTCATATGCGGAACTCCGATAAATTTGATATCGGTCGAATTGCATCGAGCCATAAGTCTAAGTTAATCCTCATTACGTAAGGCAACTTCTAGTGATAGTCTCTTCAAAATCGGCCAAGCCGTTTCAGAGATTAGCCAGAACTAACAGACAGACAGATAAAATATATTATTTTTGTATATGTACCATGTATACACACAAATGTATTTAGTGAAAAGCGGTTATTTTAATATTACAAATATGCACTCCAATTTTATGTACTAGTATAGAAGAAGTACCTTGCTTTATTTGCATTTCATAATCCTATTAATATTATAAAGGCGAAAGTTTGTAAGTATGGATGTATGGATGTTTGTTACTCTTTCACGAAAAAACTACTGGACGGATTTGGATAAAACTTTACAGCAATATAGGTTATACATCAGAATAACACATAGGGTACTTTTTACTGGGAAAACTTCTCACTCCCACGGGATACCGACTTCCACGCGGACGAAGTCGCGGGCGTCCACTAGTATAAATATATATTTTAACTTTCTAATACAAATATACCTAGGGGTCTTTCGACCTATGCTGAAAATAACAAATGTGTATTAGAAATAATTCAATAAGCTATATAAATTCCATATAAATCGAACTTCGTGACCAAAGTTGGAAGTCCCACTATACTGCTCTATTTACGCTCGCTCGAACGTATCTAGATCGAAAAATGGCGCGAAGAAATGCGACACAGGTCTAACGTTGTGCAAACTTAGAACTCGATTTTTTTTTACTTTACAGTGCCATCTATGTACCAGCTTTTAAAATAGAAATCATGGTGTAGCCACAATAAATAAATGTGTTTATAATTGGGGATAATTTTTAAAGGCATCATTAATAAATCTTGTTTATTATTACTTGAAACTTAGTTAAAAAGCCTTATGATACCTAATATTATTGAAATAATATATCTTGTTACAGAATAATATAGTAATTATAGAATTGTCACTAGAAATGTTTCTAATTTAAGTGGTAATATTAAATATACTATGGCAATATCAATTGAAAATGGCGCGTATGTAATGGTTTGGTATTGTGGCTAAACTTTAAAACTAACTTCGCAAATGGAAAATGTATTGAGTGAATGTCCGTGTGCTTGTTAGTTTTTGCAAGTTCCTGTAACTTTTTCTGCTTTTCACGTTGAGTTGATTAAGTTCGTCCGTGTAATCGAAATATATTGTGTTAGCAATCGTATTGTGTCTTGAAATATCCCGTACCGAAATGTTACTTGTTTTTAATTTGAACTTTGCTCAAAAAATCATGGCTCAAAACCGTTGTTGTGTACTTTAATGTTCAGTGACTAAGGATAGCGGTAAGTGCTTTTTAGTTTGTACAATAAATACTTTATGAATTGTACTATAATGTCAGTTTTCAACCGATTTTTATACCTATACGTGGAGTTTCATAATTCAAATGTTTTCAGGTATTTTTCTTTGAGCTATCGTAGAATACAATATTCATTAAAAAACTTATTATGTGCCTCCAATTTAAGAATTGTTATTTGTTCATCCATTATACAAATAATTAAGGACTAATAATTTGTTGTGTGAAAAGCAGAGAATAATACATATTATTATGTTACTCAGGTATCCCTTTGCACCGGTTTCCTGAACCTAGAACTAAAACAGAGAAATTTAAAAAATGGCTAGACAATGTTGGTGGAGAAATAACTCATCTGGATCCAATCAAAATATATAATAACATGCATATTTGTGGAAAACATTTTCTAGATATTTATAAATATCCCAATAATAGACTGCAACATAGCAATGCCTACACTTCATATGTCAGGTAATTTATTATTTATAAATAATACTGCATATTGAATGTCTACCTATCTATTTAAAGATGGAAGCAGCAGGCTATGCATTAAAATTCATTCATATGTGATTAACAATGACCAGTGAATAATTTTTCAAACTATAAAAAGTTTAAAGTAAAAATGAAATAGTAGAAAACAAATACGTTTTCTATAAGCTGAGTTCTTATAAAAAACATTATGTATTTTAATGTGGTTTTCATCAATATATAGAGTGGTACAAGAGGAAGGTTTATATGTACAAAATAAGACCTTGTGGGCGAAAGCTAGTTTCTTATACCATTGTTCAAATAATGCTCCTAATTTCCATGTTAATTTTTAATGTTTATTATAAAATAAAATATTATAAAATGTTTTTTTCTTCATGTTCAGTGCAATCAACTGGAGAACCTCACATAGTTGCAAGTGCGGATTTGCCATGTAGCTCACATTTTGTACCTTCTCAACTACATGCCGGCACATCAGGTTGGTAAACGTTTTTCTGATGAAAATTAAAATAGTTAAATAATCATCTTAAATATAATATTATTTTTTATATAAAGGAAAATTCATGAGTCAACATATAGTTATACAAAAATTGAATGTCCCTTTGTTCAAAATTGCAAATCTATGTTGTGTAACATAGGCCAATCTTTAATATTTTGAGCCAGAGACTGATAAGCAAATGATATCCATGAAATAACTATATTTGTTATTATTTCCAGGTCAGCATACAAACCTTGGAAAGACACAAACACCTGTTGCCAAACAACAGTTGCCAAGAAAATTAAAAGGTATGTTTTGCAAAAATATATCTCGATTATCCAATTTGAAAATTGCTGCATGAAATTGGAAACAATCTGCAAATCTGAAAAATATTCAGTTATTCTGAATATTTTTGTACAGTGTGTAATGCAAAAAAAGAAACTATTTATTTTTGAGGCTTTAATTTACATTTCATGAAATTTGTTGCAGGTGTTTCTCTAAAAGACCATAAACAATAAAAAATAATTGTGAATAAATTGAAAAAATGAGAAGCTCAAAAAAGGAGCTTTAAACAAAAATTGGCTCTTGCTAAATCTTTAATGAAAACCTCTGCTTTCCAAATAATTTCCAAAAATATGTCACCTACTGCAAAATTATTATGCCGAATGCAAATGTCACATGGAAATAAGAAAAAGCAAGGGCATCGATTTACCATTGATGAAAAGATTTTAGCGCTATCATTATACAAACCTGCACCTAAGGCGTATCGTCTGTTAAGAAAATTTTGTATTTTACCTTGTAGACAAACATTGCAGACTTTGTTGTATAAAGTCCAGTTAAAGGCATAAATGAAATTTTATTTGACAACCTAAAATCCAGAGTTAGGAGAATGCCAGATAAATTTAAATACTGCACCTTGGTATTTGATGAAATGGCAATAGCACCAAGCATCAGCTTTGATAAAAAAAAAAATATCACAGGATTTGTTGATAATGGAGCAATGAAGCAAATAGTACAGTAACCATGTACTTGTTTTCTTAATTAGAGGCATTGTTAAAAAATATAAACAGCGACTGGCCTATTATTTTTGCAGTGGCAGTACAAGAACTTAAAGCTTAAAGCTTTGGAACTTAAAGCTTTAATAAAGAATATGATTATTAAAATTGCAGAAACTGGTCTTATGGTGGTAGCAGCAGTATGTGACCAAACTACATCAAATATTGCTGCTATAAACTTGTTGTTAAAAGAGACTAACGAAATGTATTTGAGAAGAGGGCAGCACTATACAGAAGGATTTTTCGAAGTTGGAGACAAAAAGTATTTTCACTCTATGACCCACCTCATTTAATAAAAGGGATCAGGTATAATTTGTTAACAAAAAATTTAAAATATAACATGAATGGAAAGGAATGTACTGCTAAGTGGAATCACATTCTACAATTATATGAAAGATGCCCAGGCTACAAAGGAGTGAAGATGGCACCTAAGTTGACAGCTCATCATGTAGTGCCATCATTATTACTAAAAATGAGAGTGAAACACTGCACTTAAGTGTTAAGTAAAACTGTTGGAGCTGCTATTGGAGTAATGACAGGTGATATTTTTTAATATTATTATGAGAATAGCTTGGTGGCGTAGTAGATAAGCGCCGCGGCCCGCGATCGTTATCGTTAAGCAACTTTCGCAAGGGTCGGTCATGGGATGGGTGACCAAAAAATTATTACCTCGAGCTACTCCATGCTTCGGAAGGCACGTTAAGTCGTTGGTCCCGGCTGCATTTACAGTCGTCTATTCACTCCAATTCGCATTGGGTCAGCGTGGAGGGTCATGGCCCATCCTCCTTAACCATCCACAAGGAAAGCCTGAGCCCCTGCAGTGGGGACGTAAAAGGGCTGATGATGATGATGATGATTATTATTATTATGAAATTTTAGAGTCCATATGTTTTATTATATATTTGAGAGCAGATTTATTATAGAAAATTTTTCTGGTATACATAGTACATACATACTATAAACTAAAAACTTATATTTTCCATTACAAACCTAAACAAACATTATATTTTCATTGCAGAGTTTGGAGTTCTTGAAAAAGAATGCACTGAAACTGCAGACCTGTTGATGTTTTTTGATGACTTATTCAACAGTGTCAATGGCAGCTTTAGCAAACCAAAAGGGGGGAAAACGTATAGGACAGCAGTGACACCAACATCGCCTCATCATAAATTATGGAACAAAAGCCTTCCAGTTTTAAGGAGCATGAGGTTTCATAATGGAATTAATCATGGGATAGTTCCATCGTTGTCCAGCTGGATAAAAACAGTAGAAAACTTCAAAAGAATTTTATTTATTTGAATTCAAAAGGCATAAATTCATTATTGTTATGAAATTTCAACCAAGACGCATTGGAGAAATTTTTTGGGGCAATAAGGGCTCATGCCTGCAGCAATACGATGCCTACATCACAATCTTTTGAGGGGGCCTTTAAAACATTGCTTATTGACAATATTTCTTCTTCACATTCAGTGGGATCAAATTGCGAAATGGATGATAGCGTTTGTCTGCAAACACTAAAAGAACTATTGACTAAAGACGTAGATGATATACCCACTGAATGTGAAGTTGAAATTGAAAATGCTCATTTATGCATTGATTTAATCAATACAGAAAGTTTAATAAGTAGAAAAATCCGCAGCAATTGGATACTGTAGTGGCTGGATAGCACAATTAGCAAAGAAAAAATTTTATATAAGCTGTTTATTATGTAAAAACAACATAGAAGCTAAAGAAAAGCAGATATTTCATACTTATATAATTTTAAAAGAGTTTGAAAACAAAAGCTGGTTGTGCTATCCTACCCGAAACCTATTTGACTATGTTACCAATGCTGAAAACAATAGAAGTTTAAAAAGAAAATTGCAATAAAAAAAAATATTTTGACATATATAAAGTTAATCATAAAGATTAATTTAGATTTAAATTTTTTACAATGCACAGAACACCAAATTCAACTAAAAGAATTCATAACAGAGAAATGTGCAGTATTTTTTATTAATAATTGGTGCAAAAATATCAATCATTTAATCAATGGCAAAATTTCATTTTGGGATAGAAATGATGAAATGAAGGTAAAGGCTCATAACCATTTTTCAAAAAATAAAGATAGGAAGAGAAAAACTGTGTGTGGATCACTGATGAATGTCTGAAATAAGATGGTTAATAAAGCTACAAAAATAACAAGTCTTTCATTGAAATAAACTAATTGATTTATTTTACTCGCTCTAAACATTTATAATAGTTAGCATTGAACATAAACCATATAAATATGACTCCTGATATACTTGTTTAATCATAGCAAATAAAACGAAAAATAATCTGCGGTCTTACATTATGTTTTATATTTAAGGTTTAATTAGCCAAGTGTTTTTTTTTTTCGATAAGTTATAAAGGTACATTTGCTTTTTTTATATATGTATTGATTCTCAAAATGAATAATAACTATTAAACATTTTTAGAATCAATCTATATAAAAGAAAAAATATACCTATTTATCTTATCAAAAAAAACACTGATCAAATAAACCTGGCTGTAGCTGGCTACACACATATACACGCACACATACGCGTGACTTTTTTTAGCTGGCGGATAGATGGCGCTGTAATCGTGACCTATTTAAAGATTGAGTTTGCTATCTATTACCAGTATAATATTGTAATGTTTTTACCTGTTCATTGTTAACGTAAGAAATTTATAACAACACTTTATAATAAAAACTAATAGGAGAAAAACTAACTCTTTTTCTAATAGGAGCTTGGTAGACAAGGACTAAGTTCAAATTGAATTGCTTACATTGAAAACACCCAAGCGATGCACGAAGACGATAAAAGATTTCTGAAATTTGGCTCTCCCTCCACACACACATCACACACCATCAAACAAAATCGAGGGACTCCTTCCATAGATACTTACTTAGTCCTAGATTCGTGTTCTAGCCACAATCCCACAAACGAGCTTTTGAATGACTTTATGACGTAACTGCGCAATTTTGGACGTCACTGACATGTGTGTATATCTGACAAAAATGGTGTCCGTTTACCAGCTGGCATTTATTCTTTAGCTGAAAAATACAGTTTTAGTGTGTTTTATTTTATTATGGCGACTGTTCTTGATTTAGTGAAACACTATCAACATGCAATTGAAAAATATCCCAACGATGAACAAAAAGTAAGTATCTACATAAATCGAAAATTATTATCGTAACCACCTCAGACGAATGGCGTTTTACCTCATTTCTCTGATTAGAAAACTCTTATTCATTACAAATATAGATGGATGGGATATAATTTATTTCTACATGGGATTCTTTAAATATAAAATTTACTATAAGATATAAAGTTTGTATAAAGGAATCGCTTTACATAAAGCAAACAGTTGCTCTGTATTTGTTGCCAATTCCACTGTACCTTTATAAAATAATTTCAACCCAAACAATATTTCCAATATAGTGCCTACATAGTGATTCATAAATCAGGAGTTATACTGCTTTTCACACCAGATTTTTGTTATTTTTTTAACATTGAAGGTGTGAAATGAATAAGACAAGTATTATTCTAATGATTATCGTAACGCATACTGTAGTGGTTTTAAAGAAGGCACACAAACAGGACAGAAAAAAAAGACAAATGTTTACAATTAGTAGTAACTTCAAGATGGTCCTTATTTAATTACAGATATTAAAGAGCATAGACAAGCTATTCAATCTAGATGTGACTGTGCAACATCTACAAGACACAGGAGTTGGGAGAACTGTGAATGCACTGCGCAAAGAGCCAGGGAATGTCGGCCAAGCGGCTCGTGCACTAGTATGCAAATGGAAACTTATGGTTGCAGCTGAGGAGAGCGACCAAGATGGAGATCAAAACCCTGACAGTGAGAGAATTGACACATAGTTTTATTAAAAAATATATTTCAAGATTTTATACTTTCACATTCCTATCATTTCATGTGTCATATTATTGATGCATTTTATGTTGAATTACTGTGTTGGTTTTTTGTTATTTTCTCATAATATTTTAATAAAAATCAAATTCTGTTGTTCATGTCAACAATAATGTAACATTCATAATAAAAAATGCACCCCAAGAACTGTTCAAATTATGTTAAATTAAGTGAAATGTGCATGAGCATATCTATAGCTTTTTTATTTTAATATAACTAATATATTATTAAACTTATTAGTGATTTATACAATTCTTATTTTGATGTTTATTTTTATCATACTATGTTATACTAAAGAAGTGTAGAACACTCCAATAAATATCTTTTTGCAACCCTATTTCTCTTTGAATATTAATCCCATAGGTTGAATATGACTCGCTTTTCTGATAGCTTATAATTTTTATAAATGATACTAGATCATTAAGGAATGAAAATAAATATAGTAAATTATAATACAATAGATTATAACCAAGTTGTTATAGCTAGGTTGATTAAATTAAACCAATTAGCATCTTAAATGAATAAATTAATTAACACAATGAAAATTTACCCAAATAGTAGTTAGATGTTGAATAAGATATATGTGCTATTCTTTTTTAAATACTTTACTTCATAGAATCCTGGAATTTTTGGGGTTCATATCCATTTTCATTACAAATTGGTAATAATTTATATATTGGTTACACATCGCTTACTTTTATTCTGTATATATAAATACTTGTTATTTTATTGTTTCACTTATTCAGCTAAAAAATACAATGGCTATGATAATGAAAGACATTCTGATGACAATGTGAAAAGAAATTCACGAAACCAGCAAGACCATGAAGAGAAGTCTATCTCCAGAACTGAGTATAAGAATGGTAATCACAGTGGAAGTAAAAGGAAATATCACAGTAGTGAGGTGAGTTAACTATACAAAAGAAAATATTCTTATTAAAACGGCAACAAAGACCAAATATATATTCGTATTGTCTGATATTATCAGTGTACCGAAACTCCACCAAGATTGAAGGAAATCAAACCACAAAATTGCAGTTAGTTCTTTGTGTATCTAAAATTAATTATCTGCAAATTGGCTTATTATCACAAATCATTTTGACATGTTTATGTAATATTTTAACTTCTCTATTAAGTACAACTGTTTTTCATTAAATATGAATAAATATGTATTATAGGAAGAAGAACCAGATCCAAAGAAAAGTAAAAGTTCTAACAGCAGCTACAGAAATGATCAAAAAACTAACATTAAAATAAAAAAAGAGTCTTCTGAATCTGGAACTGATGATTCTGATCAGTCATGCAGTGATTCTGATGTATCAGAATATTCTGAAGAAGAACAGGAAACAAAGCTTAAACATAAAATTAAACAAGAAACATCAGAACACCACAAATCTAAACACTCTTCAAATAAGAATCATAGTGACCACAAAAAAGAATCTTCTAGTTCAAAAAAACCACACAATTCTGATAAACATGACAAAAACAGACACCATGATGAAAAAACATCTTCAGAGAAATCAACAACAAAAGATAAATCTCAAACTTCACATAAACATAAAAGTTCAAAGGATAAAGATGTTAGTACTGAAAAGCATTCTAAATCAGAACACAATTCATCTGAAAAAGAGAAGCACAAAGAAGAGACAAGCTCATCCAAACACAGAAGCAGTTCTGATAAACATAAATCTTCCAAGTTGGATATTAGTAATGAAAAACACAACAGTGATAAGCATTCTGACAAAACTGAAAAGAGTAGAAGTTCAAGTAACTCTCACAAATCTGATAAAGATAAGAATAAGAGCTCTTCTCGTAAGGAAACCTCTGTTGAGAAAGACAAATCTAAAGAAAGTCATAGTTCTAAGGAAAAACATAGTTCCTCTAGTAAGGAAAGATCAAAAGATAGAAGTAGTTCCTCTAAGGAAAAGTCAGAGCATAGTCATAAAAGTGAAAAGAAACATTCAACAAATGATAGTAAAGATAGTAAATCAAAGCATAGTGAGAGCAAAGACAAGTCTGGCAGAAAAGATGGGTGTAGTAGTGAAAGTAAATCAAAGCATAAGTCTAATTCATCATCTCATTCAAGTAAATCTAGCAAAGATAAATTGAAAGAGGATATACCAAAGAAAAAGTCTGATAGTAGTGCCGATAGTGATGATGGCATCAACTGTGAGTCAGGTAATAATAATTATACACTATTAAACCAATCAATTAAGTACATGTATATTGTTTACAATAATTTATGCTCACATTCCTTTTATTGGACAAACAGTTTTTACTACTCAGTTGTAATTATAAATAAGTTTAAATCAGATGATGGATAAAACTTTTCACTTGGCACCCTCTTATTCTTTTAATACTACCTCATTTCAGGTGCTAGTTTTGCTGAAGCCTTAGGTATGATTAGTCCTGCAAAGCCGAAGAAGAAGGCTAAAATTCAATCTGTAGTCTCACCTAATTTGTCAAATAGTGCAGATGTAAGTATACTCATTTGTATGAAACTTATCTACTGTTTTAAATATTTTATCGTAATATTCATCATGAGCTTATTTGGACTCGCACTGTTGAACATAAAGTTTTTGGACATAAACGGAAACAACATATCAGAACTGTCTACTTTGAACTGTTGTAATAAAACAATAGGGATGATGACTGGGTAAAAAAAATGCAATTCTAATTAGTCCGTCAGTCAGATAATAGAAAAATATTAGATACGTATTTTTTTTTTACTTCAATTTAACAAGAAATAGCTTAGATAACAGGCATTAAAGTTGAGGAGTGGGGGCTCGCTACGTCACAGTTGAGTAGAAAACGTACTCTAACATGACGTCATGCGAAATTTCAACCCAATGGAACGCCGTAATTTTATGATTACGAAAAAAATAAAAAAATACGTGTTTAATATTTTTTAACACTCTACCTGATGGACAAACAAACAAAAATTAGTCATCATCCCTATTCAATACTTTTCACTTGTATGTGATGATTTAATCTTAAAATTGATTGCTATTATGCTAAAATTGAATTAAAACTGTCCATGTTGCCTACAACATTTTGATGTTATGCCATACCAAGTTTGGCTATATCATCAACAGTGATCAGAGTAGGCAGATTAAAGAACAATGGTCAAAATGGACTACGAAAAAAAGATCCTTGTTACCAAGATGGAACTATCACCAAAATGTAGTATAAGTTGAATGTAATTACTACCTACCAACAATTTATTTTTAAAAGCTGGGAAAAGAAAGATAATCCTCACTCAAATATGTCTTTACTTTTTAGAACGCAGTTTAAATTATGTTATTTTTGAACACATCTGTAATTTACAAATAATGATTTTCCTAGAGAAGTCCATCACTTTTCAAAGAACAAGGTCGATTTTATTTCTGACTAATCAGATTTGATACAAATCTTAAGTATTATTTATTAACCGTATAAATCCTTGAAAATTATAAAACTTAGATAGATTACTAATATAATTAGATGTTATTAAAAGAACAATAGTTTATTTATAATGAAATTAAAAACTAATGATTATTCATAAAATTCGATATTACAGTAATCAATCGATTGCGACCTCACTTTATTAGACAAGTATGTGGAGACGTGTTTCTACGCAGACCGTTTTGTAACTTTGGCGGCGATTTTGTATTATCTTTTGTATTATGGGAGCATACTAGGTTCCATGGGCAGTATAGAATTGAGGTCTGTAGAGAAATACCGGATTCTCTGGATTTATTAGAATAAGACTTAAATATAAATAAAGTCTTAATTATAAGGGGTAGAATTAAGTCGAGACATTGGAAGGAAACAATATTGCGTGTACATTTTAATCAATAATGACACTTACACAATAATATGATGAGGTATTCATTAGAGTTGTAATAAAAAAAAGAAAAATCAACATGTTGTTTTGCTATACGCTTTTGAAATTAGTATTTTCACTACTACTTTATATACGTTACGTGTAAGATAGAAAAGTAGAGATATTGAGAGCAATCTTAAAAAAAATCTTTTTTGAGGTTCATTGGTTCACAAAAAAATGTTTTTATTTCTTACAGTGAATAAAAATAATATATCAGATATGGAGCTAGTTTTAAGTATTATATGAAAGTATGCACTGCTAGGACCACGATTAGGTATTATCTGACGTGTGCTTTACATATTTCAACTGTAATACCTCTAACTCAAAATGATACAGTTCAAATAATACGACATAACCTCAAAAACATTTTACACAATTACGCGATACTCCCAGCTTTTAAAAATCTATTTAATGTCTTTCTTTGTTCTAGTTGCACAGGCAAACAAAATAACATATGTTTCATCAAGTTACGTTTTATTCGATTTCATTAGTCCAAGCATGTTAGGCAGATGGCCATTGTTCTTTTCGTCATTGATTAACAACATATAAGTATATAACATATGATGATGGATATACAATTAGAATGAATGGATTATTGAAAAAAATATTTTAAGAAACGTTTAAATATTTGGGTTGATTAAAAAAGTGTTTTTATTTCAAAGAATAAAATAGCAATGGGTTAAACATTAGTAGGGTGAATAAATTTAAATAGTTATTCAAAATTGAAAGCAAGGTATTGATACTTTCGAATTGTAGGATCTCCAAACAAAAGAAAAAACTTGTATATTAGGTTTGATTTATTATTAACATCAGCATCGGATGCGTCGCTTCTCGTTTGTTGTGGAATTTACATCCCTAGTACGCTTGACAGAACTTCTGTCATATTCGAAGCGACCCTAGCAAGGGTGGATCCAAGGGGTTGGTCATAGGGGTCATGAATAGTAATTGTTAAACAATGTTTTCATATATTTTCTGTCCCAATAAAGATTTTATTTCAGTACTATCAAAATTTATTTATTTTAATACTTTGTATCTATTATTATCAAAATTAACTTCTCACGACTTGACCACGGCAATGGGCCCCTCCCTGGCGCCAAATCTGGATCCGCCCTTAGACCCTAGATTAGATTAGGGGCTCCAATTTGGCGCACTTAAGAGGCTTTAATTCGTCCATTATGCGTGAAAAGTTGGCTGTCTTACTCCAACCAATTCCCCCCAGAAGCTAGGGTTAGGGTCTTCATATAGTAACTTTTTCGACTTTGCCATCGCGGAGTGTGGTTGGATTGCCTAGTATGTGTCCCCGGTGTGGTGCCAGGTTCTTGCATTCCCTAGCGACTGTAAGTTCTAAAACGACTTCATAATTCATCAGCTAATTATGTATGTATATATTCTCGACAGCTTAGTCCGGCAGTGCTTCTGGCTCCAAATGCGAAATTAACCCCGTTGCCTGCTCTAGAAATATCCGCGTTACCAGAGATCTCACCCAATTACAAGCCGCGTCCTCCACCCAAGTTTTTACCGCACTTCACAGACGAAGAAGCTATGAGCGCTGTCATATCTTCTAAAAATCAGAGGTCAGATATATTGTAAAACAGTTATGTAGTCGTAAGTCTAAAAAAGACAGACGAACAAGCAAATTATACGATAAGGCTCCCTTTTCCTTCCTAAGTCTAAAAATTTATATTTTTGTTTTAAATCGTAATTAATAGTCACTTACGATTAACTTTTTAAATATTGTTGATATTTGAATAATTTAGTTTATCAAAGTAATAAATAAAAAAAATCACTGATTTAGTTATTGTCTAACTGCCTCCTGTAGATTTCATAATTACTGAAATAACATAAACAAGAACACTGTTGATGTGTGAAACGCTTTTATTATTTCAGAACTAAGGTATATTCTGGTAATAAAGTTATAGGAAAGATCTCAACTCTATATGAAATGTGTGTACAAGTACTCCAGGAGCACATTGATGGTGAGTAAAAGTTTTAAAGCTAAAAAGTAATTCTTTTGTTTGACCCACGGAAAATGCGTTACGCACTATCCCCGCCCCTTGACAGCATGACATGTATGTGGGACTCTCCCGCACTAACGAATCTACCCCGTGGGTGACCATTGAGCAAGTCAAGAGCGGGGGCCTATCCAGTTAAAACCCTGGGCAAGCCCTCATGTGAGAATGATACCAGGGAATCACTCCCACTCCCCTTTGCGGTCCCTTGCTCGCTGGCGGGAGGAACTCAGAGCATAGAGAATCTCTTCCCAGTTGGGTGAAGCCGTGTCAGGCACAGGTGGTTGTCAACCACCCATGCTGGCTTCCACAGAAAGGAGGAATGCGCTGATACGTTCTCTAGTCCTCCCTTACCTCCTCTCTGTGTTGATAAAGGACTGCCTGCCTTTGTTTTCAAGGCACATGGAGTGTGACTTACTCTCCTGCTGGTACGAAATAGCGGATATATCTATGCCTTTTTCTCCACACCCACCTTCGGCGGATAGAAGTCACCTTTACGTCTTTCTCGCGTGCCATTTCCGCTTCCTCCATCTGCAACATTACCTCGCATGCCATGACTTGTCGTATCATGATATTTGCCACGCCTGTATAATCGTCATTCTAGTAACCTTATTGGGGCTTAGTGGGGATAATTTACTAAGCCCCAATAAGCTTTGTTTTTTAATATAGTCATAGGCAGACAGGTAGGTTGATGGGTACTTACGATTGTAAATGCAGCGTGGATTAAAAACATCTTTTACTCAATCTCCGTAATCGCAGATCAAATACAAATACCATTGCGCTACCTTGCTAACCTGCGTATAATTTAATGAACAGAACAAAATTTCTCTTTCAATTTGCAGCTCTCGAATATACGGGCGGCGTGCCATATGATATTCTTAAGCCCGTGGTGGATAAAGCTACCCCCCAACAGCTGTTTATGCTGGAACATTACAATCCATATCTGATGGATGATACTGATCATTTATGGCAAAACTTCTGCCAGAAACACTTCAGGAGCAAGCAAAGGCAAGAGATGGAAACTTGGAGGGAAATGTATATGGTAAGTTGAACTTATACTATCTACTTCTTACTTTGACTAGATTTCAGAATCCTTTGTTGGTTTCAAGTCTAATACTGGTTCCTGATTCCCACAACTATATCAAGCAATATCATACAAGTTGAAAGGGTTTTCACACCTATATAAAATGTCATTGTAATATGGAACTACACTACTCTTTTTCACCAGATGATTTGGAGTAAATTTAAATAAAAATAAATTTGAAGTTCACGTTTACACTAATAGATATTCATTTATTTATCTTATTTAACTCTTCATGCATAAGTGTACATTTTTTTTTATAAAAGTAAAGAAGCTTTCACCTCCTCTAGTGCCTTTAATCAGTTGTATATAATTTTAAGTTCTTATCCTATTATTTGCTATAAAATAACAATTTATTGTACAGGGTAATTCAAAATCTTTATTCATATTATATGATTTAAAATATATTATTAATGTTAGACTTATATGGACAAAAATGCAAAATCATTTAGTCTCAATGCACCAAGTCTGCATCAGTCACAGCTGCACAATCGTTTAATAAACCAAAGAGTAAATGTCAACAAACTGTTCCGTTCGCATTAAGTGCATTACGTTTTATCATAAAGGACAATCATACTCTTATTAAATAGTTATTTAAGATACGAGTGCGGAAAGTAAGGTTTTACGAATAAGGGCCAAATTGAAAACACGAGCGTACCGAGGTTTTTATTGGCACGAATTCGAAAAACCTTTTACGCTCAAGTTTCTTACAACATTTTTCAGTGCTTTTTGCGAGGAAATAAAACAAATATATAGGTTATTAAAACTAAGTATGTATTAAAGGTAAAAATTATTTGTTAAAATTAAACGTGATATTTGAACATGTTTTCGTGTCATACATTTTTATTTGAAAATATTCGTTCTAGGCTCCTTGAAATACTTTTGCCTCTAAAGTTTGACATATTTTCATCAATTTTTTTTTTAATTTCTTTGGTGCTCGGCTAAAAAAATACTTTTAAGCACGTGTGCAGTAAAGGATTTCAGTACATTTTTATTTAACACGTGTTTAAAGACTCACTTTCGGTGTTTACAATAGATAAAAAAATAGCGCTTTATGAGCAACTGCATTGAAAAAGTAATTTCGAAACCTGGAAATAATAAAATTTCATTTAATATTACAGTCCTGTTTTTGAAATAGGAATAGTAAGCATTTTGTGCTCCTTATTTTAGGTTGTAAATGAACCTAATAAGTAAGTGTAGTAAAATATATGTTAAAATGAACTTTAGTCAGCTCATCATATTGTATGTTACATAATCTCTTAAGAATTTAATTTTTATATTAAAAATAAGGAATTTCTCAATCTATTGCAAATATTTTCAGAGATGCCAAGAAGAACAAGAGCACAGGTTAAAGTCTTTGACTGCCAACATAAAAATAGCTCAAGAAAAGGCTAAAGCGCCCATCAAACAAACAAAAATGGCGTACGTTGATACGGTTGTGAAACCACCAAGGAACATTGCACGTAAACAGGTGAGATAAGTATTAAATATTAATATGCGTAACCGTAGAGAAAAGGTTATACCTTTTCTCTTATATATATATCTTCTTCCTTTCCTTTTCTATTATATCGGAAGGAATTGCATCCTTTTTAAATAAATCCTTTAAAAATGTCCTGGAACTGACTTCACTAAGCTGGAGACAAATAAACATTCCCATTATAGGTTTATGTAGAATTTTCAATTGCGTTAAATCAATTGTCTATGAAACGGGTAGTTCTTCTTTCTAAGCTGCCTGCCAACTAGTTGAAGTCAGAAGTCAATATGGATGATGACCAAATTTTTTGGCCTGGCCGTCATGTAGATTATTGAAGAATATTGAATACGTATTTTTTGTGTAATCAATAAGTTGCGACGATACATTGAGTTATAATGTCACATGACGTCACGATTTTGTACATCTACATTTTACAAAGCTGTAATATCACCCACTCTCCAAATTAAAATGCCTGTAATCTAAGCTATTCCTTGTTAAAATAGCTCAAGAAAAGGCTAAAGCGCTCATCAAACCGACAAAAATGGCGCACGTTGATACGTTGGTTGTGAAACCACCAAGGTACATAGCACGTAAACAGGTGAGATAAGTACAAAATGTTAATGTAGTTAACTGTACAGAGAAGGTATACCATATCTGAAGGGATTTTATGATTTTTTATAGATTAATTTATAGTCTTCATATATATGCAAAGTACAGGTATTGAGTAAAATGTCCTGTAACTGCTGAGTTGGAAACAAAAGAACATTCGCATAATAATAAATCAATTAGTCTATGAAATAGATACTCTTTTCTAAGCTGCCTACCGACCAGTTGAGAGTCAATAGGATCGATGACATTTTTTTTGTCTGTCAGTTAGGTATTCATCACGTACTTTTTTTTTGCGAAATCATTAAGTTACGGCGATACATTGAGACGTCTCGCTTTTGTACATTTTCTACTCTCCCTATTATCTAAACTAGTTCTTGGTCAATTGAAGCAAAAATATACGTATCTTATATTTTTCTATTGTCTAATTGACGTACTAAATAGACCCAGGCATCATCCCTATTTCGCATATTTTTCTATCCTAGTCCAAGTGCCTTTGGAGACCAGTCTATATATGCACTATCTACGCAGCCCACACTTTCTTCTATGTCTAACACATATTATCCCATATATGGAACTTTACCTGGTGGTCTGAAAATGCCTTTTGAAGTATGTGATACTGATAAGAAATAAGAAGATTACTGTTTTAAAAACTTTCTAGTTACAGTATTATTAATAAACGAGGTTTAACGTTGGAGTAAATTTACGGTGAAACTGTACTTAGTATTAGTCAAAATACATATTTTTAAACAGAGACTTGGCTAAGGTTAACCTAGTACGACACTTTTTTTGGTTACCTAGAAAGAACCTCATACTAGGTTAACATTTGCTAAGTCTCTGTTTAATAATATGAATTTTGACTAGTACTAAATGTAGTCTTAGGGTAAATTTACTCCAACGCTAAAACTTGTTTATTAATAACACTGCCTTGAATCTCACATGATTGCTTATGAGTAAATCTATACTAATATTACAAAGCTGAAGAGTTTGTTTGTTTGAACGCGCTAATCTCAGGAACTACTGGTTCGAATTGAAAAATTCTTTTTGTGTTGAATAGATCATTTATCTAGGAAGGCTTTAGGCTATATAACATCACGCTGCAACTATTAGGAGCTAAGAAATAATGGAAAACGCGGACGAAGTCGCTGGCGGCCACTAGTATTAAATAGAGTTGAAGAATTTTCAGTTCGTAACATCGTAGTTAGATGTTTTTGTGCATTTAATAGAGTAATCCGAAGAACACTCTATTAAATGCACAAAATCAGGTGGTATCCTGCTGTCCGCTGATTGGTCTACCATTGAGTTGAGATAGATAAACGGTAGCTTGTATATATAATATGTAATCAAACATAATATTGGTACATATTACGATGCGTGATATTGGCAAGATTTATAATCGTTTCTCTCGACAGTTGCTTGTAGAGAAAAACATCTAGGAATGTGAATTAGCAAATAAATAATCAAATTGTTAGCTGTCTAAGTTGTCTGTTCAGCCTTGCGATTCTGTAAAAATTCATACCCGAATTCAAATTCACTCAGGTCTAAAAAAGCGACATCCGCTCAACTTTGAATTATTAATAACGCCTCGAAGCATAAGTGAAGTGAGTTTCGAATTGACATAGAGATAGAATATCAGAGACACTTATACTCACGCAATTTTGTTTTGTATTTTTATACAAAAAATGGAATCAATAGAATTTCTACAATAAATTACGTGAATTCGGATACATGAGTTAATTCATATTCGGGTCTGGATTTTTACTGAATCGAAGGGCAGTTCAATGATAATGATGAAAGATGAGTGTATGATGAAAGGGTTAGGAATAAATGTGAAAAGATATTGATATTTGAGAGAGAGAGGATATCAGAAATAATATAAGGGTCTTGTTTGATGATGTAGTCTTGGAACAAAGATTGTATATCTTGGAATTACATAGTAGTGTTGGGTTGCTATGGCAGCGGTAGAGAATAGAGTACATTTAAGTTAAATTTAAGCCGGAAAGAGCAGCTATACAACGATCTACTGATTATAACAATAATGCACCGAAGCGAGAGTTGACTTTGTCAGAGAAACCATTCGAGTAGAATAAATACAGTCGAAATTCAATTGTTATGCAGATTTTGTGGTGTAAATCGCGCAGACTGAATTTATATTGTCCGTTTAAAAATTTATTCTGCATAGGTTAGGAGTCGGATTTTTAGAAAGAATGCTGGACGAAAGAATTACTAAATTGATATAAAACACGAAAGTGAAATTATGTAAATTCCTTAGCTTAAAGCTTATACGACTTTCACGTTTAAATTAATTGAACACAACACATTAGCTGAAGTCATAATGAATGTCAGGCGAAAGATGTGTGTAAAGACCACCTGCACGAAGTCTGGGGTAAAGGTAGATAGACAAAATTGAAACCGGACCGAGAACGAACCGTGGTCCACATTAAATAATATTAAATAACACACGTAATTAAGAAGTAATTGTAAGTAATTTTCGATTTAATTTTAAGTCATTATGTATCTGTAAACAAATAAGTAATAAATAGCAAGTTAATATTTAATACTAATTAAGCTCATCTATATTTTTTTAAGTTACTACTTATTTGTACACAAATTCTTAATCACTTAAAATTATGTAAAAAGTCTACTTATAATTTATCTACCTAATTACAATGGCTGGTTTACACGGATTCAGTTGTTAAGTAGTTAGCTAAACAGTCAACTTAATTTGAAGTTATTATGTAAATAAAATTAAGTTAACCATTTAGTTAGCTACTTATCAAGTTAATCTGTGTAAACCAGCCATAAGAGTTAACAATGTAACATAGGCGTTACACGGTACTGCGCACGCGGCGGCCGCTAGTCCTGCGGCGCGAGTGGCTTCACTAGCTGCGGCACCGAACGTTCTTCGAGGGAACGCTCGCCCATCTCCCGCTGCCCCCGCCCCCTTCGCCCACAACAACAAACCCAAGAAGGCCCCCCTCATGCAGAAGGCGCTGCAGTTCATGCGGGGCCGCAAGCGATGATAAACGTCTGCTCGCTTCTACCAAGATAACCATGGACGTCCAACTCGGATTCGGTAGGTGACAAACTTTGGGATATAAGGATTGATAATTTTTCGTTAATCACTCTTAAACAGCCTCTGTGTCGACTATACTGACACATCGAAATGTTTAGATTGACAAACCTTACAACCCCCTCCCCCCCTCATTTAGAAGGTGCTACAGTTCATGCGAGGCCTCAAGCGATGATAAACGTCCGCTCGCTCCTACCAAGAACACCAGCCTCGGATCTAGGAGGGAGGGGCAAGTGGGGGGCCATTGTCAGAGGGACGCTAAAATATACTACAGTTTATAAAAAACGATCATCATAACACCTTTCATACACATTATAGGCAAAGATGCGACGGTCATGCTTAAAACTCCCTAATTCAATTAAAAAAATCATACCCTGCAAAAATATGGTGATATAAAATCGAGGGGGGGATGAGAAACTTTGGTATACAAATTGTATTCATACTTTTCCGTTCGAAATATTTAGAATCAATCTAAATATCCAAGAATACAATCGCATGTTACTTAAAATGAATTTCAGTAGTATATTGTTAGATGAGCAGTTAAATAAAATATTGAACCCGTTTTTATAAAGTTGAGCGAAGATAAAATATAGGATATATTTTCGCGCACCCACATATTATTATGTTCACACAACACATCTGTTCTAACATATTACTCATATCTCTGAGTGAACGGATGTGAGTATTTTGTGTATATATATATATTTTAGTTTATATATATAACCTACAAATGATAGGAAATAGAGAAGGAAAACACATTTAGAAGGTATTTTTCAAATATCGTATTACTATTGCTATTGGACATTACGTTTAAGATACACAAATGGCGCTATTGCTGAATACTGCGCTAAGATGGTATCGAGCTTATTAACAAATATGAGACCGATATATAAAATATATACGTGCAGTCTTTTATTGAAAGAATTAAAAAATAAGATTTTATCTTTAAAGTTTGAATATGAAATTCACTCATAAAGATACGATGCACTATCAGATTTAACATATAATTGTGATTACATGCGATATAATTTATTGTAACTATATATTACATATAAAATAATATTAACTCAAAGAGATAGATGTGCTCAGTGGAGTAATAGTTTACCGCTTTCGATATACGATAAGTTATCATTATTTTGCGGCCCCGACACTGCCCCCCCTAGATCAGATAACGTTGAAATTAAGTTTTACAGTTCTTTAACTTTCAAGACAGTTTAATTTAAATCACCATCCTTATTTACGGTAAATCTTGAACTTAATAAAAAAAAGTCGACACCAAACTGACTCTTTTTATTAATTAAGTGATAATCCTGAATATTTGTCACTTACGAAATCGACACTTGTCATTCGAGGTTTTTTTAATCAATTTTTGCATTAATTCTTACTCTTCTAGGTTTACAATGTCATAATTCCCATTGTATCCATATACCAAAATCTCCCCATCTCCAAACGTCAATATTCCAGTATCTGTTTTAGTACATTCAAACAATATTGTATTAGTGAATTAAATACACAACAACATGCATTTTATTTAATAGACCATATTATATACTTTTGTTAACAAATTGAGACGTGAACATATCGGGAAATGGATGTTTTGTTTCGACTTTCAACGTCTTAAGTACTGGACATTCAAATATTTTTATTAATTACTTTGTGTAGAATAAATTATACATGTAATTCTTGTTTTTATTTTCAGAAATAATTCAAAACTCAAATACGTTTTAGTAATTTAAAAAATGATCAATGTCGTCGTTTACAATACACCGATTGAAAATATTTGTTTATTATTATTGCTATAAGTTAATTATAGTTGTGTGAAATAAATATTTATTAGATGTATATATTTACACAAATAGGGTTTTGATGATGTTCATCGAATTTCGTTTTGCAACAAATTTTGTGTATAGGTACTGTTTTTTTTTAATTTCATTGTGAACCCTAGTATTTGTTAGTTCTGCTTTATTTGGATTTTCTGGATATAGAAATTGATTAATGTGAGCGTTCTTAAGCATAGGTATTTTAAAAATCGGTTTTTATATTCCATGAACATTCTTTTCATTCAACTAAAACAAAAAATAAAATTGAATGGTCATATGACATTTCATGCCTTTATAATTTGACTGTTATAAGTGAATATTCAATTCAAAATAACATCACGACAAATAAAATTATTAACAATAAAAATGATGACAAGTAAAATAAAATAACATGTACAATATACAGTTAGAACATACAACACGTGAAGTTTTACATACTAATCAGACAAAATTTTAAAATTGCTTTGATGCCTTAATTCATTTACGGTTAGGTTCATTATCAATTGAGAAAATTTGACATTTTGTGGCGACATTACATTTTACAACATCAGAAAAAAAAATCGTAACAAATATTAAATATGTACGTTCCAATAACATTTTTCGAAACGTACTAGTAATTGTTAATTGTATGACATTAAAACTCGAAACATTGATCTTATTTAGTGCTGTTACCACACCATTTTCACGAAAAGCGAATTTCGTTACCCTACCATTTTTTTTTCAACGCTTAAGAACGCCCATTTAAAAAAAAAAACATATATAATTGAAAACGATTCTGTAACTTTTCACAAAGATAAAAATTCAAAACAGTGACTCTTAATTGAGTAATTTTCTTATTAACATATAAATGACCTCACTTTTTTATCCGATTACAGCTTAATTTTTGTGAAAAATTAGAGAATAAAACCTACCAATATGTATATCACTACGCTTTTATGATCTCAAATCTACGATGAACTGTAGAAATTGCTGTTATAATAATAATAATGGATGTATATAATATTATTATTAGAATTAGTTCGTTCTGGTTTGATATATATAAATATACACAAAGTATTTATTTATAATATAAAAAAACATGTGTCTTCGATTCCCTTTTGTTGTGATGTTACAACATTATTTTTAGAATAGTGATAATAATTGAAAATAGCTGCCAAAAGCGTAGTTTGTTGTATACTACAAATATAGAGTTTTCTGCAAAACGGGTCACTTTCTGCGCAATATGCTCTTGAGATCTGTATCACACCTCGGTACTGGCGTTTGCCAATTTTAACGATTTAATACAAGTAATCAATTTATCAAACCTTTCTAATAAATTGTGAAACTAAATATAGTGTGTAATGAGTAAACGAGTCTACATATCAGACGATAAACATGTAAATATTTTATTTTTTCAAATAACGCTGTCGGTTACATTTTCTATAATATTTGTTCCTGTTTTAGACCAAAAATGACAGTGTAAATTAAAAATATGTATTGTATAGAACAAAATATAATTTTGATTTTACCAAAACTGTTATGGATAAACAGTAATAAGTGAAAATGCACATTGTCTTAAATTTGTAAATATTCTTTTCGCTTAAGGATTAGTTCAATTCTCTGATTAAACTCAAACATCTCAATAAACATTTTAAAAATGACTTAAACTTTATTCCAATCAATTAAGAAACAAAAGAAAAGCGAACATTGTCTAACACTTTAACGTAAATGTAACGCATTTACTATTTGCAACTCTTAGATTTAATCAAATGTCTATTTTAAACTGAACTTCTATAAAAATAATTGAACTATTGTCTGTGTGAACTGAACCAATCCTATCGAGAATTGTGGTCATACAATTGTATGTAACTTTCTGTGAATGATTTACTTTAATATTATGCGGGTTGCTGTGATATGTTTGAAATATTATAATTCTTATTGTATACATAAGAATATTTTATAAAACATCACATTGGAAGAATTAAACATTAAAGCTCTACTACTCCTTCTTAATATTTTATGGGTTTGTAGATGAGCTGTAACATGTTATGTTTCCTAGTGAAAATCTTAAGTGGTATATAATAGTTTGAAATGTATCTGTTTAAATCTACGCACTTTATTTCCTACGAATACCTTGCTGTATGTACTGGAAAAACAAAGTAATGTAAAATAAATAGTCTTAAAACATCTGTTAGTCATAAGGTTCATAATAGTATAAATTGACAGATAATACGCATTAAATTAGTTCACATCGTCATAGAGAAAATAAAATTCGAAAGATGGCATTGTTATCATGCATAATAGGATAAAAAATGTACGCTCACTAAACATCAATAATATATAACATAATACAATTTTGTTTATTGATCATCTATGCATTTATGGGATATTTTATATTTCCGGTCTTCTGGAACACTTCTTATTTATTTAGAGTGAATATCAAAACGAAGGTAACTTTGTTAAAGTTGATAAATTGATTAAATACAATATCTTATTTGAAGCACATTTATGATTCTTCCTTTAATAAATCACTATACTCATCTCATCTAGAAGTATCACATATATAAAACCAACATTCTTTAAAGTGATCCCATGAATAAAACTGTATAGATCGAGAGTGTACGAATTCATAGTAAGTAGATTGTTTGGTAAAATTGTTAGTTATATATATTTTAGGACCTTTTACATGCGACGACCGCGCCATAAAGTTTTAACTGTTCATCAATGTTTAGTGTTAAATCATTAATTACCTTTAAGTATATGTAATTTTTTTGTGAATGAGCGTGCAAACATAGTTTGGTATTTTTGAATTGTTTCAAATAAAACGAGACTGTCATATTTTTTGTATCCTTTTTATTGAATGGTAAACTTTATAGAATATACTTGTGTTTAATTAGGTACATATTACCTAATTCAATGCAATTTCTTTAATTTAAAACATTTACATGTGCGTTTAACGGGAATTATCCTAATAAAGTTAGTTAAAATAATAATAAATTTTGTAACAAAGTAATATTTAATTGATGAAGACTATAACAAATGGAATATTTTAGAATTGGTAACTCAGTAAAATTATTGTAAACTAGCTGACCCGACAGACTTCGTCCTGTCAAAAAGATTTGTAATGTGGCAGTTTTTTTTGCCTACGTATTTAAAAAAAATCTCCTGAACAGAACCGTCACCCTGGTGATAGGGCGTTGTGAATAAAAAATAATTAAATAAAACATATATAAGGATTTAAAAGTAAGTAATCGCTTTATTGTTAATCATGTGAATCATAATTATTATTGCAATGTATTAATAGTAATAGTATTAAATATAGAAAAAAGAGATTTTTATGATCATAAAAACACATTACACACAACAGCATTATAAAAGTAAACTATTCGAATTAAAAAAATATATAAACATTCTCAAGGAAAAATGCTGGAAGAATCCATCTACCTGTACCCCGGAATGGGACTCGAACCCATTCGCGATCCAGGGACTGCTCTAACCAATGAGCTATCTAGGACCCAACAGCTTTGCTACTACAGAGCGTATTTTCATCAATGTTCCGGCAATACATGTAATGACGTGGAAACTGATGCATTTTATCTCGCGTGCCGAAACTAATACAAAAGAAACGCGAGTTTCGGAACGCGACATTAAACTCCTCCAACTATGTATTCTGTGCTCCAACGCACACACGCACATTGTTTTGATAGATATGATCTTTGACGTTAGGAACACACCTACATTGCTTAGACAACAGTGAGTGCTTGTAATTTAATATGAACTTTATACCATAGCAATAAAGCTCAAATTGACTACGTTTTAGTTACAAATCATTTGTATGGGAAAAAGAAAAGGGCTATTTTTAGGGTTTTTCCAGCAATAATTCTAATTTTTCTCGTAAACTATTCGAATTAAAAAAATATATAAACATTCTCAAGGAAAAATGCTGGAAGAATCCATCTACCTGTACCCCGGAATGGGACTCGAACCCATTCGCGATCCAGGGACTGCTCTAACCAATGAGCTATCTAGGACCCAACAGCTTTGCTACTACAGAGCGTATTTTCATCAATGTTCCGGCAATACATGTAATGACGTGGAAACTGATGCATTTTATCTCGCGTGCCGAAACTAATACAAAAGAAACGCGAGTTTCGGAACGCGACATTAAACTCCTCCAACTATGTATTCTGTGCTCCAACGCACACACGCACATTGTTTTGATAGATATGATCTTTGACGTTAGGAACACACCTACATTGCTTAGACAACAGTGAGTGCTTGTAATTTAATATGAACTTTATACCATAGCAATAAAGCTCAAATTGACTACGTTTTAGTTACAAATCATTTGTATGGGAAAAAGAAAAGGGCTATTTTTAGGGTTTTTCCAGCAATAATTCTAATTTTTCTCGCCGTAAAAACCATCCTTGAACTTCAACGAACATTTTAAAAAAAGATTTGGCCAAATTGGTCGAGGCGTTGTTGAGTTATGCGCTTACCAACACATTTTGCGATTCATTTTTATATATATAGATTAATTGTACTAAAAAGTATCTAAATCAACAAACAAATGCACAAACCGTTTAATATAATACAACATCAATATTCCTAAATTTAGACTTCAATTGTTTCTCATAATCTGTGCTAACAATTCGAGGGCATTGGTACACTGCCAGAAATTTTAAATTTTTATAATACTCTGAAATAACGTCGACAATGACGGGTGAAATATTCCCTATTCTAGATAAGCTGAGACTCTGCAATTTTATCAAATTGTCACTACCGAGAGTTGTTAATAAGTTGATTTCCGTAAAATTAACATTGTTCCATATCTGTAAATGTTCGATTCTTTTTAAGTTTGCCAGTTTAACTAATCCTTCATCAGTAAGAGTTTCACAACGGATTATGGCTAAATCTTTCAACGACGGACATTTTGATAGCAACTCCAAACATTTGTCGTCGACAGCATCGCCCCCATAAATGTGTAACGTTTCTAAAACATTTTGTTTGGACAAAATCAATTCAGTAATACATTCTATGTTAAGATTTCTGATTTTCTCAATTAATATGTGAGTAAGATTCATGCAGGTCAGTAACGTATTAAAGTTCACAGCTGACAGTCCAAAATCTGATAATGCCAAATAATTGAGTTCTTTAATCTGATCATACTCTAGTAATAAATCAATATTGCTAACAAGAAGAGAATTCTTCAAATTCAACTTCTTTAAATGTGGCCATCTTTTGATATCAACTTCAAATTCCTTTCCAATCCTGCACATCACCAATTCTAGAGACATTAAATGATCACACTTTTCTATCAAAGACTTGATGAATGGGTAACTGTAGACGTATTGTAACTTCAATTGATGTATGCATTTGCTATGTGTTCTGATGATCTCGAGATTCTTTTCGCTGACTTCGCTTTGGCCCGGTTTTCCAGAATATACAATGAGTTTACGTCTCCATATGGACGAGTCTTGCACCAGTTTTCTCCACCGCAAACACACTTGCTCACAGGTGAGAAGAGAGTCCACAGATAAATATTTGAATATGTAAATCAAAATTTCATCAGGTAAACAATCGACGTTATCTATACTATCTTCTTCAAAAGCGGTCATTCTAAAATTATGTAATTCAAAAATTAAATTTTAAATAACAACACAATGGAATTATGTTTAAAACTTAAACGAACAAATACGTACATTTACTTTTCACGAATTTCTTTTACTTAACTACTGGCCGTCTCCAATAGGACTGCACGACGCCGTTGTGATCGCAGATGAAATGCAAATCATTGATATTTCTAATTATAGCTAAGTACGCAATAAAACACAGCGATCAAAATCTCTTTCACGTCTAGTTACATGTGTACTGTTAGTAATGTTTTTATTTACTTACTGGGAAAGCGAAAAGAAATAGCAATCTCCCTTTCTTGTGACGTTGACCATTGACAGTTGTGTACTGTTGTAGTCGGAATAAAATGTATGCATTGAGTATAGCAACACCACAAAAAATAAACATTGGAAAGAATATTTTTTAAACTAATTTTTTAATTTATTTTGATACCTTATGAACATAAGAAAAGAATTTGGACTATTCAAAACAAAAATTATTAATTACGAATTTTATTTTTAAGGTTAGCCACACTTTATAGTTATTTTATCCAGACAACATAAACTACTTTAGGTTATTCGTCTGTAATCTCTGATATGTAATTGCATGTACAACAATAATTCTTTTTATATGAATAAACATTTGAAATCTATTATTTTCACTGATTTCCGACCCGACTCGTATATATTAAGAAACAAAGTTAGGTCATCTTTTGTATAATGTCGAGTTAAACAAAAGATGACCAAAATTTGTTGCTTACGACCGAACTATATTCTAACCTAGAAACTAACGTCGACTTTAATTTATTGAAATCATATAGTTCAACGATTACTTACATTTTTTATGTAACTAATTAAAGGAATATTTAATTTTCAATGCATACATTATGTAACAAATGTTTTGTTTTATGATTATTAACTCAATTGCGAAAACTCACCGATACCTCTTGTCTAACTTCACGTGGGTCGACCAACCATCCTTATCGCCAGCAATAATACCGAATGAGACAAAAAATCCGCATCGCGAGCTGAGGCCCTTTTATTTTTTGCCATCTGCCTCTTCTTTCAGTGAGTCGGATTCCGTCGGGGCGGGTCGTCACTGCAATTTATCATTACACTTTATAATTTGTGTATTTTAACTTTAACGTAGGGCGACCCGATACCTAACCCGACTAAATTAGAGTACTTAATAAGACACAAAGATGTTGCATCTAAAGAACATAGCCAAAACTGTGGTTCCGCCATTGAAAAATTCAATCCAAAATGAGGCAGTCAATAATATGATCAGAATCACGCCTGCTGCTGTGAACGTTTGTTGCCGTACATATGCGAGCCATGAAATACCAGACAGGCTCAAAGACATTCCGACCAGTGCAAATCCAAGATTCTTCGACATGGTTGAGTATTTCTTCCATAGAGCCTGCCAGGTAATAGAAGACAAACTTGTGGAAGACATGAAGTCGAGAGTTTCTATTGAAGAAAAGAAAAAGAAGGTTACAGGTATACTGAACATGATGCAGCCTTGTGACCATATAATTGAAATCCAATTTCCACTAAGGCGTGATTCTGGCGACTACGAAATGATCCTCGGATACAGAGCTCAACATTCCTCACACAGAACCCCCACTAAAGGAGGTAAGTTCAATTCCGATTATTTCTTAAGTTTGTTTAAGAAACAATGGAATTGATGAAACGAACCAATAGAACTTGATAAATAGGATATTATTTTATTTATAGCCCGTGAGACACGTGATGTCGCCGTCCGTATTGTTACGTATTGTACAAATGGCAAAATTTGAAGCTACAAATGTAATTTTTTGCAAAATAAATAGGATACGTTTATTATCAACAATACACTCTTTTCAAATTTGGCTACCTAATAAGGTTATGCATTGACTAACTAAAATTGATTAATTTATATCCTAATTTGTGTTGCATAAATTGTTTTTGTACAAGCAGTAAGATTTGCAATTTAATGAAGTAAATTATTACGTAACACATAACAAATTTTCATTGCTTTAAAAAAAAATATATTACGTATGTATTCGTTATAAAAACTACAGTCAATTACCGTAAAAATAAATATTTTACATATTGATTGAGGTGATTAAAACTAAATTTAAAATCAAATTATTAAAGAGTCTAACCTATTTTGCTACCTGCTTATTTGTCGTTCTGACATCCGGAACTGATAATATATAAGAAAATTTAATAATGCTATTTAATATTAGGTACCTACCCATAATTATCTGTGTGATGAAGTAAAACTAGAATGTTACGTATTATGACACAGGATTAGACAAGAAAATCTGCTCACATTATAATGAACTTGTTTTTCAAGACATAATACCAACTTATTAAATGTTAACGTAAATATCAAAGAATGACACTCAATTAATATTCATAGGAACCTAATCCGCTGAAGCGCCAAGTTTTTGAATTAGATACGTCAAACACGTCAATGAGGGCCATTTTTAAGTTGCTTTTAAACTTTATTTTTTTTTATCTTTGGAAATTACACTTAGTAGGTACCTATGGTTCATTGAATCCTTATTTTAGGTCATCCATCACCGTGTTAACTTCATGTTTTAGTGGAATTTCACAAATCTTAAATTATGAGATATGCGTAAACTATAAAAAAATCTTGAACTGTCATGAAAAGCTATAAAAAGAAAAAAGTTTATTCTAAATTTAAATCGCCTATTTAGACAAACAATGAAACTAAATAAGGTATAATATGTATATCCAAATAACCACGTTTACCTCGGCGAGGAGCTGCTCAACAAACTTCAACGACTTCAAAATTTGTGTATCAGATTTATTAAATATTAGCAATAAATTTTATGGCTTGTGTAAGTTCGACCATGCATCCCAGTCCAGACGTAAGCTCAAATGGCTTTCTATTCGACTACGCCGGGAGTAGCACACGTTAGGATCACTCTACAAAATTCTTTACGACCTTCGCACTCCAGTTTACCTTAAGGAGCGTTTTCAGTTTTGGGTGCAAACCACATCCACAGTTTACGTTCGGAGTTGATGGTATGCTGGAAATTCCTTTTACTTAATCAGTTTACTACCACGGGTCATTCACTATTAAGGCTGCCAGACTGTGGAATAAGTTGCCGTTTGATATCCGACAGGCAATCTGTTGATGTTTTTGAGAAAGACATTCACGAATACCTACTGGATAAATCTTAGCTTGTACAAAAACGGATAGATTTATTATGTATACGTAGAACATGTAGTTTATAGTTAATGCATATTAGTAGTATGTATAATAGTAATATCTTTGTAATAGGATAATATTTTACAATTCTTTTGTTAATGTTGGCACACTACCACATCCTTCTGACAGCTGTCCCTTAACACAAGGGTTGTTTAGAAGAGAGCTTTTAGCGGTAAGACCGCCTTTGCCCACTAGAATTAAGAAATTTACTGTAAACTTTTCATTTGTATGTGAGCAATAAAGAGTTCATCTGTCTACTTAAGCAAGTAGGATTTCTATAATTAAATGAAACATTGGTAGGTAATTGTTGTCTTTCGTCATATATAAGTGGCACCCAGTTTTAAAGTAGACAGAGTAAGTACCATCAATTACAGCGGATGACAAATTCCGGTAACATAAAACTCGTTTCCATCAAGAGCAATTAAAATGCTTGTTGTTTTACAGTGTTTACAAAAAAACTGTTTCAAATACGCAAAACAAATAACTTACACAAAGATTAAAATTGAAGATTCTAGATCAGCCCTGCAAAAATCCAGACCCGAATTCGAATTCATTCATGTGTCCAAATTCACGTCATTTATTGTAGAAATAGGGATGACGACTAATTTTTTTGTCCGTCAGGGAGAGTGTTAAAAAATATTAAACACGTATTTTTTTATTTTTTTCATAATCATAAAATTACGCATGACGTCACGTTATGGTACGTTTTCTCCTCAACTGTGACGTAGTGAGCCCCCACTCCTCAACTTTAACGCTTGATATCTAAGCTATTTCTTGTTAAATTGAAGTAAAAAAAAATACGTTTCTAATATTTTTCTATTATCTGACTGACGGACTAAATAGAATTACATAAATTTTTTTAACCAGTCGTCATCCCTATTCTATTGATTCCATTTTTTTTAAATAAAAATACAAAACAAAATTGATTGAATACACGTGTCTCAGATATTATATTCCTATGACATTTCGAAACTCACTTCACTTATGCCACGAAACGAATTTATTATTACTAATTCAAGGTTGGTGAGCGGATGCCGGTTTTTTTGAAATGAATTCGAACACCTGAGTTAATTCGAATTCGGGTTTGGGTTTTACAGAATCGTAGGGGTGAAGTATTAGTTTTCACTTCTTTTTGTAAATTGGAAAAGTAAAAAAAAGTCTATCCGTCTGTCACCAGAAACCGTGATAATAATTAGGCAGTTGAATATTACACACATGATGTATTTATGTTGCCGCTCTAACAAATATAAAAAAAAAACAAAACGTGATAGTAGTCCGGCTCACACTTGTCCAAATAGATTTTCGATTGGTATCATTTACCAAATGGTATTATTAAAATGTACTTTATATCGAAAATGAGATCAAATTTAATCGTACGACGTCTTATCTATTTATTATCTACTGAATGAGCTTATTAGTTCCTATTCGTCTTATTAGTTCCCTGTATTCGACTTCCTTTTTTCTGTCACGAAGTTAATGATTGATTTATTTTAATAACTCGTAAAGTAAAGAAGATCATTAGATGCTTAGGTAGGCAGGATAGGAAAAGATATTGCGGTTTTGCACCTATTTTCTTTTTCACAAAATATTTACAGCATTAATTGTGATAAGTTTTTCTAATGAATAAAAATGATATGCATTTCCTTTTTTCGCATAAACATAAAAAGAAAAATTGAATAGTTGTCGTGAGAATTGAAAAATTAAAAAAAATAGGGAAATGCTTTTTGGAGATTTATTATTAGGGAAGACAAGATAAAAGCTCTTCTAGAATCAACTACAACTACAATGCACAATGTAGGGAAGCGAAACATACAGTACACTTTGCTATGTCGTTGCAAAATATCTACTCTCACTTCAAAAACGATCAATAACAATTTCAACTTAAAAATTGCCGACATGCATAGTGGGAATTCCTTAATTCAATACAAGCAACAAGCTGTGGAGGCTCCAAGTTTAAACACTGCAAAACAAAAGCTATTGAATGTGCGATTTATAACAAAGTCATATATACTGGGACCAAAGCAAAGAAAAGAAGGCAAAGAAGAAGCAGTAAAGGCTGTAGACGAAATCTACCGCTTTAATAAATAGAATGTTTGCGGGCGCAAAATATGGACAGTCTTGTTTTCGTACAATAATCTTGCGCTAATTCAATTTTCGCACCTATTCGGCTTTATTCATATCCATTAGCGTCAGCATACCATCTAGATTATTTAACAATTTGAGATACATTATGCTGTTTTCGTTTGATAAAAATTATAACTTTTAAGTCAGATAAAAATGCAAGTTTTCAAAGTTAGTGTAAGTGACTGACTTTTTCATAGTTTTAACTGTAACAACTCCCTAATTTCCCTTTTTTGACTGACCTCAAAGTAATAATAGACCGGAATTAATAATTGTCATTCTGTTCACATGACTAATATATTCGAAGCTGTTACCTTTTAGTAAGAGAAAAAATCTAGATTCAATGCTAATGCTATTCTGTAGTCTGTCATGCATGGCTAAGTAAGGTACGTTTGAACACTACGTCAATAATATACATGTCTTAAACTTTTTTTATTAAAATCAGCCATTGTTCTCACAACATCCCACCTATTTAATGTATTGTTGGTTATTATACGACCAGCTTAATGTACCACAATAATAGATTTAGTGTCGATAAGTATAGCGATCATTCATGAAAACTTAACTCAAAAGCTACCATAAATTTTGAAACACGTTTGAAGGTTATTTTGATGCAACTAGAGGTAAACCTCTAGGTTACCCTTCGGTTCTAGTTCAAGCATTATTTCTCGAGACCTACAACATCAAAAATACATAGATCATCCGACACACCCGCTGTTCGTAAAACATTTCGTAACGTTCAGCTAAAAATATCATGCTAACATTTCATATTCATCACTGCTTCGTGTACTACGAAGCAGAATATATATATAAGTAGGACCTACGTGATTGTCCAACAGCAAAGATAAAAAGTTCACACATACAAATAGAGCTGGCAACGGAGGCGTGGCTATGACGTCAGTGTTACGTAACAATTTAATCCTTTCCTTATTTATAAAAGCTGTTACCATATGACAAATGGCATATATTGTGTGCTTAGTCTATTCGTCTCAGCAAAGATAGATAATTTGCGATAACTCGATAATCAGGGAAACACGAATTAGTTTAGGTTAGGTACTGGAAAGTATGTAGTAGACTCTGTAAGACTAAAAAACATCACGGGGCACTGTATTTAAAGAAACTTGTTTACGAGCGTTTTTCTTAGTTTTTCGTGGTTCATGGAATTCGTCAGTATAAATCGACTAAAAGGAAGACTATACTTAATTGTATTTTCCATGAACGAATTGAGATCAATTATTAGATATTTTTGTCTGAAGAAAAATACTTTCAAAGTTCAAGTTTAAGGTGCTGGAGTACCGCGTTCTTATCTGCCATAATATATTTTTTATTATATATAATTTATTGTATCGAGGTAAATATATATATAATTTTTATAGCGGTAGTTTCAGATTTTGGTGTGTTCTGAATAATGTCCATAATTATTTTCTCTTACCGGAAAAACCTTGTTTGGGATAAGTATTATAAAACCAAATCACCGTTCCCATACAAGTAATGCACTTTAGATAACTATGCTATACCTAGCAAAGATATATAAATATCTAGAAAAATTAAGCCATGACTTAGTGTTACGTGGACAATTTTTCACGTGTCTCAATTCGCAGATCGTAGATATAGTAGTTTTAAATATTTTTCATAAAATATTGGACAGATTGATAAAAAAAATTTATATCTAAAAATGTTACTATCTTATTATATATACAATGTGATATAGGTAATTGACCTTCTGTTGTTTCTATAGCAATAAAATATAACAAAATCTACGCTTACACAGTACATTTTAGAACACCATTTCTTCGGACATCCATCCTCCGACGTTTTTCTATATTCCTAAAATAATGGGGTCTTTTAAATAATACCAGTTGTATTCGAGATCGCCGGGTATGATGAAGTTTCCCGTAGTTGAAAGAATTTTTCAAACAGATCTACTAGTTTCGGAGCCTATTTGATGCAAACAATCGATCGTTCTTATATAAAATATTGACATAGATTATCCATATTATTCTACTTTAATTAAGAAACTCTAATATAAAAAAAAAACTATGATTGAAGTTTATTTTTAACTTGCTAATTTGGCATAATAAGTTAAAATAGCAAATAGTTAGATGTAATAATAATTTATGTAATATACTCGTAATATATAATTTTATTAATAACAAATATTATATCAGTTTGTGTTATATTTTTTAAATCTGTAATATAAAAAATCTTTAGATTTTTCCGAACTTAAATTGAACTTTAAATCAACGACAAAATAGTTAGTTACTTTTTGCTGTAATAGATACCTACATATGTAGTTTATTAGAACTACCTTAGATGTACATTTACCACATTACACGGAACTAATGAGATCGAATTGAATGGCTAACCAACATTTTTCTTCACGTTTACAAAGTGAAGTTTGATAAAAAAAAATCTGAACGTGAAATATTGTCGTACGTTGCTTACTATATGAAATAAATTTTAAGAAAACTTATCTTCTTTGTGAAATGTGAAAAAAATAGAATTGATAATCGCGAATATAGCAACCACTTCGATAAAATATTCCTTATCGGGATGTTTACATAACCCTACTGCGAATTAAATTGCCACAGATATAAATCACTAAGAGGTATATATCTACTTCATACATCTAACTGTAAAATATTTCATCATTAATTATGTTTAGGTACTTATTAACCCCGAAAAAAGTAACAAGCTTAGTCTAAACATAAGTAAAGAAGTAATAAATTAAACTTAATCTTAAAGTAGTTTACGTCGCGTTGGGGGAATATATTAAATTGTTAGATTTGGAGCGGTCCCGTCCAAAACTAACGATTAAAGTTTGAGTTCCTTTTATTATTTTTTACTTTTTAAAGGGAACTTAGGTTTTCATGTCGCGGTTTTTAAATATTTTTTTTTTATTTTATACATTTTATAGGTAAACTTATAATGTAGATTCTTGTTGAAAATTTTCAAATGTTATATTTTTGTTTCTATAACTATTTCCGTTAATTGTTAAAACATTACTCCGTATTAGTATTCAACTCTTTAATATAATATTTTTCTTATCAACCGAAGCTAAGAACATTCTCTATTAGTCATCAATATTCTCTTTCAGTGTGTTTTCATTTGAGACCCTCTCGATTATATTTGCAGACATCGGTTATTCTTCCTCACTTTAAGCTACAACAACTTTTAAACGGCTCCACCGATTTTCATCAAACATATCCAAGAATACTCGCACACAAGTCACTTTTAATACAACAACAAAAAAAACTAAATTGAAATCGCTTCATCCGTTCCGACAGACATATCAAACTTACAACACCCCTCTTTTTGCGTGGGGCTTAAAAAAATGATAAAGACTCAGTTGATATTCGATGTTTTTGTAAGTCAATAATAAGCATAAAAGGGCATCTGTTTTGCTATCCTTACATTAATTATAATTTCTTATCTTCAGGTATTCGTTTCTCGACGGACGTGACCAGGGACGAAGTAAAAGCCCTATCTGCTCTGATGACATTCAAATGCGCATGCGTCGACGTTCCATTCGGCGGAGCCAAGGCCGGCATCAAAATCAACCCCAAGGAGTACTCCGAACACGAGCTCGAGAAGATCACCCGTCGTTTCACACTCGAACTAGCCAAGAAAGGATTCATTGGTAAGTCACAGCAAATATCCTTAGGAAAGAGTCGCACATACAACTGTGCAATACTTTTTGCAGTCCGGTATTGTGCCGTTATGATTCTCCTTCCTTTTTCGTCCACCGCATCGCTGACTAAGGTTTGTGACAGTAGCAACCGCATAGTGTACCTAAGCCAGCTCTCCAAGCAGTTCTCCACGCAGCCATCCTGATAGAAATTTGATTAGCAAACTTCTTTACGACATTGCTCTATCGTTTTGGAGAACATATTTAACGCTTTCGTTGATATTTACGTGCATGACTAACGAATATCTCCAAGTTATTAGGATCAATTTTGGCTACATATCCGAAATACTGAAGAATAGAGTACGCAGAGAACTTACAAATCGGTTTTTAGGCCCAGTTTTGTCTTTCGTCCCAGACATATATTTTCGCATAAGAACTAACTTTTAAGATCTTGCCTCTAGAGAAATATTGAGATCCTACATGAGTTTGGCTTTTTGCCTATTCCTGTTCCTCTAAACTTTATTGAACTTTTCACCGCCCATTGTAGAATCTGTAATCGACTTCCGTCTGCCTATAAGACAAGAATTTTCTCACATGTGTTACATGATAGCTAAACGTATGTAACCACATTGATCATTCCCAGAGTGTATTTTCAAATTTTACTTCATCTAAATCGTAATAATACTATCCAAGGAAACTACATTATACATAAAGGATGCCACAGCACACTTGCAAAACCCTTGCCATTTCTTGTTGCTAATGAAGTGACAAAGGCCAAAAATCTTCATAGATTTAGTTTGCTTCAATATAAGAATATATTTTGAAACATTGGAACAGGAATGAATTAGTTTCTATGCTTAATTCTATGTTTAGTATTGTATGCGTAGTAAACACCAATACTTAGTTTGGTTATTATAATAGTATGATTATTGAAAATAGTAGGTACGCAACAGTTTTATATGGTCGATAAAACTATCTGCGGTAATGATAAGAAAACTATGAATACCTACAAAATGTAATGATACAAAATGATTGAAATCGGCAACTTTATCCGCCCACCGTTACTACCATAGATACTACGGAACCAGAAAATGAGATAAGCTTATCATTTGTTAATGGGAATTCGAAACGCTGATGTCATTTTATTATTTAATAAATAAGTAACGTTGTTTGTAAAGTACATTCAATAAAACATTAGGTCATACTAGAGTTACAAAACGTTTTATTTTGCAAAGACATGTCCCGGTTTTATTATGTCCTGTAATTACAAGAAAAAAAGGATAAAGAATTTTGTAATTTCTATCTGTTAGGACATTAGGGATGTAGACAATTTACTTCATGAAATATATCTAAAAAATATTTGTATAAAATATTTGATTTTTCATAATTAATTAAAGCAATATTATTAATATAATCAGCATAAAAGTGTGATTATCGGTAATAGTTAATAAAAACACTACCAGAAAAAAATGTATTTATTTTCGTTTACTGTCTCCACTCGTATTTGAGAAATTCTCGTTTTGCTTCAATTAAATCTTGACCTATTATTTGTTTTTTTTTAATTATGCATATTATACATAATTTGAAATTAGTCACTTGAATTCAGGAGGATTTTTGCCATTGTGGTAATCTGAAATGTTGCTGTATCTGTACAGTGCAACATTTACACTAAGTAGGTGCTTAAATAATGTTGATAACAATTTATTTATCGATTCGATTAGCATCAAGAAGCTGATTGAAAAGTCGTGCCTACTTAACTTAATTATCAGTTCTTAAACCTTTATTAGCCTATTACAGTGAGCTAAGTAGACTAGAAAAATTAACGCGAGATTGTTTTCAAATAGAAACCTTATGAGCAAAACTAGGGGCGTCGCTAGCCGATGACCTGGGGTGGGGGGGGGGGGGCAAGAATATATGAATTCTAGGTAAAGTCGAAAGCACATGAAGCTTTTTACTTATAGTATGAGCCTTAATAACAACAGTACAGAATTCAACTTGTAAGGTTAAACGAGCTCTTGACTGTAGAATAAATTAAAGTTGTCAATAAATTCTTACGTTTGTTTGAAAAATAGAATAAAAATATTTTGGGGGTTTGAATGTTTACTATACCCCTTCTCCCGCTTTAACAATAGCATAGAGCAGAGAGTAACTGGAAAAATTGGTGAGTTAAATAAATGAGCAACCTAAGTCAGACTTTGAACTTAGGACGCTTTACATTAGGCAACTTTTTTAAAATCTCTATCACTCCCCCTCTCTCTTGGCGACGCCCTTGAGCAAAACCTCATTGCATTATATTATTAACACGATAAAATACAGTTTTCTTAAGTTTCTTTATAGTTAATGGTTAAAAGGTATAATCTAAATTCTTAAATTTTTAAGGTATAATAAATATTTTAGGTTCCCTATTATGTGTACCCACAAAACTTTACAAAGCTTCTCATAACATCATGTCAATATCATCATAACCTATCTATATTAAAACTAAATACTAAATGTCGAAGCTTTCTGATAATTTTGTTAAATGCATATTCATTAAGATTATCGGCGAATCAAAATTCTTTGGAGTCGTATTCGCGTTTCGACAATAGACTATATTTCGATTATCGAATAGTATAGACCTTCAGATTTTTTTGTTTTTCTTTTAACAAAATAAAAAAAAAAATTAAAAAGGTAGGTACACTATTCGTGTAAAATCTATATTTATCTGATCATAACTGTTATCGGTAATAAAGTTAAGATTTGAATATATAGATAGAATATTAAAGACATTGGATCGTACCACAACCTACCAAAAAACAGATAGTTTATCGCCACTACTAGAGATATTATAATAGAGATAATAAAAAATGCTATCACATACCTACTATACCTTCACTATTAAACACGGTTATATTAAAAGTATAATATTCCAAAACTTTTTTGTACCAAAATATTAGAGTTATGTAGATTTCTACATCGTATAAGTTGTTATGCAGTAAGTTGTTCAAAATCAAAAGCACATGGATACATGTTTTATAAGTTTCTTAACTTTTATTACATTATATTCGGTTATTGTTTATTAATTTGCAAATTACGGGTCTGTGTTGCCTGTTTCTGTAAATAATAAAGAAATAATAATACATTGTGATGCGTTCGCAATGATTTGGCCTTCTAAGAATCACTCGGTCAATGACAGTAATTGCTGGTCAATAACCCAAAGATATTGCATTTGCGTGCCGCCGTGACACGGTAGAACCTTCAATTCTAATATCGTCATGAAAAGACTGCATTAGTATTAAAATGTATATGACATATACCGAATAATAGACTTAAATACTTTTTATAATAATCTTTCAAGCTGTCAATTAAATGTTGCAATAGTTTGTATAACCATTATCTCTTCAGTCGAAAACTTTTAAACGGAAATGACAGGTAGATGAATCTTACACTTACAGACTACATTATCATAACAGTATATTTTATATACTCAAAGAAATTCCATAGGTATGGTGTGGGATTATTTTCAAAGGGGAACAAAACTAAAACAAGTTTTCTGGAATCAGCCAGCGGGCCTATTCGCTAACTCAACTGACAACTTAAAGTCGTAATCACAGTAAAAAGTAAACAATTCCAATGTGGCAAAATCACTTATTCGTATGATTGCTTATTCACAGAGCTCTTTGAAGAATTTATTTCGGTTAACTTCAGAGTTACAGAATAAGGTGGCTGAACCAATTAAATATATACTATAAATCTAAGTATAATTAAAATTACAAATCAATAATAACCAACTTCTATATTCAGCCCTAGCATTTTGGTCGTGCCCTTATTGAACAACGAACGGCTCAATTTTGCTTAATAATTTCGTTGTTAGCTGGTTAAAACTAGGATGATGATAATATTTAAAAAATCTCTTTATTATACTTCAGTTTTTCCGCATCTTCACGGGGAAAAGTTGTAGCGGACCATATTTTGCACACCCCCTGCCTGAGCCTTAACATCCTTGAAGCCTTAAGCAATAACAACTGATAACAGTCATTGTTCCGTCACAATTAGTATTCAAAACTGATTAACACCAGGTATTATACGAACTCTAATTAAAATCCTAATTTCTACTTCTACAATCAGCAGTATTCAATTAACGTATTGATTACAGCATTCGATAAAAACATAAGCAAGAAAATTTATGGAACACTATACTTAAATAGGGTCAGTCCAGCGATAGCTCAATAAAATTTGGGGCCTTAGGCAAAACGTACGAACAACGCTTATAAACAAATTTCAACAAAATAAAAAATTTAATATACACCACCAATAAAATAGTTTTCTTTTGCCAGTGACACAGCTGTCATGGACTCATGTTCAAAGAAAAGAAAAGTATTTTTTTAAGGTACTGTATTTTAAGGATCGAATAATTGAGCAAACTTTCTGTTTGGCATGCCATGCCGCCCCTCAGCTACAAGCGCCCTAAGCAGTTAGTTTGCCTCTATGGACTGGCCGGGCCTGGATCAGTCCCATTCGTATTATATGATAAGCAATAATATTAAATAAGAGCTTTTCATTCACAAGAATAGGTAGTCTGACTCTACTAGTAGGTACTAGTATTAATGGACAGCCTAGACCAGTCGTACTCAACTTTTTTAAAGGGTCCACAAACACATTTCCGCTGCGTTGTCAAATTAATTAGGCCTCAATAAAAATATATTCAACGAAAATTATGTATATTAAATTAATAATAAAATTAAATTTAACAAAAAGAAGTTTAAATGTGATTTTTGATACTGTGAATATTTCTTTAAAGGCCCGAGTTGCTGGTCAATGAATATACCTGACCTAGACTAAATAAATAATTTTCATTTCAATAATGAATTTTAATTACTTCGTGCTCCATTTCAAATGCTAAATGAGGTCGGCGTAGTTGAGTATATTTTCATGTTATAATTTCTTCCAATCAGCTGTGACCACAAAATGCACTCTATCTTTATTACTGCGCTTTACGTAGAGATCGAGTGTACGTCCTCTAAATATAGATCGTTAAATTGAGCTTATACTATAATTAGTGCTATTTTTAAAAATGTTTTATAGTGATATAAGTCGTAGTTACACGGTGCCGATTTTTTATTTGTACCGGCATCTTAATTTTTACTGATTTCAAAATTAAAGGACGTTATTGAAATTCCGAAGTTTACAAGGAAACCTTAAAGTTTTGCGGTGTCCTGTCCTGTCTGCTTAGTTCAGTCTACTTAATATGGCATGAGTATACATATTACAACAATCTACAAAGTGCTAAAGTAAAGTCTCACAAAAAACGCATCCTCCTCACACGGAAACACGTTTTTTTCTCGTCTGTCCCATGGCGTAGCATGACACGCAATTGAGAACGAAACACGCAACATCAGCTGTTAAATAATACTAGCCTTACGTTGTATTTCAAGCATGTATAAAAGTAGAGACGAATTTTAGTCACCTGTTTGTACGAGCAGCCTGGCGCGACGCCAACAACTCTAATGATCAATACAATGAAAAAAAAAATACACCACCAACAATCACTTTTGTTCATGAAAATCCAATTGAACATTCTAAAATACCGAACAGTCTCAAAGTTCAAAACAGTCCGCTGAATGAACTAGAACAAAAGCTTAAACATTTTATAAAATGAATTGATTTATCTTAAAAAAAATTATTCATGTATTTTACTTGTTTTTTTTTATACAATGGAATAAAAGCCCTTAATCGCAAAGAATGGAATAAAATGAAAGAGACCCATTTCGAGCCCGCCTTGTAGGAGATACCGGATCCATTCCATTCATCTGCGTGAGGTACACTGCAGCGGGATTTATCAGGTACACCAATCATGTTTGACCTTGCCCCTCGGGGCAGGTCCTGTCATGGTTGGGTTGCCTCGATTTGTAGCAAAAGGTTTAATTCGTTTACAAGACAATGACGCCTATACCTGTGAGGTAAAAATAGGAAATGTTTTATTTAAAATTGGATCATTAGATATTGCTATATATTTAAAACTTACTTTAAAAAGATGGAATGTCTACAACTTGGGACATCGTGGAAAAATATTGGTCTTTTTTAAAGACTAGCAACTTAAATGTACATTGACTTTGATCAAAATTGTACCTAATCAGTGCTATTAATAAACAAGATTTAGCGTCAGAGTATATTTTCGCTAAAATTGCAATTTTAGTTTTAGTCCAAATTCATATTATACAGAGAATAAGCAAACCTTCTAGGAGTAAATATTACTCCCGTAGAACCTCGTACTAGGTTAACCTTTCCTAAGTCTCCATTTAATAATATGAATTTTGACTAATACAAAGTGCAGTCTTAGCGTAAATTGACTCCGACGCTAAACTTTGTTTTTTAATTACATTGAATGATAATAATGTAGTGTGTAATAAGATCAATAGTACAGGTACGAGTAACAAAGGAGTGCTTAGAGCTTAACTTATGAACTCTTTCCAAACCACGAAACAGTTAGTTGGCTTTTTTGATCAGTCATCCGGAACATCGAAACTCGTTAAGTATTATCATACACAAAATAAGTATTCTTATAGTGTGTAGTGTATTGTACTATACATACACAAACAAATAACTAGGTTAACATGCATTTGTTTTCTTAGTTTTAACTCAGTTCAATATAAATCTTGCTCGTCTATTTATGGGTTCGCATTTTCGAATAAGACACGCAACATAATGATTCTTCCCATGGCCTCGTAGGCATGGCATCTTAGCAGAGTGGTTCGCTCGACGGTTTCAAGGTGTCGCCATATCTGATATTCAAGTCAGGTCAATGTAGAAAATGGACTTTTCTATATTGTCTCGGGTGTGGGTGATGTGGTACCTTCGTTGTCTCAGATACTCCATAACACGTGGGCTTTAGCTATTCATCGTGAAGTCTTAGCAATGTACATGCTGTAGTTGTGTATTAAAAAATTATTTTGTCGCTGGTGCAAGTAGCCTATGTTTCTGCAGCCTCCTAAATATCTTCACAAACTCATAACACTGCAGCGACTTTTTGTTGTGACGTGAAAGAAAGACAAACATATGCTTTGCCATTAATAATAGTAGGTATGGTGAATGATTAAACCATAAGCGTCTCGATCATGTAAACTAATGTAAGCAGAATGAATCCCATTAGCATCATTGGTCTTTTTAGATTTACCACCAAACTTAGCTTCTAAGCTTAGGTTCTTCCTAGAACGGTAATCCATGAATAACTGAATAAATAAATATATATAGTTCAAGAACTTATTGTGAAAAATCATCATATTTCTTTTTTGTTCTTGTTCAAGTTGAATAGGGATGACGACTGGTTAAAAAAAAAATCTATTTAGACCGTCAGTCAGATAATGGGCAAGAAATAGCTTAGATAACAGGTATTAAAGTTGAGGAGTGGGGGCTCACTACGTCACAGTTTTGTAGAAAACGTACGAAAGCGTGACGTCATGTGACATTTTAATAGAAAAATACGTGTTATATTTTTTTAAACAATCTACCTGACGGGCAAACGAACGAAAATTAGTCGTCACCCCTTCTCTTTTTCAAAGTAAGCCTATTCAAATGATTATTTTAATCGTCTTCTCCTAGGGCCCGGTGTGGACGTACCAGCCCCAGACATGGGAACAGGCGAACGCGAGATGTCATGGATCGCAGACACATACGCTAAGACCGTCGGCTACCAAGACATCAACGCCCATGCCTGCGTCACCGGCAAGCCGATCAACCAGGTAAGATACTGTCGCTAACAATTGCTGACAGCTGACAATTATGGAGATTACAGATCGAATCTGATTTATTATTGTTGACTTGAATATTATTGTCATGTACGGTCACCCATAAATATGGTCTACCGTCCTACGATTTGGGTTATTTGATATTCTTAAAACAATAAGGTCTATTTTTCTTTGCAATAATATGATGACAGTGACAATTCCTTTAAAGGGCGGACATCTCAAATAATAGACAATATGTCACAATTGAGCATATAAACTCCATTAGAAAAGTCTACCTTAGTGATCATTAAATCCCACAGAAACTTTTGACATAACTGGTAGACCATTATCTTGACCGACCATACCTAGTTTTGTCATCTTTAATAATTTAACAATATCTTTAACAATATCTTATTATATATATAAAAATTTTGTGTCACGATGTATGTTGCCAATAAACTCCAAAACTACTGATCTGATTTCAATCAAATTTCACATGTACCCGTATTTTGGTCTAACTTACTGGATAGGATAGTTATCATCTCAATTATTCGCTTATGTCGTGAATGTAAACGAATAAAACGTACTAATTAATTGTTTCTTAAGCAAGTGTTTATTTTACCGGAAGGGTTTTATTTCCTCAGTTGCGATTAGAGAAATAAAATATGGCGGTACGAAGTTCGCCGGATCAGCTAGTTTCTTATATACCTGTGTCATTAAAAAGAAATACTATCGCCTAGATTAAATGAACCAAATAATATGTCTTGCACTGCCAACATTTCCCTAAATACTGGCGCAGAAAGATTGACAGAGGTTGTGTTTTTACTGCCTAACCATTAAGTTTGCTCTGGAGATTCTGCAACAGCAGAAAATATTATATGGTATACCTGTATTCATTCATTCTGATCGTGGAATGTATGATTTCATTTTATTTTATATCCTACCACTTGAGAATTGTATATCAGTTTCGTCAGACCGGCCGGCATTCTTACATAATTATGTGTTTTACAAATAACCTTGTTTGACGACCACGTGACTCGCACGCCGGTTTTTAATAAAAAAAAATCGCATCTCTGATTTTCGATTCGATTCCCAGCCGATAGAATTTGAACTTTTCAATATTGTATTTTTACGCGCACTATTCATTAAATAAAACAAATTTTGAACGCACTACAACATTTATATTTGATTTTATGACCATTCGGACCTCAAGGCTATATTGTCTTAAGTGTGTTGACTATATAGGCTTTTCTATTGTCACTGATTTGAGTGTTGTGTTACCTTACCTACCTTCGTCATTTCAGTTGTTTATAATACAAGTTCTTTAGTTAATTAATATAGGGTATGAACAATGCATATGATATTGTGTAGTATGTATATATTTTTTTAATTACTAGCTGTTTTTTGCTACTTTGCCTGCGTAAATCAAAGCCTATATCACCCCCGTATGATGTAGTTTATTTTTGTACGTTTACTAACATTATAGAGAGGAAACATTTGATTGTTTGTTTGCAACAAAAAGGCTTCGAAACTATTGCACCGATTTTAAAAATTCTTTCGCCGACGGGAAGCTAAGTCATATAAGGTGACCATAGGCTATATTTTATCACGAAAAACAACAAATAAAGGGTCTAAAGGTAAAATTCAATGTATCATTGTAATTATATCCGATATGAATTAATATTCAAATAAACAGTTCCTTAGGTATCGCGTTGGCGAAGCCGCTGGTGGAAAGTTGTATGTAAAAAGAACTAATTAAACAACTTTATTCCAGGGTGGTATCCACGGCAGAGTGTCCGCCACCGGCAGAGGAGTGTTCCACGGTCTCGAGAATTTCATTAACGAGGCCAACTACATGAGCATGATTGGTGAGCCAGCACTAATTTCTTACAAACATATTTATTTTTTTCTTACCTATCTATATCATGTATGTAAAAGGCAAACCTGACTGACTTATATATCAACGCACAGCCGAAACTACCGTACCTAGTAACTTGAAATTTGGTACAGAGGTTCTTTTCTTGACGTAAGTGAGCACTAAGAAGGGATTTTAAGGAATTCAACCCAATAGGGGGGTGAAACACCGTCAGTTGCACAAACGTCCATTAAGTTTTAATGACGCCTTTGAGCACAAATCGAATGTCAAATTTGTATGGGTAATGTCACTTTAAATTAATGAAAATTTTAATGAACGTTTGCAACTGGGAAATAGAGAGGTAAAATTTATATGGAATTTTCTCATTTCTGAGCTTAGAATAATAAGCCGCTATACAATTTTTATTGTTGTGTAGTAATTCAAATACATACAAGTAACAGCATTTAACGAGGGATTTAACCGTTACAACGAGAATTCATTTTAATAAAACCTGACAACATGTGGTTTTAGTTTGTGAACTTTATCGGTGAACATGTCAGGTGACATCATAATTTACGCGATTTGTGTCTTTGCATCTCGAATAAATTATTCTGGCGATATGCTAAAATTTTAACTTAATGTAACATAAATTCAAGAATTTTGTATTATAAAATAAATAATTAATAATAACAATAAATACTCTTTATTGCCCAAAAATGAAAATGACATAGACACATAAATGTTTACACAAGTACGTACAAAAGACGGTCTTTTTGCTTGCATTAAATGGAAAAAAAAAACAAAACATTAAAAGCAGACTGTGCATACAAGAAATAACAATTTAAATAAAACAACAGAAGAACAACAGTTGAAACAGCGAAGTATCACGGAAAAATAAAATGCTTTAAGTCAAACAAAATGCTCAAAACAAGTCACCTTTTGTCAGGAAAACTTTCAAAATCAGGAAAACAAGTAAACTTTTGTCAGGAAATTGGATATTAATGGAGTTTAAAAATAATATTTGTTATAAATATTCTGCATATTATTAAATTTTCTTTCAGCCAGCAAAATTTTCTTTCAGAGCTGGCAATACCCATGATATTGTATATATAAACTATACTTTGTTTGTTTTAGGAACAACCCCCGGTTGGGGCGGTAAAACGTTCATAGTTCAGGGCTTCGGTAACGTAGGCTTGCACACGTGCCGGTACCTCGTCCGCGCGGGCGCCACATGCATCGGCGTCATCGAGCATGACGGCGCCATACACAACCCCGACGGTATCGACCCCAAGGTGAGTTTATTTAGTTGTTGATTAACATTAATTGCAGATAATTATATACGTTTTATAGAAAAATTAACAGTAGGTACTGTGGTACCGGTCAAGAATTAATATTGTACAGCTTTTAGGTACACAGTAAAAATTCAAGTCAGTTTAAAAATCTGTGTTTACTTAAAAAAAATCGCACCTTTTTACAATATGTAGTAATAGTAATATTATAGATAGCATTAATATTATCACGTCGTAGTAACGTACAGATAAAATCTATGGTTTCCAACTACGATAAATATAAAAATGCCAGATTATACTTAGTTATAGATATCATACTTATCGGTGTCAAAATTTATTAAACAGCTTTTACACGCAACTCCTTCCGCATAAATTCACATGTTTTAATACGTTGGAAAAACAGCCATTATTCTATCCACGCCTTTAACTTTATATCAAATTTTATCGAACGTAACATTTATTTTTGGGTTTCTTAAAATTTTTGAATATCACATCACACATCACCAGCCCTTTTACGTCCAGTGCAGTCCAGTCCTCCAGTGGGGGGGGCATCAGGCCTTCCTTATGGATGGTTAAGGAGGATGGGCTATGACCCTCCACGCTGGCCCAATGCGGATTGGAGGGTATTAACGACTGCAAATGCAGCCGGGACCAACGGCTTAATGTGCCTTCCGAAGCACGGAGTAGCTCGAGATAATAATTTTTAGGTCACCCATCCCGTGACCGACCCTTGCGAAAGTTGCTTAACGACTACGATCTCGGGCCGCGGCGCTTATCCACTACGCCACCGAGCTACTCGGAATTTTTTGAATATCGTAGGAGAGCAAACAGACAGACGCAACTATTATTATAATTATGTGGCGATGTTTAGATGTTAGCAACAAATTTGTATTTACTTGTAAATAAGTAGGATATCACATCACTCATTTTCAGATAGAGATTTGTCGAAAATGAGAATAGTGTTACAAACTAGTAACACGGAAACAATCCATCATTGTAGCTTATCAAACATTTTTTGAAGTTAAGGTAATATTATTTTTCCCTTAACAATCAGTGAATAAATAAAAAAATTCGCTTCTACTTTTATGATTCAAGTTCATCGAGCTAATCCTATAAAGTTCTAGATATAAATAATACACACTCGTAAATGTATCTCGTTCCATTAGAGTGCGAGTTTCTTGAGTAATAAAGAATATGGATGTCATGACAGTAGAAAAATAGTTCTGAAAACTATTTTACATGGTTGTTTGTTACATTACAAACACGCTGTCAAAGTATTTCCTATGATAAAAGACAAATAAGTTTAAATACAAATTTTGCGTATCTCTAATATAATAATACTGCTTTGACATGACAGCTACCTGTTTACGTGTGACGTCACACGCCGGTAAACAGAACCTGTTATTGGTTGCGACGACAACCAATTACAGGGCGCTTTCGTCGTTCGTTGAATTACTAAAAATGTTGCATTTTCTTTTCATTATTTTTCTAAAGCTAAACATGTTTTTATTATATTTGATCCATTTCGCATTCACAATGCTATACTGAAAATATTCTTAATACAAAATGCTTAAACAATCCACTTGGTCCCTCGGAAATGGGTTCGAATCCCATCTCAGTGCCAGGGACCAAGTAGATTTTTTAAGCATTTTGTATCTATACTAATATTCTAAAGCTGAAGAGTTTGTTTGTTTCGACGTGCTAATCACAAAAAACTACTGGTTCGAATTGAAAAATTCTTTTTGTGTTGAATAGACCATTTATCGAGGAAGGCTTTAGGCTATATAACATCACGCTGCAACTATTAGGAGTGAATAAATAATGGAAAACGCGGACGAAGTCGCTGGCGGCCACTAGTTAAAAATAAAGATGTTTTGTCTGCAGATTCTGAGCAGATTTTTAATAGTGTCAAATACCCTATTATCAATCGTCGACCATCACTTTTTGACAACGTCCGTGGTCGAGTGGCACGCACGCCGATTTCAAGGCGTCGCCACCTTTAAGTCCTGGGTTCGATTCCCGGTCTGGTATTGTCTCGGGTCTGCGTGTTGTGATACCTTCGCTATTTCCGATTTCAACAAACATACAGGGCGTATGTGATATGAAATATTTTATTATTAATTTAACATTTTACAAAAATTAAATTTTCATTTTCAGGCTCTGGAAGACTACAGGATAGATAACGGCACTATCGTCGGGTTCCCGGGGGCGAAGGCCTATGAAGGTGAAAACATGTTATACGAGAAGTGCGACATCCTTGTGCCGGCCGCCGTAGAACAAGTGATCCACAAGGAGAATGCTCACAAAATCCAGGCTAAGGTAATATTTAACGAACAAAACCTATACTTACATTTATTGATCTCAGATAAATATTTACTCGAACAATCATACATATTTGATATAGTAACTATAGAGAATTATATTGAGGAAACACGATCCAGACATATTATATCTATAAATTTATTACAGTAATTACTAATTCTCTTAGTTTCAATCCTTATTCCATTTAATTTACCTATATCTAACCTTGCTTACTACATTCTGCGTCACATTTAATAGAATACAACCAATGTTACTCGTTCATAATGTAGCTTCATATTCGAGTACTTTCTGAGTTTATTATTTACGAACAAACAAAATTTTTCCCTCTTTGTTAGTGTAGAAAAAGATCCCTGGAAAATCCCAGAGAAGGAAAAGTACTAGGATAACATAACATACAATGTACCTCCGTTTAGCGCAATATTTAATTTTACCGATAATATAACTATGTTTCCTGCTATCGTTGCTAGTAAAGTTATTGGTATATTGTAATGTTACGTCACGATAAGATAAATGTACTTAAATAAGGCATACACTGGCAAGGCCACACCGACACCAAATGTAAACTAACAGACATTTGTTATCGAGAACGATTTTTTCTTATTAAAATAATTGCTATCAGATACGTATTATGTAATACTTTACCTATATGCTATACATCGACTTCATTTTTTTTTATATTTATGCGATATTCAAGCACTAAAAATAAAAAAAAAATCTTAATAATTATAAGTTTCTTTGAAATTTCAAGTTACTTTAAAATAAGTATTGTATTATTCACCACTTTAAGTTTTTTTGAAGTCTTATATTATATTTTGCTCAGATAATGACTTCTATTGCTAAGGCATAAATAACGCCAAATGACTACATAATTTAGAAATTAAACTATTATAAAACCTATTAATTCTGCTTAACGTGTATAATTGTAATACATTATCCAAGTGTACAGTTTGCATTGATAATTCGCGAACACTGATCATATATCGTCTGACCTGGACTAAACTAGATCATTCTAGAAAGAAGTAGGTAATGGTTCTGTTGATTTTACGTAATTTGTTTGTTTAACTTGACCTGTAGGTAAGGTAATTAAATTAAATGGACGTAACAAAATAGCCTAATACATATGAAAATCCAGAATTCGATGAGCGAAATATGCATAATGAGACATCATTATAAATCAAATATGGATGCCACCAGATGAGTATTTATTATTTCCAAAAAAAATATCTTGTTTATATTTTCCTTTTATTATTTATTCTCCTTTTGATTTTTAACCTTTATTTGTTAAAAGATAAAACGCTCTAATTACAATCTCTGTTGATTTACTTAGTTGGAGTTTCTTAACTCTAGAGTGGACTCGCTAAAAGTGAAACAACCCATATGGTAATAACGCCTGTAGCCGGAGATTTAACAATGACAGTCTAAAGTAAATAAACGAGACCATGACAGCCAGAATGACCTAACAGCATCCTAACAATGAGTTTATTTAAAAACCGGCCAAGCACGAATCTGATTTGCTCGTGTAGGGTTCCGTACCATTATCGATTAAAACGAGTGTCTCTGCACTTATTGTCGTTATCAATATCGAGCAAAAACAAGAAAGAAAAATCACCTTCGTTGCATGGGTGCCCCCTTAAACGTTTATATTATTCTAGTTTTTACTATTTGTCGTTGAAGCGGCAACAGAAATACATCATCTGTGAATATTTCAACTGTCTAACTTTCACGGTCCATGAGATACAGCCTGGTGACAGACAGACAGCGAAGCCTTAGTAATAGGGTTCCCTATTTATGGACCATTTGAGTACGGAACCTTAAAAACGTTTAAACTTCAAACGATAACTCATAGCGCCACAGCGGCCTAAAAATAGTTTTAAAAATAATACCCAGATGGCGTTATGATCCAACTTTGCATACTTGAAGTTTCGAAATTTTCCTTATAACGACATATAAACATTCAGATTATCGCCGAAGCTGCCAACGGTCCCACAACGCCGGCGGCAGACAAGATCTTAATCGACCGCAACATCCTGGTCATTCCGGACCTTTACATCAACGCTGGTGGTGTCACCGTATCATTTTTCGAGTGGCTCAAGAACCTGAATCATGTGTCGTACGGACGTCTCACGTTCAAGTACGAGCGCGAGTCCAACTACCATCTGTTGGGTGAGTTATCTTAGTATTTTTATTCTGGGTCTAAATCCGATTTCGGATACATTAATAGCGTATTTTTAATTTTAACGACAAATAATCAAAGTTTGCCAGCCCATGACCCAAAGAGGGGACATGATTATGCAGGATGAGCTAAATGGCCGATGGCCCGGGGAGGGGATGAAATGAGCTAAGTATGAATTTTAGCTAAAGTAAAGAGCACATAAAGCTTTGTACTTGTAGTACAACCCACAAGGCTTGTTGTATTGTAGGACAATTGAAAATAAAGGTTTCTGTAATATGTTTGGAAAATATGAACCATTATAACTTGAAAATATTTAAGAAAATTTATTTATTTAAGACGTAACAACTTTCATTATCATCATCATCATCAACATTTTTCGCTACCGTAGCATTGTGTGACGTCACTTAATGCCTTAAATTTGTAGGGAACGTTTTCGGCCGACTAGCAACAGTTAAACAAACATAGCACCGTATCTCCGAAACTATTATTCGTAGACATGCTGTTATTTCTCAGATATTAATGGACTATTTAATAATAAAATGAAATTAAAATTGTCAATTTGCCTAGTCCAACCTGTAAAGTTATTATCAGAGGTCGGAATTAGGTAGAGTTATTTATGTACTTGCATCGAAATGTTGATATTAATGAAGACCTTCGTGGCAACATCGCGCGTATTGGTATTTTGCAACTTTGGACATCCGATGTCATTGATGTAAGTTTGGCAAGGTCGTGAGTGCAGTAGTTTAAATTGTGTAAAAGTAAATAACTTTTTATTTAAAAAATCACGTGATTTTTTCTGCTCTTTAAAATTAATCTCGGGATTTGAGGCATATCTACTTTATTCTTTCGCTGTATGAAATCAGTGTAAGTACATGAATAACTCTACCTAATTCCGACCACTGGTTATTATACAATATTGCATTTATTAGAAAAATATAATAAAAATAACTTGGGGATTTGAATGTACACCACTGTTCTTCTCCCGTTTTGGCAATAGCATTGGTCAGAGCGTAGTTGATTGTAGGAATAGAATTAGTAAGTTCATTCGAGTTTCAACGTACGGGAATAATAAATAGATCAAGTATGTGAAGTCAAAGACTTGGGACTTTATTTGCTTTACATTAGGCAACATTTTTAGAATCTCTAGGGAAAAGGCAGCTGTAGAATCTTTTGATTACAATACCAACGCCTTCTCTGCACAGTAAAATGAATGATTATGTGTCGTTACAGCATAGGGAAAAACTTTATTAAAATGACATTTAACTTCTATACAGAATCAGTACAAGAGTCCCTTGAAAGGCGTTTCGGCCGCGTCGGTGGTCGTATTCCCGTCACCCCATCAGAATCCTTCCAGAAGAGGATTTCTGGTGCATCAGAAAAAGACATTGTACACTCCGGTCTAGACTATACCATGGAGAGGTCTGCTAGGGTAAGCAACATTTTTTATTTAATTTGTTTCTAACGATGTGATAGCATTTTATGAAGATTGAGTAGCAGAGAACATTGAGAATAAACAAAAGGGATTTTCAATCAAAATTGAATTACCATGGTAAATGAAATACAAAAAAATACCCTTGTAACCTTTTTAATATCCAGAGAATCAATAAAGCACTTTTTCATAATGTCATTGTGCTGATTCTCCCCCCTTTTCGTTTGAATGAATGAATGAATGAATAAATTCTTTATTGTACACCATAAATCATAGAGAAAATACAATTTATACAGTTTTTCTAAGACAGACAGGGTTTCTAAGTGTATTTATTACTAGTGTGTGTAACAAAAACTCTGTAACTCTTTTTTCTTCTAAGACTTAATAATATCAAATAATGTTGTAAACAATAAGTATTATACATCACCAGCCCTTTTACGTCCCCACTGCAGGGGCTCAGGCCTTCCTTATGGATGATTAAGGAGGATGGGCCATGACCCTCCACGCTGGCCCAATGCGGATTGGAGGGTATTAACGACTGCAAATGCAGCCGGGACCAACGGCTTAACGTGCCTTCCGAACCTCGGAGTAGTTCGAGATAATAATTTTTTTGGTCACCCATCTCGTGACCGACCCTTGCGAAAATTGCTTAACGACTACGATCGCGGGCCACGGCGCTTATCCACTACGCCACCGAGCTAGTATTATACATATTTGTTTTATATTAACAGGCCATCATGAAGACTGCCATGAGGCATAACTTGGGCTTAGATCTGAGAACAGCGGCGTACGCCAACTCCATCGAGAAGATATTCACCACATACGCGGACGCTGGTCTCGCCTTTTAAACACTCATAAGATAAAAACAAAGTATTGTCTGCATTTTACAAACTCCATCTTAGACCCTCTGCACTTAAATACAATTTAATACATTATAATTCACAGTATTTGTTTCTTGGAATCATGGCTTTTTTTAATTTACTGTTAAAATATTATGTGAAATTATGACTATTTTCCATTTGTATGTATCTTCATGAATTTTAAATAAAATATTGTTTTACTGTTATTATTTATTTGTGTGAATTATTTAATTAATTTTGCATGCAACATTACTAGTACTACTAGTACCTACCACTTACCTAGTGACTTAAGCGGAGAAATCACTACATGCCCGCGGTCATGTGTGCAGACATGCCTCATAGACTACTAGTCTCAGACCAAATAAAAAGTATAGACGGAGTTTTGCCTAACAGAAAAGTGAAGCCGATAAAACTACGCCTCAGCGTATTCGTATACAGTTTCACGCACACACACAAAACGAAGCTACGCCTTCCTTATCAGTCTAACTATCGACAGTGTGCGGAACGCTTCGTTATAAAAAATAAACAAAAACTTCTTACTAAATGCCGACTTTTGTAGTGAGGGGTGTAACAAAATTGGTTTTTACACCCCTCACTACAAACTTTCACTCACTTGAAAAATAAAAAGCAGGATAGAATCACATTTCAAACGTAAGGAGAGTTGTGACAATTTTTACATAAGGGGCTCTATCTCGCTTAAGAAACATTCCACAGTTATGACTCATGTGAATTAGTTTAGCGCCATTCCTTCTGTTTTCAAAACCATCACTAAAATTAATTAAAGTATAATAGTTTCTGAAAAAAATAACAAAATTCAAGTCCACTCCCCTTGTCACAACTCTCCTACCACCGAGGTAAGTTGTGACAGGTACCGAGGTAAGTTGTGACATCATTGTATTTAAGCTATAAGATATAAAAATACCATTACATACGACATAAATAAATCAAGCACGTTTTTTTTTATAAATCAGTACTTTAATCAGTACTATAATAATAAATTTGACTTGGAAAACACACACTGAACATGTTTGCAAAAAGTTGTCCCAGTATTCTTGTGCACTGTACAAACTTAGTAGGATCGCGAATCAGTGCACGGTCCTTACAGCTTATCACGCGTACGTAGTTTCTACTGTTCGATACGGTTATATGTTATGATTATATTTTGGGGATATTCGACTGATTCTGTAACTGCCTTTAAAGCCCAGAAAAAATGTGTTAAGAGCATATTTTATTAAACTAAATATTATGACCCTGCCATCAATCTATATATTCGAAGTTGGTATTTTTGTCAAACAGGATCAACAACTATTTGAAAATAAGACGAGATTGCATCATCGAGACAAATTGTGTACGATACCCTCTAAGACAGCTCAGTTGAACAAAAGTATCTTTTGTATGGCTCCAAAAATTTTTGATAAAATTCCAAAAACAATACGTAATCTGGATAATTGTAATGTTTTTAAAAGAAAACTTTATAAATTATTAGTAGCTAAAACATATTATAGTGTAAACGAGTATCTAGCTGACAGTACTTTGTAAATGTAAAATACTTAATGAATTAGTTGAATTTTTGACATAATATGTTATTGATTAGATTAGTTGACAATTACTAACCTACAAATATTGTATGCTTTTTAGGCAGATCACGGTGTAACTATTCAGTCCTTGCATCCAATATCTTTATATAACCTGCGATCAATAATAAAGATTGATTTGATTTGATTAATCATCTTTTAATACCTACCAACTAAAACAACATAGTATTAATATTAATACTACAATAATATATTGATCTCAAAGCGATACAATATTTAGTTAATGAAAATATTATAATTACTTGTTATGAGAATATTCTCATCAGTATAAAATCTTAATCTAATCAGATTCACATTTATGCCAAACGTAATGAAGTTCGTCCCCAGTACAATCTAACTGTGCCTAGCCTTTGCATTCCAGGCTTTGGACCCACTGATCATTCGATCTGCTGTCTGCATAGGCTTCAAGGCAAACCAAATAAAAGCAATTATTTTCTACATCTTCTTCATCACTTGTTCTATTCTTCTTATTAGTCTTCTTTGCTTTTTTAGGTTTCTTTTTTTTTCTTCGCTTAAGACACGCTTCTTAACATTCTTAGATTTTCAGTCTCTCGTGTATAGTTATTTGGTATTCTCAAAAAAATAAGTATGCGGTATGCCATTATACACCTTAAGTAGCTACTAACATACAAACAAACATCTAAAGTTAATAAAAAATAATGTAAAAATAGCCCAGCAGAAATTTGGAGTAAGTTAGGAGAGTTGTGACAGGCTGTCACAACTCTCCTAGGTGTTCAAAATGACGTCTTGGTCCGAATAATAATTCATATTTTCTAAACACGATGCGCATACAAAAAATCAGTGCCACGTATTGAGACTTAAATAACTACATAACTTAAGAAAAAATAACACATCAATGCACATATACTAAGATATGATATATATTCAAATAATGTTTTGAAGAAAAACTTACTTTTCGTAATTTTTTGTACACTGACGATATATTTACGCAACTGTGCCATATGCACCGTCGACAGGTACTGAGTCGTGTAGCGCGTGTCGAGAACGACAAACAAGCGTTAATGCCATCTCGCTTACTATAATACGTAGAGAGAAATCGTCCTTGTCACAACTCACCTCTGTCACAACTCACCTACTATTGGAGAAAACTTACATTTTCAGTAATTTAAGAATAAAATTTAAGTTATTGCTTGGAACACAAAACCTCAGCCATCTTGGAACATATTACCATCGTTAAACGTTATTATTTACCCCGAAATCAGGTAACTTTAATTTTATAACGCGTTATTTCTAAACAAAACACAAATTACGCTATGTATTTGTTTCTTGTTGTATGGAAATGATATTTAATAAATTTTGCATTCAAAATGCTACATAGAGATCACAGATATTTAAGTGTTAGAATAAGGAAGTAAAAAATAAAAAACGGGTTTAATTTGTTACTTCTTTATTTTTACTCAACGGGTTCGCATTAATTTTTAGATTTCCAAATCGACATCTAAATGTGAAAGAGAAGTGGATTTCAGCCATTCGTAATAGTCGAAATGAACCTTCATGGAATCCAAATTCGCGCAGCATAATTTGTTCGACTCATTTTAAGAGCGATGATGTATTATAAAGCAAAACTCATATCCAAAGGTTTCAAACTTTCTATATACTAAAATTTTAGTTAACATAGTGGTCTTAACTTAAAATTAAATAAATTATCTAGTCGATTAAAAATGTTTTTATTTAGGAAATAATTATTTGCCATTTCTCTGCCATTCTTGTACCTAAAATACCTCTAAAGTTACATTACATGTAAGAATATGCAATAATAATTAGTGATTCTATTCAAATCCCGAAAAACCCGAAAATACGCGCACGTGTGTAACGAACTAACGATCACAATTTCCTGCCTCGCTCATGCTAGTGTTGAAATTCATTGCTGTCTGTCTATAGCGTGAGTTCTTATCTCACTCATGCTATAGTTGGAACTCATAGCTGTATCTCTGCTTGCCCAGGGCCTTTTTTTGGTCAATGTAACTATTAGTATGCCGTATTTTCTTTTTTCGTTTTAATCAAAGCTTACATATACATAACTCATTAAAAAATTACGGGTACAAAAAATATAATACGTCTCATACGACACATGTTAATAACATATGACGTTACACACTATTATCGTATTAACGCTAAATCTCATCGTTAAATAAATTGATGCAACGACGGACATGTCTTCAGCAATGAATCGGTTGAATAATTATTAAAAGTGAATTTCGACCAAAATAGGGTATTTGATACTATTAAACATTGTGTAGTTGCGTGTTGTGCCCATCCTGTTATATAATAATATAATAAAGTTTATTTCTTAGAATCTGCAAACAAAATATGTTTAGCTTTGGAAAAATAACCTAAAGAAAATACAACATTTTAAAGAATTTAATGAACGATGAAAACGACCTGTAATTGGTTGTCATCGCACCAATAACAACAGGTTCTGTTTATCTTTATGTGACGTCACATGTAAACAGGAAGCTGTCATGTTAAATAGTGTTATAAGAGATACGAAAAATTTGTATTTATACATACTATTTGTATGTAGCTCATTTTTATAAACAACACAGTAGATACGAAACATAGAATTTAACGTCGTTTTCTCTATAATGAGGAATTATTTAAAAAAACGAAAGCACCTCCACTAGATGGCGACTCTAGCAAAAGTAGATTTTTGCAGGAAACGAATGGACCAAAGAAAGTCATTTCCGTTCCGTATAACTACCATATTAAAAACTGAAATATTAAAGTTCGTAACTTAGATATTACAAATACGAAAAAGTACAAATAGAATAGGAGTTGTTTATTGAGTTTTGAAAACTAATTTACTTTTAAGCATGAAAGAAAACGGGAAAAGTTGTCATGGAGAAATCAAGAACGTACCGTGGCGACATCTAGTTCGATTTCAGGAACTAATTTTATTTAAATACTTCCTCATACTACGAGGGTGGATTGAAAAGAGATTCACGAAGATATATCAACAACATTGGGGGAATCGGCTCCGTCGTATACGACTGTGCACATGACTGAGAACATGCAAAAAGTGGGTTGCTGAATTTAAGCGCGGACGAGAGAGTATTGAAGATGACCCTCGCTCGGCCGGCCTATGACGTCTACGACTAAAGAAAACATCGAGGAAATCTGTGATCTGATATTAACAGATCGGAGATTGACCATCAGGTAAATTGCAGACCTCATTTTGTCGAAATGAAGACCTCAAAAGAGGCACCTCGCGAGTGAGGGGCTCATCACTACAAGAAAGCGTTGTTCCATCAGGATAATGCACGCTTTCACACGTCTGTTGAATCTATGGCTCAAATTCGTGATTGTGGCTTTGAATTACTGCCCCATCCCGCCTATTCCCCTGATTTGGTACATTCAGACTTTTATTTATTCCCAAACCAAAAAAACACCTTGGAGATCAAAAATTTTCATCAAATGACGAGGTCGAAGCTGCGGTGGGTGACTTTTTTGAAGGCCTTGAAGAAACTTTTTTTATGACCGGCATACTGGCGTTGGAAACCAGATGGAAGAAGTGCGTAGAGTTTACGTGGAAAAATAAAATTACTTGCTTATATTTTATATTGTTTTCTTTCTGAGGCCGCGAACTTTTCAATCTACCCTCGTATTTGTTGACCGCGTAAATAAATAGTTGTTACATAGGTTGTAATTTACCGGCGTGTGACATCACAATTACCACGTGATCAGTGCCATTACATAGTGAGTGAAGTGTTCTTTTGCGCAATTTTGGCTATTTAAACTTTAACAATTATTTTCATCGAAAATAGAACCGATTCCTATGAAATTTTAAAACCATTTAAAAGAGTTCTCAGAAAGGTGTCAAATATCTTATTATGTAAGCAGCTTCATTCGAAGCATAACGGACGAAACAATATTTTGATTAACCGCCCTCCACAGTTTTGTACATTGGACGGTGTAATAAATAAAGTAAAACTGCAGTTTCTTACCCACTATATATAAAAGTACATGCTGTGTGTTTGTTACCGAGAAGTTAAGATATTATCTTATTTACTTGGTGTTTCTTATATTATCGGATAACTTTCGTTGCTTATTATTTTTTCTGTTTCCATTTACTACAGGTATAAAGGCAACGTCAAACATCCACAGAGATGTAGTAATGCTGTATGCTAAGTCCCTTTGCCAATGCAAGTAATTCCCAGATTTGGAACGCAGCCAATTACGTGGTGTAAAATGTCAAATTGCCGTTTGTCATGTTATAGCCGTTGTCAAAGAGTTGATTAATATTTTTTGGCGAATTTTAGTCCTAATTCGAACCAGTAAAAGTTAAAGTGAAAAATGTTTGTAACGCCCTTAATTCTAACAATTCTGTTAACATTAATCAATGGTATATTCACGAAAAGCGTGGAACTAACATTCGAACTTTCCGATAGTGCCGTAGAATGTTTTTATCAAGAAATAGAAAAGAACACATCGGCTGCATTAGAATATCAGGTAATATTCTGAAGATTGTAATAATAACATAATGTATTTAAAATAAAAGCGTTATAGGATTCACCAGCTGATTAAAAAAATAAGATAACCATAACCCTACCAATGCATTTTAAGTACCTATAGAGGAGAATTATTGTCACACAAGTATATACTATCGTCTACTTTTTGTAATTCCAATGACTTACCAATAAGACGTTATTTACAGGTAATAACAGGTGGACAGTATGATGTAGATGTAAAGATAGAAGGACCAAATAGGCAAATAATCTATCAACAACAAAAAATGCAATATGATTCTCACCAATTTACTGCACAGTTAACAGGTACAATCTCTATGCAAATATCCTTATTTTATAATTACTTTATGAAGCAGTATAATTTCCTATGGAAAATTACTCTTGTAATAACTGCTTAATAAGTTAAGTCTTGTAATTATATGATATGATTTAATAAAAAAAAAAAATACTGTTTTTCATATATAGTTAATATAATTATGAAACTTTTTGTCAGGTATCTACAAAGTTTGCTTTAGCAATGAATTTAGTACATTTTCACACAAACTGGTGTACATGGAGTTAAATGTTGGCCCTGAGGAACCTCTTCCTGGCATTGGAGAACATGCAACTGTTCTTACACAGGTAATATTATTTTAAATAACCTCAAAATAATTTGTATAAAAATTTATTAAAAATATGTTTGCTACTCATATAAATTAACATGACATCTGATGGCCTATTCCATTTTTCTGAGATTTAAATTTCACACATTTTCAAATGCTAATATGGCTTCCAAAGAAGCATAATTTTGATAATTTATAATGGAACAGGAGTAGGATCTGATACTGCCTCTGATGCACTGACAATCTTCATGGATATGACTAAAAAAAATGAATGATTTGGAATTTTCCAAATTTTCATTTGACAACAAATAGAATTGTGCGTCAGGTGTCATGTGAATTCATCCAAGTAGTAGTATTAGTTTAGTTAAGTATTGCTTTTTACATTTATATCACACATCTATGTATCCAGTTGGAGACATCAGCTGAAGAAATACATTCTGCATTGAATAGAATCATAGATCATCAAACCCATCACAGATTAAGAGAAGCACAGGGCCGTAAACGAGCTGAGGATTTGAACGAAAGAGTTTTCTGGTGGTCCATGGGTGAAACACTGGCAATCATGTGTGTTACATTTGCCCAGGTTATGATATTAAAGAATTTCTTCAGTGACCGACCAACATATACCCGAATGTAATTTTAGGTAATTGTATAGAGTATTTATTAAAAATTGAGTTACATATAATTTTGATTAATTGTTTTGTTTCATTTCTATACCTAGTTTTTCATCATTGAACATTGTTATGCAAAGAGTTAGATTAATGTTAATGTATTGAATGTTATCTGCCGATTGAGAATTACATATGACATGATTTATTCAAATTTATTTACATTTTGTATAAAATAAGTTTTACATAAAGTCAGACTAATAGTGATACAAGTTTTTAGTGGTGCCAATGAAATTCACTCTTGTTCTTTTGTCACCTTTCATAATAAAAGTATTATGTACATAAGGATGGTTTAGAATAAAACTAATAATGCAAAGACACCATTAACTAAAGCGCAGGGATATGCTATCAAAGGTCTCTGCTCAGAATCACCTGACATAGTTACAAATAATCTGCTAGCAGACAATGCAGACCAAATCACTGCTACTCCTGAAAGAGAAATACCAAGTACTCCTTCAAGAGACACAAATATACCTAAACCAGCAAGAACCACCATAGGTAACATACAATATCCTAACACACTGGCTACACTTAAAACTGTAAAAACACCCTCAGTTCGACTCATGAGTGACAATAAGAAATACATTAAAATAACAGACATTACTGACAAGCCATAAACATAACCAAAATGGGCTTTGTTTCCTGACAAAAATAAACATACAGCGAGTGCTAGACAAAAGGCGATTGGTCCTGCAATATCTGTATCTCTTAGTAAGAAATTTGCATCGTCTGCTTTTGACTGTCCATGAAATGGATTTAAAACAGCCAATGTCTTCTCTAGGATTCTATCTGGATATATTTCTAACTCATCTAACAGTGGTGGTTCATCGAATTCGTTTGCTTCTATATTGGACTCTACTGGTACTGGAGCCGGCGTAAATAAATTAGGATTATAATATTGATTGTTGTTTGCTTGCATGGACCCTTGTCCTTGATCATATGAAAAGTTTTGTTGCTCTGTAGGAAATGTTTGAAAGTCTGAAAAATAAGAGTGATTTTATAGATCTTATAGAATGAAAATGTACTAAAAAGGAACATAATAAAATGATAATAACTCTTACCCAATGTTTGAGCTGGATCAGTAAACGTAGCGGTTGTGTCAAAAGAATAGTTTTGACTATTTTGAGTTTGCCACGCATAATCGTTTGGATTATAATTGGCCATATTTCCTTCTTTATTTAAAATGATAAATAAGGAACATAAAACACTATTACTCTTGTATTAGTCCATCGGATAAATAAAAAACATACACGTTACGTCTGATTGTCACTGTCAGTTTATGTAGCAACTTTTATTTTCATAAAGATGAAGAGATCGAAATCATACAGCCAAATCGGAAATAATATCTATAATCCTATAGGTATTTATTAAAACGTTCGACAGTTCTATGCTTTATTAGATTAAAAACAATAGTAAGATCAAAAATGGAAACAAAAAGTGTGTCCATCTTTCAATAATTTCATTTGACATGTAGAAAGGAGGATGGGCATTTACTATGAAAAATCGGCTATTTTTGCGTAACCGTGTACATTGTTCAAACCAACGGTAAACGGTTTAGAGAATTATTTCTAGAATGAGTAGGAAAAAAAAACATTTTAAAATTATGCCGGAGTTTGAAGAATATCTGAATATGTAACAGAGATTTTGAGGTAATGTCGTTATAATATCTACGTATACTCGGTGGAACAGAACGACCGACACTCCCGAGGTTCCTAGAGAGTACTATTTGTCTTTAATATGATGAAAAAAAATTATAAGTCTAGGGCAAATAGTTTCGGAGATATTAAATTACAAAATTTTTGAAAAAAAAATGAGTGTTTTCAACCCTGAGTCAGCTGTTTTTGGGACGTACTAAGGAAAAGTTTTAAATCGGTCATTGACTTCTTCATTTCTAAAAACGAAATAAACTAGATTGTGGTTTATAAGACTGCTTTCAAGCAAATTCTACCAGACAATCAATAAACAAGGCAGTCAAAATGCTAAAATCGATTTACAGACTAACAGCCGATTTCCGATTTGAAAAAAGTAGAAAATTTCTACTGCTTATTCTCAATAACCTAAGTTTTTTTAATTTCACAAGTCAAATAGTCCTAGTTTTATCAAACTGCTATCAACTGATCATCAAAAAAGTCAAATCGGAAACGAAAACTAAGTGATGTTAGTTTGAGACGTTTCACTTTAAATTCTCAATTAAGAAACCGAGTGTAAAATTTCCTAAATTATTGTAGAGAGATCAGTCTAACATTAACCTACATTATTTTAAAAGAGCAATTCTCCAAAAAAATTGTTTGAATGGGGTAATACTCCTTTAACAACGGGATCGTTAATTAAACTCGATAAACTCACAAATCTTCCAGCAATTCATCATTAACACAAATGAACTTTGTTTAAAAATGATTGAGGAATTTGTTATTAAAATAGCCTTTAAAAAGAACATTAAAAAATGCGTGATATCAAAAGACGAAAAAAAAAAAGTGAACCGAGTTCGTCCCTCGACATTAAAGCCCCACCCGCCCGCCAGCCGCCAGGCGGCTTTATTATTCTGTCGATATTTTCCGGCCGATCAGTCGCCGTCGACCTATTGCGTTGGAGTGTTGTTGCGCATCGCCGCCGACGCACCGCTGCGAAGCGCCTTTTTTGTCGATTTTTGTTTTGTTCTAGTGCATTTTTAATTGAATTTTTGTTAATAAGATACTAGTGTTCGTCTTGAGTGTTAAGTTTAGTTTAGTGAAGATTGTGTTTAGTTTTGTGTGAAATGTGATGTGTTTTGCGCGTGCATGCACCGGCATTGAAAAGAGCGTGCTTAGCTCAGTCTTCAGAGAGGAAGTGGACATTTTCAGCATCGACTATCATTAAGATATCGGTAAATAATTAAATTAATGTATTTCGCGGTTCGTTGTAATCTGCACACAATCGATATTGCGCATGCGCCTTATAGAGCTGTTAACACTCAGAAATTTAAAATTTTTACTCCATTTTTACACCTCCTCTATTTTTAAATATTTGTCAAATAAAATGAACGTTTGCATGTAACCTAACTTGTAACTTTCGGCTGTGTCGGTCATTTTATTCCTCCCAGTATAAGAGCAATAAAATGAATACTGTATTTCAAGCAATCGATGACTAACGGATATAAATATTTAATTGCGAAAATAGCTATATCGATACGTATATTATAAAAAAGGAATTATTAATAAGCGTTATTTATTGTAAAGGATAAACTCAAAAACAAGTCGGCCGATTAAAAACTAGTCTTTAAGTAATATAATACCTGACCAACATTATCAGAGTTAAAATACTTTATTTTGTAAAAGTAGTAGGAAGTTCGCATGTGAAGTCGATTAATTTAGTTGACATGGCAGGATTATGCGAAACGCGCAATAGGGATAATGACTTAATTTGTTTGTTTGTCCGTCAGGTAGAGTATAAAAAAATATCAAACACGTATTTTTTTCGTATTCATAAAATTACGGCGTTACATGGAGTTGAAATTTCGCATGACGTCACGTTATGGTACGTTTTCTACTCAACTTTGACGTAGCGAGCCCCCACTCCGCAACTTTAATGCCCGTTACCTAAGCTATTTCTTGTTAAATTGAGGTAAAAAAAAAATACGTATTTAATATTTTTAAACGGACTAAATAGAATTGCATTTTTTTTACCCAGTCGTCATCCCTATTAAGTCATTAATAAAAGAAAAAGAAGAACAGCAAAATATATCGTTGGTCGTTATTGTTGCTGTCGCGTTTTGTTTCATACATTGCTGAAATTGTAACTCGGCCGCAGATGTTTAGCATAGCAATGCGAAATCACGCGTTTGTCGGTAAAGAAAATTGAAGTATTTTTGCATTATAATGTAGACGAGTGAATTCGATGATAGAGTTGACAGAAAATTCGGTCGGCCATGTGAAAGTTACACAACTTTCGCAAAGGTCAGTGACAGGATGGGTGACCAAAAATCTATTGAGTTCGATGACGCAGTGGTATAGAGTTCGGTCGGTCTGCTATATGAAAGTTAAGCAACTTTCGCAAGCGCCAGGCATAGTTGGATAACCAACAATCTAGCACTATCTGCTCATCTGCAGACAAGTTTTTGTCTAAAATAAAGATAGTAACCCACTAAAATATTCACTAGTAATGAAATTAATAAGTGCTTGATAAATTTCAGTAGTAGTTAGAGCAGTCGCACGTATTGTAAAAGGCTGATTCGAATCCCATCTCGGGGCATGGTTATACTCGAGAAACACTTTGAAACCAAACAAAAGAAAGTACTAGTTATACATTTTATTTGTTTAAATATTTTGTTATTATAAATACAAATGGAATGGATATCCTTGTTTTTGGGATCATAGTAAAATACAGAATTTTTTATTTTATACAAACTATATTTACATTTCATGCAAATTTTTTGTAATGCCTGATTTATGGTATAGCTTTTTAAGTCACTACCTAATAGTACACACACTTGATGGCTGCCAAAACTAAACTAACCTATTTTTTTATTTCAGAATAACATACCTACTAATAGGGATAATGGTTAATTTTTGACGGTCTGTTCTTCACGTAATTATTTTTCCGTATAAATAAATTACGGCGACACATTGAGTTGGAATATCGGATGACGTCACGACTTTGTACATTTTCTACATAATTGTATTACCAACACTCAACTTCAATTCATAGGCATCTAAGCCATTTCTAGTTAAATTGAAGCAAAAAAATGCGTATCTAATATTTTTCTATTATCTGACTGACGAACTAATTAGATTTTTTTTTTTTACTCAGACATCATGTATATGATAAGTATTACAAAATATTACCATTACAAATTGTGAAGAAGACACTAAAGCAATGTAAGTTGCAAAAGGTAGTGTCGAAAACCTTTGGTACCTTCAATATCCTGCCTCTTCATCACACACTTTTTGAGGAGATTGATAGATCTTACTTCCCTATGTTTGTATTCAATTTAAAAAAAAAAACAGATGTTGCATAACGCATTTTTACGTAACGTCGTACGTAATACAGATAGCTATATATATTTAAAAGGTGACCCAAGCGTCTTGTAGCAATAAGCATGTGCACCATTTTTATTTCCAAATCGTACCCTATTCATTGTAGATAAAGATCAATATTGTATTGAGGATATCGTTTTAAAACGTTCTGGGATATATCAACGCATTGCCTTTTGAAAAGTATGTTTTGAACTAGTTTACAAATGAAGATAATTGCACGAAAATTCACAATATACACAATTATACATATTTAAAACACTGATATAATGAATCATACTGATACATATGATGTATATGAGTTATAATTCAGGTACTTATAATTTATATTTCATCTATCTCTTATAATTAGGTACATCGACAGTTTAATTTCATTACACTACAATATGAACATAACAGTTATAACAAATAATAAACACTAACAAGAGAACTATGACTAAACAAGCACTTTTTGATAACACCAGAGATGTCTTTTCTGTTTAAATTGCAATAAAACATGTTTGAGACAGCTGGTTGGTTATGGTCATATAAGTTGCACTTATATGCCACAGCCGAAGTGAGCTTTATTATAATCCTGCCTAAACCACTTCACCTAAACAGCGTTATGAGCACATGGTAAAACCCCTTCCAGAATTGAATAAAAACAAATATAATTATAGAAAGATTTACAAGAATAAAAAATATATAAAAAACATTCATTAAATATATAATTGTTTCAAAAACCTTAAACAAGTTCGTGGCAAAATACAAAGTTAATTACAAATACATTATGAGAACTCTTTTTGATTAATTCTTATTTTGATTATTTCTTTACGCGTCATAGGAGACATTTATAACAGAATGTTCTAATACTATAATTACAAGATTCTATTATTCTATTTATTATAAATGCCGGAAAATAGGCAGTAAAATTAATTCTGAGTGTTCTTCGCAATTAATAACTGAAATATTACCACCAGAGAGTACCACCACAACATACAGTGCCCCAACTAAGGCGTAATACATAGAACGTAAAAAAAACATTTATATGACCTATGAAGCCAATCAATCACGCGCAAGATTTAAAAATACATTAGCGACTATGATTTTCTAGAAGTTTAATGTTATACATAAGAAATATTTTAAATTCCATTCTACTTTAACAAATGATATCAAATTTGCCTTTTTCATTCCAATAATATGGCAAATATTATAGTTTAGTATGTGTTGTACACTGATATTGCTCAAGTGTGGGATTCGATACCCAAATATATATATTTTTAAATAAATTTATCAGCTACCTAAATGTGAAATATGCTCATAAAAAAAGAAAGAAACAACTCAACAGACTCTCAATGTTTACAGCAACAAATTGGCCAACAATGCTTTGGCCGAGATCATGAGGCATTTCACACCTTGAAAATTAAGCCGCCATTAAATAAAAAAACATGTTTTTATTACAGTAGAACACAACTAACTGCATAATATTTTATACCGATGTACATAGCTGTATGTACGTCAGATTACCAATGACAAATTTCTCCTGTGGATTTAAAACTCTACCCTCAAAGCATAATGGTCTAAAATGAAGTGGGCAAATTTGACAGATTTTTATAACTGTAAAAAGGTGAGTTTTAGAAGCTCGGCAAAACCTGGACAGTCAGAATGTTTTAAGTTGATTACTTCGGAGTTATACGGGTGTCTTATACAATGCGTTGTATTTAAAGCCTTAAGCTCAGGGGAGGGGGGAGGATTACCATAACTTCGTATAATCAGTGCGGCGGGCGGGACAGAACTATACGGAATAATAGTGGTGTCTCGCTAGCTTCACGAATTAAACATTGCTATAAGAGCTCATTGTTCCTGGTCAGCGTAAACGAATATTTACACACGTCCTTTTTGATGGATTTAACTGTAAAGTTTTAGGTTTTACTTTTAGAGAACTTATTTAGGAAAAAATGATAATGTAGAGAATAAAAATAGAATTTTAAGAAGAAAAATTCAATTAGATTGTAGGTTATAAAAAAAAGTAATAATTTATGGTTCGTATAGTTTGGTTTTCAAGGTGCGAATGTTACGCAAGTAAAATATATTGCTTATATTTAATGCTGGATCAATAAATACTGTATAAGCTTTATTTGTGCTATGTAACCCAAAAATTACAAAATAAATATAAAATATAATTCGTTGAAATATGCGATGTATACAAAAAAATAACAGTCTTATATACAAGTATAATAACCCAGTCTTACTTCTTAATACTTGTCCAGAAGTTGCATCAGATAAGCGATTTCAAAATCTCCATTGCAGACATTGTGCAGTCAACAGCATGTCAAGTTGAAAGCCATTGTCAGATATCTCCATTTATTGATTTTAAACTGTAATAAATTGTGTAACATATTGCAGTAACTTGACTTGCAGCCATGTGTACATATGTATTTGCAATGTTTCTTTCTAACCAGCAATGAATATTCGGCATATTCGGATACTTTTAACACTTAAATAAAATATTTTATTATAGTCATAGAATTGGTTAAATAAGAATAGTTTTTAGTATAGCAACAGAAATGAAAAAAAGCGTATTAAAAAAAAGTATCCAAATTATGAAGTCAACTGTCAGCATTTTAAGGTTCAAAATAATAGCAGGAAATAATTTCTATATATAGCTTACCAAGAATATTTAGCTTACCAAGACGGCCGCAAAATATTCGGCGTTCCGTGTGTGGCCGAATATGCTGTTCTTTGCAATTCTAATTATGAGGCTAACTGACGCATATTTCTGGACAGGATTTTACATGTTTAGCATATTGTATATTGCATTTTAAAATTAGTGAATACAGAATTACATGGAATTAGTCGATATGTGTGTGTGCGCGACCGAAAATTGTGTATAGACAAAACATCATGAAATGGAATTTTAATAATTGTTTATAACTTAAGTTAAAAACTACTATAAATACCTACTTATTAAAACTATGTACAATCTACATTTTGTACAAAATGTATGCATACATACACACTTACATACCTCGATATTGGCAGCTACATAAAAATATATTTGAACACGCTCGTCAATGGAGATTACAAATATTATTCAGTATTAAAATAAAATAATTTAAACCTACTTAAGTTGTTACTCCAAAGAAAACTCCAATATGGTACAAATAAAAATATTTAAAGTACAATCATAGTAATATATATATCACAGATGTCTAAGGAAGATATTATTATAACATCCTGTCATTGAGGTATTGTAATTGTATTCAAACGTCTCATAAAATATAAATAAATAAAAGCACACATTCTCATTGGATGGTTCATATTCAAATTAATACCTCAAATTGCCACTTCGCCGTTTATTGTCCTAGTAAATTTGCACCTTCATACTTGAAAGTAATCACTAACTGTGGCGTCAGCACCGTTGCTAATACTGTTTTTTGGTTCTCTATTCCCTGCTACATTGATTTTCTCGTAGCCAGCATTCGAATCGGATCTTTCAATACCATCCGTTATACTCTTTTCATTATTAACCTTTTCATAAGGCGGTTCCTTTTTCGACAGTTCAAAGTACTTAACACTCTCGTAATTAGGGTCCTTTTTCGACCTCACAGAGTCGTACCTCGAATCTTTCGACCGAACCGACTCGTATTTTGGGTCTTTACACCTTAACGACTCGTAGTTCGGATCTTGCGTATTCACACTTTCATAATTAGGGTCTTTCGGCCGCACAGACTCATAATTCGGATCCGATTCACTGCCCGTTGTATATAAAGGATCGTGTGGCATAGACTCGTAATTCGGTTCCACTGTAGTCTCATCGTTGTTGTTCGCAGGCCAATTGTTATATTTGTTCGGTCTCTTGTTAACAGTAGAGTATGTAGGTTGAACTTTGTAGTTGGGAGCTATCGTAGCATAAGGTGGAGTCGGCGGTTGATTCCTCAACACTTCATAGTTCGGATCCGAATCGGAAGCGTTATTGTCAGTCTTTGAAATATGTTCGTATCCAGCGTCACTGCTTATTATACTGTTTGGACCGCTGTCCATGTTAATATGGTTCAGTTTTAACAAGTTATTGTTTGAAAAGTTGGTGTTTGCGCCACATTTATTGATATCCTTGACAGTCTCATACCCCGGATCTTGGTTTTGAGAAGTCTTCCTTTCTTTGTGATTGATAGTTTCGTACCCGTGATTCATTGATTTTTTCCGATCTATCGTCTCGTAGCCGGGGTCGTCGCCGCGGAATTTAGACGTGTTCGGTTCCTTATCAACGTTTGTGAAGTCTTTTGATCTGCGGACGCATTCATCCGCTTTGCCTTTTGTTTTCTTCATTACTTTCGCGTACATTTCTTCTACGTTGCGCGATGGGCTTTCTGTTATTCGTTGTTCAGAGTTCATGCTGACGTTTGCATCGGCGGAGGAATAGTCGCTGTATCCAGGGCCGTCGATGGAATTGTACAAATTGTCAGCGACCGTTTCTCTTTGATCGATGTCAAAATTTAATTCTTTAGCGACCAGAGGCCGAATGAGTTCGCCGGAACTGAACCTGTGCTTTTCTACTGGGTAGTTACAACCGTAGAAATCCGATGAACTGACGCAACTGTTGTTACGTTGATGTTTTTCGTTGAGACTGCGTCGTAATTTATCGTGACTGAAGAGGTCGCCTGAAATAAATTGATAGTTCAACAAAACGAAACTCGGAGGCATATCCATACTAACATATACATTTGAAAATTAATTTACACCGAACAATGGTAAAAAAACCGATATTACGTTTATATCTACCTTCATTATTCATGACAACTTTTTCAAAAACATAAGCGAGTCTCAATCCTTATTTACCTCGTACAGTATAATCCGCCGATGTAAAATCGAATGCTAAATGTAATTCTACTGTTCTGGTCAAATTAATTCCAGAAAATCTCCTCTGGACCCATGTGCTGGATAATAGACCCCTCTGCCTATGTGATTCTATTCATTAGGAAGATTTGTGCCTCAACAGTGGGGAAAATAATAAACTGATAAAATTACCTCGTAGTAGCTCGTTAGTGTAGTTGCTAAGCAACGTTGCCAACTAGTTGCTAAGCGAGATGGCCCGCGATCGTTGTTGCTAAGCGGTCGGTCACGGGTACGTAACGTTCGCAAAGGTCGGTCACGGGATGGATGACCAAAAAATTATCATCTCAAGCTACTCCGTGTTTCACGTTAAGCCGTTGATCCCGGCTGCATTTGCAATCGACCATACATAAGGGCTACAGGGAAGACATACATAAGGAAGTTAAAGGGCTGATGATGCCGATGATTACCTGTGCTGGACATCCGTTGGTGTCTTTGCTGAATATTTTCAGGTTGTGTGCGAGTGGGATGGGGTGGCGGCGGTAGAGGCGAGTTGGCTTGCCTCTTCTCGGGCTTCGGTGAACCGAGGGCACCCGTTGAATTAGAACAAGACGATGAAGACGCTGCACATGGATATTCATCATCTGAATAATGTAAAAACAACTTATAATCAAATAAAACCAAAATAATCGTATTGCAAGCAGTTGGTATAAAATAATTAGCATATAGGTTAATTAGTTGGGTAATGAAGTTGAAAATCATGATTTTACAAAGACAGCTTTTCAATGTAATGAAAATTGGTAATATATCACTTAAACCAAAAACTGATAATGTACATAAGATGCGGCACTGTGATTCCGTAAAATCAGAATCCGAACACGAATTAACTCATATGTTCAAACAATCAAGTCATTTAGTGAAGAAATTCTATTGATTCAATTTTTTTGTATAAAAATCAAAACAAAATTGATTGATATGTCATTTCGAAATTCACTTCACTTATGTTACGAAACGTTATTACAAATTCAAGATTGAGTAGATGCCGCTTTTTGAAATAAATTCGGACCGCTGAGTGAATTCGAATTCGGCACGGATTTTTACAGAATGGCAGTGCAGTTGATACAGGTAATAGGAATGATGATTATTTATTTTTTGTTTGCTTATCAGGTAGATTGAAGAAATATATTAAGCACATTTTTTTCTCGTTTTCTTTAAAATACGGCGACAAAATGAGTTAAAATATCACATGACGTCACGCTTTTGTACATTTTCTACAAAACTATGACGTAGCGAGCCCCCACTCCTCAACTTTAACGCTTGTTATCTTAGCTATTTTTTGTTAAATTGAAGTTTTGTATTTTTCGTTAATAGAAGAATTTTACTGACGACTAAATAGAATTTTCTTTTTACCCAGTCATCATCCCTATTAGTTGGGAAATTAAACTGAAAGTCACGACTCCTTGTTGCGATTCCAAGTACAGCTTTTCAGTAATGAAAATGGGCAACATATCAATATAAGCTAAAATTGATAATGTAGATAAGCTTCGGGATGATAGAACAAATGATAGGAAAAAAATTTACTATTTAAAAGAAAATTCAAAGACTATTGAATTTGTTTTATTCAAATTGCTAGCATTAATACGACAAATGTTAGCAATTCAAATAAAGCAAATTTCGTTTCTGATTAGTGATGCAAATCGAGCCCTTTTTAATCGTGTCACTAGAGTGTCTATTCACTCGGATTATTGAGTCAAGAGCATCGAGTTGATTCTCTTTTCACTATATATCACTTCGCTACTCTTACTTTATTTATCTATGCCGCTCATTTCTTTCTTGATTATATAAATAAATAATGAGTGAAAATTCTATAATGTATGTTTATTTATATTATATACTTAGGTATTTGTTTGAAATCACTAAAAAAAGAATCTTACTTGAGTAGCTTGCATATTTTTTGAGTGATTCGAGACACAAGATCCTACTTGAGTTGCATCACTATTTCTGATTTTATTCATTTCCTAAATTGGTTTGAAATTTAGTGCGAGATATTATATATGGTGAGCTCATGACTCTGGATCAATGCCGGTGATGGAGTTCATCAACAAGAAATACAAATCGGAGACGTATATAATTATTTTAATACATAATATGACGAGTATTTATACCTTGTCTGGAATGACTAGTGTTTGATGTAGAAACGCCGATTTCAGGAGGGGCGCTTCTTCTGTGAAAAACAAAAATATATATTAGAAATAATTTCCAATAATTTTTCAATGGAGCTCGATGGCGCAGTGGTTAGCGCGTTTTGTCTGCGATACGGTTGTTAAGCAACTTTCGCAAAGGCCGGTAATAGGATGGGTGATCAAAATTTATTATCTCCTCCGTTCTTCGGAAGGCACGTTAAGCTTTTAGTCTCAGATGCTATTGCTGTCGTTAACATCCACCAAATCGCACTGGGCCTGCGTGGTGGCCCCATTCTCCTTGTTTGATCCCATCCATAGGGAAGGCCTGAGCCCCAACCTTGTGGACATTAATAGGCGGATGATATGATATAAACGCAACAGGACAGTAAAATTAGAAGACGTTAGGAGGGCCTCCAGCGAGCTACTGCGTAGTTACGCGATGTTTCGATTTGGTTGATATTGGGTTCAATCAAAATACACTCAGTTTAATACTATATTGAACGTTGAGTGCATTTGAACTATAGATATTATTATACTATACATTGAACATACACACTTTATCTAAAATACATTATTGTACATTTTGATTGAATCCAATGTCAACGAAATTGAAGCCAATGAAGTTATTAAGTTATTAAGGAAAGCAGTCCTGCCCCCATATTCTGTAACTCTAGAAACTTCTAAGGTCAACCAACATAAATTGTTCACAGAGCTCAATGGCAAGCCGTCATTGCGCCATTTTGGTGTTCTGAAACTCATTTTATTAATAAACTAGTAACCCCTAGCCAGTTGTTATATTTTTTTTAATTTAAATGAAATCACTTATCGAAGTTTAGTTTTATGGTTACTAATGCTTACATAATACGAAATACCAGTTTATCGATATATCAATACAAGAGTCAAAATAGAGTTCAGTGAAGATCGCCGATATTGACATTTCAAAATTACGAAAAGCATTCATAGAAAATATGCATTATTGATTTTGAGACATTGGAATTGCTCACTTTTTCCGGAGTTTAAGACTAGATTGTTAGTTGAGTTAGCGAATACGTCTGCTATATAGCGATGACGAGTGGGTAAAAAAAAAAAGAAATTCTATTTAGTTTATCAGTCAGATAATAGAAAAATATTAGATACTTTTTTTTACTTCAATTTAACAAGAAATAGCTTAGATAACAGGCATTAAAGTTAAGGAGTGGGGGCTCGCTACATCACAGTTTTGCAGAACCAACGTTTTAAGATTTTAATTCAATAATCGCCGCAATGTAATGATTACGAAAAAAGAATACGTTTTTTTAATATTTTTCAACAATCTACCTGACGGACAAACAACAAAAACTAGTCGTCATCCCTATTCCTTAAAAATTATTTATATATACACACCCAAAACTATTTCTTGTCTCTTATTTATTACCTGGCGTCTGTTCTCACTTCACTGTGGTCTCGTCGACGAGGTTCTGGTGCGATTTGGGCGTAAGTATCAGATCCTTCGCCTACGCTCGCTTCCTCGATCGCTGCGTACATTTCGTCTACGACAAAATTACAACAATACAAATTTACATTTCGTACTTATGTAACAATAACGAAAATAGGCCATAGTTTTTTTTTCGGTGCGTGTATTGTGAATGTCCAATAGTATTGCTTTGAAGGTAGCTATACTCTTAATTAAAAAGATAATCAACATCTTAATCTTATGTGAACACGGAACCTGTAAAGGGTCGAAAACGTCAATAAAACTAAATAGTTCTAATTTAATAAGACAAAAAATATTATTTTTAAATCTTAATTTTAAAACGACTATCGAAGAATGTCCGACATTTTATGACGTCAATTCTTTGTATACTTGTTTAATGGGACATTAATAAACCCGTTTTTTTTTTCAACAGCATGTAATGACGTAAACTCATAAGTTATGACATGGCACTGACAGCTAATACACACGCATTTTGATCATATTTATTAAAAATTACTTTAATTTTATTGTACTAATATAATATATTTCTAAAATATATTATATTATAATAATAAGTATTTGTATCTACTGAAACTTGTCTTATAAAAATCAACAGAAAGTTGGATTATAAGTTGTTTGGATTATAAGTCGAATAAATACATTAATGCAGAATATATACATACCGGAGTCGTCAGATACAGTGGCGTAGTGCGGCTGCGAGGGTGGTTTTGTGGTTTGAGCGCGGATATTGCTTAACGGCTCCCGTACTGATATGCTGGTGTAGCCCTCTGTGAACGATAACAAATGTCAGAAAACAATATACAGACCTTTCAAGGATTGTGCTGACGAGTCAGTTCCTTCTCGGTCTTGAGGAACATGGCTATTTGATGATTATATTGACACAACATATAATAAAACTCATAGATAAAATCATAAATAGGGTTTTAATGGTAACCCTGTATAATAAGCATACTGTATATTTGCACGACAGACCTACACAGGAAAAAAATTGTAAACAATGCCCAAATATTTATATTGTGTGCGTTATATCCATCGTAATATGTTCTATTAATCATTGGAAAAAAATTAACTGATCGTGCTGATTGAGAGACGACCAAAAGCGTTACAATGGAATCAACAACTGTGTTTACATCGTCAAGTTTAATTCTTTTTATCATCAAGCAAAACTCATTAAATGTTCGATTAGCTCTCCCAATTGTTTCATTATTAAGAAAATGATAGATAGTGTCTTACTGGCTGAGTCCGTAGAGTCACCACTAAAGTGAGCAGCGGTGTCAGCATGAGGTCGGGGTGAAGGCGGTGTAATGTATGGCAACTCCTGACTTGACGGCAGCTGCCCGCTGATTGCAACCGAAGCCGATATCACAACTGACTCTGCAAACATATTTCGAATTTATTACTCAGTTATTCACCAGCTTAACAGAATACTGCATCACACTGGCTCATTATACATACATCAAGACAATTAAAAATTTAAACAAGTCAAAATAACTATTAAAAGTAGCTCAGACTGAAGGAGGGTTTTAATACATTCGTAATTTCAAAAGAATAGTCAACAGCACGTCAGGCCATACAAAACTGTTCAATTTCTCTACTTGATTTTAATGCAATATAGGTAGAGTTCAAAATCGATTGAGGAAATTTAACATACTGTGGTAGCCTAACATGTAGCTATATGAACAAATGTTTTTAGGACAAAATAGGAAGAATTTAAATAGAACTTAATAATCTTAATGAAAAATACTTAAAACATCCACTTTGTAATTGGTACTCTGAGGTGGGATTTGAACCCACGACTTTTTGCGATTCGGGCGACTGCTCTAACTACTGAGCTACCCAGGACCTAACAGGACTGACGAATTCTTCACGCACATGTTACTTTTTCGCTACGACAGAGCGTATTTTCATCAGTGTTCAGAGGCATACGCCAACTTAAAAAAATACTTATATCTGAATGTCACATAAACCAAATTGTTATATAAGTATACAAACATGTAGCATTGTGAATATAAAATTGATCAAATATAATAATCTATACTTTTATACTAATATTATAAAGCTGAAGAGTTTGTTTGTTTGCTTGAACGCGCTAATCTCAGGAACTACTGGTTTGAATTGAAAAAAATATTTTTGTGTTGAATAGACCATTTATCGAGAAAGGCTTTAGGCTATATAACATCACGCTGCAACTATAAGGAGCGAAGAAATAATGGTAAATGTGGAAAAAACGGGGAAAATTATTCATCCTTGAGGGCTTCCGTTGCGTGCGCTGCGGAAACGGTTCAAGAAACCAAAAATATATGTATGAAAAACTATGCTATGATAACAGCTATCGATACCCAAATAAACAGTTCCATAGGGATCACGTGGGCAAAGCCGCTGACGGAAAGCTAGTAAATTAATATTAACAATAAAAAGAGCATTAAATAGTGATAATTACTAATTTTTCTTTGTTTGTCTGTCAGGCAGACTATTGAAGGATATTAGATACGTATTTATTGATTTAATAAAAAAAATCAAGACACCGATTCTTCGAACGTAAAACACGAATAAAATATCTTGCACCAAGAAATCCCAAATCAGCATTATTAAAATCAAAATAAAAGGTACGGTGATAAAAATATTCGAAATCAGACTTTTTTCAAAAAGGATTAGTCGTGGATATCGCACAATCTATTCAATTAAATCATAGGTACATATTAATTAAAGGGAATTATCATGATATGCAAACATTTACAGTCTTCCGAATTACAGTTTATAGATAAAATGCCGTCGCAGTACTAATCTAAGTATATTTATCGAACAGTCTTTCATCTTAATAATCCTTGATTACGCCAATATGTATAATCCATAAAGTCTTGCTGTCATTATACCATATGACATGAACAATCATTTCATACAAATGTAAAATTATTGTATTGGAGATGTTATGCAGTTTCCTAAACTTTATGAAAATTTCAATGCAAACATTTTGTCTGCTCTACAAGAATTATATTCGAACTCGATAATTTTGCTAAGATGGTAAATATGAACTTAGCAAAATTACTGATTTCGAGAGCTTTATTCGGATCGCAGGAGATCAAGAAGTTTAACTTCTCTAGGTTTGAATTCGTAAATAGGCTGGCTCATGTAATAATTAGATAAGATTTTTAGTTATGATTTGCTTATATGGTAAGGTTACATAATTATATCCGGTCTATCGCCGCCATGCAACGTTAACGATAGGGTAGTTTCGGCAGTGAAAAATAAGTCACAAAATTGCACAAAAACTAAAATTTACACATAATAAACATAAAGATTCTGATTTTGAGTCTTGAAATCGCACGATTATCTTAATATCGTAATATTAAAAGTAGAGATTTTTGTCTGTGGGTCACGTGATATGAAACACGGCCTGCCATTGTGTGACGTCACTCTGGGGACAGCTGTCAGATTAGTCATAAAGATGTGCTTATTAGTTATAAATGAAATTAACAGATGGCGCTGTTCTTAGCTTATTTGTGTTTTTATTTCGTAATTGATCGCTAGATGGCACTGTTCTTGTATTATTGACATCTTTTAATCTTCTACTGTATGCATCTGTTTTATATACATATCGGAATGACGTCATGACTATGACGCAGCGTATTCGCAGATATAAAAGTAGTTTATTTTAATTTTAATGCAAGAAAACGTGTTTATTTTTCCGAAATATTTGTTTTATGGCTTTTTAAATTAAAATAAACACTTACTAGTATTATTTCAGATTCGCTAAACTTTATGACGTCATAAGCGTGTACATTTTTCTCCAATGTTAATTTCTCAGTTTTGTTGAAACATTTTATATTGTAGCAACTATCGTCGAATCAATGACAGTGTTTTTTTGGATTAAATATTAAAAATTTATTTTATTCTTTTTTTTAGTTTTATAAAATTGTGAAAATTTCAACTGTCTAACGATCACGGACGTACAGACAGATGGACGCACTCCGCGTCTTAGTAATAGGGTCCTGTTTTACTCTTCTGGTACGGAACTTTAATAAAAGTATCAATGGGATCACATTCAAGTCGTACAATAACACCTGTGAACTTTTGAAATCACTGTAGTAGTGCATAAATACAAACTCACCAGGCCCAGAGGACGCCGCTTCGCGTTCTTCGATTTGAATTTCACTCTCTGTTGATCTTTGATCAGCCGGTGTCACTTCAACAGTACTAAAACAAAAAAAAAGAAAAATATGACATTAGATTTACCAAATCTAAATCTAGAGTTGTCAAAATTGTTTGAATTTATAATAGGTATTAAACTTGAGGAGCGGGGCCCCACTTCGTCATAAATATGTAGAAAATGTAAGTACAAAAGTATAGGATGACTTCATGCGACATTTCGACTCAATGTAAGGCCGTAATTAATTGATTACACCAAAAATAAAAAAGAAATGTGTTAAATATTCTTTAATAATCTAGCCAATGGTCAGAAAAACATAAATTAGTCATCATCCCTATTCTAGAATCATGACGCTTTCGTTTTCCGTCTATTGATATCTTTGAATACTAGAAGTGAAGTGGGACTAGTCCATATATATGTTACGGCTAAACGTGGGCGTGAAAATAAACTTAAGATTAGCCGACTAGGTTTATCTTCGAGAAGGTGTCAATGTTACTATGAGTATCTAAACTTAAATGTAACTGCAGGCCCTTGGCTAAAAATGTAGAAGGAAAAGGAAACAATTTAATCATCTTTAAAATTTATTTTGACACGAAAACTTTTATTAAAAGAGAATCACTCTGATTACACATATTTTATGTACATATGTAGGTATTCAAAATTATAATTATTACTATTACGAAATATTAATTACTTAAAACAATATCTACCTAATCATTAAAATAATCATTACAGTTCATTTTAGCCAAGGGCCTGCAGTTATACTTACGTTTAGCCGGCTAAGATATACTAACATTGACACCTCGAAGATAAACCCAATCTTAGCTGACCGTAACATTTATATCACACCAAAAATATGTACAAACAAAGTTAGGCTTTGTTGGTAGGGCAGCCTATGTAAATGTAGGTATAAAATAAAATTTTACTTTTACTCACGCTCACGGCATCGTCGAACAGCTCGAACTACATACTTAAATATGAGTTTGTGTATCTGTATTAGTTGTATTAGGTTTCTTTGTATTAGATAATTTACTCACACATTACGAGAATCGTTTTGCAGTTTAGAATAAGCCCGTTCATAGGGATGGTCGCGACTCGTAGATGCCGTTGCGACAGTTTTGTTCCCTGTGGACAAGCAGAAAATAACAATAGCCAATTAAAATTTTTACGAGTAGCTCACACGTCGATTTAATATCGGAGTCCTATCAGATTCTTGGACCGCTCCGATTTCTGCTCGGAAACTTTTATTATTGTCTCGGGTGATTTTGGCATTCTTCGTTGTTTCTCAATTTCTACTTCAATTGGGACTCATATCCCTTGTGTATCAATGTTTTTGTATTAAATTTCATCAAAAAACTTGTGTATCGATTTTTTTAAAGTATTTAGAAAATTACGAAATAAATCATGCTTCTGTGAAGTTAATACTTTTATATTGAGAATTCTTCACGTGAAGAAATAGGCAAAAAATCATTACAAAAAGCAATCTCCATTTTGAATTAAATTGAGATGTTGAAAAATTAATATTTAACAATTTATAACTTCTTAATATATCAAATTAAGAAACAGCGTGTCTTTTCATTAAAACATTAATAAAGTATATTACAATTACTATATTTGATCAATTTTGGATTTACAATGCTATACTGGAAAATATTCTTATTGAAAAATGTTTGAAAATCCACTTTGACCCACTTCATCCCACCTCAGAGTACCAGGGAGAAAGTGGATTTATTAAACATTTTTCATTAATATACATTGCCATAATAAATACTTACTCTAACTTAAGGATACAATATCATGTAAATGTTTCAGTGGTCGAATTTCTAATTGATTTACAATACTTTTCGCAATAGCAATGTAGTAACAAACGCTGCCCGCGACTTAGTTCGGATCCATTTCGTAATAAAAACAGCGAAACACTTGGGTACTAAGTGCCGATTTGTTACTTTTCGGAGCGACTAGCATTTAGCCCAAAAAATATTTTTGCTACTTGAAGGTTTATTTAATATTTTGAATGCAGTGATTTTAATACTTAATAGCTTGCGGCGCTGTTTGAAATACAAATATGTAAATAGCTATAGGGAAAATATAATGGCTGATGATTTTAAAAGTGGTATTTTTATAGTTTCAATATGAGTTGATCGTATAACTAAGGAATGAATATTAAAACGATTAATACATAAATGGACGCTGACCTCACACTCGCCGGCAGAAAAATTCAGCGGCTTACTCATAGCTGTATTTGTATTTAACGCCCTTAGGCTAAGACGATTAAGATGCCATAATATTTCAATGTCATATTTGAAAAAGTGGAGTAAGATTGGAGTAAGATAGTTACGACGTAGCTGAAGAACTGGGGATTGACCACAAAAGTTTTGGCGCATTGGAAAAAAGCTGCGTACACAAAAAATAGAATATATGGGTACCTCACGAGCTCACTTAATGAAACCCAATGAACCGTGTACTCATTTGTGATTCTTAATTACAGCATAATGAAACCGATCAATTTATGAAGAAATTGAATACTGGTGATTAAAAGTGGATCACGTACAATAAGAACGTGCGATAAAGGCCGTGGTCAAAGGTTCTGAGCTCTACTGCGAACAACTGATGAGAGGATTAAACAAGAAGTTGAGAGAAAGCGGCCAAAATTAATCAATAGAAGGAGTATGGTTTTTCATCACGATAACACTTCTTTTGCCACTCAAGAAAAATTAAGAGTTGACTGGGAGGTGTTAATGCATCTGCCGGATAGTCCTGACCTTGCACTTTCAGATTTCCACCTGTTTCATTCTCTTCATAATTCTTTAGGCAGTGTTAGGTTAACATCACGAAACCACTTGTCGTGATTTTTTGATCAGAACCAAAATTTCTAAAGGGATGAGATTATGTCCTTACCTAAAAGATGGCAAATAGTTATATAAAATGCAAATAAATCTATTATTATTATAGCATCTTAACCATCTGTTACGGCCTTAACACTTGGAAAGGAAAACCTTCGTAATAAAAGACTGTATCCATTGACAATTTAATAAATTGTATAGATAGTGTTCTTACAAATATCAAGCGTCGTTGTTCCTAATTAGTGAATAGGTTGTAATTGGCGTGAACAACTAACTACTCATCAACCCATTCATTATTTTAAGGCCATCACAGAAATTACTAATGGATTAATAAATAAAAGACGCTTTGCTTAGATACAATCTTACTATACAGATATGAAAATAGAAACAATGACGGTACCACAATACCCAGTTCCGAGATAATATAGAAAGCAATCTTTAGCATTTATCCAGCATACAGTAGTATTAAACTGTCACATAAAAACATAAGACTTGCTTAAGACTGTCGCTAATTGTACTGTAATGAGATAGACTCATTTCGCTTGACGATGAGATACTTATTTATTAAAAACTAAATTTTTATTTACTCCTTTGAGTATAATGATGAGAAGAAATAAAAAAGTGAATTTTAGATGTAATATACAAAACAAATTAAAAGTTGAAACATTTTAGATGTACACGCCCTGTTAAGCAAGTCGCATAAATCATGGTCTTTTATCTTTTTTAACATTTCATATAAGTATTAGTATAGTACTGTTGGAATTTGCAGTCTATACACAAGTGCCAAGCAGTGCTGGAATAAGACTACCCGATGCCCTAAACAATCTTCATTATCTATATGATCCCCTCATCGACAAATACCCTACTAATGGTAAAGAATACCTAAGGCATTAAGTTGCTTAACAACCGCAGACCGAGCACGCTAACTATTGCGCCATTGAGCTCCTCAAGTAAGTAAACTATAACGATGCTTTAATAATAACTGAAGGATTGCTAAAAAACTTACTTTGTGCTAGAAAACTTTTTTGGTGCTGATTCTGGTGCACCCAAGATATTGCCTAAGCTTAAGGTTCGAGGTTATTTTCCTAATGGCTAAATCTGGTACTGACGACAAGTTTTGGAATGTCAAGAAGTGGCGACAAAGACAGACATCGATACGCGTCACCTGTATGTAGATATCGAAAAGTGGCTACGACGGACGGATAGGAACTACCAATTCTGTGTCTCTTTTTTGTAATATTTTGCGTGTCTTTAAAAAATTTCAATGACAAGATTTACCTTCATTCAGGTTTACAGTAGCATAGATTTCAGATGCAGTGTCGCCACTGTCGTGTCTTCCAACAGGATGAGGTATTTCTGGCAAACTTCGTTGGCTGTTCTGCGTCGATGCTCTGTTATAAAAAAAATACATTGTAAAGGAAGACCTGCATAGTATTTTCTATATTTATTCAAGTGTAACACTTTCTGTAAGTTATGTTATTAAATGATAATAGGTATTGAACAATTCTTTAAAATTAACCAGATAGGCTCTGATCAATAGCATTGCATTCAAATATTTAAAATTAATGCAATAAGTAGATTATTTTTCAATTTTTATTTCCCTGACAATAAAGTAATATGCGATATTAAAAACATTTACCCAATAATATTCCAAATAAAATATATCTAACCCATTTTCGAATCAACACATCAGACTTGCACATTTGTATGAATAAGATATCAACTGTAAAATTCCTAATAAATAATAAAATTGCAATTTTTAACCTACATTTAATCAAAACTCAAGCCTTGATAAAAATACCCATTTTGTAACCCCAAAAATATTGTTATCCCACTTCTGGATTTCAATACAATAGCCAGGATTTCTTCATCATTTAAGGAGTATTTAAGACTTAGTTTGAAGATATAATTAATGGTAATTTTAATAACTAATAGTTACATTATTAGAGTATAAAACCGAATGCAGAATAAAAACTAATTAGCAATAGAAACATAATCAGAAAGAAGAAAATTATTGTTTTAAAACTGTAATATCATATTCATCTATACCCAAAAAAAAGCAAAATATTAATAGCATTTCAAGTTTCCACCAATGAAAAAGACATAATTATTATGGTCTCCAGTGTTTGGTTAGCAAATAAGTTAAAAAGAAAATTAAAATTAATTTTACCCACAAATAACAATATAAACAATAATAAATAATGGATAGCATTAAATACATTGTTTAATGTCAAGATATATTGGTAAAGCATTCATGTTATGGAAAATATTAACCATGATACCACACTACTGTCAAAGCCACTTGGCTAAGTAATCAAAAATTAGTATACATAATGTAATAGGCTAGGGTTACCACATTATTTTCAAGATACATTTTACTAGTTGGACAATTGAAGAAAAGTATTAAAAAGTTAAAAATATTAAATTAGATCCATGATATGGTCTTTCTAATGAGGTTTTACTTTAGTATATTCTTAATAAGAGCACAAATAGAACTGAATTCAAACAATGGTAACCCTAGGCTCATCATACATGCATCATCTGGAGCCCACAGATTATTGCCGATATATTTAATAAATAGAGACGGGAAACCCAGGGGTTAGGTATGTCTAAACATGCTCTGTCTAGAACAAACCGCTTGATAGAGGCTGGAGTGGTGGGCGTTGGGGATGGTACTTCCACATCGAAACGTATTTTGACTACACCGGCAGTGCCCACCAACTCACTTCTGTTAAATACAACACTTTAGTTAATATCATTATCATAGTTTCTCATTGGTGTTCTATATTTATTGAAGATAATTTTTCAATACTCGGATGTTAAGTCTGAGACCAAATTGAATAGTCCATGGGCATATGTATGTAGATTAATAATTCAAAATGCTCAAGACAATATTTATGATTATTAATATGAAGTCGTAAATAACTCTTCAAGAAATGATTATTGCAGATACATAAAATATAACAGCCTTAATGCTGCTTAGTAATAGTGTTGCAAATATACACAAACAATAAAATACCAATGATCATTGAGAATGCCAAATAATAGATAAGAAAATTGATTGAATTGAACATAAAGGTTTACAATTGTTGTATTTTCTTGTACTTATAAAAAAAATGCTGAGGTTAGCTAAATGAAATGAAATTACAGCATTTAGAAGTTTAAGGAAGCTTTATAAAGCATTTGTTACTTTTAAAATTTAAATATACTGGGAAAATAGACAATTATTATGATCACTTGCATCACTCCTATTAAGAGCTAGGTAGTAAATATATTCTAGATTGTTTTTAAGATTTTATTTTTACCAAGTATAAAGTAAATTATATTAAGTTTAATAAAATCATAACTAACATGAGCACTCTGCATTTAAGATATTTTTCTATTTCTCTCAGTTTATTTTTATTATTTTCACTGGATGGTCAACTGTTAATACAGTGTTTTTTTTTTATGAAAAGCATTTGTTATAATACAGTAACAAAACTTTAAGAAACTACATAACATTTGGTTCAAATGTAATTATAACATTTACTTGCATAAGTTGCCATTGCAGAGATGCCTCTGCTTTGTATATTAAAAGTAGATCTATAGATTAACGCAAAATTTTTAGACTTACTTCTGATTGGAATTTTTGCAGCCACACACACATAATGAGAGTGCTGTAACTAGGGTGACAAGCACTCCCACACTGAAAGCTATCTCTAGTAAGGTGAACATTACAAGAGTCTCTCAAGCAATGATAACACGAAAGAATATCAAAATGTATTCCATTACAAAGAAGAACTTAGGTCACTCCTTTAAAAAGAAACGATTTGTGTTCACAACTTTCTTCCATTTGAGTAAAAACTGTGAAAATGTAGGACACGGCTTTGGGCAACCACATAAAGAGTGAATAGAATCACACTTTGGCCTCTTATAAACAGCACCAGATTCAATAATTATATTTTTACTTTATAGGCATTTCATATTAATTGAAGTAACATTTAGAACAAAATCATTTAATGCACACCTAAAATCTAAATATTTTATTCTATACAAATGAAAATGACACCAACGAATGAATGAATGGAATGAGAATGAAACACAGACATAGAAACTAACCAAAGTGACAATGACAAAATATGACATACTTGGACAGTGGACTTAGTGCTTATAGCAGCAAATGATTCTGTAAAATTCCGAATCCAAATTCGAATTCTCTCATGTGTCCGAATTCTAGAATATCTATTGATTCCATTTGAATATAATTTTTTTATTTTTATTTTGATCATTGAGCGGGTGCCACTTTTGAAATGAATTCGGACACCTGAGTCAATTCGAATTCGAGCTTGCATTTTTACAAAATATTTTATCTAGATTTTGTATATTATTATTAAGGTATAAGATCTATTCATCCTAAGGCTCTTTACTCATGGCTCAATGGAGCGCGACGCAATTCGAGAGACTTATTGGAGATCGCTAATATGATACATCGTTTTCTAAATTCTTTTTAAAATATAAGTTTTTTATTATGAATTAAAGTGTGTATGTTTCAATTTTGCGTGTACGTGTACAAGTGCTTTGAGCTACGATTGCGAAATTTAAGCCACGTTCGCAAAGGTTAGTAATGGGATGGGTGATCAATTTTTTTTATTTTGCTTAGCAGGATGTGGTGTAACAAAAAAATTGGCCACTCATCCAATTAAAAAAAATAAATCAAACGTGCTAATAACCAAGCATTCCTCATTAGGCCCATGTAAAGGTCCCAATGCAGATTGGTGGTGCTAAATTTCAGATATTCTTAATGGATGAAATTAATCTCCCTAGTAATTCGTATATAAAGTGTTCGTAATAAAAAAAAAATTATCAACAATCCTATTGACGGCTTTTGCGATCGTCGCTTAACCTACGTAATCGCAGATCAAACACGCTTACCACTACACCATCGAGCTTTTCAATTACTTTTATAGCAGGGAAATAATTACTTTTATAACAGGGAAATTGCCATATTTTTTGTCAAATCAAAAATATTTTTATGATTTGTAATATAAGTATACACATGCTTATGAGATTGTGCAAAAATAAATTCAGCCGGTCGGGCCCTCACACAATTTAAGCGATATCGCCGACTATGAGTACGTACATTCAATTCGATGTAGAGGAGATTTGTGACAGATCTTGACAGATTGTGCAATTTCATGAGTAAATAAAAACTTGCGATTCTCCATACATATTATAAAGGCGCGCGATTCGTGCGATATCGCTCATCGATATCGAATTACATGAAAAGCTTATAAAACAAGATTATTGTGTATGATAATGGCCGCAGTAGTTAAAAACTGAACCATAATATGAAAAGTCTCACTTAATCAAAATCTATTTGTCGCTCTATTAAAAAGAGAGAAATGTCCTCTGTACTTGATATCTCGGTCGGCTCGCTTTTCAGCTGGGAGCACTCCGTCCTGTTATAAGTACTACGTCCATGGTCAAAAACTAAACTAGTTCTCTTTGTTGGTTGATGTAGGGCGCCGATTTCACTACCCAATCTATCGGGCACGATTTATGTATATAAATACTCAATAAGTTTATTGTTTCCATAGGTAATTTAAAATAATGTTACATATTTAAATTAGTCTGACTATGGACCCTGTCGGTAACAACAATAATAGAAAGGGGGAGCATTAGTTTTTATTATTGTAATTTATAAAAAAATAATAATACATAATTATAAATTTTCAATTTCGCTAAAATCATTGATATCAGAACCCCTGCTATCAAATATTGTACCAGACACATGCAGGGCTATTTAGAAATGCTTAAAACATTATATCATATATATATATATATATATTATAAAGTAAAGTAATAATATTAAATTACATTTAATATTATTTATTTTTCTCTGTTCGTAAATTTCGTTGTCTTTCACTGACGTTTCACACACACGCTGCGCAACAACCTACTGAGCACTCTAACACCCTAACAGCGACCACATTGCCCGATAAATCGGCCCTAACGTACTAACTAGTGAGATCGGGCGGTCGGGTGCTCACGATCACCCGATATCGGGACCCTAACTCTGTAACAGCGATTAGACTTCCCAATTTACAGTGTACCCGATAGATCGTGCCCGATAAATTGGATAGTGAAATCGGCGCTTTGGTCTGTGATGTCAAACAAATGGAAAAGTCATATAATACTACCAAAGAGTAGTATAGCTCTTTGGGAAAAGTAGTGGTCTCGTTTTTGTGTTTGTGACCGTTATTTTAAAGCTTTATGTTCACGAATAAGTAGAATAGTTATTTTAATTAAAGTAACTTCAATTGAATCGCAAGAAGCTTAATATACAACGAAGATATGGCCAAATCATTTTGGGTTAATAAGTTACTGTGATAGTTTGATAACCTCGTTCGATCGCCGGTCGCCGGTATGGAGCCAAAAAGTGAAATATTTTCTCAGAGGCTGATTGTGGCAGTTCTTTGGAATATTTGTCTTCAGACTCTTCTTGCAGTAGTATTGGTATTGGTTATTCAAGTTGATCTATTACATCCATGGACATGGGTAACGTCAACGATTCAAGATATCCTTGGTTGGAAAATGGTACTGAATATAATTCTTCTAGCATTGGTATCATTCTTTCAAGCCTACGTGTATGGAAATTATTATATGATGCCCTTACCTAAATATTTTACAAGATTCTCAATGTTTATAAATATGTTCTCAGTACAGAATATCATTTTCAGCATTTTATATGCCCTAAGTGGTTATTTCACCATGAGCCTATATTCATCACTGGCTAAAAGCACTTTTAACGTTTTAAAGAAACAGTGTGAACACTATGAGGGACAGTGTTTGGTGGAACAGAGCTTATTTCTACAGTTTGGTGGTATGTGGATGGGGTTATATTACTTCTTGAATGTCCACATATTTGGTACAGCAATATTAATGTTTCCACATATATATCAAGATAAATTCCAGCAAATCAAGCTTGCTATCAGTAATATATTTTCAATTGGCTTTAAGAGTTCTATTGCACCAGTTTTATACTTCAGTATATTTTATTTCCTGTGGGGCAGTAAGCCAAGAAATGTTGTTTCTGATGTATATAGCCTGTATTTGGAAGACCCTCCGCTTGATAACTTACTTAACTTAATTAGCTCTGGAATATGGATCGGTTTGTGGTTTTACACAAGCTTGTTTTTTGTGTCTATTTATACAATGAGAACTATCTTCAATATTGTTTTAACAGAGCCAATGAAGTTTCCCATAGAGTCCGATTCTAGTCTGACACTCTATAATGCCCTAGCTCAAAGATCTCAATTTAATGGATACCTAGGTGCACAGGACTTAAGAATAATGGCTATGACAGACCCGTTGAGAAGGCAACTTATTTTTACACTTTCCCAACCTGGTGGTCATCCAAGGAACTGGAACAATTTGTTGGATAATTGCCTCTCATTGTTGAAATGTTTCATAAAGGAGTTGGATAATATAAATGGAGATGGGAAAACTACTGAAAATGAAATTAAAAATAACATATTAAATGTGACACCATATGTCAGAATGTATTCTAGCAATCTGCGCAATATGGCTCAGTCTCCAGAGTTACTTGAATTGAAGGATCACAATAAAAATAAAATTGAAGACACTTTTACTGACGTTGCTAAAGAAGAATTTTATGTTTTCCTTAATAAGATATGTCAGAAACCTGGGATAAATTATTTTTTTGGTGAACTTGCAGACACAAGACTGAAATATTTATTAATGCAGGCTCAACCAGTTATGTGGACATGTGAAGGTTTAGCTTTCATTGCAGCTGCATCCTTAAAAGAAGATAACTATGGTATAGTACAGACAGATTTACCAATTATTTTATCTACACTGGTGAATCTCAAACAAAGTATTGATAAATTGACAAAGCCTGGTTTGATACATAGAAAGCATATTCTAAATGATATAGTGGCAATAAAAATTAAAACAGCTCTCATATCAGCTGTTAAAAGGAGTATATATAAGATTGTTATAACTTTCTCAAAATATATTCATGAAATTCCTTTGGACACAGATCTTCAAATTGCCATACAATCATTTTTGTTATGTAAAGAAGCATGAGAGATAATTAAATGATGTTTTTACTATAAATGCATGTTTTTGTAAACCTTGCCTTAGTTAGATGGCTTTTAATAATTTAAAATGTTAGAACATGTTTCTGGATGTTTAGAATTAGTTAATATGAGCTATTACCCAGTTGCCAAACCGTCCATTAAGGTTTAATGACAATGAGGACTATAAGCTCTAATGAATCTAAATTTTGCATCAGTGATGTTGCTTTAACCTAGACATTTTTTATTTGCAAAGTATAAAAATTCTTGATCTTTTTGGTATTCCTAGTCATCTATTGGAGTGTTCAGTCAGAGTTAGTTATGCGATTTAAGTCCTGTTTTTACTTGTGTTAATCAAGTGAAAAAAAAACTTCAAAAAACACGAGTCTCTATGCACTTGAGTTATCAAGTCAATTCGGTGCATCAAGTTGATTCTCTTGCAACTAGATGTCACTTTGCTCTCTTATCTTAATCTATGCCACTTATTCTTTTTATTTTCTATATAAATAATACGTCAAAACTCTTTCAAATTTTATTTATATCATATATGTAATTAGAAAAGAATATATAGATATGCATATTATGTATTCTTTTCAAATTACATACACATCTCACTTGAGTTTGAAATTTTTTTACTCAACTCAATCGAAAACTTGTGTGAGACAATTGTCCCAAGTGACTAGTCACAAAATCTGACTAGAGTTGTATCACTAGTCAGGGTGCTGGGCTAGTACTATTGTTGTATGATTGGGGCATTGAGGATAAAATAAATAGCAAGGTTTTTTTGTAAATCACTTATTTTTAATTTATTGCCTATAACAACTAAACAGTAAATTTATCGATGTTAATGAGGGAGATCTAAACAATGTCTGATTATTATTTTTATTATTCTGATCAAAATTATAATTTTACTAAGAACTAAGATTTGTCCTCTGAAAAAAGGTATAATTATAACAAGTAATAAAAAAAACATTATAAAATCTAGTTTGGCTTGAAAAGAATCTTTGGAAATATGATGTAGTTTATATTTTTAACTACAGCTTGTTTAGACGTTGTTTTTTTTTTTTGGAAAAAAAAAGTGATTTTAGACATACGCGCTTCTTAAAAGGTTTAGATTGAATGTGTTTTTACTCGAAGAGCTTGAAGATGGCGCGTACGTCAAAATTTAACTGTCCGTGTATTTGTGACTATTTTTTAAATGTTATTTAAACTTATTTTTCGTATGGGTGAGGCAACAGCTTTAAAAGAAAAACTATTTTTATGAATAAAAACATCTATTATATCAATTTCTAACATTTACTATAAATATGTAACATACGTTTACAGGCCTTGTATTCCCTTGATTTTTGAATTGGACACTACTGACCAAATAATAGTATAATATTCATAGTAGAGTGTCTTCATCTCTTAAGTCGCTGCTGAGTAAAAGAGAACGTTGACTGGCGGCACCTAGAAGAGCAGTTCTCTCTGCAGATGATGTGCCCGATTCGTAGCTTAGAGATGCTGTGGAACAAGTTATCGTACTAAATTATGCAAGTTTGTATATCTGTTCTTGTATTTTCATTTTTGGCTATTTTTGATGCAGCGCAATGAATCAAGCTTTTATGTTAAATTAAATTTACTTCAATGTACAGTCAGACTATACAGAACTGACGAAACTTTTCATTTGATTTTAAACCTTATTTCATTGAAGATAGAGTTCAAAATCAATTGAATTGACATATTGTAGTAAACTGTCGTGTAGCCGTGTTATGTTATGGACCAAATGATGAATTGCATATTATACATAATTCAATAAATCAATATGAATAATGCCCAATATACGAGAGCAATTTTATAATAATTATTCCAATAATCAAAGTGATTATCAGTGGTCGGAATTAGGTAGAGTTATTCATGTACTTACACTGATTTCATACAGCGAAAGAATAAAGTGGATTTGCCTCAAATCCCGAGATTAATTTTAAAGAAAAAAAATCACGGGATTTTTTAAATTAAAAGTTATGTAGGGGAGACCTAGGAGAGTTGTGACAATTTTTACATAAGGGGCTCTATCTCGCTTAAGAAACATTCCACAGTTATGACTCATGTGAATTAGTTTAGCGCCATTCCTTCTGTTTTCAAAACCATCACTAAAATTAATTAAAGTATAATAGTTTCTGAAAAAAATAACAAAATTCAAGTCCACTCCCCTTGTCACAACTCTCCTACCACCGAGGTAAGTTGTGACAGGTACCGAGGTAAGTTGTGACATCATTGTATTTAAGCTATAAGATATAAAAATACCATTACATACGACATAAATAAATCAAGCACGTTTTTTTATCAAATCAGTACTTTAATCAGTACTATAATAATAAATTTGACTTGGAAAACACACACTGAACATGTTTGCAAAAAGTTCTCCCAGTATTCTTGTGCACTGTACAAACTTAGTAGGATCGCGAATCAGTGCACGATCCTCACAGCTTATCACGCGTACGTAGTTTCTACTGTTCGATACGGCATTATATTTTGGGGATATTCGACTAAATCGTGTTAGGAGCATATTTTATTAAATTAAATATTATGACCCTGCCATCAATCTATATATTCGAAGTTGGTATTTTTGTCAAACAAGATCAATAACTATTTGAAAATAAGACGAGATTGCGTCATCGAGACAAATTGTGTACGATACCCTCTAAGACAGCTCAGTTGAATAAGAGTATCTTTTGTATGGCTCCAAAAATTTTTGATAAAATTCCAAAAACAATACGTAATCTGGATAATTGTAATGTTTTTAAAAGAAGACTTTGTAAATTATTAGTAGCTAAAACATATTATAGTGTAAACGAGTATCTAGCTGACAGTACTTTGTAAATGTTTAAATACTTAATGAATTAGTTGAATTTTTGACATAACATGTTATTGATTAGATTAGTTGACAATTACTAACAAACAAATATTGTATGCTTTTTAGGCAGATCACGGTGTAACTATTCAGTCCTTGCATCCAATATCTTTATATAACCTGCGATCAACAATAAAGATTGATTTGATTTGATTAATCATCTTTTAATACCTACCAACTAAAACAACATAGTATTAATATTAATACTACAATAATATGATTGATCTCAAAGCGATACAATATTTAGTTAATGAAAATATTATAATTACTTGTTATGAGAATATTCTCATCAGTATAAAATCTTAATCTAATCAGTTTCACATTTATGCCAAACGTAGTAAAGTTCGTCTCCAGTACAATCTAACTGTGCCTAGCCTTTGCATTCCAGGCTTTGGACCCACTGATCATTCGATCTGCTGTCTGCATAGGCTTCAAGGCAAACCAAATAAAAGCAATTATTTCTACATCTTCTTCATCACTTGTTCTATTCTTCTGTTTAGTCTTCTTTGCTTTTTTAGGTTTCTTTTTTTTTCTTCGCTTAAGACACGCTTCTTAACATTCTTAGATTTTCAGTCTCTCGTGTATAGATATTTGGTATTCTCAAAAAAATAAGTATGCGATATGCCATTATACACCTTAAGTAGCTACTAACACACCAACAAACATCTAAAGTTAATAAAAAATAAATGTAAAAATAGCCCAGCAGAAATTTGGAGTAAGTTAGGAGAGTTGTGACAGGCTGTCACAACTCTCCTAGGTGTTCAAAATGACGTCTTGGTCCTAATAATAATTCATATTTTCTAAACACGATGCGCATACAAAAAATCAGTGCCACGTATTGAGACTTAAATAACTACATAACTTAAGAAAAAATAACACATCAATGCACATATACTAAGATATGATATATAATCAAATAATATTTTGAAGAAAAACTTACTTTTCGTAATTTTTTGCACACTGACGATATATTTACGCAATTGTGCCACATGCACCGTCGACAGGTACTGAGTCGTGTAGCGCGTGTCGAGGACGACAAACAAACGTTAATGCCATCTCGCTTACTATAATAAGTAGAGAGAAATCCTCCTTGTCACAACTCACCTCTGTCACAACTCACCTAGGTCTCCCCTACTTTTACACAATTTAAACTACTGCACGCACGACGTTGCCAAACTTACATCAATGACATCCGATGTCCAAAGAATTAGAAATTGTCCATTAGAAATCCCGGGAAGGTCCACATTAATATCAACATTTCGATGCAAGTACATAAATAACTCTACCTAATTCCGACCTCTGGTGATTATACATAATGTCCACTACCTTTTGGGCAGAGTAAAACAAACACATTTAATTAGTAATTATAAATTTTTATTGTCATTATTTATTTATAACTTGTAATATAATCTTTCTGGCTGTACCATTTGTATTTGGCTGGTTTCGGTATCATTAAAAAGTTTAAATTTTAAAGAAGATAACTCTGAGTTCAAAGTGTGTGAGAAAAATGTGTGATTTACATTTTTTTACTGGCAAAATTAGTGAATCTAATGAAATTCGATACATTAAAAAATTATTACATAAAAAAGGTAAAAATGTAACAGAAGCCGCAAAAAAATGTGATATTTATGTACCCAGTGTAGTTTTATATAGTTAAACTTTTTGCACACAGTACAAATGGCGGTCTTAATGCCATCAGGCATTCTCTACCAGTCAACCGGAGAGTTGTATACGGATAATATATGAGGCGGCGCGAAAAGATCAGCTGTATTAGACAATTAGTCTTACCTTATTATAATATCCTAAACATAAACTAATATACATAAACAAATACATATTTAAATAAATATGTACATAGATAATTATATAAATATACCTATCTAACTAAATTATGGATTTACCAGATAAGGATGATGAATTTATTTAATAGATATTCACGAAGTAATAGTTTGAAGGAGATTTTATTTGGTGCTTTTGTACATTGGAAGGGAGCGCATTTCATAGCCTGAAAAATAAATGAGTATGAAATAAAACTAGTTCGGTGGAGAGAGAAGAGATAATTTGCTGTCTGAGCGAAAATTTCGATTGTGAGAGGCACCAAAATACTGAAACTTACGTATTAGATATCTGGGAGCACATGGATCATTAATTTTAGAGCAGAAAGGATTCTCAAATCCCGACGTTGGTGAATTGTCAGCCATTTAAGTTCATTGCGATAATTATCATATTTTCGAAGATCGTAGATTAAGCGTCAGGTTCTGTGTGAGTAGCACAAATTTGGATTAAGCAGACGTTTTGATGTCAAAGATGCACGTCGCTCCGATCGCCCTGTTACGGAGATTTTTTTTGTCATTTATGAAAAAGTGGAGCAAGATCGGCATATTAGTAGTTACGACGTAGCTGAAGAACTGGGGATTGACCACAAAAGTTTTGGCGCATTTGAAAAAGCTGGGTACACAAAAAGTAGAATATTTGGGTACCTCACTATGAAGTTTAGATAAAAATTAATCACTTAGCCCGATAGCACTGGGCATTATTCATAAATGCTCGCACATTATTAATAATGTCTGTATTCATCACCTGGTCCATTAACATGTACATCATTGTTGTAATGTACATTTTCGTAATAATAGAATTTCAATTCAATTAATCATTAATTTATCAATAATAGAGAACAGAAAAGGATTCAAAGAAGAAAAACTGAATTGAAGTTGTTTATGGTAGAAATTTAAGCAGAAAAAAAAAAGATATCAAAGCAGGAAAAGCTTATTAAAATAGAAATAGACCAATATTTCTTCACTTTAGGTGAAGTCACGATTTAATTTGTTTTGGCTGAAAAGAGACAGCTGTAGTTTTGTTTACTAGACATTTTCTCTACAGTAAAAAGAAATATATAATAAACCAGTCTCGACAGCGTTTGCGATTACAATTGTACCGAATTAGATCGACCGTAATTTAACGACTATTGCAATCTCTACCTGTGCATGTGTCTAAGTGAAACTGTCAAATTAGTGATATATGTTAGTTTCCTAGCGATTGCTATGGGATAGAGACCGAATTTGTAAAGATTTCGATCGCAAACTCTGTTGATGGGCTGCACCCCTGCGCTGCAGTTGTCTATTGACAGTCATAACAAATGTCGCTGACGTTTCACTCCATTGAGGAAAAATCTTTGTTTTAGATTTCAATTCTCTTTAATTACCTTTAAAAATATAATCAGATAAACGTGCTTAGTCTTTTTTTTGTTCTACCTATCACGTCTAAATTCAAAATTATTTTTATTTATGTATTAATTTCATATGGACAACCAACAGCATACATATTTCAACTTACTGCATTAGATTACAGTTAGGTTTTAACATATATGTGTATTATTTTTTTATTATCATATCTTTGTTACAGTTTCTTTACGTGTAAAAGCCACGAATATGACATTAGCGGGATTGTGTAAACGCAAATAGGTTATGAATTAAAAACAGAAGAAGTAGGTCAAGTGAAAGAAGGTAAGGTTTAATAGATAAATGAGCGAGTGGTGTGTATAAGCGTGCGGTACATACGAACGCGTGATTACCGTCGGGGCTGGCGCGCGGCGTTGCGCTCTGGTCGCCGCCGTCGGGTGACGCGAGCGCGGCGCGTAACGAACCACCGGGCGATTCTGTCATCGACGCCTGGAGACTGTAGCTTTCCCTATATACCGATAACATAATAGTTACAGTGATATTACCACTGTTATAGTATCAACTCAATCGGGGTGTAGATAATGCCCGAAAAATCAATTTTGTCCCTGGCAATCTGAGATGGGACGTCACAATTCGGGCGACTGCTCTAACCAATGAGCTACCCAGGATCTAACAGGACCGACGAATCCATCGAGCACTTGTCACTTTTTCGCTAATACAGAGTGTGTTTGCATCAATGTTCAGGTAATCTACCCAAACAGCTGAATGAAATGTTTAGTTTCGATAAAGATGAAAATTTGTTCTAATTATGATATTTGATTCACAATGTTATACTGAGAAATATTGTTCATGAAAAATGACAAAAAATGCGTGGGTTCGAGTCTCATCTGAAAGTGCCAGGGACAAAGTGGATTTTTTGGGCATTTTTCATACCAGGGACCTGGGAAAAAGAAATATTTTATATTCAAAGTATTATCTGTGTCGCGACATGAACCTAAATGTCTACCCGACTGTGGCAATATTTATAATTTGGTTTGTATCCTTAAAATATGCATATTAATTTAAACGAATTATATATAAAGCGGTAATTAAATTAACACGACGACATAAACACAAACCACACACACACACGGTCATGCAGGACTAAAACACGAATATGTTTTCAGATTTTTTAGCGGTATTTAATCTTATATACCTGCTGATAGTAAGATTCTGATTTTGAACACTTTTTTTTTGTACAATATTGCACATATAGTCACAAATAAACGATAAAAAATATCATATTCACGGTTTATTCTGGCAGACTAATATCTGGACCAAAACCGGAGTTTAGTCAATTTCATAAGCAATTAGCCTTCTCGCACATATTAATTAGCATTAAAGGCGCGCGCTCGGGTCTCCGAAATGAAATTTCTGATCGCAGAGCGATTCCGTAAAAATCCGAACCCGAATTCAAATTGATTCAGGTGTCCGAATTCACGAAAACTTATATCAGTGAAATTCTATTGATTGATTCATAGTATCCCTATATCATTTCGAAACTCACTTCACTTATGCAACGAAACGTTAATACCAATTCAACGTTAAGCGGGTGTTACTTCCGAAATGAATTCTAACACCTGGTTCATATTTTTACGGAAACGCTTTGCAGAAAAATCGAACACGAAAAACGAGTACGTTCGGGTAAACTTAAATTAATTAACATTAGTTTTTCAAATTTCAAAAAGGAGGTTCGAATCCAACGGACGCTATTAAAACGGATCATGCTCGGACGCCATAATGCGAGTAATCCTATTTACTGATGCAGTAATGCTAGCCTGTATCCAGATGTGGAGGAGGTCTGCGATATTTCGCTGTCGTATGACGTGTCAGTGTGGATGTTGCTAGGCAAGAGGAGGGGTGTTTGTGGCCACGGACGTCTCAGAGGAGTGCTGTCCGCGCCGGGCGATGAGCACTCGTCTGATTCAAGACGTACGTGCGACACCTAGCGGATTAAAAAAACATATACATATACAAACTGTTTTCCTGCGCAATAGGAGATCGTACAACTTTCTGAAATCTGTTTTATTTAAATTAATCATTATGGCCACTTATTTCCACATAAAATAATATTTTTTAGTTAAATAAACATCATTATGTACCCAAAACAATGTTTAAAATTTAATTGTTGAAAAAACCGTGTAAAGGGCGACTCGGAGAACGTGACGTCATCTGTGGGGTAAACAAAAGGGTACATAAAAAGTAAACAGCCTTGTAACCTGTTAAAAATCAAATCATTAAGACTTGAATGTTTCCCGCGCTTTTCCTACGTAGTATTTTATAGTAGGGGAGCCCACGATGCTAAATCGGGATTTAATCGAGCGTCATAGAGACCTATTGGGTTACGAAGCTTAGATGACAACAAAAAAAAATTTCATATAATATATACCTTTTCATCGGTGGGGGAAGCGGCTATAGATTTACAAAAATGTAAAAAAAGCTGTTGTATGGACATACTCTAGCGCGTCAGATACTAATATCATCCATGTCCTACGCATTTTTAAAAACTGTCGTATGTTAATCTGATCGTTTCCATGATGGGGTCGGTTATACGTAAGGGTTGAAAATGAAAAAAAAAATTATTTAATCGAGCGCGTCAGATTTTTTGAGGGGATGTCAAGTGAACCTAAAAAAAAGCTCTCGTATAATAATCTGACGATTTGGATGTGCCGCAAACGCGTGACCATTATAAGAATGTGCAAAAAAAAAATCGCCATTTTGAAATACTCAAGCGCGTCAGATTAAGATATATATGGTTCATCTTTATGCCCCAGACGTGATATCTCATAATCTGACGATTATCTGAAGAGATTTACTTAAACTGACACTAAAAAAATTTTTTTTTTAATTTTTTCAAATCATTGAGCTTAATTAAATAGAAAAGCACCGGAGTTAGCATGCAAATAAAAAAGTGTATGTTTTTTTATGTAAAATACTTATATTTATAAGAAAATGATTATATGAAAATTTAATTTTTACAGTATTTTTTATTAATTATCATCTTCATTGCTAGAATCATCTTCCTCTTCTTCTTTTAATAAATATGTAAAAAGTTTAATTCACAAAATTTACATTAAAATAACAAAATAAGCAAAAACGTTGGAAATACGATGTAAACAATATCACGCCACGAACGAGTCTGTGTCATCAGTTGTCATGGCGTCATGGCAACCGAAACCAGAGTGGGGATGGAATGAGAGAGTAATAGACAGAAAAAGAGAGAGAAATAGTGATGCGGAGAAGGAAATATAGGTATCAAGTAGCTTAAACGCATTGAATCTTATCGATGAATTTTTATTACTTCGGCTTGTGACAATCGTCAAATTATATATTTTTCGTAATCCTTGAATGATTCCCTTCAAAATAAAAAAAAATTAGCCACGCTCGAGAATGTCAAAGTGACGTTTTTTTTTACCACTTTGTAGCCTTCCCCCTTCTTTACGTCACTCTCAAATTGTCAGATTAGAGGTATGTACTCCTTTTAGCATGTAACTATGTAACTAGCTTACTACCTTACCTTAATCTGACGCGCTCGAGATTTTCAGATGATCATTTTTTTTTTACTAATCTGATCCTTCGTCCTTGCCGGGCGGCCATTTTTATAGGGCTCATACTTGGTCCAGGTACTTAACTGGGTACAAGGTATCCCCCTGTACATTAATCTGCCGCGCTTTAGTAAATCCCGAAATCCCCGCTTCGGCTCCCCTACTATTACTACCAATTTAGCCACAAATGATGAATTACAATTTCATTTTTTATCTAATTGTTGTCCGATCCCCTGTTACATCCTATGTCACATATGATATGCTTTCCGTAGGTGAGAGTATTTTCAAAATAGGTCCAGTAATTTTGGAGCCTATTCGATGTAAACAAACATCAAATCTTTATGTCAAGCAATTATTTGTTTAGAATCCGAAATTCTGGACCGATTTTAAAAATTCTTCAGTTAGTTAAACTGTTTTTTTTTTATATTTGGTTGTGCGTACATAGATAGTATTTCATCATAAAGTTATAGATTGAAGAATGTAAGTACCAATAATTCATTTCAAAAAACCAATACGATGGCGATGGTGTACTTAATGATATGTAGTTTGAAATAAAAGTTCTCACGTCAGGCTTAGTGTTCCTGCTTCTTCGAAATTTGAAGGTTTTCTTGGAGGGTCCGTGGGCTCGTTGAAGCCGTGGTCTTTCATTGTTATCTGTACTGTCGGGCTCCGCGTCACCTACGAGGGCGGCGGCTTCGCCCTCGCAGCAGTCTCTGACGTCACGCGGCGATAGAGGTGACAGAGGTGACATTGACGTTTCACCTGCTTTTATTAAGATTATTTAGAAACACAATAGCATTTAGTTCGGTGGCGTAGTGGATAAGTACCGCGGCCCGCGATCGTTTTTGTTAAGCAATTTTCGCAAGGGTCGGTCAGGGGATGGGTGACCAAAAAATTATTGTTTCGAGTCCCACAGTACTTCAGAAGGCACGTTAATCGTTGGTCCCGGCTGCAGTTAATAACTTCCAATTCGCATTGGGCCAGTGTGGAGGATCATGGCCCATCCTTAACCTTCCATAAAGAAGGCTAGAGCAGTGGGGAATAAAAGGGCTGTTTATTATGATCAATAGCATTAACGTGAAATGAAATTTTTAATTTGTTCCGTCTGATACGAGAAGCATTCAATGGCATAGTGATATTAAAAAGGGCCGGTCTTCGGATGTGACCAAAAATTTTTTGCCTCGAGGTTCTTCATGCTTTGAACTGTACTTTGAAATTATTGGGTGAATTCTATCAATATGAAAGATTATGCCCCAGCGGTGGGATAAAGAGGCCAATAACCGCATATATACCACGGAGCAGTTTTCGCACTTCTAGTCTATGGTAATATAAGTTGAAGTATTGCAAAAAATGTATAACAGGCATGATGACTATTTCTTTGTTTGTTTGTCTGTCTGTCAGGTAGATAATTGAAGAAATGTCCTTCAAAACACGTCTTTTTTTATTTTTTGCATAATCAATAAATTACGGCGATACATTGAGTTGAATGTCGCATGACGTCACACCTTTGTAGATTTTCTACGTAAGGCTGACATCGCGAGCCCCCACTCCTCATCTTTAATGCCCATTATTCAAGCCATTTTTTCTTAAATTGAATAAAAAAAAGTTTGTATCTAATATTTTTCTATTATTTAAGTGACGGACTAAATAGAATTTCTATGTTTTCCCTATTTTGTTGGTTACCAAAGATTAGTTATATTCAAACTTAAATAGAAATTGCATTGAAAATGAATGACAGAATTGAGTAAGTAGATATTAATGTGAATATTGAAACACCGTTTAAATTACCTGACGTCAACTTAAACTCCACAGATGGAACGAAGCGCAGCTTAGTTTGTGTACTTCCAAAGGATGGGGTACTTGCCGCAGGTTTAGTATCGCTGCCGCAATTATTGGAACCTACAGAAAATTAAAATTGGTTTACTAAGGTACAACGAGAACATATACGACTTACACATGCAATGTATCGCAATTACAATCACAGACCTGCACACACAGGATACAGTACACCGGAAACAGACTATACCATTTATCTATGCTATAATATTACAACACCTTCCCTTTTAGTTTTTGTATTACATAATGTGCAAGATCAAATAACACAACACTTAAGATAGTTAACAAAACAAAGATAACAATGTACACATATATAAGATCAAGATACAAATCAGACAGCCTTACAAATTCAACATATTTCTGGGTTTTACAGTTCTGCCTGAGCGGGTGCAGTAACTAGGTTTGCTAACATTTATATTAGAGTTATTTCTATAATTAGTATTTTCTACATTAACAATAGTATTGCTGCAAGTAGGTTCAAGTATGTTTTCCTTAGACAAAGATATACAATTTTTATTTTCTATATCAACATCACTATCACAAAATTCATGAGATTGTTTTATTGTTGGAACATTAGTAACAGACTTTTTTAAATGTTTAGTATTACGCCTGAAAGGCCTGGAATATCTGTCATTTACTACCATATATGATCTGGGCTCACTGCATTTTTTTATTATTTTTCCCTTTTCCCAATATCTGTCATTTCCTGTTCTATACACTATTTCCTCACCATCCTCAAATTCCATTACTTTTCTCCTAACTTTTCTATCATGAATTTCCTTAGTCATACTCTTTTTTAAATTTAGTAGCTGGTGTACATTACTTTCTATTTTAGGTTCAAGAGCTTCGAGTGTTGTTGGTATATTAGTTCTTAAGCGTCTACTGTGTAAAATTTGTGCTGGAGAAATATGTAAGCCAGAAAGGGGAGTATTATTATAGTGCAATAGAGACTCACGAAAATCAACATTGTCAAAATTGGCTTTACAGATTAAATTTTTTGCAATATTAACAGCTTTTTCAGCTAAACCATTACTTCTATGGTAATGTGGACTACAAGTAACAATTTGAATATCTTTAGACTTGTAATACTCTTGACATTCAAATGACAAAAATGGATTATTATCAGCAACCATTACACTAGGGTAGCCAAACCTTGTGAACACTTCTTGCATAGCATTTATTACTGACTGAGACGTTTTACTTGATAAAGGAATAATTTCAAGCCAATGTGATAGGTAATCTATGATCACCAAATAAGGTTTACCGGCAATTTCCATGATATCAGTGCCTACTTTATGAAATCTATGCTTAGGTATAGAGTGAGGTAAAAGTGGTTCATGAAAATTTTGTGGTCTAAATTTTTCACATGTCCTACATTTCATGATAAATTGCTCAATATCTTTTGACATTTTAGGCCAATAAAATAATTGGCGGGCTTTGTTAATACATTTGCTTATGCCTGGATGTCCTTGATGTACAATTTGTAATACATATGACTGTAGCAACTGTGGAACAATGATTTTGTTGTTTAAGAAAATTAGTCCAGATTCAACATAAATGTCATTCCTAAACTTATAAAATGGTTTGCACTCAGGAACTAATTTATTAAATTCAGGCCAGCCATAATAATAATATTGAGATATTTTTGCTAATATACTGTCATTACTAGTTTTTTCACGAAATTCTGACTTTCTCTCTGGAGACATAGGTAGATGCTTGGTAACAGAATGTACCATCTCTAACATTTCAAAATCATTGTCTGAACTGCATATACTATTCCTAGACAGCATATCAGCAAAATGAATTTTTTTACCTGGGACATATACAAGCATAATTTGATAATTTAACAATTTAATTTTAAGCCGTCTTAATCTAGGGGAACCAATTTTACTAATCGGTTTCTTCATTAATGGCAATAGAGGTTTATGGTCTGTTTGTACTGTCACACTATGAGACCCATAAATATACTTGTGAAATTTTTGAGTTGCAAAGTATATGGCTAAAAGTTATTTTTCAGTCTGGCTATAATTAATTTCTGAATTGTTCATAGTTCTAGAAAAACAAGCTACTAATCTTAGCACATTATTACAATCATTTTGAAACATACATGCTCCTATTCCATTTTTTGAGGCATCACACTGTAAAATTATTTTTTTTTTTAGGATTAAATGCTGTCAAAGCAGGTGTTTCTGATACCTTATTTTTAATTGAATTTAAGGCATTTTCATGATAAGGCAACCATTGAAATTCCACATCTTTACACAGGAGTTTACAGAGAGGAGACATTAATTCTGCCATGTCGGGAACATATCTCCTAACATAATTAAATGAACCTATTATTCTTTGTAATTCCTCTTTGCTTTTAGGTGGCTATAACTTTATTAAAGACTCTACTCTAGATTTATCAATTTTCATACCTTGACCATTAAAAATTTGTCCAACATACTTAACTTCCTTTTTTTTATACTGCAGTTTGTCTTTATTGAATACAGCTTTTATTTCTCTTGCTTTTCTTACTACACTTTGCACAGCTTCATCATGTTCCTTCTCTGTAGACCCCATTGCAAGCACATCATCGAACCAACATATTACATTAGGTATTTGGCCAAAGTAAGATTCAATATGATCCTGAAAAACATCAGGAGCATTTGATAAACCATATGGTAAAACTAAATATTTAAATACACCATACGGGGTTGCAAAACAACATTTCCACGATGCTTGTTTAGTGAGTGGCACATGATGGAACCCTTCAGATAAATCAAAAACAGTAAAAAAATTTTTTCCTTCTAACTTACATGCTATTTCTTCAACTGTTAGCAAAACTTTGGGTTTTCGTATTATGTACTGATTAAGATCTGTTGGATCTAAACAGAGCCTCATTTTTTTGTTTGGTTTTTCTACAATCACTAATCTGTTTATACAGGCAGTAGAATCAATTTCATCAACTTTCTCTATGGCACCTCTTTTAACTAACCTATCTAATTCTTGTTTCAACGGTTCCATCATGGTCAAAGGTATTTTTGATGGTGGATGACAAATTGGATCATGATCCTTCGTAGGAATACTACATTGCTTAGGGAAGTGACCATGACCATTAAATATGTCAATGTTTTTACATACAAACTCTGCTTTCTCTACTGAAGACTCACATGTTACAGAATTTACTCTTTTGACAAGATTTAATTTTAGACACCCGGGTAACCCAAGCAAAGTACAATCATTATTTATAATCATGAAATTCTCATAACATTCATTATTGCCATACTTGCAATTTAAATTTACCATACCAAGTGGCCTCACTCGATTACCCTGAAATGATTCCAGCTCTAAACGTACAGGTTGTATTTCCAAAGATGAATTTAAACTTTTAAAAACATTAAGTGACATTACACTCACATCTGCTCCTGTATCTAATCTACAAGTGATTTTTTTAGACTCAATCTCTATCTCTTCCGTCCACAGCTTACCTTTAATTTCTTTCACTCTTCCGCAATACATTATTTCTGATTCTGTATCATCATTCTCTGCATCCTCTTGACTCTGCACATTTCTAATCTTAGGCTTCCTGTCATTGACTATGCAGGCAACAGCAAAATGATTCATAATGCCACATTTGGAACATCGTTTGCCATATGCTGGGCATGCACGATGACCATGTACCGTTTTACATCTACGACAGTTAAATTTTTCACTGTCCCGTGATAATTCTTTTTTTACTTTATGTTTTTTGACACTGGAGATTTCTAGTTCCTGATTCATTACTTTCAATTGTGCTTTACTCTGCTCACTTGTTCTACAATAGTCAGCTGCCTTTTGTAGTGTTAAATTTTCTAACCTTAATAGTCCTTCTTGAAGATTCTTGTCAAAAACACCATGCACAATGCGGTCCCTGATTAGCTGATCTTCAATGCTTTCGTTTTTGATATTATAATTACAAGTTTGTATTAATGATTTGAGATCCGTTAGAAATAACTCAAACGGTTCATTTTCTCTTTGACATCTACTATTGAATTTGTACCTTTCAAAAACTTCGTTTATTCTGGGACATACATATTTTTCTATTTCCGCCATTACGCTTGCATAGTCATCGGCTTTCTCGATCGGTAAAGTAGCCAAAACTCGTATAGATTCTATACCAATCATGTTTCTTAATAGAGACAACTTGATTTTATCAGTGGCACTATCTTTACCTGTGCACAATAAGTAGTCTTCGAAAGAGGTTTTCCAGACTTTCCATTCCGACGCCGCATTGCCGGAACGTATATCAAAGTTGGGTGGCAATTTTACTTGACCTTCCATGATGTAGACTATCTTTGCCTTCTATTTTAAACTTTATACAGAAATACTTTTTGTTACGACTGCGCCATGTTTTATAATTAAAGTCTTTAATGTTTTTAATTTGTTTAATTTTCTACTCTCCTATGATGCTCACAGATACAATTACAATCACAGACCTGCACACACAGGATACAGTACACCGGAAACAGACTATACCATTTATCTATGCTATAATATTACAACGTTTGATATGTGTGATTCGAGCATATATTCATTAACAGTATAATATCATTTACTGAGTAGACAATTCTTAATATGGGATTTAAACTTAGGTAATGGTAAATTTAAAATTTCCATAGGAATTTTGTTATAGTAGTGTACACCTTGACCCATAAATGACGATAGAACCTTCTTTAGCCTGCATGACGTCAAAACAAGTTTGTGAAATTCTTTATCCTCAGACCTACTAGTATAAAGTGATGGCGTTTGAATTGGAGAAATCTGTGATATCAGTTTTCGTAGAAGCGGTGGGCGGTAGATAAAATATTGTTTACTTTTGTTAAAAATAAATAGAAATATGAATCAGGGTATAAATAAGAAACGTAACTTTATGGTTTATTTGTAGGAAATAATAAAAACGGAAGAAATTAGTGTGAGGGCAAACAAATGGTTTCTATAGTGTGTCGCATCAATGATTACTTTATCTTTGCACTTACCCATATGCGAAGTGTTACTGCCTGATAACTATTTATCTATGCACTTACCCATATGCGAAGTGTTACTGCCTGATAACTATTTATCTATGCACTTACCCATATGCGAAGTGTTACTGCCGTGGTTATTGCTGTTGTCGCTGAGTCGTCCACTACCGGTCACGTCGAACGCTTGCATGTGCTGACTCGTCGTGGATCCACTTGATACCGATTCTGTTGCAAGAGTTTAATTATTTAAATGAATGATGAATGAAAAGCAAGTCGTTTCATACACTGTGATTTCTGAAAACTATAAATAACTTTGATGTTTTAGATAACCGCTGAGTTATTACTGATATGACAGTTTTTTTTAAGTTAATCGCTATAACTGCGTCTTGTTTCTTATTTTGTTATTTGTTTTATTTTGTATGTGTGTGTGATTTTACAAATTTGTTTAATTTTGATAAACTTCAGCAGAGACGAGTCGAATAGTTGAGAGTTTCTTTAATACTAAAAAGGGATTAAAACGATTTCTTAATTTCTATATACTATCAATTTATGTTCAAATCAGATAATAGCAGGCTTGTTCATACTAAGATAACATATGTGAAGAAGCAATCTTGGCTCTTATTTAAATAAATCTCTGGTTATAACGTCACCTCTTTGTGCTGATAATGGTGCAGATGGATGGTCAGGTGTTCTGGGCAAAGCCCCGGCTCGTCCCACTAGCATCGATATGAGCGACGGCCGATGTTGCTGATGTTTCTCGGGCGCAGCTGTCGTGCGCGGAAACACTTCTGATGCACGTTTACCACCGCCTTGGCCGAGATTTTCGGCTATTTGTTCTGTTTTTATAATGGAGCTATGATATTTTCATTTAAAAATTCATTGATCACAATATGATGAGAAAAGTCACTAGCAGTTTTCGCTAAATAGTATTTTTAAGAACTGTAAAGGTTAAGCACAAGCGGTAATCAGCTAAAACTACTGCATTCAATTAAAAATTTCAATTTCAGCACTAATGGTTTATAATTGTATAGAGAAATTTCTAAAGCTTTTGTCAGTTTTCCATGATCTGCATACTTGATAAGATCGCGATTGCATTTGAGAGCAAGCATGCTGCAGAGCAGAAGCAGATTACGTCGACTTCATACACAGGCTGTTCTATAAGTCTTGCAATAGAAAGGATCTAACGGGTTTCGACAGGTTTCATTTAGCATATGGTTACCTGTCACTAATTATAATTTTATTTATGCACAGTTGGTATGGCTGCTATCAGTGCTCTGAGATAGAATTAACAAAAAAAAAAATAATGGTAAAAATGGCCGGTCTTGTTCACCGAGACTTCAGAGTGATTTTGTATTATAATTTCAAACGTGGATTATCTTATCACGAGTGCCACGAGGAAACGTCTGGTATCTTTGGTGAAGACTTTCAGAGAGGTGATTTTAATTTAGACGATGACAATAAACCAAGTCGACCCGTTTCAACTAGGACCTAAGAACTGTTTCTTCGGCTGCTGTACAACTAATAAGTTCTAACAGGCAACTAAAGTGCAGATAAATTGAGGAGGTTCTACAGATTAGTGCATCGATGTTGCATTACATTTTGAACGATAAATTAAGAGTAAGGAAGCTATATTGTATCTGGGTCCCTGACGCTTTTAACGACAACCAATGTAAGGCATGTGTAGACTGGTGCAAAAAAAAAGTACGACTCTGGCCGGTCTAAAGATGTTAATTCAATCGTGACTGGAGACGAGACTCGGTTTCTTTGGAGACAGAGGCATCGTATTAGACACACAGAAGACTGTAAACCCTACCTGGTACACTGTGGTTAGTTTGCCTCAAGTCATCGGCGAGCTGACGAAAATGCATCCAAAATTACGTTTTGTTAGCTGGCACTTTCAATATGACAATGCTCCTACCCATCGAGCACCCATTACGCGAAAATTTTTGGAGCGATCGGGGATCACAGTGTTGGATCACCCTCCCTAGAGCCCAGACCTTGCGCCGAGCGACTTTGCTTTCATCCCACTAATAAATAACCAGCTGAAAGGGTGTCTGTTTGCAACCAATGAAGAGTTCGTGGGTGCGCGCGATGAGACCTGCGCCAGTGTCACGAAGGAAGAAGGAATACTATTTCACCTACACCTAACCTAGATGGAAAGTATTCCATATTGTAAGACAGACTGTACTTACCGAATTTATACTGGTCATGAGTATCTCTCATTGTACGAAGTTCGCGTGCTAATTCTGCTAGAAGGGCACCGCGAGCTCGCGCCGCTGGTAACTTTAGTCCGCGTACACGTTCTCTTACTACGAATTGCATGTGTCGCTCATTGTCACCAATGGGTGGTTGTGATAACTGTATAAATAATATTCATCATCACCAATTTATTAATGTCCCCTCTGTGGGGCTCAGTCTTTCCCTATGGATGGAATCGAACGCAATAGGGAGAATAGGCCATGACCCAGCACGATGTCTCAGTGCGGATTGGTGGGTATTTACAATTGTAGATGCAGCCGGGATCAGCGGTTTAACGTGTCTTCTGAAGTTATCGACAATTAAAAGTCTCTCAACTCTAATTAAAGTAGCTAAGCCCTGGTATTGATATCACAACGACAAAATCTCAGACAGTTACAAAATATTGTTTTTCTCAGAACCTCGGAGATCCTAGAGGAGGAGTTATGTAGATAATAAAATGGTTTGTGTCAAAATTAAATATTTAAACAAACAATTATGCAACCAAAAATATTTGCAAGTATGCCATGGAAGAGTACTGAGAAAAGTTGGTTAGTAGCGGAGTGAAAAGACTGTTTTCTCTTAATTGCAAGTTAATGGCAAGTTCTGAATACAAAAAATAAAATTAATAAAATCGAACTAAAAATAAACGAAACAAGTCTAAACAAAATTGGCATTGTAGTCGAGGGATCGTTCTGTTAAACATTTGTAATCTAACAGGTCCCCCGAGTGTAAAGAGAATTAAAAAGGTGGAGTAAACAAATTCACATACATACACGAACCCTAAACATAATAATACACTCCTTTTTTTGGACAGTCGTGTAAAAATATAAAGGAAAGATAACTATTCAGAATGATAGCATTAATACATTAAACTATACTCACCTTGTGCACAATGAATGGCTGCAGTAATATATAGAGCGGAGTCCTATACGTGACACAGTGTTCTAGGAAGTCCCACAAGTGATGGGCGGCTTCATTACGACGGCCCAGATCACGCATAGCCCTCGCTATGCGACCCCACTCGGAACATAACTCACTCGTGAAGCAGGCGCACATCACTTTTAATGCTGTGTATTGGATAGAGAAAACAAATATTACTGTGTAACTATGACATCTGGCGACTTCCACAGTCAGTATCTGCAAGACCTTTGGCGCGACCACCTAACAATCTCGTTTAAAACTCTAGCCATAGATATAAGAACGTTCTATTGATTCTATTAACGAATAGGGATGACGTCTATTTTTTGTTTGTTTGTCCGTCAGGTACATTATTGAAGAATATTAAATACTTTTTATTTGCGTAATCAATAAATTACTGCGATACATTTGAGTTAAAATGTTACATGACGTCATGCTTTTGAACACTTTCTACGTAACTGTAACGTAGCGAGCCCCCACTCCTTGACTTTAATTCCTATTATCTAAGCCATTTCTTGTTTAAATTCAAGCAAAAATACGTATCTAATATTTTTCTATACTGACGGACTAAATAGAATTTCGTTTTTTTTTTACCCAGGCATCATTCTTATTTTGTTGTAAAATCTTGTTTTATTATTTACATAATTAATCAATGCTTTTGGTTGTTTTACTTTACTGAATTATTAAACTTGGACTAAATTTACAAAATGTCAAGTTTAAACAAACATAGATGTTTCGAAAACTAAAAGAAATCAAAATGTTTGAATAAATATATAAATAACAAAAAACATTTAATTTTAAAAGAATACCAACAGATTAATCGATCAAAATAATAAACCGTTTTTATAGCTATAGGTAGAATCAAGTCTAGAGATTTAGGCAGTCGCTCTGCTGTGCACTGCCCGTAGATCATCGCATGTACAAACGGCAACATGTGACTTTGTGTACCGACTGTGCACAGCCGGTCTTGCAGATACTGACTGGGTGTGGAAGTTGCAAGACAATATAGTTTCATAATTGTAGCAATGAACCTACATTAGGTAATGACTATTACATCCATACTAATATTACAAAGAGGAAAAATTTGATTGTTTGTTTGCAACGAATAGGATCTGAAAATACTGGACCGATTTTATAAATTCTTTAATCTACGGGAAGTGTCATGGTATGTGGCGAACATAGGCTATATATTATCCCGAAAAATGACAAAGATGGGCGTGAAAGTTTCTATAGAGAATTAAAACGGTACCATAGTAACCATTATTTACTATTAAATTTTTCATTGTAATTATATCCGAGTCATGATAAGAAACCTTATCCAAATTAATTATTAAATTTTAGACTACTTTTCATCGCAATAGACAGTTCCTTAAGGTCCACGCGGGCGAAGTCGCTGGCGGAAACCTAGTTGTAAATGAAAACAACAACTTAAAAGGCTATGTAGTCATGGATAATATTCTGGCTGGCTGTGTCTGAAGGCGAGATAATCTAGATGAGCTCGTGCTCACATCGACTACAATTACGTTTGCGCGACTGAGAAGTATTGTCTTAATATGGAAGATGCTCTCTTATAAAAAAAAGCATATCCATTTATGATTTTTGTGTTTGCTTTGGCCATCTTGGACTTGTAGTTCTGGCAAGAGTACTGTAAACTCTTCTGTATTGAATGATAAGTTTAAAATATTTGAACTCACCTGGCGTCGCGAAGGAATCGCTCTCTCCGCCGTAGTGCGACATGAATATACTATAGAACGTCAATTTCTGCCAGTTCTTTTTGTACGTAAACACTTGCATAATATGGTATATGCTTAATAATTTGCGATCGAGCCTGCGTCTGGGCCCGTGAGTAATCGTGAACAAGCATTATGACAATTCCACAATATCGGATACGAAAAAAAAAACATTTTTGTACGATTTCTCGATTTTTACTTTTCAATTTTAGCTACATGTTAATAGGTAAAGGTACACTCAAGTGATGAAATTAGTTTTTATAACTAACTAAGATATCGCCAGTGAAAGGAAAATGTTACCATTCAATTTATATATTTTAAAAAATAAAATCATAACGCTCTTTTTCGCTTCACCGCCATAGGGCACTTGTGCACTACACTGAATTTTCAGGTCCTGCGGTCCGATTTTTTCCGGTCCGGAATGATATGAAAAACCCGGATGAGTAGCTTGTGCACTTGTCCGTTTTTTTCCTGATCGGAGCGGCGCAGTGTAGGGCAGCTCTCTTTGAAGCTACACGTCACTTACATTAGATTTTTGGAACGTCCGTAATTGCGTTCGAAGACGTAGAAAGGTACCTATATAATGACTTGATCATTTTACATAAACCATAATAATTATGGAAAGCATTTTTTTTACTACTATTGGATGACTAGTATCAGATGTAAAAACTTATACCCTTACTAATTTAGGAACAGCATTATTCACATACAATAGCTAAAAATATCTGTGACATTAGAACAAAATTACTGATAATAGTCTAGTACTTGATGTTTAAATTTATAAACGTGCTATTTTTTTTCGAAGTTTTGTAAAAACAACTTTAAGCGATTACCAGTCGGAGGCGTCATTTCGTAAACAAATCGAAATTAGTGCCGTGTAAGCGGAGAATTAATATGCTAAATGAACTTCACGAGATTAGTTGACTGTATTATATATAGGCAAAATTTTATACGCGTGGTGTAGTTTTTTGAGCAGAAATATTTTCCCTTAAAATACTTCCTTTTTTTTAAATTTATTTATGACACAAACAGTCATTTTAAATTTTATTACAATATAGACTTAAATGCGAAAAAGACATTGAGTGTCTCTTAATTACTTCTGATAATCTTGTTTATTCTTTATTATTACTTCCGTTATCAAATATTTATCTATACTTAACAATTGTCTTAAAAAATTTTGATAATGACAAATTTCCTGGCAAACTCTCAACCCCTATTTTACGCGATAAAATGTAGCCTATGTCCTTTCTTAAAGTTACTTATTAATTTCCATTAAGATGGGTTCAGTTGTTTAGGCGTCCTAAGCGTAACAACACTTATTTATCTTACCTTAAGTTACCGATACTTTTAATACGATTCTAAAATCTAGCTAAGTAGCGATACTTGAACCAAACGCTCATCAAATTAGAATTATTCCGAGTTTGCCAAAGCATATGCAGTGATATTTACCAACTATATTAAATAATCATATAAAATATATCATTTTATAATCTACAATAATATCGATTATAAATTTATTGGAAATTAACAATTAGAAATTAAAAATATAAATAAATATCGATTATACACATATCGACTATTTTTTCCCAAGCCTATTCCTTATGAATTTTCCGGAACGCGGACACAGCAGTGCACAAGCGTAAACACAGTTTTCATTGCCACCATCACGGTCCTGAAAAAACCGGAATAGAGAAAAGTAAAATCCCGGACGGTAAAATTCCTGACACTGCTAGCATTACCTATATATGGTCTGACATATCGGACCGGAAAAAATCGGACCGCCGGACCTGAAAATTCAGTGTAGTGCACAAGCGCCCATAGTGGGGTAAAAATTAATTAAATAAAAAAATAAGTTCAAATGTCCATTCCAATAGTTTTAAAAGAATGACAACCCGGAATTATATTGGCGAGAAACTGATCAAACGTCAAAGTGACAGTGACATCTAACGGACAGATAGGGATGCCCGTAGTGAATTGACAATTAGTGATGCTAATACAAGACGATCTTTTCTATCTAACACTAGCTAGGTCGGCGGTCATTTGGTTAATTTTATTGTTGAAATAATTTGATATGTTGTAAGTTATATATATCTTGACGTTTTGATAACTTGAAAATGAGTTGACATCTAAGGGACTAAATATTTAAACTCTTTATCAAATCCATCTATTTTTAATTAATTTCATAATTGTTTCATGGTGTAACAACCATATTTTTCCATTATATTTTATCAAAATTCTGTAGTACTTATACTTAAGAGGTCGCTAATTTGTTTGTCGTTTGATCGACAAATTATCCTAGCACCAACTATCGGAAGTAAAGACAGACATCACTACCATTTGTTAGGATATCCCCAATAAATGCCTTAATACCTTACATATAACGTTCATTATAAGATAATTTGTAGTAACAATAAAAAATAGTTTCGTACCTAGAAACGCGATCCGATAAAGTTGATTGGAGAGTCTCGTGGTATTTCTGGTGTCTCTACTACCTGTAAAGGTGAGAGAGTTAGCTCTAGCATCAGCTGCGTTTAGTTTAGCATTAACAGCAGCTAATTGACCTGGAGGAGCTGGTGGACATAGAGCGTTTAGAACTACGGATACTAGATAGCTGACATCGGATTGCCGAAGAGGTGGTACGTCTGCAAAATAAGAAGAAAAATTGCTTGACATATGTCTTAAAGTAAAGAAAGACCTTTCGAATATGTTTATAAAATACAGGTAAACAACAGTTTATACAAAACTTAAATTACAAAATCAAATTATCAACTTTAGGTCTTGATGGTGTTCATAACCGGTAGGGAATTTTTGATAATTTGAGGTAACTCGAACATTGTTTCTCTGCTACTATGAAGTTTGATTTTAAATACTTATTCTAATAATAAAGGCATTTTAATAATAACAAGAGAAGTATACCTTTTCTGCCGCTTCCAACACGTAGACAAAGTGGCATGAATAAGTTCATAAGCATGTTTTCAGTCTTTTCAGCAGTTTGGAATATCGCACTGCCGCCACACATTTGTTCCAACGAATAACTATCCTGTTGTAAGAAAAATATCGAAATATCAACTTTAAGATAATTATTATTCAAATACTTTAAACTATAAGCTTCGTAATATTATTATACTATAGCCAAATTCGATGAAGAAGGTTTAATAACAAAGCTATGCCTAGCAACCATTGACAGGCAGATGTTAATAACCTTTTTATACATATTACAGTGTTTTGAAAATTATCTAATCTTTATAATGTTGTGCAATGTTTTAAAGCAATTGATAACTTTATTTGGAAGGTTAGTTTAAAAGTACAAAAAATGTTTTAAAGATCTGAATTAAGTTATAGGGCTGTCAAATAAAAATAATTCCAGTTTTATTGCTACTTTCCATAATATTGTAGTTTCTAATAATACTCGGCAGAAAAAATATTACTCGTAAAATTATAAAGTAATGAGCAGTATTCTGATGGGATATTAGTTTAATATATTTTTTATCATTTGAGTTGTGATGACTCTAATTTGGTTTGTTTACAGTTATTATAATCTAATTTGGCTGTTATATAGTAAAATTTCAAATAAAGTTCTTATCAGTTGTAATTTTATTATATCAAAAATGTAGGTAGACTAGTTCCAGCTTTAAAATTATATTGCTTTATTTAGGGTTATGTTAGAAATTTTAATACCCGCTATGATCTAAAACAGAAAATGTTTATGAGGTTACTTACCCCTGTATTAATGACTTGCAATGCGATCAGCCTTACAACAGTGCTGCAAAAATGAGGAGGGGGTGGTTGTGACATAAGCGCAGCAGTCGCCGACGACAGATTCTCACCGGAATTATTTTCGGATACTATAAGAGCCTGTGAAAAATACTCACTATAAAAAAAATATAGTTACAAATACTACATACATATTACGTATGATATTTTGTCGAGTAATTCTTCATACTATTAGATAAAAATTTGAAGTCCCAATATCTCATTTTAAATGATAAGTGTATACTGAAATCTTAAAGTAAGTATTTTATGCGTATGATGTCTTGTAACAAGAAATGTACCTGCACAGTATTAAGGAGCGTCTTCACTTGCTGCCAGTGCATTATATATGGACATCTTATCATAGTTTCGTATACACCCTTCAAGAGTACAGCGGCCGAATCCCAGTCTGTATTTCTCTAAAATGTTAATTAAACTATTAGTCAGCTATAAGACAAAATAAAAACGTAATGGAAAAATGGATACTGGATAAGTATTGTTTGGAAAAATATAAAAAAATCACTATAAAAAGGTTTTGTCGTTATTTTCGTAGTTTCGTAGGCACAGTAATTATTACAATATATAATAATATTAGCTTTCCGCCAGCGGTTTCGCCCGCGTGGTCCCTAGAGAATAATTTATTTGGATATCGATTCATATCATGACATGGATAATTACAATGACAAATTGAATAGTAAAAAATGGTTTCTATGGTAACTTTTTAAATATCCTTTATTTGCCGTTTTTCGGGATAAAATCGCATATAATCTTAGAAGTAACGAAAACATGTCTTTTGTTTTGTTGTGGTCTAATAAATATTAATATTATATCATGTAGCTTCCTGTAGGTGAAAAAATTGAAAAATCGGTCTAGTAGTTTCGGAGCCTATTCGTTGGAAACAAACAATCAAAATCTTTCTTCTTTTTGATATTATTATATAGAAATATAATTTAAAATATTATTTTCTCACCCGTATACTGGGCTTCTTGGCGATTTTAAGAAATACTTTGTCAAGTCGCCTGAGTATCATAATGAGGGCAGGTCTCAGAGCATCGTCTGCCCAATCAGCAGCTGGCAACACTTGTGTCATGTATCGTTGTAAACCACGACAGCCCATAGACTCAGGGTCGTATGGCGATACTTTCAGGAGGGAATGTGCTATTTCCGCGAGACGCTGCAGCATAGAACATGAAGTTAACGCTAATAAATAGTGCAAATGGTAACTATTCTAAAGTTTTCACTAGTGGTATACAGAGAGCAACGATTAATAAAATATAACAATAATATAGTCGGTAAAATACGAGTCACGTAAGTTGAACCTAAATGGTGATTTTCCGCGCAGGTTCCGGTTTCCAAAATACTTCGATTGATATCTGATAATGTACCATAACGTATTCGCCATTCTGATTCAGGTTACGTGCCACGCATTGGAATACGTTACGAAAGTCTCCCATATTCCAAATATGGATTCTGTCGATTAAATTTCGCGGACTATTAGAAAGTGGGAGACTTTCATGCCAGTTTTCACTAAACTTAGGATTCACCAAATCTGAAGCCTAAATATTTGGGCATTATCTAAGGTGAAAATGCGTTTCACCAATGAAAAAGAGTCACCTAACGATTTTGGGTAAAGCTTAAAATTAAGACATGCATTGATCGGCGCCTAGCACTGGACATATTTGTAATATGACAGATACATTTACTCTTTGACCATAATGGATGTGTCAAGGGACAAAATCAATTTTATAATTTTGTATTTATATATTAGGAATAAGAAATAAACAATAAAGAGATAGTCTGAATTTTCAGACTTTTTACATTTGGATATTGATGACTGGTGTTTGGTAGATACAAGACCACGATTATTTTTGGTTTGTTACTTCAAAATATACATTGTTACCTGTAATGAAAACATAAATAGCTCTTTAATATATTAAAGAAAAGAAGTCGAACTGAAGCATGCAAAATCTTGGACAAACTTAGCCTACCTAAGCAAATGCTTAGTAAGGCATTACCTAACATTACAGGTTTGGTGAAATAAAAAAATCTGCTTAAGCTATTTTTAATATTAAGTGATTTCTAGTTAAGCTATGCCTTATTCTAGGTTAGTGAAAATGGGTATTAATGTATTTGTCAATGAATGCATTACAACAATTTCCTATAACGTATCTTTATCACCGATGAAAATGCCCTTCAAAGACAATTTTTTTAAGGTTAATTTTATTAATGACGTGACTACAAGGTCATGCTGATATTCGTAAGAAAACAATCGAAGTAGCTAATATTATTGGACAGGAGAACCACTAAAGTGGCTTGAGTATTTTTCTTAATATTTTTTTTATATTTCACATCATTGATAGGTTCAAGAAGTACAACCAAAATTATTAATTGCATCATACATAAAAACACAGAAAAATGACAAGAGCAAGATCAATTTATCTAAAATCTGAAGGTAAATATAGTTTTTATCGCCTTCCATATTTAACTTACAGCGTGCGACTTGGAGTCCAGTAGTTCTACAGGTTTGCCTTCACTACCACCGCTGCCTTTGGAACCGTTGAGATCTAATAATCTGGTTGTTGCCCTTCCGATGAACTCTCCGACTAAAGACAGTAGAACGTCGCGTGGACGGCGATATTCTGCTCGCACCAACTGCAAATGCATATATGACAATATGCAAATATGACATAACTTATATCTTATTTTTTTGTAGTATTTTTCGCCATACAATAAATTGTAAGTATATTTTATTTTTTGCAGAAGCAAGTTATTCTATAACAAGATTTATAGTGCGTGAATCACAAGAACCGAAACGCGGGCGGCAATGACGGAGCATTGTGTGGTCAGACTTCAATACACTAAATATAAACATTTTTGTTCCGTGCAAGCAGTCGTACTCCTCATGTTTATTGCAATGTGACGTCACGGCTCGAAATAACAATTGAAACTATTAAATAAAAATGTATTTGCTCCTATTTAATATCACTTTTTGGAGAAAAATCAATCTGAAATAGATTTAACATGAACATTTGAAAATTTTTAAATATTTTTCCGAAAACAATCAATTCTAGGTTATTCATAACGTAAACAAAAAGCAGTAGTAACCTCAGAATCTTCAGCTCCCGTGAATTCTGGAACTTGTATCTTGGAGTTGTCAAACTTAGAGTGTGAATCATCAAAGATGATGTTGGTAGCGGTCGAACGAGGCACTGCTCGCTGCGATGATCCTTTGTGTTCGGGTGATGTTCTGTAGGGGCCGTTGTATGATCTGATATGAGTAGAGGATATCGTAAGGTACTTTCTGTGTAGGTATTTCATATTTCGTCGCTAATTGCAGCAACAGCACACAATAACATCAAATATTTTACTATCTCAAATTGACTGCAACACTTAATGTGTTGCCAGAAGAGCTCAAAATCGATTAAGGAAATTTGATATTTTGTAGTAACCTGACGTGTACAGCACATTTGAAGCAATACCGCGTGATACAACAAATTGGCTATATAACGTTTATAATGATATGTCACTACTTTATCGGATAAATTTTGCAGCGCGTATCCAATAATTTACAGGAAATTCCAAAATTTTACAGCCACGGTACGTTATTTGGTACCGCTCAAATCGCAACTGCATACCAAATGAGCGAAATATAAACTTTTATAGTATTGCATATACGTTTTTAAAAAATAGAACTTCATATCTAAATACAATTAATTTATTTAAAGCTATGGATTGATTCAATACAACCTTTAATTTTTTACTAGTTAATTAGTTTAAGTCTCTATTGAAAAAAGTCAATTTTAATATTAGCGGTATTGTTATTCGAATGACGATTACAGAACTACTAACTATTACTTCTACAAAATTAGCCAACTACTACTGCTAACTTACTTAGACAGTCCTTCACAGTTGTTCACTAATGTTTTGATGGCGATGGCTAGTTGTTGTATGATTTCTTTTTCAGTTTTACCCTCCCTGTTATATGTTGGTAGTTGGATTTGTTTCACATAACAGGGTAGTATCGCTTCGAGTATGATCTATAAAGAATCAATTATGTTAGTGTCACATGACGATGGTACACGTGTTGGAGTCGTCAAAGCGTTGACGGAGCGACAGAAAAAATCAGCATATTATTCATTGCTGGGGTGCAAAAGACCTCTTTAATAGGATCCTATAAAGAGAACGATTTTGGCTGAACGAATTGGTGAGTGAGAACGACTGCAGAATGGCTTGATGTGTTTTCTGAGCAATGAAAGACGAGATTATAAATTTTTGGTCACCCCTCTGATGACCAGCATTTGTCAAAGTTGCTGAACCTTATTAATAGCATATTAAAAGCACTAATTACTGCACCACTGAGTTTATTACGATCTTAATTTCTATTATAAATTGAATATGAGTAGTTAACGATAGAACTATAAATAAAATTAAAAAAAAAAATACTTACTAGCATCTGGTATCCTCTCATGCTTTCAGCAGAATAAGACACGACCATAACACAAAGGCTAATGCAATCCAAGACGTTCACCATTTCCTCCTCGTCGCGGTAACAGAAGTCTATGGGTTTGAGTGGTTTTTCTTCTTTTATTAACTCTGCTATGTGCAAAGGGTCCGGCGATGGAGTTTCCAAACTTAGCAGGAGATTAAATAGGCAGCTTGATTGTACCTTAAAGTAGTGTTAAATTTGAAAATGGGGATGGCAAGTAAATCGCAGATGGCGTTGTCGTAGCTTCTTGCCTTCGTATAGCTTGATCAAATAAGCACAAAAAAGGACACAACCATTCGATTGTAACATTTATCATTAGACACGTAGGCAACAACTCAAGCACATCCTACGACTACGTAATACTTCTTAAAACTACGAGATGACGTTGAATAAACCGTTTTACCGATTTAAGGTTTTCACGTAATAAGCAGTAAGTAGATTTTTAACTGAACTTTAAGAAATTAAGTACGTGTAAAGACACGAGTAATAAGTAGGAAGTTAATATTTTGTCAACCACTTATATAACTTGCTACTTATTAATTATTTGTGTGTATACACGTACTTAATCACATAAAATTCAATAAAAAAATATTGACTTCTAATTAATTACATGTAAACCAGCCATTAGAGTCACTAATTATATTATATATTTATTTTCTTTACATGTTTTTGTCTTTTGTAATGAAACTACAGCAACGCCATTAGGACAGTTGCTTTCCTCAATGAGGCTTCACCAGTTTGTGTTACTTAATCGCAAATTATAAATTGAACTTTGCTGAAAAATTGTTGTTGTATAAACGGCAGTACTAAAAGATGAAATAAAGCTTATATATAACCACTTACTTTACTTGCATCGCCGTAAGTAGATTCTTCATCTGTGTCAAGTATAGCAGAGACCGATCCAAACATTTGCAATATGAATGGTTTCCTATTCAGAAGGTAGAACTGTTTAACAGCGTATTCTATGGTAGTGGTGACCAATTTGTTCGTTTGGAAATTTGAGTATATTTGTAGTAATGTCGGCATTATTAAAAGGTATCTGAAAAAGCATAATACTGAAATTATGAATGAAATTAATGGTATAAGATTTTATAAAATGTATGTGTGGTACGACTAATTTCCATTAATATTAACTTATATTTCATATAATACGAGTTAAATTTCAAAGTCAAATGTCACACAGGTTTAGAATGATAATTAATACTTCAAGTGAAATGGTGTAGAGATATGCGTGCTTTATTGGTCTCTTATAGTAACCATGTCTAGGTTTTCAGTCGTTAGTACATTAATATGAAAATTACTATAATTTGTCTTTCATAACTTTTCATCTGGTTTATATTATTGGTAAAGATGTAATTTTATTACGTCGATTAAAAAAAAAGAGATTTAGCTTTTTTTTTAAACTGTTGGAAATTGACTTTTTGGCGTAGGATCGGTTCTTAAACGTAAACACAAAATACTACATACCCGTTGGTGGAAAATATACTTTTAAAATTGAATGCTGCGTTAACGTAAGTCGCAATAACATATCTGAGTATAAGGGAATCTTCACTGTGCAACATCAGAGCACCGTTGAGAACGTTCAGAAACAGATGGATATCCCTGGATGACGTGAAATTGCCGGCCATAGCTTCGAACATGCGTGCTATTAGGCGGACCCACCTGAAATTGTTGAGTCTCATAGAATAGAGTTATTTTTTTAAATAATTATTCTTAATATACATTTCAGCTGAGCTGAACGAGTTGTAAAGTAAACATAATCTATTGGTTCTAGGTGTTTTATTAATAATCGACAAAATACACTGTAGAATAGTGGTGTTCAAAATATAATAATAGTGTTACCCATAAAGCAAATATTCCAATAATTAATATATTCGTGGACTTTGTAACCGACACATGGCACAGACATATGAGATTAAATAGGTGTTTATTTTTTTGATATAGCTAGAACTATGATTTACGTGGCTTCGCAGAGTTTCGGCCATCCATCCACTTATAAGCGTTTGCGAAGCTAGTCTTTCATTTTAGTATACCAACTGTTCCTACTATTAAATTAAACTTACATGAATTTATGTAACACGTCCAATCCCAAAAGCGTAGACCCTAAAGGACCGCGACTGTACAGTGTCAAATCAGCTTCGAGCGCCTTTCGTGGAAACGACGGCAATTTCATCAGTTCGTCGTGTAAAAACACTACACGTTGAACAACCTGCATGGAAACGAAAACATTTTTGTTTTAGTCATTTCAAAATAATTCTGCAGCCTAAAAGTATTTACTCTGACGAAAGAAGTTTCCATTTATATATGTAATATATATATTTATAATCAAGTAAATTTTTCTCGAAGGCTCTTCGAGAGTTTTGATGTCACAATATACAATTTGCAACGAAATAAAAATAATAACTTTGTTATTTTCAGGATATTAAAATAATTATTTCATTATGAACGTCTTAATACAATAATTTTATTATTTATCAGATTTTTATTTATTTTAATAGTGTTATTGGAAACTTCCTAACTTATTAGACTCATTAAGCTAAAATTTTTTATAAAATACCATGTCGACGTTTTTGAGAATCGCCCAGGTTAGCAGAACTTTTCCTATCTCGACGAACTTTTGGAGCAATTCTTGCTTTTGCAGCTTGTTAAATGCTTCCTCAGGCTCCATGTGCACTAGTTCTAACTGAGGGTACTGAGAGCGTTTGAAGAAGTAATGATCTCGCACGTAACTCTGCGGATTGTGGATTTGACCTGAATATAGACGAAAAGAGTGTTGTGTTTTTATAATGTTAGCGAAATTCAATTAACGATGGTGAACAATGCAGTGTTTAGCAACGTTTCAAGAATAAACAAACAATAGGTATTCCACGTCACTGGGAACTGTCATAAACTCATTTAGTAGGCAATGAAAAGGTATTTTTATCATTCAAAAATACTTGAATTAGGATGGTTTTTTCATCTAATTATAGATATCCATGAAATTAACTCACTTTAGAAAAATGAGAGCAAATTTTAATAACAATGTGAAAAACCTATAGCTATGATGTAAAAAAAAATCTAAAATAAGGTGTGATCGTCGAAGTAGTAAACGGTTAGCCAATATTTAAAAAAAAACGCAAACTATTGATATAAAAATTACTCACGTGTCTTGAAATCAACCAAAAAATGTTCCATGTGTAAATGTTCAGGTATACCGAAGAATTCAAGTGATTCCTTTAATATTTGAGAGAAAACTGTATCCTCTTGTACTGGGAACTGAGATGGAATGCTGCCTTCGTTATCCGCTTTAGAGAGAAAATTATAATCATAGTTAGCGAACTTTAAAAAGGAGGAAAATAGAACAAGTATAGATTGTTTTTATGTACGTCCGTCCGTACATTTAGTATTATTCTCGAATCGTATAACGATTTTTAATTTGAAAGCTTTATTATAAATTGTAGTCTCTTCGATAAGCTTTATATAATTACTCGATATTTTTTCGTTTCGGTTTTTCGCCAGCGGCAACACCCGCCTGGTCCCCAGGGAACTGTTTTTTTGGCTATCAACACATATCGTGATATGGGTATAATTACAATGAAAAATGAATAGTAAACAATGGTTACTAAAGTAACGTTTTAATTCCCTAGATTAACTCCCACTTTCATCCCTTTATTCCTGTTTTTCGCGATAAAATATAGTCTATGTTCATTGCATATGATGTAGCTTTCCGTAGATGAAAGAATTTTTAAAATTGGTCCAGTAGTTTCGGAGCCTATTCGATGCAAACAAACAAACAATCAAATCTTTTCTTTTTATAATATTAGTATAGATTAGGCAACACACATACAGGCGACGTTTTCTCGTCGTGACATATTATTTGTCACCGTGCTCTTGTTATTTGTATGTAAGTAGGTGACAAGTAGGTATTTGTTACGTATTCAAGTGCGCGCGCCACTTTGTAAGTATTTTCAGGTACGGTGGGCGGAGACATGGATATTACGTCACTTACATGGCCCATGAACGATAATTTTCTTAGCAGCTGGAACGTTAGCAGTGAGTAATATAGAAGCATCGCATTGTTCTTTGCGCAAAATCTGTTTTAAATCTTTGAACATGATACCGTGGACACTGTGAACGACCTGAAAGAAATATTGTTGTTTTTTTATTTGTAAAATGATGACAACCGTGTAAACAGGTATTAAGGTAAGTTTATTATAATACCTACAAACAAAATTAAGAGATTTTTGAATTTCTAATAATTTCCATTTCCATGTAATGAATGTCGACATTTTCCTTAAATTGTATCGGTTTAGCACAAACGCTGTATTAAAAGTGGCAATTGGCTAATTGACAGTTAAAATAATAATGCATGAAATATGTTGTAAATAGTATGTTAGTCCGCGAAGCAGAAGGTCGCTCAGAGGGCAATGGAAAGGGCTATGCTCGGGGTTTCTTTGCGAGATCGAATCCGAAATGAAGAACGAAAGTCACCGACATAAATCAACTTACAATTTATAATGTGTGGATTACAAGAACCGAAACGCCGGCGGGACATGAAGGAGCATTATGTGACGTCACATTTCAATGAACTAAACTTGAATGAGTTTTGTGAGTGCAATTAGTTATGATTATATGAAATGTGACGTCACAGCTCGAAATGTAACGTTTATTTTCGCGGGCCAAATGAAACAAATCTGATAGTGGTTTATTATGATCATATGAGAGTTTAAAAGTATTTTTCCCAAAACAGTCGAGTAGTCAATTCGATACGTTGCTACCTTTCAAAGTTACAAGCAAGAAAGAAATTAATTATTCAAAGAGGAAGAAATATATTTGTCTTCTATTTATTACTGTCAATAATTATAAAATAAGACTTACCATCCATAATATGGAAAGCGCTGCACCAATCAATCTCTGTCCATCCTCATGTGGTGATCTTACGTAAAACATGACGTATCCTATGATGTAATTGTAGAGTGCGAACGCAGCCTGTTGCGGCAGACGCGGAATGAAGCGGATCAAATGACGTAACAGCTTGAACATTTCATCCTGGTGGTCGCGAGTTAGCCTTTCGAGTACATGTCGGAGGAATAACGCGGAATCCTCTACTAAACAACCCCATATCACCTGTCGTATTAAGAAAGATATTTATTGGATTTACGCGTGTACACCTGATTTGTTTTTAAGATTAATTATAATTCCTCAGTTATGATGTTTAAAACAGATCGTTAAAATAATAATAATTTATTTCATTTTTTATTTTGTTTATTCCTTCGAAGTCTTCGATTGTTTCATTTTCATAATTGTTTTCATTTATTTTGTCATTTGCATTGAGTTACAATTTGCTTTCTATTTTTCGATATATGTTCTTTTTGTGTTTAAATTTTATTTTTTAAAATATAATCTTACCTGATAAGCTACTTCATATACTGAACATCCATCGTGTGATACCGCAGCATCGTCTAAAAGTGATATAATTTCAGCTACTGCTGAACATAATACAGAGGGAAATAATGCTGAAGCGACTTGAGTATGGTGAGAGCCACGTACACCTTCTACCATTTCTTCGTCAGCAGGAGCTGGAATGTAAAACTTTGAATAATGAAAACTAAACTAACTAATTAACAGAGTGCGAATGGATGAATCTTTCCATAAGTAATAAGAAAGTCTACTGCTAGACAGGTAAAAACCAATTAAAATACGTTTTCATTGTGTCGTCAAAATACTTGAACGATATATTTCAAAGCCGATATCGAAGGAACAGCGACATCGATATCGGAAAAAAACAACATATCAAATGAAATCCTAAGATTGTTAAAATTTTGTAACCCTGATTTTTTGCTTTGAAATTTGTAGTAACTTTTTATTAATACATTATGTCCTTAATTTCAAAATAAAGTGTTATTCTTATTCTAATCGCAATCTTTTTACAGTGGCAATAAGACATTTCCTAATGTGATAAGGAGCATGCCTTCTGAACGCTTCGTATAGAATGACAAGATAGAGAAATTTGTGTAGACCAAACGTCACGTTTCTCGGGTCGAGTGCAAGATATCGTATGAGCGCATCGGAGAAAAGCGTCATTTGAGTTTAAACTAAACGCTCTCAAGTTCTTCCTGCTACGCGTAAAGAATTCAACATTACACGAAATAGGAACAGGCTTACCGCCGCCACTAATGGACATATTGGTCGAATTTTTTTAACATTTAAAATTAAACGTATTTTATTTACATATGGTTTTTACAAACAAATTTTTTGAATTTACTCTAAATTCAATAATTATATCGATAAATATCGATACAATATATCGTTCATTAATAAGAGGATCATTAATGAATACAAGCAATAAGTGTTAATGTCTTACGTTCGATATGGTCGTCTGCAGCATGATCTAGAGCTGGTTCTCTCGCAGCCTGTCTAGTTATAGGTATAGTTGTGATAAGGAAACTCTCTCTCTCGGCACGTTTCTTATCATTGCGCTGCTGTAACGCTCTCTTTATTGCTTCCGTTTGTTGTTTCTTTCTTGTTTTAGTTGCGGTTACTAAAGATCTCTGTAGCATAAGAAGGATAGTATCATACCATTGCGAAGCGAATAGAAATGTGATATTCATAAGTGGGATCCAGGATCATAAGTGGTCGAGGTCGACAGGGGTCTTTTACCTCCGGCATCTTATGAAAAGCCAAAAAACAGCGACAAAATTTTGTCAAGTGGCTCAAGAAATCATTAAAAGAGGGTATAGGAGGGATACAAACATACTAAATATGGTATATCTTACATGTCTCTCTTGATTGAGGGTCATCTCCATATCCTTATCTTTCACTTGCGGGCTCCAAGGTGGATCAACAACGGCCAATGATTCTATTCCAATTTTCGGCGAAGGCAGTGTGAATTCGATACCGGGTGGAGGAACCTTGAACGTCATCGATGCACCTTCCTCCATTCGGGGCCAAACTTGGTACCGAAGTTTCCACATCACTTGAAAACGCAGTATAGCGTTTATTCTGTAAAAGAGTATATCAGATAAAACCTAAGAGGTGTAGAGAGAGTCCACTAATATAAATATCTTGGCACACGTGGAAACGAAATATGGGACTAGAATCAACAAATAAACGTTTGGTTTAAACACGACACGAAATTTCCGAAAAAGACACCTTTTATCAAAATGAGAAATATATTGTATTGTTCTGAAATAAAACTTATTCTATATGGCAGCAAACAAAACTGCTACTAATGTTCCGTATTAAGTGAACAAATGAGTATCGATATAAATGACCAGCGTGTTTTAGTGTCGCGAAAATTGATAGAAATTGTTTAAAAGCTCACGGTTATATGTCTCAGAGACAAGTTGCGACATGATAGTTACCAACAGCTTCCACTAATAATAATAAGTAGGAGACGTGCTAGAAGACTTAAGAAATGACGTGACTGAGGAACATCAGAGAAACGAATCAGATCGCAAGCATCGAACAACTGTGAGGATGGCCAAGGGAAAGTGAGAAAATCGTCTATGGACCATCTCCAGTAGGGCAGAAATAAGTGTGACAAGTGTCGTCATAGGCGTAGACAACTTTTATAATATTTAGATTTTCTAGATATACATGAAATATATCTATATATATATACAAATATAAAAGTATTTAAATCAAAACTAAAAATAAATTTAAATATAAAATTTCCCGCGAAAACGCTAACTTCTGTTAGGGCGTCGGTATGACACGCCCCTCTTAAACTAATATAGTTCTATGAATGCATTATTTAATTCATAAATGAATGCATAGTTTAATTCTCCAAGATCTGATATTATTATTTATAATTAATTTAGTCAATATTATAAATATAATAAGCATAAAAGTGTGATTATCGGTAATAGTCTAATTCAATACTATGAGAAAAAAAGTGTATTATTTTCGTTTACCGTCTACACCCGTATTGGCACAAGAAATTAGAGATATCTCATCCATAAATCCGGTCCTATTATTGAGATAGTAATTATCTACCGAATAGCTCACCTAACTCCGGGTTCGGCATGTTTCAAATCCTGGTGCATAATTTCTGAGGCAGTATTGGGTGTTTTGACAGCTGCCAGTATGAATAAAGCAGCTGCACAAGAGCTCAATTCACGGTCTGGTTCTAACAGTAACTGCCAAGCGACCGGAGCAGATTCCGCGAATAGTTCCTCGCTCATCGTTGTGGCGCCTTTGATTAATGTTGCTAACGGTGTATAATGAGCATCGCGCACCTTAAATTAATTCAATTTATTCACTTATAAATTTGCCACAAACATAGCTATTAAGATGACAGAGTTACATTTTTTCTATTACATAATTTTTCGCCTATTACTAAACATGCAAATCTATACAGTGTTACGAGTATTAATTAATTGTTTTTAATTCACAATGTCAATATGTATAATGTAAATCTCAATGTCAAATAATAATTATTACATTTTAGTCAAAAGGTCTATGCCATCGATTCGTAAATCTACGGTGGGACACCTTCTACCGAGAAGAAACGGTAAGGATCTCAGCAAAAGCTGCTTTTTTCTTCCAACATTAAGGGTTTTAGTTTTTTTTGTGGGGAAAAAAAAATATATATAATCTTTGGTAAATGGTAGCAGATCATAAAATATACAATAACTTAATGACAGACGGGCTTCTGAATTGAGATTGAACGAAAACCTGATTAAGTAGAGTTTGAGACGTCCTTAACTTATTTAAAGTTCAATTCAAAAATTCAGAAACCGTGTGTTGAAGACATTCAATAGAATTTTTTTTCTTTCTCGTATCAACTTTAACAACATTGTGTTTTTTAAGCTTTCATGGTCATTCGCACAGAACACAGAAAGACGTTAGAAGGGCCTTGTGGGCGTGGCACTGGAGCCACGATCCTAGACAAATGTACAGGATCGTGACTTCACCACGCGATCGCGATGTTTAGTCATTCACGAACGCGCGCGCGGTAAGTACTGTGAAACAGGCCACTAAAAGTGTTAAAAATGCCGACTTTCGCAGTTATTAATTGCAAAACAAGAAGCCCATCCTCAAGTAGGTCTAAAGGAAGGATTTCTTTCCATTATTAAGTAGAACACTTCTCAAATTTTGTATTTTTAGTCGAAAATCGTGAAATGTTATCAAAAGTGTGACTCACAAAAAATATTTCCAAGAAAATATACATTGCTGGAGAAGTGCGCATATTTATTACATTGCGTCGTACTAAGCACGTAATGTAATGAATATCGCGAAATTACCGTTTTAAATAGCAACATAATAGATTACGGTAGATGGGTAGTGAAGTGCCTGGAAACATTTAATCGATTCTTGGTATGTAAGTTATTAAAAACTAAATAAAAGTATGGCCAATAAAAATAGTGGTAATAAAAAATAAATTTAATCAGAGATTAACCATATTGAATTCGTTTGGAATGCGTTTGTATATTAATTTAATAATGAGTGTGGTTATAAGTCTGTTTTTATATTATTAATATTGTAACAGAAAACTAGTTTTTTTTTTTTGAACCATTAACAACAATACTTTTTAAATCATCGGATTCTGTTCAGGATAAGTTCCAATAGCATTTATTGTACTGATAGTATTTTTTTATTTTGTATATATTTATTTACATTATATTGTTTGTCAACATTACTAGTTTCATTTAAGCGATGTTGCCGATCTTATCTGTTTACTTGATACGAAATCAAGTAACGTAACGTAAAAAAAACCTACTATTATATTATTTATATGCATATATTTAAGCTCGACTAGTACCGATTCAATGTTAGTTCATTAGTAATTTAAATATTTCTTATTGAATCAACCAACTAATTAAGAATTTATATCTAAAGAAAAATGATAATGTCTCATTTAATCAATACAGTTCAATGTATATCCAATATAATATAAAGAAATCATTAATCTAGTATCCTTTCAATTAATCGACTTGTTGTTTTTCAATATCGATAGTAAATAACTTTACGTCAATCACTAGTGTGATATGTCACTATAGATGTCTGTTATGGTTGAGCGTGATTGGTTATAGTTATATTGGAGCGTTCTGATTGGCATGTTTAAAATACAAGTGTGTGCATATCTTTTGTATAATTGGTCTGATTTATTCGTCTGATGTACGGCGGACTAAAAGTGGGGCAAGACTGGCTACATCGGTTTTCGTACAAAGGATGCAAGATCGCCTTTCTAACCTCTTTTCCGTGTTCTGTGGTCATTCGTATTAGAATGACAGTTTTTTTGCGGGGTTGCTACCATGTACCGCGCGTTCACGTGATTGATTTGCTTTTATAACAAAAAAAAAATAAAAAATAAATGATCAATATTTTATTTATTATTGTAACTAGACATCAATATTTTATTTATTATTGTATAAATATTAGTTCCAAATATGACATTTATGATACTGTGAAAAATCAGTTATTAAGCTAAATTTTTCGAGATGCTATCAATAAGTACGAGGGTCAAACTGAAAGTTCTTAGAACTGGCCACTTATAAACAATATAATAAAAAAATAATTCTAAAATTTGAAAATATAACTCTTTGCCAATATTACTGAGTATATATTTCATTCATTTGTCATTTGTTTTACGATTTGGCGGCAAATTGAAAATTGTCTGTGTCACGTCATCATGAATTTAACACGAGAAAATTTTCGTGCAATGATTTTTTATGACTTTCGATGTCATTTAAGTCAACAAGAAAGTTATGATAGACTACGATTGGCCTTTCACGATGAAGCCCCATCTCGTGCGACTGTTTACAACTGGTTTAATGAGTTTAAACGTGGTCGCACTAATCTCACTGATGATTTACGTGAGGGACGGCCTTCTACGGCGACGACTGAAGATAACATCTGTGTTGTGCGGCGTATGATAGAGACTGACAAAAGAGTGACCTATCAACAGATTCGGACAAGCTTAGGCATCGGTATGAGTCAAGTGCACAAAATCCTCCACGAACATTTAGCGGTCAGGAAGCTTTGCGCCCGGTGGATACCTCATAATTTGACTGAGGCTCAAAAACTCCATCGTGTGGATTGGTGTCGTAAAATGATTGAAAGATTTAACGGAGGTGACTCAAATGCTGTGTTCGACATACTAACAGGTGACGAAAGCTGGATTTACTGTTATGATCCTAAAACCAAAAGACAATCTGCTCAGTGGGTGTTTCCTTTCGAGGAGTTGCCAACTAAAGTGAAGAGAGATCGAAGTGCGGGAAAAAAAATGGTGGCCTCGTTCTTTGGAAGGATGGGTCATTTTGCAACAATTGTGTTAGAGGATCAAAAAACAGTTTCTGCAGAATGGTACACTACCAATTGTTTGCCACTTGTCTTGGAAAAAGTTCGAGAGAAACGACCTCGCAGTAGGATCCTCCTTCACCACGACAACGCCTCGTCGCACACCGCCAAGCGAACGATCGACTATTTGGCGACATCAAACGTTGAATTACTGGGTCACCCGCCGTATAGCCCCGACCTCGCGCCTTGTGATTTTTATTTATTTCCAAAAATTAAAGAAAAACTTAAAGGAAAGCGGTTTATGAATGCTGAAGAAGCGGTGGCTGCGTATCGCGATGCCATTGAAGAGACCCCTAAGGACGAGTGGGCAAAGTGCTTTTCCCAGTGGTTCCATCGCATGCAGCGGTGTATTGACGTGAATGGACAATATTTTGAAAAGATATAATAAAACTAATAACTGGCTAATGTAATCAGTTTTTGATTTTCTAAGAACTTTCAGTTTGACCCTCGTACTTTTACAGTAATAAATATAAAATATAATGTTCTTTTATACTCTATACTCATGTCATTATAAGTGAAATGTTAATTTGATAAAAAAAGTTCTTTAAACCTAAAATGTGGCTTAAATATATCTTACCTGTGCTTTCAAATATTTGAGCAACGGCGGAGGGTCTGGAGGCGGGTAAGGCATTGCACCAGGTTTGGTGACCGGTGGTGCTTCATTGTGGGGGAGTGTATGCTCTACGCCAGCCGCGCGATATGCCAACCCACCAGATTCTATGACGGATCGATCGATCCTAGGAATAACAGTAAATAGATTTTTGTCATTCAAAGAATTAAATTTTGACTTGCAAGATTCAATATCTGTTACAATGGAATTTATCCCGAAAAATAAACTCAATGGTCTTGATCAATGAATTTATTGACTTCATAATCTTGAAGTGTTATGGTTCTTTAGCATTAGAAAGATTAGAGGTGAATGCAATAGCTTAAATTTATAACTGTTTCCAATTATTACCGATAAAAAAAAAACCTATTGTCAAAATTGATACAGTTAATCCTAATAATCAGTTTTATTTTGCAATTTACAACGAACAAAAAATGTTCTGAAATATATTTTACCTGTAAAGATATGAAATACTAAGGTTTAAGTTATTATTCCAATATGCACTTTCAGTCCATTCATATCATTAATGTAGCTTGTACTTCTATTATTCATAAAGATACTGATTATAGTAACACTGATACCTATCCGCAGAATGTTCTGAAGGTTTTCGCGCACGTCGGCCACGTCTAGCTCCTCCAGCGGCATCATCGCAACTCGTTGTATTCATTTCAGGTCCGAATTTTTCTCCATATATCTACAAAAGGTAGCATTTTTTGACTATTTTATAAAATTTCATTTATTACACATGACATTTATGTAATATAATGTATAAAAGATTAAATAAAATTGATATAATATCACATAAATTGATTAAGTGCTTTATTAAGTAGCTTTTAGCACTTGCATTATAGAAATTCGAAGCAACTATGAAACCACAACATCCAGATTTTTTTTTCATTGGCTCAATCAGCCATCGAAGCACAAACATCTCGACACTTTAGTCACCGGCGAGTTACTTGGAACTATGGAGGCCACATGAATTACAAGTTAAATGAAAATTTGTTTACTCACTTTTCTTACAGATTTCATTAGCCTTATGCAGGCCCGCATGTTGCGTCGGTAACAATACGGATGGCAGAAGTTTTGATGACAACATACGTAGTTGAATGAACTCAAGAACTTCACCATTACCTGCATAAACAATCGTTTTAACATTTTCTTTTTCAATTGATATTTGCATTACTTTTAATGAATTCTAAGACATTATCTCTGAAATTCTCAGACAATATTCTTGATATCGTAATTATTTTTTTCACATCCACATGACTCGATTATTAAATTGCTCACACATATTTAATTTAACTTTAGTATCGGTATAGCAAAATTAACCGTATTTGATTAGTTGATCTTTCACTTGTTTCAATCTGAATGTTACTTCAAGTCAAACAGTAAAAGTATATTTCTATACTGATATTATAAAGAGAAAAGATTTTATTGATTGTTTGTTTGCATCAAACAGGCTTTGCTGTTTATCAGGATAAAATATGCGTACACATATTTTATCCTGAAAAACAGCAAATAAAGGGAAATGGGAGTGGAAGTTTGTATGGGGAATTAAAACGTCACCATAGTAACGATTGTTTACTATTCAGTTTGCCATTGTAATTATATCCTAGTCATCATATAAATCGATATCTTAACAAATAGTTGCCTAAGGACCACGCGGTCGAAGACGCTGGCGGGAAGCTAGTAATATATATAAGGAACTTTATGTTATCTAAAATAATCAGTGTGGATGTGTTGGCAGCTGTGTCTCAGTTTCTCAGTTTATAATAGGGTATTCTATTCTCTTTGAAATGATACTTTTAAAATGACAAAACAAATTTTTCGGAAAAATAAACTCGTATTTTTGCCTTAAAATCAAATCTTTTTTTTAAACACGAAAACGCTGTTCGTCATATGAATGATTTCATTGAGAAATGCACACAAAACAGACGAATAAGGTAGAAGATTAAAAAATTACAATAAAACTAGAACAATGCCATCTAACGATTGATTACAAAATAAAAATATATAAATAAGCTAAGAATTTGATTAATAATCAATAAAAATCCATTTCTGACTCATCTGACGTCACACAATGGTGGGTCGTGTTTCAAGTCACATGACACACGGACAATATATCACGACTATTAATTTTAAGAAAATAAGTTACCTATTCGTGCGATTTTAAGACTCAAAATCAGAATCTATACATTTATTACTCATTTTTTACTACCGCAACTACCCTATTGCACAGCTGTCAACGTTGTCCTCTGTATTGTAATGTGAGACAAACACATATTATGATTTGGTTTACCTTGAGCCACGGGAATCCTTTGGTGTTGTCAGGGGGGTCAGTGGAGTTACTGTCCGGACTGTCCGGTGGGTGATCGTGATCATCAGACAGAACACCAGGACTCTCTTCACCGCCGCTGTCAACTTCAGCTGGCATTATTACAGTCCCCCCTGCAGACAATATCTTTTTGGACAACCTATAGAAATTATCATAAAACTAACATGGCTTGCCGATGTACTTGTGGATTGGTTGTACTCTTAAAACAAGTAAAGGTACATTACAGTACTCGACCCACCGTCGGTGCGGATATAAATCGCACAGTACTGGACTGACCGAACACACATGTATATTTATATGTACTGTATACTATTATGGGGTAAATACAAATTTAATCGACTGAAATTAAATTAGACAGACTCCAAAATGCCATGTGTGGTGGCATTTTAACATGCAAAGGTAGTGCATTGTTATGCACTGTACAGTACATAAGTATATAACGTCAGTCGAGCACGTGCGCGTGTGTATGTACGTATTAACATCTTAGAACCAGAAACGCATTGAGCAATGTACCAACCATACAACCGACCGCTGAACCTTTACGCCGTTAGTACACCGACTCATTCGCTTGCGAATACAAAAATCTGCGAAACTATGTGAACGCGAAGTGTGTGAATCATATAACGCACACACTCATCTCTTCCTAGTATATAAAAACTCGTATTCTTTTTCATTAAAAGGTCTAAAATTGCAGTCAAATAGTCTTATTTAATACCGAATCGACTCATATTGGACACCCTTTGAGAAACAAAATACGTGACATTCGGATAGTCGTCAGAAATCAGGATGGGTGGCAACCCTGAATGCGAAATATGTGCGTCTATGCAACGACCTTTTGCGCAGTTGATTGTAAAACCATCCTGACATGGACGCAGCTATTTCTATTCATCGAGCTAATAATAGAGCTAAACAAAACACTCACAAATGCGATTTCGCAAATGATTCCCGTTTGCATGTGATTGCGTCAGTGTATTAACGGCGTTAGTTTGTTGGTCAAGAGTGCACTGAATGTTACAAACTAATGGTTGGTTGATGGACGTCACTAAGCCGCATCATACGTATCGACGTTCGGTGGAGCACTGTAAAATTGGCAACTTTAACGCGCTCTGTCTTACTCTAAACATTGAAACCTAAGTTAAAACAGGAGAGACGAAGAAACAGTCCACGATATATTGACTGTCGATTTTTCAAAGTACAGAGCCAGATGACTACGAAGCGAGGCAAAATGGCCAATGGTGATGAATTACGTATGACCGACACGGAACTCTGGTGCGTTTTTTTAACAGAGGTTTTATAAATCAATCATCATCAGTAGGCAGTGGTCTACGAAATGAAAATTCGCGACAAGCCATATCAGTTAAGCTATAAGTATGTACTATTGCAATACGCACGCAACCCTTTCTACAACAGTAACGAAAGCAGAGGACAAGCATTATCATTTGAAAATCAAATCTAATGGATAGCTAAGTGATCATATTACCTGCCCCGGGATAAATTTCAGAAGTATCACTTCTGTCTGATAGCGATGAAACTTTTCTTCTGCTTTGTATTGAATCTGACCTTCGATTCAAAACTGCAACAACACATAACTATAAACAAAATTTGATCTAACGTACACGTTGTTCGTTAGCGGAGGCTTTAAAGTTACTTTAGGTAGTCATAATCGGAAATCAGAGTCAGAACGAATAATTTTGATGTTCAAAGCAGTGAAACAATTATTGGTTTTATATTCTAAGAATTATCTTACATTCGTCGACTTCCCTGGTGTCCTTTTGTCTAAGTTTTATAGATCGTCGTTTAATAGAGCCATAGGCGGAGTGTGTTTGTTGAGTGTTGCGACGATGCATACATGCTTTGCCGCGCGACCCTAACCGGCCTTTCTTTTCATCTGGAACCGGTGGAATTGCGTCTGCCAACTGTAATAATAAACTGTATTGTCATAAACCAATGTCTATTACATTTTAAAAGGGAAAACTATTATAGATATTATAGATCTCAGAAATTTTTACATGTTTTGTTTAGGGTTAAGTTCACAGGAGCTGAGCTTATAATCGGTATTGTTGAAAACTAGCATTTCTATCTGATTATTTTTTATTTATAGTAGGCTTTCATAATATGTATTCAAACTTGTTCGAGCTGCAACCTTCATACATCGAAAATAATACATTATTTAAACTACTCACGGTAACATTACTACCACCGGAAACATTTTCAGGTTCATGAAGTACGAATGATATCTTCCTTTCTGTTTCCGCACCAGCTATTGACTGCAGACTCTGTGCAGACGCTTGAGAATGTCCCATACTCGACAAAGCCATGCTCCAGCGACGATTTGCTTCCCTATTTTACATACGACCATAATTTTAATTTTACAATAGTCTGAAAGTGGTCTTCCTGTTTTAGCTAATGAAGTTGTAATAGCACTATTTTTCAATCTATTTATGTCACTTTCAGATCGTTGTGCATGCCAATGTAGCAAAGCAATTTTTAATTTTTAGACTAAGACAATCTAATCTATCGCAATTTTTAAACTATTAAAAATTTTGGACTGTAAAAGGGTGTTCGATAAAAAATAAGTAATTTTATTATTTGTGTCAATTATATCCATGTTCTTTAGTTGTGGTTTAGCTGAATTACGTGGGTATTTTACAACATACCATGCAGTTTATTTAGCCGTTAGCACTTTTTATACATTTTGTATGTTATAATTTATTATGCTGTAAATAAGACCGGAATTTTACAGCCAATTTGAGGTGTCGCTAGTTTCAGGGGAATAGCTTTTTGCAGTGAAAAGTAGCTTCATCAATATTAAAAATCAATTACATAAAATATTTAGAACAATTTGAAACTTTACAATGCAAAAAGCCACTTATGCATAGGCCCCTAAAGTGCCAAACTTTTCGTAATAGGTGTAAAAAATTACTAAATAATTTTGATCTGTCAAGTGACATAGGTTTCAAAAGTGTACATTATTCAAGTGTATGTACATTCTATTTTACGCATGCACGCATAGTGCTGTATGCAAGGAAACATGCATTATCTTTTTAGATCACATACTCGACTGGCATTAATGTGTGTTGACTGCTAAGAGCCCTGTTAAAATAAAAGTTGTATCAAATGTATGCACTCTTTTAACACATCATTTCAAACGAACTGAACATAATGAACTCACTTAGTCTTACACAAAATACGTCGTTTTTCCATCCATCTTCGCATAACATAATAACAAAACATAATCAATTTAAACCGTTTATATATAATTACTTACCAAACAAATCTTCAAATAATTCAAGGAGAATTCGTACCTGTATACTCTGTCCCAAGGTCCTCTTTCCTTTAACGATGACCGACAGGATTTTGGTAAATTCTGATATGTTTCGCGTAGAAAAGCGGTGATTTCGAACAGTAGCACGCAGGCAACTAATCTCAATGCCCGAGGGCATTCGGCTCCAATTGGTTTACCAGGCAAACGAATGCTGGCTAAAACAAACAATGGCGAATTTCATTTGAATATTTCAAAAACCTAACAGTTTACTTTCCTATAATAGCAAGTACCTTCGTCAAGGAAATCTTCTTCTTCGTCTTGCTGTAAGAGCTCACGTTGTCCATCAGGGTCAGTTATCAGATTAGCAACATTTTCGAGATGCTTTTTGTCTTCGATTAGCATTTCCTCTAGCCTGTTGCCGATAGCCTATAAAAACTGCCTAGTTAGTTCCAGTATTAAATAATATGTAGCATTTAAGTTTGAAAAATTCATTTTAAATTAATTCTTACTTCAGCCCATTGATAAAAAAGTTTGCCAGCGAGACGTCTTCTCAATTGTGGACTTGATGAGACTGCAATAAAAATTAAATATTATTTAACAATACATTACATAAAAGGATAATTATATTTTTGCAGCTCTTACCAGAATTTTTAGCGATATTTGATTTAAGCCAATACGGCCACTGCCCTTTGTTGCAGTTGTGTACTAAATGAGCGCATTCCAGTATAATCGCAGCTCTCCCAACGACGACCGTGTAAGGCTGAAACATTATATTAATTACTAAGATTAACATTTTGCTACAGTAAGATAATTAATATAACAGATGTAGTTCATTGTTGTAGCTGTACAGAAAGCTAAATTTTGTAGCGCGAGTAATCCTGTTCAATCAGATTGATTCAAATATCGCACAATCGGTTGATCCTAGTGCTTGAGTCCGCCGAGTGTGAATTAGACGGCCACATGGTGCGTTGTATTATACACCTTATTAATATTGAAACAAGATTCATTTTAAATTATAATCGTATGTTCAGCCATCGTCATATCGTCAGTACTGTTCTGCGTACTGTAATTTACAATTTGAAAATCTTCTATAAGATTACACGTGTTACACGATTGTTTGTGTCAATGTGTTTTTGAGTAAACAAGTTAAACAAGAATAGATTAGAATAGAATAATTCTTTATTGCACAAAAACACCAATAAAGGTATCAATAATATAGAACAAATAGTATAATCGGCGGCCTTATCGCTAAGAAGCAATTTCTTCCAGGCAACCGTTACCGTTTGGAAATTAATTATTATTTTTCATTGCAGCAAGAAAGCTTTGGATCTTTTATAATATACTAAATATATGATGAAATATGGCTATTATTATTAACTCTTCGAGTTTAACTATCGTTTAACTTCGAGTATTAACTCTTCGAGTTAATAAAAATTTATTAAAATATATTTGCAAAAAAAAGACATATGTAAAGCCTTACCAAATCTAACAATGCTGCCATGAAAAGAGCGTCAGGTGTTGCACCAGGTTGGGTGGCATCCAATAAGAAATTGAATCGCGCCATACCAGCGTATAGCGGCGCAGCTGCCACTAGACGTCTACGTTTCAACACTACCACTTCTGATTCCCCACCACCAGATCCACCTTCAGCTGAACCGCGTCGGGACATATCTACAATATGATTTACATATTAATGTTGCTAATCATATTGTAGATACTTTGAAAATTATTTTAAATTAAAGACGGATCGTGTTTTATAAATCATAAAAATGACAAATGGAAATTTCAAACATGCTCACTCAATTGATGGCACGTTAGAACGTCGAGTGCACTAAAGCATACTTTTTTGCTATGATTGTGAAAGCTTAAAATTTTTCATTAATATATTTTTTTTATTCTCCCGAATCGATTCCATACATTGGGAAAGCCTGAGCCCCAACAGTGTGGGCATTAATAGGTTGATAATGATGATGATGAAGAATAAAAAGTGTTAAGTATAATAAACATCGAATATGCATTCCTATTTATATATAATGTTAGTTATCTAGTTCTGGGAGGTAATGGGTGTCTTACAAATGACCCTGTATATTTTTACTTACAACCACCGCTTGTTTCCTCTATGCTTCCGTCTCTCTTTTTACCCATTTTCCTTAGTCCGAATCTGTTTAGTCTGTCTTCAACGCGCTTTCTTGCCCTGTAACAGCGTTCATATTAAGTGATCGTGACTCTATGGCAAATTTATCACGTTAAATTCTAATCTGTATTGAGCAATATATCAATTTTTTTAAAGAATGTTATATATAAAGCACCATCTGATTTTTAAAAAGGAATTAAGAATTTCAATAAGAAAAAAAATCGATTCACACTTGATAATTTTTCGTGCTAAAGCATAATTATTAAATATTATTATATATTTCTTTATAAGAAATTAAGAGTAGGTCGATGGCGTAGTGGATAAGCGCCGCGGCACGCAATCGTTGTTGTCAAGCAACTATGAGCTACTCCATGCTTGTTGACCCCGACTGCATTTGCAGACGTTATTATCCTCAAATCCGCATTGGGTATTCGTGGAGGTTGATGGCCCATAAGAAAGGCCTGAGTCCCTGCAGTGGGGACGTAAAAGGGTTGATGATTATGATGATTGTAAATAATTACCTATTCAGAGTGTATCCAACACGTCTTTTGACATGTACCGGTCTACTAGACAACGGCGGTGGAGCGTGAGGCGGTCTCGCTAACGATATCATACTACCGGATATAGGGAGGGATTCACCGGATCCGCCACCATTACGGATCAGAGACTGAGATTGAGGCTTTTGTCGAAACCAATTGACTGTGAAAATGTTTAAGTTTTAATTAACAACATCTCATAACTAATAAAGTTAACGTAGATAATGGAGGCCTTATGTTTTAAACATTAATGATTCCTAACTAATAACTACTCTTCGAGATGGAAAGCGATTGTTAAGAAATATAAGTAGTGGAATAGCAAAAAAGTATATTAAATGCTTTGCATTTCATTAATATCAACTATGTTAATTATAACCAAGCTTTTTTTTTTAATTATCAGTAGATAACTTGTAAAAAAGAAGATATTTTCAAGTTTTTTTTGGATGGTAGTTTGTATGTCTCCATTTTATTTATGTTTACACATATCTTTGCCGGATGCAATATGAAGATACTTCAAGTTATGAAAATTGTTGCATCTGTTAATCGATTCTCTGATGTGTCTTCTTTTTATAGTCCACCTTCATTCGTTAGTCTTGATACATGACTAGCTTCATTCCATTTAAGTTGTAATATATTTCTTCGGTTAGCGTAAAAAACTAAAATGACCTTCACTCACCAATGCCGCTGATATGAAACTTGGACGGTATAGACTTTGAGTGCGATATCTTATGGTGGGGAGTGATATCAGCAGAAGACGCGGAAGGGATGGTTCTCTCCGATTGTCGCGGTGTTAATTGGTAACGTCGCGTACGAACTGATAAAGGAGATTGACTTGCTGATTCTTCTCCACCTTCAGTTTCCAATAAACTCTACAACATGATTGAAATCAATCTTATAGTTACTGAATTAATAAACATAAATTAACCTGCTGAATTGTGGGTTCTTTATTTAGGTTTATTTCTTCTAATAATAAAGTGGTTAAGTGAGATCGCCTAACTCTCTAGCCTTGATTCTAGTCCTAGGACACGACACCATATCGATGTTATGACGATATTCCGTTTTATGTTATACACTTTATTGCTCACACATAATTATTAATAATAGATTAACAATACAGGTACTAATGCTAGGGTGGGCAAAGGCGATCTTATCGCTAAAAGCGATCTCTTCCAGACAACCTTTGATTTGTGTAACATTTGGATGGAAAAACCGGAGGTAGTGTGCCAGTAGTACAATAGAAAAAAAGCCAAAAATAATATAATAAGAAAATAAAGTAGTGTGATAATGAAGGAAAATTGAACAAAAATGAGAATTACAAGGTAAACAATATATTATAGGTACAAATCCATAAGATGCTTATGCAATTTAGTTTTGCATGTCGTAGTATGTCGAATAGCAGACGGCAGCTTATTCCAGAGCACAGCAGCTTTAATGGTAAAGGACTCATGGTGGAATCTCGATCTAGTACAAGGAATCTCCAGCACATTATCCGCCTCAGACCGCAGCTCGCGACTATGATTTGCGCCCAGAAATTGGAAACGTTCCCTAAGGTAAGAAGGACTACGCGGATCGTAAAGGATCTTAAACAGGAAAGTGAGGACATGGTCTTCATGACGCAGTTATATGGGGAGCGACTCAAGTTTACGTCTAAATTCAGTTATGTGGTCAAATTTACGCAAACCGTATATGAATCTAATACAAAGATTTTGTAGACGCTGTAGCTTGTTGAGCATGTCTTCATTCAGATCAATGAGACAGACATCAGCGTAGTCCAAAATAGGCATAAGTAAAGAATGCGCCAACTTAATTTTAGTTTTTAAAGGAAGCAGAATTTCCAACGTCTAAGTGCCACTGTGGCAGCATACACCTTCGGCTTACTTCAGCAATGTGCGGAGACCAGGAGAGGGAGGGATCAAAGAAAACTCCCAAGTTTTTCGCTACACTACTAAGAGATAGAGTGACTCCACTCAAGGTAAGGGGCGGAAGGACCATGTGATTAAGTTTTGCAATCTGTCTCGCACCACCGATGATGATAGCTTGTGATTTATTAGGGTTGACTGTAAGGCCGTAAGCTTGACTCCATTCTTGGATATTCACAAGATCAAGATTAACCTTAGCGATCAGCTCATTGATATCGTCGACTGAGGCCTGAGAAAAAATTTGTACATCATCTGCATATAAATGATATTGACACGAGAGAAGGGGTGTGAGGTGGTTAATAAAAATAGAAAAAAGTAGAGGGGAGAGGACACCACCCTGGGGCATACCAGCTTCCACTTCAGAAAAACAAGACATCCTGTCGTCAACACGGACACATTGTTGTCTTCCAACCAGGAAGCTCCGGCACCAACCTAATACTGTATCCGAATAAAATATAGTTCTGAGCATAGCCAACAGTATATCGCTGTCATCAGTATTGAATGCATTACTGAAGTCCAGGAGAACCAATATAGTCACTTGTTGCTTCGACATACCTTATATATGTTATACTTTGGTAAACATATAGGACTTATATATGTTTACCAAATTTCTAGAATTATAGTTTTTATCAGAACGGTATAATTATCTATTTTTGTACTCACGTGAGGTCCAGTTGATGAAGTACTCCTCTTTTTGAAGGTAAACTTCTTGTGGCTGCGATCGTCCGCAGCGCAACCTGAATCCGCCCCTGTATCCGAACCACGTTCGTCGTCTGCGGTACGCGGTACATGCCTACAAAACATATCAATAAATACCGTACTTAATGTAATAGAAATTGGAGAGTTAATATAAAAAGAATCAAAATTATGATATTCTAATTTTAATATGGGTGTAGACAGTAAACCGATAATAAATACAGATTATTATTTTCTGGTAGTGTTTGATATACTATTACCGGTAATCACACTTTAATGATTATTATACTTAGAATATTACTGAACTAAATAATGAAAAGACAAATATTGTGTGCTCGTTGTCACGCGATGTCCCGCCCTTCTTACTCATATCAGAACTTAGAGAAGTCAATCTTATGCATACATAGAACGATATTAGTTTCAGAAGGCCGTGACGTCATAGCGACGCCCTGACAGAAGTGGCGTTTTCGCGGAAATTTTAGAAAATTAAATTTATTTTTACGTTATAACTTATTATATGAATGATAATTTTTTTAGACATATTTGATGTATAATGTCTATCTATAAAATAAAAATATAAACCAAAAGTTGTCTACACCCCTATTTGTACATTATGTAATAAATTTTCTAATACAATTCCAAAAATAATGAATAACAAAACTACACAAACAATATCACATTTGTATGTGATATCTAAAGGTTTGCCAGTCTATCTCTAATAGTCAACCACAATGTTACACCACTAGAGTCTTTAACTAAACCAAATCTACAATTAAACACAGGTATATTACATTTTCTCCGGTGACTGTCCGAATGTACTGTCGATTGCAGAACTCCTTTCAACGTATATCTTGTCATGTACATCTTTGACACTATTTATAGACAAATTTATGCACATTAAACTTTGGTATTTCGTTTTCACAAGACATTTATTATAAAACCATACCTTATTACTCTAGTAGTTTGCATATTAGATTCTTTTTGTTGGCTGTCGGGTCTTTCTGCTGTATCTAGTAGACCACTAAAGGCGACTACCCGAAATATTCCTCCGTGAGCTTCTCTAACATAGCACAACAACAGACGAACTTCCATATATAATTTCTGAAAGAAAGAAGTCATACTTTATATTTCCCGTATATTTTTTTTTATAATATGTTGCTGGGTTCAATTATAAAATCACCTCGTGTGAATTAATTAGGACAGTGGTAGATTTGATAATAAAATATACGATATTTGATCTTGTTTGCTATAGTAATAATGCACATATCGTGCCAACTTACAGTATTGTCTAACATTTTCAGTTCTTTGTGCATTAGAGCGAATCTTGTGACGAGCACTCTGAAAGTGGACTCTATGACGAACGTCTCTATAACTCTATTTGCGTTGGCGCCTAGACCTGCGCCGAAGTTGGTAGCGTAGCCGTTTTGGAGGTGGCTCATGTCTGAAAACTTGTTGCTGCGTTTTTGCTGACCTGCAATCATTTACAGATATGGAGCATAAATATTTTTTTTGTATCGATATTTGCACAGCGCCGCCTACCGCCGTGAAGGGAACTATGATTCCCGATATAAAAATTTGACGTTTGTGTTCGATATCAATTCGATACGTACTTGATGATTGTTTGTGCATAAAAAATATGTTTATTATCTCTAAAATATTTCGTTATTTCCAAACTTTATTGCTTTGGTTACAAGTCTGGTTGTTACAGAAAATTAAAAGCCATGCGATTTTGTTCTTTTAATGTCTTAGTTTAAATGATTGTAGAAATTTGGCCTTTTGCATTTGGTATTTTGTAGTAACTTAATGACCAGTGCGTATAGACGAACTTGGGAAAGGTTTTATTCTAATATTCTAAAGGTTTTATTATATTAAAATATCACTCGAGTGCACTCTTACAATATCTCACTCTCGACCCGTTTGTAGAAGCTTTTGAGTTCATCATGCGTTGTGCATTGTGTGTATAAAAATTTGATTTAACTTTTTAAGACAGTGTATTCCCTGATGACAACACTTATGAACGCGAATGTGAGAGGGTGGATTTCAAATCGCATTTGATCTTGGTAGCGTAGTGGACAAGCGCCGCGGCTCGCGATCGTAGTCGTTAAGCGACTTTCGCAAGGGTCGGTCACGGAATGGGTGACCAAGAAATTATTATCTCGAGCTACTCCGTGCTTCGGAAGGCACGTTAAGCCGTTGGTCCCGGCAGTATTTGCAGTCGTTAATACCCTACAATCCACATTGGGCCAACGTGGAGGGTCATGGCCCATCCTCCTTAACCATCCATAAGGAAGGCCTGAGCCCCAGCAGTGGAGACGTAAAAGGGATGGTGATGGTGAGATAAAAAGTATGTATGTAGAGAAGTGCTAAACGTTTTGGTAAGAAATGTTTTTAAATGTTGTCGTCATAATTTTTATGTTAAAAACTCTTTGCTTATGATACTTACTCATAGGAGAAACCAAAGTAGCCGGTTCAACGCAATAACCCACCGTCGCATGCAGATTATCTAGCACTTCCCTTATGGGTGCGAATTTGGTCATTTCTTTTAGCCGCAAAGTGAATTTAGGTATAGATGCAGCGCGTAGTTCCTTAAGAGAATTTCTGGCTTGAACCCTAAGGCATTCCGCTTGAGGGCCTCTTAAAGCCGTCATGCAGCCATGGGAACAACCTAATTGACGAAGAACCCTGAAATTGTAATGAAATAAACTGTTATAACATATACATTCTTGTATAGTACTAGAACCTTGAGAAGAGAATAAAATTTCTTTAGAAAACGAGCGAAATATATACTACATTAAAGTTCAATTTCAAAGCTACCATCAGTCTTCTTAACAGTAAGTGTTGGGGAAAATTGATATAGATTTTAATTTTACCTGAGTATTATATGCATGATCATGAAATATGGACAATCTAAGTTTTCCTCGTCCTTCGTTTTATCTTTAGTACTATCTCCGCCTTCTATGTTCGTCGAATCTTGACTTTGAGCACATGGTATGCCGGAATCCCTTTCCTATGGACAAAAAGTTATATAACAAAAAAATATATATATTAATCCTATATATTACGGAAGTCTTTACCTTATTCTCTTTGTCCTTGAAATCGATCAAAGGATCAATTGTGCCTATTTGCGGATCCTCCGATGGGTTGTTTTGCCAATTTTTGTGAACTCCTATCTCCATAAGGGTATCCACTAAATTGAGCATTACTTCCATAACTCGAAGGGTTATATAGAAACTGTCCATCGTCGATACTGAATATACAGCCTGCACAAAAACATTCACGTTAAACAGTTTAATGCTAAAATAATCTATAGAAGAAGAGTTTCAAATTGATATATTAAAAGATAATCTACCTTTAAAACCACTTGGAAGTCAATATCACCGTCTTTAGTAATATAATGTACTGAACCGGGAGCTTCTTGTATTTCTTCTACGACGTATGTTATATTAGAATCAGTTTGGGATCGTGTTAGGCTCGGTTTCCGTTCTGGTGTCGGTATATGTTGGGAACCTTGCATACTCACTGAATCAATCTGGGACTCCATGGAACCCTGAAGCATATACATAAATATATGTAGTTTATAAGACTGATAAAATGAAAAATATGTAATAGCCTAAAAAGATAATTTTACATGTAAAGCCTAACGTTGATCAGTGTAAAAAATATAAATAAAATAAACTCAGCTATAAAATTTGCAGTTCAGAGATTAATTTAAACATAACATACGAATAATATGTTTATATATTTGTTTCAATAATAAAATAAATAAAACCATTATGAGTGTGGCAACAGATTAAAATGACCAATAAATCGACAGATTTATGTGGTTTTAATGATTGAAGCTCTTAAACATCACTTTATATTACCTGTCGTGTCTTGGACATGTAATCTGGTGATGGTGTAGGAGTATGCTCTGTTACAGTAATAATTGGGTTGTTTTTCTTTTGAACGTAAGCGGGTATTGTGTGTGATGGTCCGTGCGCTCGCTCGGTTCTCACTTCTCCGATGTATCTAAAATAAGAAGTAAGAAAACTAAACTAATTTAAAAATAAATTGAAAAAATTTAACGGCCGCCAGTAGCAACACACTTAGGTCTATCCCGTGTTAGTACGTTTTCAATTGCGAACATAACCAAGATATCAGAAGTGAACTTAGTATTTTTACTATACAGGAGAGTATAATTATATATTTTCAATTATATACGTCTATGTTGTAAAAACAAACACGCATTAAAGTTTAGAGCGTGATACAACAGAATTGGTAACACTATCTAATACAGGTGGTTGTTGTGAATGTTATGTAATATGACAATTCCAGATTATAAGACTATATTAAGCACTGGTCATATTATTGACAGGGAGGGATTTTACAGATAAAAATATCTCAATTTCGATGATTAATATTTAACATAATTTTGTACTTTGTATATACTTTAGGTAATCATTTATTTAGTTGATTAATTGCAGACATGCAATATTAAAATTTAGGATAGCTTGCTCAATTTTATTTGAAGTATACAGTCTTCACAGATATGATTTTAGATTTACTCAAAGAACAGAGGATAGAGCATTGAACATTTTACTCAAAGCGGCTGGTCTAAGAAATTATCTGAATCAATAGTTGTATCAATATGAATGATAAATTTCTTTTCTATTATTTTTGCGAGATATAAACCATCAACAATGATTTTTGTGCGAATATATATATTTTTCGATGGCAGTTAGTATTTTAGCATAATATTGAGCCAATATTTTTAATGGTGGAAAATTCAAAACAGGTAAGAATAAAATTCAAAATTATTAAATTAAGAATTTTATAATAAATAATAGGGTTAAGGAAAATAATATATTTTAATATATCGGTGAAGAATGTTACATCTTATATATTTTTTTAATATCTACGTCATGCTAAGTATACAGTGACGTTAAGTCACTTTTTTATAGCACACGTTGATGTTAAATTGATAATATACTAGGCACTATTACCAACAAAGTATTTGCTAAAGCATTGCATTTTATAACAAACGGAGGCCTCCGTACAGGCTTCCATTATAATTATGAATATTAAACTTATGTCAAAATACATGTGTAATGATGTGCGTCAGTTTACGTGCATACTATACAATCACTTTGATTTATATTACCGTGTTCGGTGTGTTTCGTAAGCATATTGTGTAGTAGCTTAAGTGTTATCAAAGTAATTGTTATTATACAATAAAAAGAAGCTCGATTTGTTTATTTAAAATGTGTTTTCGGATATCAAATTCTCTAGTGATAAAAAAAAAAAACAAACTAGCCGAAATAAACATGATGCCATTGCATTACCGCTTTGCAAATCAGTGGAGCGATACTTGCATCTAAAGTACTAAGCGTCTAATTTCGTTTATTACACTTACCCATTAGATGCTAACTCATCTATCAAACAGCTAGCGATCGTTTTGTTCGTCCATTATAAAGTGTACGGGATTAAGCGTTATAAAGACGGGAGAAAGAAATAAATTATACATCTTAAAGTAGGAATTCATCACCCATCGTGTAGAAAAATCAAACATGCTGTGCTTCGAACACGAAAATGTTGTGTAAAAGTGTATTCTCAAAGTCACCTCACGTTCAATTATGCATTATCATTAAAAATAAAAAAACTAAATAATCTACAAAATTTCAATTCTAGGTTCAGAACGCGGCAACTAGTTTCTAAATTCGGCTAGAAATTATAGTTACTCATAAATTGAAAATGATCATATTATGTTCAAATAAATTAGAATGTACTATGATAAAGTAAAAAGAGCTTTTATTTGTATTTAATTTAAATTAACCAGTACTCACCTCAAGCTTGGCATACTTTTCCCTTTGATAAGGTTGCACTGAAACAAATCGCCTGTTAGTCTAGGGGCAAAACTAGGGAAGTTTGATCCCAATGCAGAATTTGGTCTATCATCAGCATGATCTAGACTTCTATGGTATTCCTAAAACAATTCGTTTCGAATAGAACATGCTTACAGGATAGAAAGTATAAGAAGAAGTATGAAAAAGAAAAAATATCTACAGATATCATTCTTACTGCAGTGTGAAACGAAAACTTGTGATCTTCTTGTCCGATTTTCTCTAAAGCTTTATCAGATTTTGACAGAAGTTTCGTCTCCACAAATGCTTTTAAGTCGGCCATTTTCATTTTGCGTTTTATTTTTTCGCTAGAACGTCTCATCATTATTGATTCTTCTTCGATTTTCGGGCTTACTGGAAATGGTATTTCTGCTAGTGGAGACATGTCTTTTAATTCTGGAACTTCCATAAAGTTCTTTAATGAGTCACGCTCTTTCATTTCTGGACTCTGATAAACGGATACCTCAATCTTAGGAATGGGTAAAGAGTTGCTTCTCTTCCTTGGTTGCATTTGTTTCGACATATCATCACATATGTCACGTAACCTTAAATATGACAAGATGGGAATTAAGCAGTTCCTTGCTGTGCATTATGATTTTTGTTAGCAAATATTAAACATACCTGTTATATAAATAATGTAAAGCCCAGTATACACCTTCTTCTTGCCATTGAGAAGTAAAAAGACATCGTAATGTAGCGACATCTAGAAAAGTAGCAGCGCATACCTATAACGGAATTTATGATAAATATTTTATGAGCTTTCTAATTGTCGGTGATTCAACTCGCTAAAGTGATCTGAAAATTTCCAGCTGAAATAGTATAAGCGTGTCTTCGATGATGTGTATTCATTGCACATACATAATATGTACTCAAAAATATAATATTTGAACGAAATGAGCGTACTGTAATACGTCAAATATATTTCTAACTATTTTTTTTTTATTAATAATACGTACATGTACTTGTTTAGAAGAAGAGGGTTTCTCAGTAGAAGTTGGAGTACTTTTTTGACCTTGCCCAATGCCACCACCACTATCTGACAAAGATTCTTTATCTGAGGAGCTGAAAATAAAATATTAATATAAACCTTTTCCTTTTAATTTTATCAAATTTAATCAATATTACTTATCATATAAATTAGTAGCGATGTTCGAATTTAACTGCCATATTCTATAATTAAGTTTTAAAACGAAGGTTTTTTAGTTACCTAATGAACTGCCATTGCGAACTAAGCACGTGTCTAGCGCGAGGGGCATGAAATTTAACAAAAAGAACTGATTCGTGACCTACAAAGTTCTATATTATGTAAGAGAAATTGAACTTTATATCTATCATATAGTTAATATTTTGGATTATGTCATGTTAACTGTTGAAATGGTATTTCTTAGGCTTGATAAGACTAGAAGCAAAAATGTACTTTTGTATAGAAAACATAACAAACCTCATTTTTGTAACTGGTGGCAAAGGCTTGATACCAGGTAGAATCTGTTTTGCAGCATCTGATTTTCGAAACTGGAAGATACTTGGATCGGCAGAATAAACTGTATAGGTTTCTTTGATTGCCTCACCAAAGTTTTGTTCTGATGGCAAACGGTAAATGAACTGAAAGAAATGGTAAAACATAAAAATAATTATAAAAATATTTTAAACAGTTAAACACAATGGATTGTGAACTTACAACATGTTCTTCCTCAGTGCTGGAGCTTTCTTCTGGTATTGTTTCAGGAAAGATAGTGTCTTTTGGGGATGAAAGCCATGGTTCTTCTTCCGTGCTTGCCTGTTTGGATGGAGCTTCTGACTGTGATACTGAGACATTCTGACTTGGGGGACTGCCATTAACAGGACCATCTTCCTTTGAGAATTTACCTGAAGAGAAAACAAAAATGTTTTATTGAATATTATTTATTAATTTGAATCATTACCATTGATCAGTTGGTAGATTAATTTTTGGCACTTGTATCATAAATACTCATAGAAAAAAATAACATATATAAGAATTTTTTCAAAAAAGTATATATGAATCAAAAGAATTTTTATTTTGATAGTGATATTATTGCTACAAAATTTAAAATTGAAAGCAAAGTATCTAAAGTGTGATTTTCAGATGGCAAGTTTTAGGCTATGGACAGCTCAGAAGGCATAAAAATTTTAGAATATACCAATTAATGTATTTTTTTTAAACACTTTGTAACTATACATTGCATCAGTTAACATGCATTTAACATTGTTGAATACTTTTTTTTTGAATTCCAAAATCCTAAGGTCTTTGGTGCATCCGATGCATACTTATAATTTTGTAAAGTATTAAACTCGGTTTCCAAATCAAAAAAGGCTTACTATTTTGATATTTTAAAACGCTCATATAGTTGAAGTAATAGAAGATATATGTTACTTTTATTTAAAACCCTTAGTTTTGTACAAATACAGCAATATATTTTAATATCTTTTGTGCTCCTTTTTGACATAAAGCTATTGAATCTTAGTTTAGTTTTTAATTCAGATAAATTTTATAAATTTCCTACCAGTAAATAATTAATCAATGTTAATATGTATGTTACTGGACATTAAAAATGAAAAAATAAAGTTAAGTTTTAGTTGGAGTCTTAAGTATAACACTTACGCCCTAAAAATATATCTCCTTGTTGTGGTCTTTTTGAGAATTTCCCTCCAAGAGGTTTTGGCTTTGGTTTCACTAAAGTAGTAAAGCATGCTGCATCAGGATGGCGAAACTCCCATATGGCTTGCCATAACTTTAAACCATTTTCCAAACGATAGTTATTTGTGAAGTCAGACTCTTTCAGATGTTGAGATATTGGTGCAAATAGAAATACAAAGAGCTGAAAAATTATTGATAATAATTAATTGAAAAATTATAAATTGGAATAATTAGTAAAATTTATTCAAAATATTTTTAGTTGATACTTACTGTTATTGATGGAATGGAAAAGAGATAGTGGAATGGACTGGAATAAAATATTCCATTTTCATAATCATTCTCTGCACATTCATCTGAAGCATCAAGTAGGATCCAGTGAAGTGTATACAAAAGGGTCGACTCCACATTGCCTAGTGACTGCATGTTGTCTTTTACTCTGTGAAAAATAAGACCATTTATTAAATAAAATACTTAACTAAGATTCTCCTTAGTGAAGTATGTATATTTACTACTATTAGTACATTTAATAAAAATGATATACAAGTTCTGGTTGCTTATAAAAATCATCATCATCATGAACCTACATTCAAGTAATATACTTAACAACATTAAAAATATCTTGCAAAGAAATGTCTATGTTTATCTATTTCACAAGGGAACAGCATTTTTATTGCATGAAATATTATGACTGATATTATATATTTTTAGTAGTACCTACTGATATCAGCAGAACTGTAGTCAGATTTTTTGTAACAGCTACTGTTTTTGAGATATAAGGAACAATCACTATTTATAACAAAAATATCTTTCATATGATTTTTTTTCTTCACCTACTTCACAAAGACTGTTTTAAAAGGTCCAGCTGTAGGGCAGTCTTTATGTGGGCATTCCAGTGACCATGCTTGATAGAACCATTCTCCTTATTTTTCATATATGGATGGCTAAAATTTTCAGGGAAACTGGCTAAATTGGCAGTGGAGGTAGGTAGGCACTTTGATGTTCTCATAAAAACCAAGTTGCTGGAAGTGTGAAACCTGTTCCACAGAGCTTTATTGCTTTTATTCCCAAAAAATTGTATGCCATCCTAATGAATTTATTCCAGGCATTTTGTCAATATTAGTCAAGTAATATTAGTATCTGATTAATGTGTTAAGCTCTCTTCATGTTAAATAGATTCATGCAGGAGTACTCAGAGCAGAAGTCCTTTTCATTATTTAAAAATAAGTTTTTTTTCTCCGACTAAAACCGAATAAAACATGATTATGTGTAAATGTGTGTGGGTGCAATATAATATGAGTGTGTGTATTGCAATAATTTAAGTTTAGTGAAATGAGTTGAACGTATAAATAGCAGCTTGAGTAATACCTTTGCTCATTTCTATTTCTATAAAGTATGTTTTTGAATGGTCCATTATTACTGAAATCTACCTGTTGTGTAGTAATGCTGCTAAAGAGTGCATCACATGAGGAAATGCTGCTTGTATCAGTCGCCATCGCGAGATCGTTTCGATAGCCTCTGACTCAGTTGGGCTGATAGAGAGTCCTAGACGGAGATTTTGTACCAGAGCTTTTTCAAATGACTGAAACGTTATTGGGTAATGCGCCTTTAGTTTAGTTTCAATTTGGAAAAGATGTATAATAAACCTATATAAAAATCTTATTCTTACCTTTGCCGCCTTTTTTATTTCCTGTGTTAAGCAGTAAAATGAAATAAAAATTATTTTTTTCACAATTTATTTGTATTTAGGGTTTGTTTACAAACATGGCAAACCCAAGAATGACAATAAATTGTCATTTTGACATAGGATGACAGCAGACATTTCTATTATAATTACGTTTGCATTTGCATCATACAGCCCATTATTTCATTTATGAGATATAATGAAAATAGGTATATAACAATACAATGGATGTATACAAAATATGAAAATTTTATGTTATTATAATTTTATTAATTGAATACATAGTAATTATTCTACCTAAGTCTCAAATAATTTAATAACGGCTTCCTTTTATTTTCAAATATTGGTTAGTAGTAAAATAAAGCTCATATCACAAACATCCGTTGATTTATTTACAGATTCAATAAAACGATTTAAAATGATCATCATACCGAAGAAAATTCGTTATGGAATGTCATATTATAATACTTACTATACTCACCGTAGTACGTGCGTAGTCAGGCAGTAAAATTCATTCTAGATTAACAATTAGTTAAGTTCTTAAGACATTGCATAGGAAGTTTGTGCTTACTTAATTTACTTGAATTTGAAATATACAAAGAAGCTAAGATAGAAAAAAATAAAAGCAATAGCATTATAGATTTTTTGTTGCTCTATCAGGCTTGAGTATTTAAAAAAAAACAGAAGAGGTTAAAAACCTACATGTGCCAAGTACGATATATGCAAAACTAAGTACCATTAGTATACTTGAATGTATCCAACATGCCATATAACTTAAAAATAGTGCACCTACATAACAAAAACATTTTCAAAATTTTGCAATCAGCGGTGGTCAGACTGAAAGCTTTTAGAATAGGATAGTAAGAAAAGGCATCCAAGAAAAAAATATTTTAATTTCGAATTAGGAATTCTTTGGGAATCTGTAGATGGTTAATAGAATATAAATAAACTCGTAAATAGTGTAATTTATAAACTAACACGATTTTCTTTTATATTTTTAGAAACGTCATTTGTTTTTATAAACTGGCGGCAATAATAAAGTAAACAAACTTAAAAAAGTATCTGTATTGCATCGAAATGGACTTGAGTAGAAAGAATATTTGGTCAATGACTTTGCTTCATTAAAGCCCCATCCCGCCCTAAAGGATATAAACAACCTATACTGTCCTGTCCTTCTACATGGACTATTGAAGAGAACACGAGTGCTATGCGGCTTATAATAATAATAATAGCCCTTTTCCTACGCCCCTGAATATTTGTTTAAGAAAGGCGTGGAGTGCGTCATCCACCTTACAATCCCTACCTTGTGACTTTTATTTATTTCCAATAATAAAGAGTATTTGGAAATATATATATTTTTTAACTTATAAAATATTATTAGATTAGTGGTTAGATGAACCCTAAAGATACCATGGTTGTATAATAAAGGCGTGGAATAAATTTAAATAAGGGTGGGCCTACTGCTTAACAGGTTAAAAAAAATATTGACAGGTTTCTGCAGTAACTTCCAATTAATATGGCGAACATGTAAGTTTTCGTTTTGCTTAAAGCAGACCTACCAATACCAATGATAACGAACGAAAGAACATTATAGTGAGTAAAATTATAGTGAGTCTTGTTTCGGTTACCAATAGGTAAGGTGGCCAATCATTCTGATTAGTCGACTTTTGTCGCGCCTCGAAATTAAGCTTTCAGCGCAGGTACATCGGTGAGCCACATTAGTTGAATATTACTGTACAGCCTTATTTTATTTTTATTTTCTAAAAGCTTTCAGTTAATGTGCGACCTCACATAGTCGTGGGCGTGCCTATAGTTTTCATGAATACTTACATGATGACCGGGAGCTCTCTGACAGAACTGTGATAAACAATATTTTATTTACGCCATGTGATTATACTGCAGTGTAAAAAAATATTCCGTCTCGAGATTCGAACTCGAGCTTAGTTACTGGGCTAGGGAGTAACTAAGCTACAAATGAAGTATGTATATTTATTTATTTCAGTATCATAATATGTTTTCTCATTACAACAACGTTTTATTAATAATTGTTTATTTTGACATTTACAGATGTTTATTAAAAATATAACGTTAAATTAGCAAACTTATTACTTATATTGTTTTAGGTTACGAAACGTAATTAAGAAATAAAAAATTAACATTTAACATGGAATTTGAATTATTATTAATGAGGAGTTACTGACCATGCAGTCATCATCGTGAACTCTACCGAGCCTGGGACGTACAAATGGTGCAGTCTGACGCCACAGGAAGATTTGAACTGGAATCGGGACTACATCTTCGACGATGCTGTCGTCTTCAGCGAGTTCTTTGGTTTTCATTTTTTGTTGTTGCAGTATGTCTACAGGTCACAGATATTAATTTTAGTATAAATGTCCATATTTTTATGTAATTATTACATTATGTTATATTGAGTTTAGATCTTTTAAATTATACAAGACATATTGTTGTTTAAATCTTAAGTAGGTAAATGCATGTCAATCTTACGTAATCTATTCGAGTGAGAACAGAAAAGTTCATAATCATAACGTGCATCAATAATATTACAATTTATTATATCAACTACTTATTTCATTATTTTGACTAGTCGAAAGTAACTCTTACTGAATAAAATGGAATCTTATAACATTGAGCACATATCCGCATTTCTACACGCCACTAATTAGAGGGTGTGTAGTCTTTATCAGCCATCCACTTATTTTACTAATACGTATGTACGTATTTTATTAATTTATAAAATACTATCTCACTGTTATCGGTTAAAATATACATATATTATTTACCTATACCGCTCACTCTATTAATTATACATATTTTTTCCTATATTAACATATAATAAGCATTGATAAGAAACGCCGCTTAGTTCTTTACTGTACATACCTAATAGTACAGCGAGGATAGGTCACATAGTTGGTTAAAAGCAGGGATTGAGAACCGGCACTTCGGAATGACGCGACACGCATTTACCGAGGGAAAGCTTAGCCCAGAGTGAGGTTGTGCGCAGTTGTTCCCAGACCAAAGTATAGGGTTGACACCGTGATTGAGATCCAATTATTTATTTACAAAACAATTTGGTTATTCTAATTTGAATTAGATATGTAGAGTGTGAGAGAGTAATTATTATTGCATTTTTGTGACTATACGTAATATTAATTTTGCAACTATTGGATTTTTTCTTTAAAGCACAACGGAAATGCATTCATATTTTATTTATCACCAGCACAGAGCAGAAAGAGCAGCTTACATAGTTTTTCATAATTCATGGTAAATAAATAACTATGTAATAAGATTGATTACATTAAAACTTAACTAAGTATTTCAAAACAAAGTGAAAAAATGTTAACCGGTCTCATGACTTGACTCTTTTGGTGACTTCTTAATTTAATTAGGTTGCGATAAGCAGGGCCTCTCAAAACCGTAACACATGCATGCATTTTACACGCACGTAAAAATATTTTCTTCGAGATTTACCTGTTCTCTTTGTACGGAAAATAAGTTGTAAGAAATACAGCTTATGGGTGCATCCAACGTTATATTTTGTCTACTTTTCATACACGGCACTTTTACTAGTTTAACGAAATCATAAAAATGACTCGCACTTGTTTTTTCGCTACCAGTGACAGTATTTATATCAATGTTCAGGTGTTTCATCTAAAAGGCCGAAAGAAATGTGTTCCAATATTTATCTTATAGAAAAATCTCAGTGACTCTCAGTGACTGGTAAATTTTAAGTATTTTATTACAAATTAAATATCAATTTAGCATTATAAATTAAAAAAGTATAAAATACTACTTAATATTGTGCTTCTAAATAATTAATATTTCTCATGAAACTGAGGTTGTGATTGATAAGGTATTTGTATTGATATGAATTGTTTTGACTAATTTTATTAAACCTAACCTTGGTTCTAGCTTAATATCTTAATAAATTTTGATTTCACAAATACGTTCTTGAAATATGTGCTGTGCCATCCCTAAGGATTTTCATTGATCTGTGCGCGCAGCCTCCCGTTGTTATGGAAACTACCATTGACTGCCTGCAGAAATATCTAGAATTTAGGTCATATTTATTTTCTGAAGTCAGAATTTAGAAACTAAAAAAAAAATATATTCATAAAATTTCTGTTCTTCTCAATGTTTAATATGTATGTACTACTACAAAAGGGCATTTACCAAAATACATCGGCTACTACAAAAGGGCTTCAATCAATTTAGAACTTAACTATGAACATACTACGGTTTAAAATTGATCCGATAAATTTGATATTTTAGTATTTCCCAATGTATTGCCGACTCTACTTTGTATTTTAATTTTTCTTATTACATAATGTCCGGTCTCTGTCATATAGTGTAAACGCGCTTATTGCTCTACATAAGCAAAACGAACATAAGAGTTTACTTGTAAAAGCTTTTATTTTTAATAATCATACTATTATGTATTATTAATATTAACTTATCTTAGTATTATATTTGGTAAATGTTAAATTATTTAAATTAAATTGCATTACAATATTTACTAGAAAACAGTTACTTAAAGAAAATCATCCGAAGCTTTCAGTAGCGTAATTAATAATTTGTTTGCATAGACAAAAAATTTTAATGTACCCATCACATACAAACCCAAGTTATGTTATCATAACAATAAATAAAATAGACTCATATCGAATTCACTTAATGACGCAATTTATAAGTAGAACTTGTCAGTGGGGAGTGGTGGCATTAAACTGTTAGCACTTCATAGATTGTTTCCATTGCTTTGAGTATACATTGTCTTGACTCTTTTTTACATATTTTGTTTTTAAAGACAGCTTTTACTTATTAAAACTAAAAAAATGTATTTTGTTCAGGTTTCACATAATACGTTTAATAGAAAAACAGTGCTATAAATAACAAAGAATCAGAAAGCCTTCCTGTAAAAAAATATTTTATTTTAATTTTGTATGTGTGTAGGGGTAATCTTCTAAATACTAATCTGATCATGGAAATTTTTCTCTGTACTATATACTATTGTATATAAACGCGGGCGAAGTCACGTGTAAAAGGAAAGATAATTTAAAACAAAATAAACAATAAATAAATTAATGTTTGTGTTTCTTTATCCGCCTTATCACAAAATTTTGTAAGTTTCTACTTAGGTAAATAGTAAAGTTTTTATTTACATAAGTAAATGTAAGTAAAATATATGTATAGTGCCCTAGTGTTTGTTTTTTTTTTCGGAAAAAAGGTTGGATAATGTTTCAAACTGGTGAATAATAATATCATATAATAAGAATTATTTTTGTCATTTGAAACTGACGAAGAATATATTCAAATATATTCTTTATGTTATCGAAGAGATTAATTGCATTTAAAATGACTAATAAGGAAGGTGTGTATTTCGATGTTGATTTATTTTTTATGTTACTTGACATATATTTTTAATATTTTAATAGAAAGTATACAACCTATTTTATTAATCTGTACGATATATACAGACGAGTGTGATTCATGTGAGACCCGATTGGCTGCTATACTAGCTGTTCACCTGGTCAGTCAAGTGCTTGATGAAGCCTATGGGATCGCCAATGCTGCTACAGAGTCAGGTGATATTAAAATTTTTGTGTTTGATTTATATTTTTCCATATTTATTTCATGTTGACTTGTTTTACATGATTTTAGTTCCAAAATTGTCACTCAAAATAATAAAACAGTCCACACTACAGTGACCGGGATTAACCGGTACATAGAAAATAGTTACGGTAATTATCCCTGTCTTGTTTTAATTCGCTATTTTGGTCCTATATAAAGAGATAGAACCTAAATTCATCGGTGAACAACCTGTTTTGTGCCAGAAAAAAGACATTATACAATAATTAACACCTACTCATTTATATGTCTATTTTGTTTAATGTTAACCATAGGTCAACCATGGCGCTACTTGGAAATGATAAAGGGTTTTAGAAGTGTTAAGCTTTGTAACATGGAAGAAAAAAATCTGTTTTATTGCGCTTCTAAGGAAGATATAGTAACCGAAATCAATGAAATAACGGAGGTAGCAAATGTGGTTGCCACATCCACCCCACAGAAAATAGTAGCAGGTCTGTTTAGAATATATTAATACGATAATAATAATCGGTACGGCTTTCTTATTAAATCTGACATTACCTAGAAATAATGGACGTAATAACAGGCGTAAAATAAATAATAGTATTCGGTGTGAAAGACTAAAGGCTAAAAGTACTAAGTAAGTTTGAGACTAAAAGTTATAACGACTTCGTATGTTGTTCGAAGCAGAAAAGAGCTAGAGATTATTAACATCATCCTAGTCATCCATGGAATAATCAGCCATTGAAAACGTTACTTAACCTAAGAAATCACAGACAGATCGCGCGAAACATTTCACCATCATTCTCCTATAATGAAGATGATGCGATTTGTTTTTAGGTCTTTTGTAAATAGTAGAATATTTTTTCAGACGGAAATCTGAACAAAATGAATAACTATATTGGTCAAGGGGATGAAGAGCTTTCTATTTCGAATATGGTAAATAAAAGAAATAGCTAACACTTCTTATTGTGTTATTTGTATGAAAGCTTATTTTTATTACAAATTTGTTTTAGAATCAAATGGAAATGGAAATAAAGAACTCTACATCTATATTCATAAATAATTTATTTGATATGAGCGAAGTTGAACATGTAATTATTTGTGATGACACTGAAGTAATAGAGACCAATCAGGAATCAAATGATTTACTCATTGAAGCTATGACGAAAATTATGGAGTCATATGTGAATACGGCTCTGGGCATAGCTTTTGGTCAAGATATTAACCGAACTGATTTACCAGCTACAGAAAGTTCCCCTAGTGTCGAACATTCAGAATATAGACTTTCAACTGATGATTTAGCTATACATGTTGAAAATGTAGTAAGTGATATAGCCTTCTGTGCAGATGATAAAAATATTGATGATAAAGTAACACAGGTAATGAGATTTTGTTAGTTAAATTATTTTTAGTTACAATGAAAAGTTTACTTTTATTTTTTATCATTGTTTTTATGCGTATTATTGCTCTACAGTTTTATTCGGTAGTTAGATAATGTTTTGCATTTGGTCTTATTTTGCCTAGTATACGCCTGAAGAAGCGAAAAGAAAACTTGACAAAAACGATGTTGCTCGTTACGAAGATGCTTTTCTGACATTAAACCGTGAGTTGACCTATATTTTTTTTGTAAAAATGTATTCCAATTACACATAACTCAACGACAACTTTGCTATTTTTAGGTGATTATGATCAATGTTCCGAAGAAGAAAACGATCCTGTTTTACAAGATTCTAAGGGAATATTAATGCAAGATGTAGAATTAGAAGCATCACCCACAGCTGATGATAATGTTATAACAGATGAGACAAAAGTGGTATATGACTGTATCCACTGCAGCGATTTTTATATCTATATAGTATATTCGATATAATACAAAATTTTATTGTTATGCAGTGCAAAAACAAGGAATTGTCAGCTATCTCAGCAGTTTCAGCGACGGCTAGTTCTCGCAAAAGCAGTTTAGTACAAAGATGCAGAACTCAAGGTGCAAGGTTGTTGGCTTGCCTCCGAGGCTGGTGGCGGCGCAAGACTCCAGGAAGACGCAAGGTTACAAATAATTGACATAAACACATTTTTTAAACAACCTTGTTGACATGTAAGTTTTAAAATTACACGTTTAATTAACATCTCTGAATATTATAGTGATATTCCTATAACATAGACAAACTATTTTGGGTAACCTGCTACAAATTCATTATCAAATATTTGATAAAAAAAATAGTAGGTATCAGTTGTTATACAATCGATTTGTCATGAGTTTTCTTTAGCTAATAATTTCGTAGTCATTCATTCACATTGGAGTTAAATACGAAATATTTCACAAGGACACTAAAATGACAAATGAGTTTACGTTAATTTAAATATATCACAGGAAGTTCGGGTCCCTGGGTCAGTGCGCGGACTATGCCCCTTGTCGCCAGATGCCAGGCGTCGAGCAGTTAGCCTTCTGGATGAAAGTCAATTAGGCTCCTCTATGGACTCTGCCCAACATGTGTGGAAATTCAACACTGTCAGCGGGGTTTTCGTGAATTCCTCTCGTTGGAAAAATTATACATTCGAATCCAATCACGATGAATGCAGAAAATAATTTTTGCGTCATCCTTTATTTTTTATAGACCATGACTTACATTGTAATGTTTAAAGGAGTTCTCTGGTTAATAAAAACTAAACAGCAAGCCACATTTATCATTTCATAGAACTTGTTATATATTCCAGAAAAGCATATCGTAATTATGATAGAATGTCATCATTTGCTAATCAAAATAAAATGGACACCTTCGTCCCAAGAGTAGGTTTTAACACCTTTATCATACTGATCGATCGAAATAGTTTTCGTAAATGTAGATATACCATTGCAATCGGAGTCAGCGTAGACTAAGAAAGTGTGAGAAAACTCTTTGTCCCACTCGCTCTTAAAGAACTATACGTGCCTGAAGTTGCCGCGGAGAGAGATATATCGCCGAAAATAGAATGGTCGCGGATTCCTGGGCTAAATCTCAAATATCCAGACGGGTGCGCCATCTAAGCCAGTTAAAACAGTCCCGCGAAAAGTTATCGAGCTCCACTTCTTGTCTGAACGTCTGCCAGTGAAGACCGGGAGGGAACCAAACACCATCACACAAAATGGTGAGTCATCACGGCAGTGAAATTGTGAAAAGGTGAACAGTGAAATATGGACTGTTAGCTTCAAGTGTATAGAAAGGGTGAAGCGTGTTCTTTACTCGTGATAGTTTTCCGCAGACCGGAATCTCGCGAGCGACCATACATAATAAATAAGTGTTGTGCCTCAGTGAAAAACATGGTATCGTATACCTTCGTTGCTCACACACAAATACACCTGCAGTGGCGGGATGCTACAACAATACACCAATAAAACTACAAATTACATGATAAGAAGTAGAACATCAAAGTAACGAAATATTTTTGGTAATTTTCAGAGCGACCTCAGCAAGAACGACGTTGAAAGTAAGTATATTTAGTTTAAATAAAACATTAACATAATTAACACCGTCTTAACAAAAGAATTTAATAGCTTACTTAGCAAAGTAATAGGTTAGAAAACTATTGATCGCTTTTGATTATATATAATAGCAAGTTTATGTAACTTCGATTTGTTGTCAAATTGGCATTAAGCAGTGTCCATATGTTGAATAGTGTTACTGTAACATTTCTTAAAATGAAATTGATGTATCTATGTTTAGAACGTTTCTCATAAAAGGCGCGCGTTGCTATGAGATACCGGCGGCGCCAGTGGCAGGGCCACGTTGCGTGTGCGCTGCGTTCCAAAATTAAACTATAGCGTCACGTGATCCGTTTCGCCGCCCGCCCAAACAGAGAAACTCTGCTCGGATTTCACTGCAACCCATCAAGCATTTTTAGGCATGAAGTGTAGCGCGCGCTATTACTCTATACTTCATAGAGCATACAACGGTTTTATTTTTATTCGGAAATATCCGAATTAAACTAAAGATTTGTTGTTATTATAAATCGGTTGTCATTATCAAGGTCGTTATGCGTTCTAATCAGCTGATCTACTAACAAGGAATGGTTACACGAACTTCAAACGTTTTAAATGATATGGAGGAATGTTGTAAATAGTAAATAAAAATTTTCATTGAAATATAATCTTCAATTAAATGACATACTGACTTTGACCTCCGTCGGAAAAAAAGAATAATGCAGAATAGTAATAGATTAAATATGAAACGACAAAAATATCTAGATAAAGATCATGTGGATTTTCTTTGAAATTAGGGCAGAGGTACAATCGGGATATAATTAGATTGTGACTCAGGAGTTCGCAGTGAATATATCGAAACTGGCGGAGTATTATTCTAGGCGAAGAATGCCCGCCCACGATCAGCCTACGCGCTACCTGGATTTTTAACTGATACACAGATATTTTGGGAGTATTGCTAGAAGATATTGATGTTATGTTTTCAATAAACCAATATCTAATCAATGAAATGATTATTTTTATTTTTTTGATAGTAATTTAATTACACATTGGAGATATGTGTAGGTACATGAAGAATCTTTGCTTATGAAATTTCAACCCTAGTCTTTCTATAATATATCGAAATGGTGATTTGTTTTTGTTACCTACTATCAGAAAAAAACTTAGGCTTCAGAAATTACCAGTAGGTACTATTTGAAATAAGTTGCTTTTATCATATAATTCCATACAATAATGTTTATAACACAGTAATTTATAATAATAGTTATCATTTCTTTACTTAATCGAGTTGGGAGCGATCGTTAGTGTAATTTTTTTTGTATAGGGGCATCTTTCGCCTTCTCGATCTACGACTTCGATGGCTCCGGCAAAATCGATGCTTACAACCTTGGCGACGTTCTGAGGGCGCTCAATTCCAACCCTACACTGGCCACCATTGAGAAGCTCGGAGGCACCAAGAAGAAGGGCGAGAAGACCCTCACGGTAAGCGTTTAACTAAAGGTAATAGTGACAAAAATGGAGAGTTTCCTAATGGTTGCTATTTCAGTATGTGAAAGTACCGAGGTACACTGAGGGTCAGAAAAGTTTGTTTCCGAGTGATGTTTACCGTTCATACTTGCATATACCGAAGTATCAATCTTTTTTTAAATGTGCACATTTTTGTCTCGAGCTTTTAGTCTAAGCACGGGCGCTAAGTAGTTATTGTAATGAAACGTAGTTTAGATAAAGACTGATGTTTTATTCATCCACATTACTATAACAATATTATAACTTCAGGTGGTATTCGTATCCACTTTGTGGATTTTTGATTTGAGAATAAAACGAAGCATCTGAATTTGCTTCAGAAAGCGTAATTTTAAGAAGAACTTTATAATTTGAAGCTTTTGCAATGCAAATATATGTCGGAATTAAATCAGTATTTGATAGTTACTTTGATGTATTATTTTATGTAGAGAATGTTTCTTTTGTAATGCTATTTGTTATTTATTTTAGACATATTAATTCTTTATTAAGTTAACACAAAAATACTCATTACTTCATGTTACAATTATTTGTAAATATGACTAGGTACATATTTCTTGGAGTAAATAAGGTTGAGCAGTAATACGGAATATTGATTCCATTAAGAGTATTAGGTAGAGTTAGCTTTTACTACATTATTATCAGTCCAAGGAAACAGTTCAGTGCGTGCGTGTGGATCGTGTAGATAGACCATCTGGGAATATTTATAATAACGAGTGATCTCTGGTTTATATAACAGTGGAATTTACCGGAAGTTTATTAGCACTATGAATATAGGTGATTTAGTTGAATGGCAAAAATCACAATAAAGCAACTACAGACGGAACAGTTATGAAACATTAAAAATAATAAGAAGATACATTATTGTTCATCTCTTGTTTCCTATGATAAAATAATGGCATTATCAATGCAAAATTTACTGAAAATTATAATTGGTTTCATCTGGGCTAAATAATAAAATATGAACAAAGTACAGCTGATAGTATATGTATGTGATGGATGAAATAATATACTAGTTTGCTGCTGTTGTTACAAAATGAATATAAAATGTATACTGTAGATATTAGCAAACTAAATAATATTTGAAAACACTATCTAAATATTTACAAGTTGTTACATTCAAGTTGAAACAAGAAAATGAGTAATCAAAAACAATTTCAGATCGAAGAGTTCCTTCCCATCTACAGCCAAGCAAAGAAAGATAAGGATCAGGGTTGTTACGAAGACTTCTTGGAATGTCTGAAGTTGTACGACAAGAACGAGAATGGACTTATGCTTGGCGCTGAGCTAACACACACCCTCTTGGCTTTGGGTATGTAATATCGAGAAAGTGGTACTCTGTTGCAATGATTTAATGTCCACTAATTACATGATTTATGTAACTGTAAAACTACAAAACTTCCACACACATTCCGTATCCACATGCAAGATTTGCTGTGCACTGCCCGCAAATTCACAGACACAAAGGGTAACAATTCTCTCAATTACTTTACCCGTGTTTTGCGCCTCGACCTTCCAGTGCCTATTTGCAGTCAGTTAGACACACGTGTCAAGTGGGAGTTGCAATATTTGTTGCCTTAATTGCTTGTGCATGCGAATTTATGTGCGGGCCGTGCACAACAGTTCTTGCAGAAACTTGTGGAATGTGGAAGTTGCTATATATCGTAGTTTCACAGTCACAGCAATGGATTTCCGTAAGATAACGCCTGATTTTCTTAAATGATTTGTTCTGGATTGACTCAATTTATAAAATATAAATTTATAAAATAAAAAATTTCAAACAACATGTCTTTGGGCCCCGTACGGACGAATATATCGTATATATCGTAATCGTGAGAGTTAGGTAGTTTTTGGTGTTACCTTATGGTTTCAAGGAAATTCCTTAATTATTCCCTGGAAATATCGTAACATTTCCAAATGAAAATAATTATTGTACATATTTCGTAAATCTGCTATTTATAATTATTATAAAGAGATTTGTGTATTGCAAGATACACTTCAAATTCAGTAAAAACATTTTATGTACTAAATATTAAAAATTACACTATTAAACTATTAAAAATACCATTGTGAATACAATACCGATACAATATTTTTGTTCTTTTTGTAAGTTTCACGATATATTTGTTAACAGTAGACAAGCGTTGATGATTATTGTTTTAGTTTGAAACAGAATATTCTCGAGGAGTTCCCGCGACTTTGCCCACGTGACCTGAGGGTACTGTGTGCACACTGACCTGCTAAATTGGAGTCTAGTCTTGCCTGTAATCTTAATTAAAAATCTGCCAGTGAGCATCCACCTTGATATCATCATCATTAGCTAATCAATGTCCCCACTGCTGGGGCATAAGCCTGCCCAATAGATGGAACAAATTATGGAAAATCTATCGGTGTTTCTGTGTCTTCATAGAGTAGTCCAGTTGCTCTTCTTTCCATTTTAGTGTGCAATAGAATCGACACATCTTGCAAAAAATTAAAAAAATATTGTATTTGTTTTGTATTCACAATGGTATATTTATTATCACATAATATATTGGTTTAGTATACAGAATCTTAACCCAAAGTGGCTTTCTTATGTGCCAAACTATACTTGGTTACAACCTTGTATTATATTTCAAGTTCTACTCCATATTTTTAACATAATGGCGTGACTACATGTATATATTTTATTGTTTATATTTCAGGTGAAAAACTGAGTGACGCTGAAGTCGATGAGGTAGTTAAGGATTGCATGGACACCGAAGATGATGACGGCATGATCCCCTACGCACGTAAGTATCTTAATCGTTACAAGTAGAATAGGTATTTTCTAATTTGTCCAGACCTATTTGTATTAGTTTAGTAAAACTACACAATCGTAATATTTGATACATATTTAAGTATAATGTAAATTAAATATCGGCAAATATGTAATTATTATATCAAATGCATGAGTAAAATCCTTTTGCCTGCAATAAAATTAAGAATCCATAAAAAAGATAATGTATAATTCCATATTTTGAAAATAAATATCCTTATTTAGTGGTTTGATTTTTACCTAGTATGAATTAAATAAAACACCCCGCATGAGGGCATATCACGCAGATTTGCATGTGTTCCCATTTCTTACCTAATATACCTTTACAGCATTCCTGAAGAAGGTGATGGCGTAGAAGACCACAATCTCGTCATATCTTTAGTTGTAAGATCGTAAGTGAATCAAAAAGATACTGCTGCCGCAAATCTATCTTGCTTCGCCGGTGCTTACTGTGTTACTTTTGTGATAAACTTTTTTATGCTTGTTTTCTTTTGTTGTTCTTTTTTACTCTATTCTTCGTATCAGTTCGTATATTTAGTTTGATAAATTTCATTTATACTTTTAATATCATCGATCTCAGTGTTTTCTAAACTTATGGGGTTATTGTATATGAATCTTGCAATTGTAAAACATGTTTTCTGAAAATTTTCAAACAGCTATAATTAGTGTCTGGTGTGTATATTGTACTATAATAATCCCGTAATGTTAATTTTTTAATTATTAACGGAGAATGAAGTATGAAAAGATTGAATATTAATCGTACTATTCATCATGTTAACAGCTTTCCTACGGAAAATGTGCGACGGATGGGGTGCAAAGAAAGAGGAGGAGGCGGCGCCCGCGGAGGGTTAAGCCCCGACGTCACGTCCTAGCCGGATCCCGGACGCCGGTCGCCGGACGGCGCCCGCGCATCAGCCCCGCCGCCCGCCGGTCGACGTCCACCCCACCCCGCCGCACAGCCCGTATACGTCATCTTAGATACGGAGTCAAACCCTTTTTTTATACGCAACATCAATATTGTACAATTTACTATCGATGACTGTACATACTAAAGTAAGATTAAATTAAACTACTGTAAAACACACGTTGTACGTGTCTTTTAAATTTATTTATTTATTAAGTTCGTTTATAATGGCAAAATACATAAAAAAAACCGTAAATTATTTTATAATAAATTGTTAAAATGCTCGGTCTAGTCTCTATTGATTTGACAAGTTCTCACTTTAGTTTTTTCATTACCCTAAATAGTTAAATTTGAATGGAAAAATAGGCAAATAAAATATCTCATTTCATATAAAAGATAAATACTGAAAACAATTCAAAGTTGATGATGTTAATATGTTGATTTAAGTAATGACTTGATTGTAAATAATTTAGTTTCATGGTGAAAATACTTTTGAAAGGGAGAATCTTCGCCCTTTCTTGCAGAATCATACTAAAAAGTCCTGTAGTATTCTGAGACTAGAAAATAAAATGAATATTTATACTACACGTATAGCTTGTTACATATAAAAGTGTGAGACGGGAACATATGAAAATGATATCTGGTTAGGAGGTTATGTAATCAAAAACTTATGCAAAAATATTGTATCATTTAGTAGTAATTGTGTATAGCACCTACTAAAATCTGAGCCCAATACCCAGGCTCAGATATACATTAGTTGCTATACACAACTGTTACCAATTGATACAATATTTTCCTCAATATAAATTAAATACTCTCCATGTTCCATGTGGCTCTTAAAACCTTTGGCTCTAACTGTATATGTTTGAATTTGAACAAGGATTTTATAAAAATAGGTTTCTTCAACTATCACCATCAGCCTTCTAATGGATTAAAAGGGCCATTCTTCATTTAATTATAATAATAAGAAAAATCATTGACATATTCAAAGCTGTCGATATACCCAGTGTGGTCATTCGAAACTGTCTTTACCACGCGTTTCCAGTGCGAAGTCTATGTTAAGATGCAATCGAGATCGACAGCACGTGGTTTCCGAAGCAGGCAGGAGCTAATTAGTTATTAATTTGACCTCTTTTTGGGTAATACCCTAAAACTCTGCAATTACAAATTGACAGCGCTTTCAGTGGCATTTAAGTATAAAAAAAATATTTTCATGTGAACAAAGAGAAATGATTACAAAACTTGGTAAAATTTTAATACACAACAATTCTATGTTTGTGTTCTCGATAAGCTCATTAGTTGTTGTTTCGGTAAAGGTACCATTCAATTGGAGGTATGGCAAAAAATATTTTCGCTCCTCTACCAAACCCATTAATTGCAGGATTGGGAAAAACAATTCCTGCTGCTCCTAGCTAATCGGAGTACCGATCGAAGGACTGGGAATACAATTGGGAATATAACCAATTACAACCATATTACAAAACAATTTTGTATCAAGTTTAGTGATTATTTTAATGTTAATACCAAGAGAAGAGTCACTAAAGTTACATTGGTGTCCTGTTGTATAGAACTAGTTTAAGGTTGACCAACTGTCTTCCTACTCGTGACACGAACAATTTGCCGAGTCGCATAACATAAAGGTCTATTATATATGGGGGTAAGCATCGATTATAGGGTAAAAGTCGAAATACTGGTTTACTACAAAGGCGAATGATAGTTTCAAGAAACTTCTTTTGAATTCGGGCGACGATTTATATAAAATTTTCTTTATACTTTAAATGAAGTTTGTTGAATTTGTAAATTACCTGACCATTCTTGAGGCCAATTTTTTTACTGCACTCCCGTAGTTTTACTGACACTGATTTGGTACTAATAAATTCTCTTCGAGAATTGGTACATATACAAAATAGATGTCAACTTATTTTAAGCAGAATCGAGGAGGTTCGTGCGGAATTTTAGGTCTATATTCTTGACCAACAAACATAAAGAAAATAGATACAATGATTAGTTTCTGTGAACATTGCTTCTAGCGTGCAGAAAATATTATTCGCACGTCTATGTTCCTGAGTGAAAATATAAAAGTATGCTTTTAGCTGTAGGTATAATAAATTATTCACGGTAGGCCGATTCTACCTTTGTAGAGTATGCACAAAGCTGTTTCAGCTATTGTGTAATAAATTATTGCGTTATTGAGTATTAAATATTTGTATTTTCAGATTTATAAATATAAGTAGGATACTAGGATTCTTCAATCTCATCAAATGAAGGTGTAGAGTTGAGAAATGAAAGAAGGATATTGATGCAAATAAAATGATTACGATATTACCCAACAACAAAAATGGGTTCTATTTTCTAAAGAAATGTATACATTTTTCTTTAATATGTAAATTGGACAAATCATATGCTTAGATGCCATAATTAAGTTGATTTTAGAATTTGTATTATGAAAATCTGAAATAACGTAAGCATTACAATACTCAGACCCGAGACAATAAATAAAAGTTAATGTTCCAACATTAATCCGTATGGGAATCGAACCCAAGAGCTCCAACATGACAACACCCCGGCGGCCATGGCCGTGGAGAGTATTAACAATTCAGACACGTACGAGTATATTATCGACGACAAATGTAGTAACGAGTTCAATAACAGGATCTTCAAAAGGTAAGTTACAAATAACAACAAAAGATTATTCAAGAAACACAGGCGATGAAAATTATTATCATTGTATTTATCGTAGGGTATTTTTTTTATTTTCGCTGCAATCTCCACCATATATTATTTTACGTTGAAGATAAAACGGAGTTTTTCTAACCTAATTTAGAGCGACGAACGCAAACCTACCTCGATCTCCCGAGAGAAATAATGTCGTATATTCACTATATTAAAACTGTAGCTATACTGTCCCCTGGGTTAGTATTGTTTTCGTAAAATTTCTTATTGTTCTGGTATGTGATACAAAATAAATGAAGGTATTACTATTATACTGAGTATACTATTGACAAAATAACGTCGATATTGGTAGATTCTTTGTTTGCTCAGGTACAAAATTATAGATGGTCAAGCGTTGGAACAATTAATGATCACAGGGACTATTCATTATATGTAATTGTATTAAGCTCAGTTAATAGTGATAAGTGCAAACAATTGTCAATTATTTAATAATATTTAAAACAAATTACACAAATAGATATAAATTGCTTAGCGGAATGATTTATCGACCACATTAAATTCATAAGCACATATAGATAACATACATTGCGAAATGAATTTAATGAATTTAATAGGCCACTGCATGGATTTTCTATACATTTATTAAATTTATAGGGTCACCGTAACTCATTGATAGAAAAGATTCCCTATTTCACAAACTTTCAAATGTTTCTAATAACTTTCTATATTTACCTTTCCTAAAAAGTATAATTCAGATCATTATTAATATTACGAATCTCTTTTTACTGTCACAATTTTATATCTTTATTTCATACCAAGAGTCCAAGTATTTCTTCATACTGAATAAATAGAAAAAAAAACTTAGTTTTATTTAAAATAAAATTCGATTGAATCGATTACCTACATAGTTTTTAGTTTCCCTTTTTTATTAGTTTCCCAGCAAATAAATAATGTAAAAATGTAGATGTGAATTTCGAATAATAGTATGTAGTGCTTTATTTTTGTTGTCTGTTCTAAAGAGTAAAGGGTTCTTAACTGGTCAATGGCCGTTAAACAGGGTCATCTAGGTAGGGGTGTCGTCGTTGCCAAATTCACCCTTGCGCGAGCCAAGAAAAATGGCGCGGAAACAGTTTTCCCGCCCGGCATCAATACGTGCGTCTCGGTAATGTTCGGAGACGCTCGGTATTTTCCGACGAGTGCACCGTGTGAAGCTGGGGGATGTGTTGCTAGAGCTATAAACACTTCCCTAAGAATGGTTAGTTATATTTGTGATAATAGAAATTTTAATCACTTCAATTATCTATTTGTTTTATATATTAATAAAAATAAGAGGAAATTAGACACATAATTAATTTACAATACAATGAAATTTAAATCAATTTTCCAGTTAAAATTTAAGCAAGTTTTCATCTTTATTGATATTTATCTATATTTTCATAATCAATGAAAAAGTTTAGCAAGTCTTAGTTCATGTTAAGAAAGATTATTCAATAATTTAAAAGTTTGAATCTTACTTCTTATGCATATAATACTTTATTGAAAGATTAATGAATACAGATCCGATTCACATTACTAAAGTAACAAAAAACTATTTAAATACACATGATAAAGTGAGGGTAAATCGTTTCCCGTAGTATGGCAACACCGGTCATTGCGTTTGCCGCGGCTCTACGTAGAGCGATTACACCCGCGGCACAGTGTTTATCTCGGTGATCGCGACGAGGCACACAGCCCGCTCCGGCCTCGGTAGTGTTTACGCTGTGATATCAGTGATAAAGTGCCGTGTTTGCCGGCGTTGGTCGCCGATTTCTACAAGTATGACATCAACATTACATAAATAATATTGAAAAATCTAATGATTGAGAAGAGACAAAGTAACTGAACGTCAAGGAAATCTTTATTGAAGAAATGCCAAAATGCGTATTTGTATTTAGAAAACAAAGCTGTTTATTGTATGATATCTATACTAATATTGTAAAGAGGAAAGATTTGATTGTTTATTTGTTTGAATCGCATAGTCCCCTTAACTACTGCACCGATTTTTTAAATTCTTTTACCAATAGCTACATCATACGTGATTGACATAGACTATAATAATAATTTCCGCAGGCAAAGTCGCGGGAAAATAACTAGTTATGTATGAAATTATATGTTGACGCCGATTCTGTCGTATCAATATCTAAAATAAAATAAAAAATGTTTTTTTTTAATTCTCATTATATTCATATGCAGTCAAAGAACTGTAATTGAACTCCTATATTTAGTAGCATTTGACAATTAAACCTAAATTAAGTCTAGTTTATGCAACAGAATTATTACCATTATCTACTTATTTCGTTCTATGTAAAGCTCTAATTTAAACCTAAGTATCTAGATACAGTCTGTATTTATAGGGTGTTACAAAAAGTAATTAATTTGAATTTACTGTTTTAAAAGGACAGTTAAAGGAAACTTAAAATGCCTAGACAAATATTAAATATTATTATATTTAAAAGTAACGTTTATTGTGTATATTCGAGGTCGTGGTATATGAAGAAGTAATCGAAAAAAAACCAAATAGACAATATAAAAATAATAATGTATAAGGACGCAATAATCTCTTTGTATAATTTGCATAATTAAGATGAAAACAAAGCGTTACGTTTGAACATAAATTAACATTTAAATGCTTCGCTCATTTACGAGTATATTCTCTCTCTTGTTAGAACCTAATATTTAAAGAGTACCTTCCTTAAGCATTAAAATATGTAAAATTGTGAAAAAAATATTCAGTCTTATCATAGTCCTAGAACGTAAAAATAAAAGGAGTTTGAAGTAGATAAGACTTAGTTAAATAGACAAGATTCGAATTTAAAACTACACATTTTTTTTTGTGAAACTTAATTCTTGTGACTTTATAGAGAAAGAAAATTAATTCTTTAAAGAGTCTTCAACTATCACCAAACCTATCGATGGATTTTTGCCAACACGCTGAATGATGATACCAATTTTAAATTATAATTATGTATTCGGGTCTAGCTGACTTTTATGTTTTTTTTTTAAAAAGAGGAAATATTTGTTTGCTTAGAGTTCGAAAATAAAAATTCTTTCACTTTGGGAAGCTACATGTGGCTACATCATACGCCGGTTGACTCGAGGGAAACAGTACAAAACTTGAATGTATGTATGCAGATCAAATCGAGAAATGGTTTTGTATAGGTTATTAATTTAGTTTTTATTAAGCTTTTTTGAAGTTGTTTTTAATATGTTTTATTTTATTTTAAGATGAGTTTTTTATTTACGTTAAAATGAAAAAGCTCAAAACTAGTGTAATTCCAAAATGAAACACTCCCTTCTAGAGCCAGCCCCTCAATGCGCACATGCAAAGCTTAATCCTATTGTACCTTTTTGTTACATAATGGGGGCAATTATAATAAATAAATAGACACTGATTAGCGACATAAAAGTTTTAGTTTATCCTATTTATTAGCTATGCGATAACATACCTAACTAGTGTAAATTGTAACGTCTGTTATGTAGGTGCAGTGTTTGTGTACGCTAATTGTTTGCAAAAGGCATTTATGTTTCTGTATTATTTTACATGTATTTAACTTCGAAGTTATGAAAATATATTTTTTAATATGTCTACCATTTTATACCAATTCAATTCACAAACAAGTTGATAGCCGAAAATTGATACAAATAAAAGTACAGAAATTAACACTAAGTCATAAAAATGATTTTTTTATTTATTTTATAAATATAAATTAAATTATTAATAATGTTAGAAAATAAAATAAAATAATTAACGGTATCGTATATTTCATATCTTCCTAAATAGCGTCGCGATCACAATCGCTGTTACATCTGAAAAAGTTATAGCTTTCGTAATTATCCATCCAACTTCAAATTGAAAAGGATAGACCTATGGATTAAACTTTCACACCGCAATAAATAAAGTATACTATCTGATACGTATAACTTTCATAGGTACAGTTCTAAAGGGTTTGTAGTTCAGATTACGACTAATGTGTGATGGTACGTGATGAAGAGTCGTATGAGGATTTCCGAAAGGAAACATTTCCTCCCAGAACTCTACAAATTAAGATTAACACGTCGAGGCTAACGGTTATTGAATTATGACTTTGCCAGTGGCATCCACATTAATAGATGAGATGTTGCCGCTTTTTGTAAATGTTATATTTAGCTAAGAACCCTGAAAGCGTTCGTTCGTCGAATATTTATAAGAAAATATAATTTGACCTTTAGAACCTAGGTGGAATATTGAATATACTTAATAACAGAAAATGTATATTTACCTCAATAGGCTTATATTTTGTAACAAGAGATAAAGGCTAATATTTAAAAAAAAAATGTGCATTTGTAGCAATTCTGTTGCATAAACGAAGGTTACATTTAGTTTTAATTTTGTCATAATGCGTTTTAAATTCTGAAAATAATTAAGTACTGTAGAAAAGTGATTTATTTTTGTAATACTTACTGTTAGGCCTAGTAAAAAAAAGAGGTAGGTATGTATTTTCTTTTGTGTCAATTTGATAAGAAATGGCTTAGTTGAGGAGTGGGGACTCGCTACGTCACAGCACATCTATGTAGAAAATGTACCAAGGTGTGACGTGTAACACAATGTAATGTTTTGATTGTGTAAAAAAAGTGTTTATTATTATTTAAAAAATCTACCTGACAGACCGACAGACAAAAATTTGTCATTAACCTTATTTGGGATTCACAACATGTAAAAAACACATTTTTTTACAGGTGAACCGCAGCAGAAACTTCTAACAACAATATGGCGGATGTAAAAGAAGGTCCAATAACTGCTAATAAGAGCAACGACAAACATAACACAGGTAAGAACATATCAAATCAAATCAAATTTTTATTGTTAATATAAAGGTATTGGATACAAGGACTGACTAGTTACCCCGTGATCTGCCTAAATGGCAAACAATATTAGTAGTTAGTTAGTAATTGTCAACTAATATAATCAATCACATGTTATGTCAAAATTCAATTCATTAATTAAGTATTTATACAATAAAAAAGTGCTGTCAGATAGATACTAGTTTACATTGTAACTTAAAAAGTTTTCTTTTAAAAACATTACAATGATCCATATTACTTACATTTTTTGAAATTTTATTAAAAAATTTTGGAGCCATACAATATATCTCGTATTTTATTAAACAGAGCTGTCTTAGAGGGTACCGTACACATAGTTAAGTTTAATTAAACAAAAATATGTATTTATGCTTAATTAAACTTTAAGAAAAAATACATTGGGACGGTTATAAATAGGTATTTAATATTGAAATACAATCGCAAATCATTGTGGCGTCAAATCATATAATATTTATTTTACAAATTCATAAAAGTCAACCTCAGGTGCTAGCATCTCGGTTCAGAGGTTGGTTGTGGAGCAGTCCCTGTTGGATCCTTCGTCCTTCACACATAAGTGAGGGTCCATCGGAGGGGGTTTAGTGGGTATGCTATCCACTATTTGATTAGCCTTGATGACAGGTGAAAGGGGATGTGCGGAACTCTTCATTTATTGTCAAGCGGCAAGGACAGAGCATAAAGCATTTACCCTACGTCAGGAAAAAAATGGTTTCATTCCCGGTTGGGTCAATGTAGAAGATGATTTTTTTCTATATTGTCTTGATTATGGGTGTTAGTACCTTCGTAATTTTACATTTACACACAAATCCATTTGGGATCTGAGCAATTAATGTGGTTTGTCTTGTCTAATACCTACTTATTTATAAACCATTCAGTAAAAAATGAACAACAAGGTGTCCAAAAAATATAAAATTTGGTACAAAGGTAAGGCCATATTAAGGCATTAAAGGGTATTAATTACTTATCTAGTACTCATATATATACTCCAGTTCTGATATATACAACTATAGTAAAAAGCCATGTGGTAATTTTTTACTATTCGAAAGTTCATGGAAATACCAAAGTTAGTGTTATTTTGAATATAGATTATTTTAATTAAATACGTTAGATGTTTAAAAATAAATTCTCTACATGCCTATAAGAACTCCTTACTCTTTACTCATTAAACTAACTAAATAATTCGCATGGTCTGTGTGCACGCATGTTGAACATGTTTTAACGTACAAATGTTCCATTACTGTACGAGAATGTAGGAAGGGGACCACACAAGACAATTCCCACCATTTGACGGAAGTACTTGACTCCGGTAAAAACTGTGTTCTCAGTGTGTATTGCTCACTGTACCGGTACTTAGATAATGGCTGTATATAATATAAAGGTATTTTATTTATATATACAAATATAAAAACTATGAGGTCTGAAACTTTTTGTTCGTTGTTAAACGCATTACCTACTGGAGATAGTTGTATTTGTTTTTATTTTCGAATAGTACAAATCTAATATTCTACTATTCTAATACTGTCATCTTCATCGTCATCAGCCCTTTTACGTCCCCAAATGTTGAACTCTAACAATAAGCACAGAAAGATACATTGTGTTTCAGCTTTTAAATTTTCCTAGGCTTGAAAAAAGATATTCAATCGTCTAAGAATATTTTACCCTGTCTTATAACTCCCGTATGGTCTAGTGGCTAGGATACCTGGCTTTCACCCAGGAGGCTCGGGTTCGATTCCCGGTACGGGAATTCACTTTTTGTTAATTTGTATCATTTCTTTGTCATATATTCATGTTTTTTGAAATATAATGTTATAATCATTATTTTTATTTTTATCAACATTATTTTTCACTAGTATCAACGTCTAAATACTTGTTGTCATTGTCAGTTTTATTCGTAAGTATTACGATAGCGCACTAGTTACGGATAATCAACCTGATAATAATAATAGTCCGTGGGTGTTCCCGACACCAATTCTTCAGTCATTTCGTTAAGAAGACAAACGATACAACATTCCTGTTAATTTACCCGGAATGGGTCATCCTCAACTGATCTAATAACAAGGAAATAATTGACGGTTCAATAAAACGTTTAAAAAAATATGTCAGGCTTTTCGATTAATAACAATAACAAATTCTAAAGCGATAATAAGAATATTATCCACTTATGTGATTGGATTTTTTAAATTTGACATCATTTTCGACACCTATTGTGTTAGCCCACAAAAAGACGTGGAGACCATCAACGGGATTCCGGGGAAACGTTTTAACCACAGAACAGATAACTTTTCTGTGGTTTTAACACAAAAATAGAAAGAGAAATAGGTCAAAATAAGTTGATTTTGGACAAATCTAATATTCACAGTAGACAATAATTTGCAATAAATGTAGTTATTTGTTTAATTTCAAGGTAATTTACACTTAATTTAATATTAAAATAATATACAGCCGCTATCAAACTTTCCACAGTTCAAGTTTATCAAATAAGACTGTTGCTGTTAAAACTTCTAGTGTATCTAACATTGACTATGTAAATGACGTCATATCTTTAAATATTCACAATTATAACCCTGACTTTTTATATTAAAGTTCAAAATTCAAGTGACGTATTCAGGACAAGTTATTTATTAACACCGCGCATTTATCTTAGTTAATAATCATTGCACTGACATAGACTGCAAGTGTTTCAACCTGTTAAATAAAGTCAATAAGAGCTATAATTTATTTATGATAGTGTTTAATGCTATTGTTAGGTTCATATCTATTCTTTTTATCGATAAGATATTGAACTTTATCAACATTGATACGGATTTTACACAACAGTGTGCTATTATCAAACGAATTTAGTTACAATCTCCTTAGGCATAACGAGTATAAACGCTTGTGTGTTGGTGTATGTATACGTCCAAATTGTCATTGTTTAATTGTAATAGTTAAATATCTAAAACATGTAATATGAATGTTTGTGTTGTGACTCAATATTTTTTTTGTATTTGTTATAGTAAAGAGAGTGTTGACCGCACGCCAAACGTAAATAGATCTTGTAGGTGGTGTTTTAATAGTCTATGAAAGAAATGACACGGTCAAATACATAAATTTGTATTATATTTTCTTATATATATTATCTGTTACAACTAGATAACTAAAACAATACTCAAATACAGCACTATCTTTAAAATACCAATTAGTAAAATATAATATATTCTTATAACAGGAATAATACCAATGTAACATAATATGGCATAATTACAAATTATAGGGGTCAGTTTTGTTAGAGTTGATATGTCACTCGTTCGTTGAAAAATAACATTTTTCAGACTGACCGGGCATCTAGTTGTAGTGTTGATCGAAGATTATAATATATTACAAATTCTATGATATTCTGTCATAATTAAAAAATATATCTTTTATAAATCACTAACCCGATTCATATTATTCACTCACCTTTATAAAGAAAAGGACTGTCAGCTAATGAGCATAAACTAAGAATTGTCGAATCAGTTCCATTGTCCTTAGGCGTAATGCATATCAACAGAAAAGCATCTTCATTATTTTTTATACGAGATCGTTTATTCGGCTGAATAAATTTAATAACTGAGATACTTCTTATATTTGATCAATTTTGTATTCACAATAGTGTATACATTTTTAATGAAAAATACTTAAAAATCCACCAGTCGGAGTCCCATCTTGGTGTATGTGGGACTGATGGATTTTTTCACACAAAACTGATATATATTTTAATCGGTAAATAAATACCACACAATTTTTTCGTCTTTGTAAGTTTGGCCCTATTTTGATAACTCTGCTAATAGGTCTGCTAAAGGTATGTCTTACCTATCATTTAAGATTGTATTTTTTTTACAATGATAAAACCATTTTTTCTTTCTTTCTAAGAGTTTGGGGAGGGTTGTTTTAAAATAGAATTTTGAATGCTTAGTTACGCAGCCGCGCAAATAATAAAAACTGGTTAATTATTACTCGGATAAAATCAATAAAAGAAGAGGTCGTTCTATGGAAATGCTTCCTAGAACTTCGTGCCTGACACCAGCCGCGCGGTGATGCCTAGGTCTTGGCTCCAGAACCTGGCAATTACTAATCGCAATTAACACGATATTGCCACGAATTATTGTTGACATCTATAATTAGGTACAATGAAAAGTATAAAACTTCGTTGGCGTTTTTAGTCCTTTTATATTGTGATAATATCTTTTTGATATTGACTCTTTTTACTGACTAGACAAAATATAATGGAATACTATAATCATTGTAGGTACTAAATATGAGGCTAATGATAGTAACTATTAAATAGTAGTAAATGCATTGAAATACCGCATTGACATTATTTAAACAAGAAACATAAAAGCAGAGTCATCTAATGTAATTTTGCTTTGATAAATTCGGTGCCGTCCCTCAACTGGCACCTTGTTGTGAGAGCATTAATTATGATTCCCCATAATAGTACTCCGATTAATGTTTTGTATAAGAATTGTAGATGAATAGACTTTAATAAAACTGAAAGGATCAAATACATTTTCCTAGAACTAATTTTTAAGTAATAAAAACCTTCTAGAAAAAAAGAAATTGCTTACAAACAAGTGACATTGAGATTGTAAATTAAACAGCCAATTTATTATACGTTCTCATATATAGAAAACTTATTACAAGAAGTAGAACCGACTTCAAACTTTTCAAAACTAATAAATCATCATCATCATCAGCTTTTTACGTCCTCTCTGCAGGGGCTCAGGCCTTCCTTATGGATGGTTAAGGAAGATGGGCCATGACCCTCCACGCTGGCCCAATGCGGATTGGAGGGTATTAACGACTGCAAATGCAGCCGGGACAAAAAGTCCTTTATCTACGAAGGAAGATTAGGCTATAATTTATGCAGGCGAGGCAGGCCGCGGGGAAACAGTTAGTTTTATAAAAAATGGTTAACCGTTTACAAAGAAATCGATGAACATACTTACCCCTAAATATAGGTATATACTTTACTCATCGATGCTTACTATCTATGTCTTATATAAAAAATATACATCAAAGAGTAAAGTATATACCTATACAAATAAGAAAATCTTCCTTTCAGATTTTGAATTAATAATGGACTGATTATCGTAGAGATTCGGTATGCATTAGTGTAAAGTAAAGAATTTGCTTCCAAGTGTGTCTTCATCGTTATAAAAAGAGCTTTCTTTACGATTTATTATGTAAACTTTTAGATAATAATCGTCAAGGGTTAAAAGTCCGTTTATATAGCTCATAAAAGTTTAAATGCACTTTCTCATCTTCATGAACAATGAAAGTAATATCAAATTAAGGTTTAATAGTAAACCATTCCCACTAGCACGCTCTTGAATTGTCGACAAAAACATTAATTGCAGCAATATTATGCTACATATCGTGCATAACGATGGTATTTTTTGTGATACACAATCATGTGCTCATGTGGTATTCTGAATAATGGAAAGTGTTTAGAATATTTTATTTATAGTTTAATTATTGAATTATAACTGATTTTAGTTTTTAAACAAGTTTTTATAGCTAAATATCAGGTTTCTTTTACATAATAGTGGAGACAAATGGTACGTATCTTTTGCTATCTGACTATTATTTAATTTACATCATCGAGTAAATATACACTGGACAGCAAAACTAAGTATCACACTTTTAAAATGGCAATAACTTTTTAAGTACACAAGATACACTATCGAAATAAAAAGGACTCGAAAAAGAATTTAATTTAGTAAAATAAAGTAAATAAAGCTGATAAAATTTACTATAACATGGTATTTATTTTAAATCGCTAAACTTATATAGATTACAAAAAAAATAGGTTTCAAAAGTGTGATACATACTTTTGCAGGTCAGTGTAGTTTAATTGTTAAAATGTAGTCTACTTATAGTTGCTTCATTACATTCACCCACGAACTCTATCATTAAATAATCTTCCTACTTATCATTGTAGCTATGTGTATAATAAATAATAAGTATTAAGCTATATTTAACCTAAATATAAATTATAACATTAGAAAGAGGTGAAGTTTCTAACTTTGTTTGTATTGGGTAATCTTCAATAATACTGACCCGATCATGAAAATTCTTTAACCTAATGGTTAGTTTCATCAAACACAGGTGACTATAGCGTTAATTTACATATATATTAATGTTTTACTATTACCCTTTTGTTGTTTACTGCATATAAGGTTCAAAGATCACTAAAATAATTGCTATCTTTAATCCAGTTCAATTGTTTGAAAATATAATTCCTAATATATAATCCTTGTGACTCTTGCTGTGTTATTTGTAAAAACAAACAAGTTCTAACTCAATAAAATTTTCTTACGTTTGACCCACAGAAACAATGGAGGAGACGAGACGTCACTGTCTATTGTATGATTTTTAATGCCATAAACACAATTAAAGTCACTTGCTCTCGTTAGAGAGGAGTCTTTGCCCTCAGCCCACAGCGCGTATCGTTTTGGCTGCTGACTTTGCAGACATTGTCTTTTGTGAACCTTCCATTTGTTGCGTAAAAACGGATGTAAGTATATGCAACAAAAATAATATCTTTACCGTAAAATATGGACAATATACATATCATATATATAAAATCTATTCCTGTTCATTAGTCTCGCTAAAACATGATAACGGCTGGGCCTATTTAGCTGATTTTGGTTTTGAAATGTTTCTACACCGGGTCATCTAGTCATCAATATTTATTTATTCACTATCACCAGACACAACAATTATAATTAAATTACCAAAAACAAAATTAAGGTATATCAGGAAGGCACTTCTAATTTACGGACTAAATACTCAAGGTATAAGCAGCATTTTGAATCAAAATATTATCTATATTATCAAGTCAAGGCGTGACGTTACACTTATCCCGAGGGAATCCTTAAGTGAGATAAAAAGAAGTCTATAAGTTAATTCAGACTTAGAATTCTCCGTATACCACCCGTAAAGTAACAAACTTATGTACATCATACTCACACACATCCTCACCAAGTATTTGCAGTTACATGATATTTTAATTGTTTGTCCGTTAGGTAGATTGTTGATAAATATTATACACATATTATTTATTTTCTTTGTAATTATTAAAATACGGCGAAACAATGAGTTAAAATGTCACATGACGACACTTTTGGTCATTTTCTGTAAAACTGTGACGTAGCGAGCCCCCACTCCTCAATTTAAATGCCTCGTATTTAAACTATTTCCCTTCACATTGCAGTAAAAAAAACTAGATACATATTAATCTATTATCTGATTGAAACAGCCTATATCTTCTTCTTTTTTACCCAGTCATTATCCTTATTAATTTATGAAAATGCACTCACATATTTATTAATTAACATCATATCTTGCCTCTAACAGAAGTCACCTACTTACGCGGAATGAGATTAAGTCATTATTTCACAGATATCTTGTTGATTCTTCAATCGTCTGCCTTAACAGTGTTCTACTTATTAAGGACCATTTACAAACTACGAAACATTATTAGCCAACATTAGTTAAGCTGATTGAAAGCCTTGTGTCTATTCGCCGAGTCTATTACTAATTAGTTTCTTCTTTGATCATGTGCTTATAAGTTATTACTCACTTGATGATATTGAGGAATTTATTTCATAACCAATGCAATCATTTAGAGCGAATTCAATTCAAAGCAAAATCTTTGATAATTCAATGTTCTGGAGTATTCCTAAGTCTACCTAAAAATGTTGGTGTGCATTAGATTTGTTTAATATTAGTTATTTACTTTAAAAATAATATGAAAATTTTCTGTAAATAAAAAAAGTGAAAGTTAAGTATATCTTTAATCAATAGGCGGACATAATAGTTTAGCGACTAACGTCTCTAAATAAAGATTTGAAAAATTCTTTAATTTTCAGTGCTATTAATAAACAAGGTTTAGCCTTAGAGTGAATTTACGCCAAAATTTCAATATTATTAGTCCAAATTCATATTATAAAGAGAATAAACAAACCTACTACTTTCTAGTAGTAAATATTACTACCGTAGAACCTCGTACTAGGTTAACCTTTGTTAAGCCTCTGTTTAATAATATGAATTTTGACTGATACTAAGTGCAGTCTCAGTGTAAATTTAGTCCAATGCTAAACCTTGTTTATTAATAACACTGTTGTGTAGACAATGATATAAAGCATGAATTTAAAATATTTTTATACATACAAATATTTTAAAGTAACCTTTGAAATTTAAAGAGAATTTATTTCTTCTTATCAATTTATCAATCATTAGTATCAATATCAATTCTCTGTTAAATATACTTATATACGAGGCAATTCGTAGCTTAGTCATGGAAAAAAGATTTTAGAATACTTACACCCGGTTTCTGAGTTGAAAATTTTAAGTTAAGCATGTCTCAAATAGGTTTCCGTTTCTGTATATAGTTTTTTTAATGATCAATTGATAGCAGTTTGATAAAACTAGGTACGACGTTTTGACTTGTGAAACGCAAAAAACTGAAGAATAATTTGTTGAAATTTGGTAATTTTCTCAATTTAGAAACCAGTCGTTAATCATTAGTTATTGAGTAAATAATCAAATATGATTTTCATGTGGTGCTTCAATTTACGCGATGTATCATCGTATGTTTTTATTTAAATAATTCTTATTTTTTACGCGAACATAGCATTATTCCAATATATCAAGCATATATAATAAAATAAATTACACAGAATGTCTTCTTCATCTCCGTCGAGGACGCCTGTTATTATGTTTTAGCATTTTCTATCTTTTGCTGTATGAACCAACTGTTTCGTCCACTACTTTAAGTCTCGTTGTCCCTCTAAGTATTTTATATAATAATTACTCATGATATATGTTTTTAACGGTAAATAGCATAAGTAGATTGTAGTAATTATTAATCTCTTTTTAGTTGTTTTAACTATCTTTATTTTTTATTTAAATTACCTTTATATTATATTTAATATTTCTTAAACTTAACTTTCTAACATTTTAATAGTTTTTCTATTATACAATCACATATTTATACAATATAAAAGCGTAATAAACAGAGCAAAAAATAAATATTCAATTACTTTTTTGTTGATATTTGGTGCGAATTGGTACATTAATAAAATATACCTTTTAATAGGAACCGAGGTGGGGTTTAGGATATCACTGGTGGGCGCGCCAGGAATCCATCCCGAACTCACAATGGTAGTGATTAATGAACTGTGAATCAAACAATGCTCTCCTCGAGATTTTATTATGAACGTCTCTCGTGCGATATAAAAAAACAATATTCGCTTTTGTAGTTTTTATTTTGCAACTTTTTTTTAATTAAACACCTATGCCATTTAAATCTGTTTACAAATATTAAATACAACACTAATTGGACATACTTTTTGTACAATCAGAAGCATTTTATCGTAAAAGCATAAAATTACAATTTTATTGTATTTCTTTGTGAGAGTAGATTAGATTTTTTTTATGAGGATTTTAATTATTGTTTGCTAATTGAGTTGAAATACAGTATTTATAGAGGATTAAGTTTTTTATATAAAATATCTACGCCATTTCTAAACGCGCGGAAATACATAAAAAATAACTTTGTTATATTTCCAAATATAAGGACATTTGAAAACAAAAAAATGTTTAAAAATCTATCGAAATACATAATAAAACTGAAGCATTGTCTGTTGTTAATTGAAAATACTTGTCTAATAGTTTGGTGGCAGTTATCTACAAATATCAGAGTAAAGAATTTTAGGGCAATAAAAATTATAAAAGTGGTCCATAAAATCCGATAAAATCGAAAACTTTGTCTACTTAATATGCATCAATGCTGCGCTTTTAACCACTTTCTGTCAACGAAGTTATATTTTAAGGATTTTGTTTTCTTAAACTTACAAGCATAGTAATCGCAATATCGCTTTGTTAACGATTTGAGTTGACATATCGTTAGTGAGACAATTCATTTGTTGGCCCAACAATGATCCAACTTAAATTGTTTCTTGGGAAGTTACAGTGATATAATCAACTGGTTTAAAACAGTTCACATTTAAAAACGAAATTTTTCTACACTAACTCTGAGGACGTGTGCCTACTAGATTGGTTACAGGTCGCTAGAAGTCAGTGATTGCTAAATTACCGGATGACTGTTCGGCGCGCACGCATCTCCCACCTACGTTCCTGTAGGAAGTAGGTGACATTGTTTTTATTCTCTGCTCTCGGTTAGAAATTGGCGTTAAGACGATACTTAATTGTAAACGTTGTCAACCACAGAACATAGATCGTCAACTATGGAAAAGAACAAATAATTCTTTTTTAAATGTTTGTGGAAATAGCGGCTTCCCCTAAAAAATCTTGAAAGTACTCAAGAGGTCTTAAGGTGAAGACGATATTCTGAATCCTTATTTATGGAGGATCCTCGCAATATGTCAACTTCAAGATTTTTTTAAAGCCATTGTAAAACTTTTGCACTCACTGGCAGATAAAGATAGATAGCATCATGTTGACAGTTACTTTAGATTAAGAAAAATGCTAACTTCTTGTATCCGATCCTCCTCTTCTTGTATCCTCTTGTGTCCGAGTGTTTTGTAAATAGAAAAAAAGCAAGCCATTAATCAAATTAGAAAATTACTTCTAAAATTTACGGAAATAATTTTCTTCATTCAAAATTTTTATCGTAGTCAAGGATATTACAAATATGTCGCTTTACATATTTGTACCTGATGTTTTAGAATAAAATCATAATGTTCGAGTAATTAATTACTTATAAATATATTTTAGAGAATTACTCAGCGCAACATGTCTTCTCTATCTGAAACATTGGCTGACAATTTATATTCTCTTTTGGTAAATTTGTTTTTACTTTTTGTCAATCTTTGCTAAACGATTCACTACTGTCTACCGATATGGTATTAAATTAAAGCAATAAACATCGCCCACACAGAGAATTGCAGCGATTACGAAGATATCGTCAAACGATTAATAGAACCTCCGAAGTCAATTACGGCCAATAGCATTTTTAAGGCGAGTCGTCACGGATCCTTTTGACTGTCATCAGATGGCACTATATTTATATTTATAAACAACAATAATATATTTTTTTAATTCCTTAATTTTTTTAAGAGGTTTTTATTCTTTTGAACATGTCGATCCAATCTAAATCTAAATTCATTTTTACCATACTTATATCTAAATTCATTTTATGACAATATTTCATCAGGGATTTTTTTACAGCATTTGCTAAAGATTATTTTAAATTTATTAGTAATTGTCATTAAATATGTAAACTTTGCCGATGGGTAGTGTCCAGAACGGAGTTTGTAGTTTCTACTTAATTTAATATTATCCAACCAGGTTTCACAAGGAGGTTGACTTTGAGTTCTTTAAACCATACACCTTTTTCTTTACATTTCTTATTATAATGGTCTTTCCAAATGTTAAACGCAATATTTTTTTATTTTGGGTATAAATTCCGAATAGTCTGGTTCTATGCGAATGATACTACCTTGAGTTACCGCTAATATCGATAAACGATCAGCCTCCTCATTTCCTTTAAGACCAATATGCGCTGGAACCCAATGCAATTTCACAGTTATGTTTTTTTTACATAAAGTTTGGATACTATTCAGAATTTGTAGGCTATCGATATACCTTTGATACCAGAGATGCACCGAGCTATAATATTCATAATTTTTAAAATATCAATGTAGGTATTAGTTAATTCTTTAAGTTGTTGGTTTGTTTTATATTATATGAATACTTTTATCTACCCTTATAAGATTTTTAAAATAATTTAAGTTTTGTTATATCGGTAAGAGGTTTTATTTAGTTTACCGATGTTTTGAAAATCAGAGGCAAACAAAGGTATTATGAAAACTGAAGACATATTCTATAGTTCAGTAAGTAAGTATAGTTCAGTATAGTCTTCTTCGAGAATCTTTTATTTATTTTTACTAAATATTTAATGCAAGTCACTGATTTTGTAAGTGATCTATATCTTCAACGGGTGCATGAAAAGAACTTGTCGCGACATTGCGTGATTTCCAGCAATTAGTCTGTGCCAATTAAAACTCAGCTCCATTTCGTCAATTTGCAGAAATAAGATGGCATGTACAAACGAATAATACTTTATTATCACCGAATTAACATAATTTTACGACAGTTTTAGTTTTAACTTTTGGTTTTGTAACTAATAAACCTGAAAAACATTTTTAAAACTATGAAAAAGTCTTTATAACTTAAATTAATTTAATAGTCAACGAAGGTAAGATAAAGATAATTTCTTTATGTAATATAGTATGCTACAACAAAATTTCTACTTCATACCAACAGATTTTCACATAATAATATATTTTCTATTTCAACATGTTCAAGAAAATAAGTGACATAATCATTATACCTGGCATAAGACTTGGGAGTTGCGACCTATTTATATAAAACTAGATAATATTAAAAAATACTCACACACTATGATGATAAAATATAAATACTACTAGAGCAATATCCCAAGCCCCCTGATATTATTTTTGATAGATAAAATATATTGGCGCCATAGCCAATTTACACATATCAGGTGTAAATTTGAGTAAATCGTTTAAATTCATTTAAAATCATTTAAATTCTAATGGCTGATTTTTAAGTATTATAGATAATATTGTTACAAATTAACCACCAGCCCTGCGATTCTGTAAAATTCCAGACCCAAATTCGAATTAATTAGTTTAGAAATTCTATTGATTACATTTTTATACAAAAATAAAAAATAAAATTGATTGAATATACGTATCTAAGATATTATATTTCTATGTCATTTCGAAACTCACTTCAAATATGCCACGAAACGTTATTACCAATTCAAGATTGAGCCGATGCCAGTTTTTGAAGTAAAATAGAACTGGAATTGTATCGTATGTCACTTTGTAGAATAGGAAAAACATTAAAAACTGTAGTTTCGTTCAGTTTCGATCCGTTTTCGATTCGATTTAAACAAAATTTTGTAGAATTGCCCCCTGTAGGAGAAAACTGGCTTAAAGTAAAACGGACAAATGTTAAATATAAGAATAAAAAAATATTCAGGTTTTGATTGTGACACGACGCTCAGAAAAATTGTGTAGTTTTATTATTTAATTTAACTTATTCCAAGCAAGTCATAGGTCATAAAGATGTTATAAATATGTTTTGTACAAATGACGCCCTGTAAGTACAGAACAATACTTAGGGGCAACTATTGCCATCTTTACTTATAAATAATTATTAGTCTAGATAATTATTATTAAAACGTTTAGTAGCTATTTTATTTATATATCTTATATACCATAAATTTAATCGACACATTGATTCAGTTAGTGATATTTTTTATTTTATCTAATATAATTTAAACTCCATTAATATACTTACAATACAATCATTTATTAATTAATTTCATAATTATAGCTCGGCGGCGAAGTAGATAAGCACCGCGGCCCGCGATCGTTCTTCTTTTGCAACTTTGGCAAGGGTCGGTCACGGGATGGGTGACTAATAAAAATATATTATCTCGAGTTACTCTTTCGCTAAAAGGGCTGATGATGATGATAATTATTTTATTTATTTAATTTGCAAACCTTAAACATAATTAATTACATTAATTTATCTTCATTTGTTAACTCATTAATTTCAATTATTTAATTAAATATTTTAAATTAGTTGTCAATTCATTTTATTTGGACATTATTACTTTGTAGAAAACCAATTCAAAGTTAATGATTTTGGCTATTCACGCTTTCTTAAAGATCTTACGGCAAAACCCTTGCCCGTGAGCATGACCCAGTACCAGGGCCGGCCGGCGCGTGATGTCGCATACAAATTAGCGCACATTTCTCATTGTACATTATTATAAACTGTGCAGTGACTACTAATATTTGAACTAGCCACTCATACATTGCGCAGCGTATATGTAACTTTGTAAAGTATTCCAAACGACAATTGTCTACGTATGATCGTGGCCGAAAAATCTCACTGCACTTAAATTATCTGGATACTCTAACTAGTGCTATTCCATTCTATTTCTATACAAATAAATACGTTGCGTCAACCAGACTAGCAAGGACATGAAGAATAATCTCGAAAAATAGTATACATTGAATTCTATTGTCCTTTAACATTTAAAGTTCTCAATTTGAAGATCATGACGTCATCGATACAACTAAGGTCACACAATGATTAAAGATACTTAATTTTTCTCATTGTTATGCTGCAGATATAGAAATATTATTATAAGAATTTTAGAAGTGTCTTCAGTAACAAATTATAATCTTCAAATATAGCATAAAGTACCTAAATATAATGTTTAAGAATCCAGTATTTAAATATTTATCAAATATTTTTTTACGTAATTACCTATGCACTACTATCAATAGAAAGATTGTGTTATCACAAAATATACATGAAAGTGAGGTGCTAATCTTTTGACCTAATAATGTAGGCGTTATGTGGCAACTGACAAAATTGTGTAGTTTAAGAGGTGATGTCATATGTAGTTGTGGTCTAATCATGACGACATCGGGAGGTCGTCTGTACCTTGCTCGATTGATCTTCGATAAGTTGTTATTAGTCATATAAAACGAATAACAGAAATTTGAATTATCTTCATAGGCAAGTACAATACGATAAAATAACGAACCCGTTGTAGTTTTGCAAATTTAAAATGCAATGCTATTTGTTTAAAAATATAGCATTGAGTGCATCACTGTCTTTTGTTTGATTGATCTTATGGCTTTGTTACAGAATATTAAAGCTGAAGATAATTCTATGTCGGCGTTCAAAAGTAGAAACCGACATTTCTTATAAAACTACCGCTTAGAAATAACTATACATATTTATATGGTCTCTAGCTATATGATTTCATATTGTGTACATTTGTTTATTACAAAGTTTTTATTTTTTTCTCTATATGTCTATTGGAAAGGACTCCTCCATGCTGAATATCATAATAAAAGAGGAAATAAGAAAGGATGCCAATGAGATCAATAGAGACCGAAACTATTATTTGTACGGAACCCTTCGTGCGCGAGTCCGACTCGCACTTGATCGTTTTTTGGTTAATAATAAAAATGCTTTCTAAAATAATTTATCTTTAGTTACTCGCTCTACTCTTATAATTCTTGTAAAATTGTTCATGTCAGTTCTTTGCTTCAAGTGATGAATCACATGTTTATCACTTTATTCCGCCAGTGGCTTCGCCCGTGTAGTATTATAGAAAAAAGCCTTCCTTTTGAATCACTCTATCTATGAAAAAAAAAACCGCATCAAAATCCGTTGTGTAGTTTTAAAGATTTAATATAGGGACAGAGAAAGCGACTTTGGTTTATACTATGTAGTGATAAGTTGATATCCAAGCTTAAATACATACAGATATAGACAAAAACTAACACCTGATTTCTGAACTGAGAATTTAAAGTTAAGCACGTCTCAAACCGTAGTGAAACCATCTTAGACGAGACCTAAATAGGTTTTCCTCTACGATTTTTTTTATTGATCACTTGATAGCAGTTTGATAAAATCATGAGAAACGTAAAAAAAGTTAAGTTATTGAGAATTCGTACTTTTTCAATTCAGAAACTGGCCGAGAGCCAGCCTTTTGGCTCTTAACATTCCAGATGTTGACGAAAATCTTGTCTAAGAACAATTAATAATAAAGACACTGTGATACCTGTTCTTATTCAAAAACCAGTTAAAAAAACTAATATACACCGATTTTGATTTGTCGACCAAAGCAGTGAAAAAGTTTGGTGACATATATTAAAACAGTATGACTAGGTGCCTAAGTATAGATACAAATAATTATGCTCTATAATACGTTAAAAATTATAGTGAAGTTTTGTAATAAAAATTAAGTAAGTAAGTAAAAAGATGATAATGATACAACTAGATTTGTTTACTTATTATAATAATAAAAATAACATTTTTTTTGTCTGTCCATCAGGGAGGTAATTGAAGAATATTAAACACGTATTTTTTGCATAATCAATAAATTACGGCAAAAGAGTTAAAACGTCAAATAACGTCACGCTTTTGTACATTTTCTACAAAGTTGTGATGGAATGAGCCCCCACCCCTCAACTTTCATGCCTGTTATCTAAGTTACTTCTGTTAAATTGAATAAAAAAAATCTTATTAAGTATTTTTTTATAATCTGAATGTCGGATTTAATATTTTATTTCTTTTTTTACCCAGGCACAATTCCTATTTCAAATTCACACATGTTAAATATTCTTAGTTATATTTATGGATATTTTTTTGTCACTGTCATACAAATAGGATAATTAAAATAAAGTTCATAGATAGTTTATGTTTTATTTCATAAAACTTCAACCTTTTCTGTTTCCATGTCGTCGCCATCGATCCCTGGTTCGATTCCCGCTCGGGTCAATGTAGACAATTTTTTATATTCATCACATCATCATCACCAGCCCTTTTACGTCCCCACTGCAGGCCTTCCTTATAGATGGTTAATGAGGATGGGCCATGACCCTCCACGCTGGCCCAATGCGGATTGGAGGGTATTAACGACTGCAAAAGCAGCCAGGACCAACGGCTTAACGTGCCTTCCGAAGCACGGAGTAGCTCGAGTAAATATTTTTTGGTCATCCATCCCGTGAACGACCCTTGCGAAAGTTGCTTAACGACAACGATCGCGGGCCGCGGCGCTTATCCACTACGCCACCGAGCTACTTGCATTTTCTATATTGTCTTATTTATATATATTTAGTCAACGATAGACTGATTTATTTTTAGACGATAATTATGTACCTAGGTGTTACATTTTGGAATTTGTATTGAAAAAGGGTGCTAATTTATTTGACGTCAGAACCCTGTTTTTTGGGAACCACCTAAATAAATTTTTCGTGTAAGAGAAAATAGTTTATTTTCATATCGTCATTAGGGACCTCGATATGGACATGCAAATATTTCACTATTTAAAAATTGTACGGTACACAAAATATTTGCAAATCATAGTCAATGATCGTGGTTCTCATGCATAGGTGAAGTGAGATCTTGTTTAGACTGAACCATAGAGGTAAACTTGTCTTTAAAAAATAATAGATTCCTTATTTCTCTTTATGTAATAGTATGACTGATATTATCTACTTGTGATTGTAGAAACTAAGAATGGGAAATACAATATTTAACTCATAACGTAATCGTATTTATCTCTAGAAGATAATACAAAATTATTATCTTTTTACCATATCAAGTAAGTGATAGAATTAAAACAAGCCTTACTCTGTCTCTGAGAAAGCAACATTTCGTCTATTTTAGAAACCCTAATATGACTCCAAAGAAACGTAGGTCATTTACGATAATTAATTGTAATACAAGGGTCAAACTGAAAGTTCTTAGAAAATCAAAAACTGATTACATTAGCCAGTTATTAGTTTTATTATATCTTTTCAAAATATTGTCCATTCACGTCAATACACCGCTGCATGCGATGGAACCACTGGGAAAAGCACTTTGCCCACTCGTCCTTAGGGGTCTCTTCAATGGCATCGCGATACGCAGCCACCGCTTCTTCAGCATTCATAAACCGCTTTCCTTTAAGTTTTTCTTTAATTTTTGGAAATAAATAAAAATCACAAGGCGCGAGGTCGGGGCTATACGGCGGGTGACCCAGTAATTCAACGTTTGATGTCGCCAAATAGTCGATCGTTCGCTTGGCGGTGTGCGACGAGGCGTTGTCGTGGTGAAGGAGGATCCTACTGCGAGGTCGTTTCTCTCGAACTTTTTCCAAGACAAGTGGCAAACAATTGGTAGTGTACCATTCTGCAGAAATTGTTTTTTGATCCTCTAACACAATTGTTGCAAAATGACCTATCCTTCCAAAGAACGAGGCCACCATTTTTTTTCCCGCACTTCGATCTCTCTTCACTTTAGTTGGCAACTCCTCGAAAGGAAACACCCACTGAGCAGATTGTCTTTTGGTTTTAGGATCATAACAGTAAATCCAGCTTTCGTCACCTGTTAGTATGTCGAACACAGCATTTGAGTCACCTCCGTTAAATCTTTCAATCATTTTAAGACACCAATCCACACGATGGAGTTTTTGAGCCTCAGTCAAATTATGAGGTATCCACCGGGCGCAAAGCTTCCTGACCGCTAAATGTTCGTGGAGGATTTTGTGCACTTGACTCATACCGATGCCTAAGCTTGTCCGAATCTGTTGATAGGTCACTCTTTTGTCAGTCTCTATCATACGCCGCACAACACAGATGTTATCTTCAGTCGTCGCCGTAGAAGGCCGTCCCTCACGTAAATCATCAGTGAGATTAGTGCGACCACGTTTAAACTCATTAAACCAGTTGTAAACAGTCGCACGAGATGGGGCTTCATCGTGAAAGGCCAATCGTAGTCTATCATAACTTTCTTGTTGACTTAAATGACATCGAAAGTCATAAAAAATCATAGCACGTAAAATTTTCTCGTGTTAAATTCATGATGACGTGACACAGACAATTTTCAATTTGCCGCCAAATCGTAAAACAAATGACAAACGAATGAAATATATACTCAGTAATATTGGCAAAGAGTTATATTTTCAAATTTTAGAATTATTTTTTTATTATATTGTTTATAAGTGGCCAGTTCTAAGAACTTTCAGTTTGACCCTCGTACCACGGACGTAGGACCAGACACTGCCTCTGATGCACAGATAATTTAAAATTATAAGAACGATTCTGTATTTCTAGTTTCATTCGTGGACAAACAGAGTAGGCCCTTAGACACTTTTCCACAGTCGAAAAAAGAAAAAGAGACGCTTACGGTCTTTTGTTTTTTTTTTTTTAATTTACGGCGCCATTTTAGCGTCTAATAAAAGTAAGATTTTAAATAAATTGACCTTTAACTATTTCAATAATTTGTATAAACGAATGAGATAAATAAAACTAGTCACTGATATTGTCTAAAGCTTTACAATTTTGGCCTCTTAAAGGCCAGCTTGTTGTTTGTTTTAGATACAAACGACCGACGACGACGGCTTAAAAGTTTTTGCAATTTTTCTGTTAAATGCAAATGAGTATAAAATTCTATTTGCTACGAACTTATATAATCTTAAGCTACGAAGTTATGTTGGCGAGTAGTCAGTCGTTGTAGTGTTTATTTCAATTTTTCATTAGTCTATGGTGAATTGTGAGGATGAAGTGGGGTGGCTTACCCCTGTGGGAAAACCGCAGACTGAGAGCTTCATTGTTCAACTCGCTTTTAGGTCATTGTATCTCGACGCCCTATTGAGTTTTTGCTTCGCCATAAACCAGACATAAAACTGTCCAAACGTATAATTAATGTAGTCGATAACGCTAATGTGCATTATTTGATATATCATAATCTGGTGTTATCATTATAAAAATATTACATTAAAATATGAAAAGGATTATGAAATTTTCTTATTTAACCGATTTTAATGCAAAAAATGTAACAAAAACGTCTTAATAATTAGCATTTCACTAACGATAAGTTCTATAATTCTGTTGATATTTTTGCGCGCTAGCTGGTTAATAACTGTTGTATAATATAAATTACTAAGTTCTTTTATTAATAATATATATATATATATAATATTATTGCATTTATATTTATTATAATAAATTTATTTATGGCTGTATAGCGCCATCTAGGGAATTACATAGGTACCAAGCACCTATACAGGTGAAAAGGTAGAGCTACGGTTACGATGTTAATACGTACTACGAACAAATGCTACGCTTTCTGTGTTGCAGTTTTCGCCATTTATTGTAGATGGCGGCAGTAGTCCAAAACTTGCTAAAATGAATATTGCTAGAGATCGAGATTGCATATTGAAAAACCTTTAAATTTATTTTTCTATTATATTATTTTGCATAGATGTTTTTCTTTTCAAATTTAATATAACGTAAATAGTAAGTGATGGGATATTTCAATATCTCATTAGAATAATGGTTTTATAGGTACTCTATGCTGTGAACAAATGCTACGATTTTAGTATTATCTAAAAGATTTCAATATTTATCATTTATTGTTTTATGTATTTGGATTTTATATGTTTTCCATATTCGTGTAAAAAGCACTAAGGTTTTCCTAGTTTACATTATCTCGAGAAATTTTCTTTTGTTTTTTTTATCACTCTTAATCGGCCTTACTTTTCTCAAGTAATTCACAAAAAGGATTTGTAAATGTTTTTCGTTTTATAAATAGGTGCAGAAACTACCTTACTAGGTATCTATTTGAAGACATTTTCATAATTACATCGCATATACTTTAATCAAATGGTAATAATAATATATATCATATGAAAATGTGTAGTCCACGTGCCCATTCTTACATTTATTTATGGTTGTTCACTCTTTCTTTCTATTCCTGGACACTACCTTAAAACAAAATTTCCATATATCGTCAACTTTATCGTAATTTGTTCTACTTTACTGTATAAAAAATGCGTTAGAGCAGAATAGACCATGAAACATCGCAAAGTGCCTACTTTGGACGACAATGTCGAAACGCGCTTTAACATTTTGTAAAGATCATGTCCGTGAAGACTATCTGTGTATCAGAGGCGGTATCAGATTCTACCTCCGTTGTATCGTAAAATGAGTTTCTTTGGAGCACGTCTGTGCTTTGGAATCGTATTAGCGTTTAGAAAACGAAATCACAGGATTTACCACTATAGTTGTGATTGGACAACAAGTCCTGTTTCATTTTCTTAAGTAAAACAGAAGGAATCTTTATTTACATACATCCTTTATCCTCCTCGATATTTTATGGCAAATTCCTCATGGAATCGAAAAGGCGTCTATAGATTGGCCGATAAAAAGACAGTACTGCTGCGTTTTCAGCCGAACGCCTAAGGATGACACGCACCCTCCACCTAATGAAAACGAGCACGCAATCTCAGGTTCGCTTCCTGGTTGGTCCAAACCGTCGTAACTAACCTTCAAGGACTTCTGTAACGATCGACAACACACTATTTACGAAATTTATGTGCGAAGTTGAAACCGCGAATGCAAAATTTTTGTTACAGTTAGGTACTTATAAAATACATGGGATATCGTTGAATCTAACATTTTATTAATGTGTATAGCAAAAATTTTGTTAATCTTTTTACGAAAATTGCTCAGATGGAAGATTATAAAAGACACAGATAAAGTTTATACGGAGAGAAGGTTAGACATCTAATATTTATGTTATATCATTGCTCGACAATCTATTAAATTTTAAAAAATAACATGAGTTTGTATAATATAAAGAATAATCAAAAAATTGGAAATTTATAACGTAAAATTATAGTTACAATTAAATCGGAGTGTGGAATATGAAATACATTGTAAAATAATTAAAACTTACTAATTATTAAATATCATTGCTAATATAGATTAGCACTTAGATTATACACAGTGAAATTTTTATTATAGTTTCATACATAATCTGAGGCTAAGCAGAGTTCAAACATAGTTTAAGATAATTTTCCAAAATATATTTATTATTTCAGAGATTTAAGATCGCATAGAGTAGGTAAGTAACAAACTACCGTTTTTTAAGACCGTTAAAATAAAATTTATAAATTTTCGGAACGATACTATCACATATTTTTTACACATATTGACAGATAACACTCAAGTAATTAACTCAAGTAACTCAAGTAAAAAAGTACATGTAACTACAGAAACATAACAAAGATGGACTGTTAAAATTGTAAAGTCACTTATTTCAAACCATTAGCCGCCTAAAGCAAATTAACAATGACAGAAGAGAAACCGCTAAATTGGGACGTATTGATTTATTTTGGTAGCATAATAGTTTTATACAAATATTTAATTTGTTATATAGTTTATACAAATATTGAATAAACTTAAATCCTTTAGTCATAGTGATTTGAATATTGATTACGGGTCATTGTTTGTTATTTTCTTTGTCATGTAAAAGATTTCCTTTGAAAATTTGTACTAGCTGGATATAAATCCAGATTTTCAAAGGAAATCTTCATATGATTTGATAACCTCTGTCATCTTAAATAGAGACGTTAACCTTGAATTTTTTATCTAATACCCATATTAAATAATCCAACATAATACCTTTACAGGAGCAATTCTTGTATACATATTATTATAATTTGAATCTTAGAAACTTCTCCAACGATTTTCACAAAATGTAGTATGCAGAGTGTTCCGGGGACGATAAATCGATCTAGCTTGGTGTCATTTTTAGAAAACATAAAATCTCGAGCAAAGTTGTCATCAAGGCAATTATATCAATTATATCAAAATTACCCACAATTTACCAATAAACAAAATTTTGTATTTTATATATTTTTATACATTTATTGAACTTATTCCTATATTTTAAATTCGAACCCACCCTACATAATATCATCGCAGTGTCTCAATACAAAGTTGTTGCCTTTAGTTGTATAATATTAAATATTTTTTACAACTAAAGGCAACAACTTTGTCCCAGTATATAACAATTACATGGTGCACACGGCTGCACACAATCTGTAGGCTGCAGATGAGTTTAAACTCTATCTCCCAAAAGATTAAGGTTTCAAATTAAGCGGAGAAGTTTATATACACCCGACGGGGTTTTGACTATGTATTATCATAACAGATATTATAGTCATTCTGTACTATGATCATACTTATTCCTAAAATTTGAATAACTTTTACAATTTGAATAGCTTTGTATTTTCTTGAATAACATCTCACAATATTATAAATCTATTATCGCATTGTAAGACAAACTTTATCGTCAAATAAATGAGAATTAATATATGCACATAATCTATTAAGAGCGAACTTTCTGGACTTTTTTGTTTTTTTCGCAGCAAATTTAAATACTATACCAGTAATTTTAATAGTATATTAGTAAAAGGTATATTAAAAATCAATAAATCATAGTTTTAAATTCAGCCTCTTCTTAAGTAAAGACCATAAGTAAACTATTATGCGTAAACGTATAATGTATGACTAATTAATTAATAGTCGGTCGACTGCTACACGAGTTCCATTTCCTAATAATTTCCTGTGACAGAGTAACATACATTTCCGTGAAGGAAATCTTGTTGAAAAGTCAATTAATATTGTACTCCATAATAAGAAGTTAACGAAAACAATGTCATATTTTTTGTTGATATTTTTGACGCGTTTGTTTTTTTTTATGTAGCCAAAAAAATGTGGCTTTGTCCCATATCAAGCTATGCATTTTTAATTCATTCTAATACAGCTTATCTAAAATTCATAGAAATAAAAATAATCTTTTTGGGATTCTTTTATTTGATATGTCAAAATTAAGTTTGCAAAGTTTTTTTACAACTTTTAGGGTTAAAATGGAACTCAAAGCTTAATAATTAAAGGCTATATTGAGACTACCTTCTCATTGAAAAAAGACCAGAAAGGTCCTTGGGATACCTATCAGAAGTCTTTTATCTCGGTCTTTATTGGTTTTTACCATTGCCCACCTAATCTTTACTTGCAAACTAACTGACGGACAGAAAGCCAGACTTAATATGGACCTTATGAAATAGGTAACCGATGACTGAAAATTCACAGAATCTCTTTGTAACAACATTGGTTATTTTTCTTTCAGGGGCCAATATAAACTAACCTGCAGCACTACTGACATGCGAAAAATCTAATCACTGCTATGTTTGAGAAAACAACCACTCCTTAAATCCATACCAACACTTTGAGCGTCTATAACTATGGCTTATTTATCGTCATGGCGAAGCAAGTAGCCACAGGCAACTGGGTGCGTTTGAATTCAAACGGAAAATTTGGGGATGTGGTATACGCGCTATTGGCACAATTCAACCTTTACCGCAGCCGGACAGAACCTCTGCTTCGATAATATTCTTCTGAAAAGCCATATCTTTAAGCCTGCACGCGTAGCATGACGAACGCGAGAACGTTTTGTCTTCACTCAAATATCACTTTTCTCGGGTGCGCCCATACGATATCTCACTCTCGACCCGAGAAACTGACAAATGAGTGTAGACAAAGCGTTTCTCGAGTTTGTCATGCTACGCGTGCTGGTTCCGTTGCATAACGTTGAAGAAGAAAATTACTCATTAGTATTATGGTTACACCGACGTTAAATTTGATTTTGTGAGCGGGTAGACTACTTAGTTTAAATGAATTTAAAAAAAATATCGGAACAGAATACCTATTCTTTGTCTCTTGAGTATTTTTGCGTCTTTTGATTTTATGACATGTTTTTGTAATGGGCGCAACTCATTATTACGTCTAGCTCTCGTTGGCTGCAGCCATATACTTTCTTCCTGTACGTATGCAGTCTTGAGTCTGACCGTTACGTAATTATTGCTGCTGAGTGCTGAAACTACTTCATCCACAACAATTTTTTTTATTAATTTTTGTTGTTTGGATATTTCAGGGGGTTAATACCCAGCGTTAGTAAAACCAAATATTTCCTTTGCTAGGACTGAATTAGTTCTTCCTCTGAAGCAACAATTTTACACCAGGAATCGTCACTTGATCATGTTCTTCTTGAAAATGTTTTATATCAAACATTCTTGGGTTTGTAAAATATTGCTAAGTTTAGCTCTCATATTAATTTTCAGTCTAAATATTTATACACGTGGCCAGAGGTATGAATTCTTCAATGAAACATTAATTTCATCTGCCCTTGGTCCTTTATTTATTTCGGGAGGAAAAAATCTCCTGAGAAGAGATTTGTGACGTTCCCCATTGGTCGATCATCTCGGTGAATATCTCATAACGTACTGTCTCCAGTTTCGAAGATTTTTTGGACATGATACATTCATCCCTTATGATTAGACAGCAACGTGTAACACTCGCTCGCAGAATTTCGCGTTGTAGAACAGGTTGGTATTGCAGTTATGTCTAAATCAATTGGGATTTTGAACATTTTTTATGCCATCTTACCTCTGGGAAGCAGCAGGATTGCTTTTGTACATAATTAGAGACTATGTAAAAAACTTTTTAATATATTTGCCTTAGTTCAATAGTCAAATTTGAAATACTCTCTCTTTAAAATATTAGCTACGCTTGCTTATTCATATATATTCGCATATTCGCATTAACATATTCGCGGTTGATTTGATTCTAGACCGTAATCTTTTCACTAATTGCATAAAGTTTTCTTTATAGAACAAAAGGAACTATTTATAAACAAATTATAAACAGCACTCGGTCGTCGGTTGGAGTGATTGTTCCTCAAAGTGCCTAAAATGTCTTCAGATAGATTTTTTTATTCTTTTCTATATTCTTAACGGATCTGAAAGACCACAAAATACCAACATTACGAACGGCTGCTATCACTAACCATGTTTTTTTCAGTTCTAGTGTTGGTTGTCGTTAAGAAGGTGAAGAGCAATGTAAGTTGCTTGAAAGTAGGCTCAACATCATCAACAGTTTTGAAAATAAATGAAGTTGGTCCTCGAATTGTATGGAACAACAGGCGCAAAAACATTCTCTATTAATGAGGTAAATTGTATACACCCTACCTATGGCAGCAAAGTGAATTAATATATGTCGCTTATACGTGATTCCTTTAAAAGTTATAGTAATGCTGATTTTTTAAAAATCTACATCAGATGTTCCAAATCTTCGAATTTTAATTGCTACAGAAATTACCTATCCCTTATCATGAAACCGGTGTTCCAGTCACAAGGATACGGTGGTAAATAGTGTCAATACTACGGATAAGGATCTAATAGGCGATACTACCTAGTTTAGGAGTATATCTGTCAAAGATAGTGGTGATGATAATAGTAGATATTATCTTCACGTGTAGTATTGTTTGTAGTATGTAGTATTGTATATAAAATTATTTATTTTGTTGAAAGATACGTGAAAGAATAGTAGAAGTTTTGGAAAGTATTCTTTTATAGATATCAACATAAAATGGTGAATAAAAAAATTATGTTAAATAAAAGTTGCAGTTTAATTTTACATAAATTACATTATTTTATTTTACATGAAACTATCAATAGTATCATAAAATTTTGACTACAGATACTTTTCCATTGATGGAATAGACTACCGATAATTCTCAAGGCAAGGTATTGATACTATAATAACATATCATAAAAACATATATATAAAAACATATATAAGCTTGTAGGTTATAAAATTACACAATTATTGTTTTATGGTACATTATCATAATATATCCACGCACTCAACTTATTTTATAAAAACAGCTTGGGCAGTTTGGAATGTGTTTATTTCATTATCTTTTATTTTTATAAGACCGTTTGGAACCTTAGCAGCCTCCATAGTAACTGGTTACGTGGCGAATCCTTAGTATACCATGACATTTTTTTAAGAAAAACAAATATAATAGAATATGGGTGAGTTGGAGGGTTTTAAAATAGAGAAAAGTTGATACAACCCTGATTTCTCGAAATTCAGGAATCGTTAAGATTGGTATCATCCTATATCAACTGCTTACAGTTGTAACGGTGCATTGTAACCAAACCGTTAATTTTATCCTAGGTTCCAGTATCCAAACATTTTGTCTCTGATCTTTTAGATCATTTCTTTTTTATTATTTGATTTTCGTAATTTGAAATTTCGAGTAACACGATATGCTCTAACAGTTACATGTTTATGGATGTAATTAATAAATTATTTAAAAGTGAATTGTCTATGTAAGAAACACGTTAATGCATATAATATCAACATGAAATAATAAGTTCTACCTATTAAGGAAAAACTAGATAGGTTTTTGTCTTAACTATAAATATTCTTTTCAAACCTAGTCAGCAGATTCATTTACATCAAAGCTACCGAAGCCATTAAAGGGTGGTTTCAGTTGATATGCGTTAATCAGCGATGTTTCAACTATGCACTATTTTTAAACGCCTTGGTCTAATCTGCATTCTAATAAAAAAATGAAATTGAACGAACCTTCGGAAAAGTTGAAATGAGTTTTTTGTTTATTAAACATTTATGATTATATTAAAAAAGTATAAAAGTCAATAAAAGCCAGACACATCAGACTCCGTCTTAAATGACCACACATATATCCAAAAGAAACTTATTGTGTCTTATATTTATCTGGAGGCTGGGTAATGAATGCTACATCCAAAGGATCTGCAGAGCGACCGCCTACCTCCCTAGCCATGATTTTAGCCATAGCTATAGCTATATCCATGTTAGATGTTATGGCTATATATAATTTCATTTAACGACTTTAACATTTTATTTAGTAACGATGATTATGAATTTGATATAAGTGTTACCAACTTAGTATTTTATCCACTTAATAATATGTCAAAGTAGTAACATGAAACGAAATATAATTATGACATCGCGAAGATGTCATATCTCATGGCTAAAATCAAAACTAGAGAGTTAAAAGCGGTCGCTCTACTGAATAGCAATGCGATTCAAAATCCAAACCCGAATTCGAATTCACTCATATGTCCGAATACATTAAGTGAAAATATCCTATTGATTCCATTTTTTATAAATGTTTTAATTATACGTGTCTCAGACATTCTATTCTTATGTCATTTCGAAACTCACTTTACTTATGACAGGAAACGTTATTAATAATTCAGATTGAGCGGATGCCGCTTTTTGAAGTGAAATCTGAACACCTGAGTGAATTCGTATTCGGGTATAATTCGGGTTTGGATTTTACAGAATTGCAGGGCTGTAACCTAATTCTGAGTGCATTTTCATTCAGAATTATAACCACAATGTAATGTTGTAGTCGTCACGTTTTTATTTGACTGTAGTTTCTAAAATAACTTATCTATTCATTCGCATTTGTAGGAGGACAGACCGATTAATAAATTTCACTGCATCATTGGTCTTCTAGCACTTTATTTTTTTTTATTAATATTTTAATGTAAATTCTTTGATAAAATATTGTGTCTCATATTTTTAATGAAAAATGCTTAAAAATACATATGGTAGGGACCAAATGTATTTTTATGACTTTTCGCAATCCGGGCGACTGCTCTAACCACCCAGTTACCCAGGACCTAACAGGACTGATGAATCTTTCAAGTAGTCGCGAAAGGTCAAGAGTTCGAATCCCATCTTAGAGTGCCAGTGACCAAGTGATTTTTTTTTAAGCATTTTAAATTAAGAATATTTTTTGAACGCGAAATTGATCAAATATAATGTGTAATTGTGTCTAGTTTATTTGTTGATTTCCGTTCAGTGGACTTGATAAATGTTTCTTATCAGCGGATGCCGATTTATTGTTGTGGATAATCGTGAAATAATTTCCTGTTTATCGTTACTTATTATTGAGCATAAAACCTTGTTAAGGTTGTTCTAATATATTATCTTCTTTTGTTACAGGTAGATCCCGCTTGTACATACCTAATTATATAAAAAAAACAGAGGTTTGGCTCAGATTAAAACAAATGCTTTGTGGTTATTAAAATATCATTTACATTTAAAGACGCGAGTTAAATTTGTTTTCTTAAAATTAGATTTAAGTAATATCACATGTTAGTTGTGAAAGCTAAAGCATTCGATTTCGACAATTTACAAGCTTCAGCTTTCGAGTGAAAGGGATGAAAGAAGTTTACATTTTCAATGAATCTGCTAGTGTGTGAGGCATTCCTCCTAGGGTTTGTCCGATGGATGATGCGCGCGCACAATTTTCAGGGCGCAGGACGCACTCAATGCCAGAACTATAAATGTTTAGATAGGCTTGAAATAAAAAGAGTATTCTCATTTATGTTTTCTCAAGAGACTATCGATTGACGCTACCACTTTCATATGACTAAGATGTTTTAGACACCTATATATTACAATTACAATTCTGATATTAAATAAGTTATAAATTAAAATTGAATTAGTGATATGGCAAATTGGATCAGAAATGAGTTACGGTTTTTTTGTAATACCCCGAGAACAATAAAGCGATTTCGTTGATGACTAAATAAATGCCGTATCTATTTCTTTACTCGCTCTTCACATGCTTCAGTCGCCAATAGAGGCCGCATATCACATCAGGTTCTGCCGGCATCCGTTGCGGAGGGTGCTATTGGCCTTATTTCGTATATAATTGATAACTCATTAGTCTACATCTTATATTTCCTGGTGTACCTCCTGAGGTAAGTCTTGAAATAACTGATACAGCACAGCTAAAGCTTTAACTGTATAAAGAGCACTGAATTACTATAATAATTTATCGATGTTAGGTAGAATTTACTCGATTCTAATGTACATAGCAATTGACACTTTAATTATTGAATAGTACGTTAAGTGCTTTTGCGTTTCGATCCAAATAAAAGCTTCCATTTCTTTTGTTACCGGTTTTTAGTTGTAACCGGATACACAAATGTCTTTTTTATACCTATACGTTTATATGAATGTCTACATCGACCCTTGGGTGAAATACGTGGTATTTTTGGTTTGTGTAATTTGTATACTTGAACAACTGCGTAGTAGAATATTGGTAACGCAGTAGGCTTGTCAATTTTTAATATACGTATTATGATTTAATTTAGAATTCAATGGAAATATTACACAATATAAAAACTTAGGGTATATTTTGCAATCAAATATGTACTTCTGTTGATTCCATTAAGACAAGTAACGTCATTTGGAACGCAATTTTATTAATTTACCTTTACCAATTTATTTTAAGTGATGAATGGTAACGATAAGATTGCAATTGCATAAAATCTCTAATCATTTACTGTATTTTTATTAGTATAAACAAACAATTTTGGTAACACATTTACATATTTTAGTTTAGTATGGTATTTATTGAAATCTAGTCTGCAATGTAGAATAGTATCACTATATTGTAGAGTTGGTTGCCAAAGTAGATTAATGAATATGAGGCACTACATTAAAGGTAATAAAGTTAATTTAGCAGATCCATATTATGTGAACATAATTAATCTAATTTGATTGTCTGTTCTAATGAAATAGAAGTATATTTATTTCTAATTAATGAAATTTCCAACTTCAATCGAAATACACGTCTAATCAATATTGAAATCTACGAGGCCATTTTCCCTATGTTACGATATTCGTATATATATTATACTAGCTTTCCGTCAGCGGCTTCACTCGCTTGGTCTTGTGTTATACATAAAAATCTTCCTTTTGAATCACCTTATCTATGAAGAAAACCGCATTAAAATCCGTTGCGTAGTTTTAAAGATTGAATCATACATAGGGATATAAGGACAGAGAAAGCGACTTTGTTTAATACTATGTAGTGATAAACAAAACGATACGATATACATACTTTCCTTAGATGTTTTTGTTATAGCTACGACTCTTCCAAACCCTAAGGAAGTTGTAGAACTGATACTATATATATAAAATAAACAAAACGATACGATATACATACTTTCCTTCGATGTTTTGCTATGGCTACGACTCTTCCAAACGCTAAGGAAGTTGTAGAACTGATACTATATATATAAAATAAACAAAACGATACGATATACATACTTTCCTTCGATGTTTTGTTATAGCTACGACTCTTCCAAACCCTAAGGAAGTTGTAGAACTTATACTATATATATAAAATAAACAAAACGATACGATATACATACTATCCTTCGATGTTTTGCTATGGCTACAACTCTTCCAAACCCTAAGGAAGTTGTACCTATCAATTGCACATGTTAAGTGAGCAGTTTTTTTTGGGTTAACAACAAAATAAAAACTTTGTATTTACTATCGATTGTAAACTCAAATTTCACAACATAAATTATTATTATTTTCAAATATAAGAACGGGATCCTATTACTAAGTTCTCTGTACGTCTGTCTGTCACCAGACTGCATCTCAGGAACCGTGATAATGAATTTTTCACAGATGATGTAGTTATATCTATTTCTGCTATAACAACAAATACTAAAAACATAATAAAATTAAATATTTGGTGGGTCCCTTACAGCAAATGTGATTATTTGCGTTATCTGAAGACAATTTTTTCCGAATCCATTGTGCGCGAGTTTTTTTGCGACGGCTGCGCGACTTTTAATCTCATTAATTTTATACATAAGTATTAAACTATGTTTCTACTGCTGAGGCATAGAGAACTAGTTCGTTCTTCACTCGCGTATGTTGTAGCTCTCGGTAAGTCAAAAAAATGTTTGTTTTATTAAACAAACAATAAAATCTTTTCTCTTTATAATATTAGTTTGATGGATTAATAATGCGTAACGAATAACAACATTTAATATAATTATCATTACAATATTTAACATAACAGAATAAGACGCTATGATAACATAAAATATAATGAGTATAGAAGAAAATAAATATCAAAATAGACAGAACATATTAACTAATAGTTCCACTGCCGGATGCTTCTTACTTCATAAGCTTAGCACATTGTTTAGTATCATTTTGTATTTGTTAGAACGAAATTATTATTAGTCAATAAAATTCAATGAAGGTGAACTGGTTAGTAACAAAAAGCTATTATTTTCTATAAAAGCCTAAATCATTAGATCAAAGTAAGTGAAATTGTAAAACTCATCAAAGAGTCTTTATGATGCTTTGAGGCGTATTTATAGATGCTAATAGAATTTTTAAAGAAATGCAAAGATTGATGGTTTTTTCTTTACCTTGTGAATCTTGAGCACGCGTATAATCCAGGACACTAAAATATTGTGAGTTCAAATATTTATAAGAGAGGAAGATTTCTTAGAGGAAGAATGTAAGGAATCGAAACGTTTATTTATAATATTATATTAAGGAGCTTTATAGCGCAGTGTTTAACGAGCTCGGTCTGCGATATAGTTGTTAAGCAACTTTTAAATTGGCCGGTCACATGTGGGTGACCAAAAATTTGTTATCTCGTACTTTTCCGTGCTTCGGGAGGCACGTTAAGCCGTTGATCCCGACAGCACTTGCAGTCGTTTATCATTAACATCATATCAGCCGTTCGATTGCATTGCAGTCGTTAATGTCCACCGATGTGAATTGGGCCCGCGTGATAGGTCATGGTCCATTCTCTATTCGATTCGATTCCATCCATAGGGAAGGACTGATTCCCAGCAGTGGCGACTTTAATGGGAACTATGCCAAATTACTATATTTCGGTTTCATATTTTTAATGGAAATATTATTTTAATTGCTTAAAAACTACATGCCGAAATTCTTAGGTATTTCGGCATTGGGCGATCATCAATAAAGATATCAATAAGTTTTTAACAAACAAACGATATTAAAGTTTTCCTAGAAAAATCGTGGTCTCGGTAGAAATAGTTTGAGTTGTTTATAGTGATAAATTGTTCGAATTAATGTGTTATCGACGTTATAAAAATATTAGTATTATCATGATTTACGGTATTCATTTGTTTTTGAATTAAGCATAAGAAAATAAGCTATAGTCCTACTTATCTCTAACGTTTGTAAGTACCTTTTGTTTCTCGATTGCGTAACCAAATAATATAAATTGTTCAAGCTACAGAAAATGGTTCAAATAGATCCATTAGTTTGTGTATGGTTAGAATCAGATACAGAATATAATGTCAGATAGGTATAATGCGTCTCTAACGGAACGTGTAAAATTACGTATTTTACCTAGAACCAAATTTTTCTTCAATATCAATATCATTGTGAATGGAATATTTATCAGATTATACCTAAGAAAGGATTACTTTGCATTTAAAGCAGTGAAGTGAGTCAATCTATGCTGAAATTAATTTTCTAAATTTTTAATCGTGTCACTTCCAGGCATATTCTATTAAACACGCAGGCTATCTATTAATTACGTTAATAAATACTTCAATGGAATACCATTGGAATCAATGGAACACCAATACCAAATATCCAGAGAACATATTTCAATATAGATTGAGTCAAAATGCCGTTTTATTTGGTTAATAACACTGTATGTGTTTGAGATATTGTGTAATTTTAATAATTTTTGAGTTGACTTATGTGCTCATTAATTTGAGTAATTTTCCCCTCAAATTTTATTTGTCGTCGAGTGCAACACTGATAGTATAGAGATTCAACCTAATAAAACCTATTTAAAAAAAGATAATAAAGATTTTATTACTTCATTGAAGTTCTATGCTGTTGCAACGTAGTGCTCGACCTCCAGTTCGAAGCTGTTTAACACAATAGCATATATGTATATATATACATTCAAAACTAAAAAGTATCTAGCCTAAATACTATCATATGAATTATTTAAAGTATTAATTTTATATCCAATAATACAGAAAATATTCCGTCAACAATAAAGAAACTATTCCATATTCGGTAATTTTTTGTCTAATCTAATGAGTTTTATAGCCGTTTAAAGCACTTTCTGTGGGATGTCATTGTACCTTATAGGGGACAGGAAGTTATATTTGGCAGTGAGTCAGGTTGATGAACAGACTACTGAGGCAATTTTGTCGGTTGAGTGACAGTCATTAAGAGCTACGTAAGATTGCCTTTTGGATCACTTTAGAAGCAATCAAGTAGCTTTATGTTTGGTGTAATCCTGATCATATAGGCTTGTAGTAATCCATATATTGTGATGTTCAATATATTGTCACTAACAAAATAAACATTGTAATGTCATTAATTATTTTTCTTTATTTAAAAAACTTTATTAACTTTATCAAAACGAAGCTCTGTAAAATGAATTAAGACCATAGTATATAGTGGTATAGTTATAAAAGTTCCAGTTAGAGAAAAATAAAATTAGTTAGTGTTTTCTTCTAAATCTATTTTCAAAAGTCGTCGTGTGGCAGGTGACAGTTGTTCCTGTGAATAATGTTTAGTCTTACTTCTGTAAGGATAGAGCTGAATAAAGCAGCTGTGTGGAAAATAAGGGTACGTACAGTGGAAGTTTAAAATGAGAAGTACCTTCTGCATTAAGACTTATGGGAGTCGATAGTAGGTTACCTTGATGTAGACACAAAGCAGCAATTATATTAGGAGGTTTAACTCCTAACTACGATCCTCTGATTATGTCACTAGATAACTTAAATATAACTGTAACGAAAGATATGATAAAAAGTAAGTTACTCAAAAAGTCAAAAACAGAAGCATTTTAAGCCGAAGTCCAAAAGTAACTCTATAGTATGTTATGATGATGGTTCGGTACGAACTAGACACAAACGGCCACATTGCCCATATAGAAGGGACAGGAAATCTAAGTAGCGGGTCGTTGCCCCGGAGCTACAAAACATGAGTTTATGATTAATCTCGATGGACAATACGAGACCGTTTACGGTGGTAATGGTAACGTGCTAAACAATGAGTGTATTGATGTTTCTATATTTACCAATTTACAGACTGAAAAGGTTGTATTTATCCCGAATTTAGAATCTAATTTGATCTCTGTTAAAAAGGTAGTCGAAGGAGGTTAAACAGTTGTTTTTTTTTGTAGGGATTGTAAATTTTTGTAATAATGTTGATTTTTTTGTACACATATTCCGGTGTTTTGTGCTTCTGATCGTGGTGGATTGTACTATTTAAACTGCACTATCGTAACTCCATAACAGTTAGCGTTTTATGTGCACTCTGATATTTCCCAGTACATACAATGGCATAGCTATTTTGGTCACTTGTGTTGGTATGCGTAAGCTGGTATTATTTTTGATTTTTAAATTGCAATCTGAAGTGAAAGGGAAAATGTGTAAGTTTATTAATTTTGTTGTAAGACAAAGGCTGACAAATTTACCGTCAGATAATGGTACTGAATTCGTAAATCAAGAACTTGATGACTATTTGCCTAAGGCATTAAGTCCGCCAATGTACTTTTTTGTGCATGAAGAATTAAATAAATAAATAAAGGTGCTTTACTGGCGGAGACAGCGCTACTGAAGGTGTAGTGGTAGAATGTCGTTGATTATTCAGACTACTTGAAAAATAGATCACCGCATCGTGTTTTGGAAGGAGTGACATCTTTTCAAGTTTGGTATAATAAAAAACCAGATCTTAGTCAAATGCGTACAAAAATAAATTTAAAAGCAACAGAACATAATATTTGTTGGATATTCACAAGATCCACACAGTTATCTCTTCCGTGTAATTAAATATCCTAGAAGATTGGTTAAGGCAAGAGATATCACGTTTTTTGAGAACTGTTTCACAGATCTAAAAACGAAATGTGATGATGAGAGAATATTCTATTGTTATTGTATTCAGATAATGAGTCTCATACACGACTAAGCTGTTCAACCTGAGTCAGGAACTTCTAATCAGGTACCTGATGTACCTATAGTTTCTTCCACTTCAAATGAAGATGATGCCATTGAAGAAACATCTGATGGTATGGAGATCGAGGCAGCTGGTACGAGCCATGTGGCCATATATGCACAATGTGAGCGTAGAAGACCAGACTATCTCAATTTTGATGCTTGGGTAGCAAAATTGGGTGAAGATGTTGCTGGAGAACCTAAAAGATATGCAGAAGCTGATCTCTGATGAAAGGAGTAACTGGATTTCAGCCACGAATGAAGAGTATCAATCTCTGCTACCAAGGGAAACTTGTGGGTTCTTGTAAATCGGCTGATTGATGTTAGAATAATTCTCTGTAAATGGGTGTATAAGGTGAACCGAGACGCTGAGGGTTACGCTATTAGATACAAGGCAAAATTGGTTGCAAAAGGATTTACACAGGCATTTTGTCATTGCGTACGCTGTTTGCTCTAGCAGCTGAATCACATTTGAAGATGCATCATTTTGATGTGGATACTACTTTCCTTGATGATATTGTTGTATTCTATAAAGACGTATGAGTATTTTCACTCATAGATTTAGTTGAATTAAATTTCTATTTAGACTTTAATATTAGCAAACAAAAAGGATACAGCGTACATTTATCACAAAGTTCAGTTAAAATAAATACGGAATGCAGGAGGCAAACCTGCTCCAACTTTATTAGCACAAAATACTGTGCCAATGGAATATGAGCAGGTGAATGGAAATGTGTGATAAAAGTGAGCTTTGATTGATTCGATATTGCGTTTGCTCTATTCTCAATAGAGGCCGAGTATTTGACTTTATGCTCTGGTAGCAAAGAAGCTGTGTTCTTTTGTTGGGCTCAAAGAACGATCGAATGACTGACTTTTTAATGATTATGATGTACATAGATTGTTTTTATACTCTTGCTATTTAACCAGAATGAATGTGGTAGATGTTTTATTGCAAATCAATGATGATATTATATGATTTAGCGGGAACCGACTGATAAAATTCTATTTATAATTACTAATCTTATTAAGAGTTGTTTTGAAGTACAGTTACATTTTCACCGGTTTTGATTCATCCCGAATAAATGCAATCACGAGATGTTGATGCAAAATAATTAAATTATAATCATATTTGTTAGATAAATTAATTTGAGAATACTATTGAACGTTTACTATTGAGTATATTGAACGTTTCATAACATTCATTAGAAAGATAAATTATAAATAGAACTATTCTCTTTACATAAGGCTATTAAATAATCTTTATTATTAGTTTTCCACTTTGGTATTTTATTAATGATTTTCAAAAACATGTATACTAAACTTAATATATTTTTTTAATAGTTATTAATTTAATCAATTGAATTTGGAGAAGGTCAGTAGATTAGCGCGCGTTGTTGAATCTCGAAAAATTTCGGCTTACATATTTGAAGTTTTACATAATTATGTAAAATGCTGTTTTGTTGTGACTATTTGACTATTGCAGTTAATAGCCTTATTTCATACGTCATTATTGAAGCCAACCATTTTTAAACGGTTTTATCGCCAAAGCTTGCCTTGTTTATTTGTTTGTTTTGGTCTTCTTCTTCTTTTTAATTAATGACCTATCTGCGTATTTCGCACAATTCTGCCAATGTCAAGTAAATAAATTAATTTTTGAAAATAAAATGAATGAAAGATGGCGATGATCTCCCGGTGCAAATCCTTTGTTTTGGTCAAAACTAGTCATTGTAATTTGACACCCTTCCTGTTGACAGATTGATCTGGAATTTGGTACATTTCTTTAGTTCTGGTGACAATACATTTAAATGAGTTGTTTCAAGATGGCCGCAAGTTCAAATTGGCGCTTTACAATTTTTGTCCCGATTACTTCAATATTTCGGCCTAACAAATGAAAGGGCTTGATTAGTAAAACATAGTTCACTATTAAAAAAATATTAAACATCCAAGATGGCTGTTACAAAGTGGTGGTTTACACATTTTGTCACGACTACCACTAGGGGTATCAAATGCAACGGTATGACTAGTAGAATACAGTTCACTATGAAAAATATTAAAATCCAAAATGGTCGTCAACATAATGACCAGTTACATATGTTTTCACATCACCGTCAATACGAGTATCAAATGTGAGGGTTTGACTAGTAGAACACAGTTCAGAATGTATATTAAAATCCAAGAGGGACGTTAACAAAATGGCCTGTTATCTTCTATACGGCTTCAATCTGCGTGTAGCCATCTTGACGAAGCTCACATGCTTCTCCCAAGTTCTTGGGGAAACGTCGCTGTTGACGCCAACTTCTGCTATAGCTTACAAAGTATTATTCGCTCCGATGAAGGTGATACCATTATTCGAGACTACTGACAATAAAACAGACGGAAAGTGCGATAACAGTGGTTTCTCACGTCTCCTGCCGATGGTGATGTGAATCGATTTCGGATAATTGAGTCCAAAACAGGCGACGGTGCCAATCCATAAGGGGGCAAGTCGCAAATAGGGGGCATAGTCGTTTTAGATCTATGAAGCACACCAAAAACAGCGCTGTATTTCATCTAGGTATGAAATGAGTTTAAAGAAGTCTTCTTCAATAAAAAAAATAATCATATACGAGTAGTTAAGAACTACTTTATTCTTTCAAATCTTTAACTTAGCGAGAAGTTGCTTTTATTTTTAAATAAATGTACGTACATACAGCAGCATATCAGCTTAATACAAATTCAACGGATTCAATCCTAATTTTTACGGTATATGTGATATGTGGGAAATTGTCTTTATGTAGTAATCTGACATTCTGTCGACTGTACACTATCGATCTTCGTATACCAAAAAGTGGCTTGTTGCCAAACCAATAAAATGCAATATAGAATCCACAGACTAGGTTAAAGAAAAACCATTCACTCAGTAATTTGTGATTTGCGATGATCGATTTAGTAAATACCAATGCGCATAATGCATTTGGCATTATCTTATCGAGAATATAAGAGGGAATCACGAGACAATGATATAAAAAGAGACAGACGATATTGTGAATAAAGTGGAAAGTTTTCTTAAAATTTCGTTGGAAAAAATTTTGCATATTCGATAGTTGGATACGCATGAAATAACATGCAATCGTACAATTCAAAATCACACACACACACCCAAACTCACACGCGCAAACCCGCACTATTTTCCACATTCCGTCTATTTGTGTATTTTTAATTGTTTATAACTTTACCATTATTGAAGACCTTTAGCTATGGAAGAGAGGCTCTTTCTGGTACAGGTGTTATGAACTTAAAAGTAAGAGTCAACCTTTATATGTTAAAATCTTTCTGGTAAAGAAACAAATTTATTTTATTTATTTTGATTTTCATCGTAAGAAAACGATATGAATTATGATAGTTAATTTAGTTTATGTAGTTGAATTTTACGAGGAAAGTAATTATATATCATGGTTAGGCATTTATTTATGATTATTAACTATAGATTATTCGGGTTTTATTTATCTTTACCATAGTTATTTATTCTATTCATTCTCGGTACATTTTTATAAAATATTTTTGATAAAAGGAAAACGATTTTTATCAACACGCTAAATTGTAATAAGATAAGATTGTCACCTTATTTTCAGAATATGGTTTCAAGAATATACAAAACCTTGAAATTATGACGTATGTTTTAAGTTGATCGTCTATTTGTAATTTATATTCATTATTGCATTTGAATAATGTATATAATCTTATCTGATAATTATTAAGGCTTAGATATATGTAGATATTGTAAATGATGTACGGAAAAGAGTGGCAAGGATAACTAACGCTACTATCATTATAATTTTTATTTGTTTTTATAATATGTTAAAAAATATAGTTAAATATTTTAAAGTGCGACAGACAGATGTTTGTATCCAAAGTCAAATGTTTATAAAGACTATTATAAAAAATGTAGTGTATATGAGGAACTTTGACCACTAAAGTGTTATCAAAACATTTTTCTATTATCTAATCATCTAAATATATTGTTAAACATTATCATCAAACGATAGCTATCTAAAGCCATAATAGTGATTTGCAGTCTGGTCATATAGACATGTTGGAATAAAATCTAACAACCGATGTATGCATTTGATAGGTTTCATACTATAAGTAAGGGTTGAAGCATTCAGAAACAGCAGGAAATAGATACTAGACACTTTATGTTTTAATAATTTGTATATTGGTATGAATGTAATATTACATATTATAGCAATTATTATCTTACAGGTAACAGAAATAAATATTCTTTTGTTTACATATTGCTACATATTGCTAATTTTCCAAATCTTATAGGTTATTCTATCCACAATAGCACTTTCCGAGAAACTGATCCATTTTCATTCTTATTCTGTTATATCTACACCACAACCAAGAATAATTGGTAACACTACACCCGTTTACACTATCTGTACAAAAGGAAATATCAGTACAATGCTTAATATGGTTAGATCAGGGACATATTCAATTGTCCCCGCGCCATCTAACAAAAGGCGAGCAAAAAACAAATTGACCGGCGCACCGCAAATTGTCCGTTGACGCATTTCAGCACATAATTTGGCTAAAGCTTCTCCCGTCTCGACATTTACGTATCAAAGGCATATTTTTATATTTTAAGCCCGTGTTCCGACAAATGGCAAGTTGCCATAACAAAGTTTATTCGATATTCTTCATTATTGGAGCTACCCTATTCTCTGAGGGAAGAATGATTGAGACTTGGTTTGAGGTGGTGGCGTCGCTGGAATGTCATGATGGGGCTTCAGTAGGCTGGTACTGTCCGTATCATGGTTAGTATGGTTGTCCTTCTTCTGTGTATTACTTGATGGTGTTATGTGTAACTGGGGTAGCCGATTGTTAGGGCACACCGGTGGTCTATCTGATTTTGGTTGCATGTTGTCTGAAAGGAGAAAAATATTTTTTTAGAAAAACACTTTATGATGGGGTTGGCATGTCCAAGAGGATAAAAACTCCTTCAAATAAAAGAAATTAAAATTACACTACTCAAGCCAGTGATTCTATGTTTTTATAAGAAGCATAAATCAAGAAGAAAAAGAAACTACTCAAAAACCGGCTATCACAATTCAATTAAAAACGAATAGTTATTATTGATATTGAGTAGACTTTTTTAACTAACTAGATATCTAATCAAAAATAAATCCAATGAACTCACCTTTTATATCCAAGCGAATGTGTTCCAATCTAGTACTGATAACTTCAAGACCGTTTACAAACATTTAAATGCAATTAAAAATATATCAATGTTCCTCGCGCAATGGTCCGGTACGGATTGTGGCTTGTAAAGCAAATACTGCCGTTTTATATGATGGCTGAGTCACATTTGGCAAAGAAACTCTCTATCGCAGTCCACGTCACTAGCACTGACGCGAGATATAATGACGCCAGTCGGACCGCGCTACGTACTACATTCGCGATCTTAGCCGTAGAAGAGAATTATGGTTTTTATAATAATTTTAATCTCTTGCACACACTTGAATTTTGAACTCGCAGAGATACGACCACGACTCGCCGGTGATTCATTATAAGTAGATTTCCAAAAAAGCATTTACGGAGGCGCGCCTCTAATTAGATGCCGCATTGGTCAGTGATTTATCAATTCACTTAAGGAATATGTTGAGTCACTTATGGCCACTTATGCGTTTACATATGACGTTAGTTTAAACTAGCAATAATGTACACGATTCATATATGCGTAAGCGGTTCAATTAAATTTCCATTCCGAGTATACAATGATTTATCTATGTTTTTATCGGCCAGGGGAGTCATTTTAAGAAGTCTGTGTTCTTCTTAGTAGAACAATTAGTAAATTTTACCACTTCATAAGATAGTGGTGTAAATTTTGTTTTCCTAGTCTCTAAACTATAATTACTTATTTTAATTTTTACCGTTACTAGTTACATGTAACCGAAGAAATATAATTACACTCCTGTATTTCATAATATAATATTTTTAATCTATCTTAGGTATTTTTACAATAAAAAATGCAGTTTGACACGATTTAACAGTGTGCTTAACGGAAACTTAGTCTAGTTTGTGAAACAGTAAGTTTTATTGCATATTTGGCTATGATAATAATCTGCCAACTTCAAAAGGAGGAGTTTGTGACGATATACAAAACTGCAAGGGCTTTTCGTATACGATAAACGATATAAACGATCGTTTATCGTTTACGAACCTATGCAATAACCGTACAAACTTACTTCGTAACGCAAAAACGAAGGTCTATTAGATCTATTTCTGATCCGTGGATAGCATTAGGTCGTACTTTGATTGTTTATACTTTTCATGTAATTATTAGATTGATATTGGTATTTAAATGTTATAACTTGTTCATTTTAACCGTGAAATTAGTGATGGTTATGGGAATGTTAGCATCACGCGCTAACCTATTATTTTTGATTTACATTCAAAAGTATGAAAAGCGTTTGACTTGGATTAATAACTACATGGAGTTATTTACAACTCAAAGAATTTTCTGTATACTTCATTATATTAAATAACCTTCGAAATTTTTTTTTGTTTGATCGGCACATGACGAATGAAGGTTAAAATATGTTTTTTTTTTACTCTCACGATGATATCAATGTTTATTTAATACATAACATCAAATTTGATGCTTACACGGTGAAAAACTGTTTTTATTTTCTACTTTACCCATTTCGGTAGTAAACGGGGATCTTATATCGTCATACCTCGCCATTAGTTTTCCTTACGTGAATAAAAAGCTATAAAAACTAACGTGCCTACAGTGTTGACTATCAAATATATCACAGAATCGTTAGGTATACACATAGATTTATGTGTATACCTATATCTTTGAAATATGACAATTGTTACAATCAGTTGCCAAGCCGTTTAATTCTTGCGTCAAACAAATGTTACAGGATGTGAAACTCGGTCGACTGTTCTATTAACAATGGACAATAATTATTTTCCCTTCCCTACAATAGAGAAAACCGCTATTTAATGTTTTTACTACGTCCAATATTGGGTTTATTTACAACGTAAATATAAGTAACTATTGTATTGAAATCCTGCGACATACCCAAGTCGTATACAATGACAAGAAGTAAAACACGAGTTGTAAAATTTATGATGTCATTATTCTATTACATGCAAGTAATTTAAAACTGTCATAAACAAAAAAACAATTAACGTGTACTTAAACTATTATTTTCAATATACATATATTGAAAATTAATTAGTTTCTCTCACCATACTTACCTATTTGTTAATATTCTTAGAAAATATAAAACAAAATGGCTTCCCGCTTTGTGTATATTGAGATCTTTTAAACTTTATAACGGATTTTACTCACTATCTATAGAATGCGGTTTTCATCGATATAGAATAAAGAGAATTAAAGAGAAGAAGAGTTTTTTATATATAATACAGGGCCTGATAATTTACTGGCCCAAATTTAATGCACAACGCTTAAAATACCAACAAATATTTATATTCATTAATAGTAACAAACCAACAAAGAAATAACAATCGAGTCATACATAAAATTCATCGGACAAATTATAACTTAAAATATTTTAATAAAGAAATCTCATAAGTATCATGATAACAACAGTATATAACTAAACAATAAAAACATTGGGTAAACATCTGCTCGTAAAGCAGAAGAGATTTATTCATCTATAAAAAAACTTCAGGATCACGTGAGCGAAATCGCTGGCAGCAATCTATCTGATAAATAATATAATATATTTTTTTATTTCATTGAAATATTGTGTAAAAGGATATGAAGTTTGAAATTAACTTAGATGAGAAGGGCAAGATTACATAATCAAGTTTCTATAAGACTTTGTTATTTATCCATCATCCGAACACATTTTCCAGATAGAATAACTGCTAATTTTGTACCACGATTTGCAATATCCACAATCATAATATATCATAATCAAACCAGCATTGATTGAATGATTCTGTCTTTCATTTTCACCAAAGTTTGCGTTTTCTACTTTTTGTGATTATTTCAATTAACTATGTTCTAGTATTTCAAGTTTTTACTTATGAAACATCGAACTATTACTTAGATGATTACTTATTAATGGCGATGCCATTTAGTTCGTTTTCTCATTTCGCCGTAATACTTACTGTACTTTTAAAATGTCGCAATAAAGATTTATAATAACACTGACGTTGATGTAATTTTATAGTTAATACGAAAATATCTTAATCGATTTAAGTATAAAATTCCAATAAACGATTGGCTCCATCATCTTTATTATCATCTAGTCGAAAGTCACGCGATGAATGTCCTTCGTTCTTCAGTTTGCATTGAAAATCCATGAAATAGGCACTTATCCTTTATCAATCGGAAACCCGTCGTATCTTTGTTTCTAAACAATCAAAAATCGACAATTATTATTATATATTTAAATTCATTTATTGATTTTTGATTACTGTTTTGTTTGCGTCGTACTTCTTTCGTGGACATGTTAATTATATAAATAACGAACAGCCTCAATCACGTGTTTCGTTATTGGTTTCAATGTTTTTATTCTAGAAATTTTGATCTCAAAAATATATTTTATGGGCGCCAATAAACTGTGATTAACAACGATGAATCAAATGAGCATTATGACGAATGACTATGGACATTCATTTTTTTAAATAGAGCTAGCACTTTTCTACGACAGAATTAAAATAATACTATTGCTGTTCTATGTTCTATTTTCGTCGAAATAGCAAGGCGAGATTAATAAAAAAACTGGCCAAGTGCGGGTCGGATTCCGAACCGGGAACGAACAGAAAACATGTCTGTTGTAAGGAAACCTCTTAAATATTTATTTAATTCTGGTTTTTAGTATTTGTTGTTGAAGCGATAACATAAATACATCATCTGTGAAAATTTCAACTGTCTAACTTTCTCGATTCATGAGATACAACCTGGTAGAGACGGACAGACAAACAGACAGCGAAGACTTAGCAATAGGGTTCCCGTTTTACTAACGTGTGAAAAGATCGTATTCCGTAAAATTAAGCACGTGTCAAACGGCTCTTAAACTATCTAAACCGTCACATAAACAGTGATCTTTTTTTTAGTGATCAGTTGATAGCAGTTTGATAAAACTAGGACTTTTTGTCATGTGAAACGTAAAAAGCTTAAGTTATTGATTTTGTACTTTTCTCAATTCAGAAACCGACCGTATAAGTTTTTATTTTTTTTGCATAGTAGGTATTATAATATCTGTATTGTAACCTAGTTCAATACCCTTAATTCCTAAATTCGTTTGGAGGGTTTTTATTTATTTGAGTCATACGTTAATTTGAGGGTTATCGACTTCTAAGTATCTATTGGATGTGTACCTCAATCGATCCAGTGGTTTCGGAGCAGATTATCAGTGACTTGACTTGATTGATGGACAGACGGATGGACAGAATGGCCCGCGAGTGGTTCTATAAGGGTTATTTTTTTTTTGGGGTACAAAACTCTAAAAATGATAGACTGGTTGTTGGTTTGTGTGAAAATTTGATCAATTACAATTTCTTATGGGAAATATGGAAATTGAACTTCTCCTTTCGTGTTATATGAAATGCCGAAATGGTAGGCAACTTAGAAACAACTTACATTTTACTAACATTATTAATGCGAAAGTTAGTGAGTTGTTACTCTTTCACGCAAAAAGTACTAAACGTATATCGATCAAATTAGGTATACGGACATTTCTAAGCCTTAAATAAGATACATACATAAGATACATATATGCTATTTATCCTACTAAATGGTTCACCAGAGACCATGCGAGTGAAGCCACAGGAGGAAAACTAATTTCTTAAAAAATTACCAGCTAAAATAATCCCGTTAAGGACGAGGACATTTCGAAGTTTAGCTAAAGATTTTAAGAATGTTAGCGTAACATTTCGAACCCAATAGGTTTATAAATCAATATCGGCAGACCTTGTACTGAAAAAAATAATCAAGAAAGGATATGGCAATGAGTAAGAACACTGCGAATTTCTTGTCTCCAAGCAATATTATTGAATATTGAGATATATATACCAACATTCTTATATCTCTGTTTGAATTACGTACATTTCACTGAACACAATTTTCATGAAAATAGTTCACTATAAAATTGTCGATTAAATACAAACATTTGCCATTAATATTACCAAATTGTGACGCCAATGAAATTTCTTTGACGCAGTTATATTTCTTTCTTATCGATCTTTCGTAACATACACTAACGGGTATTATGAATATGAAAGGAGAGTTCCTCCTAGCTTATATTAGCTACTAGTAAGAGCGAGTAAGTATTACATTATGTCATCTCAAAATAAAATGAACGCATATCCAGACTAATACTTTATGTTTTAAACGAGCAATTCTTGTATGTGTATATAATAACTGTTTTCCCACGACTTCGTCCACGTAAATCAGAGTTTAGTCTTATCATCTGTGTAAAGGTAATGTTGCTTCGCGTAGGCGAAAGGATTTTTAGAATAGGTCGATTAGATTCAGAGCTTATTCAATACAAAGAAACAAACAATCAAAGCTTTCATCTTTTTAACATTAGTATAGTATAAATCTATATAATCTAAAAGTCAGAAACAGTACCAACGATTTTAATGAAATTTATTAAGTAGGGGGTTTCCCGCGGCGATAAATCGTTCCAGCTACGTTGCTATTAAAAAAAAATACCAAAGCCACCGTAGCTCGATGATCCAGGTACATAACCATTATATGACCTAACTACCAGATATAATATTAAATAGATATGTTTTTATATAATGGTCGACTGTTTAAACTACTAATATTATAAATGGGACGATGTATTTGTTAGCTAGCTTTCCGCCAGCAGCTTCGCTCGCGTAGTCCTTTGGGAACTGATGGTGGGATAGAAAGTAGCCTATATGTTAATATTATTTATAAAATTAGAATAGGATAGGTTACTTTACTCGGTGGCGTAGTGGATAAGCGCCGCGGCCCGCGATCGCAGTCGTTAAGCAACTTTCGCAAGGGTCGGTCACGGGATGGGTGACCAAAAAAATTACTATCTCGAGCTACTCCGTGCTTCGGAAGGCACGTTAAGCCATTGGTCCCGGCTGCATTTGCAGTCGTTAATACCCTCCAATCCGCATTGGGCCAGCGTGGAGGGTCATGGCCCATCCTCCTTAACCATCCATAAGGAAGGCCTGAGCCCCTGCAGTGGGGACGTAAAAGAGCTGATGATGATGATGAGGTTACTTAACCGTTATAGGTAGTATTTGTTTTGAAATAAAGACCTTGTAGTCTGATAAGTTTCATTATTAAAAAGATATTTACATAAAATTTTCCTGTCATTCATTATCTGACGAGTGATTACGTAAGACCTTTGTTTTTCCCGTGTAAAATTGTGTTTGTAAATTATAAACTTCAATCTCGCAAACTGTCTATTCAAGGTGTGAAGGGCAGATAACTCGTGAAAGTGTAATTGCAAGGTCAGAATACGATACAAGGGCTAGGCTTGTGGGAGCGTCAGCTAACAGAATTGATGTTTTTATGAAGCTGATAATATCTCACAATGTGTTTTTGTAACGTTATATTTGCTACGAACTTTAGGCTGTTATTACTTATAATGAATGGAGAAATTGCGTTAGGACACTTTTATTTTGAATTGACATGTTATGTCCCACAGTGGAGATGTCATATTTAGGAATTGTTATTCCTTATTTTCTTACTAATATTGTATTTGTGATAGGCTGTCTGTTACGTTTTCACGACTTAACCGCCGAACCGTTGATGAAATTTGGTATAGAGACTTTTTTGAAGTTCATTATTGAAAGTAACAACTATTTATTTCTTTTACCATATTGCTTTTACAACATAATCAATTATCAAATAAAGCCATTATTACCTTTTGAGAACCTCTAATGCTACAATAGCGTATTTTTGTTTAACATAATTTTCAATATAGAAATTAATCTTATTAGATAATGGTTATTTAATGTTGCAATATCAACTGTTAAATTTAAAATTATGCCGTCTCATCCTAAAGACATAAAGCTTAATCTCGCTTAATCTCCTGTAATTGTAATCGTTTATTGTGAATCATTTTTGAGGTTAGACGCACCGGCTACACGTGTTCCACGCGTGTCTGAGATATGAACTTGGCAATCGTCCGAAATTTCGTGATTTGTTTTTGTTTTAGGAAAAGTTGATCTATTAACGTCATACGGACAATGGTTTCTAAACAGGCGTAAAGATAATATGTCAATCTTACAGTCAAATTAGTTTTTTTTTACTTTAAGGGCTGGCACACAAATGAGGCCTAGCGCAGAATACGCTCGCGAATATTCTAAACGTGTACGAATGTGTTTCTAAAAGGTTCGATGGATTAAATATGTGATAAAATGAGCATGTGTTTGGGTTTTTTGTTATGTTGATAAATTTTCGATCTTGTTTGACGTCTTCAAAGATTTTGATTGTGATAAATGCTCTATGATGTGCTTTGCTATATTATGTTGTCGCTGTCGTGTGTGTGGGTCATGATTTATGTCATGATTCATGGTCACGGTATATTCCATGAGTTTTACAGATACATAGGTATACGCACACCTTTATAAGTCCTTTATGTGTATACTAATACTGAAATGAGGGAAAAGATTGTTTGCTTGCATTGAGTAATCTCCAGAACCACTGGACAAATTTTGAAATTACTTCACCCACGGGAAGACATATCTTACGTGGATGACATAGATGATAATTTATTATAACTCTACTATCTTACTAAAAGTTAAGTCATAATAATATCTTTTTCAACAATTTATATAGGTACCTATAGTCACATTTTACATGAAATCCGGAAATTAATAAATGCGATATGTTTTAAATGATAACCTTTTTAGCTTTTTTTATTCTCTATCTCTTTAATGTTACCTACCTAAATCATAAGCATTGACGTGCATCTATAAATCGATTTGCGTAAGAAAACTATATCTGGTACGTACATCATTAAACTCAAATTAAAATAATAACCTTGAATATTATCATTTCTGAATCTGTGCAGTTAATTTTCCTGTATACATAATTATAACATTGATATATGTTAGCCACTGGTCTTTCCAACACCATCCTTTTTGGTAATTTTGTCATATTTTTATATTTGTTCTTTTGCTTTTGCCCTATGTTTTTGACTCTATTATTTAAAGAGAATTTAAACGCTACTTTATTCTCAATTGTCGTTTACCGTGTAAGCTGTTATTTGTAATTTATTATTTATATACTATAGTTTATCATATATCTATTAGTTTCATATTAAACAGTCCTCATTTTCACTAGCTATCCACATATAAAAACCTAAGTAGATTGAACTTACAACATTCTTTTGAACTTAACTTTCTACGCTTATGGAATTTTCAGCAAGACAGGCAATGAAATAAGTTACGATATCTAGAACCCTTTATATAATCAAAATCTAGATAGAAACATCTTGAAGAAATATATTAATTCATATGACATATCACAATGAATGTAATTTACCATATGTCATTACCATCACCATTGCTCTGACTCGACAAAGATAGCTTTTTCACTCCATAGATGTTCAATCAAATATAACCCACAAAGAAAGGTAATAATGATTTAATTCAATGAAGTTCTATGCTGTGATAGGGCTGTATTCGAAGTTGCGTTCGGGGTTGGTTTTTAGCGGTTTTTTGCAACCACCACCACGGTCCACCTGGTTAGACCACCGTGGTCTAGTGCCATTCCAGAACCTTTCCGTCTAAAACGGCAATTGGTCGCAATGTGTCCACTTGGCACTGGGCAGAAGTGCCTGAGGTGACCTTCTGAGTAATTTTTCATATCACGACGGTTATATAATATATCTGAAATCATTATTTATTATAGAATAATATCTATATTGTTCAGATTCCAAGAAACAATAAACGATGCAACATAGAAAAGTGTATTTTGGAGGACTGGGGTTCGATCTCGGGTGCTCAGAGATAGTAATACCTAACAACTGGCGTATGAGCCATTCGATAAATTCTAAATATTATGTGTGATTTGTCTTGAGAATTCTCTCTTTCAATGTCACACAACAACTAAATAAACATCAACGTTTTCATAATATTAGCATAAATATTTATATTGGCATGAATATTTTTGGCTAACGTTAGGAAATGAATCCGTTTTATTCTCTAAAACAAAATATCGAAGCTTAGAAAAATTGTTCTTTTAAAAATTTACAGATGTCTGTTGTTCATAACTTTAAAGGAAACGGTAACCTATTTTTATTGTGTATATAAATGAGTCTCATATTGTTATTAATTGAAATGTTGATTTTTCTTTTCAAGTACAATAAAGTGTCCATTAAATCATTCATTCATCCATCCATTTTCTATGTTCATTCATTCTGTATATTGTAATTATATAATAAGTTTACTTACAAGTTATGGTAGTATTGCTTCTTTTGATGGTATGTTATTGAAAAATACACTACAGTAGTAAATGAACAATGTAGGTACAGTCAATTGTACATCAGAAATCAAATACAAAACTGTAGATAAAAGAATATTGAATATAGAGATCAAAAACCAACCTGTGACCTAATTGTCTAATATTAAATTCAATCACAAACCCTTTATATTTTAAATTTGAAAGATACTAATCAACATCTCGCTGCAATTGTTTGACATAATAGCGAATGCTATCGCGATGTTTTTTTAAGCATAATAGCATTTGTTTAAGCAAAGTTATAAATACTTAAAAGCTATAGAGATATAAAACAAAAGAGTTTAATGCTTATCACAATCTTTCGATAAGTTAATCTAAGTCAAATTATGTTTTGATGGCGGTTTATAAGTTACATAAATAGATTTTTAAAATAGCTCTACCTTTGAAAGTAATTGCGATAGAGTTTAAAATTAGACAACTTAAGTGAGCGCAGGGTAAAGCGGGTATGCGGAATGCATTTCTCAGCGTCACAAAAAAAAAAAAAGCGTAACGGTTACTAGTTAGTAGTTGTATCCTGCTATTGTAGATACTCTGTTTTGTTGGTGAGTCATGGTGTGTAGGGATGCTTTATTCAACAATGGTGGGGTTAAAACGTCGGTAAATTCGAAGATGACTCATAAGTCTATTTTACTTGAAAAACACTATGCTCATCTCTCTCTACATTTTAATTTTGTGCCTAAGAAATTTGTCTTACGAAATAATATGAAAATGAAGAAAAAGGATGACAATTATAGAAACTAATCTATATTTATTATCTATACGGTACAAACAAAAATAAGTGCGGTCGGTCTTCGATCTCGCATGTTTCAGTTGGTAGTCAAATATTTGGTATTTCGTGTTCTTCTGTTTTTAAATACACGTTTAGTTATCCGTTGGTTAAGGCTGCTTGTGCAGTCATTAACATCCACCAATCCGCACTCAGCCCGGGTGAGTTCTGGCTCATTCTCCTTATTCGATTCTATGTATAAGCAAGGCCTGTGCCTTACCTTTGGGGATATTGATAGGCTTGTGTTTATGTATAAACATAATCTTATTAAGTTTTCCTTGTTTTAGTAAACTTGAAAAACACTATGTAATAAAAGATTACCATTATACATTTTCATATTTATGGCTACATTTATGTGCCGTTCTCTCCTTTTATATTGAGGCACGGATATGCCTTCGCTAAGACCAATATAATAGATACCTTTTAGCTTATATTTTTTCGTATTCTAAATAAATTTCATTATTATAAATTAAGAGGTAAAATCATTTATTTATAAAAAAAGAATATAAGTAATATTATTTTTAAGTAAGAAATAAAATATAAACCGAAAAAAATGTAAACAACGTTTAAAACTAAACAACAATTTTAATCGGCAGAATTTTTAACTTCCAAACAATACTACGCATAGGTAAAGAAGTATCTTTAACTCTACGTTATCTGCATACAAAAAGTACTATATAATTAATATAATAATCATTAAGTAGGTAATCTGCTTATCATATTTGCCTTGAAAATATTTCTTAGCAATTTATATTTCATTATACATATAGACAATTTGATTATATCGATTCAGAAAACAAAATTCAACTAAAGCGAGACTTTAATTAAAAGGATTAAACATAATCTAAATCTTGAAGATTATTATAAATTTAATTTCTGATAAGTTATGTACGTTTATCTTTTATTAAAATTTGTTATGTAAATATAAATAACGTAGATAAACATTAATTACGTAGACAAACAGATTAATGAATGATAAGGGGGATTTTCTTGATTTGGATAATCTGACGTAAAAAAAGAATAAAATTGTTGATCTATTTCAAGTTACTAAGATTATGATTATATTTTTGTATTTCAAACGGCTATTAACCCTTACAAACATTACAGCAACTTTTCACTTAGTATATTAAGGAAAAAAGGAAGAAAAATATTAGAAAATAGCAGCACTGTAGTTTCGTAACTAAAACTAAAAAAATATGTAAATAACACATATAGATTTAAAGCAACACTTTTAGCGTAATAAGTTATGTTAATTTAAAGTATCAATGTCAATTTGTTACACCATACGATTGTTTGCTTTACCTTGTTTTAGATAGGCACTTTGACACTCAAGTTGTGTTATAGTCTAAGGTACGGTTAAGAAAAATATACCCTCATCTGTTATTTAATTGTGAGACGGTTTATATGACAGACAACATGTAGATTAATGATTTAGAACAGCGATGGTCCCTATCTGAGCTAGGCAACCCGTGGGCTAATTGTGTTATTTCAAAATCTAAAGCGGTACAGCGATTATTATAAAGTTTTTTGAATTTTGTAATGTTTAATGTTGCAATCGCTTTCGGAATGAATGATGATTTGAATAATCAAGACGCATAATAAAAACTTAATAATAACTTCAACTTAAAGTAATATTTGCTTCGACTTGGAAAATTCTAATAAACGTCCAATTAAATATGATGTCGTTTAATCAATATCTTTAAAAAAGTTGTTGCGTTCGCAACCGCTATCATATGTCAAATAGTTGTAGCGTGAAGTTCGTGAACATTTTTCAAATGTCAGAGCAAAAAATGTAATTAATATTTTTCTATTATCTGACGGACTAAATCTTTTATACCCAGTTGTCATCCCTATTATGCCGCCAGTTCTAAACTATTAATCTATTATTGCCTTATAAACTTAGACATAATCAAATAATAAATGCAGGGAAATTTTCATATATACTGTATCTCTAACCATTATAGCGTAAGCAAGGCACCACACTTATAGTTTTTACGAGAGAATTTCGTAGTTAATAAGGAGTTTTATTATCTTTTATAGTTTCAAGGAGACATCGCGAATAATCGATCGCTTCGTCGTGTGAAGAATTATGATATATCCTCTATTTAAAGTCTGAAGATATACAGGTTTGATAAGCTTGAAGTATGGAGTCGAATAATCCTAATCGGGTAAGCCTCGTGATTCGTATGAACACGAGAGCAGGTTTTATGCACATTGCACTATATCAATGGAAGTATTAGTTTTTTGCAATTTTAGATGCGCATTAATTCAAAATATTATTCAAATTATACTAAAAAGTTTATTATCAATCAAATTAAAGCATAAGCAGGTTTACTTATATGCCCATTTACGTAGTTATTTCGTTTAGGATCGTAACAATTTCATTTTTTTTCCGAGTCAAGAGATGGCATCAGTGTTCTTAATACTAGAAATCCATATTTTGTAATGATATTTTGGCGTCTTTAACACTACGTTGTCAATGTATTGGTACATTTAATTCTATGAAATATTATTTATCTAATAATTTTTTTTTAAACTATACCTTATGAACGCTAAATATGACACCATAAATGAATATCTTATACATTGGAAGCTATTCCAAATAAAAATAGTATTGTGTATTACCAAATCTATATTCTGCCTTTGAACTGTGCTTAAACACTTTTAATTAAGGTCTAGTTGGTATTATTAAGAGCGTGCCAAAATTCTTAACATTTGTAGTTTAAACTAATACTGCTTTGCAAACACTTTGCTGCTATTAAATAATCAGTTGGAACACTTGCTCATCGCGATAACTATAATGGTTGGGCCATTAGAAGTTAAAAGTTACTTTCTGCAAAGTTTGAGTACAAGGCGTTTTCGTCCGCCATTACATTCAATCTAATAAATATTTGTAGGTACTGAAATTAGTTTTTCACCAACTTCACCAAATTGCTTACATTTCATTATCTTTAGTTATTCTCCCACGATATTTGTTACAAGCAATTTTGTGTAATTGGATTTAGATTTTGTTTTGTTTTTTATTCTGTTTCGCAAATTATGTTTTACGTTACATTTATTTTTGTTGTAAATCGTTGATTCGTTGACGTTTATTTTAAACTTAGTAATGCACCTAACTTTATGTCAAAGTAATTATAGTCAAGGTTTTATGATTTACGTTTAAAGAAAACCATATGTTTAATGTGTGTATACGATAAAATGTGACGATATACGAAAAAACGTCAATCAACTATATTATTATTTGTTCAGCTTGATTAAAATTAATTATTACGTTGTCGTCTAAAAAGATGGTTCCATATTTTTCAACGTTTAATTGACGTAACATAAATGTTAATTAATAATAGATTTTAAAACTTGTTTACAACAAATTACTATTATCGAAATTAAGTATGTATAATGTTTCTAACTCGACGAATTTTCACGGACTGTCACGTCACGGAATTCATAAAGAGCATATTGGATACTCAAATATCGAGTTACAAAAATTGAATAGTAAAAATAAATGACGTTGAAGATCAAAGACAAAAAGTTTGCATGCAGAAACCTAGGACGCAATAAACGGTAGTATGACATTATAGTAATATGAAACGAAGTATCGTCATAACTTTCTTAAGATGCTGTATCTTATGGCTGGAATCAAGGCTAGAGAGTTAGTCGGTCGCACTCCACGATGTGACGCCTGCGTGTCCATAATAATTAGCCATTTGTCTTAAATTTCTTTTATCGTTTACGTATTCGTGATAAGTAGAATGCGTACGTTACCTTACCGCACATATGACTAACGAGAACTCTTAATGAAAACATAAATATTCTTTCTGGTAAAAAAGATCCAAATTATTTATCCATATTAAAAAAAAAATCATAATACCAACTTATTATGACATCATTTTTTTGTATTCACGTCCTAGTTTACTATATTATTCCGCAAGATTTTGTGAATATATAACTTGTTTCTATCATAGTTTAAATAAGTTGGTATGAGTTGATCGAGAACAGCTTTGCTGTTCGAAGAAGCTTTTTTATCTACCAATAGACCGTTGACCTAGTGGCCGAGTTCGTGACAAATCATGTCTGTATGTAATACTTCTGAACAAGGGCGGACGCGGGATTCTAGAGTCACTTTTTTGGGAATTCACGTAAACCTTTTGTTTGATGTAAATTTTAATTTTTGAAACGTCATTATGATGAAGCATTTATTAAGACCTACAATGTTATAATTTTTTTATTACAGTGATGATCAAATTTGAGACTAGATACCCGAACAACCAAAATAAACCAAGATAACGTCATGATTTAAATATAAATGGGCATGTGTAACATGAACAGAATGATTGACAGATTTTATTGTAATAAATATTATTTTTGGGTTATGAACCTGTTTTTCTGCATGCACTCTCCTCATATTTTACTTTCAATGTCATTTTCTTTAGAAAGATTTGATGCGGGTTTGTTTTGGGTCGAGTGCGGGGGCGGAGACAGCGCGGTCGTCGCCGCCCCACGTTACAATGTCGTGTTCAATCACTCCTATTTCGTGTATTTGCTAAAATTTCAAATATTTCGCATCAAAATATATATAGGCATAGTTGCGAATATCAATAATTTAACACTCAACATGAGAGCACATTATCGATTTTTAAATTAATATATTTATAAGTTTCTACGAAAAAAATCTTTGTAAATTTTTGGGTTACTAATTTTGTTATTTACTTGCTAGGCGCCGGTTGAGGCTCGTCCCCCGATCACAAATCAACTTAGTTCAGAAGCACCAGGAGCGACACAACCTCGCCCACTATTAAACAGAGTTGACTCGAGGTCATCTTTTCAACAACCACCGCGGCCAACTGGTCCGCCTCAAGGACAACCGCGGCCACAGTTTCAACCTGGAGGTCCTGTGACAGCACCACCTCAATTTGGCCCACGACCCGGTACACCAGTACCGCGAGCTCCTTTAACTTCAGCTCCACCTGGTAGTCAGCAGATAAGACCGCCTCCATTGCGCCCGTTTGGACCGCAGTCGATTGCACCACAAGGACCACGACCTATACAATCTCCCACGTCAGGGCAACCTCCACAAAGAATACCACCTCCGAATAATTTACAATTCGGTCCAAGGCAACCATCTCAGTTTGGTAGTGCCACTACACCTGAAGCAGGAAGACCTCCTATAGCGCAGCAAGGAAACGGAGCTCCTAGAAACGAAGTAAACAACACAGGACCATCTACCGTCCAAATACCTAGACAACCGTCTCAAGGCTCTCTAAAGGGCCTGGATCAAATTAATACTTACCAAAATAAACCAGCCACCCTGGATAACCAATCCATTTCTAATGACAATCACAATGTCAATAAATCAGAAAATGGTATCGATACGCCCAGCATGGCAAAAGGAAGAAGTTTTAGTATTGCTGCGGCGCCTGGAGCACCAAGTCCACTTAAAATGGAAGATGATAGAAGAAAGTCCATTAGTGCTCTTGGTGGAAAAATAGAAGAGTTTACGAGTAAAAGCCCTGCTCTTGGCTTAATTCAAGAAGCTAAAATAGAGAGTAAAGAAAGTGTACGTGGATCCCAAGAAAGTATCAAAACAACTGATAATAAAGATGTACCTGAACGACCAGAATCCCGCTTATCGGGTTCTAAAATGACGGATTCCATTATAGGATCATTAACAGCTCCAAAAAAGAAAATGGACGATGACGATGATGTTGTTTCACAAAATGTGATAATGTCGACTAAAAACGGGAACCAACTTGTCCAAAATCAAAATAAAGTTGATTTGTCTGATCGATCACCATCTTTAACACGAAGCGAAGATTCTCCAGAACCGAAAACATCACAAAGTCCGGCATTGTCACAGAAATCTCACACCCCGGAGCCGCAGCGTCCCAAAACACCAAAGATTGAAGGCAAAGAAATAAGACCAGAATCTGCTGTAAAAGAAATAAAATCTAACAAACCCACGCCCAAATCACCAGCAGCAGAAGCTAAACCCCCGTTACCAGTACAAAAGAAACCTAATGAACTTATTACATCAATCACGCCATCTGATTCTAAGAAATCAACTCCTCGTAAGACAGCTTCAGCACCGAAAGCTCGAGCTAAAGGTAACAACAACGTAGAAACGTAAAAAAAACTTTTGCCTATTATATTATACAACAGCAATAACTCTTTAACCGAATATGATTATTTTAAAGACCAAACATTATAAATTAATGTGAGCCAAGCCTTAAAGTAAAATTAAAATAGTGCTCTTGTAATGTGTGACTTTTTTGGACATTATTATAATATAGCCTTTTTATTTCAGATGGGGATAATGATAGTGGCGTTGATGAATCTACGCAAGGAAATGTAAGTGATTTGTTTATATGTTATTATAATATTATCGTAATACGTGAAGGAAATACTTTTGGGTCCCTTTTACAAAAATTGCATGAACGGAGGAGTATTAAAGGCACACTAAAATTTATATAGTGGAGAAGTGAAGTATACTATTATTTTTTTAATATAACAAATAAATAAAATAAGAATTAAAAGGTCATAAAATGACTAATAATGTTCAAGTTTTATAATCCAATTTCTATAATCATGCGAATATTAATCGTAGCAAATAAAATATAAAATATTAGATAACAGCTCATTTTTAGCCTTTGCTTTACGGAGAATCAGAAATAATGAAGACCTCTTTTTTTAACGTTTGGAGAAATGCGTTGGCACGGTCCCTGTGATCTGGCAAGCAACAGGGGGTGTGTGAGACACTCCTCCGTAAACTCGGGAGATGAGACTCGGGAAGCCGTGGCCGAATCACCAGGACACTCAGCCCCCGTGATACATAGACCGAAGATTAAATACTAAACTGTAATAATATATCATACTGATATTAAATTTTCTCGTAGGATGTAAACGGTTCTCCTGGTTCCCCGAATAAGAAAATTCCGAGCAAGTTGCCAATGAAGGAGAAGTCGAGCAGTAGTCTCAAACAGAGTCTTTCGCGATCATCAAGCAAAAGTGCCACAGTGAAAACTCCTGAAAATCCGACCCCTATTGACAAAAAGAGTGAGTTTATATCGCGTTTTATTTTAAAAGGTTTGGTTTATTTTAGAATAGGAACTTTATTTGATGACAAGCAATATTGTACTATCCGGCCTTGAGTTATTTTGAACTAGACAGCAAGCTCGGTGGCGTGAGTAGCTCGGTGGCGTAATGGATAAGCGCCTCAGCCCGCGGTCGTTGTTGTTAAGCAACTTTTGAAAGGTTTGTTCATGGGATGGGTGACCAAAATTGTTATCTCAAGACTCCGTGTTTCGGAAGGCACGTTAAGTCATTGGTCAGTGCTGCATCATCAGTCGTGGAGGGTCATGGTCTATCCTCCTTAACCATCCATAGGGAACACCTGAGCCCCTGCAGTTGGGACGTAACATGGCTGATGATGATGAGGCAGCGTGAATTGACTACAGGTATCGCCTTTATCCAGGTATTTCTTTTAGCTATTTAATAAATTGCAGTTTTTTACGAGTTTGTGTAATAATTTTTTTCTATTAAGTTTTTAATTAAAAGTTAAATCTGTTTCCAATTTATATCATACGTTGTGTTACGTTTTCAATATTTACAGTTTTATATACTACTCTAGTATATTAATTATGGTATTTATATAATAGGTAGATTTTAGGCAATGGCTAAAGAAATAGAAATTAAACATCTTAAAAGTTAAAAGTTTTACATCGAATAATAATTATAGACTTCTCTAAAAATGTAAGTATTTCATTCGACACTTCAAATTATTCTTTTAACAAATAAAATGGCACACAAGTTTCAAATTGTCTCTTTGTCGCAGTCTGAAAAATATATGATCATTGTTATTTCTGTCCTAAACTAGCATTTCTATTAATAAATAGGTATATTATTGATCGGTAGCTGCTTACGTAACGCATATCTAAATACAGCGTTGGCTTTTTTTGTAATTGTGGGCCTAATCTAATGACAAGCCTACGGCTTAACGTGCCTTTCGAAACAGGATCATTTAGAATAAAATACATTTTTGATCACTCTTCTGATTAGCAGCCTTTGTGAACATTGCTTAACTTCTGCAATCGCAAATCGAAGGTATGACTGATCATCGAACTCCTCAAATAGTCTTTATAAAATAACAATTATAATCATTATTTTCAGAACTGCCGATGAATAAGGTCCAAGTCGGTAATGCGCCATCTCCAAACATCAAAGCTGTGAAGTCAAAGATCGGTTCTTTGGACAATGCCACCTACAAACCAGGTGGCGGCAAAGTGCGAATCGAAAACAGAAAGATCGATTTCAATAACGTCACACCTAAGATTGCTGCGAAAAATGAAAACTACATGCCTAGTGGTGGCTCTAAGAAGGTATTTTATTTAACGCGTCCAAATAGGTAGTTATTATTATTATTTGAATAAAGAATCTTAAAAAATGCATACTGGAAAGTACTGGAGTTCGTACATAATTCTTATAAATTTAGAGTTGTATTTTTTTTATTTGAGGGGTTTTAATCTTTTAGGTTATGTCCTTTGGTATGATGGTACAATATGTACACTAAACTAATAGTATGTTAATATTTTGTTCAACAATATTTATAAGAATGTTAATCTCGATAAAATAGTTGGGATCAATCTAATATTTAAGAGTTGGGTTGCTGAAGAATGGCAAATGCTACTTTATACTATGAAAAAAAAATTTCAAACTTCCTTGCCATGGGCCATGGGTAAGAACAACTTTTAAACATAAAACAAATTTTCAGATAACTACTACAAAACTAGAATGGAATGCGAAATCAAAGATTGGATCCTTGCAAAACGCTGCATACAAGCCTGGCGGTGGAGACAAGAAGATTGAAACAGTCAAACTAGACTTTAAAGAAAAAGCGAAGCCAAAAGTAGCATCTACAGCTAACATTACTCACAAGCCAGGTGGAGGAACCGTAAAGGTAAATGATCACATTTATATACTTACATGGACCATCAATCATTTCTTTTTCCAGTCAAAAACGCTAGGTATTGAAAAATGTTAGTGAGTACATTCACATGTAGATTTATCTTACCAGCTTCAGTATTTAGTATCGAGATATAAGTCAATGCATAGGATAACATATAGCACTCAATTGCAAAGAATATGCTATGTAGATAAGTGTAGGTAGATATCATAGCATAAATAACATAGCAAATATATGCATAAATAACAATTTATTATTCTTCAGTCGACAGTTGCGTATATTGGAACAAGAGCAGTGAGTAACAAATAATTTTTAAATATCACTTTTTTGTGTCTTATCACTTGCACTACTTTACTTTGTGTTATTTTAGAAGAAAGGATATTTCTTCCTATGGATATCTCGGAATTATCGGTTAGTTTAAAGTAACGTTGTTGTTTTTAGTATGTAAAATGGGCGTTGCCAAGGTGGAGAGCATCGCATAAACACTTTGCTTTCCATTCTTTATGGAGAAAGGTCAGTTTGGTAAATCCCTTGACGGATGACGACGATTACTTATTCGATATGAGACAGAGATTGATTTCGTTGTTGCGGCTGTTTTCCCACGCTGTTCGGCTTTGGAAGTGTTTAAACGGGAATGTATGACACACTATAAATATTAGGGAATGTTACGTCACTACAATATGTTTTGTTGTACGAAGAGAGGAATGTGTTTTTCAAATATAGAATTTCAAAATATGAATGCTGCCAGACATCGGATTGGTTATACGAAGGGCTGATGAACTCGATAGCCGCAAGCGTCATGATATGTAACAATACACACGATTCACCTGAATATTGTCGACGTGCACGCTATGAAAATCAATATTTGATTATATATGCATAACCTTTTGATGGAACAAGCACACATGACATTACTATCAAAAAATATACCCAATATTTATGCTATCCTTGGCACTCATATTCGTGTTAAATAAGTATATTTATGTGTGTAACGCATTTCTTTACAGTCTAATATGTAGTTTATATATAAGTATATATAAGACACAGAGTTAAGCATGCCTTAGTGTATGCTATTAACAAAAAAAAAGTTCTACAGATATATTTTCAATTAGACTTAATCGTTAAAAACGCTTAATGTATTACTAGAAATTTTAATACAACTTCGTCAATTTTGTCTTTTGAAGAACTTTAAGTAAAGATAAGAAATGTGAGGAACAAAAACAGATTTTTGCTTAATAAATATATACAAGTTATATTTACTTTAATTATATGCTTTAAATTTTTTTTTGACATATCTGCAAAGCTTTTTTCAGTTATACGATATGTGTGTGTATCATATGTATTTCTATTACTATATTAGCACATTGAATCTCCTGGACAGATTGAAAATCAAAAATTGGAATTCAAAGCACAAAGTAAAGTGGGATCGTTGGACAACGTAAAACACAAACCAGGAGGCGGTGACATCAAAATATTTGACGACAAAGACTACATCAAGCAGGTGGCTGGCCAGTCACCCCTGCCGGATGGCCGCTCGCTCTCGCGGCAAGAGGTGAGGCCAACGCTGGTCTCTGGCTCTGTACTAAGGGTTGCCAACATTTCTTCACCAAAATATAGTATTAGTCAAAATAAGCTAGAAACCGTAAATTTTTCCGGGATAAAAAATTAGCTTACATGCTATTCAAGAATATCTAATATAGATATGTATGTCCCTAATTTCATGCAAATCCGTTCAGCCATTTTGACCTGATCGAGTAACTGTGGGTGTTTACACATCATATCTAAACTTACTAAAAACTTAATATAACCTTTTTAACTTTGTAAAACTTTCATTTAATGTGTTTTTTTTTATTGCAATTAAAACATTCTAAATAAAACAAAAACGTTCGGATACTAAGTACACACTGTCGCATGAATCAAAAACTAATATGTGTATACTGGACGCGATTATAAATTTTAAAATGAAGAATTTGGAGAAATACTCTGCGTATAATACTATATGAATATTAAAGTATGATTGGCAACCCTGTACTCCTAAAATCGAGATTTGATATATCGTGGATTGTTTGTCTCATTATCATCAGCTTATTAATTTCTCCATTGCTGGAGGCTTATCCACAGAAAGAACCCATCACTTCAGATTGATTGATCCTAATGATAATATGAAACCCAGACCCTCTAAAGAACGGAGAAACTAGGAATAATAAATATTCAGTCATTCACTTTGATGACTAGCCCTTGCGAATGTTCCTTAAGGTATCATCAAGCTAACGCCAGCTACCTTGTCCTAACTAACGAAATTTCTAATGCCTAAGAGCTTAAAAAAGTTCGCGATATATCGATAATTGGTTTTAAGAGTTTACTCCTATTGAGCCCTAACATTTCCGTTGACGTCCTTTTTGGTGAAGGTTTTTCGTTCATTTGGTTTAACAGTTTCATTATTCTTGTTTCAGACTGATTATTTATACACTTTTTATTGAATAGGTAATACGGTGTTTGGTTTTCACTTGTTGCGTTTTTCACTTGCGACTAACAATCACATTTACTGCGACGTGTTTTGTTTGATTTTGTTTCGTTTCTTATGTTTTTATTTGATTTTCTTTAATTTTGTTGTAGAATAATTTTAAGTGATTAATAATTAACTGATTTTAATCAATTCTGCCGTAGAGTCCACTTCCTCCAGTGACGCAGACACCTAAATCTGATGAAAATTTGAATCAACAGCCGTGTTAAGAAGAGGTTGGGAGAATACAGGTTCTCACTTCACGGATGAATATTAACTTTTTATAAACAGAAGTCCAATTTTTGTATCATTATTTTAATTTTAACTCTCATTCGATGTTAGAACACAGTGATCATTTATGAAATTATTTGAAACGATGTTATTATTGTTACAAAAAAAAATCGATGTCAATGATTTAGCATATCCCCAAGACAATATGTAACGAATTCCTTTGATTGTTCAAGTTTAATTACTGAAAAAAATTGGTTGTACTGAATTGTGATGGATGTGAGTTGATTTGATTTAATCTTTTTTTTTGTTACAAATGGTAAAAAAATGTCATGAGTGCCAATACATTTTTAACTAGCAGTTAAACTTCATATATCATGCAACTGATACATAATATCTACATTTTTGATGAATACCGTTACTATAAATAATATAACTTTTGCAATATTTTACATGAAATATCCTTAGGCACTTGTTTTATTGTATATTATTAAGCACTAGCACTTTGTGGTTTTTCATCAATTTCAACAATTTGGTATTTGAAAGTGATACTCATTTAACCTTTGTAAATTATTATTTAGCAATATTTAATTAACCGATTTACATTGTTATAATTTTTATGGTTATTATTTCACTACAATTGGATTTTTTATAATTTGGGATGGTGTTTCAGATATATTGATGTTTGAAAAGTTCTTGGCACAGCAAAGTGAAAGTTTAGGAATTAAAATAGTGCAGTATTCTGGACGTCATTACCTGTTTAATGAATCCTTGGTTTTTCAATGCTATTAGAATTCAGATTATGTAAGAGTGCGCATAAATAATGATATTAAATATCGATATATAAGTCTGACCTGACCCTGAAAGGAGCTCGCATATTTTTCAACTTATACAACAAAATAGAATATAATAAAAAAAAATTGTTGAATTTGTCTTGAAGAATCTTTTATAAATAACCAGCAACCTCGCAGGACTAAATAGCTAATATCATAAGCAACAGCGCTGGATTTACGAAATGTCACATAATTCAATACTTTAGACAAACTTTTTAAAATCTTAATAGCCCTGTCATCGTTTATGTTATATTCATAAACAAAAGAATATCTCTCCCTATATGAAATACGTACTGGTGCTGTACGTAGAGTTATTAAAATTCAGTAAATTAAATTATATTCTATGTGCAAAGTGAATCTAATTATTTTTCTGCGCTCTCTTGACGGAGGTAATGTTTTGTATTTTTATATGTTTGCTGTGACTAGAACGATGCGTGAGTTCAAGACGACTGACCAGATTGAATTAGATTAATAAATGTTTATATTATACTACATTTTAATATACGTAATAAGTATATAGGTTTAGATAGCGCGTATCAATTCAATGTTAAAACGCTTTGAATCACAAAATTTAATTGCAATGGCTTTCGACTAAAAATGTTTTGCTATTTGTTTTTAGTAGTATCTCTATTTTTATGTTTAACAATTGAAAACTTGAAATGTTTTGAACTTAGATATTATCTTTTCTTTTATTTATGTCGCTATTTAATAAGATACCGGTCTACGTAGTTGAAGTGATTTTTGAAATCTTTTAAATTACTTTATTTACTGTTTAATAAAATATTTTGTGAACGCAAACGATTGACGTATTATTGTAATTTAGTAAACGTTAATATAATATAACACCATTTCTAATTGTTTCATTTTAAATTAGTGTAAATATTTTATACTTTTAGAATTCACTGTAATATCACACAAGGGTGATTTTATATGTATAACAAATGCGTATAGTTGTATTAAATTTACTTTTTTTTTAATTAATCTCAGCTATATGAGTTTGTTATATATTGTAATTGCATATTGAGTGTAGCAAAAATATTTACAGACAACCACTTTGCACCCATCATGCACATAGTGAAAATATGACCGACAAATTGGGTAAGTTTCGCTTTTTTAAATAATTAATTTAAGATATAATTAATCACCATCATAATGTTATTGTTATTTGAGGTCTTTGAAGAAGTATAAGTAGCAATCACGCGGGCTCATTGGCGGTAGGTTGCAGATGGATAATAAATAAAAGAATATTATAATAATTATTCAGTCGTTAAGAAAGTTTCATTAGCATGATGTCGAATTAGAATTAATATTATTGAAATAAAAATTTAGAGCTAGCGATTAGACCCGTCTTCAAATGGATGTAACTACAATTGGCATGATTTAAAATAGGTATATATATATATAAAGTTCACCTAATTCTTATAAAAATTCATGTGTACTATTTGAGTTGAGTTTGATCTATCTGTTTAGACAGGTATATGATACTTAGGGGCTTGTTTAATGATACATATGACTGACAAATATTTCCAATCGCTTTTAACTCTTACCACTTACAATTAGAGTTCAAAATTAACTGTGGCAATTTGACATTTTGTAATAACCCGACGACGTTTTACTATGTCTTATAAGTGGTTAGTAAAATTGACTTCGTTCGGCTATATATCTATCGTAGTTAGACATATATATGTCAAGGCCACTTTATGGTTTCTATTAAAGTAAATAAATAAATATTGATCGTCTTATAAAGTAATTAAATTGATTAATTGAAATTGCAAGCGGGACAATGAAGGCCGCCTATTAGTTGTCAGCTTGTCTAGACTAGACCATAACAATTTTTACCATTTAAAATGATTTAACCTTAATTTTCTAAGACTATTACATCAACAAAATGGAACGGTAAATGGTAATTACGAGGCATTATATTTAAGTTTATTTATCGTACTGCTATTGCTATTTTTTAACAGATAGGTACAGGTAAGAATTACAAATAAATCACACGCGCTAAAATCAAAGTGTATAATTCTAAGCTATTGTGTTACGGATAGCTTGAATGAATACATATTCTATTTTATTACAAATCACCTTTCTACATAACGTCAGGAATTGAATCGGTTTCAAATACAATACACAAATTTGCAATTAACTACTAGCTTACCGCCCGTGAAAAAGCTCGAACTATTTTTCCGAAAAAAAAATCCTGTTAATATAATCCACTCTAACTTTGTATCAAACTTCGTTAAAATTGGTTCAGTAGTTTAGGCGTGAAAACGTAATAGACTCACAACAGTTACTGCCAAAGTAAATTAATAATATAAGTATGGATAGAAATACTTTAATACAGAGTTTACTATTTCACCAGGAGCAGTATTACGATACAGAGGAATTGTATGAAGAGTATCGTCCGTTATCGCGCTGCCGGTCTGCTCGCGTCCCCCGCACGCCTCGTATGCTGTCTCCTCGCCGTAAGCAAGTATTTACCGATGAGGACGATATAGTACGTCGCAACAACGAACGCAACCGTCGAGCGTCTACTGCACGACCAGCTAGCGCTCGAGAACCACCTCGAACTCCTTGCTCGAGACGCACTTCTATCACACACCGACCAGCTTTCACTATTTACTGAAGAATGGAATATTGTAAACACAACAGCACCCCAAGGTTTACCATAATTGTCAAATTCTTCTGTTGATTTTTTGAATGTTCAACAAACTTGTAAAATCGATTTAGAGTCGAAAAGCTCTGGCTTTTGCAGTTTTGTGTGGCCTGATGAACCAGGACCTGACGTTTTGTTTGCGCTTGGATGTGAGGATATCGGTTAGTTATCTGGTAAAACTCATATTTTTAATGCTTTGTAAGGTAGTGGAAAAGATTACAATAGGTTTACCATTCACAATTTTATATATCTTTATATCTGTCCTTTATTATAATTGATTTCAAAGATACGGAATAACTGTGCAATCTGAATCTCTGTTCTGTTCAGATCTGTTGCGGCTGACTGAGAACTTAAACTTTTTTCTATTCTTTGCTTTATTTTCTTTAAATTGGATTTCAATAACAAAACAATCAGACACGTATGGTTTGTATGCAACTAGCTTTGCCCGCGTGGTCCTGTAAAGTACAGGAAAGTATTTACTTTCCTTTTGAACCACTTTGTGCATTGTTGAAAACCACATTGAATCCGTTGTGAAGTATAAAAAATCTCAGCAAATGGACAGTGGGAAGCGGTTTTGTTTTATACTATGCATAGATTATATAAAGGATAATTTACGTCTTAAATTACGTCTAAATTTTGTCAGGTAACGGTGTAATTTATTTTACGACAATAAGCATTCATTCATAAAAATACTTTTACCGAGAAAATATCCACTCTATAGATTTACGGCCCGTTTCTGAATTGAGAAAAGCACAAAATCTCAAGTGATTACTCTCAATAACTTAAGTTTTCTACTTTTCATAAGGCAAAAAGTCCTAGTTTTTATCGAACTGCTAACTGATCATTAAAAGAAACTAAAAAAAGCAACGAAAACCTATTTTAGTGACGTTTTGAAGTTTGAGACGTGCTTAACTGAATGCAGAAACCGAGTGCTATGCGACTTGTTTATGATTGGTACATGTGACGATGAAGTCGGCCGGCATGCACTGCACATTGACCACGAATTATGTGTGTGTTGACACTGATTTGAATTTCAGCAATGTATCTATACAGTCAACACTCGTATAACTAATTACTTGAAAATATGTCATAATTTAAGCTGATATTTATACCAAATAAACACGAATTTGAATTAAGCAAGAACTATTAATAGTAAGAATAATATTATTATTCGCTATCAACAGTTTTTAGGAGTTTAACATACTGGAAAATCAAGCTGTTGAAAGCTCTTGCATACTTTTGTCACGAGCTATTAAATTAAAGTACTACTAAAATTTTTGAAGTTTTCTATAAATTACTTTAGGTGTTACTTTCAGTAAAACAATTATATTTAAAGGGAAAATTATATATATTCCTGTGTCGCTTTAGTGAATGTGGAGCTTAAAAATGTAGAAAGTTTGCTTTGTATGTTAAAATTGGCGGTATAAGATGTCTTTACTTTGTAGATCGTTTGCATATTGGTAATTTCCTTTGACGTATCATAAAATACCTCTTTGTCGTTAGAAGGAAATTTAAATGAAACGTATTAACATACAAATAACGTACCTATAAAATTTACATACATTTAACTCACATACATTTAAGTAATAAATATTAAATTGAAATAAGAAATGTAATTTAACATTAAAACTATTTTTTAAACTGTTATTATAGTTTGCAACTTTTTAATAATATATTTAACACTCATATTGCTTTAACTATTGTTAAAATACTTATCATGCAAGAGCTGCTCCATTGACCGGCTTGTCATGTTTTTTCTATACCTACTTAGTAATGATATTACATTTGCAAAAACTGGTACGATAAAAACTCAATTATTCAGGAAAGATGTTGTCTTTTTCACTTCAATAGTTAGTGGTCAGTTTACTCGTCTCTCTAGCGAGTTAAGTTCTGAAGTACAGTGCTAAGACTTATGAAGTAAATCAGGCGTAAGCGAGGTATTACAAACTTTTTGTTAAAATAACCTACTTGAAATTTTTTGTAAAAAGGGCTTCGAACTCGAAGTCGAGTGTAGCTCTGAGACAGCAATGTCAATGAAATAAAACCTTTATTATCCTTTGAAGTAGGTTCTATATGTATTTCATTGAACTTCTTTACTATGACACCGATGTGCCCGACGTCGAGTCAAGGTCGAGTTCGAGGCTGTTTTTAGAACAGAATAGCATTGATTGAACGGAAATGTTAAAATATATATATATATATTGGAGACACACGCCTCTTTAATGTCTTTCTTATTAAAGTATGTTTGTAGAATTATATAATTTATATGCGTTTCTCTATTGATGCACATTGTAAAGTATATGTTTATAAATAAGTGTGTAGAAAATTAAAATTATAAAGATATATTATTGCATTTAAAATGTAGTAGTAGAATCACCATTAAAGAAAGTGCTCATAGTAGAAGAAATCATATTTATTTAATTAGTGTTAGACTTGTTTTAGGTCAAGCAGAAATTTTTCATTAATAAAATACACAAAACGCACAATTTGTTTGTTTTATTTAATAATAATTATTTTTTTTCTCTATAGCAAACAATGTGAACATAAACTTCTGACTTGTCTTGTTGGTCTGCTCTGAAACTAAAAGATCGATTTTAATATTTCTATCACCTACAAAAACTACATATTACGAGGATGATATAGTTTTTTTATTATAGTTTGATAATGAATTGACTAAAGAATAGTCTAGTATTTACTTTATACACACCGTGCCACATGAATAGGACCAGTGCATTTTCCTTTACTCTTTAAAATATAAATCAAAATAAATATCTAGTAATAAAAGATATTTAAATCTTAAGACAAGCCACGTTTAACTATAAACAATTTAACACCAAAAATACTCAACGAGGCGCTCGCAACAATTCCTATAGTCAATGTGTCGCGCCACTTGAATATGACCATTAAATAAAACATGATCTGGGGTGCAATATCACATAATGGACCGATTAGTTTAGTGGTAATAGAAGGTAGACAAAGCTCTTAAAGTTACATCAAACTTCTGCAGAATGAGAAGTGAAAGCTTAGCAGTGCAATATGGAATGAAGGTTTTATTTTTCAACATGATAATGCTAGTATTCATAGTGCACGAAACGTTCGCGAGTGGTTTCTACAAAATAATATAAATATTCTCGATTGGCCATCACTCTCCCCCGACTTGAACATAATTGAAAATGTGTGAGGATGGCTGTCACATGAAGTTTATAACAACAGTAAACAATATAACACCAAGCACGAGCTCAAGGAAAGTATAATTTAGTGTTGGAGCAAATTACCAATTACATTTATAAGAAAACTACACGACTCAATGCCGTAGCGCGACACATTGACTATAGGAATTGTTGCGAGCGCCTCGTTGAGTGTTTTTGGTGTTAAATTGTTTTTAGTTAAACATGGCATGTGTTAAGATTTAAATATCTTTTATTTCTAGATATTTATTTTGATTCATATTTTAAAGAGCAAAGGAAAATAAATGCACTGGTCCTATTCATGTGGCACGGTGTGTAGAAATATAAATTCTTTAATTATATGTAACTGGGAAATAAATTCTGATTAAGCAATTTCGCCGTCCATTTAATATGAATAGATTATAATGAAATTAAAATTTGGGTATCAACTCCGGTTATGGCGTTAAAGGAAACAAAAATGTTGTTTTATATATTTTTTAATTGGTGTACATGGTTATGCATTACAATAAAATATTTTATCAATTGTTAATTCATTAAATTATGGCACTTAACACAAATAAAATATATTTAAACAATACGTACAGTGAATTAATAAATGTCGAAATATAATAATTATCATACAATATATTTTCGAGGTAAACTTAAGTATAAAATATTCGGAATTCTTTCTCAGTCGTTCGTTGACGTTTCGCAATAAATTTTTAACGAAACTAACTAATTTTTTTTATATTTTTTTCTAATTTCTAAAGAAAATAAAATATTCGACTCAAAAAATCAACCTATTGATCCCAAACGAAATTATAAATTAAATCTTACAACAATCGTGAAGTTAACTTAACCACTTGTACCGATGAGGACAACTGACTTACCACTTATCCAACAACTTATCTTAAAACGAACGCGCAGGAATTGATGTCATTATAAAAAACCCTTTCTCAACATTATACAAATTGTTGATAAAAACTTACACACTAACAAACTCCTAATTGCGTCAATACCGACTAACAGACAAGCGCGATGCGGAAAACTGACGCAAAGCCTTAAAAAATCATAGTTTCGCCACCGCTAAGGCGTGTTTGTTCTATTAATACTTTATTAATTTGTGGAAGCATATCCGGATGCTGTTCGTATGTTAAATAGACGATACAATGAACTCCGTATTATGCAACAAGCGCACACTCACAACATATTACGCTAACACTAGTTTATCTTTAAATACATATACAAAGGCCACATCACATCATTCAGTCACAAAGCGAATTTAATTCTTAATGGATTATGGAACGGCTATATTACAAAAGAAACATGATTAACGATACCTATACATAAGGATACGTATTTAAAACCGTCTAATAATATTTCACTAGTGTTTTTATTTTAATAATAACATTGTTAATATGCTAATATTGTATATTATTTGCAATTGTACAACACTAAATTTTGTTGTCAACCTACGTTCATTATTTATGAGATTTATTAGCCTCTCGTTATGTAACCACTGAACGTAGTTGGCAAGAATATTGTTAAATTCACGTGCGTAGAGAAAGACACCGCGATAATTAACGCTATAAAATAAATTTCGTTCCTAATTTATACGTATACAGACTACTTCACCAAATGTGAATCGACAGCACGAACGACTACAAGAGGAACTGTATCGTGCATTTCATACGTTTTGTTACAAACTTTTTTGATCTCTAATTCCACTACTGAAGATATTTTTTTCCATTATTAAAATACTTATATACAAATATATTATTACATCGATAAATACTGATGTTCATAATAGGTTTATTATGATTAATAGATTATTATATATGCCAATATCGTAGCGTCTATAGATTATTACATTCCGTCTTGAGCAATACAAATCCGTACCAAAAATATCATTTCTATATATGCGACCCGCAACGAAAGCGATGATATGATTAGTTATTATTTACTATTAATATATAAAATAGATACGTAATAATATATAATGCAACTAAGCTTGCCTGTTTCTACTGTATATTGAAAGATGCTATATATGCGGTAAACTCTTGATAATTTTTTAAATATAGTTGATACATAGGGACTTGGCTGTATGAGTTAATTCCCTTTGCTTTTATGAAACTAAGCAGTGCTGGTTTAAGGAAATGTGAAGTGGATGGGTACATGCAATTAATATTTTAAATAGTTTGTTATAACCCAACACCGCCGTAACCTTCTATAGCAACTGTAGGATTGCATTTAAGGAGGGTTAATAGGTAAAGGCCATGCTGTTATTAATGTGCACCGGTTAAGCTTTCCCACAGTTTCATTAAGTATTATCTGGTTTATGTGAAACGAACCGTGTAAGGATGGTTATTGGGAGAGGGGACATGCTGTTATTAATTGTAGACGAGTTAATCCCAGTCCGTAAGCTTTGAGATATTCGTAAATATTATTCTTTTTTTCACCATCTTTTAGGATGGATTGTTACCGCAACAGAAATCTTTCATTTATAGACAAAGCAATTGAATTTTAAGTTGCCATATATAGTACACATTATTTAAATAGGATTTTATATACGTCTACAATATGTGGATAACTTTAGACATCGCACGTATTGAAATATTTTATCTAAATATCAAATTATTTGGTGTCTTTCTCTTAGCAATAATAAATTTAGATTAATTCAGTAATTTATTACAAAACAATTCGCCCTTATAAGTATGTGAGATTTCGCCCTTAAGTTAAGAAGTAAATAATTTATCTATATCACATTCCATAAAAGAAATATTTACCATTGATGTTTTAATACTTAATGGTGAAGCCTACTCATCAGCAGTAAATATTCCACAATTACAATTCTTAGGATAATTATAATATGTATATTTATACACAGTCCAAGACCTTGTGGAACCTTAAAAAGTAGGACTAGATTTTACCTCTACTGAATAAAAATGTCATAGTACGATTTTAGTGATGTAAGTATTAAAAATGGAGAAGTAAGTATAGTACGAAAAATAAATCAGAACAAACAATATTACAGAAAGAAATTCTTAAGACGAAAGCTTCTCGTGACTAAACGATTATTTATATTTACATAGTACGAGAACAGAGTTTCTATGATATCCCCACTTTGACACTTTTAAAAACGAATCTCATGTCCACAGTGTACAAAAGTATATCGACGATCACAAAACATTCACAGTTCACAACACTATAACCATCCTATTCGATTTCAGAAAAGAATTCCATGCTAACATTTTACAGTAAAGATGCTTTATACGCCGTCATAGAATTTAAGATTGACTAAATCTGCAGCGAAAAGAGATCATTGGAGGTGGTTGTATAATAGTATAACAGTAAATGTAAGCATGGAGTACTTAGCTGATCTACTTCTTTCCAAAGTTCAGTCGCAGTGGCCGCCAAGATGGCTGCCACTCATGCTATGGTTGCCAATATCAGAAATCCTCCAACAAGACAGCGTCGCGAGGAACTAGACCTTTATGGTCGCCTCTACAACACAGCAAGTACTGGTCGTCGACCTCCAGTATCAGCCGTAGTCGCTCTCCTTCGTTGAAAGCCAGATGGCCCGAGTCTGATGGTAATCGATGCCATAACGTTCTCACGTACCTGGAAATCAGACGAGGAAACTGAAATCATCTAAATAAATGGAAACATTTAAAGATATCAACATAAGTCAGTTTTTAGGGTTCCTTACCCAAAGGGTTAAAACGGGAGCCCTATTACTAAGACTTCGCTGTCTGTCTGTCTGTCTATCACTAGGTTGTATCACGTAAATCGTGAAAGTTTATTTTTTTTAACAACATACTTGGTGTTTTTTAAGAAATCCAGACAGTGACAATAATATTATTATAATCAGAATCGATTTAAGTCATTTGAATGAATCAGGCACAAAAGATGTTCAATATATGGGATTCCATCATACGCTATAAAAAAGGGAAAATCTAAGTGATAAAATAAAAGCAATAGCTTCTGAAGTTGCAATTTGTATATCATGAAAATCTACCGCAACTTCGATAAATGTTCAATTTACAATGGCAATCAAATAATCTTTCTTACAAATTTCTTCTAACACAATAAAAATGATAAGTAGTAACAGATAGAATATTGGTATATCCACATAGTTTCAATTGGAGATGAAAAATTTACAAAATAGTTCTGGACCTTAAAGTTAAAATAATGGGTAATTGACGATGACTATACTAAACAATTAATAAAATGTGGTCATACCTATGTTTTTGCTGAGTGGTGGTGTGATGAGGTCGTGACGCTGAAGAGGAAGCCGCTCTCCTCGGAGCAGCTGCTGGTGGTGCCCGTCCGTAAGGTAATGATGAAGGGCGTGGAGCAGAACCTGCTTGCCACGGTTGATCTACACGGGATGTCCTGTTCGTTACAATAATAAAAAAATGTATCAGACCTTTAAAAATAGAACTGTGGCAAATCATTCCATGCTTTTACGATGCAGAATCTTGATTATTTCTGAGTTTGAGATGAAATATCAATTTTAGTAACCAAAATCAATTCGATATTTTATGAAATACTACATGCATTCAAGTTCAATTTAATCATGTGAGAACAGGACATATTGTAAAAATATGTTAAAGATTAAATAAAAGTAGTAATTTCAATTATTTATGAACATCGATACATATGTACATGCTCTTATTTTTGTTTTTTCATAGAAACGAAATATGAAAGTAAGAAATAATCTTTTCTTTTTTAAATAAAAATCTTTTTGCATTATTGTTAAAAATCATGCCATTAAAAATAATCTTATTAGTTCTAATACAATTTTGATGTTAGTTTTGTTATTTTGCAATTCTATATATTTTACATACGAATATTTCTTATTATTTGAGGTGGTTTTATTAACAGCTTCGTTTGATACTCGAGGTTTAGCCACAGGTTTCTTCGTAGTCGTCTCTGGCATTCTAGAGATATAGCGCAAATAATAAATAAATGACAATAAATATTTACCTTTCCCAAACTAAATTGTGTAGAGTTTATGAAGCGTATAAAAAAGCAAATAAGATAGTGCTACCAGACATAACCCAAAAGAAGAAAAGGTGGTACATAAAATGTGCTCTATATTAAAAAAAAATATATAAAAAAGTACCATCTATTAAATGTAGTTTTAAAGCAGACATTTCCAATTTTATTGTTGATTTAGAATCGAAGAATATAATAAAGTTTGCGTACTTGATTGGTTTTAACATAACTCACCTATTAGCAGGTTGCGGCGGCTTTTTGCTTGTTACATTTGACCTTGCTGTGGCACTACGCGGTGTACTTGTAGTAGGCGAGTTACCTTTTTTCACTGGTACTGGTATACCGCTGGAAGTAAACAAACAAAAGAACTTAGAAATGGATTAAATAAAGAATATAATTACATTACATTTAAGTGAGATTCCGGAGAGTTTGACAAAGAAATTAATAAAAGAGAACGTCTTCTTACCGATGCTGATTCTTAGCTGGAGACTGTAGTGTAGGCGCTTGAGGACGTACGGGCGATGATACTGGCCGTGGGATTTTTGAGCCCCGACTAGCAGCAGGCGATGTTTCGCCTGGGAACGTATTATGTTATTATAATAACGTTTAAATATTAAACATGACTCATATTCTCTTAGGAAAATGCTTTTAAACTAACAGTCTTTAAGAAAATTTGTAAATAATCTTATAAATATTCCAGTTTCTAGTTTATGTAGCTGAATTGTTGACAACATACAACGAGATGGAAAAACCAATACGTTGTTTAATTACTTGTTGATAAATATTTTTACTGAAGACGTTTTGTATGTAACTAATAATATAGAGGAAAAAATATTCTTACAATGACTATACCAAAATTATTGCAATTATTAAAAAATAATGAAATAAAAAAAAGATGAAATAGGCTATAATTTAGGCGGGCGAAGCCTCAGGAAAACAACTATTTTGTTATTTCCAAGCGTAGATTTTGAAGTCATTTCAAAAAGTGTAAGTTTAACCTACATTTTCGGATTACTAAATAGATAAATACAAATCAAGTTTTTGTCATCCATCCCGTCTGACCTTTGCGAAAGTTGCTAAACAACAACGATCGAGGGCCGCGGCGTTTATCCACTATGCCAGCGAGCTACTCCAAAAAATTATTATCACTCCGTGCTTCGGAGAGCACGTTAAGCCGTTGGTCCTGGCTGCATTTGCAGTTGTAAATACCCTCCAATCTGCATTGGGCCAGCGTGGAGGGTCATGGCTCATACTCCTTAATCATCCACAAGGAAGGTCTGAGCCCCTGCAGTGGGGACATAAAAGGACAGGAAAGAAAAAAATGCTGTAAGTTACCTGTTGGTGTTACAGGGCTCTCCGCGTTACTGAGAAGTTCCCATTTGAGTTGCAATCTTCGGAATTTTCCACCAGAATTGTTGCTACTGTGACCGGTGTTAGCGCTTGCGCTGCTACCCGCTGATCCGGGCCTGAATGGCTCCTCTCCACTTGTATCCAGCTGAAAAATATACATCAGTTCAGAATATGTAAATATGTGAAGTATGTAATTTATAAAAATATGATCGCACTAAAATAATTGGTAAAACCACAGGGTATTCTAATGAAGGTTCTACAATCTGCCGTCCTTCCGAGTGCAGTAACTCGAAATTTTAGGCAAACTGACTTAGTAAATTTTCGTGATCAAAAAATGATAAATTATCTATATTTATACTATACTAATACTATATTAATCAAAAGTTATTATTTTTAATAACTATCAGATTATTAAAATATATCTTGTCAAAGAAAATTGAAAAATACCAAAATTTGTTTCGTTAGTACATTTTAATTTACTTTTAAGCAAGATATCTTTATAATGTAATCGTGCATACGCAGTGTAATAATACCATTGCATTAAAATGGAATGTGATTGATAAGAACAAAATGTTATTGCTACAAAAACAACAAAACAAAAGCGAAATCCTGCAAAAAAACGCAAATTATAAGCATATGAATGTGTAAACAAAAAACCTTCAAACGAAGTCGCAAAAAGAAACGAAACTAATTCGCTACGAAATGATGCACACTTGAGACAAACCCGACCAATCTAGGTTTACCTTTGGATCATTGCAAGTAGCTTTACTGCTGGGTTTGTTGTTCTCTAGGCTATCTGTGTAATCATCGCTGTCGTCGAAAACGAGTCGATCAAAAGCTTGCATTAGTTTCGAACCTAGCTGTACCCCTGACCATCTTCGATTATTTTCCAACTCAATTCTGCTATTGTTCGGACAAAGGTCGTACCCGATTGGAGAAGGATTGACACACGATCGAGGCCTATTTTTCTCTACAGTTGTTTTTACATTTGCAGAATCGTTAAGTAGGTCAGGAGTTGAAGGTTCCTTGCTTTTGGGTTCTTTATGTCGCATTATTACACTAGTTTGGCAATCATCGCTTGAGAGGCCGCTTGACTGCATTGACCGGACCAATTTCAGCAAATTCCGTTGGTTCAGTGTTAATGGCGGTGTGTTAATTGAAGTGGGCTGTTAAATACATCAAATTTGTTTTAGCGTCATGCATCATGCCGTCGATTGTTAGAAAATTTTGACAAGGTCAGGCTGTTATCGATTGTGAGACGATGCTTTTATTTGCATTTTATGAAAGCTGTGCACGAAAACAAATACTAAAGTTCGGTTCCACGTCGACTTTGATATTATAGTGTCGTGAGATATGATTTGGAAGCACATGCAGTAAACAATAAAATGCAAATAAAGCGATGTCAGCACGGATAGGCGATTGCTCAGCATGTTGATTTTCAATATTTTTGAACGTAACTAGAGTTACTTACCGAAATACTCTAACATATACCGAGTAATAAAAACGTTTTGTTATTTTAGTTAGTTTAATGTGTTTTAATTTGTAAGTGACATAATGAATAACACTTTAGTGTAAGTAGTTAGTGTATATTTACCCGACTAGCAGCACGCATTTCACTCTCTATCCTCTTGAAACTTCTATGTAGCTCGCGCATTTCGAACATCAGGTCTAGGGAGAAGGGTAGAAGTTTTAAAGGCTCTAGGCTCGTTAACAAAGAATCCAAGAGCACTCGGCATCGCGGTTCTCCAACACAACCAGCAAGAATTAAAGAATCAGGCCCATAATGTTTTGCGAGGATAGACTCTCTTGTCCTCACGTATGACACCCATGCATCAACCGATTGTGCACTGTAACAAATTTAATTTGATTCATTTAGTAGTTTTATGGTAGAACATTATTTGAAAAATAAAATTACACAAAATATTATACTTACTTGAGTAGTCCGAGTAAAAAAGCATTAAATTTCACAAGACCTTCGGTCACCGCATCCTCACTGTTTATCCGTAATACTAACTCGTTCAAGGACTTCGTTATTGGACCTTAAAGTAATGTTTCAATAAGTGTCATTATATCAATTGTATTATTAAAACAATATATATGTACGTTTATATGTATACCTTGTCTAGCTGTAGCTTCTACCATTTGCCAAACAGAATTATTGACGGCTCCAAAAGAAGTTTCAATGTTCTCTTTTAGGCCATCTCTGAAAATTGCATATAAAGCGGGGCACAGAGCATTCAAGGCTATTTTAGCACACGCTGGAGAATGTTTAGAATCGCCTAAAAAGGCGAGTTCTGCCTGATCCGTTGCGGGAGAGAAATGTTGAATTAGCATTTCGACAGCATCCGTCACATTTGAGACTAATGCTATAAATAAAATGAAATAGGATGGTTATAATATTATTGCGAGAGCAAAAATCAATAGAAAATGTAAACTTTAGATAAATATTATATGAAATTGCACCTAACCTCTTTTTTGTGACACATCGATAAAGTCATATTTTCCTCTTCCTTCATGATGAATGGGACTGATGAATTCATCAGGACTTACTTCACCTTCTTCACAAATTGGAATTTCAGCTAAATTCTTGCCCTAGTAATTAGATGAAAATATTACATAATGTATTTTATATTAAAAAATATTTTACTTTACAGAAAAAGCGTGATTGTAGTCACTAAAAATGATAAAATAAATAAACAAAACATTATAAAACAAAGACTAACGTGAAAAACAAAAAAGTCCAATGAAAATTCAAGTAATGACAAAAAATAATAAGTAATACGAAAAATAAACAAACCAAAGGTACTCACACAAATCAGTTGTAATGGCAGGAGCAATGAACAAAGTACAAAGAGTTATATTACCTGATAATGTCTTTGAGTGGCCACCGCTGAAATATTTGGAGAGTTAGGTGGAGTTGTAAGAGTGTCAACTCTTAACTCATCCACAGGTTTCAACTGAGTCTGCTGACCTTCGATCTTTGCTTCAGATTTCTGGGCAAAGCTTACTGACTTTTTGCTGTTACAACTACTACCGCTTGATTCGGTTGACCTCTGATTCTCCTCCTGAGATCGTTTCATTTGGAGGAATTTAGAAACCTGATTCCTTACCTTTTGTACTTGGTTTTGGTCCCATTCGTCCATGTTTTGGCAGTTAAATCCGCTTAATTTCAAAAATTCTTCTAATTGTTGCAAATCTGCGCTACTAATCAAAGCTCCTGGGGGTGGGAACTCTGTGTATTCTATTTTTTTACTTCTTGGCTTTGGCAATGGTGGCGTGTGTGGTCTGTGGAACTTGAGTTCATTAGATTTTCCAGAATCTAGGCTACTTTCGGTTCCAACACCTTCATCTTGGTAATATTCATTATAATCGGCGTCCTTCTCAGCGGCGTCAAGAAATTGTTGAGATAATCTTTTTGCTGCTAAATCATTATTTTTTCTATAGTCTAAGATTTGGTTCTGAAGGTAATATGGTTCTTGTAAAGATCTTCTCTTCGTTTTGTGTTCAGTTGCAGCCGTCGCACATATTACGGGATCTTGCATAAAATCTTCCATATCGAACATACTGTAACGCTTTGTATGAGAACTTGATTTGCGTGTTTTGTCCATAGATTTGCGTAATATACTCTTTGGTAGGGGTGGTCTAGGGGGAGCTAATTCTCCCTGTTTGCCAGTCCTGTTTTGATCAGCTAAAGATAATGATCTCTTGGGTATAACAGGATTTATTCTTTGACCATCATTATTCATAGTACTAGCTTCTGAACTAGTTGCACTTTCATATCGGTAAACAAAAAGTGGATTGTAATTACTAGCTGGAGCTGGACTATTTTGAGCGGAAGAGTCGGTAAGCATTGTTGATGATCCGCGATATCCAGAAGAAGGTTGTGTTGCTGTGCTAGAACTCGATGATACTGCAGTAACATTTCCTGCCATGTTGTTGCAATCGCAGCTTGTAGGCCTTTTCTTGGATTTCGATGAAGGTGAAGCGTTGCAATACTTTTCAGTGCATTTTGTATTTTGTGTTAACTCGGGTATTTCCGATAAAAGCTGTCTACATTCAACTGGTAGTAAAAAGTTTAGGGAGTCCCAATCTTTTATATGACCAACCCCTTTTTTCTTTAACATTTCTAAATCATTGCAAGAAAATGGTCGTTTGCCTTTAACATGCAATCGGTTTCTTTTATTTTCACTTGTTTTAGGCGACACATTAACTTTTACTGGATTTAGATATATATTAGGTCTACCATTCAAGAAACTAATATCAGGTAAAGTGTAATTAGGGTATAATACAAAAACAGGTTTTTCGCAATCACCCTCTTTCAATTTCTCGAGAAAAGATGGTTCAACCAATTTTAGAATTTCACGTTCATGAGTAAGACTTGATAGTTGCATACTTGATGTTTGCATACTTTTATCTATTGTATCAGTTTCTATGTGTGTTGATGTTGTTTTATTGTCACTTGCTTCTCTATGTAAGACTTTATGCATTTTTGTAATTTGGGTACCATCTGACTCGGAACAGCTTGAAATGCTCACACTAGTAGCGGATGATTGGGAAGAGTATGATTTTCTGTTGCTTTTCAGTTTTGATGGACTGGTAGTATTTAAGTTCGCCCTTTTTATATGAGGCTTATTAACTGTCGCATATAATGTGTCACTTTCATTCAATTTAGGATCTTCAATAAATTCTTCTTCTTCAATCAAAACTTCATCATAGACTCTATTATTATAAGGATTTGATGGTGGTATTTCTTCGTAAATATTTGAGTTATCCTCTATGTTACTTGGTAATTCTGCTTGTGGACGTTCCGTTAGTTTCAATTCTACTTTTGGTTCTCCCATGGAATCTCCACTTTCACCTCCAGAACTGGAGGGCCAGCATTCAGATCGGTCCAGTTGATCCATGCAAACAATTCCATCATTACTCATGCTTTTCTGTTTCATGAAAAGCTTCACTAAATTGAATTGTTGTTTTGATTGACTTTTGTCACAAGAAGTATGATTTTCAGTGGATGATGTGCTCATGGGTTCTGAATGTTGACTACCATGTGATGATCGATTTTGTAATACGTCGTATACTTTCATACATGTAGGTGTGCCAGTTAGTCTTTGGTTCGTGGAAAAGGAATCAACCTAAAACATAAACGTGATATTTAATATTTTACAATAAATAAGGTTAGAAAAGTAGGAATATGAATAAAGCGATTTGTATACTTACTGTAGAAGTACTTAGTACATTAGAATTTATAGAACTATTAAGAAGCTTCCGCCTATAAAGATTAGGTAAACTTTGGCTTTTGATAACTGAGTTGTTCATTTCGCTTGTCATATCAGCGGCATCATTAGAATCTTCATTATTATTTCCAGATGGGTGCCTAAAAATAATGATAAGGAAACAATTTTAAGTTGTTAGATTAAATAAATAATGTGTAATGAGAAATAATAGGCATGTACAAAGATGAGCTATTAGAATGGGTTACGTTGTTGAAATTTATGAATGATATTTTTATATACCTCCGCGGTAAAAATGACGATCTCTTTGGCCGAGTGGCTCGTATGTAACGTGCATACGAGCCACTCGGCCAAAGATTAAAGTATCATATCTGGGTTCAATATCGAACATGAAGTTTTATAGATTGACTCGGGTCTGCGTTTTCGTTGTTTTGGATTTTCATAGTACAAGTGCTACTTAATTTTGAATCTGAACAATGTATGTGATACTGTTTGTTATTTATATCTAATGTCTAATGTCACCTGAGATAATAAATTTATTAAGAATTATGCATAAAAATTAAGAACTCGGTCCTTTAATGATTACGATATTCATATTTTAGATTACCTCCTTAGCGGTGATTGACTGCTTTGTTTTTTTAATTTACTCCAAGTAGTTAATCCTAAGTCACTTCTTGCCATAGAAGTGGTTAATTTATTAGTTATTTTCTTACATCTCTCTAATAATTCTAAATTCCTGCGCGTTCTTTCATTATTATCTAAAATTACGTTCACATCTTCTTTACCCAATTTGTCTGAAAAAGATTGATAATATAAATATTAATTAAGTAAACACATAATGAGTCATTAAAATAAAAGTAAGTTTTCGTCATCGTTAACAATGTAAACAAATTATCTCTGTCATTATTTCAATATTTAATTTTGTTGTTATCCAGAGCGCTAATGTAATACAAAATAGAGTACAGTTGGACTATTTGAAAATTGCTTTGGAAGTTTTTGAAATGTAAAACGTACCATGTTTGTGATTGACGGCAAGCTCGACGCACTCACTGTCCTCAGAATATGTGGTGAGGCTGCCCTCAAAGGCAATAGTATAGTTGTCCTTATTAGCCTGGCAGGTAAGGATAAGATCCTGCTCCGTGGGCAGCTCGCAGTCCAGGCTGTCCACACTGAAGTGAACGCCGTGAACCCCCTCCTTTACCGGAGAGAAGAGCAGCTCTGATTTGCATATGGACATCGTGTTGATCGAGCCGACTGATTCTTCGCCCTGATAAAACAAATATCAATGCTATATCATCTGTGGTTAGTACTTTGTAAAAATGGGGGTCCATTGTGTCATATTTCACTACCGAGATTTATTTTAATAGGCACACACTTGATGCGTCTAAGGTAAATGTATAGGAAGCGTACAAAATCGGTTTGAGTAGATTTCGAAACACCCGAACATAAACATTTACGTTTAGCTATAATTCTAAACACGGATGTAAGGCGCGTCTAAATAAAGAAAGTGCACCGTTAGACTGCAAGTAAAGCTACAAAATGAATTCATAAAATTAATCTATATAGGCTATTCTTAATATCTGTATGAATAGTATATATGATTATCTCTATAAAAACATTTTAATGTTATTATTAATCATTCGTAATCAGTTTTCTGATAAGGTACAATAACAAAGAGAAAGAAATCATTTAGAAATTTAATTGAATAATTTCTGAATAGTATATTTTACAAACATAGAAATAATCTATGTATTCATTTAATTGTTCAGTGTACTTATAGCAGTAACGTTTATAATGTAACATACCAACATGGCGGACTTGGTGTTATCAATGTAATTCCCTTTCCTGCTATGAATGAGGTCACAAATCAAACTGCGAGTCATCATCATACCAACTAAATTTGCTCTATTAGAGCTAGTTAAATAAAAAATGATGATAGAAGCAACGTAAGTAAAATAAAGTGATATATATATATATATGAAAAATACGTTAGTGAATATTGTAATACTACCTTGCAGTGATATTGAGAGAGATTTAGATAGAAAAAAAAGTAATTAACACAAATTAGTATAGATATGTTATGTTATTAGTGCTATTGCAGAGTTTTATTTGAAATGTGATAAACGACAACATCATAAGAAACATTGGATATAAAAAAAAATAACAATTAGTTTCAATTTAATGTCGTTACCATTAATTTGTTAGAGTAGTCGTTTTACTCACTGAATAATATCCATTATAGGAATCCCAATCATATTCGGTCACACCCATTTTTAACACTATCAGTTTATTTCACACTGTCTCCTAGAACTACTTAAATCATTCACCAACTGCTTGTTAAAATGTCTTTGGCATCGTGCCGTTGCACTACACGAATAATCAGCCAACAGGTTCATATAGTCCAAATAGGTCCTTATCTAACGCACACACAACTATCGATTAAGTCCGTTAAAATATCAATTTTATTGGAAATAAGACACGTGATTTCCTGCATCGCAATGAAATAAAGTCTTCAGCACTCCCGGGAGTTCTGGACGCGACTGGGGCACCGGGTGTATTAATTTTAATATTAGCCACCGCATGCCCTTCTCAAACTTTATTATCGTAGTCGACGGTACTAGTGATTCATTCTATACGCAAACGGACTGGTAACGTCTTACCCGCAAATGTCTCACTTTCATACTGATATCATAGCATAAGCAGCAAGTAATGTTTTCTCAATTAGTGAATCAGATAATTGTCGATCAAGGCTGTTCGAAATTTTTAGAGTGCTGCATTTCATAGGGCTTTGCTAATTAGGAAAGCCTGACCCTTGCTAAAAGTGAATGAGACCTACATCTAATGCTTTATATTTTATACCATATTGTTATTGAAACTAAACTCACTGTGCATTTTAAACGTACATTAGGTTATGATCGGAATTTGTAGATCTGCTCTGCGCAAACTAAGATTCGCCATGCGCATTGGTTGTAACTAAAGCTCGTAACAGATGGTTAAGATATGATAATATTTTGAAACTCTTTCGTATATTAAGATACTAGCATAGCCTACGTTATATATAAGGTGTATATTATTTGTTTGGACTTCGTGGGGCGGACAGGTTAAATACTGTTGGCGACTATAGGTGTGTATCAAGCACCTGATTATTATTTCATGAATTCAGCATTGCTCCCATAGTATTAAATTGCATATGAAAATATTATCTAAGTCTTGTGTGTTGGATTGGATTGTATGGTGAGCGATATTTTACATAAAAATAAAATATCATAGTACCTTCACTGCCTGTTAAGAGCTATACTGTACAGTTTGAGAACTAGTGTCAGGATAGACTTCATTGGTAACGCACACATGGTGGCAATGTGCTCGACCTCACATACGGGCAACTAAATATGGCACACCCACACTAGAGTAAGTGGGAATTAGTATGACTGGGGGAGTAATGAGACGGGCAATACGATTGACGTAATTCAGTGTGGGCACACACATACATATGTGGCTGTTTGATTCTATTTTATATTTACTACTGGTACGTCCGCGTCCCGCGGGAGCAAAGTATAGTACTTATAACCTTTGTATGTTGGTATAGTTATGAATGCTTCCTACTGTTCCTTATGTCTCAATGTGAGAGTTCTTCTCATGGGACTGAACACTTAACTGTTCATTGAAGTGGCACGTTATGTTTTTTATAATATTTTTTCATTGTGTACCAATATATAATAATTCGAAATGATTAATCTATTCGCTAATAATTGATTTATTAGTGTCAAATTACACAGCAAGTTTGTTGTATTTATAAAGATTTCACAAATAGATTTAGGTAAGAAAGGTAACGCTACACATATTGACCAACCCTTCCAACCAACGAAGTATGTTTCTATTGATTTTTATACTGACACTATCTTTTACAATGATTTGTGTGTTGTGTGTTAGGTCATCTTTATTCTTATTTCTTCGTCATGAATGCTGTCTACGAACCAGCAGCAGAAATCTCTAGCCATAAGATATCTCATCGATATCATGATGATATTTCGTTTCATGTTAATACTTTGACATATCGTTTGGAGAGTAATTTTTGGAATAAATGACTAAGTTGTTAAAACTGCTATCACTACTAAAGTACATTTTAAAGTAGTAAAATGAAACGAAATGTCGGCATAACGTCGATAGCATGTCGTATCCTATGGCTAGAGAGTTGCACCACCACCAGCACCCCATTGTAAATAGCTGCGCTTAACGTTTTGCTGTCAACAAGTATTCCCAACCCTCCATTTACACAGTTCTCAACACCCAATCTCTTTTCTATGTCATCGATGTACATTCCATCCGAGATTTTATTATTCACCTTTCGTAATTTTTGACTAATCCAATATGCTCTTTATGAATGTCAGCTCGTAAAAAAAATCATCAATTTATTATAAGGTTATTCATAAGATCATCGCCATCTTTTATTCATTTCATTTTCATTTTACATGTAAAAATTCATTTATTTACTTGACATTGGCAGAATTGTGCGAAATGCGCAGATAAGCCATTAATTAAAAAAAGAAGAAGAAGAAGAATTTATTATAATAATGAAGTTATTATGTTTAAAAAAGAAATTATATATTAATTAAAATAAAATTATGTCTTGAAATATCGTCCAAGTTTACATATTACAAGAAACCCAAAAAGGGGTATGTATTTGTTTTATTTAGCAATCGTAATCTTATATACGAACTGTTTATATATTCATTTTTTGTTTGTTACAGTTTTTTATTTACCCTTTACATATTTATCAAAAAATAAATCAATTCTCAAGCTTAGTCAGCCTTACATTAATTCGCCCAAGCATCGAACCCGTCACAGTATGTTTACAAAATTATACTCTGATTTGTAATTTTTAGCTACGAATGAGGCGGTATCATCATATTTTTTTCTTTAATAAAAAGTATAAATTGAGTTCTACGCGTACTGATTAAAAGCGAAGAAAGACATATCCAATATTTATAAAATTATTTTTTAATTAATAATATTTTGGGATTGAGTCTCGACCCTATTGATGTCAAAAAAGCTTCTTAATATTAAAAATATTCTTAATGAAAAATACTTAAAATTCCACTTGTCCCTGGCACTCTGAGATGGGACTCGAACTCCACGACCTTTCGCAGCCCGGGCGACTGCTCTAACTACTGAGCTACCCAGGACCTAACGGGACTCTCGAATTTGTTAAGCATTTGTTACTTTTTCGCTACTACAGAGCGTATTTTCATCAAGGTTCAGGCAATTCACCCAAACATTATATATACATTTTTATAAATATTTATTCTTTTGATAAATATGTTGTTCTATTAGTGCCAGGGACAAAGGGATTTTTTTAAGTATCTTTAATTAAGAGTTACTTTTTTATTAAGATTTTACATGAAATACTTAAAATTTATTTTGTTCAGTGTAATTATGCTTATTATGTTGTATTTTACAGATAAATGTTGCATTTTACATTTAAAACAATTTGTTAAACGCCAAATTTATTTATAACGACTCAGTCTGCAAACTTGGTTATAATATTATAAGAAAAAATATCGTTTTTAAGGTTCCGTAGCATTTTATCCCGTACCGTAATATTTGAGGAGGCTCCATTACAACAAACGTGATTTTTTTGCTGTTACTCAGGCTGTAGGTATCTTATGAAGCGTGATTGTTAGATAATTGAGATTTTTACAGATGGTGTATTTCTGTTGTCGATATAACGATAAATACTAAAAAACAGAATAAAATAAATATTTAAGGGGTGCTCCCATACAAAAAAAACGTGATTTTTTGGGTTTGTTGACCTAAACTTATCTACATAGAACTCTTTGGTTGACAGCCTTATTTGGTTAGGTTAGGTTAGCTTAACTGAGGAACATAAGTTCCTCAATGAGGAACATAATGATTACTCATTTTCTTTCATAATTCCAATTTTTTTCTATTTAAGAACCTTCTTCGGGCTTCAATGAATATTTATAAAATGTCTATTTGGTTCCGTCGTTATCGAGCTTTACGCTTTACAGTCATAGCGTTTACGGATTTATTTTTAAACTTAAATGTCACACACGCTCGAGCCCAATTAATATTTTTAATGAAGATATCTAGCGCCATCTATGTACATATTAGCATACTGAAAGCACTGTTCTCTTGTATGAGTTCAAACGAGATGGCGCCACTTGTTCCATAATATAGCCGCCTTAAAATGAACTAAACAAGATTCAATTATAATTAGTGTAGATTTAGTGTAAATTTTAGCAGTGATTGTGACTTTCTAGTTCTTTATGAAGTGGAATTGAACACTGAACAGCAATTTGTGGCGAACCTGGAAACTACTGCCGATACTGACACTGCTGTCGAACCGAAATCTTTCCATGAGAGAACTCGAGATGCTGGCGAACATCTCGCCACGGGGGTTACTCTGCAATACACATATAGATCACCCAACAAAGTTAGAAGTATAGAACTGAAAAATAAACATACATAAAATAACTAAAAATAAAATAAATGATAAAATACATGATTTCGTTACTTCCAACACCATATTAGAACATAGAATACGATAATAATTAAAATATAAATCTTTATAAGTAGGTAGTTAATTGAATATTTTAGTATTAATAAAATCTCACAAGAAATAATTTATGAAATAGGAGAAAAGATATTTCAATTCATAAAAAAGTCATATTAAAATAATGTGATAAACGTTTAACTAATATGTACTCCAATCTTATATCATCCATATAAAAATGAATCTGAAAGATCATTAGTGAAATAAAGTAAAAAGTTTTTGAGGGCATAAATGAAGTTAAAAATAACATTTTTTATGAAATCAAATGAAAAAATATGTAAGTCATGTTCCCATTTTCAAAGAACTAGTCACAACGGTGAAATCAGATATCCAACAGTGCCATAACAGGAATGAAACTGGTGATTACATTGCGAAATGAAAGTTGATGTCCCGAAAGACTGTTCTACAATAAACCAGACTAGTAGCAAATTAATTAACATTACAGATGTGATGAACTAAATACAAGTCAAGAAAGCGCATTGCACCTCCAAATTAGTCCTTTTAAAGTATTCATTACAACACGTGCATTAATTACATCACCATCTTTTTAAAACTAAATAACCGACATTCATTAAAGATATCCACGTTTTATTATATCTGTAATTTGCTATCTATCCTTGATCTGAGTACTTTAAATTTACTGAAATATTAAAATTATTCAACATTACTTTAGGCATTGTGCATAAGATTAATAAAGATATACTGTAATCTCTTTATTTGTGGTATTTTCTGCTAGATATTTAATATATACCAAAATAAATGACAAGTGTGAAAAGAAATTAACAACTAACTAAATTACGCAAAATTAACTCACATGACCACTCACATCATGCGTTCTATCGTCGATGATGGCGTCGTGAGGCAGATTTGCGGTCATCAGCAGTGCATGAATGTCTTCGGTCTTGAAGCTTTCCATGTCGGCCTCGGCGAGGTTCGCATCTAGGTCCCTGGCGATGTCGTTGTAGCGGGAAGTGAACTCAAAACGAGATGCGAGATCGCCGATACCTTTGTATGAAGCCGACACGGAGGAGAGGACTGAGGTGTGATGGCACGAGCCGTCTCGAAATATTGGGCTGCGAAATGAAAATTAATAAACTGTTACTGCATTTTGCTATGAGACCTGTGAATATTAAAAAGTATTTTGATAGAAGTTAGAGCAGTAAATGAATAGTAATAATGAATCTCCAATTGTGTTGCAAATTTGGCATTAGTTGAATTTATTTATCTACTTTTTTAATAACAATATTTGAACTCCGAGAAAGATCCTATGGAGAAAAAAATACAAAAATTACAAGGAAAGCAGCGAAAATAACAGTTATTTATACTCTGTGATACAATATATAATAAGTTAGATATATTTAAGGTAAACTTACTTATAATCTAAGAACCAGAGGTAGCCAGAGTTGTCGCAATGTGCGTCGAGATCATCGTGCGCAGAGTGCTGGCTGCCGGTGAGGCTTGTGTTGCTGTTGCAGTCCTCGTCCGTAGCGACACCGGGGCTCGCCGCCTTCAGCCCCAGCCGTGGCGGTGGCCCTGGAATATCAACAACAAATGTTAGAATGTTTTGGTCTTGTCTTTGCTATCAATACTTTTTTAGTAATATTATATTGTTTACTTAGGGTATGTTAAGAAAAATATTAATAGGTTGAGTTACAAAGAAATGGGATGAGAATTTATAGGATTAATACGGAACCCTCTTCAGTCTAATGATTGCATTGCAATGCATTAATTATTTATTAAAGCGAATTGTAATGGAATTGGAATCAATTTACTTCAATGTATCTTTATTTAGCCAACACGAATATATGTATTATTTGAGTGCATCTGTAATTCTTTATTTATTAGGTGTTAGTTTTGTTGTATATTTTTTGATATCAAATTTTTCGGTCATTTTTTCTTAAAACTTCCTTCAATGTTATTGTTGCCTTCTTTTAACGTTTCTTTACTTAAAAAGGGTGTAGTCATTTCCTAATGACTTCATCATTCAGTCATCGATTCCAAATAATTATCTGTTTATCACGCAGGTGATAATGTAGTAATAGTATGCACAATGCGGCGCCGTTAGCAAAGTGCAAATCTAAACTGTGGTTGCAATAAATATTCATTCACCCCATGGCGCCATATTATACCGTCGAAACTAGCATACCATTATTGAAATACTAAAGCGTAGTGGTAGTTGTTTATCCTACAGAGTGACTAGTGGGCGGGCCGGCTCCGGCGGCGTGCCTTATAGGGAATGTTGCTGTGTTGTGCATCCAGAAACAGAAACAAAGAATAACATTACCAGCATTAGCCAAACAAGAAACGACAGAGCAAAGTAATGTTATTTTTACCATGTTAATTAACTATCAAAGCATCCAAGGCCGAGCATTGCCTCGCATTGAAATGAAAGACTTACATTGATCTTAATATGATTGAATAAAGGTTAATTCAAGGCGAGATAGTGTAAGAAAACCATTCAATGCATAAGGTTAATAATCGTCACATTTGCTAAGTACTAACTAATTTGATCGGATTCGAGAATGACGGGAAGCAAATATCAGCTATCATGACGCAAAATGGCGTTGACTCATCCCACGCCAATAAGCTTTGGCCGACCAATTGTTTTTGTTGCGGTAGCATTAATTCAAAACCAGTCTCATGAATCACCGTTTCACCGTAGACTTGTTTAAATAATCATAATCGACAGGGTAATCGTATCAGAATTTGTAATATCATCGGTGTATGTGATAAAGTGAAACAAAACATTTGCCGTCGGTACTGTATGAAAGAATGTGGACTAGTGGGTGTTTGCATGGGCGTACCCAGTGTGGCTATTAAAATGATGTGGTCAGTGTATATCGTAACCAAGATCTGCCGTGGGGAATGTGCTCGCGGTACTCGATATACCTAATTTAGAAGTTAAATTGAATTAGTGTATATAATTCATGTATAAATCTGTCTATAAATAAGTGTTAAATAAATCAACGATTCATAAAAGCATCAACAAACAGAACACCATTAGTATTTAAATTACTATAATGCGATAAGTGACATTATGCGATCGCGAAAAAAAGTATGAATTATTAGTACAGACAGTCCTTTAATGCAACCATTCAAATAGTTAATATAATCTATGAAGTCAAATGTTGGTCTATATCATATCGCAGTGCATTGGAATTTCAAAGAGATTAGTTTTCTACATAATAATAAAGTAACCAATATTCCTAATCGTTTCACAATTCATGGGTAAATGTTTGAATGCCTTAGATGAAAATAAACGTGGAATGCAAACCAGAACATGTTTTAAAATGTCACTGTTTTCATTATCCCATCGATGGCACGGAGCCAGATTTTCGGAAATTCAAGTCTCTCGTTTTATTAACCGAATCTTTGCACATTTAACTTTGTAATGAATCTTATCTCTGGGTGAAATGGGTTATTGCTCGTGTAATAGCGCATTTTTCTTCAGTTCAGTCACACGCCTTCTTAACCGTGTTAGCATTTTAACGCCACTTTATTTTATTCCTGTCTTTGTTCCAATTCGTCTGAGGTAAAATGTCTCTTTGAGTGTGATTGTTACGGACGGCGGACATGAAGACCCTTCCCCGCAACCTCACCCCCGCAACGAGTGGAGGGGGCACACCACGGGCAGCAGCGACGGGAGCACCCCCCCGCGACCTCCCCGCCGCATAATGGAAGGGGCACCGACATAACATGAATCTATTAGGTCAATTAACGCGTTAGGATAGTAGCTAAGTGCGAACGAACAAATCCCACTTAAGTAAACCCGATTTGTATGAAAGCATGCCTACGAACGTTTTCGTACTTTGTACTGCAAATAAGAAGAAAGAATAAACGCCTTCAAATCTCCAAACTGTTGTTTCCATCCCCAACAGTTTTCGCTGGTCCTTCAAGAGCCGGATAAGGAGCTCGCTGATTCTTCAGAAGCCGGATAGGAAGATCGCCGAGCTACAGTTTGCTCGTCCGAAGCCGGAAAGAAGAAAGCGTGTTCTACGAGCGTCGAAGCACTGCAAGATCGGTACAGTGTACGTCGGTACAGAGTACGTCGGTACAGAGTACGTCAGGTAGAGAGTACGTCGGTACAGAGTACGTCAGGTACAGAGTACGTCAGGTACAGAGTACGTCAGGTACAGAGTACGTCGGGTACAGAGCACGTCAGGTACAGAGCACGTCAGGTACAGAGTACGTCAGGACAGATACAGCAAGATGCCGCGAACAAGAAGCACCACTAAGGACGACCGCGCCACCGACGCGTTACTGGAGCAAGCACGCCGTGGATTATATGAGCTGCCACCCGCTTCACCCTCTGTGGTCGATGGAACAACGACCGCTGAACGCGAGAGGGGTCCTATTCCCGTCGGAACCAGGGAAGAAAAGGACTTTGAACAAGGGGCCACGGCACCAATCACAGAGAAGCAGCGTACTCCTACGCGTCCGGCATCGGTTCGATCTTCGGCTAGCACTGCGGCACGAATTTTGAAAGCCGAATACGAAGCCGAAAAACGGCTGACGGAAATGAAGATCCGTATGGAGACGGAACTTATGAAGAAGAAGCTGGCATGGGAAAAAGCGGTTATACAAGAGTCGGACAACGAGAGTATCGCCGACGATACGAACGTCGAGGAACGCATCGACACATGGCTAAACCAAAGCTCTTCCATCGCGCAACACACGGAGCAAGATTCAGCGCCACAACTGGAACGAGAAGCAACGAGAACAACGCCACACCGCGTATCACGACGCGCTCCCTACATCAATGCAGGGGGGGAGCCCGAAGCGCACGCTGCAGAACCACAGCCACAACGACGACGATCGCCGTCAAGACAGCAACGGGGCATGGAAAAGCTGGCAGACGTGCTAGAGAAAATGATGCACGTCAGATCGCCGCCGAGACAAGCAACCGAACTACCCCTATTCAGCGGATCACCGATGGAGTGGCTACCGTTCAAGGCCGCTTTGAACGAATCCACGCAGCTGTACAAATTTACGCCGATGGAAAACCTGGCGCGACTTCGAAACTGCCTGAGGGGGGAAGCTAGAGAAACAGTATCGGCGCTGCTAGCAACCACTACGGACCCGGCTGAGATCGTACAAGTTTTAGAGCAGTGTTATGGACGACCAGAAAGCATCATCTGCCACGTGCTCGAGCAGATAAGAAGATTACCGAAGCTCGGAACCACCGCCGCCGAATGGAACGCGTTAGCGGTTAAAGTTCAAAACATCGTCTGCGTTATGAAGCAAATTGACAAGAAAGGATACCTCTCAAACCCAATGCTGGTGCAAGAAATAGTAGCGAAGCTCAACCCATGCGTCACTTCAAAATGGTGGGACTACGCAGAGGACCACGGATCGGATCAAGAACCAGAGATCGTAACGTTATCGAAGTTTCTCACGCGCGAAGCAAATAGAGCATTCCGACATGCACACATGTCAACGCCCAGCACGATTACGAAAAAAGAAGATAAGAAACCTTTCAACACGGGAGCAACGCGACGAGCGGCAACGCACAACATCACACAAGCAACCGAGCGTCGCTACTGCTGCTGTTGCCGGGGCGATCATGAGCTACCCAAGTGCCCGCAGTTCATCAAGATGAACACGGACGACCGATGGGCGCTTGTCAAAAAGGAGAAAATATGCTTCAAGTGCATAGCCGCGCGCCACCGACGAACATCGTGCAGAGCAAAGCTGTGCGGCCAGAACGAGTGTCGCCGACCCCATCATAGACTGCTGCACGCGGAGGCCGCACCTGCACCCGCATCGACGTCCGCCGACACCACCGAGGAGTGTCACGAAAAGAAGACTGACGTCGAGACCGTCGCCACCACAGTCGGCTCCGAGAAAAAGAAAGAAGTCCTACTGAAGGTGTGCCCGGTCGTCATCAAGGGACCGGCCGGCGAAGTACGAACCTACGCGTTACTGGACGAAGGCTCGACGGTTTCGCTAATAGACAGAAGATTAGCGGAGGAACTTCGCGCCGACGGCCCCACGCAGACCATCCACCTGCACAGCATACAGAACGTCATAAGGGATGAAGAAAGCAAACGAGTGAAACTTCAAATACGGGGCACTAACACGAACTTCTTCGACTTAGAAGCCAGAACGATCGACCGAATCGGTATAAGAGGACAATCGATTCCAGAGGCCGTCCTGAAGCACCCGCATCTACGTAAGCTGAGCGCCGAAGAGGTGTGCTACGATCGAGCACGACCACGAATCCTCATCGGCGCGGACCACTGGCACCTCGTGATTTCCCGGGAGCTACGCGCCGGACGAAGATCGCAGCCCGTCGCGTCAAGAACAAGCCTAGGTTGGGTGATACTGGGAAACCTGCCTCGAGCCACGACCAAGGAAAATCACAAGATAGTGTCACATCTGAGAATCACAGAAGATGCGCCGCTTCGCCCGTGCACTAACGACGTCGACGAAGAACGCCTCGACGAAATTATAAGAAGTCACTATGACATCGACGCGCTTGGAGTATCGACGAAAAATCGAACAAAGCCCGACGACGAACGCGCCGCGGCTATAGTAACGAAGACAATGCGCCGCACGAATAAAAGATACGAGGTGGGGTTACCATGGCGTACGGACGACGTGACGATGCCGCCCAGCTATGACAACGCTCTGAAACGACTGAAAGGCATAGAGAGAAAAATGGATCGCGACCCGTCCTTCGCCGCGGCTTACAGAGCGCAAGTCGAAAACCTCTTCGAAAAAGGATACGCGGAGCAATGCGACGGCACCGAACAAGCGAGCCCGAAGAGCTGGTACCTACCGCATTTTGCGGTGAAGAATCCCAACAAGCCTGGCAAGCTACGCCTCGTCTTCGACGCAGCCGCCGTTACGAACGATGCCAGCCTTAATCAAGAACTACTAGAGGGTCCAGACCTATTAACGTCGCTGCAAGGAATACTCTTCCGATTCCGAGAAAAACCGATCGCCGTAACCGCCGACATTCAAGAGATGTTCTTGCAGATTAAAATCAGAAAAGAGGATCAGCCCGCTCAAATGTTTCTGTGGCGAGGAACGGAACGAACAAAACCGCCCCAGAAATACAAGATGACGTCATTGATTTTCGGCGCGGCAAGCTCGCCTTTCATCGCACATAGCGTAAGAAACGCTAACGCCGAAGCCTACGCCGACTCGCATCCGGAAGCACTACAACCAATAACACGTAGTCACTACATGGACGATTACGTGGACAGCTACGACACCGAAGAAGAGGCCACCAGAATTGTAAACGGCGTGGCGCACGTCCATCGGCAAGCGGGATTCGTGCTGCGAAGTTGGAACTCAAACAGCGCAGCCGTCTTAGCAACCATACCCACCGAACTACACGCCCAGTCACCGACCCGACTCGGCGCGAACGTCAATCACTCTCGAGAAGACACTGGGACTCCTATGGAACGCCGCCGAAGACAACTTGACATTTAACACCACCATGGCACGGGTACCCGTGGAGGTGAAGGAAGAAAGAAGATCGCCGACGAAAAGAGAGGCTCTGTCGGCTGTCATGTCCGTGTACGATCCACTCGGACTAGTGAGCCCATATACAATCGCCGCGAAAATATTCCTCCAAGATCTATGGCGAAGGAAAATTGGGTGGGATGAGCCGCTACCACAAGAAGACGCCGATAAATTCCACACATGGCTACGGGGCTTACATCGCATGGGAGAGATAGCAATCACACGCTGCTATACAACGGCAACGAAATGTCGACGACGGGAGCTACACGTGTTCTGCGACGCCAGCGAGAGCGCCTACGCCACGGTCGCTTACTGGAGGATCGAGGACGAACACGGAGAGGCTCACGTAGCATTAGTGAGCGGAAGAGCAAAGGTAGCGCCTCTCAAAGCGCAGAGTATTCCGCGATTAGAACTACAAGCAGCGGTTATCGGGACAAGATTGGCGGACACGATAAAAACCGAACACCGATGGGCAATCGACGAAACGGTGTTTTGGACGGATTCAACAACTGTACTCGCGTGGATCAACAACGACGCACGCCGCTACACCGCCTTCGTGTCACACCGACTGGGTGAAATCGCCGAACGAACGGAGCCGAATCAATGGCGATGGATATCCACCGAATTAAACGTGGCCGACGACGCAACTCGAACAAAATACGCCGACGTCGTCCCCGCGAGATGGCTATCCGGACCGGAGTTCCTGCTGCGCGACAGGGAGGAATGGCCTACACGAAGCAACGAAGAGGGACCCATCTCCGAAGAAATAGTGGCCCACACGACCGTCTCTTCTACGAACGAAAATGAAGCGATGCCGAATATAGAACGAATCGGCAAATACGAATGCCTCATCCGCGCCACGGCCTTAGTACTATTGGCTATCGAAAAATGGCATCGAAAGGGCAGCCAGTTGGAACTACGCCACATGACACGAGCTGAAGATATGTGGCTACGACGGGCGCAACGAGAGTCCTTCGGCGACGAAATACGACTGCTTCAACAAGGAAAGAAGATACCACAGTCAAGCCGCCTATACAAGTTAGACCCCGAGCTGATGAACGGAGTACTGCGCGCACGAGGAAGAATAAACGCCGCGACAGTACCAGAAGAAATGAAGAAGCCGATCATATTGGACGGAAAGCACCCGTTCACACGGAAGATCATCGTGAGAGAACACGAAGCAGCGGGTCACGCAAACAGAGAGCGTGTCATCAACGAATTACGACAACGCTACTGGATATTGCGCCTACGTCCGTCGGTTCGCACCGCCACCCGCGCATGCGTGATGTGCAGAGTTAGAAGATCGAAGCCAACAACGCCATCTACAGGGGACTTACCGCGCGAACGACTCAGCCCGCACCTCAGGCCCTTCACGTGCTGTGGCCTCGATTACTACGGGCCAATGACCGTCACCGTAGGACGACGCCACGAGAAGCGCTGGGGCGCATTGTTTACTTGCCTAACCACCCGAGCGATACATCTAGAAGTTGTGGCAAGCCTCAGCACAGACTCGGCGATAATGGCGATAAGAAGAATGGCAGCACGGCGTGGATGGCCGAAAACTATAATGAGCGATAACGCAACGAACTTCAAAGGCGCCGACAAGGAACTACAAGCGGCCATACGAGAATGGGCCCCCAGACTACAAGATTACCTGCTGCAACGGCGCGTCGAATGGAAGTTCATCCCCCCTGGCGCACCCAACCAGGGGGGAGCATGGGAGCGACTAGTGCGGTCCGTCAAGACAGCTCTAGCCACAACGCTGCACGAGAGGGCACCGAAAGAAGAGGTGCTCCATACGCTGATGACCGAAGCCGAACACGCGGTGAACTCACGACCGTTGACCCACGTATCGGTCAGCCCGGCCGACGCCGAAGCCCTCACACCGAATCACTTCCTCCTAGGAACATCATCAGGTCTACCACTCACCGGCCCCTGTCGACCCTGCGACAGGCGCCAATGGCGGGCCACCCAAGCGCTCGCCGACAGTTTCTGGCAGCGCTGGATGAAGGAATATCTTCCGACGCTGGTACCGAGGGGCGAAACAAGAAAAGAAGCCGCACTTCGAGTAGGCGATCTCGTCATCATCGCCGACCCGAACTCACCGCGCAACATCTGGCCCCGGGGAGTAATCGAACGCATCTTCCCCGGGCCCGACGGCGAGATCCGAAGCGCCGACGTACGCACCAGAGGTGGGCTGTTTCGGCGACCAACGAGGAAGCTCATCGTGCTGACCACCAAGACACTGGACACATTATCCGCACCTCCCCCGGACCAGCGGGGAGGGACGCGCTGCGATCCTGAGCCTGGCGAGCCGTCCGATCCGGCGAAAGGGGCTCCGAGCATCTCTTCGAGCGTCTCTTCGCCGGGGGGAGAACTGTTACGGACGGCGGACATGAAGACCCTTCCCCGCAACCTCACCCCCGCAACGAGTGGAGGGGGCACACCACGGGCAGCAGCGACGGGAGCACCCCCCCGCGACCTCCCCGCCGCATAATGGAAGGGGCACCGACATAACATGAATCTATTAGGTCAATTAACGCGTTAGGATAGTAGCTAAGTGCGAACGAACAAATCCCACTTAAGCAAACCCGATTTGTATGAAAGCATGCCTACGAACGTTTTCGTACTTTGTACTGCAAATAAGAAGAAAGAATAAACGCCTTCAAATCTCCAAACTGTTGTTTCCATCCCCAACAGTGATTATCCAATAAGTAAAATTAAATGCTTGGAGTTGCTAGAAATTAAATTCAAACGTTGGTTAAAATTTATTACGTGTTTGTGAAATATGTAAGACAATGCAAAATGTCCGTGGGATAAGCTATAATTTGGCTGCAGACTATAACTGAAGGTCGTGCTGGTTCTATATAATACAATGCACTTTGTTCTTTGAAAATAAAAGCAGTTTGAGGAAATTGGGTAAAATATTTATAGAGGTTATCTGCTTATGATGGTAGTTTCACCTGCTTATTATCGGAGCAATTAAATAATGACATAGATCTCACAAATCGAGATGTTCTTAAAAGATATGAATGTTCGTTCAAACACTACTATTATATCGAAATTGTCCAGTATTTACTAGTGATATATAAGAATAAACTTCGGAAATATTATTCAACCTCGTTATTTGAGATACAGGTTCAAGTTCTCTGGCTGTCAAGAACGAATAACGGAAATGTCAGTTCGACCACAGGCATTTATTTTTTAAGTATACTAATTGACCTAGTATTATGGCCAAACACGTAAGCCATTTCTTTCAATACTGATATAGACATAAAAAAAGTAAAACTTAAGTAAAGTGCCAATGAAATACAAATTTTCGAAAGAACATTAATTAAAGTCCATAAATTAATATGCAGCCTAACATATGTTAGATCACAAATACACAACATAAATTAGAAAGTTTAATCATCAATATTTAAAACAAATGAAACCATCTACAAATATGACAATTGTAACAAATACGGTATGCGAGCAACCTTTCACCTCCTCCGCAGGCCCAACTAATAAGGCTTCGAGGGACCACCATGGAGAATTTCTAGAAACATAATATAATAACTCGAAATTATAGTCTTTGCGACATTCCAATGCGTATCAAATTTAGCACTTACTTTGAATAGTACCGTTCTACGAATGATATTAAAAGATAAAAGATATTAAAGATTCTTAACAGAATACATATACGTAAAACATTCATGGTTTTGATTAAATTATAAATTTAAAGGTTTAAATAATATTTATATTTCGATACGTCGGAGTATTAACATTACACTAACCAAATAATCTCTAATAAAAAGGATAGTTCACGTTTTTGAAAGGATATTCTAACTAAAATATATCTCAAATTATTTCCAACTAAGGCTTGAAGTATTCATTTGGCTCAATATTAAATCATAATATGTTATAGATTACTGTAGAGACCATTTCTGAAGTTTTATTACTAAACGCCCGACACTTCGCACACATTGGCACAGATTTAATTCTAATAAGGCCCAGTTACAATGAGTCACAGGAAAGGGAAGAGCAAAACCAAACAGACGACAATAAAAGAAAAGTTCAGGCGCCAGATAATTTTGCCTCGTGTCCAAAGCGTGGTACAGTGCAAAATATAAAAAAAAGAGCGTAAGCACTAATATAAATAGTCGTACTCCACGCGTATGCATGACCAATTCTCTAATTTTATTACAGATCATGTGCTTACCAACACTAGAAAACGGTTTTCGAATCCCTACTAAGAGTGGGCTATTATTTTAATTTCAAATACATGTAGTATTTGATTCATATCATCATTATATGTTTGGCAAGATTAAAATTATACAATCCTATTATTAAATCTCGAAGCGTGGGATAACAACTTGTAAAAAGTAAACTTTATTGCATGGCTTGGTAAGGTCGTCATAATTTATAATGTGTTTTATTCATCAGCTTGCTTTAAGTTTCAACTCTTCATAATATTGTTGAACTAAATGATTGGCTAAAGGCTGTGTTTTTGATAATTTTATACGTCGTTTCAAAAATTCATATATTGTACACTTTTTGTGAAATAAATTCTTATAAAGTTTTGCAGTTTTTACAAGGTAAACGTACATCATATAAAATCACTTCCTACGTAAAAACAGCACAACAACCGCGTGAGGCCGCAAGAACCTTGGATTCAGCTTATACATAACAGCTGATAAGTAACCTGAATTTGCACCTTGGATATGAACTCCTTTGGATTTGGCAGATCAAAATTATTTTAAATTGTTTTTTCATAAAAGTAATCGTTTTGTAATAATGTGATCGAATTCTATTCCATACAAATAGAAATAAATTTAAAATTTTTCAATGTAACCGGCACTGCACCTAAATAAAAAAATTTTCACTACCCTTTGAAAGGTAAACTAACTAGATAAACCAGAAACATTATTATTACACTTATGATATAAGATATTTAAAGGTGCCTCGGTGGTGTAGTTTAAACAGTTGGTCCAAATCTAATCACTTCAATCCGAATCAACGTGGAGGGTCATATCACATCCTTAACCATCCATAAGGAAGGCCTGAGCCCCTGAAGTGGGGACATAAAAGACTGATAATGACAGTTATTAACAATAGTGTGCTTAACAATCAAAATCTGTGCATAAAGGTCTGCAAGTGTTGAACTTATATTTAAAAAATCTGCAGTCTGATTACAAGTACCTCACGATTGCTTGCGTCAACGTAGGCGCTCGGTGACGAGTATGAGGTTCAATTTAGATGTTGCAAATGACTACTTCCTCTGTTGAGCGAATTTAACAGTCTTCATGAAGTTACTGTGAATCTCACTTGTATTTCGTACACACCACATATATTGACTTTTAGTAATGCAAAAATTGACTTACATGACATTTTTTCAGTTTACGGATCTCACGAACGATCGGAAATTCGTTTTAAAACTCATCGAATTGATCTTTTTTTGCCAAATCAAAATAATTTCTATCTATCGATGTGGATTAGAGATTGGACGATAAATTATTTGATTCACAGTATCTTATTTGTTGTAATAACAAAGACAAAATTAGTTTTTTCTCTGTCATTGTTACACATTTACGCATGACTGGGCACATTACATTTAAAGCAAACGGCACAGTTTATCTAAAGTTGTCAAAAAAAGAACATTTGATTTCAAGTCTCATTGTAGTAGCACATAAGTTCAAAATAGATTGATGAGACTTTGCATTCAGTGATACGATTTCTAAAAGAATGCACGCTGTTTTGGAAAGTGTGTACAGTTGCCAAGTTTACGCAAGTGACGATAGAGATATCGACAAACAAGTATTTTCGAAGGTATGATTGTTCCTACTTTTTAGTTGTCCTACTCCTGATAAATTGCAAAACTAAGAGACATGTTTAAAATAAGAAAAGTTTAAAATACGGATAGCATCATCATTACCATCAGTCTATTCATGATCTGTTAGAGCTCAAATCTTCCTTCTTCAAATATGTATAAAATTGTGCAGCCATAACCCACCATGTGATCTATTAGTAACTAATTAATTATATATATCTCTATAGTGCATACTAATGCAGTGTTACGAACTAAAGCGAAAGGGTTTGCTGAAATAATGAAATTATTAAACAAAGAAACTTTGAAAAAGTCTTGACATTCTCCACCAATATGACCACTCCACCAATTCTTCATAGAACGGCGCTTAAAATAGAGTAGGCATATAAAATGTAAATAAGTAATTGTTGATGGAACATACTGTGGTAATTAAGCAGTCATTGAAAACTTTCATAATGTATTAGTTATATCCAATCTTAGTAACTACGTACCACTACTGAATACAAATATCCTATTAGCTTAGTTCTATTGTCCAGAGCTAAAATAATTTCTCAATTTCAACGGTAGGATGTAAGAAATAAAGCTGAAATGGTTATACCATAATTTTATAGAGTTAAACTTTGTGTATACAGAAGCAATTATGTTATTTAATACAACAAAATTTGTATACGATAGAATAACATAAAAAATAGTATGTTGAGATTGAAATATTGTACGGAATGGTTGAACTTAAAAATATTGGGCTTCTGTCTAGTAAAGTCTTTTTACGGACATTTCATTTCCTCAGTTCTCAGATTCTGCTATCTTTCTATTGTATTATTCTTTAGAAATGTCTTCATTAGTGGTTGCGTATCGTTGTCTGTCACAATATTTTCACAAATCATCATTATGAATAGCAGAATGGCTGAAACATACTATAATGCAATGCAAAAGAAAGTGGAGAATTCTGTATTTAGTGATTGATTATATTTTTATATCGACACAATGCATCGTTTTACTGTCGTCTTGATTGATACTTTGATTAAAATTATGTCAAGAGAAATATATATTATACTTAGAAACCTTCTTGTTTCTAAATGAGTTTGTTCACCCCCAGATGTACTATTATTTATAGATAGCAATATAACGAAAATCTGACCACAGACAATTAGTCTCTTAAAGATTCTTGTTAGCATTTTAATTTTCATCATCATTTCAAGAACATTTTAAACCAAAATACTAAACGTTTTCAGGTTTTGTTTGGGTAGTAACAAAAAATTTCATTGTGTTCTAGCTATAGTCAAAAATGTGTCACGAGATGTAACTAAATGCTTTTCTAATATTCAGTTTGAAAGTAGACCTGTTATTGTTCTAGGTTTATGCATACAAGAGCAAGTTTGTACAAACAATGAAAATACCGGAGCATAAATACTGAATGCCTGACGTATTTGTTTCAGAAAATACATACGTGTGTTTTATGACAACGTTTTCCATTTTTCCCAATTTGTCTGCATCAGCCTCATATATCTTCTTAAAGCTACGGTAGTGTACCTATTCCGCAACATCTCTTAACATTAAATGCAAATATGTAACTTGTGTTTTTCGTTTATATTTTTATTTCATTAATTTCTGTAAATATTTCTACAGAACAAAGGTAAATTCAGAATCCTGGTATGAAATCAGTCAGCAAATAATCACGAGTTTCCTCAAGGCGTACGGTGAAATCGTTTTAACCATCTAGCACGACAGTCTTGCGAATAATACGATGCTGGTTGTCCTTGACTTGGTGTGGCGCCACTGCGCCCGCCTCGTCGACTCCAGATATATTTAGCGTTGCACCAGAACTAGCTGATCATACTAAGTGAGTTGCTGTTTAAAATGTCCTTTAAGTTAATGTAAGACGACAATTATTTGAAGTAAGTATAAGACTTCATACAAAAATATAGTGGGGTTTATCGATATTATCAAAGATGTTCCAAAATAGGTCCATTTCGGAAGAAAAAGAAAAATTTACTGATTTTGTCATATATAATTGAAATCCTTATTTACAATTAATAAAGCAATCCAGGGGTAGATACAAATAAAAATATATAACTGCCATTTAGGGATTGAATGACAGAAAGACATTTCATATTATATTAAATGTCAAAACTAACTGACAAATATTATCATCATCTGCTATACTATTTTAGCTCTGTAGCAATTCTTCATTTTTAAACTATCACGCTGCATTATCAAATACTTATAAACCGGGTATTAGTTACCCGGTTTATAAGTATTGTTATTTTAGAAACTTGTGGTGTTTTCATTACTACTATAAGAATCCCATGCTATATGCCGCAAATTTCGTGATAAAACCCACGGCTAATAATTCTCAGAGAAGTATCATAACGGAAGTTCTTGTTATGGTATGATTCTTTGTATTCGTCTGTTTAAAGAAGAGCATTGCTTGATACAAAACAATGGGATTAAGGCAATCCTAATTGTCGAACGGTAAACCCGAGTCAGTGACCTCTAATCTTAGCATGATTATGTTCGAAATACTGTATCATGACGTAGATACTTAATCTATGGTGGATATGTAAACACATTATATGCTAAAACTATTATTTAAGATTGATTATGTATGTAAAAAATACTTTTGATCAACATCTAAAGTATGTTTTACATAAACTTAAAGGTGTCTATAAAAGGCTTTTCCAAAAATCACTTAAACCCTGAAATTTTCAAGTAAAGTGAAATTTCAAGTTTATCGCATCTATGAAGTTTTTATGTATTTGGAGTTTTAATCAACGTTTTTCATTTTAAATTTTCAATTTATGCATTTTTAACCCCTTCTCAAAGATATAAGATATATATAAGCGCATGCAAGATTTGATTACAGAAAGACAAAAATCGGACAGGTTAAACTTAATAAAAGCTTGTAATAGTAAAAAGATAAAGTAAATATATCAAGTTGAATTATTTAATTATTAATGGCAACGCTTAACCTCATTCACATAAGCAGATTAAGGTATTCAATAAGTTACCTACTTGTGGTAATAAACTCATTGTTCAAGAGTATCTAAAATAGTTATAAGATGCAATTTTCCTATTTTTCCTGGATGTCAAGGGTAATACCAAGTTTTGTGGTTTCGTTTCAAAGATTGAATCACAAAATTGCGTGTGAAAATTCTGTATTGCAGAGTTAGGCAGTTCATGACAAACAGCAATTAGTCCCAATGGGGGCTTGGATCGTATATTAAACGGATTGTCAACTTGCGTAAAGTACATTACAACTTGGAGAGGAATCGATAGCTGAGTCATGAGAATTACGTGGTTTTAGTTCTGCTAAATTCTTGACGTGTTTTTAATAAGATAATTGCGTCAGAGTCAATAAAACTGAGAGAAGGTGAGCTAATTTTTAGGCAGGACTTTGCTTTAAATAAATCGATTAAATTCTGTTCAATTTTAAATAATGAATATACATTTGCCTTATAAGTTAATGCATCGTAGTAATCAATGATAATTCAACGAATTCTGTTCATTTGAATAAAGGGCATTGTAATCTGTGAACAATGCCCTAACGCTACATCAGACTCAAAGTCCGTGCAATGACATGGGCAATCAACTATAATTTCTTTAGACTCATCAGTTCTCTTTTCAAATATGAAATTGTTAACACAAGCGTAACAGTTGGTCTAGACTGTTATATAACGCATAGACAAAAAGACATAGGATAGGCTTCCCGATGTAGCAGTAGATTGTAGCTTATTTATAGAGAGCGACCGGCGTGCCGGCATCGCGTGGACAATGGATTCCAGCCGCGTTCCATGTTCCATATGGATGAACTGCTAAAGGGCATCACGAAATGGTAAACAACTGGAAAATTCTATAATGTATATTTAAGCGTTTGTAGGTTAATAGCCGAGTTGCAACTTCAGGTAGATAAATCTATTGTTACAAAAAAAAATTACATTATTTCTCTATGAATGAAAATATTCAAGTTCTAAAACACGTTTATATTTGGAGTGTCGTGAAAAGATAAAGTCATAAAATGAAGTGTAAGTTCCTACATTATGAGAAGTAGTAAAGTAGCGCCAATAACAAAAAAAATGAGAAGCAATGTAAGGTAGTATACCCGGTTTTGGCTATTACCGCCTTTTTGACCATTTGACACTTTAAAGCGTTCTAAATATATGTACAGGAAAATTTAATACTATATCGTGAACGGTTTTTAAAACGTTACATTATAGCAAAACTAATACCGTTGACAGATGTTGACCGAAGAAATTTACTACCACGTAACTCTTAAAATTACCAAAACCGGGTCATTTGTCCTACTATTTTGGCACCAACGTATGATGTGCAGAGACGATAGCATGTTACAAAAGGTCATCATCTGGACAGGAATGTAAGAAGAGGAAATGATGATAATTGAGAAGTATATAAGGCGTAGTACATATATAACCAAAACCTTTAATAAAAGAATTGGTACAATGACAAAGGCAAGTCAATAATTATATAAAACTATAAAATAAATTTCCTAAATATCTTTAGTTTGTCGAAATTAAGATATAGCCCTAATTTATTAAGATAAACAGGGGCTGGAGTTTCAGGTAAACTTTTTTTAGAAAGGGAATTGAAACTAACATTTGTTATCTTAGATGAGCAGGTACATGTTACAGTATGTTGGTTTCGGAGCTTTTTATGTCAATATACGATTACAATCGATGTCATTAGTGTAATTCCTAGCTTACGTAAATGCCTCTGATCGACTATGTTAGTATAAGTGGGTACTGTTATTATGTTCTCAGATGCTATAAAATTTCTCGACTGTGATATATTTGGCATAATCTCTGTTTAGAGATTCGTAAACTCTTACAAGTTTATTCTTATCTTAAAAAACTATATAGTGAAGTTTACAAAACTCTTTACTGAAACAATCACTTTGAAAGGTTTATAGGTGGGTTTTGTTAAGCGCCTTGTTTTACTTTGTGTATAAAACATAAAGCTTACGTTAATAGCCCATTAGGTTTTATGTAATTACTTTCGGATAATGTTCTTGGTATATTTTCTTTATAAGCTATCTAACTAACTTATAAGCTCTCGAATTATAATTTATTTTTGATCAGCAATATTAATAGACCGATTTAATTTGAATTTCATTTTTACGGAGTTTAAAGTAATATTATATTTATGTTTTTGTTGTAAATTACCTTAAGAATAATCGGGGTGGTTAGCACTTACAGATAATATTTGTATGAATTTGTTAATGAATAATGTATGTATATACATTCAGAATGAGCCATGTCCATAATAAATATGTTTAGTTGCTTTAGCTAGAATTTAAAATGACTCGAATGACGCAAACATTGTTTAACTTAAAACTGTATGTACATATTTTATCAATAAAATAACTTATTGTAGCATGAACATATTTTATTAACACAATTATCTAATATACGTTACGTTTTTATCTCGGTCGTCAAGCTAAAGAATTTTACAATTATACATATTCCATTGAAAAGTAATCAATTAGGTTCAAGCCTGTCACTAACAGGTTCGAAATTGAAGTTAAAATTACCAGTTATTAATTGAGAGAGCTTCGCGTATCACGATATCTATCTTATTTGATCGATATACTGATCATAAGCTGCAGTCTCGGATAGATTACGATCGATTATCGACAAACTTCGGTCGTTATATCATAGGCAGCTTATACACGATCAATCTCGAACAGGGTACAACACTGTCACAGCTTAGAGGTTCAAACTAATAAAACCTACTTCAAAAGGTAATACATAAAAAGGTTCTATCTGACCAAAACTCAATGACACAAAAGCGCTGTTGCTTGATAATGTGTTTGCCGATGATTTATTTACATACTAGCAAAGCGGGTGATTAGTCTGAATTTAATAAGTCTATAGTGTTTATGGCTGTCTATTATGGATTTACTATGTATTGTCACTCTTCTCAGATGGTTTTTTTCTTAGTACACTGGTAAAGAGGACAATGAAGACCTCCATTTTGTCAGTGCAGCGCATCGGTGACCTTCAACGTGCTATTGTTTACCAAACACGCTAATAACGAAATCTGATATCTAAAATTTTCGAAGACAACATTATATTTTTGCTAATGGAAATGTTCAATGTTAAGTCAAGTTGTTAAAATAAATAGAATAAATAAATCTTTATTTTGTACGAATTAAACGTATAACAACAAACGCTAATACATTAAGTTGATTCTGTAAATCTTGAATTTAACTATTAACAAATTACCAATGTAATTGTTTAACATACGGCTACGTACGTGTTTGTTTGAAAAATGAGTAGGTCATTGTAAAGTGCCGAGACATATCGTGGGTTTTCTCACGGGTCTGGGACATTTTAATTAATGTGTTTCTTTTTAAAATAGGTTTTTCTTTTCATGTAATTACTAGTTTTAAACGAGTTGTGAGAACAGGTATTGGTGAATGAAAGAAATAGCGGTGAAAAAAATTAATAATGGTTTCACCAGTTCGATTGGTGATTATTGATAGATCAGAATATATGTTAAGTGTTGCAAAGAGCTTAGTTATGCTAAATGGCGGACAGCGAGCCGTCAGCGTCCGTCTTATCGCGATGAAGGCGTCTTCACAAGGCGCCATTACGTGCCAGAATATAGCAAAGCTATGGACCATAACGATACGTTGGTATTTATAGTAGTGAGATTACTATTTCTTTTTATTGAATAATATCTAATACAGGTTGCATTAATCGCCTTCAATAGTGTTACTGTAAGAGTCGTTACTTCACTTAATTCTTTTAATGTAGATAATATCGAAAATTTAGCTACACATTATTTAATGAATGTTTTTGTGAATTCAGGTTGGCTATTGTTTTTTTGCGAGTACGCATCATGATACACCATAATTTTCTAAATCTTCGTATATTAGTATTTCACTAGTTAAGTTTTATTTCCAACAATGGAGTTGTCGGTTCTTCTCAATATAAGGTCTCTCGCCGTAGATTTGCTAACTGATTGATGACATGGTGTTTCACGTTCACGCGCTTCTATCAACCTTTTTTTTTTTTTTTTTTTTTTTTTTTTTTTTTTTTTTTTTTTTTTTTTTTTGTCGCTGAGAAATGCGTTGCGCATACCCGCTTCACCCTGCGCGGGCTCCACGGGTGATGTGGGACTCCTCCTGTGGCCCCACCCCCGAGGGGGCTAGACAAGAAACAGGAGTTTACCCACTAAAACTCAGCGATGTCCCTCTCATGGAAGGCGATGCGCGGGATCGGCCCGAAGGCCATACACCGCGCGGTTCGCCCCCATTTCGGCCCGCCCTGAGAAGGGCAGGTCCCGCTCGGGTTGGGGGTATGCCTCAGAGACATTCGAGACGCATCCCCACGACGAGGCAGGAACGTGCAATGCCGACCGGTGCGCGAACCGGCCAGCTGCCCCTGACTAGAGACCAGAGATGCGCAACTGTGCAATCTCCGGTCCCCTACCCATCGTGTTGGAGGGATCCACACAGGCATGGCCCTTATCGTGGATCCCTCCCCCCGTAGGTCGATGCGCCACAGACGACCAGCCTCATCACTCCCTGTATCAGCCCCGAAGGGCAGACAGAGAGCGTCCAGCCAGTCGACGGGTCGCATCCCCTCTCGTCGCGCCGCGGCTACGGCCCCACCGAGGTCCCGTCGCCGCACCAGTCGTCGAGCAAGCACAGCAGGTAAGTCCCCAGGTAAGTACCCAGGTAAGTACCCACTATACTACTCTAGACTAGCACGGCGTGTAACTGTGTGTGTAAGATGTGTGGATGTGTGTGTGATAGTGCGTGTATGCAAGTGTGTGTGTAACTGTGAAAGTGTGATTGTATATGTACGTGTTGTGTAGGGTAGGCTTCTATCAACCTAGACTAATTACTGAGACTTTAGCTTTACTGAACCAAGTTATGATTAATTATTATTACCTACCTATTATTATTATTATTACATATACAACTACAAAAACTTAAATAAAAAGAGAATTGGTTTAAATCCGCACCGAAGCATTACCAAACGAAATATACCAGTTGACTAAAGCTCAAACCTAACCATTCTTCTATTCAAGGTTAAAGATAATTGTGAATTATGTTTTGAAAGCATGTGTATTTTAAGATGTTGCATTAGCGTAGGGGTATTAGGTTTACTATGACTACCTATTTTATTTTGTTTAAAACTTAGGCAATCTGATCAAATCATTCATTAGAAAAGCATTGAATTATTCGAATATATTAGTATAAATAAAATTAAAAAATAATGGCAACAATAGAAAAAGTTTAGAAACACATGGACACAAAACAATAAAGAAAAACCGTTTTCTACTTTATTAGTGATTAGAAACTCTGACTTCGGGGATTGCGACACCAAGAAAACCAACTAGACAAAGTTCATTTTGTGTGTAAATTAAAATAATCCATAAAGAGTGTTTTCCATAAAAAGCTACGTTAAATAAGGTTAGTAGTAGACACTATAAACAGTTTTTTGGTTTTAATTAAGATCTTATTTCGATATTAAAAAAGGACCGACTTTATTTAAAAATACCTATAGCTACTTATATTTACATGTCTTAATTAGTATTGCATCGCTTTTAACGTACTTTATATCTTAATCAAGTATGTTTATAGACATGGCCATGTTTAATTAAAATTTATGTAAGAACCAGTTGGAAATGCTTTTACTTATAGGTATTTTCTGATAAGCTTACAGTATTTGCAAAGGTCTTCGATTTAAAATAACCTTTGGTTTGAATTAGTGCAGAATGTTTCAACATGTGTTTCAAAAGAGCTCGCTATGTTACAAATTGGAGTTGCTATTTCAAAGAAATATCGACTATTTCGTTACAGTGCGCAAAGAGCAATCGAATTCAAAAACTACACCATTGATTTGCAAATAACCGGCTGAACCGTGTACTGAAAATAACGCGAGCATATGCGAATTTCAATGAATTTTCTTAAATTGATGCCAACAATTATATTAGACACAAATTAAAGTTGAATTTCCATTACAGGCCGAGTCCAAAAAGCTCATTAAATCCAAGTCATTCACAGGGACTTATGGTCATCAGACCTCAGACCAAATAAAAAGTATAGACGGAGTTTTGCCTAACAGAAAAGTGAAGCCGACAAAACTACGCCTCGGCATATTCGTACACAGTTTCACGCACACATACATAACGAAACTACGCCTTCCTTATCAGTCTAACTATAGACAGTGTGCGGAACGACAAAAATTTCTTACTAACTGCCGCATTGTGTAGTAAAAGATTGTAAAAACCAATCCTCAAAAAATAAAAAGCAGGATGGAGTCACATTTCACACATAAGTATTGGAGAAAACTTACATTTTCAGTAATTTAAAAATAAAATTTAAGTAATTGCTTGGAACACGAAACCTCAGCCAAATATTACCATCGTTAAACGTTATTATCTACCCCGAAATAAAGTATTATTTGTTTCTTGTTGTATGGAAATTATATTTAATAAATTTTGCATTGAAAATGCTACATAGAGATCCAGATCACAGATATTGAAGTGTTAGAATAAGGAAGTAAAAAATAAAAAAAATTTTTACTTCTTTATTTTTACTAAACGGGTTTGCATTAATTTTTAGATTTCCAAACCGACATCAAAAAGTGAAAGAGAAGTGGATTTCAGTCATTCGTAATAGTCGAAATGAACTTTCATGGAATCCTACTTCGCGCATTGTAGTTTGTTCAACTCATTTTAAGAGCGATGTATTATACTATAAAAAGATTACGTCGAATAAAGCAAAACTCATATCCAAAGGTTTCAAACTTTCTATATATTAAAATTTTAGTTAACATAGTGGAAGTTTTCAAACTTAACTTAAAAATTAATCAAATAGTCTCTCTAATGTATGGCCTCCAATAATAATTACCTACTCTTAAAGATTGCAGAATATCTAGGCTGATATTGACAAACGAATTTACATTATATTATTAAATAGCATAGCGTTAACGTTAACTCTATAACGTCGTAACGTTAAGTTATTGGGGTGTTTTTAATGACTATGGTCACACTGACACGCACACTACAATTGCTAAAAATCGGCTTCACTTTGTTATTTAGCGAACTCCGTCTTTACTTTTTATTTGGTCTGAGCATCAGACTATTTTGTTATTTATAATCTTCTGAATATTCAGATTTTGCCATCAGACTAAGGAGAGTAGTCATCAGACTATTTCATAATTTATAATATTTTGCCATTAGACTAAGAAAGCACTTCGACATGTATCTTAATAAATATTAGCGGTTTTAAAGAATTATTTCTGCGACTAAATACTTCTTTTTAAGCTTTCATTATTTCAATGTAAAAAAGCATTTAACATGTGATGATAAAATTACTTACAAATATGTTGTGTAATAAATAATACAAAAGTTAATTTTAGTTCTCTATGTTGCTGACCATACATTTTTCTCTAATACTCAATTGTAAACTGTAATACAATAATATGCGTTCAAGAGCTCAGTGGTTAGCGCGTCATAGATTATGTGACCAAAATATTTAATAAAATAATTATAATAAACCTAATACAATGAAATTCATACATCACATGGGGTATGGTGCTCCTATCAAACAATATTATATAATGTTGTCGAAGAAATTACTGACTGTTATAAATTTATTATTTTACCAACTAAAGCCATGATGACATGGAGGTGTCGACTCTTATCTCAGCGTGTATCTATCTAAACTGACAGCAACAAGTTGTTTTGATTTTGTAATAAATCTTCATCTTCATCGTCTGATCTGATATTGAATCCATAAAAAATAGCTCTATAAGGAATATATCAACATAGGTTTTGAATACGTCCAGCTAAAATAGAACTGGAATTGTATTGTATGTCACTTTGTAGAATAGGAAAACCATTAAAAACTGTAGTTTCGTTCGGTCTCAATCCATTTTCGATTCGATTTAAACGAAATTTATATAGTAGACTTGGCCCCCTGTACATATTCACAAAAGTAAACACAGATTCTTAAATATAAATGTTCACAAATTTTATTGTGAAATTTCATAAAAATGTTACGAATACATTTCAAACGGCTATATCCGCCGCAATTTCAAAAATTATATAATTTTCTAGATTCCCGTAAACGAAAGAATCGGTCCAGTTGTTATATTCGATATAAACAATCAAATTTTACTCTGTATTATATAAGTATAGAATGGCATTATGTTTTTGTCAAAATTGTCGAACAATAAAAGTTAAATATATCTTGAAGAATTATTTGAAATTAAATGAGACAAGAAGAAAAAGAAAAGTTATATACATGATTTAACTTTTAATAATTGATCCAGTGAGCTTGATAATTATTATTATAATTATATCAAGCTCACTGAATCAAGTCTCAGGCACGAATTAATTATTAAGTTACATTATATTTTTTTTTATTTAGAAATAAAATCTCAGTTTAAAATATTGTGCTACGTTTACTGTCTTATATTAATATATTTATGTGGTTCTACAAAATTATCGTTTTTGTGATATAAAATTTGATGAATAATATTTAATGAACTGTGTTGACATTATTGGGCCAATTCCAAAAATTAAAATTCCAAAATTATCTTTAGATTACCATTGTCTGAAATAAATATATTTTATTGTAGTTGTTTTCCCGCATATATCGAAACTGTCCGTGGGTGAAAACAATAAAAACTTTGGTAAAGTAGTTTTTGGAGCATATTAAATGCATTCCGTCATTTATTGTTTTTCTTGTTAGGAACAAGATACTTGATCCTCGCTTTCCCTTCACACCTACACGCTCCGCTTGGTCAACAAATCTGCGTACATAAATCAAATAATAAACTCTATTTAACTATTAATATCATAAGAAATAAACTGGTCGATTTTAGATTTAATTTATTGTATTGATACACTGAAGATAATGTTGTCTATGTAGATATTAGTCTAAAAGGGGCCCATTCACATCCAGCCTGTCAGCGAGCAAAGTTTAGGCCTTGCGCAGGACACAATACGCTTTTCAATTGAAGCAACAACATAAAAAAGTAGTCTTTGATGATTTTTCTCGGTTTTGTACCGAACCATAGATTACAAACTGATGGCATAGCTATCGATTTACATAAGTGCTTGTAAGAGCCTAGATAAAAGATATTTAATTTGAATTTGCAATCTGCTTGATGTTGCCAGACGCTCGTGCAGGCTGCAATAACATCCACAATGCTAAATTGTGTGACGGACTGCCAGAAGGACTACCAAGCACGATAGTGAATGGACGCTTTAAATTTGTCTAAGAGTTTATCGAAGATGTTTCTGTCATTGTATTTTTGAACAAATATTTTCACTAAAATATATCATAAACATATGTCAAATCAGCTTATTAATTATAAGTGATTTCCTTTTTATGTTCTCATCGTTTCCGTATTCTATTCGATGCATACAAAAAAAAAAATAACAACAAACAAAACAACCAACGATTTCTGTCTGTGTTGTTTATTTGAATAAGCATAGCTGGTTCCTAATGGTCTGCATAGATCAACGTCATATATTTATCCTCAATGAACCAGCGATGAATAATACGGGAATATATCATTTGGAGAATGTAAATATGCTTAAAAAATCCCCTTTGTCCCTGGCACTCTCGGGCGGAGTCGGGTGGACTCTAACTAACTTATAAATTATTAATTAATTATAAATTAATTATTAGGTGGTAGAAACACGGCCTATAAATATATTTAAAAAAAATACCTGGTGATTTAAGGTTCTTTAAATGTTAGGATGACCCTCATGACCCTCCAATCCGCATTGGGCCAGCGTGGAGGGTCATGGCCCATCCTCCTTAACCATCCATAAGGAAGGCCTGAGCCCCTGCAGTGGGGACGTAAAAGGACTGATGATGATGATGAAATGTTAGGATGTGTTTGGTTTAGCGTTAAAACATGAAAATTTTTGTTACCCAGGTGATTTAAAGAATGGAAAATAATGATTAATTCTTGCGGAACTTGGTCACCCAGGTGATTAGAGGATATATCAATGTAGAATTTGTACACTTAAGTGATTAAAGTGGATCTAATCGTATTGGTAGCAGTTCTGTTGCATTTACTAGACATAATTTAGTTTTGAATATCGATAAACAGCATTTTTAACTCTGTAAATAACTATGATAACAGAAGTCAGCTTATTCAATCAGCTTAAAATATAATTGTGTTATATTTATGACTAGGTAATGACGTTATAATAAACCCAAATAATAAATATATATTTTTAGATAACTTAAGTGTAAGTACATGAGAACTGTTAAAGCAGATGTCGTGAAGAATATAAATTGCCAATCACAAAACTTCACAAGGTATTCATTTTGTAACAAGTATTATTTTTAATAATAATACGAAATGTACATTAGCAATTTCAGGAAAACATTAGGTATTATCCGGTTAGTATAATAACAGTTTCTTTCTTAGAATAGATTTTTTTCTGTTCGTTCTATTTTCCTCTAACATAGTTTCACGAAATTTCCGTTAGAAAAATTCCTATAACTATTCTCTATATTGTGGCGTATAAAATAACTGAGCCTCTCCGATTGCAGTTTGACCTGACGCTGAATAAGAATTTAGAGCATGTTTGAATTACAAGACGACATGTCGCAATCTGATATCGACGTGTCACTGCGGAGGGTTCGCCCAAGATATGTAAATGGGACATCATATTGTAACTATCAAAACAAAACATACTGCTAAAGTTGCCATATTTTGACATAGAGAACGGAATTATGTTGCAAACGATTTTAATATTGAGATAGATATATCAAATATTTATTTATTTATAATACATTTAGAAGTAAGAATGGTAATCACTTTCAATGTATCATAATAATATGGAACAGAGATAATACAAAAAAGTTTGTTATTCACATTGTTTCATACAGGAATCGAACGTTATAGAAACCTGAGTGCTAATTCTACTAAATAAATTTTGTTTAAATCGAATCGAAAACGGATCAAAACCGAATTGTATCGTATGTCACTTAGTAGAATAGGAAAACCAATAAAAACTGTAGTTTCGTTCGGTTTCGATCTGTTTTCGAGTCGTTTTCGATTCGATTTAAACAAAATTTATTTAGTAGAATTGGCTCCCTGGCATGCAGCTTCCTTGCACAGGAGTGGTGAAACAACAGACTTTATACCGGGGCAGACCAAAGACACTTCTCGACATATGCAAGGACATTAAGAGACTACGATTCTTCTTGAGGGAACTGGGACGGCAGGACTAAGGCATTCACTGTAACATGCGCAAACTGCAGTGTCCAAGGAAATGTCGGTTGTACACTTTGATGTCAAAGTTAGCCAATAGCCCTTCTGGTGTCGATTTGCAGAAAACAAGCTGCCGTCGAGAAGAGAAGAAGATGCAAATCACTTTGCGAGTTAGTAAAATGAATTGAAAATGAGTCTTTATTAGATTTTCATAAGCCTCGACCTATTTATCCGTTGTTGCGATTAGTCTTTTCATGGCTTATCTACTTAACCTAGAGTCGTTATGTATGTATGTTACATCCAGGAAACGTACTCCGAAAAACGTTAACTCGTGATCCAATTAATTAAATAGCGAGTCATAGGGTGTTCCGCGATAATAGAATGCAGTAATCAGATGGTATTTATTCTGTTTTGTTGTATTATAGCCCAGAAAAAAAGTAAATTTAATGATGAATAATGTCCAATTTTTACGTACCATTTTGTAATATAAAGTGTGTTATTCCAAAAGAACTACATGAAGATATGGTTGTAAATTCATTGATTCTAAGTGGAGAAAAAAAAAACACTCGTGCATTACGTTTTAAAATAACCCTGTCTTACTCATTATCTTGGTGATGGGGTCAGCGTAATGCATAAAATGTCTTCTCACATTCCTTTTTTCAGGTAAGATAATTGTCTTTATTATCAAATAAAGAATGTAGCGTTCATAGCGTTGTTAAGCAATGCTATTTATGATTTAAGTAATTGGTTATTAAGCTTTTTGTTGACATAGTATTATTAAAGCGTAAGTGGAAAGAATCTTTGTTTTAATCTTCCAAATGCAGTTCTTTCTATCGTGTTAATTATTTTAAACGGGGGGTATATTGTAATTATCTTTTTCCAATAAAATTATATGAATTAAATGACAAAAAATCTAACCTTTTTATGTGCTGTTTCAAAATTTATGTTTTGTACATACGCATGTTAATAAGGCTCATCATCATCATCATCATCAGCCCTTTAACGTCCCCACTGCAGGGCTTCAGACCTTCCTTATGGATGGTTAAGGAGAATGGGCCATGACCCTCCACGCTGGTCCAATGCGATTTGGAGGGTAAGGCTCATAAACAAAAGGAATATTAATAAACTTATAATATAATTGTATTAAAATTATATTTAAGTACATGGTCAAAATTTTGGTATTTTTAAGTGATAATTTTTTTTCGTAACTTAGCGATTTTGTCTATTTTATCCTTCAAATGTACTTAAAGTTGCTGAATGGATAAGTATAACACATTTTGCAAATGGCAAAATTTGAAATTTGATAATGAAGACTTTTACCTAATTTTAGTAATAGGAATAGGACCAAAATTGAGGAATAACATTCTGGTTCTAATTATAATATGTTTATACTTCGATTTTCGAGAACCACTTTCTCCGCGCACCTTTTCCTAGAAAAGCCTCATGGAATATATTCGCAATAACGGATATATCGGGGTCGATAAAAAAGAATAATGTAAATAAAGATCTATTTTTGCCAATAAAACAGGAGCGTAAGGTTTCCACCCTAAATGAATTGGAAATCTATTTATTGTGTAGCCTAAAGACGCAATTTCATACTACATATTATCATTTTTATGGGAAATATGGGCGAATACTTGAAATTGGTGTTGGTGTAATTTTATGTTTTAAGTTTATATCTGAATATAATCATTCATTAATTTAAAACTATCATTTATATTAATTAATACTTATAACTTTATTAATCATAGATTGTGACAGCCTAGACTGAATAAATTATATTGAATTTAACATTTGTATTAATTAAAACAAAAGTTTACAAAGGATCCAAAACGTCTGAAAAAATCTATATATTCTCTGCACTCATGTATTATGTTTTAAAATTTTTGACTAGCTCTTATTATGATTTTTAAATTTACCGAGCAGATTTTTCCCAATATGCATATCAATTAATGATTCGATATTGCAAATTCAACCGAATTAAATCATACCGTAATAAAATTAGCGATTTTACGACGATTATTTTAATGGTCGTATAAAATTACTCTTCCGTAGACTTTTTGTAGATTACGTCTTTGTTCTGATACGTAACAAAACTCGGTTTATTATTTCATAATCCAAATATCTAACAATGTGTAATTATATTACGTTTATGGCTTTATCAAATAGTTGAGCTCCGCATACCATTACGCATGAATACCATGATTTTAATCGAATTGTCACGATTATTCTTATTGTATATTGCGATGAGCCAACAGTTCGATACGCTCGAGAACTTTTAATTAATTATAACTTATTTTAAAATATACGGGCGACGGAAACTTTAGGACGCGGGTTTGAGTGTACTGGCCCGAGGGGAAAGCCATGGGGCAAGTCTTATGCAGTTCAGCACGTGAGTATGACAAACTCGAGAAACGCTTTGTCTACACCAATTATCATTTTTCTCGGGTCCAGAGATATTGTGTGGGAGTACTCAAAAAAACGATTTCTCGTTTGTCTGCGCCTGCAGAGGGAGACCCGACTCTATACTCATACAGACTAAATTGCGTATTAACGCATATTTACCTTATGTTGAGCCGTATGATAATAATTAAGTATTTACTAACTCAGCACATGGATATTATTGAAATAATATTATTTCACAGCTTTAATGTTTCATAACTGGAAGATATGACTTATGACTTTTTTTTTATATAGAACATAATCTGTGGGCAAGATAAGATGACCGTCACCCACTCCTAGTGGCTGACTAATCAATCACTACACCCACTATCGGTTGCATAAACAAATACGAAGAACTATGAAGGTAACAATGTAGAGAGTAATTATATACCATCTGTACCAAGAAACAAAAACTGCTTAAGCGAAGAGACAGTCGAGTTCACTAGAAACTTCGGCAAGTGATTTTACCATATCGTATTTTTATGAATAGGTATGGTCTTTTAGATTCGTAAATCAGTCTTTAGAGCCTATTTTCAGTTATTTCGTTACATACCTACCTTTAATCGGTAATTTAACAAACTCCAACTTACCTGTAAAAAATACGAATAGAATTAGTACATGTACTAGGTATATATTGCTTTCCTATATTTTATAATTATTGATTATTTCATTTAAAAGCGTGATATACACAATTTCAATGTGATTAAGCAGAAAATCAATATCTTATAAAGAACAAAAAAACCACACCACCACAACCACATTTTAAAGTGTACTCCTAAGATAATGAAATAAAGGACAATGCCACAGATATTATGTGAGTGTCGAAAGCAAACGATACATATCGTTATCCATAGATATCTATATCTTTTCTGTTAAAAGTTACCACTATTATGTTTTGTGGTAAGGGGCGCCATGGCGCCATAAGTTGCTGAATCCACTCCGTGCAACAATAGTATACCAACAGAGGTCTATTGGTATCGAGACATATCGTTTTCTATAAACGCTCAAATAATTGATCTCATAAAGGTTGGGTATGCAAATTATGTTTCCATATGAGCATCTATTAGTTACGTGTTATCAGATATAGCATAACTGACTGAATAGAAAGCGTATATTATGCAACCCATAGAAATGTCATGCGCGTTAATCCGACTGCATTTGGATATGATAATGTCAAATCGATAGTTTATGAATGCGTGAGTCCACATTATCTTTAATAGGGTTAGCTGACGTCCGGCTTATACGGAAGTATTAATTATGTTTTAGAAACTAAAATAATCAATATTTACAATACCAAATGGAAAGATGTAAAAAACGGTTAGAGGCATTGACGAATATAGGATTTGTGAGCGTTAATAAATGCAGATGAGTCTCGACCAACGATTTAATACGATTTCCAAAGCATAGAGAAGTTCGAGATAATACATTTTTGGTCCTCCATTCTGCGACCATGCGAAAATTAGAAAATTCTGACTTTTTAGGGTTCCGTGCCCAAAGGCTTAAACGAGAATCATCTTACTAAGGCTTCGCTGTCGGTCTGTCTGTTTGTCACCAGGATGTTTCTTATGAACTGTGAAAGTAAGACAGTTGAAATTTTCACAGACGATGTATTTCTGTTGCCGCTTCAACAATAAATACTAAGAACCAGAATAAAATGAATATTCAAGGGCCTCCCACACAACAGACGTGATTTTTTGCTAGTTTCCGGTACAGAACCCTTTGTACGCGAGTTCCAGTTTTTTTTTTTATAGTAGTTTGACGAAGAAGGTTTTGTGTAAATTTGTAGAAAGTTTATAAAAAAATATGTCTAGGAGATTAACTAAAGATTTGGATCTAATAGGTATGCCCTGTAAATGCCACTACGGTAATATAATAATTGGATACCAATTAAGTCTTTCAAAAGATACATTATTTTTTTATTATATTTTACTAAGTAAACGAATTCAAGTAACGCCGAAAATAAGCCATCATCATACTCATACGGTAACAAGAAAAATCAGAATTGTTGTTAGTTATAATTAAATGAAATAATTACAATTTTTGTTTGCGCAAGTGTTTTAACGCATATATTTATACGGCAATTTTTTTATGACAGTCGTGAGATTTGGCATTATATTCTCATGATACTAAATTCTTAGTAACATGAATTGTTAGAAAACTAAAAATATTAAAAACAACTTCGTTTAATATTTTGCTAAAACTATAGTTGAAACATAACCCGGTGTGACCAGTGATAGTCCGGTCATTAGGAAACTATTATCTAATTATGATGAGAGTTTGATAGATTGCATAATCAGAGGATTTTGTTTTCAAAGGCAATCGCTTATACAATCATAGGTGAAATTAGAATTTGTAATGAATTAACGAAAGCTCAGTAAAAGTTACCAAATCAGAAGTTGGCGTGTGATAAATTAGATCAAGCTATAAAAATCGCGTGACCAGTTCATAATGAAATAACATTAACAGAAATGTGATTAAAGTTGTTTTACAATCAAACAATTATGTAATTATAATTATTAATAATGGTATTTTGCTTGTTTATATAATGACTAATCTCTAAACATTAATTGTTATCATTGTATGCAATTTTAATGCTAAAACTTGTAAGTTAAGGAAATGCCTTGAAGAAAAAAAATCTATTCATTAAATTATTCAAAAGGTTTTTTTTACCAAATACAGCTCAATGCCAATTAAAGTTAGCAAGAACTCACCTAAAGATCCGTATCAGGCAAACGTATAATATTTTTCTGAGTAAAAAGGAAAAAGGTTACACCACTCAATTTTATAATTAACACACGACAACAACATCGGAGTAACGACTGAAATGAAAACTGCACAATCGTCCTTCCCGGAGGCATCTCTTGAAGGACGCACTCCTTTATGTCCTAGTTGCTCACCTCGCTGCCACAACAGACCCTTAAACCATCAAACTATTTTCAAACCAACCACTATTGAAATAAGGAAGAGATTCTCTTGCACAATAATTTGTGACGCAAGAAGACTGAATGTGCTGCAGCGAAGCATAAACCATGAAGAGGCACAAACAGAAGACATTGTACTCTGTCGAAGTAACATGTTGTCATAGAGGTTGCTTATAAAATACCCTTTCAACGAAACATCAAAAGTAAAACCTGCTGTAGAATTTTTATTTGGACCATACAGAATTAAGACTTATAAATTGTATTGACCCATAAAAAACTACATTTTAATTGAATTAAAATGCAATTCACAGTTCAACGGTCTTACTTTGCCTTCATATTTACATGGCATTATGCTAATATCACTGACAGAGGCTACATGCCTGTACTAAATAATGTAACGATTGACATGTTATGTACATTTTATGTTAAAATAACATTAACTTTATTCAGGTTTGTATTTGAAAACACCTGGCTATCAATAGAATTATTTAAGTAAATACGTATTTAAATAATATATTCAATGTGAACATGACACAAACAATAACAAAACAAAATACCATGAGAAGAAACAGTATTCAGCCTTTACAGACCAATTTATTTTGAAAAATAATGTGAGCAAGTAGGTGCAATATGGAAGGAGGCTACAAACATACACATATCTTATAAACAAAGAGGTTTGTTATATTTTATTTTGTTGCTTATAATAAAAAAAATAAAATAAAACAATATAAAATAACAGACTGTTTCAGGATTTAGAGAGGAAATTGAGTAATTGATATGAAAATGCTTATCCAGTCTAACATAAAACTTTTAAATGTTAGATGCATCAACAGTGCATTAGCTATTAAAAGAAGCATTGATATGGGTGGTACTGTGAATGAGCCGCATTGTTGCTTTGCTTGATCACATATAACGTTTGTAAACCCGAAGTTTATTGGACATTGTTTATGTGATAATTCGGAGGGGTTCGAACTAATAGGGGCCTTATTTGACAAAGCCATCAAATAAAATCGAGTGGTCGGTAAATAAAAGCATTGCGTGGCAACAGCAATATATATTTCATTGTCATTCAGAGAATGATTTGTGTGAATGTAGAGAGGTTTGCTCGCCTATTAAATTCTAAAGAGAGTTTCTCTTTGAACACGTGTTTAATAAATCCCATATGTACTGGGGCGTCACTGTGTTCTAGTATAACGTAATGAAATTGTAATTTGAATAAATAATATAAGTTTTTGCAATCTGTGCGATGATTTCCAATCCCATCTCGACCATCAAGGAATGGTGTTTTTTTTAAAGAATGTAAATTTAATATGAATACGAATATAATATCTAAAGGTTTTTATTTGATTGATTAAAAACCAATAAAGTACCAACTTAAGCGCCTCCTATTAAATTTCTCTCGCTCGCACAAAATGATTTTGTTTACTTTCCTGCGACCCAATTTTATCGTGAAGCGTTACAGCTATTATCTTGTATCATCAATTAAACACCGTGAACCAACCAGTATAACAAAGTGTCTTACGTAAAACGCGAATGACAAGGTGTTTTCATGAACCACGAAATATAATCAACTGAAATTTATTTTAAATATTTTATTAGAAGCGGAGAAGGTCTAAAAATAAACTCAACAGATTTTTAAGTTCTGGACTTGTTTTATATTTACTCTAGATCTTATATTTGTTACTGATTATACATTGGTTAAAATTTCCCTGTTGACCTAATAGATATCTAAATACCTTAGGGGACTTTTAAAATTTTACATCAAACATATTATCTTACTTATATTAGAAATGCCAAAGTTTTTGCGGAAAGATGTATGTATTTATGTTTGTTACTCTTTCACGTAAAAACTACAGACCGGATTTGGATTTTGGTATTAGGACAATTGTAAGCCTAGATAGTACTCTATGTCACTTTCGTCGTTTTCTATGACATTAGATTGATTAAAAATGCACTTAAACTTCAATATTTTTGGTCCAACCCGATATTTTGAACGTACACACGGTGTCAATCCAATATGAAGAAAAGCGATGTAAGTTACGCAGTAGACCCGCTGCAGTTATTATAGTAACCAGCTTGTGCCTGCGATTTTATCTTCACGGAATTAGTATTTCCAGTATCTTTATTTTTAAAGCATTTTTTAAATACTAATAAAATAAATGGTTTTAACGTGTAAAATTAGCATCTATCTTATACTATGGGTATATACTACAATGCCATGAAGATCAGTTCAGCCATTACTTTCGGATTCAAAACATCCGTAAGGAAAAACGAAATTTAATATTAATTGTTATTTTAAAAACGGCTAATCTATTCTATTTCACATGTGTGACATAAAGTTCAAAATAAAATAACACCGCACAATTTTAATAAATCCTTCTGATCGACAGCTTCAAGTATTGTTCAACCCATAACGTATAAGTTTTTGACAATGAGCACAACGACTATTGTGTAATGTACTTTGCGTGCGTATAAATATGACACAAATAACGTTATTACGTGACGTTTGCTCTTCTGCAATTAAGAGAACTTGTCTGTGATTCAGCGAAGCGACACCAGATGTTATTTTGTGAATTTCATGTTTATCGTTCGTTGAAATTGAATTAGAAATGTATAATTTTTATCTGTTAAAAAGGGACAGAATCATATCCCACATACAAATTTGATGGCAAGCTGAACACTATTATGTCACGAAAACAACTCAAAATAGAAATAATTTCACCCACATCAGACTGATACGGAAAATATAAAATGTACAATGCTGATTCATCTGGGAAAAGAATTTAAGACGTCATCGATGGTTATTTACGAAACCAATCTTTCGAACACGAAGGTAAAGCAATATGAGTTATTCACGAAAGGGCAAAGAAAAAAACAATGTAGTATTACTACACCCATATGCCCTCCAAAAATATTTATAAAGGAGCTCGCAAAATTATACAGAACAAAAGATTTACTTTCGCCAGTGTCACTGGCAGTGTTAAAACGTAGAATCACTTTCAATAGTGGGTGTCAGATAGTTCATTGTGTTCAGTGAAAGCAAACGATAAAGTAACAAGTGTTACATTCACCACTTTATACTAAAAATGTTATTTATGAAGAGAATAAATATAAACTGAGATATGCAATACCAAACACTTTAGTATTATGCCTATTAATATAGAAGTATTTATGCATTGTTAGGGAACATACATATACAACGTGACCCTTTTTTCACAATTTTCTTTACCCTTGCTACTTTGGTGGCCACCGATAATATATGCCACGAGACAACCCTACCCCACGACCTTCATATCTTTACGTAGTGATTCATAAGTATGTTTTTAATAACAAACAAAATAATAATAAAATCTTGGCTCTTTCGGCATTTGCTGCATCACGCAAAGAGTGCAGGCATACTATAATTATAAGCATAAAATTCATAAGAGCACACGATTGTCCAGCAGTGGACTACTTCACGAAAACTTAAAAGCGAAGAAGGGCCCACCCCTTTGGTCAAGCGTGGTATTTTTGAGTCTTCAACAGGTCCCTCTGAACGGGTCAGTATGAGTACGTTCTCTTCCAATTCAAAACATTGACGAATCACGATGCTTCTTTAAATACGTCTCCCTTTAAAAACAGAATGGTAGTAAAATTGTTATTTCTGAATTTATCACTTAAACAAACGTACGTCAGTAAACACAGTTTCGCACGGTTCTGCACAATGAGATTTAAAAAAAAACACATATGGTTCAAAACAATTTTTGTTTGTTTTCTTTGAATTTCGTTAAACACATACCATAAAGAATATTTTGCTGCAACATATTTTTTTCTATAAAATTTATGTTCTTGAAAGTAAACGCTATATAAAAATAGAACAATAGCGAATCGGACTCATATACACCAAAGGTTCCATACAAATATACATAGATCTGTCATTAGACAAAATATGCACATCAATTTCTTTCACATGATATGTCTTAAACTAGTAGCTTTAATTGAAATTTTAACCTCCCGCTCCCCTCATAAACGATACATATTTTTATAATTTAATTACAAATGTACAGTTTTATTTGTGATTGTCAAATACTGGACTTATTGGCGGTTTTAAACACGTACTGTTAAACGAAATTATATGACAAATTTCATACATTTTAGACCTACGGGAAGTATTCCTATCAATATTCTTTATTTGCGGCATAAAAGGGCGTATATTTTTTTTGTCAATCTAATTGAATGGGTTCGTAGACCTGAGTACGTAATTTCAATTTCAACTTCGTGTTGCCACGCTTTTCGAATTTAAGGGGCTGCTTCAAAGACAACAAAGTAATCCTAACACGGTTCCGTTATTATTATTTTTGATGTACAGAACCCGAAAACAGATACTGGTGATTCGGAACGATGAATACATGTGTTAATGTGCTATTAATATGTAAAAACGCGCACATTGAAACCTACACACAACAAACATGTTTTGTCTCAATTCAACAAAGACTATACATTTGCTTCATTACACTGCGAGATGAATATTTAAAATACCCCAATATGAATATTCATGGGAGGAAGTTTCGACAAATTATTATTATGCTCACGTGTTCGTGACAAAAAAAGGAAATATAGAATAAAATTATGAATAGAATCCGCTTTCTCTAACGTAGATTGAGGACATCGCCATGGTATACAGTTAGTTACGTCAGATGTTGGACAAATTTCTTGACGTTTTTACAAATAGGCAACTCGTTTTTTGCACGTACAAAACATTTCTGAAATGTTTATTTAACTCAATTTTTCGTTTGATACCGTTTGAGAATAAAATGTAATCTTACACAAATTTCTCGATAGAAAGTGTGTGAAATTTGTAAAACGCAATATTGTTTTGTTGGTATTTCAGAGTTAAATATATTACACGCAAAAAGTCTACTAACTACGTACAATTGCAATTGGAATGGCAAGTTCAAAAGATTTGATATGTATCAAGCTATAGTATAACATCCATGGTGAAAAAATGCAGAAGTAGGCCTTAGCACGACAGTAATCTCAGTTTCTTGTTAGCGTAGCCCGCACAGCAAATTGTTATAGAAATTAATGTCTCCATTGCTGGGGCACCCGCATCAATTCAAATCGAATAAGGACGACACAGGCCCTGACCATACTCCCGGGCATCAACGCAGCAAAGAATATATTGGATCACTATTGCATAAACTCATAAATATTTGCAGTGAACTTTAATTATCTCGGAATAAACACAACGCGTAATATATTAACAAAATCAAACATCAATCATCAATGGAAACATATTTGGTTGGAAATACTAAATTGTATTGTCAACGTCGAATGTCATTATGTTGTCTAGACATGTATGTAATAACACTTAGTACGTTAATTATGTAGTTTTATGATGCACTGCAAATGAAGCAAAAACCTACCTAGAAGCATGGGCTTTATTACAGCTTAGACAACAACTTAGCCAAGTTAGAAAGTTGCATAGTTAACTTTTTATCTAAGCACCGATGTCGCGTCATGAGACACATGGCTAAGTTATCACCTGTCTCCCCTTATATTACACTAATATGTGTCACCTAGCTCTCTCCGTGTAATCGGTACTGAGAAACATGAACAAGACGTAACGGAAAAAAACATCAAGTAAGCTACTCTGGCTAATTGATACGTATATTTCATAGTAAAGTGAAACTAAAAGCTTCCGATAATTATCCGAAGTATATTAATTACCTACTTAGCATTCGAGTGAAAAGAAATGTAAGAAATATGACATCAAATACGAAAACAAACGATTAAAATTTGTCGTAATAAGCGTTTCAAATAACCTTCAAATACAAATCAATTCTCCTCTCTAAAACATTGGTCACACTATTTCCAATTAATATTTGCAATTGACACTAAAACGACCTCAAATAACACAACTCAGTACACTTTATTGTCTAACGGTTATTAATACAGGAGCTCTCAACCTTGGCACTGCTTGTCGCTCTAATAATACTTCATGCAGGGGCACGAAGCCAAGCAATAGTTTTAAGAATCATTTTACAATGAAAATAAAAAAGACTATAAACAAAACAAGTTGATACGAGGTGTAATATTCACTAGTTAATTGACAAAGAAGTTTAATATAACCAACAATAAACGAGATACAAGCATCGATGCGTAGTAAAATTTCTCTTTAAACGCTGCATAATATTTACTGTACTTGTCAGATACGTTTGCTTTCGAATACAATAAGACCCTCGCAGTTATACCAGGTATATAAAATATCGTAAAGTGGCATATAGGAAGTCGCTTTAGAGGAAAGTGTAGGCAATATTACTGTAGTGTAGGTAAAATGTATAAAATATATTTGAATGAGCTTCTTCTGAATAAGAATGTTTGATCGTCAATTGCATCATAACCAATTAGTCTCAATTCAGACCAAGAACGAATTCATGTAGTTTAAAAAGTTTAAACATTTATTACGATTCATTTGGTCAAAAAGTGTCTAAAAAGCTGCAATAGTAAAATACTGCATCGTTAAGCGTCGCTTAAAACAAATTTATACTTCTCAGGCAAACATCTAAATCGATTAGTGGGATTGTTAGCTCCGGGCAACTAACCATTCGTTAGGCTTGCACAAAAGTCACAAAACTATCCGGAACAACGCTCAGGGTCATTGTTTAAACGATTCAGTTGTAAAAAGTTACTATTTCAAAGGCTAGATGTTTATAAAACACAGATGAGTGGTAGCAGTTGGATATTAAAGTTTTGAATGTCAGATTTAATAAAATGTTTCATAAATTGTTCGCACAAAGTTGGATAATTTAACAGCTCAATAAATGATTGACTGTAGAATCATATTTGAGTGGCTTTAATATTTACACATTAAAATGTTGATCCGTAGAATTTATTAATGATGATTGACAACGTTTTGACTTTCTAAAAACGTCTAAGTGTATATTAAAATAAATTTACTATGTGATCAATCAATAATCGATATCCACTTGAAGTCTATAAAATCATTGTGTACTCGCATAGTAAGGAAGGCTAACATCCGGTGTTAAGTAACTATGAAACTTTCGCTTTATACAAACTATAATTTGATATGAGCAATAATTATATTTTTAATCACTTAACGAACTTATAAAATTGAGAAGCTAAGTGTCTAGATTTTTTAAATATAAACATACTCGAGTAATGACGTGTACCCAGTCTCTCTTGAATGTGTAACTTTGTCATGAAATCTAACGATGCAGCTCAGGAAGCACGTAATAATTAAATTAAATTGTCTGTACTCAGCTTGAATACAGCTGCTTTTGCATACTGTATTATAAGGCCACATACGAAAATCGTTAAATATAATTATGGAATAAATTTCATTGAATATTGAGATGATACGACGGCTGATCAAGCAGTAGATCGTAAAGAAGTACGCATTTGAGTATAATTATATTGCACCGACCTCAACACAATCAAGTAAACCAAGAAGGGATATATTTATAATTCCAAAACACTGATACAGATAAGAAAAACAACTCTAATACGACTTTAAAATGAACGAATTCAGATAGGTATAATGTTGGCAGTTCGTGTGGAGACCATTGCATGAGACTTTGTTAATTAGCCCCGATTACCCCGGTGCGATGTAACTACGTGCGGTTGACCAAACACATCACCGGTGTTGCCCCTTAATGTTAACTGGATGTTTTAATGGTAACAGTGTTTTAAAGTAACGAATGTTTCATACGTTAACAAAAGTATAATACTTATTGGTTAAAAGAAAACCCAAAAGTTCCAAAATCTCCAAAGTACTTATTTGTTCGGTGAATTTAAATAAAGTGACCTATTTTATCTATACTATTTATGTTACATAGATTATGTAAATATATCTATATAATCTTTAATATTGAGGCCGTAAACCACAGAGGTGGTGGTAAAATACCACAGATTTTAGACGCCATCCTGAAACAGCTTTATATACATCTTAATTTATCAACTATTCCACTATTTCAAATAAGGTAAGTGTTATAAACATGCTAGTAGTAGCTGGGGAGTTAGAATTAATTACTTTTCCAATAAGGTACTGAAAACAGCAGACGACCTTCAACAAGGGCCCTTGTAAACGAGAGTGGATATTGATTAATGAAGCTTAAGATAAATTATGCTTATATAATATTATTTTATCACAAGCCATGTACCCGCAATAAACTTGATATATTATAACTAACATTAGGAGCAACATTTAAACAATATTATCAAGTAGCTGTTGCGAAAACAAAGAACTATAAACACTGTTTCATGCGCTTAATGCGCACTTTAAGTTTCTTTATTATTATAGAAGGTGTAATAACAAAGTTCAGAGTTCCTGGAAAGTATAAACTTTTCACTAATGCTGTGGCTTATAAAATATATCCAGGTGCATACATAATTTTATAAAAACACATGTTTCGATTAGTAGTAAATAAATGAATTACGAAAATTCAATTCAAACTTTTGAGCATTAGAGAATATTGAATGATGCAATCATTTTAAATGCGTAACATCAACAAACTAATCCAATGACCCTTTGGATAAGCAGCTGTTAGAATAATGAGGGGTGCATATTCTATTATGCGGGTATCACGTGATATTACGTCAGGAATAATTGTGAAATATAATGTTTTACATTAAAATAAAGTATGAATTGTGTGATTAGGTCGTCTTGCTGACCGACCATAAAACATTTAAAAAAGAATAGCCTTTGTAATCTCTTTCACTGACAAAGTTTTTATTTTAATTCTTGTACTCGAGGCTTATTTTCAAATGGTCGTAAAATATATCTTTGAACTATTATTTATTTATCTAACACTCAAAATGTTGTTGTTTTTAATGTTGATATTTTGTAATTTTATAAATATTGCTTTTTGACGTGTTTTTGTTGTGGTATTCGGTATCTGATAGGTTTCTTCGTAAATTAACTCATCAGTTTACATTGTCATCGTTATCAATACTTGATTGCAAGACGAGCATTGCTTGAAATTGAATTTTATTCGGTAATCTAATGAAGAAATCTACATGTCACTACACAATTCAATTGCCTTTTACTACAGAATATCGAGAAAAAGTCTTTAGTTTTATCCAGTTATCCAGCAATTTTAAGTTCAATGAAGAATTAACACAAAATAATTAAAAATTACATTGCTTTAAAAAAACAAAGCGTTTGTTTTAGATCTTATATCGCAAATAGTCAAACTAGTCTTAACTCGATTGATGATTACGAAGTTCGCCTGGCTATGTTGCATTTCCATAATCAGATCCACATACATGCATACAAAATTTCAACACAATCGAAAACTACAAAGTGGGTTAAATTTATCTTACAAGTTTAGAAGAAATGACCTATTAGTTGCTGGACCATATAAATCTAAGCATTCTTATTTGTTATTTAATCAGATACATTATAATAAGCGTTTTAATAGTCGATATAAACTGCATGATTATGAAATTTTTCCCTTAAAGAGTCCTTAATCCTAACATTATTAATTGATCTAACAGCTCTTTTCCGAAGCACACATATCGCTTGTATGTCGGCAGCATATCCTTCAAGCAAGATTGAAGTAATCTGTCAATATCTATATCGGTTAACCTACGTATCTTCATTACGGCATATGCTGCAGAGCTAAGTCTATTCGACAATTTATGAATATGTGGGCCCCACTGAAGTTTAAAATCTAGTATCCCTAAAAATACTGTGGTATCCACAAGGCCCATGTTCTTATTATTTATATACATATTTATATCTTGTTTAACATTAATAAATATATCAACAAGCATTTGTCGCATCATCTTTACGAAGATCGTTTGATTTAGTTTCTTTTATTTTAATTGGTAGTTACTCGATTACTTAATTACTCGATTGTAGAGAGAGCGTTATCATAGATACTTTTAAAATGTATTAGAATGGTGACACTGACTTTGACAGTTCGTTAACAAAAAGCAATTTGCCGCCATTTTGGCACACATTCTGTTTCCGATCGCCGAGGAGTAAAGACATCCGACAACATCACGCTCATCTCGTTATATTTTCATATGAAAAGTGATAAAATGGAACAAATCCACGTTGGTATACACGCCTGCAGTGTTATTTTAAAGATAGTCCTCCGATATGGATTATCTATTTGGGCTTCGTAAAAGCCCCTTCTGACTACCCGCCGACACATTAATTTATTGTATATTTATTATTAATTCTCCATCTCGCATCGTTTATCCTCAACGCTGAGGGTCATGACCTCGCAGAATGAGTCTCACGTAGACTATTCTTCTTTGTTGATATGGATCGCCTCACTGACTGTACGTTGAGGGTGGTTCGGTTCTGGTCTAATAAATGTAGAGAAATTCTTCCTCGTAGTCATCGTTTACCTATATTTCATTTCAGTAAAACTTTCTCAAGATTATCACCTCTTTCTAACGTAGTGGCTGAAGTATTCAACCCTTCTCCGTAGACAAGGATAGACAATCTGATTCATATCTTTAATTCAGCTAAAAAGATGCTTTTACTCTGTTGTATTGTCCAACGAATTCCGAGCATATTTCTCTAACACCACATATCGAATGGGTTAATATATAGAGCTATAAAGATTTATAAATAGTGATCTAAATATTGGAATATCAATATCACATCAATCACATGTTGAGTATAGTCGTCAATAGACATAATTATGTTTTCTGAATAGTCTGATCTCGTTTTTGGATGATTCACTTCCCCTTTTATGGTATTGATGGCGTCAGAAATGTGACTTGCTGTTATGGTTATTCAAATTGATGACGAAACTCGTATTTTATAGTATAAATGTAAAAAAAATAAAATATCTTTTGCTTTTTTCATTGATGCTGAAAATGGAGGTATAATTTTCATTCTATTCGTTGTTCGGTGGTTTGGATATATATAAGAATACACGAATAATATAATCTATGTATATAGTAATGTATAAAGTCCGTAGTGTAAAATTTAGACAACAAACATAACGTCTACATTACCCCATAATAGATGCTCGAAAACAATGACATTTCCCTTTTTCTTCCTATAGCATTTGCTAATGAGACGATAACGCTGTGAATACACATGCATTATTTGTTCATCAGGTAGATTATTAAAGAACATTATACATTGAGTTGAAATGTCACATAACGTCACACCTTTGTACATTTTCTCCATATTTGTGACGTAGCTAGCCGCCACTCTTCAACTTTGATGACTATTACATAAGTCATTTCTTGTTCAATCGAAGTATAAAAAAATATGTATCCAATGAAAGTTGTACTTTGGCATCAATATACACCTTAATTAAGCCAATAAAGTAGTAAGTCAAATTTCAAAAAAAAAATTTATATACCTCCCCTACATGTAAAATGGAAATGATATATTTTTTGACTCCCCCCATAGTGTGGGGCTAGGCTAGGTCGTTGGATAGGTCTTTTAAAAACGTTGGGGGTATGGGAAAACCGTTTTCGATTTAGTAAACCGTAACTTATTAAGCTTTAAAGAGTCAATTTTAGTTAGAGTCAAGTCCTTACCCTTCTACCAATTAAAAGGTCGTTGGTAAAAATTCAAACGTTACAGCACTAATTATAACGAAGTTAAAAGGAAAAAAATCACACTTCAGTTGGCTTCACAAGTTTACGAGTAATAGTCGGTTAATTGTATTTAACTCGAAAATTTCGAACAACTTCAAAAAAAAATAACAAACGCGATTTTTATTACTTTTTTAATGGATAATATTACGGAACTATTCGTGCGGGAGTCTCGCTCACACTTGACTGAGTGATGAACTAAATAGAATTTCATCTTTTTACCCATGTATTATCCACAGGTATTATCCCTATTATAATACATTCACTCTACTGTTGCCTAAATGAAATATTCTTTAAGTATTTCTTTGTCCGCCTATCATTATGAACAAGTATAGTATTCGTGAAAAGTAAAATAATTATAATCACTGTGATAAGAGCATGATGAATTGTCACGATACAATTCATAAATAGATGAGAATGTTCCCACGACTCTATGTGTTGTGCCGTTTTTTTAGCTAACGCCATGTCATTATGACACTTCTATCTTGCAATGTTCTTTGATATTAGCGACAAATACAACAAAAAAAAATGTAAAAAAGTTATTTAATACCTATTCTTTGAAACATATATGAGACGACCTAAGGCAATCTTAACTATATCGAATTTTAATATTTAATAAGTGAAGGAGGATACGTCTAAAACGATACTGGTTTTTTAGTTAGATCGTCAGGCAAGATTTTTATAATAGGTATAATTTTATTTATATTTTATTTTTTATAAAGGAATAAGAACTTATCGACCTTTTCTTAACTTTAATCATTAAATGCAGTCATGCAAATGAAGAGATTGATAGACAATGAAATGCTTCTATTAGAGTTCCCTATTTCTTTTCGCCTTTTGTATATTATTATCGACACTCGAAAAAACAGCTAACGTGCTTTAACTTATTTTTCACATATCGCGTGTTATATGGGTGTGTGTGCTACAAAAGCTGAATAAATATATGAAAAAACATCCACTTTTAGTGAGATGTGAGAAAATCTCCATTTAACACGTAATACGATGAAATATAACAATACAATTTCTATGAGTGCAAGACAAATTTGAGAATTAAATAAATAAATGTTAACCCTGAGCAAGTAAACTCAGAGTTATTTAGTTACCTCAAATTATCTGTGAAAAAGGCCCTTAGTATATAAAATTACTAACTAACTAAAAATAAACGTGTCTCATCCGCAAGCCAAAGTATTATAGGTACCTCTACAACCTAGCATACCAATTGCAGTACTGGCACTCATAGTATTTGGCACCTGCTATGAAAGCAGGTGAACTAAACTATGCGATGTGTGTTATCATTACTATTATTTCATATACTGCTTATATATTTTTCTATGCTATAAGGTTAATTAACAGCACGCGTCACGTTATTAAGGTTAAATAAATATTGTCCGACATGTTGCAGTCAGTACCGAGGAGTAAACATGTTACAAACTGTTTTAATTTTTATGTTGTTTCTTACTTAATTATGCTAATTCACAAATAACAAGTTAATAGTATTCAATTGGAGTACATAGCCAAACTTCTTGATTTTATAAGAGATAGTTTTAGCCACAGAAATTAAGTTAATTGTGTTAAATTTATAAATCACAGATTTGCTACGTATCTGATTAACAAATTACACAGGTATTTATAAGTTTACTCAATTCATGTTTTATTCTTATCATATTTTATTAAGTCCAAAATACTTCCATGCTAATATTTTTGCCGATACACCAACCTCATTTGCCAATCTACACATAATAAAAGCTGTCAGTTGCAAAACATGCCTGTTTCTTATCTTTAGTATGTGCCGACATCGAATTCTTAACAGTATTTTTAGACTAGTTCGTATCTGCAATAGGTATAGAATACTCCAACACCTTAATCATAATAAAAATGCAGAACAGCTATTTAGATATAAGAAGTACTTACGTAGTTACATTACTGAGAGCGAGGCTCATATTCTACGCAGTTTATGAGATAATTTTATTATCCGAGCTAATAATCAGGTTATTAACATGGTATTGTGTTCATGCTCTGGCAAACCTCAGTTCTAGAATCTTTAAGGGGCTGCACCTACTAGTGGCATTATACGTCACGGTAATAGACGCTTTCGCCTCCGCGTGGCATCCTTAAACATACCAAGGCGTTTTTAGTTATTATTATACTCGAGTCTTCTCGGGTTGCCGAGAAATTTACAATTACGTACATTTTCTCATAATAACGTCAATAAATATAGGTTCCAATAACGTCAAAAAATTCAGTAGTTTTCCTCTCAAATAAAGGAATCAAATTAATTTTAAAACTTTTATTGATTATATTTAAAAAAAAAACTTATGCTAAATTAAGTTAATTAACCTTAAAAAAATGCAATAATATTATTCAGACTTATAATTATAATAACAGCACCATTTTTAGCAGATTATTTAGAACTTATAAACAAAAGTAGCTTCTGTTAAACTAAACAAAAAATAAACATGAAAAAAAACGTTAATATTTAACTTATAATTATATTACAAACACAGCACCATTTTTGGCTGGTTATTTAGAAAAAAAATCTTCTTAAAACTTTAAACAAAAATAGCATGAAAGAAAATAATTAAATTACACAGCACCAGCATGTTAATTAGAATAAAAACAAATGAAAACGTTGCAAGAGCTAAACATACAGACAGACAGATACATAACAATTAGGTCAGCTTACTCTGGCTGATGAAATATGCCTTTAGAAAAACTAAAGCATTTATAGCTTTATCTATCAGACAGCCGGTTTCTTTGAAAATTGAAAACACTCTTTCATTTTCAGTTGAAGTAGGCTTAACTGAAAGCAATGCTTTATACATAGATTCTAAATTTCTTTACTATAGATTTTGACATTGCCACTGCAGTTGCCTCCTCATTTGTTGCGATAACTTTAATTGCTTTTTCTAATGCAATTTCAAAGCTTTCGGGTTCAGGTTCTGATGGGCTTACTTCTTCTACCACTCCCGACTCATTTTCGGTCAAAGTTGTGATGGCAGGGTATAAACGATTATATTCTCTTTCAGCGTATCCGATCAAAAATGTCTTATTGTTATCAATGAAGTAGTTACTTTTATTGTGCATGAAATTGTCAGGGCTGTTCAAGTATTTTAGCAGCGATATTAGGGACTTTCGACTTAAGTGAATCTACTAATTTGAGGGCCAAAGAATCATTGACACTTTCTAATAATTTTTAAAGTAATACTTCTATTATATAGCCTCTGCAGTCAATAAATTGGCATCTTGCCTACTCAATGCCTCAACTGCAAGTTTCGTGGGTGTTAATATCATCTGCAGTATTAATAATATTCAGTCATTGTCGGCATTGAGTTCCATCTAGTTCTGACATCGAGTAACAAAACTAGTTCTACTCCGAATTCAGCTACTACATATTTCTGCAGTGTCATTGATTTTAGAGGACTCTTTCTGAAAAATCTTATAATCGATCGGGTCTCAGTCATTACATTATTTATGTCATCAATTATTTGCAATCTAGGTTCTTCATTAGAGATAAAAGATGCATCATCGTTATCATTGCTGCTGGTTTCATCGGAGCTACTGTGTTCATCGAAGCTGCTGTGTTCGTCATCGTTATGCAAGACATTCCTAGCAGCTGTAACTTCTGACTGTTTTTTGCAAAATGTTTCAAGAATAGCTAAATGGATGGCATGATAGAGTCATCAGCGACATCAAAGAGTGCCGCTGCGCTTTGACCCGCGCCGCCACGCAACACAACAAACGGCGATTTAATTTCTATATAGGTAAATGATTTCTCGAATTCTCGACTTTTCTCGAGCGTGATTTCCCGGGAATAAAGCCCAACGATTTCCCGGGAATTCTCGAGCCGAGAATTCCCGGGAAATGAACCCTAGTCGTGGCCCATCCGCCTTAACCATCCATAAGGAAGGCCTGAGCCCCTGCAGATGGGGACGTAAAAAGGGCTGATGATGATGATCAATGGATTTGAGGTAATGATGACCATTGATTTCTTTTGAATGTGGCACATGCCTAGTATACAACTGTTCGTTGGTTGTTAGAGCGCACCTCAAAAGGAAAACGCAACCTTTATATAAACGCTTGTGGATTGGTTGTGTGTCTGTCTGACCGTCCATCCATGATTTCCGAAACTACTAGACCGAATAATTTAGTGGGTACACACGTAAGTTGATAAAGTGACACAAAGGTACTTGTACAATGTAAATAAATACATTTTACATATGGAGGCCTCTTTCGGAGGGTATTTTAGAAAATCAAAGAAAACGCTTCGCTTATTTGATCTTGGAAACTACAAAGGATTTAATAGAGAGAATAAAACAGAAAATATCATTTAAACCAGAAATTTATGGGCAATAATTTAATATTTGTTTGGAACCCTCTGCTTCATAACCATAGCAATAAAAAACTATGCTAACACGAAGTGTAGGTAAACACTTTCTTTAAAAAACCACAGTTTCCAACATTCTGTATTTTGGTAATCTGTTCCTTGACAATGGGTGTGTGGATTTAATTAAACCTTGCTCTAAATTACACAATATTTTACTGCTTTCACGACCATAAACTGGGTCGCTCGATTCGCACGTGATATTACGGGCTTCTCTAAACTTCTCTTTTATTAATTAATTGAAAACTATTCTATTGAAACCTTATGAAATCTCCGCCGAGTTTATAATTAATTTTGACTTCGATTTATAATTGACGAAGTTTTCAAATGTTTCTGAAACATTCAATCATAAAACCGTACCGAAATTATTTATGACACTAAAAATATAACTTCTATGATTGATCTCTCATTAAAGAGAACACATAACAATATTGATTAAGGGCTAATAAAATTTCAAATGACATTAAAGACCGGCTGGAAACTTGGAAAGTCGGTATTACTGCAACGTCTCAAAGTAATAAAACTGATAGGTTATTACCATCATCGTCTAGGACTGTGGACTGCAAACTGACTATATATCGACTGATGTAAACAACTTGGCTGATCGCCAGCCGCACAAACGACGGCTTGCTCGATTTATTTGTTTTCCATAGGAAACTTATTCCTTATTCATACGTACACACAACACTCGTCGATGAAAGTGAGACCGTATAGTTCCAATATTCGCTACGTGGTTGTAACGATTCACTCTCTCCAATTTAATATTAAAGTGTTTCCTTCTTTCTCTACATTTCTTGAATCTTGGGCATTGACTGTTTGCATTGTTTAAACGATTTTTGGTTGGTTTTCCAAGAGAAATTAACAAAATAATCAAAAGCATTTGTACTCATCAAATCTAAAATAAAAGAATATGTGCACCATTGTAATAATACCTTTACAACCTGTAAGATAAAAAAAAAACAAATTCTCGAATATCGTTCCCAGTTCAAAGACACGAATCTCCAGCGATGTCAGCACAGCGCAGGTATAAAACAGCTCCAATCAAGTAAAGCCTACTTCAAAAGATAACGAAAGATATATTTAATTGAATTTACCTACGCTGTGACAGCGCTGTGCTTGACGTCGAATTCGAAGCTTTTTATTACAGAATAGCATAGTATAATATGCTGGTGTCATATTTTTTAATGATTTTCATTTGATATTGACATTGGTCATATGTAATAAACCAACACCATTTTTTTAAATAAACCTTGAAACTGCAAGGTAAAACTTTCCCGTTATTTAATACAAGTGGCCGCCAGCGACTTCGTCCGCGTTTTCCATTATTTCTTCGCTCCTAATAGTTGCAGCGTGATGTTATATAGCCTAAAGCCTTCCTCAATAAATGGTCTATTCAACACAAAATGAATTTTTCAATTCCAACCAATCGTTCCTGAGATGAGCGCGTTCAAACAAACAAACTCTTCAGCTTTATAATATTAGTATAGATGTAAATATTTTACGTATAACAAATCAAATACTACAATGCCTTGCGATAAAAAGAGCCAACCAATTACATTTGTGATTAAGACATTCCACGCGTCATCGCATAGGCATTTTAATATCGGACTCGATGATACCTACTATGAATTTAAGAGGGATCCGTTTAATATCCATACTGTACGCTCGTCTTCATACGACACGTCATCGTAAAAAGGATTCTAATCTCTCTTGGAATTTCTAATCGGGTTATAGGCCAAATCCTTTAAGTCTATATGACGTCACAAGTAAAACTTTTTAAAGATTCCTTTATCGGCCTTTGTATACAAAAACTAACTCACAACTCGGTATGTTGAGGGCGTTAGAAAAATATAACACACAGGTAACTTACGAAACGGAGTGCTTATAGAAATAAAACTTTATTGTTGTTGTTTCAAGAACCATATTCTAACAAAACTTGTAACAAGTTCGTGTATAGGTTCGTATAGATTAAAGATCGATGCAGACAAGCGAGGGCAAGGGCCGTCTGTGCCTCCCCTAGTGAACCTCGAGGGGTTCCTGGAAAATCGGCTTCACTCAAAATAAAAGTCAAGCCTTACCCGTGACAAATACTAAAACAATTCGGCGTGAGTAAACCATGTATGTACTTAACTAAACAAAATATTAATGGAAGAAAACAAGTAAATTATATCAGATTTCGCTTTTGAACTTCGGTTCAAATGTAACTAATTTAACCTTGAACTAACTTCGTAATATGTGAAAGGTCGAAGGTATTTTCACGCAATATCTAAGAACTGTTTCTAGTGGGATCTAAAAATAGTTTTTAATATAGCACTTGCGCTGTTATTTGGTCAGTGTATTTGTTAACGGTATAAGGTAACAGAATTTAATTTCCATGATTCAAACGTAACTTTTATTTCATTTTTGTATAATTTAAAAGTTATATTAATATATATATATATATGTTATTTGTGATTGTAAATGACAACAATGTTATTTATTTAGTCATATCGAATAAGTTTCAAGAAATTTGATGCGTTTTTCACCTATGATGAGTGATGACTATAATAAATGCGCGTATACATTATAGGTATATGTATGTGTAATTATGGAATACATAATACTTATCCAGATAATTCTATTCTATCTCTATTTATAATTGATCTGTAAGATTATGTTTATTATAATAAAAAACATAAACATATACTATAAAAAATAAGTTCAAGACTAAAACTTACTATAGATAGATTACGCTCTAAAAAGTTTGTTACAAGCAATTTATTTCAAAGCAATAGCTATATTATAATAGCAATGACCAAAGGACAGCGTAGTCGTATGCCACAACAGTATGTTTTGTTAAAATCAGTGGCATACGATTACGCTGTCCTTTGCTTATTGCTTTTATACCCTCCTTTTCGCTTCGCCGTAGTCGGGTAATAAATTAAAAAATAATCCCTGAATCTATGTCTAAAACTCTTCTCCTGGTATTAAAATACATTTATTTATATGTAGAATATATTGTAAAGGAAAAAATTAATATAATTCTTAGGCGTCTCAAAATATATATAACCAGACCAGCTAGGAGTGGTCACGGGGTGTCAGTCCCTCGAGCCGTTAATCTCTAACGCAGTCCAACGAGTTTATCCTGGAAAACACGCATAGGGGTGATTCACCGCCGTAGGCGTGAGTAAGGAAGGTGGTATGAACAAATGTATTACTTATAGAATTACTCTGGAATTGTCTGTTGCAATATGTATGTATATAAAATATATAGTGAAATAATCAATACGTTTGGTAGGAATACCTACTCGAGAGCTAATGGACCAATCGGCAATGTCTTTTGTAGTCGAATTCAGTTATTTGTTTTTAATTGGAAAAATAGCAAGAAGAATACCAGTTACACATTTCTTCTCCTCGATTAACTGCTCCTTACTGGCAAAATAAAAAATGCGTGTAGCGTGATTTTAACCAAAACTCTGTCTAAATTTGTTGTCATACTTGAATTTTTCTGGAATTCAGTAGAATTGAAATGTATTTAGTACTCTAATGAAATGTATATATATATATACATTTATTAAGCTTTAATGATGACTTTAAGTCCTAATTAATGTTCATTTGACAATTTGTATTGATAATACCGTTGCTTTAAAAGGTTAGCGTTACTGGATGTTAGTCTATCAGATTAATATTAAAAAAGATAACTCAAAACGAAATAAAAAAAGGATTTCAAGTTTTTGAGATAAAAAGAGGTAGCCTTAGATTTCATCTTAGAAATCTACAACCTTCAAAAATAGATGGATGCTATAAACTTACAGAAAGCGGAAGGCTTTACATCCACACTCTTCCGACACAAAAGGGTGACCTGTTTTCTGCCTGTCCAGCTATCAATGATACTGACCATAAGTAAGCGAGCTCGTTTATAATGGACCACTTCCTGATATGCTCGACAGAGCTCCGACATTTTACAGTCATCTAACTAATGCGAGTTTTACGGAAACTAGAAATTATTTATGTAAAGAGGGATTTATTAATCTGTAGCTACTTATCAGGAGTTTAAGATGTGATTGTATAATTTCTGTTGCTTCGATATCATTTGAATTCTGTCTAGGATTTAGAACGGTGATTTCTAAACCGATTACAATAATCTCTATTTCTGTGACATTGACGCTATAATTTAATTGTATTAATAGAAATAAACCTTCAATAGAACATAAAGTTTCTGTACTTAACGATGTTAAAGCACAGTTATTTAGATTTCAAATAAAACTTATTAAACATCTTCGGACGCAGCGTCAAAAGCAGCCCGTCACAGCATTAGAGCTTTAATGAAATAAAACCCCTATAACCTTTTATGTAGGTTTTATTTTCTTAATAGCTATTTATTTTCTAACCTTGCTATTAATAAACAAGGTTTACCGTCAGAGTAAATTTATGCTAAAATTGCAATTTTAGTATTAGTCCAAATTCATATTATACAGATAATAAGCAAACCTAGTGCCTTCTAGGAGTAAATATTACTCCCGTAGAACCTTGTACAAAGTTATCCTTTACTAATACTAAGTGCAGTCTCAGCGTAAATTTACTCTAACGCTAAATCTGGTTTATAATTTACACTTATATTAACAACAACAATAACAACTCTATTTAATAGTTTAGCACTGTGTTACTATTACTGTGACATTTACTGTATCTTATAACAAAAATGTTTTATTAATTTGATAGGTGATAAAAGAAAACAATTTGTGTATCAAAGAAATATTGTTTTTGTGAGAAGGCGAAATACTGAACGGTGGTAGGACGTTTAATTCTCACAAACGATATTATACCTGTAAGTATCAAATTTTTCAAACACGGTGAGAATATGAAACAACCTTGTCGCACCAAAACTTGAAGGTTGAAAATTGAAGTTTGTATTTAGTTAAACTAGGTCTTACAACGATCAATAGACAGGTTAAATGGTATTTGGGTCAGACAGTTTTAAAATTTTCCGTCTCTTTTCATCTTAATAATAACTGTTAATCTTTTTATAAGTTTCGTGAGAACTGTTAGTGAGCATGATTGTGCGTTTAATTGAATAAAATAGACACGTCGTTGAGATTGAATAAAATAACTCGTGACTGAAAGTAATGACAAGTACGTCTAGCAAATTCTAAAAATTGTCGCTAATCTAGAGAGGTTAATTAATTTTGTAGATTTAGTTTTTAAGCTCCATGAGTTGAAAGCTATCATGCAACTGAATCACGGTGAAAACAAGTTAATATCGAAGCAAAAATGTAGTTAGAAGGAGCTGTTATTCAATTGGATGTTGCAATTACCGGCGCATGCAAGTAGCGCAATGCAGATATATTCTTTATACGAGAACATTATTGGTAAAACTTTATAAAATTATAAAACATTAAAAAGCAATTGAAAAAATACTAGGAAAGAGGATTAATTTCATTTAATACAGATTACACTGTAAGACATAAATGTGTAATCTTAAAAATGCTCAAAAACAAAACTGTCCCAGGTACCTGTTTGGACTCGAACATTCATAGTTTAAATTCACTAAAGATTAAATATAATGCTTAATATTTTCCAAACGAATATATTATAGTCTGCATTTAAAATATTAAGTATTAAAAGACAACGATACATATCGTTATACAAACACCGAAAGTCGCTGACCAGCCCCCCTCCCCCCCCCCCACTGTACACCTGGCTCTGGATCTGACTTTGATACGTAGATAACATTCATGGATATGATTTTAATAAAATAATAAGATCGAAAAATAATACATTTTCTAAATTTTTGTTTTCGTTCGTGAGCAAATGTAGTATGTCATGTTAATTAATACGAGTTATAGAGAAAATTATCCTTATTACCTCAAAATAGAGTACAAAGATATTTTTAGGTATTTTAGTATCAGAGCTTCGTAATACTGAATCTCTGTACTTAGCCACGTACGTATAACACATAACTAAAGAGATGACGTTTTAAAAGGGTTTCTTTTACAGAAATCTTAAATGCCATTGACAATATCTAATTTAAGTTTCTATATCAGAATGTAGTGTGTTGTGGTGGTTATAAATAAATAGACATCTTATGACCTAATATCCTACAATTTTCAATACTCTTAAAATGAAGATTATGACTCACATGTCTATACAATAACAGAGCAGCATGTTTCATTTGGCCACCGTTAGCACCTTGTGTCTGTTACCAATTTAAGAACTCGGTATTTTCCCGTTCGCCATATTCGATATGTGACATTTAAGTTTCGAATCGATTAAAATATCAATTATATTTTTTCAACAATTCCGTATAAAACTATTTTTAGTAAAAACTGTCGTCTGTTGCATCACAATGAGATCATTCGTTGATGGTTTGTTTAGTTTCGTTTTATCATAAAATTGCGACGATTCAGAAAACAGTGAAGAAATGTTTACAGATTACTTACGGTATCATCTCTACACACAGTATGTACAATGAAGTATCTTTTTTATTACAACATCTTTGACTGTCTCTTGTTCTGTTTAAAGAATTTCGCAATTTCACAAGAAAAATACAAGTGAATGAAAAGTAGAACAGATATGGTTTTTTATTAGGAAAAAAAAAAATTTTAACAATTTATTGTCATTTTACCATTGTTTTTAATCATATATTGATTTGGTATTCTGTGGAACCGCCGCTGTGGAACTGTAAGTTCTTATCCGAGAGTATTTTATATTTGAATAAAAACTTTTCTATAAGAAAGCTTGATGGCAGATAAAAATATATTTAAAAAAACTTTTTCTCCTAGGGAATGAAATGCTATTTTAGCTTCGCTTTAGAAAAACATTTTTTCAGCTTGAGTCTAGAGCATAATGCCGACATTACAATTTTAAAGTGTTTTCTATAAGGTGCATAATACATTAAAACATATTGATTATGATTGTGAATCGATTGTGGCATAATCGATTAATGTGAACACTTTCGCTAGAACTCTGTAAGAATGTGACGTGCAAACTAATGTGCGAATAAACGATGCGCGAAATGAGTGACAGGATAATGTCGAAAAATTATGCACCATTGTGACTTAGTGAATCGTGATACATTTGCTTTATGTAGATATAATATGAAGAATAAAGGAAATTCAGATCCTTTACAATTATTAGTATTTAAGAAGTGTAGAATATTTTTCAAATAAATGTTTCCAAATAAGACACGTGATCCTTGAAGTTTTACTATAGTAGTACTTAAAATAATGTAGTAAAATAATGTATAATGTAGTAGTACTTAATATAATTTGTAATAAAAGTGTACTAAGTTGTGGTGCAAGTATTAATTTTTGTATCATAGAATTTTTATAATTTGAGATTTTGTCGCTTTAAAGCACTTGGTGTGGTATTTTATACTTTATATCAGCATTTAATAAGGTTTCTTTTTTAATTTATATTAGTTATTGTTTATACGTTAAATCAAGCGTCGTAGCCGAGTGGTACACATGCCGATTTCAAGGTGTTTGTCAATGTAGTAATGAACTTTTCAAATATTGTCTTGGGTCTGGTTGTTGTGGTATCTTCGTTGTCTCAGATACTCCATAATACGGGGGCTTTAGATACTCATCTTGAAATCTGAGCAATGTATGTGATGTTGTTTAAATTTATTTAATATTTACACCACCGAAAGGTGCTCGTGACTTGTATGCTATAAAAGAACCGCTTCTGATTCAAATGCCAATAGGTACTAAGTTCAAAAATAGCAATTCACCTAACCTGAAATTCAATTAGACACAAACTTCACTTAATTTAACTTCACGTTAAATAACGTTCAAAAAATACTATATGATTTTATAAAATACTTTACCATTTGAGTTTAACATTAATGTAAGATAACAATATCGCTTTTGTAGTAGCTCTCTAGTCATTTTCTTTATTTGATATATTAAGGTCTGCTTGGTTTCATCACCAATATAAGTAGTACGATAGTCCAAAATAAGGTACGTCATTGTCGACCAAAAACAAATTGTTTCTTATGTACTTTATTTGCGATTTCATACTCGTAATGAGACCAAAAATACTGTTTTTCAGGAATATTTGGCAGTAAAATTTTCTAGGAAACATTATCTGCCTTATTAAATATCATAAGAAACTTTACAATTTTAAATAAAAAATATACAAAACAAAGTATAACTTAATCACATCTCACATAGCTTCTTGTATGCCTTCCTCGATACCTAAATAAAATGTATCTTTCGCTCTTATAAGGGTAACGTCGATCGAAGATTAGAGGGGTGTATCTTGAGAGGGTGACAACGCTTAACTTATATCCAAAGCCGTGATCGACTCATTCGTGGGTTACGAGAGATTTTAGAAAAAAACGTAACCGAATTTATTGGAGCATTAAGGCATGTTCATTGTGTTGGAACTTTTTTTGGTTACCGCTTGTTCTGCTTACTGGAGGCTGGAAATACTTTTGACGTGTAACCTTATTTATGGATTGAATTATTTAATAAACTTTTTGCGTGTCACTTTTCTCAGTGATATCATTATGCCAAGAAAAAAAAACAGTTTATACTTGATAGTATCATTCACATCTCATCGAGATACAACAAATGTTTTTATCAGGTCATAACGTAATCAGTAATTTATATAAATTAACAAACAATAACAAGTGTCTACATCCAATATGTTATATTAAAAAAATTGTTGCTTATAGCAAAATACAGGACTGAGGAATTATTTAATTATAGTAAGATATCAATGATTTTTTATGACTTATTGAAATGAAAAGGTTTATCTCTTGTATCACCGAGTATATTTGGTAAATTATTATATAACATTTCGTTTAAATACGATTATTAACACATGTGCTTAATACTTGCTAAAATCCCAATTCATAAATCATTTGAAAGTACGTTTATGATTGTAGTTTGAACAAAGTTGTATAAAGAGTTTTATCAAACAAAACAATACTGAAGAACAATGCTACACCATATAGATTGCCTCGCCTTCGTGGTTCAAAAAACATAATTGCTGTTACGAGTGTTATGTGAACAATGGGAGTCTGTTGGAATATACCAATAAAGCCACCACCTTATCAATATGCCCATTCCAACTACTTCCGAGCGATGACATCTATTGTTGTCTCAATTCATTCATAAAAGTAAATTACTGATTATCTTTTGAATTTAAATGCTGAATACATTATGTACTTTTAAGTATGTTGGTATGCGGTTTTCTTCACTAATTTAAATAGGAAAGTCTGACAGCCAGATGCACAAACGTCCATTAAAATTGTCTTTTGTTTAAGTGACATTACCGATACAAATTTGACATTCATCAAAGTTTAAAGGCATCGTTAAACCACATTGGCCTAAATAACTAATTTAAAAATCTATCACAATTCCTTTCAAACGTATAGTGGTTGTAATGGCGATTTATAGAATTGTGTAACTTTTAAAGTTGTAACTTTAAATGATGTTTAAGTTTGAACGGACGAATGATGATTTTGCTTTGACAATTCCGATTAACGTCCACTTGCAATTGCTATCGTGTCAAATAGTTGTAGCTTGAAGTTCGTGAATATATTTCAAATGTCATCTTCAAAGTGATTGTGGCAGATTTTAAAATTAAACAATTAGGCTACAGATAATGTTAAACCTCCCGTTTATTGTAAACCTTGATGCGTTGAAATTAGAGATTAAATCGATCACGAAAATTTTGTTATTGTATGATAATGTGCAGCTGTGTTTTATGTGCGGAAAATATTCTAAACTATTAGAAAAAAAAATAGAAAAATAATGGTATTTTAACAGCTGCATTATGATGCGTATAGTTTTCGGCATCCCATATGGCGATACCAATGGAGGATAAGCCGTAGTTGATTGTGTTTATGATAGTGATGAAACGCGGCCGGCCTCGAGATCGTCAGCTCCACCAATTGGAGGCCGCCGGGACAAGTCATCGCAATTTAAATCATTAGACCTAAAGCGGACTCCACACTGGGCCTCCGGTGCTAATAGCGTATGAAATCGTACGGTCATTGCACATCGCAACGTTAAAAGCTTAGCGGTGAACAATCTAATGGTACTTTTGTTAGACACTGGGTTATAAATATTCAGAACGGTATACCGTAACGGGAAGGAAAACAGATTCAAATAATATGCATAGTACTAAAATTATGAAACTAAATTAATATAATTTATAACTCATGCTGAGCTTAGCTAGGCTTAAAAATAAAAATATAGTACCTATATAAAAGTTTTTCCCTTTTTCTATTTTTTGCTATTAACATGACAGGGAATCGAAGTCATTATATCGAATATAGTAGACCTGACAGGTTAGTTATAGGTATACAAAGATCGTAATAGGAATTTTTGTATTAGTTGTATATGTTCATACATTGTTATCGTTGCCGCCTTGAGAACAGAAGCCATATTACTTTTAATTAAAGAAACTATCCAGATATTTGTTATTGCGAACCGACGTCTGACACATAATGAAATATTACAATTAAAACGTATTCTATACCTATATGTATAAATAAACTTTATTCGAATGCGATTTACTGATTTATTTATTTGTCTGTATTTGCCCTTTTGCTTGTCCTTTTAATGCTTTTATTTATCTAGGGTAAGTGCACAAATTAATATTATAAGTAATTTTTAAAGGAAAATTTAAAGGCCGTAAGCGAAAGTTCTAAGTAAAGTATGATACTCAATTGATTCGACATATAACTAGTTATACTGTAATGTAAGATTAGCATAATTTTGCGCTATGAAAAATGTTTGAGTTATATGATTCAGCGAATGCCCGATTTCTTTGAACTCGTGATGTTAAACCAGCTGTCAAGGTTTTAATGAAACGACGGTAAAATAAAAAGTCGAATTGAGTTGTAAAGTGTGAATGTTTTATTTACCATTCGGGCGATAATCGTTGAAGCTCTTGATCCGCATTTTCTTTTCTCAATGTATCCTTTTTGAGTTTTTGTAACTAAAGGTCCACTATCACAAGATCCACCTTCATATCACTATACACTTTGACACAGTGAGAATGAAACCTCACATTTTGCGTCTACAATCGATTTGTGTAGTCAAAAAGGATACAAGTTACTTAGAAATATTACATTAACAACCACTTTTCACATTGTTTTTCCATAACAAAACACAAGTAAAAACACTGTAAAATAAATATTAGTTTATTAAATTTATTAGATAGGATAAGGGTTACGTGTAGCCGCCTATCGCTTGATTTGACAGCTGCAAGCGCGCTATCCCGAATTCCAGATACAAATATTAGTTAGGCGCTCCGCGTGAATGAATAGCCGTGTGCGAAAGGGATATCATACGCTCTGAACACAGTTACAAAGGGGAACGAGTCTGGATCGAGACGGGACATAAATAGAATGGGATTAATTGAATTATACTACGACCGAACCAGCTTGAGTTTTGATATTCTAAAAAAGAAAACTAAAAAATGTTGCGTTGATTAATGTTGCAATTTTATAATTCTTTCCGCGTTCGTATTGCAACGTGTAATGCTAGAGTAACCACTGTTATTAATTTTCTTTATTTTCTAAGTATTGAAATCAGATAATTTCAACATTGAATGCATTGTCGAATCAAGCGATAGAATTCACTGTATGATTAAGAAAGTGCAAAATGCATTTCTTATTGTAATTATGTGGAATAATAGAACTGACGTTGTTAATCGGATCACGACCACGGCACCGCCGTATAAACCGTCAAACGCGCAGGCGCAGCGCGTGGAACTGACGTGCGCATGCGCGCGAACTTCAGACCAGTCGTACGTCACAATTTTAGTAAAAGGCGGGAGGGTGAACACGTTTACTTAAACGACAAAAATCGTAAATATGCACTTTAAATTAAATTCAAACTCGAAAGCTATTAATATTATAACTTAATTTGTTGAAGGGCGTAACGGGAAACAGCTGGTTTAGAATAAAAAATATTACGACTGACTTTATTACTAAAACAAATTACAGATTTATAGTGTTCAAAGTATTTAATTACTTTTATAAAAGAAAATTGCTAACTTCATGCCGCCTTAGGTACTGACTCTAAATAAGACCTATTAATTTTCACCACTCGAGTGCTATAAAGCAAATATAATAGTTTAATTGACACTTTAATTAAAGTTCGGCACCGTTCGATCAACCTCTATGACAGCATAGAGCTTCAATAAAACAAAACCTTTATTACATACCTTTTAAAGAATATTATATTTGATTGTAACTATGACAGTGCTGCAATATTTTTCTTCTTCTTAGATATGGTTATTAGTAACCAAGTAGGTACGGCTAAATTATCTCGAACTAACATATAATACTAAGCTTCCAGAATTTTAAGCATACTTAATGAAAACAATAATATTATATATTGAAATAAGTCAAGCAAATCGGTAAGCAGATCGAAGATTTGCCGATCCTAATGGGTGTTTACAAATGTTATCCTAATAAAACTACTTATTGAAAAAAAAACACTATTGCATTGGTTTGCAAATATAAAAAATAGATTTACGTGCAATTCACTTTCCTCTGATCCCATATAAGCCCCCGTAGAAAAAAGAGAGGACCTAAGAAGTGACTAAAGATTCATTTTCCTTATCAGGTGTGGAATGATGGAATCCTAATAAAAAATAATTACTGTGAATCAGTTGCCTCATTTAACTTGGCCGATTTGGTAGTTTTTGTTGTACTCTTTTGTGTCTGATCATGACTTATAAGTTAAAAAAAACACAAAATATTTATTTATCAATAAATAAATTATGTAGCTCGAATCGCAGGTGACAATCAACTAAAATATAAATGGTTATACTTTATCTTACTTTCGTATTTTTTTTACTTTTAATTGTAAGTACTAAATATAAAGGTTCACTGTGTTTAAAGCACACCCGTGGAGAAACATTATAATAAACTGTATATTTATCTTAAAACAACTGCAAAATATGTTCGTACAACAACTTTCATAGTGAGATACATATATAAAGATATCATCGACCGCTCCGAGACCTAAATTCTAAAACATCAAGTACACAGGCTAAAAATGTAACGGTATATTTGCCAAATCAGTCATATTATGTTTGCGCTAAGTGAATGACCCCATCGGAGACATCGCAAATGACCGCGACACCGAATCTGAAATTTTTCGGTATTTCGCACCTTCAATTTTGAATTCTTTGTTTTTATTCAGGTAAACAGAATAGGTATCTGTGATAACGGAAAAATACATATAGATAAGTAGTCTATTTAATAAAGGCAGTAATTTATCGAAGACAAAAAATAATTAATATCGATAGTAAGTGAGGCATTATTTACTTTCGCAATAAACATATCGAGTATCTTAAATTAAGAACACCAATTATAAATTCATTTCTCCAGCAAAGCTTTTCATCTCCTTTCCCACAAGAAATGTTTTAATTCTTAAGTTCAAAAGCAAAAATAACAATGTAAAAACTATAATTTTACAAAAAAAGGGAAATAACAACAATAATAATAATTCTTTCTGAATCACACACGTAAGAGCTATGTAGGTATTTAATTTATGATAATTATTGTATACCTATATATTAATTTAAAAGCAGCAATTTAATACTAGCGCCATCTAGTCAGTCGGTGACATAGCACAGCACACTAATCAATAATATAATAATATTTAGTCATTGGGGCATTACAATGTAGTAACTGTAGCTTCTAATAGATGTCGCCTACAAAAATAACTTAACGTTAGACTTTCATACAATTACACAATCATCACGATCACGACATCTGTGACCTTGGTTACTTAATACTTTATACAGGTAAATAAAACTTGCGTCAACTAGAAAAATCGATGCAATTTATTATACAAAAAAAATCTAACTCGCCTTTTTTTTACACATTTTGCTTAAATGTTTTTGATACTAAGAGATATTGTTTTTTAATTTTTAAACTATAAAAACAAGACCTTTAATAGCTTTTAGAAACATCTCACCAGTCTGCTTTCTTTTCCTTCGTCTCCATTGACGTATTGTATTATCATCATTACCAATATCATCATTTTCTTCCAAATCATCACTTTCATAAGTATTTTTAGCTATTTCAATGATTTTCTCAATTATACACAACACTAAAGCGATCATATTTTCAACTTTGACAATCAAACACTTTTTATTGTCTACAAAAAAAATTACGGTCTCTTTTTTCTTCTTTTCGTCTTCAGCATTGCTTTGTTGATCACTAACCTATTGTTTTTGCTTTCTATATGTGATTTTATTAAAATTTCCGTAAGCACTTTTAAAATTCTCATAACCTTAACAATCCTTGACGTTACTGACTCGATCAACACTTTTTTTGTTTTCTTTACACACGGCCGATAGTGGTTAAATAGTTTATCATATGGGTTATCAGCGTCTGTAAGTTGTTAAGAGGCAAGTGTATGACTGACGAAGATACACATGACACTCCGAAGTCTCTACGTGATTTCTAAACATGGTTATAAATACACATCGTGTAATCGAGAAACAGGTTGCACTGTAAGCAATGTGGGCTCTAGTTTTTTTGGACATCTGTTTGTTCCTCTCTACTCAGAACTGACTGATTGCAATTCGATATCACGGAAAATAATGAACTCTCGAACGATAGTTTATAAGAACATAGCATACAATTTTAATTTCTATACAGAAACATAATATATGAAATGTAAGTTGTTTTTATATCTTTAGAATCTTATCATATTAGTTTTTCGAGTATTGATTATAGTTGTAATGTTAATGTTTATCTGATGAATTTGTAAATTGATAAACTTAGATAATATCGGTGGTTGTGGATCAACTCTAAGATATAAAATCCACGCGATTATATCGCTCACTGAATAGTACAGTGGCACAACTCAAAAACCATTTTTTCGATAAAACGCCACAAAATTGTGGTGGCATCCCATAGATAATTTAAAGAAAAAATAAAAAACTTAACAGTAATAATATAATGCAAATGATTTAACTGTTACGCTAAAAAAAAATGATTTTCATAATTATAAATATATTAAATTTTCATAACTTCGGAGAGCGTTTCTCGAAATATGGTTTTTGAGTTGTGCCACTGTACTATTCAGTGAGCGATATGATGGCATTGGATTGCTTTTTTTATACTTTTTTGTGTAGAAACTTAATTAAGTAATCTGAAATTCGAATTAGAGATATTTAACCTTATTTAAGGTAGGTACAAAAAAATATAAAAGGTTGAAGTAGGTAAAACTCAATGTAGGCTCAAATATAATTACTACGCAGTAGGATACCTTCTCTATTGATAGTGATAGAGGAGAACTTCATTGTGAGATGTTAACTTACACTGACTTAAAAATACACTTACCCAACATTCTATTGACTTCTTTTTCAGTCATCATCATCATCCGTGTTTTTCATGATTTTACACTGGAAAAAGATAAATTTACTATTAAGAAAATCAGTCTAAGAAAATCTTATTCAGAATAATAATGTTATAAAAAAAATTCGGCAAATATTTTATTATTATTTTAAAACAGATATAATTGTATTATCATCGCCGGATAAGTATAGAGCTTCACAGACAACTTTTTAAATATTTCTTATGTCGCTGTTAATTTCTAAATCAGGCCAATTCCTGGTATAAGGATAGGTACTCAGAGATTGCTAATTTTATTCCAAATCACGTACCGTAGTATCCTTGCTCTCAGCTCCGAAAGTATGTACAAGCACCACAATCAACAGTATACACTGAACAAATCAATTATAATCAACTATATAACTTTAATCTAACTTTTATATACAATAATCACATGTTTTTCACTTAGGAAAAGGAAATTATTGGCGAATTAAAAGGAAATATTGTAAAGATTTTCCCGACTGGGGCAGAGACATCTCACCAAGGGTTGGAAAGCGAACCCCACGGAAATGCACGAGCGTTCCCGATGTCGGCCGAATGCAAATTTTTTCCAGGTGCGGACTTAGATAGTGACCTCTTTAGAAAATGAAGACCTAGGTATTTTGGTGCTCCAGTTAAGTAATTTTAATACAAACTCTTATTCTATTTAAAGAAAAATAGTATTTTTGTTTAAAACTGTGAAATTACTGAAGGATCTTTTTTTACTATCCACCTATACTACGCGGTAACATAAGCTTTTTCACAGAAATAGCCTCCGCTTAATAGTAAATGTGAATAGATATATATATATTTTACGTCTAACATAACATTTGCGAAAAAATGGCTTTAACAAGTAATATTCAAAAATGTCAAAGAATACAAATCTGCCACCGTCATGTTATACTTATTTTTATTCAGTTATAATATTTACCTTGTTTTTCTAAAAGATACGTCAATCACAATCATGTAATAATAGAATATCATAAATTCGGTCTATTTGGTCCTCAAAGTATATATTCAGATAACAATTTAATAATAGGAAGTATGGCTTTTGGCAGTTTTAATGATATGAATTTTTTAAACTTCCAATTATTTTATAATCTAAAAAAACAACAGGGGATTAAAAGTGAGATATTTTTCGAATTGGTGCTTAATACTTAGACAGTAATATTAATATGATTTTGAAAAAAAAATTCGAATACCCAATACCGACCCTGTAAGGCTACTGCCACCCTGCAGTAAGGTCGTCGCCATATTTTTCACGCATGCGCAGTAATTTTCTCATACAGAGTAATCACTACACAGCCTACATAGAACATACGCACATGTTACCAACTGTAAATTATTTAACTTCCAATTTAAGTGATTTTATAACAAATAAGCATTATATGATTTAAAAACAAACTAAATACGTTCGAATGTCAATGAAGTTACGAATTTTATTTTAAGATTGCGTGCGCAACCAGTGACGTTGTCGAGGGCATAATGGGATCAATATAATGACGTCACACCATTGAGCTCCGTAAATTGCATTCCTTAATCCTGAAATAGTTGATTTTCTATTAATAGAGCCGATCATTTATTACCTGTTGTTGATAGTCTAATTTTAAAAGACAATTTTGCTATAATGGATTGTAGCTGGATACAATAAGCTTTTCGATTTTTGATAACACTTAATTTCTCCGTCTATTTTAGTGACTCAGAAGTATATTATACCCAACATTTGAAACTAAAGGAACGCTTCAATAATCAATTATTGAATACATAAATAGTCCCATAAAATAATTATCGTATCATGAACGTGAGCGAAAGGTTACTATTGCTAAAGGTCACGCGTTTAAAAGGACTGAAAAATGTACGCGTTTCAAAGGGTGCATAGAAATATAAGAAAGAACATAAGTATAAAAAAAATACGCCTGTATATTTAGAGAAATTATTTTAGTACCTAACTATAATTTTTTGTTTTGCAACTAAATTCAGGTAGGTATCTTTGGTGGATAGCGATAACAGATCTAGATTGTAATTACAGGTATATTACTTGTATGCATAATATATTTTATTTATATTTCTTAAGCAATTTCATAATTAAGTTGTAATAATGTAGAGAATGGAGCTGTTATTTATAATTTTCTTATAGATGATAGATTTTCTATTGATCTGAAAGATTCTATCTTTGTTTACATTGAAACAGGCTCTAAAAGTATTGGACCGATTTTAAAAATCTTTCACCCACAGATTATACGCGAGTGATAAATGCTATAATTTACGCGGTAGAAGTCGCGGGAAACCGACTAATAAATATACACAATGATTACAGATCTAGTGTGAGTCAGTTTTCAACTAACGTAGGTGTAATGAGTGGTTCGCCCTACAATAAGCCCGTTTGTTACATCAAGGTCGACTGTTTAAGAAGAAGCGAGCCTTTTTTAACGAAACTAAATCGTATTGCAGCTAAAATAAAAACGCACTAAAATGCACCCTGTTTTCAACCAACCATGCGTAGCTGAGGACATACCATCATTTGGAGAAAATGTTGGATAAATATATCGATGGATTTACTGTTTGCAATTTTCAAAAGCTATCAAAATTTTGCTGAGATATTTATAAATCTTATTCACTTAGCTGGTATTTGCCTTCAATGTTGGTATTCTATAAAAATACTGACAACACAGGTTTAACTTCAATGTTGTAACAGCGCTGTTCGACGTTTTTCGTTAAGAATAACCGCTTTATAAAAAAAATACTTACTCTATTTAATACTTTTATTTGGATAACCTCCGTAATTTAACAGTGTCATTGCCATCTCTAAGGTTTATTAAATGATTTTAAGGCTCGGCTCACTTTCGTGATTCCTTTATTATTTCAAATTTCCATAATAGAAACGCAGTTCTTAACTTGGGGCTTGAGGTCCTACTACGAAGATAGAACGCGATAACTAGAAGATGTTCATCGTTTGCTCTACAATAGAGCGTCGATTATTGAACTAACAACCACCCTCCGATTTTTCCATCCTCTGACTTTTCTGATATTTGGATCATATTTACATAATTAATGTCAGCAGGTCATAAAACGAAAAAATGCGTTTTTAAAATGAAACATAGCTATTGTACTAAACTTTAAGCTTACTCTTAGGCAATTTTACCCACACCAGAGGCCCCGTTTACATGGTAGAAGTCGTTCGGTTGATCAACGTTTGAAAAATCGACATTTAATTTTAGACTTTATTTTTAAGCTTTTATAAATAATATATTCAATTGTGAAGTAAAATAAATCTACAATCGGCAACACATCAGCTTATCTCCACTAATTTTATAAAGATATAGAGTTTCTAACTTCGTTTGTTTGTAGGGGGTAATCTTCAAAATTACTGATACAATCGTGAAAATTCCTTCAGCTACGAGAAGCTACATCAGACGCGGGTATTAAAGGCTATAATTTACGCAGGTAAACTCGTGGAAAAAACCTAGTCTATAATAAAACAAAAAATATATTTACTAATGAAATCTACTGTGGAAATTTTGTTCTATACTGACATATGTTAGGTATGTTATCATATTTACTATTATTATTATTCGTGATTTCTCAGCTTGAAGCTTTATGTTATAACGGGCACTAGCCAAGTTACTACCGTATTCAATTTCTTAAATCTTTTTCATGTTATTATTATTATATTTATTTTGTATTGCAAATTCATTAATAACCTAAACATTATCAGAGGTTTAGTATTATGATAATATAACTGATTTAACTTTAAGAAGACAATATCTTTATCTTTTTTATCCTTATTTTTCATTATTTCAATATGGTATGCCTTTGTGTTTTTATTGCGACATATTCATGTCTTATACGTATATGGCTCTACCAAGGTTGCTCGCACAAATGGATGGTATTACCATTCAATGATAATCGTCATTGCAGACATCACACTACGCCCAGGGACCGAGGGAGTTATAACAATTAGAAACCAGTAAAGAGAAGTCGAGAATATTAAGAAAACTAATCTATTTGTCAATGTAGTGCTGATTCATTTGTAGCTTATAATAAAAAGGTCAATAGCACTTCTTTTCGATATGAGAATGATCAGTTAGTGAAATATTTAAAGTGTATTTGATAAATTAATTATATTTGGAAATAAAGCATAAGTTTTACAGGCATTTTACAGGCATTTTACAGGCATTAGATAAATTTTACAGGCATTTAAGGTAACGTTGAGAAAACGTAATGGAAAATTACTGAAATAATAATTTCATGAATTTTAGTTTAATTTTTTGACGGTATATATGATATTACACTGCATTATAATACTTTCTGTTAATGTAGATAACAAGACAAAAACTACGACTCGATCTAAAAGCCAAGAGGCCAAGAATCAGTTTGAAGAGGGTACGACAGAATGTGTCGCAACTAATACTTCAGCTCGATGCTATAGACAATTTTGAACAGGCCATATTATCACAGAAACTTTGCCACTAATTTATTAAAAAAGAACATTATTTTTATAAAAAGATACATTGACATTGTCAAAATTTTACAAGTAACTTTAAGTGTAGTAAGCGGTAACTAATTTCTAACTGCTATGTTAGTTTGATATACACAGGAAACTTTCAATATTTATTAATAAGTTGTATATTTTTATAATTTTCTTGTTTATTTAATAAGAGAATTTAAAATGAAGTGCTCGTGTTTCATTATATTTTTTTTGTCATAAAATGATATGATTTCTTCTTACGAAAAAATATTTTAGGTCAAATCTAACACCGGTTTCTAATGCAATTGTTTTGATTTAAAAACAGAAGAAATAGTTTAGTAGAAACACAAATAAACCATAATTATACACAATTGATAATTCACAGTCACTAAAATACTTCACTTCCAAACTTTTTTGAACTACGTACTGCTTGCAGCTGAAATATTCCGCGCCGTCTAACCGATTAAGGTCGTTTTGCAAGACTGAATTAGTTTCAGTATTATATAAAATTGTTTCTTAAGCATTATTACTTTAGAATTCATTTTCCTGTATAAAAACACTTCCGCCTGTAACTTGGTTGATACAAAACTTGTTTTACAGACACAGATAACGATTTCAATTAAAACGAATGAGGGATCATAAATATTAGTTAGTAATGGATACTAACTGAAATACAGACATTCGACTAACTGATAACCATAAGTTTTATTTTAGTATTTTAAGGAAATATATTTCTTTATAATTTAATTATCTAAAACAAGTTTTGTTTGTTCTAGCTATCCCAAAAGGAATTTTAAGTTCAAAGTTTTCGAAATGCTGTTGTTAATCCACTGTACTTTGAGTCAATTTCGAGTTGCTTGAATAAGTACTGTAAAATTGTCTGCAGTGCTATTCCGCAAAATATTCAATGAAATAAAACCTTCATTATAATTTGAAGAAGGCTTAATCAATTAACCTCCATATTATGACATCGCTGAGCTTGACGTCGTAGAATAAAACACTAGACTAGGGATCTGGGCATAATTTAATATTTTTTTAAATGCCATTTTGAAGAACAAGGGTGCGGCCGTCTTTCTACTATCATGATTCTAGCCATAGGATACGACATCTTATCGATATTATGCCGATGTTTCGTTTCATTTTACTACTTTGACATTTACTTTAGTAATGACGAACGAACGATAAAGAATGATGATTATGGATTCCAAATGTATCCGACAAAAGACTTGTCAAAGTAGTGGTGACACGAGACAACATATCGTCATAACATCGCTAAGATGGTTAGAATCATGGCTAGAGAGTTAGGCGATCGTAACCCTGTCGATTTAAGATATCCAATTCACAAAAAGTCTAAATATCTGCATATGTAGAGTATAAAGATCTAATTGTCAAATACGCATTAAGTAACAGTCTAAACTTCGCTTCCGTATTATTCTATTATATTGTAATATTATTAATACATCTCTTACATCCATTAGAATCTGATTTGATTGAGCTGATTATTTTAAATTATCACCTTTAGTAAGCTTTAGGCAAACCATATTCTCTCACTTTGATTCTGAAAAACAATTATTACTATTTGAAAGAACAATCCAAAGATATGCACCATCAAAAAATCTCATCTGCACACTGAACAAAAAGCCAAAGAAATATTTCTTAAAACTGCTAAAAGGCCGATGAAACGTCACACATCACCATGAAAAGATTCGTCAGTTTTTATTGACGTCACTATATTAAAAAAGGTTTCATTCCAGTCGGTTTTATTACCTAACGTGCGTGTTACGTGTAACTGCATAACGCGAATAATATACGCGCACCGCGCACTAAACAAGATGTCCAACTGTTTTATTTTAGAGCTAAGGCCGTGAAAATTGCTAAGGTGGTACGCCTATACAAACCTGATGAGCGATGTACAGTGTCGTACATTGACTGTGACTCTTTATAATTAATTAGCGTACCGATTTAGTTTAACTAAGACAAAGGTGCGTGAAATTGATTTTGTCCGCTCATTATCATTCGAACAAAGGGATCATAATTTACGGTTTTGTAATTCGAAAAGAGCGAACTTTCATTATTTAAATCAACAATATGTAGTGAGTATTGTTTGTAATACATGTGTAATGCAAATTTTCAGTAGATTGGAATATTTGTTAGGAAATATATATTTTTAGTTACCTTTTGATTCTGATGACTGATTCTGATTCTAGTGTTCATAAACGAAAAAAAAAACATCTTTCATCTTTATTTAAAATTTAAATATTTTTAAAAATATTTCTTTCGGCTGTTTGGGTGGATTGCCTGATAATTGATGGAAGTACGCTCTGTAGTAGAGAAAAAGTAACAAGTGCTTGAAAAATTCGTCAACCCTGTTAGTTCCTGGGTTACTCAGTGGTAAGAGCAGTTGCCCGGATTGCGAAAAGTCATGGGTTCGAGTCCCATTTCAGAGTGCCAGGGACAAAGAGGATTTTTTAAGTAATTTTCATTAAGAATTTATTTATTGTCATAGCGTTGTACATTTCAAATGCTTGTTAGAAAATATAAGTTTTATGTCTCAATTCTAATGACTACCCGTGTCAATAAACGAAAAACAACTAATATTTTCTTTTTATTTTATAAAACTATAACAACTTGTTTATTACTGAAGTTTTTTATTTGCGCTCTTTTTATGCTGATATTTTATCTTCCACTGACGTTAATAAGTAATAATGTGCAAACTAAACTCAACAATGAGCTGTATAGAGTATTCTTCCGAGCTTTGTAAGGATGCTTCGCACGAGGTAATAGATTTTAAGTTTTTCTTAATAATCTTAGACTCAAAGTTATAATTATAAATAATAACAAAACAGATTGTAGAAGACGTCTTAACCTTTTTGATATAACTTTAATGTATTACTAATGAGCCGTTACCGAGAGAATTCGATAGCACATTAAAACAGTCTACAATTAATGATTTTTATCACAATAATGTTGTGTCTTCCTTAATCATCCATAAGGAAGACCGAGCTCCTGCAGTGGGGCCGTGAAAGGACTGTTGGCGATGTTGATCAACATAATTATATCCTTAAGTTATATGTGACATATATGTTTTATATAAATATAACTTATAAAGGCTGCTCTACATACGACTTTAACCGAACTGATTTGAGTGATATAATGCCCTTAAGTCACGATGATAGGCAACTCAAATCGGTAATAGAGATATGCAGCCGATATCCACGGTGACTTAGCGGAAAAGTAATTTCCTCGAACATAGCAGTAGATATAGGTTTGAATTTTGGCTTTTTTTAACTATAAAAATTTTGATTTTACATGTTGTAGTAAGTAGCAATTTAATTAAATTTTACTTTATAGTTAAGCCATAATAAGTTGTGATATCATCGACAAAACAATATTCTAACTTTTGACGATTTCATTTAAGACTAACAGTTTTCCAGCGACTTTGCCTGCGTATGAAGAAGCTTTCCGAGATGAAATAAGTTCGGATCAGTATTTCCGTAGCTTACCCCATAGAAACAAACAAAGTTAGAAACTTTACCTCTTTATTATATCAGTATAAAGAGGTTAGGTATCCTAATTTTTTTTTTTGGCTAGTTAAAAATTTCGCCAGTAAATTAAAGCAGTAAATTTTTCTTAAGGTTGCTATTTAAAAGTCATGGTTATAAGTATTGAGATAAGGTGCAGGATAATCATTAATGTCGGTTTCACTTCATCATATTATCAATTCAGGAATAAAATCTTTAGATAGGTTAACAAAATCATATTTTCATGATAGATTATCGGATACATGATACAACCCATTTCAAGTTTATTAAGAATTCTCGAAATCAAATTCAATATCGTTTATTCAGCCTAGGCAGTGAGTCTAGAGTATTACAAACACTCGTGAAAGTCGAAAGCTTTGCGATGGGGAATGGCGGGAGACTTGTACTGAAAAGAACTGGTAAGGAGCTCAGCAAGGGCTGCTTTTCCCTGATTTTTTTTTTTTTGATACAAAGAATCCAAATAAAAAGTTACTTCATCAGATTATGGAATCGTTTTCCATTACAGCAATATCAGAATAAATAAAACAGATATTTTTTGATGATCAACTTATTATGCTGAGTCAAACATAGACTCATTGATAAATAATTATATACAATACGCACAATAAAGAAAATGGACAAATTGAGTAGTCCAGAGCAGACTCACCTCCATACGCAACAAGCGTTCACGAGCATGACGCATGAGCAAACCATCACTGATATATATCTTGCTACGCTATTTACAAAAGTCTATATCTGTAGTACAGTCAACAACACGTCAGGTAATTCAAAACTGTCAAAGTTCTCCACGGGATGGTGAAAAAATACTATTTCAGGTTACTCCGTGTTTCGGAAGGCACATTAAACCGTTGGTCCCAGTGCATTTGCTGTCGTTAATACCCACTAATCCGCATTGGGCCAGCGTGGAGCGTCATGGCCCATCCTCCTTAACGATCCATAAGGTCAACGAGTTCTAAACAAGCTCAAAATATTTACTTCTCATAAAAACCTATGCATTTTCAAATCGTATTTTTATGAAGTTTGTATGTGATATACATCACGTAGCGTATTGTTTAACAGAATTATTATTAAGATACGCTTCGATATGTGAACGAAAAGTACCTAGTTAGATAAGTACTGAAACTACAGTGTTACATATACGATGACGTCATCTCACAAAAACATCACATATCAAAAATAAAAGATCAGGTTCGTGAATCAACGTGTTAATCTTAACTGACAATTATGAAACTTAATGAAAAACTATTGGATAATGGTGAAACCGGTAAGGAAACAGTTTTTAAATCTTTAAATTATAGTATTAAACACGCTAAAATCATTCTTATTCTTAACCAAATACGACTTGAATCAGAATAAACAAAAAATAAATACGTAAAGATTCTTAACATCTCTAAAGTTATTTGAAATACGAATCCGAGTCGTATTAACAGCGATTAGGACTAACATTGCATTAGAATTAAGTCACTTCACCTCTGTCCTTTTGTCTGTACTAATCCTCACCGACGATAAAATCCATTTTCGTACTGTGTTTGATAGTAATCATTCGTCCTTTCAAAACTGATAACGTTATCTTGAACCATTCAATTGAATCAATCAAGTGAAATTGACCGTAACGAACTTCGACGATACTTTTCATCCTTCATCTACCCATAACCTATAATCTCTCTCTAGTACATCATCCCTGGAATGAGACATGTTTTTAAGTAGTATACTTAGTAGACTGTTTGATTTGCAACATAACATTATCTTATCGTCCACTAGTAAAAGACTCTTACTGCCATTCACACGTGTCTGCCGGTCGTGCATTGACTTTCGTTTTGTGATTTCAAATGTGATATAGTTTATTAAATTAATATGGGTGAAGGTTCAGATATTAATGAAGTGCAAAGATTGAGGTAAGTTTTATAAACAATCCATTTTTAATTAGTTTCTACTTTTATAATAATAATACAGCAGAGTCGTTTCAAAATCGACAAAAATTTAAAATTATCGTAAAGTATCGTTTAGATATCATTAGTATCGAGGATCACATGCTTTTAATAATTTAAATAATCTTGATTGTCACTTGTGTACAAATAGGTTATCGAAAATTTGTTATAGACTGAAGTAGTAGATGTGTAAACTAGTTTATTATCATAACTAGACCAAACATAATTGACATTGTTACAGATTTCGTTTTCACTTTAGATGCTTTATTTAAATGAAATTCGATTTAGATTCAGGAATGGTGATTGTTCCTTTTGTTAACTCAATTAACTCTTAATCATATCATACTCATATTGAAAAACAAAATAAGGGCATATTTGAGTTGTTTTATCAATATGTAAATATGTGCTCTACTAATACAACATGTATTAATAAATATTTAAATAATAATAAACTTACTTAGGTAGATAATAGTAAACTAGACTACATTTAATCTTGTCAATCTGCATTTTTGATTCTTCAAATAACTAAGATAATTATAATACAGCACTTATAGAGAAGTACAATTATATTTAATTGATTACATGTGACCACGAAATAACGTGAAAACAAACCCAAATTAACAATTTAGTTTAGATTGTGGTACAACAGAATTAGCACCATTGGTTAACTCAGAAGTATTGTTATCACCAATATTCTAATTATGATGTCTGTGGATGTATTATGGTTTTTTTAATCAGACAGTTTCTTCTACCTTCTTCGTTTTTGTATTATTACATGTTTAAATGCCTGGAATCATTCTGGCTAGGTTGTGTATAACAGTTTGTTCTCTTGCAATTTTTTTTAGCTGCCAAAACTAGAGCTTCTGTGCGAGCTGCAAAAATATAGTTTACAGTAGAACAGATTATCAACTGACAATTCTTATATCAATATTTTCTATCACTTATTATTTCGAGTATTATCAATATTAATGTCATGGATCAAGTGACTAACTAGAACATTATTCATAGTCGTTTGACTTTATGAATAATGATATATCTCATAGCAATATTCAACTGGCTCTGAACAAACATTTCATTCCCATAAGTAGCAAACCTAATACCTAGAGTGCAGACAGCGAGTTGTGTCGTTAAGCTTTTTAAAAGGAATATGTAATCTTTCCCTAAATGAAGTCTAATAAAACAACTAACCTTATCAAACCGCGCATTTTCAGGCCAAGTCAAGTTCTAGCAGAAAAACCAAATATTTCAGACAAGAGAAAATGCCGATTATTTCTGGAGCCTGCTTTAGTGGGAGCAATGATGGCTATCAACTTGGGTCAGACTTCTCTTCAGAATTTTTATTTAAGGACTGCCTGTACAATAGACTTGAACAAGGACATCAGTATCTGTGACCGAGGTGTCGGCGAGGATTTTCGTGCTGCTGAAGTGAGTAACGCATTATTTTTTTACCCAACTAGGCCGAAATGAAAAGGAGGGTTATGATTTTCGCCGGTATGTATGTATGAAAGAATGTTCATCTGTTCCCTCATAACTTCGAAACTACTCATCGTAACGGGTGACGTACGCTATGATTTATGCAGCCGAAGTAATAATAATAATTAATGTAAACTAATAATAACGCTGGAATAATTAATGTTAACTAATAATAAAGCTGATGAGTTTGTTTGTTTGATTGGACTCTCTCAGGAACTACTGAAACGTAATGAATATTTTTTTTTTGTGTTGAATAGTCTATTTATCGAGAAAAGCTATATAACATCACGCTATTGTTTATAGGAGTGGAGCGGCGATAAAAAATTGCAGTAATGGCAAAATATTTTACTTTTTTAAAGCTTTCCTTGGGTGCGCTGCGTAAACGGTGAAATTTACGCAAAAATCAAGTGTTAAGAAATTGATCCCCTTTAAAAATTCAAAAGTTCGTAAAATCATTACCTAGTGCATTAAATCATTACCATAGAAATTATTGTTTCCAATTCAATTTATAATTTTAATTATATTCCATGTCATCCTTTTCCAAATCCATTATTAAATAATTTAAGCTCTCTTCTTAATCCTGCGTAGGATTAAATAATGTATATACATTATTAGTGTTATGTTTATAACAAAAAGTAGCTTTCGCATTCAATTTTGCGATTTTCCCAGTAATATAATTTTTCGGAGAATTGTTAACCATACAAAAAATTAAATGTTACATTTAGCAGTCGTTATTGATCACTAGATAACGCTACTGTACCTTTGGAAGGGGTTATCATACAACAAAGTAGCTCTCGTTTCCAATTAAGCGATTTTCGAATAACATAATTTACTGGCTTATTATTAATCAGACAAAAAAATAAAATGTTACATATAGCTGTTCGCTTGAAGACGCTACTGTATTATAAAAACGTGATTTTGGTTTCTATAATGTTTGATTCTTTATTGATTTTACGATTTTTATCAAACAATATTGCTTTCATTATCAATTTTGCGGTTCTATAGTCACAAGGAATACTGATAGTTTCGTCATCTCTGTCTGTCTGTTGGTTAGTCTGCGGTTAAGCTCAAAAACGATTTGTATTAGAAAGGTGTATTTTAGCATGACTTTAATTACGCTTACAAGTGGTAAAACACTTGTCAACGTGACAAGTGATAAAAACATGAAAAAATAATTTTCCCTCCTCTAATTTTATACAGATATTTTTTTTATCTGCCGATTGCGTGGAGAGTTTTTCAGAAAGGTTAGGTTAAGGAAAAGATAGGTTTTTCAGAAAATATTGTGGGTGTGGGGAGATCACACCCATTTATAAAGTTTATAACGTTTATAATTCGTATTAATGAATTTAATAGGAAAACTATCACATTTAAGAAGGCTTTATAAATTTACGAGTAATAATCTAAAAATGTATTTGGAAAATGTATTTAACTCGAAAATTTCAAACAACTCCTTTGGAAACAACAAACCTGTATTTGCCTTCTTTTTATGGATAAACAAACAATTATCCATAAAAAGCGCAAAAAAAATCAGGTGAATAGTAGGCGTTAGTAAGCTTAATAAAATTAAGTGGAGAATTACTGATCGGACGACAAAATAATATATGGGTTTAATAATATGAATTTTGAGTAAAACTAAGTGCAGTCTCAGCGTAAATTAACTCTAACGCTAAACTTTGTTTATTAATAACTCTGGTAAGGAATACAGACGTCGGAAGTTAGGTGCGATAGATAAGGAAAAAAAGAAGATAGCAATATAGCGGCTTCCTCATATCGATTCTAGTTAAATTACTCAGGATTTATAACTGTATTATAAATCCACAAATATACGTTAATCATAATTGTGTCAGTATACAGATGTACTGTAAGTTGTACTTTTGTTACAACATTTAACAACTATTATTTTAAAGGTGACGAAAAATAATATTTGTGTAGAGTATATAAAGTGTGACTGGTAGGGATATTGCGGAAAACAAACAACATAAAATTTTGAAAAAATAAATCCGACAGTAATGTGAATATATGTATTACTCATCTTTATTATAATATATTAAATGAAAATATTAATTGTGTAATTGGTGAAAGATATCTAATCTGTAGAGTATTGTGTAACGGATTTGATAACTCTTTTTGTTTTCCGAATGAAAGGCGGTTTATATATCCATGGAACTTCCTTTGAAGTCAGATGGAGATTCTGTTAAGGGTAATATTAACTGTTTATCAGATTTCGATTTTTTTAAAGTCCTGGTGAAAGACAGATCAACGGCGATATCATAATATAATAGTATTCTGTTTATACCCTTTGGTTACGGAACCCTAAAAAGTAAAGGTTAGTAAGCGAAAAAATGAGAACACCTGGATTGCGAGTATCAAAAGAACTGATTTTAGTTTCTATAAGATTTTAAGAAGCATGCAAATTATAATTTTCCGTGTAGAATGGGATGTCTAGAAATATATTAAGCTTTAAAGATGTTGATTTTAGAAACGACAACAATTTTCCAGCATACTAGTTATTGTATTAAAAAAAAATTCATGTATTTAATTATCTAGATAAAGAGTTCTTTAACTACTATATATTTACATATAGACAGTTTATTATATTTCTATGAACGTTTTATCTCTCATCAACTAATGAACGTATAAGATACATTAGACATCTACATTAATATTAGTAACACAATAGGTTCTGTTCCAAGTTTCTAAAGATAAATATGCCTTTGTCATAATAAAACAACAGTTAATGTGTGCCGCCTAAGTTATCTAAAGAAAGATAGAAGTATACCTATGCATAAATGTGAACTCTTAAGAATAATGTTCTTTACCTAATGAACTTGACATAATGATATGAAACTACGACTACAAAACATAACTTCAGAAGCATCTTTCATGTCAGAATAATACTGGACTATTGTTTTACTAGTTCTGAGATTGAGGATTGTGTTTAATGATACTCACGAAAATATTAACCTACCATAAATGAATGAATATAAGAAATAAATACTAGTATAACTATTTCTCTCCCTCTTGCTCTGAGTGTTTGAGGCCAATTATTTTATTTTATTTAATCATATAGAAAAATAATATCAAGATACAGACAGAAACACAAATCTTAAATTCATAAATTCAGCTCCATGGAGTTGTAATATAGTTTCATAGTTATTTAGAATCCGTACTAAACTAACTTCCTAATCCAAAACCACTTCAATGTGAAGTTCCTTTAAAATGTTCTGTTGTAATTGTACTGTTAATTAGAATTACTTATTCCCGTTAATATTTGTAGGAAGTCGAGTATTCTGAATGTCTTTGGAATACAGTAATTCTTTAATACAGAGACATACAGAATACTAACACAATCTAATACATTTAAACCAGCGACATTTAAACCAGCAGCTCGGTGGCGTAGTGGATAAGCGCCGCGGCCCGCGATAGTTGTCGTTAAGCAACTTTAGCAAGGGTCGGTCACGGGATGGGTGACCGAAAAATTATTATCTCGAGCTACTCCGTGCTTCGGAAGGCACGTTAAGCTGTTGGTCCCGGCTGCATTTGCAGTCGTTAATACCCTCCAATCCGCATTGAGCCAGCGTGGAGGGTCATGGCCCATCCTCCTTAAACATCCATAAGGAAGGCCTGAGCCCCTGCAGTGGGGACGTAAAAGGGCTGGTGATGTGATTCTCGTATGGTTCCAACGATTTTCATAAAATTTAGTATAGAGGTGTTGAGGGCGATAAACGAATCTAGCTAGGTTACATTTACTTCAAAAATACTACTAAACTGCACTTAATGTACCTGCATTAACATTAATGTAATAAATATCTCAATACTATACTAATCACTATCTAGATTATATTCTAGAAAATTATACGGATTTGGATTTTTATTAAGTTTACCTCTTGTTTCTTTCAGGCGGAAAGTCAAATCGTTGTCGCTAGTATAAATGTGAGCCGGAGCTTCATTGGTTCTCTGATATCAACAGCTGTTCTCCTGTTTGTGGGACCATGGAGTGACTGCAGCGGACGCAGGAAACCACTCCTTATCATGCCTCTAGTTGGTATGAGCGTTATGACCACTGGCGTACTCCTGATGCTAATATTTCCTGGAGCGAACACTACTCAGGTTCTATATATGGTGCAGATCCCAATATCTCTTGGTGGCAATTTTGGTCTATTGTTGGCGGCAGCGTTTAGTCACATTGGCGATGTAAGTTAATATTTTTTGATGACTCTAGGAAGTTATCCGAATTCTTTTTATAAAGGCTTTATTTAAACTTTCTTATACGGATATTGTATACTGCTTCTGCATGTTAATATGAAAGAATTAAAAACACCCATACAAAGAACTGGAAAAGGACCAGGGCAGCAATTCCACTAATGTTTACGGTAAATTCACATCTTAATTGTGTCTTAATTTTACCATTTTACTATCTACCTGAATCCAATACCTATTATTAGTACAATGTATTTTTCGCAAATCAACGGTGTTTGTTATTATCTAGTAACAATAACTGTGTCGAAGAGTTGTTATTGAAGTTCCATTTATTCACCATAATTATGACGTGCTAACATTAGCAGAATTAGGGCACTGCTGTTAATATTTCACTATAATAACCTCGGATGTGCACTGATCATATTTACATACAAGTACAGAGTAATAAGCTCAGGGTTAAATTGTTAAAATTTTAAATATCGTGTCAAGCAAAATCAGGCATTAGACATATTTAATGCCAATCTCTTTAAATTCAAAAAAAATATTAGGGAAGTTGTGGTAGACCTAAATGTCGCATCTTCTTAATCATCCTTGATTGATTTATACTGATTCTTTCTGTTTTCTTTCATATTAGTAAAAAATTACAATAATAGTTCTTTTTTCTTTATATCTCATTGTGTAAACACCTTTAGGATATTAATTTAGTACTACACAGTTGTTACTTATTATTCATATATATTTTGATTAATGTATGTTGTGTTATCTAATAAATAAATAAATAAATAGAATATGGCCAAGTCTTCCGGTTCGTTGCTCTCCAAGACCTGTGCATGATGTCGATTATCGTGGGTGTCGTCGGGTCGACGTTTGATGAAAAATGAAAGTACTATGAAGTGATTTTCCAATAAAACTTTTATGTATGATATAAAACAAGGAGAAAAATAGCCTTTGCTGAGTTTCTTGCTGGTTTTTCTCAATACAAGGTCTCCTGCGGTAGATTTGCAAATCGATGGCATAGATTTCGACATAAACACTTGTGTAGCTACTATAAGCACTTGCTAGTATAACTAGACTGAATAAATGGTATTGAATTTGAATTATTAATAAAAACAATGCTAATAATGTCATTTCAGGTGTGTCACGCTACAGGGCGTGATGTCACGCGTACAATGGGCACTCATCGTGCCGCTATACAAATCGCACACGTGCTGGGAGCCGTAGGTGGTCCACTTCTTTACCGACATCTTGGATTCTACGGTGTGTTTCCTCTTGTTTTATTGCTGCAGGTACTAGCTCTGATTACTCCTTACCAGACTTATTCGATGCTCACTGTCTTGAAATAATGTTAATAATGTTATTATGCGAAATAGGAATGATGACTGGGTAAAAAAAATTCTCTTTAGTCCGTCAGCCAGATAATAGAAAAATATTAGATACGTATTTTTTTTACTTCAATTTAACAAGAAATAGCTTAGATAACAGGCATTAAAGTTGAGGAGTGGGGGCTCGCTACGTCAAAGTTGAGTAGAAAACGTACCCTAACGTGACGTCATGCGAAATTTCAACTCAATGTAACGCCGTAATTTTATGATTACGAAAAAAATAAAAAAAATACGTGTTCAATATTTTTAACACTCTACCTGACGGAACAAACAAAAATTAGTCATCATCCCTATTTTTGATAAAATCACTCAATAGAAATGGATTAATAAAATGTGTCCACAAATATGGAAATCGGTCTAAATTGTAGACAATATTCATATTTTTTATTGTACATTCGGCCAATTTAATCACTTCATCAATGCAGTTAATATCTAATTTTCACTAAAATGTAATTTGACCTGTATCTAGAGTAATGGTTTAACTAAGTATTTTAGGTTAAGATTAAAAAATGATTCGGAATTATTGCGTTCTTTTAATTTAAAACATAAAAAGATGGAACCGACATCAGATTCAATAAAGTGAAAAAATCCACCCTGAAACAGCCACCCTAAGGTGGATACTCGGAAATGCGTATTTATCTATCCATCCTGGATAACAGGAATCCGCATCATAATTTTGCTTCCGATTTTCTCCCCCGCCTGTGTACATTCATTTAAAATAACGTATAAACCCAGCCCAAGATACTTAGTTCCTAACATTAAATGATTTATTTTGATTATTGAAAATGTGATTTTTATAAATATACGATAAAAGCTTTTGTGTAGTAGACAATTTTATTCTATTGTACTTGAGGTAAAAAACCTTTTATGATAAGTATTTTTTTCACTTTTTTATATTTCAAGTCGGTTTCACTTTTCAAAGTTTTTATTTCATGCATTTTAGTGATATTTTGAGTTTGGAGTAACGAACATCACGCATACTTAATACAAATTTAAGACTTATATGGTTTTCACAAAGAATCCATTGCCATATCTGGACCAAATTAAAATGGGATGACACGGCAAGCACTAGCTTTCAAATAAATATGTATAAGATATATAAATAAAGAAAGAATCATCGAAATCAATCCACCTAATAAAAAGGAACGAGGTAACAAACAAGAAAAAAATACAGTGAAATTGCGAACCTCCTCCTTTTTTTCAAAAATGGCAAAAATGTTAAGTTGGTCGGTACAACGTCTAAGCCCGTTTTAAAGGACAAGTTATTCTAACTTTAAATCAGTCACAACATCATGAGCATCGAACAAAGTCTATTTAGCTTCTGCTTTGAGCTTTGCACTTTTAGGCAGTAATACTAGGATCTACAATAATTAATATATTTTATATCCAGTTGTCATCTCTGATCTACGTGATTTGGTTTGTGAAAGACGTGAATGTGAATAAGGAGAATACCGTATCAGCTTTCCATTGGCGATTGCCGATCAATGCAGTCAAATGCTTATTCCGGAAGCGAGATGGCTACAAGAGGACCGTCATACTGCTTATGTTGGTTGTTGCGCTTGCGGATAGAATGTTTTTATCAGGTCAGTTGTATAATCAACAGCACGTTAAATCATACAAAAATGTTAAAACTCTTCACTTGATTTAAACCTTGAAGCGTTGAGAGTAGATTCAAAAATCAACTGTGGAAATATGACATATTAAAGAGGTTTACTCTCTGGAAAGAAATATACGATCAAGGGCCTGAGTGAACATGTAAGAATTATAAAGATTTAAAATAAGTTTTATTAAATGCAGGGGAAATTTGAAAAATAAGAATATATTTATATATTTACGACAAACCAAACATATATGGCACAAAATAATTGAGACCTCCAACTCAATTTGTTTTTGAAATGCTACAAAAATTTATTGGAATCAAATACGCTTTGATTATAATATAAACAAAGCTAATACAGCACAGGTAGATTCTCTGGAGAAAAGATGGAAACGTTATAAGAAAATGTAAATCTTTTATTTTGATAATGGTTTGAATAACTCTGGAAAACTTCATTTGCAGCTGAGGTGCTTTTAGCGTACATGTACTACAGGTACAAGTTCCACTGGGACGATGTGATGTTTGGAAGTTTCCTCGCCTATAGGAACATTATTAGTTTTATCGGTAAGTTAAAACACTGAAGGTTACACAAACAAAATATCTACTCTAGAAACTTTATGTTTCTAATATTACTATAACTATATGCTCTATATCCTCTACTCTGGAATAAAATAAGTCGGTATATATGAATTATTTCATCTATCAATGCATTTCTGTCAGCTGAGCAGGCAGGAGTGGGCTGCTTTTTTGTATATATTCTGTTACTTTCGCGTTTAGTTTGATCATTAATAAAATTTCACATGCAATTGATACATACATACACACTTCCTTGGGGAACACCAGCATTTATAGACCTTATGTCTATAAATGAAGGAAGTGTGCTATCACCTACACTGTTTCTTCTGCATATTAATGACATGCTGCAAATTAGCGGTATTCATTGTTATGCGTTATGCATTGTTATGTTATGTCGGCAGCGCGCTTGTAGCTCCTCTGGTGTTGCAGGTGTCCATGGGCGGCGGTAATCACTCACCATCAGGTGATCCGTCTGCTCGTCTGACCCTATCCCAAAAAAAAAAACATATGCACTATATCCGTTAATTTGACGATATTTTCCACAACTATATTTACCCTAACATTATTTAAAAAAAAAGATTATTTTTTGCACATATATTTAAAAAAACCTTTCCCAAATTTGTCATTTTTTTTTCAAGATAATAAAAAACTTACTGTGTATATGTCACAACCCAATTGAACCAGTTAATTGAATGATGTCATTCAATAAACGGTCTGAAATTCGATCAGACTACTAGCTGAACGCAACTAGCTAATTCATCTGAAATATCGAAATTTATTGTTAGAATTAGAAAAAAAAATAATAAAATAGTAGTATAGTACTTAGAGTACTAGAGTGGGTAATTTTAAATAAAACTCAAATAAACCTTGTTACGATCTGTAATCGATACAGATATGTCTATTGACAACAAACTGCTTACTCGTAACTAGTTCTTAATGGTCTGTATGATCTATTTTGAAAGCTCAAATGCTAGAATACCGCCTAGAATACATTCCAATTGAAGTTTTGTGATTGACTAGAGAGACGGGAACGTCAAGTTTTAAAAAAAATATTGCGTATTCGGTGGCTCTACTTTAGCTAAAGCAAATAACATATTCTCTCTACATTTGTAGTTGTAATTTAAACGTGTGTACATAAAAAAATATTTTGTTATGTTCTATTCTTCATTCTCTCTTTTAGGTACACTTCTTATATTGATGGTTTTGCAACGACGATTCAAACTCTCCGATGAAGTGGTGGGCGCATTGAGTTGTTTTTCCTACGTCTTGGCCCAATCTGGACTGGTCCTCGCAACGACTACTCTCTTCGTGTTCTTTAGTACGTATCATCGTCATATTAAATATTACACATTATATGTTGGATACAGTTATACAAACACAAGAACATACGTAATATACAAAATTAATAATATAATAAAAATTTATAGAGGTACCTTCCTAGCAAAGAACCTAAAAAAAGAAACAAATTATTTATGATAAAGAAATTTTTTTTTAATGTTTGTAACTCAACATAATCCTTAATACGATGGATTAATTAAGTTTTTTTTTTATTAGATGAAAACTTATACACAGATCGTGAGCTAAATAAAATAGTATTTAAAAAGTGTAAAAAAAATTATGTACTTTAACTAATTTGGTTCTTTCCTATTCATTATGAATACAATAGAACATATTTAACCTTTGATTACAGAACTAAGTAGTGTAATTATTATAACGGGAATGGCATTTATCTTTGGATAAGAAATGTATACCTTTGTTTATTAACTAAATTATATTTTTGTATTTTTAAATAATAAATAAACATTAAACAACATCACATACATTGTTAAGATTCCATGATGACCTACTAAACCTTCCGTATCAGCATCTGAGGCATCGAAGGTACTACACCACCCACACCCGGGACATAATGGAAACAGTCCATTTACTAAATTGACCTGCTCGGGAATCGAACCTGAAATCTCCGAGATGGCGGCACTTTGAAATAGGTGTAAGCCACTTGGCTACGGACGACGGACTTTGTCAAAATTTAAGCATCAAGCCAAGTATCAAGAATATTTAATTATTCCTTTTACTGATTTTTAGTTCCACTGATCGGAATCATATCCCAAGGATCTCAAGTGGTACAGCGGCCCTTACTCAACAAACAAATACTTCCAACGGAACAAGGTACGTAGTTAAATCACCTTTGTATTTAATTAAATCATGTGCCATTTATACTAGTCGATGGGGTCAGCACGCAGAGTACGGGCGATTCCTACGCGCTCATCTCATAGGCCAATAAAACTATGATCGACCAATCAAAGCGAGGAACTGAACATAATCGACCAGTGTAAATACACTTACATTGGTGTATTCAGGCGTTATCTTGTGGAACTCCTTTGCTATAACAGTTACGATACTTAGCAACTTTCAATCCAGTTAGTCTAACAACTCCTGAGGATGCTCCGTGGAGAGGCGAAACACGTGTAGTGTAATGATTGGTGGTGGTCGAGAGATTTGTTTTAGTAGATACTGGGGAGTATTAGGCCCGGTAAATACGTTGGTGTTCCCTGGCACCACTGCCATCGGAGGGCATGCCCAAGGTTTTTAGCGGGTAAGTCGCCGTCTTCAGCGGGGGAGTACCGTCCGGGCCCTCCTTGTTGACCGGGCCCTTCTTGCTGGATACCAGACTCAATTCATTCGCGTGAGGTGAACCGCAACGGATTTTACCAGGTAGGGCTTCCACATTAACCTGCCCTTTTAAGGGCGGGGTGGAAGAGGAGCCCTGGTTTAAGGCTTAAGATGCATTTCCCTTGCGTTAACAAAAAAGGGGTGAATACCACAGACTTGACGTGACGGATACGGGATACTGTGAAATTCATTTTCCCTAGGTCAAAAAAAGAAGTTCTTCTTCTGACTGGTTGTGTAAGCTGCTAGATACGAGTATCATAATAGTTGTACTTCGACTTTTTGTTATGAAGGCTCCTTTTCTTAACAGTATGCGAAGGCGATATAACTAATAAAAGTCACTTATATTGCATGCTAGTATTCGTACCATACAAGTATTTAAATATCCATAGATATATTATGCGTTACTAATATCTTCTGGTACCGCATGCGAGCCCGAGCCATATCGGCTAATAACAATGTCTCCGGCTTCATGCATCATAGAAACCCGCTTCAAGTATGTGTGATTGAGTTGCCTATTCATAGTCTACTATCGTTAGCTGACATCAACCAATAGTACCCTTTTTAATAACGTATGGGAAATCTTTAAGCCTTAAACAAGGCTTTCCAAGAGTGTGATTGGCCTACCTGGCAAAACCCGCTGCGATTCACTACACGCGGATGGGATGATCCGGTATCCTGCATGGAGGGCCCGATTTTGTCCGCCGCACTGGGACTCCTCTCGCGGAGAGTGGAGAGGAGTCACCCTCTGATACCAATATTAATACCTCACTATAGTATTGATACTATCACAAATTCTCATGAATCGACATTGATATTGATTGTGATATCGGCATCTTCATTGCGCGAAATCAACTTAAACATTTTTTAAAATTTTAGACGTGTTTTTAAGACAACTAAATAGATTGCTGACAGAAACTATACTATGATTTGACAAAATTGTCTAAAATGTTATTTAAAATGGCATTAGTTACCTAGTTTAGCATAATCAGACGATATAATAAGCGTTATCAGCTTTAGAGTTCACAATTATTAATGTATAGCAAACATAACAAACAACTAGAAATAACTAAAATAATAGATATTGATGCATACTAACAAGATGTTTACTGTTCATTTAAAAAAAATATATAAGAATAGGGCGAAGCTATACGACTGTCACGACTTCATAGTATATTATTATTTTAATTCATTTACACATCAATTCATCAATATAAAAAAATACTATACCCGTAATTATTCATAGTGTTTGGCTTCTTATTTGAGAGATGATCAATGGACCAGCCTTTGTGTCTAAGTGTAAATAGTACATGCATATATAAATTTAGAATTACCATTTTTCACTCTGCAAAACTTCTAAATAAAAATATTTAATCGTATAAAAAAAATCTTACCAACGGAAATGGCATCGTAAAACAAATGTTTCCATCAACTACGAATCTCGTAGTCCGATAAGCTAATCCTAACGAAGTGGAAAATCTTTTCCGCGAATCTATTTTCATAATTAGTTTTATTAATTAACAAATGATAACATTTTATATACCAGAAAATCCGGTACCTACCATTCATTACTTTCGATCGGATTACTTAGATACTCTTAACAATTACGCCTAATAATATTAGTCATGGTTTTTAAGAAACGTATCTAATAGTAAACATTTACGTTCAATAATAGCTAATAACCCACAGCTAATAGATATAACGACATCTTGCGGCTTTGAGACATTAAAAATATAGCTGTTAACGAATTATATTTCTTTCTTTTCAGGAAAAATATACAGTGTGCTTGGCGCATTAGAAAGTGCAACTCAAACATTCTCATCTCCACTTTATTCACTTTTATATAGCAAAACAGTTAACAAATACCCTGACGCGTGGTTGATTCCAGGGATATTTTTAGCTTTATTACAGATTCTCGCGTATTTAAAAACCAGAAGATTAGGTCAGAAAGCTATAGAAACTAATGTTGAAGTACCTGTTAAAAGAAATATACCATTAGAAATACTACATAAGCCTGAATCAGAGAAACCTATGCTTTCGACGACGGATGATGGAATACAAAAAGACTTAAGAGAAAATAAAACATAAATTCGTGTAGTTTGTAACTGATAATATTAAGACAAACTGTTTTTTTTTTTGGAAACAGGGTGAATATTTTATAATGGTCTCTAATGTGAAAGATTGTGTGATTAAAATGTCTGGTATTTTTTCGTGATATAATCTACTTTTAATATTTAAGTACGAATAAATAAAGTTTATAAAAAATATATTTCGTGGCTTTCATTCACTACGTAAAGATTTTACTAACATCCTTACATTATAAAATAACTTTGTACTATAGGTGTCATGCAAAATGCATTGAGGTCTGGAACTATGAATCCATGGATAACATTTTGACTTTTTGGTGGTAACTTGCTAGTATTATAAATGTAAATTATTCAAATATAAATACTGTTTTCATATTCAATAGAATACACTTGTAAACTTTTTAACGTACGAGTATAAGGGCGTTACAGATGTGGTCTCTTATTTTTCTGAATATTCTAAAAAACACAAACATCTATGTTTCGAAAGTGCATTCAGACATAAGTGACGAGTATAGAATAATAAACAAAAAATTTTGAGCCACTTCTCTAAAAATCCAAAAGAATCATGGAAGTGCTGCGAGCGTATGATTGTAATACTTTAATTATTATAATACGAGTAATATAATAAAATGTCTTATTTAATATATGTCACAGCGAGAATGACTGTACTGAATTAATAAATAAAATTAATTACACCAAATGTCGCACAAATGCAGGCAAGAGATCTCCAATGCGTCGAGTAGCAAAATTTTATAATGATAGTTTACATGACGTCGATATATTCAATTTAAATTAAGAAAAATTCAAAAAGTTAGATAAAGAAAGAATAAGTGACCTTAATCGCAATGCCATATCATAGTAAAGTAATATACATATTATCATATTTGTAACAGTTTTGTTTGTGTAGTGTTCTTTTTTGTTAGTAAGTGTTTAAGCTGATAACATATGCAACTTTCGAGTACTCATAGTAACTTGTGGTTAACGGTGCTGGCCTTGCAATTATAAAACTGTGTACATCATATCGTAAATTATAACGCTATTGTTAAACTCTTTGATGACCCAAATAAAAAAAAGAAATAATCTTCTGCTTGCCAGATTCCAGGAAATATGTTTGCTAACTATATAATTATTTGTAACAACAAACCTCTTATATTAATGCAGAAATAAAGATTCTTGATGTTAGAGTAGTGACGTTAATTCCATCCTGTCTACTGTAAGTGAACAGTATAAAAAATACGAGAGTAGGAAAATCTATGACACGTCGTGATATATTAAATTTTCATTCAAAAAAATCTACAGATCCTATTTAAATTCGGTTCCACTTTTGTTGTGATGATCGTGTTGAAGTAGCCTATAAAGAGTAATCTTTATACTATCGATTAGATCCATAAAAACTGTAAACGATACTCAATTATTATCAGATAATAGACAAAAGAAACATACCATATATCACAAATATAAAAATGATATGTAAAATACGTATATTTGTTGAAATCAGGACTTCATCTTCTCTCCGAAGTCTTCTCTTGACAATGCAATGTATGATAGTTAGACTAAATATTTTACATACACCTTTATGACTCTTGTACTTGAATTTGCGACAGGTTACTAGGCTGTCGCTTGTACAAAAGATATCATAAAAGCCCATTTCCTACGTGGAAATTATGATCTAACTTTCTGGAAATATTGTAGGTATGGAAACATGCAAAGCCGATTAATCAGGGCAAATGCTTATTATCAATCTGAGATAGTATCATGATCACACAATCGACTCAATTTTAAATGTACAACTACTTGCGCAATGATTAAATTTATCACGTGCGCAAATGATATCTACGTTACTTTTACGTAAATAGATCAATATTTTAATAATCAAAAGTATTTTCATAGAGATGATTATCCTCCAATCCGCATTGGGCCAGCGTGGAGGGTCATGGCCCATCCTCCTTAGCCATCCATAAGGAAGGCCTGAGCCCCTGCAGTGGGGACGTAAAAAGGGCTGCTGATGATGATGAAGATTGTCATATTGATTCTCTTACTCTTGATGACGGCTGACAGAGAAGAGTGGAACAAGATGACACACTGCGCCGACCCAGCGGGTACTGGGCAAGGAAGATATTGATGATGATGATTGATTCTCTTGTTTTAGTAACATTAGCGTTGTCTATACAGGGGAACTAAGGAGATCTATCACTAACAAAAAAATAAATAAATATACCACTGATATAAGTTAGGCAATAAGCAGTCTGATAATGATAATGTTGTTGATAAAATAAAGAAATATTTTTTAATATTCAAATCAACTATTTTCAACTTTTAGTCTGTGTTTATATTACGCGAATGAGTAGCCGCCATGATATGACGTCATTCGGTTCGTAAGCAAAAAAGAAAAATAAGTTTGAAGAAAGATAAATACGTTAAGAGGTTATTTTTTTTAATTATGTAATGGCGAAATAAAGAAAAAGTCATTTTTATTCATATAATATTACCATGAAACAGGGTTTTGTAAAGGGAAATCGCATAAATTTACCAATAGTAAACACTTATCGTCAGAAGTTTTTTTCTGCAAATCTCGTATGTAAGTAAATATAACTACTATCTTCGTAAAACTATTTGATTATGATAAAAAGTACATGAAAATGTAAGACACCAATAGCCACAAATTTGTTTATAAACCAAGTGACGTTATAACTTCAGAGAACATGGCGTGCAGCATTTTCGTCCAATTCGCGAGAAATTTGAAATGTAAAGTCTAAACTTTACAGAAATTTGAAATGTAAAGTCTAAACTTTATATTTCAAATTTCAAACTTAGAAATTGAAGTCACTTTCTGACTGAATAAAAATTTTAAATATTTTCCCATGGTTTATTAGGAACTTAGGATTGAATTGAAATAGTTTTCAAAAATAGGTGTGTATATACTATAGACTCAAATGCCGTAAATCAGTTACAATTATAAATTCTGTCATTATGTGAGGTCATATAACTTACGTAACTCAATTTTCAGTGCTCTGAAACACATCTGTAAAAAACTAACCTGTTAAAAACTCAAAAGATCGTGATAGTTTTATTTCAAGTACCTATAATTTTAAGCTTCTAACTTCTAATAACCATAAAATCTTTGACGACACCACAATCACCTCCGTAACAAAGTGAAGAAATTAATATAGAAAATGGATTGTTCTTTGTTGTCTCAGGTCTGGTTGTTGTCGTGCCTTCGTTGTCTCAGATACTCTATAATACTGGAACTACTTTAACTACTGATCTTGGAATCTGAGCAATGTATTTGTCAAAATTAATCATCCAATACTCGAACTATTCGTCCACCCCACACGTTCAGAATCAGTTCATAGAATGTTTAATAGTGGCAAATCTTTTTATTTGTCTGTTTTGTATGCTTGTATTCCTAAAATCGACATCCGTTATATCGTGGATTCTTTCGTTGAATTTTCGGCTCTAGTTTTATATAGAAGAAGAAATGATATAGAAAATTCGATAGTTTTTTATATCGCAAGATTTTTGATAGATATATAAAAAATTTTTGATAGTACCATTAAAACTTCACAATAAAATGGGGGATACAAAATAACTTCCCAAATATATAGGAAATCATTTATGTACGCAAAAAAATTTAAAAATGCATTTATAATATTACTGGTAAAAAAATATTTGGTCTTTGTTTTTCCCTTTTTTCTGATATTAAAATAGACGAGTCTGATACACAACTTGAAAGAGGAAGAATGTAGAACACAGGGAAGGTAACACAATTTTTTTTTAATCATTTTCTGATAGTTCTACTTACGGTAACAGTTACACACATTTAAGCTCTAATGGATGTTCTTAATTTTTTTTATCGGTAACGTCGCTTAAGACTAATGACAATATGGATGTTTGTGCAACTGAGTGTAAGACTCCTAGTGATCCACCTATAGTTTCACTAACTAAATGAAGCTTATTGTCAGTTCTCTAAATGACAATATTCTGAGCAATTCTTTGAGACTTCGAAATCAATTAGAGAAATATGTTCGTTAATTGGGCTAGGTTTGGATCGTTAACATATCCAAAAGGTTCCAAATGTAGTACCTGTCTATTGGCGCGTTCAGTATTCTTTATCAAAATAACTATCATTATTTCAAACGAATAAAGAGAGTGATCTGTAAAATCCATCTTTATTGATGAGCAAATAATGAATCATCAAACATATTTTAAATCGACAATTCAATTTTATTGCATTAAAAAAACAAAAATGTCGTAAAATAATAATAATATATTTACAGCTGATAACAGTTATAACTATACCTATCGTTATTTCTTCTAAGTCATAAATTCGATTGAGATCTATAGGTAACAAATGCATGGGATGACTATTTCATGTTAATATTTATGTATGGTGCACAGTAGTGACTTCTCCTCTCCTCATCTGGTGTCCATGGAAGATCAGCGTCGAGGTATCTTAATGACATCTCGGCACTATGCTGAATGGATACCTTTTTAGAGCCACGATGTGTGTTTATGTATTCACACAATTTGATATTTCTATATTGTGTGGTTGCTAAATAAATGAATTATTATTATTATTATTAATTGACTTTTAAGTAAAAAGCACAAACATCATTATTTGTTCTTGTATCTTGCCGTAGACTTGTTTCTAATGAATCACTTCAAGAATGAGCTATTTCCGTGGAGTATTCAAAAGGGCAACAGGGGAAGGGTTATTTTAAATATAAATTTGCTGCTAAAAATATAGGTAGCTGATTTAGACGTGTAATGTCGTTCGCACGCTAATGTAAATTAGCTGTTATCACATGTCATGAAAGTCAACAACAAGAAATTGAATCTCGAATTGATTGATCGTTGTTAATTATTGTGTCAACAAAAGTGAAACAATAAGTCAATAGCACGATGATCTGTTAATTAAATTGATAGATCACATTTTAATCGTTCACAAATCTCAGTGTCTAGGTTTCACACTGACGTTTGAAACTTAGTTTTCGGTACTGAAGAATTACGGCATTCATAATACATTCTTCAGTACTAACGTCCGAGCACATTACTATAGGTAGGGTTTACTCTTCGGACGGTTTATGGTCAAGTGCTGGCCGTTAATATTTTAAATTATTACTTTTTCTTATTCGAATTCGCGTGTTCGTGTTTTGCTGGTGAATAGTCTTTCTTTTCTGATCGAGACCAGCTTAGGGTGAGCATCGTAGTATAATTATTGTAAGTGCTTAAATGTAATTCTTATCAGTAATAAATCAAGACTAAGAAGTGCTACCAGTTTTTTCATTGCGCCACCCACCTCCACCATTAGACTAAGTTGCCATAAGTCGCCACATGGTGGAGGCGCAACGTTTCGAAATACAGCGATACCTCTCGTGAGCCAAGCGGAGAAAACATATAAAGGCGAAAAAACTAAAATGGAGAAATACGACGGATTAAAAGGTGATGTGGCTGATTTTTTTTCCCAATTTAATATTATAGCAGCAGCAAACGGATATCAAGAATCGACTAAAAAAATAGTGTTGGCGGCATATTTAGCGGGACCTGCACTGTTATTTTATAATAAAATAAAAGACAATTGTGAGACATTTTCAGGAACTCGAGAAACAAATTAGCGAGGAGTTCTCTTCAACTGCAAATCCTCTCGCAAAATTTTTTGCAAGAAGACAGGGTGCAACGGAGGACCCACTCAATTATTTTTATTCGTTAGATTATTTAGGATGTAAAGCAGGGGCGGCAGTGGATGATAAATGCTTCATCCAGCATTTTCTTGGGGCAGCAAATTTTCAAACCAAAGGGCACGTTTAGGATCGCAGTTGTATTCGAATAAACAACAGTTGAAGGAGGTGATCAAACAATTGAAATGAAATTTATAATAGAGGGGATGGAGAAGCGGACGTCAATTTACCTGTAAAATTAACGAATATTGTAGATGTTCTTCCTTCCTCTAGCACACAAGGCGGACAAGGAGATCAGCGACTTTCACCATCGATTCGACCCACTAGAAACTTCAGTTCTCCATCTTTCACCCCTCATAAAATCCCACCTCCCGATCAGATGATGCCCCGCCCTTATAATTTCAGACCAAGAAATAATACAAAGCCGCAGCCAATGATGATTAAGAAGAATAATGAAAGCCACACAAAAGCAGCAGAGGCGATAGAAGTGATAGCAGAGGACAAGCAGTCGCCTCGATTAAAGAATATATACGCACGTGAGTTTCAACCATTTATTAAAGTGTCGTGTCGTGATAGAGAATTTATTTCACTCATTGATACTGGTGCGTCATTTTCGGTCATTTCGGATCGTGCCGCGTATGAACTCCGTCACGATATTGTGCCATGTGATATGTCACTTCGGGCAGTGAATAATGTGAATCTCGAAGTAATCGGTAAAGTCAATTTGAAGATTATTATTGAACATGTCTTGTTCATTCATGATTTTTATGTTGTTAAAAATATTGATCGAGACATTATAATAGGACAAGATTTTCTATTCTGTCATAATGTTGTCATAGATTTTAGAAGGCATCAATTATATGTCAAACACATTGTATGTCAATTTTTGACAAAGTCTGAATTGATAAAAGATAATAATGTTGTCGATGTCTCTAATAATTATTTATATTCTTATAAAGAAAATGATAAATATTTGTATGAGTCACGTGTAGTGAAAGCAAATAAAGAAAATCCTAATATCAATATTTCTCTTAAGTCAAAGGAGAATAATAATAATAATATTAAGAATTTATTTATACAAGATAAGTCTTCTTTAAAGAGAGAAAATACAAATAATAAGAATTTTGTTCATAGAAAAATTAATGAAAAAAATAAGATCTTTAGAAAAACATTAATTTTCTATAATAGCAATTTAGATCGAAATGTGAAATCATCACATGATATTAGAGATAGAAATGTCAATTTTTATTTGATGAGTAATAGGCAAAATATTTTTAATTCGTATTCTTTTCAGAAAAGTTTTCGCAATAGAAAAGATAGGATACATTTCTTAAATTGTCGTAAGGAAAAAGACTGACCTCATTAAGGTTAGGTTGAATAGGTTGAATATAGACAAATATAAAGACAGATTTCCTTATCAGCTTATACGACCAATTGATAATAATAATGTTATAATAAAAAGGATAGGAAGTTATAGGATAAAGGTAGTCCATGCTAATAGAATTAAACCTTTTAGAATTCGAGGAAGTAGGTATTAGGTTAATGTATTTTTATTATTATAATAACAATTCTTATTTGTTATTATAAGTTAGGAGATAGATATTTAAAGTAATATGAATTTTTAAGTTTTCTAAGTCATATAATGATAATATTGAAGTTGTAATTTTAATTTATTTTCTTTTATTTAGGAACTATGACAGGTTCGATTCCTTGTTCAAGTTTAGTTGATAGTGAGCTAATTTCGAATAATAATATTAATCCAATATGTGTTTAATATATATTGTCATGTGAAATATTGTTTAATTGTTTATTTATTATAAATTTTCCAAGGATGTTTGTTAATACTGTTTAATTGTTTCATGTTCATACTTCATCTGCCGGATTCCCGTAAGAGCATGATGAAGCTGGCGCGTATCCTGACGTCAGCAATACGGAGGGCCTACTATGAAGCATCTCTGTTGATAAGTCGACAGACACCCACTTCATGTGCGCGTCGTCATTATTATTGTATCGCGCGTAGTGTTTATACATGGGCATTGCGAGGGTCGGGGAACCCATCTGGTTCCATAGGAATTGGGTTTCGTCTTGTTTGATGCTGGACGTCCTTAGGCTCCATATGTCAGTTTGTTGTCTCATGGGTGTCAATGATTTATCATGGATGCTTATAAGATATACACATTGTCATTGGCCATATCCGTTTGTTTATTATTTTGGGTTGGATATTAACTATAATTGATTCGATTTTGCTTGATTTTAACTACGGGAATCGGGAATATCATATGATAGCTGTATTTAAAATAAAGTTTGTCGTGTTTGGGTTTTGACGTCATCCAATATCAAACTTAGGGTTTTGATGATTGTAGTCATTTGGGAGACGTACAGGTGCTTTTATTGAGGTTTTGCACTTGTAGAGTTTCTGCAATGTGAAGAATTCCTTAAGAAGTCTGAACAATAAAGTAGTAAATTGGAATTTCATTGCAGGAGCTGGTTTATTAGTAAAAACCGCCTCCTCTAAGTTCCTCAAGCAGGTAGGACTTAGGGTTTAGACTTCTGTAAAAATTATTCGAGCGTCTTCACACGCTCTAATAATTTTTTTTAGGGAGCCCGGGCATGTAACGTCCGAGCACATTACTATAGGTAGGGTTTACTCTTCGGACGGTTTATGGTCAAGTGCTGGCCGTTAATATTTTAAATTATTACTTTTTCTTATTCGAATTCGCGTGTTCGTGTTTTGCTGGTGAATAGTCTTTCTTTTCTGATCGAGACCAGCTTAGGGTGAGCATCGTAGTATAATTATTGTAAGTGCTTAAATGTAATTCTTATCAGAAATAAATCAAGACTAAGGAGTGCTACCAGTTTTTTCATTGCGCCACCCACCTCCACCATAAGACTAAGTTGCCACATTTAAATTGTTCACAAATCACAGTGTCTAGGTTTCACTCTGACGTTTGAAACTCAGTTTATATTATGAATACCGTAACAAAAAGGAATATCTAAAATCGAACTTCAAACGTCAAAACGAACCCCTGGCCTTTGATCTGTCAGTTTTAGTACTTAAGTTATGCGGTAGAGTTGATCAATTGTAGAGATCAATTGACTACCTTTTAGGATTTGGGTAATACTATGGTATTGTGTGGAACACGCACAAAAGCACATTCGGTTACCTCCGTGGCCGAGTGCATCGTATGCCAGTCTCATTGTGTCGCCATCGCTGAGATCCCGAGTTCAATTACCAGTTAGGTCAATGTAGAAAATTACCTATGCTAATTAATTTTGGATATGATCAATATAAGTGATTTTGTGTATATATTTATATCAAATTTTGATAAAAAAAACTTAATACCTTTTCCTATCTCTGTATTCTCAAATCAGACCAGAAGCAGACAGTTTTTACGTTGTTGGTATTACTTTATAATATTAAGCGATCAATCTGACCGTGGAAAATGTGTCTTGACCTTTTCTGTCTTCTTAATTCATTCACTTTCGAATCGTGTTTCAGTTTCGTATATGTGTTGACCTTCTCTGTCTTCTACATCCCCTACAATTTATCAGTGTCTTAAATTTTTTATCAAAAAAAGTGGAAAAAATATTAAGTTAATATTTTTCTGCCGATATTATTAAATATTTATTTTTTTGCGAATATGATTTCTTACATATTTGGGACGGGAATGCCTAATAACTAATAATTTCTTGTTAACTTGAAGCCAAAAAAAAAGCGTATCGAACTAAATATATATTATAACGAAGTTATTTCAAACGTTTAAACTTTTAGACTTAGATCAAACCTGATAATTTTATCAATTCTTAAAATCTGCTGTTGTGTGGACCTGATATCACATGTATGTAACATGAAACTAACACGTGATCCAAGTTTTATAAGAATATGTAATTAATTAGATCGAGTATGGTACGTTTAATTAAATAAGACATTATTTCATTAAATAATAATATATATGTTTCTACTTATATACATTTATGTGTAAGTAATTTCGAAAAACTAAAAACTATATAATATTAAAATTTAAAATGTAAATATACCTCTGTATAGTGATATAAAAATAACTTTATAATAAATCTAAAAAAAGAAGTTCTTGTACTATGAACTGATAAATGGATAAAGACACAAAACTTATCATTTACCACATATAAGTAGACAAGACGTCGATAATTTTAAATATGTAAATAAATTTTCAATGTCACAGGGATACGAGAGAATCAGAGATTTGATCAAACCCCTAATCAAATCACTGGTGAGAAAGCTACAACGCAAAAAAAATTCTTAAATAAATCTAGTGATTTGATAAAATTCCTGGATTTAACAAAAAAAAATTAATTGAAATAGTAAAAATGCCATTTGAATATGCGCTATTAATGTCACTTGTTGTTGTTGTAATTAATGTTGTTATTGTTTATTATAACAATCTAATCGCAAAAAAAATAATTAAATCAGCAATCTTATGAAGTTATAAATTATTCAAGTGGCAGCTGTTTCATAGCGCACAGATATAATTTTATTAAAGTACAGCTGGTACTCTGTGCTTCTGCATCTAACACAGCGTCGTCACAGCGTCAGAGGTTCAATAACATTAAACCTACTTCAAAAGCTAAAAAAGGCTTTATTTGTTTCATTGTAGGGAATGATTTAAAAATATTAAAAATCAACAAGCGTACTCCAGAAAATAGTTTTCAGTTTTGAGACGAAACCATATCTATCCATACAGATCGAAAATAATAAATCAATGTATTTTTAAAAACACATTGTCTTTGTTATAGAAAGAATATAATGACCCACTTCTTTGTGTAAATATCAAATCTTTGATCAATAAGATTAAAAAATACAAACACTTATCAAATATTGATGAATTATAGCTTTGTCATTGTTTTTTATTCAAGCGGAAAAAAACACAACATTAGACACTATTTTATTATTTTTTTTTTATTACTTATTTCTTATAAATTCACGCGTATGTACTAATCATGTAATAGAAGTATAAACGAATACATCTAACGCGACTAAAATAACTTTCATTCGTTTTTTTTGCTACACGGTATTTATTCTATTATCAGATTATTTTCTAGCTATAAAGAGTTTGAATCGCAACTTCAATTGTGTGAAGTTAAAAATCCACAATTCAATTCTTTGAAAAAAAATAGCTTGACCAGAATGTAAATTTAAATATACATTGTATGTGTACATGCTACGTGTACGCTGATTATGGAATATGTGACGTCATTATTTAATTACTTTACTTATTTTAATTACATTTAATTACTGGTAATCAAAACCACAACTCAAAAATATTTGTTAGACACACTATATTCAAAAAGTAAAGCTCAAGTATGAAAAATCACGAAACTAGAAAATGCGTTTACCATGTGATATACTCATATATGAGCCGAAGTATCAAATACCAAGTTATACAAAAGCATTAATTTCCAGTAAAATTGCGTCGCAGACAAAATTTCGTTTATTTTCCTCAAGTTGATGAACTCAACTCATTACTTACGTGGAAATGATATCATTAGTATCAAATGTAATTAGAATGTTAGTGTGAATCTTGATTGTTCCACTGATGACCCATAATTTTTGCCCGATTACGGCGAAGCTAAAAGGCTATGGCCTTTTACTTTGGCCGGTATGTATGTAAGAATGTTCCATCTGTTCCCTTAAAACTTCGAAACTATGACGTCTAACTAACTAATTCATTAATGATGTTCATATCGATTAACTTTTGGTTTTATTCCATTTATATTCTTCACTCTGTCTATTCTGTTGCTGTGGACCTTCAATTTTATACCTGTAATTATTAAAATCCTGTAATATAAACTTATCCAAACCTCTACGAACTTTCATCCTATGTTTTTGCCTACTTACATTAATGTAAACCCTTATCTGTAGCTTTCTCAGTTTTTCTTAATATTTTTTACAATTTCGAGTGATTTTAAAGCACTTAAGTATAACACAATTTGTTGCGAATTTTAATTATTTTGACAGAGTTGATATAGAAGTTTTTCTTCGTGTGGAAGTGGTAACATCTAATCCTCTTTAAGAAAATCGACTCATAATTTGTCAATTTAAGGTATTCAACCACTACAGCTTTTAAAAATTCAAAAGGTTCTAAATTGAAAACTTTCAAATTTGAGTTCGTCTTCGGGTATATAAAGCCGTGCCCGCGTAGTTCTTGAAGGACTTCAACGGAAATAGTTGACTAAACTATTTTTTTTTTAATTTTGATTTACATTAATTTAGTTCTGTCATTGTATGTAATTGAAGATATATAATTAAAATCATACCATCATATTATTAGGACTAACGTTATACGATTGGTCGCCTAAAGCAAACTAACAATGACAGAAAACATAAAATTGTGAAGTGTTGACTTATTTTGGTCGGATAATAGTTTAGACTTGGTACTAGGCATCTGTCTTTAAATTAACTAACCTAGTGGTACTGTTATTTGCGTTATTTACACCATTGTAAATGCAGTTTAACAAGTTTAAAACCAAAATTAGTCTAGTTTGTGCGAACAGAATTATTGCTTTAATATAGCTAACCAACACTTATTATTTTCTAGCATTAAATTAGTACTATGCACCATAATTCCCTTCACTGTCTTTCATAACAGGTCACATTTGTGAAACTCCTCATACACTCCTCTTGACACTAAAAAAAATCTTAAAACAACATTCCTAAAAATAATTTTAATGATTTTTCGTTTAAATTGAACTTTTAAAACGTTTCTATCTGAAGAAATCCCAATTTAGTGTTGTCATATTAGATTTTAAAACGTGACGTAACAAAACTCCCACCCCTTGTCACACTTCGTTGTTCCCCTCGTCAATCCAGTGACATAATTCATGGATAAACTTTGAGTGCTCTTCAAAATTATCATTAGATTAGTTTTAAATCAACCTACTTAAGAACCTACAGCTAGGTAATTTATTCCGAATTGTGAATCCTTTTATAGATTTAAACAAATTTAAGACAAAAATAAATTCTAATTGACATTGGCAGTTTAAAGTTAATATTTATTATCAATGTCTATTTTTAAAACATTTACGTGTTAAGACTATTTTTAGAAATAATAACCACTTAAAATCTCCAATGAAATTCAACGGAAACGTATTATAAGATTTACATAACGATATGATCTTTTCGATAGGTGTAAGCCGATAAGAATTCGTATAAATTATGGTAACATGCTGATAGTAGCATCACAATCACAAAGAAACTCTAAGTTTCACGACAAAACCTTCCTCCAAGTACAATCCAGGTCTTGTCTGACAAGGATCTATTCATTGATCAGCCGCATCACAACTCACCTCGAAAAGAATCATGTAAGTAGTTTATGAGTTAGCTACAGCCCTACAGTAAAGACTATTTGCTTACCAAAAAGAATAATATTCAAGAATTTAAACTTGTTTCACAAAAACAATTATTCTTATAAAATCTTTTCTTCCTTCTCAGCGTATGGTTTAGAGTAATTGAAGAGTTACAAGTTTTTCTGAAAGAAATAATTTTTATAATTGTTACCCCAACTTTCTCTCTTACAACATGATTTACCGAACTGATTTTTAGTGGCATAAAATATTGACAGTACATCTCCGATTTCAGAATGCAGCGTCCAGGATACAATCCCAGCATGCCCGGTATGCCAATACACAATGGTTTCAATGGTGGAATGCCAAACGGTTTTGGTGGCCAAGTCCCAGGCTACAGACCAGCTCCAGTGCCTGTGGGGCCATGTTTCGGTAGTCCAGCTGCAAACCATCCTGTACAACAGCAAGGGCCAGGATGTTTTATGCCTGCGGCTACCATCCGAAAAATTAGCAACACGACGCCCCCTGCGCAATTTTTCAATCCCCAATAGTTATGTGAATATTTAATCCCGACCGGCAGATGACGATATGGAATCTCTAGCAAGTTTCGTTTTGGTATTATATAATTGTTCATAGTAGCTTTTAAGGTAATAATTAATAATAATAAATATAAGTTTGTTATATAATTCAATTACTTTGATTTTATTTCTGTCCCAATAATTTAATTGCTCATGGACTTTATAATACATTTTTAGAATTACTAAAAAAAAAACTAAAAAATATACATGGGTAGCAGGTTTTCTAAACAATAATAAACTAGGAAATTTTTACAAAGTGTTTTGTGACTCAGTATGAAAAACAAATCACTACCAATTCCATATTAATTTGGCATAAAAAGTACGTATCTATCGAAACTGACTTGAAATAAAAAATTGAATAATGAAGAGTAGTGAATAAAATTACAGCATATATGTAGAATGATTGCTACTTAAGAATCCAATACATAGCGATCTTGATCATGCTTTTGTTCGATAACTTTTCATACAATAGCAGGGTACCAGGAATATATTCGTAAGGTTCTTATCATTAATTTGTATGGAATTCGCTATATTGACGCATTACGAAGAACTTAGATGCATAAGATTTTATAAAATACCAACTTCAGAAAATCGAATAATTATTCTTTATACAAATGCTGTTATTTGAAATTAATAGATAATTTCGCCCATTTTATAAAGCACGACTTATCATTCCTTAGCAATACTTACCTATAGTACAATAATCTGATTTTGTTAGCTGATTTTATTATGAAATCTATATTATCGATAAATCTGTGTTTATTATTTACGTAATTATTAAAAAAAAAACTTTATTACTTTAAATGTAATAATAACGTCAGAAGTGATTATATTGGAAGGGTCTACTTATACGTTATTTAATCCAATTGAGTGTAGATCGAATAGAAAAGCAGGTGGAAATGGATGATGTTTGATCATAGTTCCTTTAAATAATCTTGAGAATATGTATCCATTTCATGTTTGTTCTTACCCTATATCTGTTAATCGAGCCCAACTTCAATGGCTAGCTAACTCTCGTACAATCTTTTTTTTTTGACGCTGAGGAATGCGTTACGGCATACCCGCTTCACCCTGCGTGGGCTGCACGGGCTGTGTGGGACTCCTCTTGCGGCCCCACCCCCGAAGGGGCTGGACAAAATTTTACCCACTAAAACTCAACGATATCCCTAGTACTGAAGGCGATACACGGGATCGGCCAGAAGGCCGGGCCGCAAAAGAAGGCCGCGCGGTTCGCCCCCATTTCAGCCGTCCCCATTTTGGCCCGCCCTGAGAAGGGCAGGTCCCTCTGCGGGTTGGGAATACGTCTCAGAGACATTCAAGACGCACCCCCCAGACGAGGCAGAGACGTGCAATGCCCGGCCAGTGCGCAAACCGCTCTGGTCAGGCTGCCCCCGATTAAAGATTGAAGATGCGCAACTGTGCAATATCTAGTCCCTAACCCATCTGTTTGGGAGGCAGAACCCTTATCCTGTTTCCCCCCTCCCAAAGTATACATACTCGTTGAACATAAAAAATCTTCATATCAGATTTGAATGAATTCGAAATACGCAATCTTTTGTTTTTACCTATCCATACCATATTATAACATATCATCTAAATATTTAGGCGATATCTGGAGGAAGCATTTTTTTTTGTTTTGTTATAAAAGGAAAACTACTTATTCTATTTCAAAAGAAAATTAATGGGACTTCCTCGTTTCATCAAGCTGTCGAATAAAAGGGAATTTTGAAAATCAGTCAACAATTGACAAATAAAAAAACGAAATATAAACTCCTCCTTTTCGATTTCAAACTCCGTCAAAAAGCATTAGACTTTCAATGCAGGAAATCTGATATGAAATTACAACCGTTGGCATTTTTCAAATAGAAAGTGTGATGTATTTTACTCGATGACTTCATCGGTTTTTTTATCTCATAAATATAAAAAGAAATGATACCTATATAAGTGCAATAAAAAAGCTTACCGTAATTGTATTTAGTACTACCAAAATAACATTGCGATAGTGAACAATATTGGAATTATAATTTTTTTGTATCAGAGTTACAATTTTACACCTCTGCCCGTATTACGAACACAACGCAGCATTAAAGTTTGGATACATATACAACCGTTTTCAAAAGGTGATGATAGTTTTGTTTTTTTTTTTTTTTGTATTTTGCTGAAACAGCGTTTAGTCATGCGCTGTGACTTTACTTTACTGCGAACAACTGATGAGATTTAAGCAGATTTGAGAGAAAGCGGCCAGAATTAATCAATAGAAAGGGTTTGGTTTTTCATCATGAAAACGCTGGAACCTTTACATATTTTGCAACTCAGCAAAAATTAAGAAAGTTTGGCTGGGAGGTTTTAATGCATGCGCCATATAGTCCTGGGAACCAATTCTGCTAAATAAATTTTTCCGTTCTATTTTAGCTGGAATTTTATCGTATGTCACTTAGTAGAATAGAAAAACCATTAGTTTCGTTCGATTTCGATCCGTTTCAGATCCGTTTTCGATTCGATTGAAACAAAATGTATTTAGTAGAATTGGCCCCCTGGTCTTGCACCTTCAGATTTCCATCTGTTTCTGAAGAATCTGAAGAAACCGCCTACAGATTTTTTTACTTTAATAAACTGTGTACATATTTTAGATAAGAGCTTTATTGCTATCTAAATATATATAACTCAAAGGTGACTGACTGACATAGTGATCAATCAACGCACAGCTCAAACCACTTGACGGATTGGGCTGAAATTTAGCATACAGGTAGATGTTATGACATAGGCATCCGCTTAGAAAGGATTTTGATCACTTCTACCCCCAAGGGGATAAAATAGGGGATGAAAGTCTGTATGAAACTTTGTATCTTTTAAACCGATTGGGCTGAGACTTTACATGCATAAAGCTTTATGATGTAGGCATCCTCTAAGAAAGGTTTTTTATAAATTCCACCCCAAGGGGATAAAATAGGGGATGAAAGTTTGTATAAATCTTCTTAGATTTTGGACTGATTGATCTGAAATTAAAGATTGGAGTTACTATGATGAATCCGTCCGCTTAAATAGGATTCTAACAAATTCAACCCCCATGGGGATAAAATAAGGGATGATGGAAGATGTAAATGTATTAGGTTGAACCTATCAGTACCTAATAGAACAAATAAATCTGACCTTGCACCTTCAGATTTCCTAATAACTTCGAACTGCTAAGCTATCGGGAGTTACACGTGTTATTGTGAGTCAACCATAAAATAGATATATGCTGTCGTGGGATATTTTTTATATAATTTTAAGGAAAACATTTCCGTCATACATGATTTCTGGGTAGCTTTAACCATTAAGGTTGCACACGCGACGGAAGCTTAAAAAATGGAGTAACTTCTCCCGTTTTCCCAACATTTCCTTTCACTGCTCTGCTCCTATTGATTGTAGTGTGATGAAAAGAATACTATAACCAGCTCAGAAGTATAAAAAATAATTGTACCAAGTTTCGTTAAAATCCGTCGAGTAGTTTTTGTTTCTATAACGGTTCTACAGACAGACAGACGGACAGGCAGACAGACAAAAATTTTACTGATTGCATTTTTGGCATCAGTATCGATCCCTAATCACCCCCTGATAGTTATTTTGGAAATATATTTCATGTACAGAATTGACCTCTCTACAGATTTATTATAAGTATAGATTGAATCCATTTAGAATGTCATTTTTAATTTGTTTAACCTATTATTGCCACCTACAAACACAAGTCCCATCTTGTTTATTATTATAATTATTCTTATCATGATAAGCTGGAACTAACTCGTGATATTTCTTGTCCTACATGAAGAAAACAAACTAACAACCAATTTATTGCTATAATAAATATTATTACAAATATAGATTAACTGATTTTATAACAGCATACATAATTCTTTTATCCATAAACATGTTTTGAACATCTTGATAAATATAAAAATAATATCTTATACAATTTCAATAAACTACCTACCTACTTATCTTAAAAAGCGTTTCTAATTTCTTTCTGACACCCACTCCCGTTACCTTGAGATCATCGGACAACCTGAGACTCGCGATGCCTGTGCATTCCTCTAGTGTTTGACAGGTCCTTTACTGTACATGCCGCTCGTCTGTGGAACGCATTGCCGGTTGCTTCGAGGCGTGCTCAGTCATTAAATATTTTTAAAAATTTAGTTACTGAATATTATCACTTACGTGCTGTACATCCAAATAATATTTCTTGTAGATAATAATATTTAATTACTATAAACTATTTTGTTTTTGTGCTTGTGTGTGTGTGTGTGTGTGTGTGTGTGTGTGTGTGTGTGTGTGTGTGTGTGTGTGTGTGTGTGAGTGTGTGTGTGTGTGTGTGTGTGAGTGTGTGAATTAATTGCATTATATATTCATATTTATAAAGTATATTTTTGCTCAAATGCACTGCCCTAAATTATTCTCTCTATCTAATTTTCTTTTTGCGGTTGCCTGGGAGAGATCGCTTTAAGCGATAAGGCCGCCATTTGCTTCGCTCTTGATCTTTGTGATTCTTGTATGTTCCGTTGTTGAGAAATAAAGTTTATTATTATTAAACTACTTTTAGTTATATTAAGTACCTCTTTTCACAAATTCTTTCAATAAAACACATATAAATATTTCTGAACAACCAAACGGTCTTTCTAGCTCCTTTTTTAAAGATATTGCATACCAGCCAGCCCAGATTTATTCGAATATATTAAGGAACTGTTACCTTATAAATATTAGATTTTTTATAAATCACATGAGTCATAACAAAAATCAGTCAATTTCAACAGCAACCATTCGTTAACAGAAACAAAAGGTTTTTCGACTACTTATCATGGCCACATAATAATTTTATTGCTTCAGTGCGTGTATTTATGTTGCAAATAAATACTTCAGCTATTTAAGTGTAAAATTATTAAGAGGGCACGTACACAAAATATCATAAACTTTCAACTAGTTCTTTACAAAGAAATAAGCTGTAATTAAAAATAAGAAAACTGTGTCATATTTCTAGAGATTCTATCACAGCCAACATAGGAATTTATATGTTTTCTTAATGGAAAAAATCACACAGTTACTTTTTCTTTTTCATGGTGTAATTATGCCCTTTTATAATTGAAAAAAATATATATTTATTTATTTAAGGAACAAATAGTTACATAAATGTTATATGATTACAAGATATTACACGTAACAAACAAAAAACCTACAGTTCCCTACATTCAATATAAATACTATAAGTGAGGCACTTTTACAATATCTACTTGTATTATATTTTGCGAATATTTAATTAATAGTCTTACAGCCAATTGCACAAACGTCCATTAATTTGTCATTAGTTTAAAGCGACATTACCCATACAAATTTGACATTCATTAGAGCTTAAAGACATCATTAAATCTTAATGGGCGTTCGTGCTACTGACCAATTGTATCCGATCAATTTTGTATTCACAATGCTATACTGAAAAATACTCCCAATGAAAAATGCTTTATAAAATTGAAAAATATATATTTTATTATTTTTTAAGCGTTTTTCATTGTAAATAATTAATATTCTTAAGAGTAATTAAGAGTTTTTGCCATGTAATTGGTATCCTCTTTCTGTATCTATCCCATTAGTACCAGGCTCAACGAGATAGACAAGTACAGTATTTTGGCGTTACGACCCTCTTAAAAAGCCGATAAGGACTTTTATAGAGGCTCTCGTAATATAATGGTCGTTTCGTGTCATTAAGTAAATAAATAATTATCGCCTTTTTTCTGAGACAATGTAATAGGTGGGTTCACGGGCAAAATTAATTGGGTACAATTTAATTAGGTCAAAACACGAGACCGTTTTTAAGTAAAATTGGCAGAAATAAAACAAAATTACTTGAATTCGTTTTCATAATAAAATCCCAAATACTTCTATGTATACATAAAAGTCGTGATGAGATCCTTTTAATGTAATCCAATTTATTTTTTTCTCAAGTTATTATTACCTTAAATATTTTTTGCTGCTAACAAAATATTTATTTAAAAACAGGATATAAGATTCAAGCTGCACCAAACGTGAAATATAGGTTAAAGAAAACAATATTCCTATTCCCATTAATCATTAATAAAAGATTTTTTGCATTCCAATCAAAATCACAAAATGTTTTATCTTAAAACTGAACTTCGTACGTAACAAATTGTACAATACTTATTTGTGTCGTAAAAAATCAGTCAGTTTAAAAGGGGGGCCCTTTTGTTGTTTTGTTTCAAGTGCCACAAAAGCAACTACATCGCCATGAAACCGACCGACCAACCAACAATGAAAAAGTGTTGTGAGTTAGTGAAACATTTTAAGAACTTATGTTATGAATCGTGAATTCAGACTTTGAGTTCGTTAACTACCGTTTATAATATAATTTTACCCATACGAGTACTTCGGGTAACAATTTAACCTAACATATATTACCATTTTAAATTCCATATATAACGGACAACACAAAACGACGTAGGTAATCTTTAAAACGATCTTTATGATAAGAGCAAAGCAATTTTCCTATTGAAATTCTATAAAAAAATAATAATAAACTGATCTGGGGGCCAATTCTAATTATAAAATTTGTCACATACGATACAATTCCAGTTCTATTTTAGCTGGAATTGTATCGTATGTCACTTAGTAGAATAGAGAAACCATTAAAAACTGTAGTTTCGTTCGGTTTCAATCCGATTTTCGTTTCGATTCGATTCGATTCGAAACAAAATTTTATAAGTAGAATTGGCCCCCTGCCCTGCGATTCTCTATTAATCCAATCCCGAATTCTAAATCACTCAGGTGTCCGAATTCACTTCAAAAAGCGGCATCCGCTCAATCTTGAATTAGTAATAACGTTTCGTGACATGAAAGAAGTAAGTTTCGAAATGACATAGGAATAGATTATCTGATACCCGTATAATAAATCAATTTCGTTTTGTATTTTTATACAAAAAATGGAATTCGAATACTTGAGTGAATTCGAATTCGGATTCAGGTTTTTACAGAATCGCCCTGCATATCCTAGAAGCCTACTCTAATTCACCGAAAAACGAAATATCGTTCGAAACTTTGGACAATTCCTACCACAATTACGTTCGTTCCGAATATTCAACGAACGAAAATGTTTGACATATTTATTTTCTAAACCTACTCTATTTCACGAAATGACAAAACGAACATTTGAGTTTGACATCTAATTGTTCGGAATTCTTACCTCAGATTGACGAAGTAAAAAATGTTACCTTTTCATTTTCGTTAGCCTTTTTTTTATTTTCGAAATGGGGTCTATATTACTATTAATCGAGTCAGCTCTCAGTAAAGAACGATTAGACCGTAGAAGAAATCGGCAGCGGCTTCGAAATAGCCTTAATATAAGAAATATTCTCGATACTGAGTTTGTAAGTATTTACAGACTCAGTTGTGAATTATTTCAAGAACTATGCCAAGAGATTATACCTTTACTGCGTCCACAGGCAAGATCTCATGCCATTGAGTCCACAATTAAACTTGGAAGATATTTTATCGTAGTTCTTGATAAAAAAAATTGCATGCCTACCATTATGCATTTCATATTTTTATGATTCTTACAGCGTTGAATTTTTATGCCCGAGGTAGTTACCAAGGATTCGTATCTCAAAACATGGATGGGCCTATGGCCCAACAAACAGTTTACGATGTTAGGAGGTTAGGACTACAATACAAAGTCGTTCTAAGTTCAATATAGAAACCTCATAAATGACGTTTAACATTTCCGAAGGGTTTTAAGAAAACCAAATGGACAATTGTTTTTATTTGTACTTAAAACCACTAACTCAATATGACGCAAGAAAGATTTTTTTTCTAATTATTAAAGTACGAGACCGGCGTATGTATGTGTAGCAACTAAATGCATTTCTTTGATTTGCTATTCCTTTGGAAGTCTGCTACTGTTATTACGTACCATTATAATAGATTCAAAGCATTACACCTGGTTTCTGAATTTACAATTTAAAGTTAAGAACCTCTCAAACTGTACTTAAACATCACTTCAACTTCTTTTCTGATTTTAGTTTTTTAAAAATCAGTTGTTAGCAGTTTAATAAAACTAGTACTTTGAAAACTTGTGAAACGTAAAAAACTTTAGTGATTAATCGATTGATTTTGTACTTTTCTCAATGCAAAAACTCAAATTGGTTGTTATTCAAGAAAATAAATATGATTATTAGTTTATTTAACTATTGAAACAGTATATAAATATGGAATTGTAAGAAAGTCAGTATTTATGTGATAAACTGACCGACGAACAGTGAGAATCAAATAGGGACAATTGGGGTATTTTAGTAATAATTAGAACAGCTTAGCTTTTTTGAAATAGAAATTTAAACTTTTAATCAAACTTAAAATCATTGAATGGTTTTGAAATAAGAATAAATCTTATTTTACTGTCTCACAATCCATTCAGCTTTGTTGATTTTTCATAATTTTCAAAAACTTCAGTAAATTTAAGTTAATATTAATAATCTGATACTATTACGTATAACATCAAGTAACCCACTGAGTATATTTCGGAAACGAACTTTTATTTCATATTAAAAAGAAGCACCAAAACTTGGGTCCTTGAATCATTCTGTATTACTCAAATCCGTTGTGTAGTTTAAAAGAATTCTCACAATACAGACTTCTCAGGTGTATAGATTATAGTACAGCACACCCGTGCCTCTGTTCCCGCCTAGCTTGGTACTATTTTCTCTACGACCCTGTACAACACTGTACACCATGTTCCATGATTCCCCACTGTCCTTTAATAATGTGATTGATATAATGTCTCCTCATCTAAGATAAACGTGAGATATTTTTCTGGGTTTTCTAAGCGTTACATCACGATATCGAAGTGGTGCTTTTCCCACAATCTGTCCAATCACAAACAGTTATTGATAGAATTCCCAATTGAAGACGATTCATATGATAAATCTTTCGAGATAAACTACAGATATAACTGTCATCACAATTTATATAAATAGTATTCAAAGCTGTACGAAACCATAAAAATACTGCACTCTTCGATTTGATTCGAAGATTTCTCAGCGATACCACCTCAGGTTAGTTATCTATGATTTTTTTAAATGTTATAAATTAAAAACTAATTTATTAACATGCATAGAATACATTTTGCTTGTTTCCATCAAATAATGTGTAAAAAAATAACTTTTCTATGTTGTTTCGGGTCCGGATGTTGTGATACTTTCGTTGAGAACTTTGATATTGTTTAATAGTAATTCATTAATCAAACCTTTGAGTAAAAAATTAAATATGACCTGTACTTTACTATTCCACAGAGTTTATTCAAATACAGGAACATTTTGTAGTCTATGCATACATTTTTGTATTGTGTCGTTACCGTAAATCATCACACGTTTTTTTTGCTGTAATTTTGGACCTACTTACTTTAGAGATAAAGAAAAAAATCATGGCTTTAAAACACGTTGCTTCTTATAATCTCCACCTATCGTCCGTTAATGTAAAATAGTATAATTAATAAATGTTATTAAATCTAAATTCCGCTTACGAATATAAGTATTCAAAAGCGATATTTTTAAAATCTTCACAAATACATAAACTATATGTCTTAAACGTCTTAATGAATTGAAAAAAATAAATTTCATTGTTCTAAATTGAATTGAAAAAAATAAATTCTAAATTTAGAAAACAAATATGTATAATGTATACTAAAATTTAATTACTGAACCGATTTTAAAACTTATTTCACCTGCAGAAAGCCTCATCGTAAGCGTAATTTATAGAGTTTATTTTTCCAGAAATGTCGGGACCAAGCGATGATCGAAACCAGAAGCCTTTCCGTCCTCCACCATATGAGAGACCCTATGGTCCTCCGGACACCACGAAAGAGCATCGAAGACAAGGTCACAATATCGATCAAGTGGAACTTGAACGATGGAACAGATAAATATGACAAGCACTGTGAAAATAGAAGAGGTTATGATTTACAAAAGTCAGAAAAGAATAAAAAAATAAAATACAAAACAATTACAAAGTCATACCTAACACAATATTTTGAGTATCAACTCAAATGCATACCAATGCTACAAATTATTTAAAAAAAAAATTGTTTCGGAATGCTACTTCTAAACAAAACAGGTGCACGTGGGACCATTGTTGGGTGATTTTGTAGGTTTTAAAAATATATATATCGCAGCCAAGTGGTACAATCAGCCGACCAATTAATCGGCTAGCCCATTAATTAAATGGCTTCATTCGATAGACGGACTGACTTTCCAACAGCTGAGTAGTGTGCACGCAACGTTCTACAATATGGGTGGACAAGGGCCGCCCAACTAATTAACTATCAATTCATCGAGAATACCAAAAATTATTGGTAGGATTAGAAGTAAAATAAAATTCAAAAACTCCTTGTTACGATCTGTAATCAATACAGATTATTACTATTTCTAAATTTGGTGCTACAATAGTTAATAACAACATAAAATAATAAACAATAAAGTAATAGATTAAAAATTTAAATTTAACAGATAATAAAAGTAAATGAATTTTTTGGAGGCTTTAAAATCAGTCATCTTGTCCTAATGTCATACTGATTTAACTAGAAAACTAGGCGTGCAATTGCATGGGTATTTGCCCACTTGAACGGCTATTTTAACCAAATGGTTGCGACATATATAATAATTAACTCTTGTTTTTTATAGTTGTTTATTTCATAATACAATTAAAATGTAGGCAATTTAATAATACAATTAATCTAGATAATTTTAGTGACTTGTTATTGTAGATAACTTCTAAGCTTGTTATATAGCGATTTTAAAAAGTTATATGAATCTCAAAATTGTATTTTAAGCGAAAGGTCTTTATTGATATATTCTTAAGTTATATAACAATAATTATTACAATACTATACCAAATATTGTTTATAATAAAGTAATATGAAAATCAAAGACTTTTATTTTGCTAAAAACAGTTGAATAAGTATTATACTATATGTGATAATATTAACAATAGTTCCAAGAAGCATAGAATAATTCAATCTAAATAGGTTACAAGCTGTGAATTCCAGCCGTTCGACTCTCACCAAAAGCTGGAAATTTTGAAGTACATTCCTTTTCTGTCGAGCTAAAACAAAAGAGAAAATATGCAATTATTAATGAAAACATTGGACACATTTTTAAATTGTTGTTTAATATTTTGAAGTCTTATAATCAAACGATTCAAATAGTTAGTCAATACAAAATTCCAAATGTCAAATAATTAGATACAAATTTGTCGACAGTATTCATTCATTAAAAATTATTTCACCACGATAAATCACGCACAAATTAGCTTTGACCCTATTGCTCAACATTTCGACAAAAGTATTATACCCCCTAAAAAATATTCTTTGAACTTACCACATCTGTAGTCAATAGTATGTTTAATGATAATAGTATCAATCGTTTGCACTTCTTTATGCAGTTGATCATCCACATAACACACCATGAAGCACCAAATAAAAGGTTGTATACATTTTATTACCACCAGGCTTGGATCTTCGACCTAAATCAAATATTCAACAATCAAAAAGGAAGAATTCCACCCGGTTTCTGATTTGACTACAATTTAATGTAAAACATATCTCAAACTGTGTTTAAATGTCACTTAAACAAGTTTTTGTTATAGATTTTAGTTTTATTATTGATCAGTTGATAGTAGTTTGATAAAAATTACGACATTTTGCCTTGTGAAAAATAAAAAGTTATTGAGAATATTCAGTATCAGTAAAATATCAGTTGAGATTTCGTACTTTTCTCAGTTCAGAAACTGGTCGATAGTGATTTCGAGTTTGCTATTCTTTAAAAAGTAGATTATAGTTCCACAGAGGTTTGTTGCTGAGTGATAATCCGACGTTCCTTGTTCTTTATGATACTTTCCTCATCTGCCCCTATCTACGTAGGGCAGATGACCCGTTTTTGGTTTTGGCCATTATAATAGAACAGATGTTAACGGTATTAGCTTCTCCATGACGCAACACATTAAAAATAGTTCACCGTAAAGTAATAGGTATATGTGCTTATGCGTTAGAACGCGTTGAAGTTCCAAATGGTCAAAAAGGGTGCAGTGGCCAAAACAGGGTCTTCTATCCTATTGACATGTCCGTCGATATAATAGAATGTGTCTCTTCTTTTTAGTGTCTCGACGGACAATTGATATCACTTTATCAAGAACTAACCAGTGTATTACAAAATCAGTGTAGTACTTGCTTCACATAATAAAATGAGATTAAGTTTATTTCAGTTTTCAAAAATCCACTTTGTCCCTGGCACTCTGAGTTGGGACTCGAACCCATGACCTTTCGCAATCCGGGCGACTGCACTAACCACTGAGCTACCCAGGACCTAACAAGGACTGACGAATTCTTCGAGCACTTGTTACTTTTTAGCTTTTACAAAACATCTACGTTCTGTTCATCAAAATAGCGAAAAAGTAAAAAGTGTTTGAAGAATTCGTCAGTCCTGTTAGGTCCTGGGTATATTCAACTTTGAGTGAAATAACTTGAAATATTGCGTCCTGCATGATTAAAACTAAGTTTATGTTTGGTATCTTAGTTGTTTACAGAAAAACTAAAACTAAGAAGCATAGTTTGTATAAAGAAAATAGTTGTATAAAGAGACTTCGTCCGTTAATGTATTTTGTCCGATGCTTAGAAAAGTAAAAAGTTTAAAACCACAAATTTTATTTATATACCGGTCCTTAAATCAAACACCACACATTTCGGAAGTCTATTATACTAACAAAATATCATTCACACGATTTTTAATCTAAGTGGATACTTTGTCTCTCTGTCTTTAAAGGACAATTTATAAATGTGTGCATTTTTTATCCTGAGCAAAGAATACTTGTCGCAGCTTTAAGAAATATGTAACGTTAAGGCGTTTTATAATTCATGGCAAAAATAAGTTTAATTTATAAATATAATAATAGAAAATTTCAAGAATGTTAATTTCTTACCATTTTACAAGCTACTAATGTCACTCCAAACACAGAACTTGAAAAAATTTGCCATATTACAAGTAAAATCTGAAAAATAATGAGAATACATTATTATAATTCTCAGCAGCTAATATTCAAAACCTTAACAAAAACACATCTGAAACTGAATGTGGAATTGCGCATTGTTTTTACTAATTAACTGAAATATCATTAACTTACCTGCAGGCCATGATATCTTTCTAATAATGTAATGCATATGTTAATATCATCATAAATTTTGCTTAATATCTGAAAGTCGAAAAGCTGTCCATGCTTATTTTCGATAAAACCCTTATCAAAATCTAAAAGATACTTCAAAATATCCGCTTTAACTAATTTTCGTTCCATAGAGCTGAATTTGATAAATGCTGGTTCCAACTTGTCTGACAAATTATTACGTACAACTTTTAATAGACACAAAAGTATATAAAGATGAGAAAATAAATGGAAAATAGTTAAAAACGTTGGTATATTCACAATTAATGTTAATGGATAATCATTTTTTATAATTTCCATAAATATTGACGAAACAAACACAACTCCTGTTAGTGAAAAACACAAATATAGTTTTGCTGCTAGAAATGTCGTATTCACATCGTTTATTTTAAGAGTTTCAAATACAACGTTCACAGTCGTATATAGATCAATTAACAAACCATTGGAATTTGTTAAATCTATAATTAATATAGCTACATTTGCGAAAACATCGTTGAAGTCGGATATATGGTCCAAATTTTCATTAATATTGAAATTAAAACCATCAGCAGTCACAGCGTATTGTAATAAAATAAAAAATATGACTATTATAGACCATATTTTGAGACCAAGATGAATTCTATAAACTTTATCTGAACCATCACTAGATGGTTTATTCAAACCAAATACATTACAAATCCACCTAAAAACTCTGAAGTAACGGTAAAACATTATTATCCGTTGAATTCAATACGTGAAATGACATTGATTTTACATTTGGCTATGAGACAGAGGATTTCTAAATCCACCATTATTATAAATTAATTTGATTTACATAGAACATGGAAAATGTTTCCATTGGATTAACTTTATTTCAAAATAATGGAACGGGGAGAAAGTTCTACCTGCAATTACTAAAAATATAACATAGAGTCCGTGTTCATCAAAGATATATAATTACTGTCATCTACTATTAGCATCGATCACGGACTAGTTTTGTATTGATTTAGAGCTCTTTGGCGCAGTAGTTAGCAAGTTCGGTCTGTGGTAGGAAATTTAAACAACTTTAGGTTATGGGTGACCAAAAAAATATTATCTTGTCTTGGACTCTTCCGTGGTTCGAATAGCACGTTAAATCATTGGTCTCAGCTGCGTCTGTCTTCGTAGTCGTAACAATTATTGAATTTTTGTTTATCCGTCCGTCAGAAAGATATTTTTTTGCTTATTCAATAAAGTACGGCATTACATTGAGTTGAAATGCGGCATGACGTCACTTCAGAGTAACTCGGTGGCATAGTGGATAAGCGCCACGGCCCGCGATCATAGTCGTTAAGCAACTTTCGCAAGGATCGGTCACGGGATGGGTGACCAAAAAATTATTATCTTGACTACTCCGTGCTTCGGAAGGCACGTTAAGCCGTTGGTCCCGGCTGCATTTGCAGTCGTTAATACCCTCCAATCCGCATTGGGCCAGCGTGGAGGGTCATGGCCCATCCTCCTTAACCATCCATAAGGAAGGTCTGAGCCCCTGCAGTGGGGACGTAAAAGGGATGATGATGATGACGTCACGCCCTGTTCATTCTTTACATAGCTGTGACATAGCGACCCAACTTTAATGCCTATTATCCAAGTCATTTCTTGTTAATTAAAACAATAAAATATGTGTGTAATGTTTTTCTATTATCTGACTGACGGAAATAATAAAATTACTTTTTTTACCCAGGCTTCATCCCTATTAGATCGAGGTATTCGTGGTCGGTCTTGACCCAATTTCTCTATGCGACTAGATATTCGATTTTATCCATAGAGAAGAGCACTGTTCTTATAGCAGTAAAGACGTTGATTTTTTTTCATGTCCCGCATTCTATTCGTTTTTCAAAATCATTTTATGATTTCAGTTTTACCATTTTTTCTAATATACTCGTAATTAACAGTTTAACGATTAGTTTTCCTACATAGCAACTTAGCAGAATACAATCAGTGCACTCATAGCATTAAGGTTCCATCAAATAAAATATACTTCAAAAGGTAATAAAAAGCTGTGTTTTAATAGAATAGAATTTTGTATTGGATATAATAATAGACTAATGATGAATACGGCTAGCTAATGTAGAACCAAAGCATCATATTTTTAACCATTAATGACATTTAACCCAAATCACCAAGTGACCACAAATATTTGTTTTCTCTTGGCTCATTATTTATATAACCATAAATATTTCTTCAAAATAACTAAACAGAAAGATGCGGCACTATTCTGAAACCTACAAATTATCAACAAAAATTAAATAAAGGTCTTACATAGTTGAAATCTCATTGAAATCTCAAAATGGCAATAGAAGTTATAAACTTTCACAGTTTTTATTTTTTATGATTCGTCATTTCTTATTACTCAGAAGTCATTTACAGTGAAATGTACTTACACTATCTAATCTAAGCTTCAAAATTGATATGATATGAATCGGCTATCCCATACAAATATTTAACATGTGATCGATATTGGTTTCAGTGAAGTGTCGTCTACAGAATTAACAGTTTTATAGTTTACTTTAAAAGTTATATCTAAGTAAGATGTCAAACCGTAAGTACTTCTACTAATTAATTAAGAATACCGTATGCCAACAATAACATAGTTGCTCACACTTTAAGTGTAACTCAGCACTTATACCAAGTTACTCTTCTTCTTATCTTTTAATGGCTTCTTTGTGTCAACCACAATTCTGCCAACTTCACACAGAAGAATTAACAATACCAATTTCTTTCTTTAAGGATTTACCCAGAACAACATGATATCGCGTTACTCTTCGTATGTCGTGTTCTGTCAGGCTGACATTTAGTAAAACGCCGTCTAACTCTTGATTTAAAGAAATGAAAGATTCATTTCATTTTCATTTTACATGTAGAAATATCTTTATTCACTTGACATTGGCAGAATTGTTCGATAAGCCATTAATAAAAGAAGAAGAAGAAAGAAATGAAACTAAAAATTTTGACAGTTTACTTAGAAACGATAATTTAAAATCGCAATAAAATAATGACAGAAATCTATGCATCTATAATGTCATAAGCTTGTGTACAGTGTCTCACGGAACAGTAAAGCTGTGACGGAAGTATCCTTACTCATACCCACCATATTAGTTGAAAGGAAACAATGGCTAAATATTTTCTTTGCATAACTTTTGTTATGCCTAACCTTCTTTTCAAAGTTCAAATTTTTAAGAGATATTATACATTCTAATTAATGTAACAAACGGTAGAAGGAAAAATAATATTGAAATATAAATAATTAGAAAATATATTAATTTTCTTATCGCAAAAGTCTTGTTCGATGAAATGACAATATTTTTTTTTATTTAAATGATGAAATCACGAGGTTTTTAATATTATTACGTACATTAGCTATTGTGTTTTGTTTTTATTTGGAATTTAATATGTTGATAATTGGGATGAACATTAATTATACAAAAAGATCTGAGCCATACCAAAGGATACAAATAAACACCCTCTACCGGAGCAGTTGGTCGTAGCGATCCTATTGTAACGATCGACAAGTAACTGTATGATATCTTTTTAGTCACGAAAGAATTCAACTGATAAATCATTGAGATTACTTTCAGGGACCACGGCAAGGCTTCATGTACAATATAAATGTCCAAATAGGTCCAAGATGGATCGTTTGACGTGAATACGGCTTTATTTAAAGTTCATCTACCTTAAATTGAAATGAATCATTGTATAAACATCATTTAAGATCAATAAACTCTTAACATCAATATCTAAATCGTATCGTGAACAATTGATAGAAGGTGAAATATAGAACGAAATAACAAAAACGATACCAAATCAGACATATTTACAATAATATACGTGTATATTCTGATTTATCGACGTCTTTATCATAAAATTATCAAGATTGTTTGCTACATTTCTACTAATTTATTGGAAACGTGTCTGTCCAAAATAAAACTCCTTTTAACTAAATTTGTTGAACGCTTTCGTAATAAATTAACACTGTTTATTTAGTGTAAGCTTCATTGTTTACATTCGCCGGTGAGAGTAAACACTAGCTAAATTTATTAGTGAGCTTGGATGATCAAGATTTTTATACTTAAAACCAAATTCAGAAGATGTAAAATACCGAAATACATTGTAGTATCTATCAATTTCTATTTCACCGTAGTTAAAATTTGTTATGTCTAACATTACAAGATAATTCTTGTTACTTTTGTTTTTTTACAAAAGCGTGGATATAAATGTCAGTACAATATATTATTAACTCTCCATGTCTTATTACCTAATTTTATATTTAGTCCAACCATTACTTAATGTACATTTGCTATAAATACTTATATTGAATCTTCTGCCAAGATTTCTTTATTACGAGACACAATGTACAATGAATATATTTTCGTAGGCAATCACTAACACACGAAAACTTTATACAAAGCTAACATGTTTCCATCATCGTAATGAACTTATCGATGTGTTCAGGCTTTTTCTATGGATGGAATCGAACTATCGAATAGAATAGGCTGGGAACCATCACCAAGTTCGTCTAGTGCGGATATGCACTCAAAACCCAAAACGCGAGGTGCTTGAAAGAATAAAAAAGTCACCCCTCCTCTTACATGCCCTTGCGAAAGTTGCTTAACATCCACATCGCTGACCAAACCCGCTAACCATTCTGTCATAGATCTCTTCAATATCTATCGTTGTAGATGAGGTATTAAATTAATTTTGTATATAAGTTGTCTCCGTATATGGTCTTTGGTATTAACAAATGTATTTTTATTAATATTCTAGTTCCACCACATGGTCCTCCACCTTATCATAGATACCCACCGCCACCGCCTGGTAGCAACGTTGCCTTCGTTCCTACCCCCGTTATGATGCCAGTGTATCCTCCGCCACCAGCACCGCCCATGCCGGAACCGAATGCTACATACGTCACTAATTATTACTATCCACCAACGTATCATCAGCCGCACCAGCCGGAACAACATCATCTCGTACCTCAAGTTGAAGGTAAACCTATGTACTACTCGTATAAATTAACGTGACACCGAACCTATTTCGAGATGCTAATACGATTCCAAAGAAACGTATTTTTCGATAATTTATGATGTAACCAAGATAAGACTTGACTTGGCCTCTGATGCACTGATTCACTGATAATGTTAACTAAATTATAAGATGAATATTCGTTTGAGGAAAAGAGAATAGGCCCTCAGGTGTTATGTTACTTCGGAAAAATTAATACTTACTTCATTAAGTTAAAACCTCAAAGTTAGCTCACATGGTCATTTCAAAGAGATAAGAAGAACTTTAAGTAACAAAATGAGGTCAATTTTGTGACAGACAATTCCAAACGACATTCTGCAAAATAAAAATTACGCCATTCGCTTTTGCGTAATTAAATTCTAATATAAAAAGTTCTACCAACGCGAGACCCAAGAGACTCTTGGAATCAACAATTTTTTTGTTTGTTTTTCAGAACTCATTGATTGGGCATCCGCGACACCCCAGACAGCAGTGAATTACACACACCGAGCTTTCGTCGCAGGTAAAGAGGGTTGGGACGGCAGCCCGCTCTGGATCATCAGATCACATCATAATGGCGAGTTTATTCCTGGAAAGCTGGCCATCAAACACAGGGCATCATATGTTCCTTATTCTGGAAAAGAAGTTCCTGTTCATAATTTTGAGGTTAAAACAAACTTGTAAACAATTATTACTTTACTAGCAATTTTTAAACAGTGAATGGCCTTGGTGTAATCATGGTTTTAAATCCAGTTTGCTTTTTTGTCAAAGTATGTATCAACCTCCATAACTCGTCCACAAATTACCTTCGTTTTCATAAGGTTGCCATCCACGAGATTATGCGAAGCTATACTTATTAAAAACACACATTTATAATTTTTCATATTTTGCTTGCTCATAGTAAAGTTCGTTTAACTATAGTTGATTATCGAATGTCGACTTTTAACAGATTCTGCTTGCCCCGCCGCACGCTGTGCGTTGGTTACCTAGCAGCAACGGTCAAGTACCTATCGGAGCGATTCCCGCTGGCAATACTCATGCAGGCGAGCCTCTCTATATTGCCAGGGTTCCTCACAGAGGCTCTATCACACCCGGAAAGGTAATCTAACGCTGTAATTCAATTCAAATGTGAATCCACCGTGTGGTCCTCCCGAAGTACCAAGGAGTTCGAGATATTACCGGTCTTTGACCTGTCATTGCGAAAGTTGCTGTACAAGTGTATCGCGGACTGAGCACTTACCACTGCGCCATGGAGTTCATCAATTCAATGATCTTTATTTTCTTTATTATCATCAAAACATAAAATTTCTATCGTAATAAATGTAAAGATTCTGATTTTAAGTCTTAAAATCGCACGATTATCTTAATATCTTAAATAAAAAGTCGGCCATAAAAAAGATTAAATATTTAATTTAAGGCAAGAAAACGTGTTTATTTTTCTGTAATCCTTGTTGTATGTCTTTTCTAAATTGAAATAAACGGTTACAAGTGTTATTTCAAACAAAATAGAATAATCTATTGTACCTATAAGCAAAATAGGTGAAATTGCTGGAGTTTTCAAATAACGGTACAATATAAATAATAATTGTGCTGGTATACCAGTTAAGGGATGAACAACTACACATATTAAATTGATAACTTCAAAAGATTGTGATTAAAAAGGATACATCTGATATCATTGAAAATACCATATTTACATTATAGTGATTTTAATTAGAAAAAAATATAAATTATTTAACACTATTAAGCATTTTAAATAACTAAGAAATACCATAAGAATGTCTTAAACGAGTCCCGATTGGCTAAAGACTTACTTCGATAATTTAAGTTTCTTTATACATATTGGTTCACTGCAACAGCAACTAGATGGCGCTGTTTTAGAGTTAATACAAATTAACGATCGAGTAAGTACAGAACTCGCACTTAACACATAATAAACAAACATCATTACTATCTTCCTTCAGCAAAGTTGGGCTGATCCACGACCGTCATTTCGCCTCCGTAGTCGCCTCCTGGACCCCTTGCCATCCCCGGGTTAAATCCAGAATTATCCACGAAATTCACATTTGTGTTATTGTCTTCACAACAGCAGCTACAGCAAGCACCCATGTTGTCTAAGACAATTATAATTATTTTACAATATATAGGATATATTATCTAACCTAACTTAAAACACAGGAAACTTATGATAAATTGAGGAAAAAATAAAAAAAACCTCTCTATTTTAATACAGTACGTAGTTTGCGTTAGAAAAAAATGAGGGAAGGGAGGATTAGAAGAGCACTTAAAGAAGTAATGTTATTTTTTGTTATTGTTCCGTTATTGTTAAAGCATAGAAGTATTTTTAATATTATTTTATGTTGTATTACATCACACTGATCGCCGATAGATGGCGCTGATTGTTTTGTGAAACTCGGTATCGAGTCGTATTACAATAATGTATTTATAAACTGTCTGTTCATGTCCAATACATCATTTGCCTACACTATCACAACCTGTCGTTTTATTCATAAACTAGGTTTGGTAGTAATATTTTTGGGAGAATTGTACATGGTACTTCGGACCGGATTTGGTAAGAAGTTGCCTGTTACACTTGTACTCCGTCAAGCGCTTAACACAGATAGTGGATCGCTATCTAGCGCTTATCAGCTGTTCCAAGAAAGGAGACAGCCGAGGATCATCCGAGCGAGGGGAGCACCCCTCGGTGATCCACCTGAAGAGACCATTGCACGGACCAGCTTCGGAGCAGGGGGAGCACCTCCTCGTACATCCAGCGGACTTCGTGAGGGCCAACTTCACAGCACGGGGAGCACCCCGTGGAGCGTCATCATCATCAGTGACGTAAACTTGTGGTATAGTGACGTGTGTGAGTGACGATAAATTGTAAGTAAAATTGAACCTTATCACTAAAGGAAATTTAACTTAGTGCATTGGAAATAATTTGTACTTAGAAAATTTCAAGCTACTTCAGGGACTTAGAATAGTTAGTTAAAAAACGTTCCGACGGGGAACCTATGCCCGATTTTTCCTAAGTGCTAAAAGTTTAAACACTTACAATTTTTTTACATTTCTGCGGACTGAACTTAGAAGAATATCAAGAAATTTCAACTGAACTTTGACAAATGTCACAGTGTTCTAATGGACTTTGAAAATTTTCTAATCTTAACTTTGTACTGTTTTCAGTTCTGATTTGTGTATGTTATTTGTAGTCACAAAATACTTAGTTGTAACTTGTTTTTTCGACTTTATTGTTTTGCAACTCGTTGTGTTTACATTAATTTATTTGTTGAGTAAAAATGAATTCCGATAAATTGTTAAAAACCCAAGAAGATCTAGCATCTAAAATTTTAAAGGGTAAATCTAATTATAAAAAGACGCCAAGAGAACGTTTGTCTTTATCTTACATAGAGGCTAGATTAGAAAATTTGGAATCTCAATGGAAATTGTTCATAAATACTCATCGTGAAATCGTCTTTGAGATGAAAAAGGATGATTTTTCTAAAACTGAATATGCGTCAAAAGATGTTTATGATGAAGTGGAGGATGAATATTTAAGTTACAAGGCTCTTTTGAAAGATGGGATAGCTAAATTTAAACCTAAGGTTGCTGAAACTAATGAAAAAAATGAGGAATGTAGATTTGAAGAGGGTAGAAAAGTATTTGTAAAGCTACCAGAGATTTCTTTACCTAAATTTTCGGGCAAATACTCAGAGTGGGCGAACTACAAAGACCTTTTCCTTTCTTTAATCCATAATAATAAATCCCTTGAGAACGTACAAAGACTCCATTATTTAAAAAGTTCACTTACTGGAGAAGCTGAGGCTCTGGTGAGATCCATTTCGGTTACTGCGGATAATTACAAGTTATGTTGGGATCGTCTTGTGGCTAGATATGAAAACAAGCGCTCCATAGTGAACAGCATCTTAAAGAGGCTAATGACCCAAAAACATTTAGTAAATGAATCTGCTGGTGCTATTCGCCAGTTACATGACACAACTGGAGAATGTCTCCAGTCTTTAGAAAATTTAGGGATCAGCATTAGCTCTTGGGATCCAATTCTCATTTATGTGTTAAGCCAGAAATTAGACCCTGATTCAAGGGCTAAATGGGAGGCTGAAGTAGCTAAGGTGTCGTCTATGGAATTACCGAATTATAAACAATTTGAGAAGTTTCTTGATACACGATTCAGGTCTCTGGAATACAAAGTTGCAGATAAAAAGCATAATAGTGAAGCTGAGACCACAAAGTCACACACGGTCACAACTATAGTTTTTAATTGCGCATTTTGTGAGGATAAGCACAAAATAAGCAATTGTAAGAAATTTGCGAAAGAAGACATAGATTCAAGGAGACAGTTTGCTCAATCTCAACGATTGTGTTTTAACTGTCTGAGTAGTAAACATACGGTGTACGAGTGTAATGTATCAACCACTTGCCGTTTATGTAAAAAAAGACATCACACCCTTCTACATCCCAAACAAGTAGGCAAACAGAACCAGTCTCCTGGAACAAGCAAAGTGGTTGCAGTTGTAACTGATGCATCGTCAGAGACAGAAGATAATGAAGAAAATGATTTTTCAGATCAGAAGACAGTGCTGACAAGTCGTATATCAACAGGTCGTAGTACAGTTCTTCTAGCCACTGCTTTAGTAACGGTAGCGGAACCTACTAAAAGCAGTTCGGCCAGCGTCCTGAGATCCTTATTAGACCAAGGATCTCAAGCGTCCTTTATCACAGAATCTGCGGCTCAACGGTTAGGCCTCAAACGGACTAAAGAACCTGTAAAGGTTTCTGGATTAGGTGGTACCCAATCACTCGTGTCTAAGTCTGCTGTAACTTTACGTATCACATCGCGAAGTGATTCTTCATATTCTTTGTTTGTGAAGGCTCATGTAGTGAACAAGTTAACAACTTTGTTGCCAAGCAAAAATGTTTCTTTCGATATTTCGCTCCTGAAACTTTCTTCCTTTGATTTGGCTGATCCATACTATAATCAGCCGGGTGGCATAGATCTTCTTTTGGGTGCTGAAGTGTTCAGCAGAATTCTCATGGAAGGTATAATCAAAGGAAATGGTGGGCGTTTCGTTGCTCAAAACACCAAGTTTGGCTGGATATTGTCTGGGGTAGTAGAAGATTCAGATACCCATATCCAACAAAATGTTGAAAAATTTAATTTCCACGCCATTACCACAACAGATGTTGATGGTGACGAGTTATTAAAGCGTTTTTGGGAACTGGAATCTGAACCCCCCTCGACTAAGAAAATCCTCACGCAAGAAGAACAAGCTTGCGAGGAATTGTTTACCGCAACAACCAAAAGAGACGACGCTGGAAGATATATCGTCAGACTTCCTTTTAAGACCGAGAACCCAAAATCTAGATATGGGGGCTCCAAGAGTATAGCACACAAAAGGTTTACCATGCTTGAAAAGCGGTTGTCAGGCAATCTGACCCTCAAAACAGAATACTCAAAAGTCATTCACGAGTATTTAGCAATGGGTCATATGCAAATGTGTGATAACAGATTCAACGAAAATGCAGTCTATTTACCCCACCATGCCGTCATTCGCGAAGACAAAGATACCACAAAAGTGCGTGTAGTGTTTGACGCTTCATGTAAGGGAACTAATGGTTCTTCGTTGAATGGCGATTTAATGGTTGGTCCAAAACTACAACCTGAACTGCGACATTTAGTGATGAGGTGGCGATGTTATCCTATCTCGCTAGTCGCTGACATTGTGAAGATGTATCGTCAGGTCAAGGTTGCCGATGAAGATGCTGATTTTCAACGCATACTTTGGCGTGAAAATCCGAATGAGCCAATGCAACACTTCCGTTTGACGAGAGTAACTTTTGGTACTTCGTCGGCTCCTTACCTAGCCGTCCGTGCTCTTCAACAGGCAGCACATGATGAAGGAAGAGACTTTCCAGAAGCAGCCAGTAGAGTTATCTCAGACTTCTACGTTGATGACTTAATGACTGGTTGTCATTCCGTGGCGGAAGGAACTCAGCTTTATAACCAATTGACTGAGTTACTGGGCCGAGCTGGTTTCCCCCTTCAAAAGTGGTCTAGTAATAATAAGGAGCTCCTCCAAAGTATTGGTGGGAAAAAATCAGATCAGAATTTAGAACTCAAAACTGATGAGGTGATAAAAATTCTAGGTTTGATATGGAATAGAGAAGCAGATGAGTTTCGCGTGAAAGTCAATCTAGGCTCGGTATCTGATGCTCTGATAACCAAACGAAGAGTGATATCGGATATAGCCAAGTTGTTTGACCCTCTTGGATGGTTAGCACCCACGGTCACCAAAGCTAAGATTTTTATTCAACAACTTTGGCTATCTGGAATCAGTTGGGATGATCGTCTTCCTGATGGTTTACTTGCCGATTGGTTGAATTTCAGACATGACCTGGTGAATTTGGAGTCGTTCATTATCCCACGTTGGATAAACTCGTCAAAAAATGACAAGGTATTAGAGTTACACGGTTTCTCTGACGCTTCCAATGTCGCCTATGCTGCAGTCGTATACGCTAGAGTTGTAGACAGAAAAGACAACGTTCATGTTAGCTTGGTGACATCCAAAACACGTGTGGCGCCAATTAAGCAAGTGTCTATACCCCGCTTAGAACTATGTGGGGCCTCTCTACTTGCTAAACTTTTAAATGAAGTAGCAAAAGTTTTGGACGTACCTAAGTACAATATTCATGCTTGGTCCGACTCGACCATAGTATTAGCTTGGCTTAGTAGTCACCCCAGTAGGTGGAAGACGTTTATTGCAAATAGGGTATCTGACATTCTTACTACCATGGATGGAAGTCAATGGTATCATGTCTCTAGTGAGGACAATCCTGCGGATTGTGCATCTAGGGGACTTAATGCCTCTGACTGCGTCCAGAACCAACTGTGGAAACATGGGCCTAAATGGTTGCATAATCTTCACATAAAGTACAGCAAAGATAATTTCAAAGATACTCACTTGGAAGAAAAAAAAGCTAAGGCAACGTGCCATGTAGCTATAGAGAATACTGATGAAAGCGAAGAGCTACTATCACGATTTTCTTCTCTTCGTAAACTTACCCGCGTTGTATCCATCTGCTTACGAGTCTTGTGCTGGATCAAAACTAAAAAAGAAAACAAAAGATTAAATAATGTGTTAACAGCAAAAGAGATAAATGAATCTTTACTTACCTGCATAAGGATATGCCAGAAGAATCATTTCCAAGAGGAAATAGAAAGTTTACACTCATCTAAAATTATCAGTAGAAAGAGTAAGCTCAATTCGCTAAGTCCATATCTGGATGAAAAACATATTTTGAGAGTCAGTGGGCGTTTACAAAACGCTTCTTTGGAGGAAAATACAAAGCATCCCATAATAATTCCTCACAAAGCACATTTTACTAATTTGTTGATTGACGATGCCCATCAACGAACCATGCACGGTGGTCCGCAACTGATGCTCAATTATTTGAGGTCCAAGTATTGGATAATTGGTGCTAAGAGTTTGGTACGTCAGTTTATCCATAAGTGTATCACTTGTGTTCGTCATTCGAAACAAGTTAATCAACAAATGATGGGGCAGTTGCCAGCAGCAAGAGTTACGGCACACCGTCCTTTTCATAGAACAGGAGTTGACTATGCTGGTCCCATCAGTGTCAGAACCACGAAGGGTAGAGGTCATCGCTCCACTAAGGGATATATTTGTGTATTCATCTGCATGGCCACTAAAGCCATTCACTTGGAAATGGTCAGCGACATGACCTCTGAAGCTTTTCTGGCAGCTTTCAAGCGCTTAGTAGCCAGACGAGGTCACGTCGCCGAAATGTGGAGTGATAATGGCACAACGTTCGTGGGCGCAGCTCGTCAACTAACTGAGTTATTTGATGTGGAAAGTTCGTCTGTTGCCGTAGAAATCGCGAACTGGCTGTCCTCAAATGGAACAACTTGGCACTTCATTCCTCCCCACTCTCCAAATTTTGGAGGGTTGTGGGAAGCGGCAGTAAAGTCGACTAAGTTTCACCTTTTAAGAGTTATAGGTACAAATACATTGACATTCGAAGAGATGACAACAACACTCGCTCAAATTGAGGCATGCCTTAATTCGAGACCGATGACAGATTTATCTTGTGACCCAAATGATCCTTGTCCATTGACGCCAGGTCATTTTCTAGTGGGCGAGCCGCTATTACTTGTACCAGAACAGAATTTTGAAACTTCAAATATGAGCAGTTTGAAACGATGGCATCTTATTCAACGGCTTACTCAAGATTTCTGGCGCAGATGGTCTGAAGAATACCTTACACAGTTACAACATAGATACAAGTGGAAAGACCAAACAGCTGAACCAAGCGTGGGAGATATAGTCCTCATCAAAGATGATGGGCTACCCCCAACTCGCTGGTTATACGGTAGAATAGTTGAGAAACATCCAGGACATGATAGTCTCACTAGAGTCGTTAGTATCAAATGTAAGGAACACGTTATTAAACGCCCTCTTTCAAAGCTCATATTTCTTCCAAAATCTGAGTAGTAGAAAATCATTATTAAGAACCTGCTACACGACTGTTTTCTTGAGTATATTTTTGTTTTGTTTTAACTTTTCTTTCTTTCGTTCAAGGTTGTAGGTATTATAATAAGATTTATTTATATATTGAAACTTTCCATGAAATGCTTTAAAATTAATTTAAACTTTTTTTTTTATTTACAGTCCACTATCAATCGATAAATTTCATTATATACATTTTTTTTTTTTACTTAATGGACTCGGTCCATGGCGGGCGGTATGTTCATATTCTAGCGTTATTTTTTGTTATTGTTCCGTTATTGTTAAAGCATAGAAGTATTTTTAATATTATTTTATGTTGTATTACATCACACTGATCGCCGATAGATGGCGCTGATTGTTTTGTGAAACTCGGTATCGAGTCGTATTACAATAATGTATTTATAAACTGTCTGTTCATGTCCAATACATCATTTGCCTACACTATCACAACCTGTCGTTTTATTCATAAACTAGGTTTGGTAGCAACGTTTCTTTACTTATATTAAAGAAACTTGGTGGTGTAAATATAAACGTGTTATATCTACGATAGGTACGATGTTAGTTTAAGCAACTTTTATAACAATCGGTCGTAGAATGGGTGATCAAAATTTTTCTCAATCTTTTCCATGCACAAAAGGCACATTAAACTGTTGGTTTCGATATCATTTTTAATCGTTAACACACAACAATCCGTACTGGATCTGCATGAAATATAGCACATTCTTCCTCCATGAGGAAGTAAGGAAGAGAATTTTAAATCCATCCATAGGGAAGTAATGTGCCTCAGCATTGAACATTAATAATAGGCTGATGACGATGAAACAGAACGTTTTTTAAATGACACTACTTCTATTCCCGCGATTTCACCCGCATAAATCACACGCGTATTGTAGCTTCCCGTAGATGAAAGAATTTTTAAATGTGGTCGAGTAGTTTCAGAGCCTTTTCAATGCCAACAAACAATCAGGTACTTCTCTGAATTCGATGAACACCTATAATGTTGTAAATTAATATTTTTTTACGGTATTGCACTCATAACTTTTCCAATTATAGGCTTCTGAAACTTAAACTTATGAAGGTAATGATTTATAGTTTGATGGTAATGAAAACTGAGTATAAGGTAATGAAAAACAGTGACCTGGAAATGATAATACATTGTTAAACAAACTGCTAATATATAATGAAATTAAAATTTCCATTTTTTCAGTGTCAATCACATTTATTCAAGCTCAAAAATAATGTATTTAAAATAAACATATTAGTTGGTAGGCTTATACTTCCACAAAGCCGTACTCAAAATTACCGTACAAAAATAAGCCGTACAAAAATTTTTAGATGTAAATAACCAATTTACGTTAACCTTAATAGGAACATAATTATTGCAGTCTTTGTTATATAATCATTTAATGATTTTATAAAATAATTGTTAATAAAATAAACTTCTTAATACTTTGAAATAATAAAAAAGACATTCAATTATTTAAGTTAGAGATACTAGCAAGTTAACGAATCAACGTATTTGATTTATTATATATTATCACAATCATATATATTGAATAACCATCCATACCATTATTTTCGGGGGCTTAATAGTTTTCATTAAAGGATTTGCTATATTATTTTCTTGAGTTATTACCTCTTGTACGTTTTCAAAAGAGTTGGGGTTGTATTATTCTCAAGGAATTTTTGAAAAAGTTTTCTTGGTGTGTAACTTCATCTTACTCCACTTTCATAAATCCTAAATGATACCCCTGAAAAAGCAACTTACTTTCTGAAAGTCATTCGAGGACTAGAGGAAGACCACAATACATTATGGACTTGCATAGTGCCCATAAAAATTTAATTTTTAGCTAAGGGTTTTCCAGAAATCTTGTAAAGTACCAAGGTCTTTACCAAATAGAACAGTAGTGTCTGCTGTACGCTTAATGACAGCGCCAATGCCGTCAGCAGTACCTTTGCCATGCCCGCTTTGCAAATAATTCTATGTAACTGCTTTAGATTCTGGGAACTGTTGCCGGAGCTGAGTACATTAAATATTTTGCGATTACAATATTGACTAGAGGAGCTGTCAGTTAAAAAATGTACTGTTTCAAAATGAGATTTATCTTGAGCGTAATTCAATATGGGGATAAAATGAGTCCAATAGCTTCGGCATCATGTCTACAGCAATCACTAACTGTGCATATATTGTATGATGATAATAGTGCCGTTTCAGGGTCCGGAAAAAAATTTCATTTTCATCAGTTTACTATCATTACCTATCATTACTCAGATTTAAAACTGGGGGTAAATGAAGGTAATGATACCGAAGGTAGTGATTTTTTGCAATATTTTGCTTCTCATGCTCAAATTTAAAACAAGATTGTTAATTAGCAATAAATTATAATAATTAAATCACTAGAAAAAACATGTTACTTATTCTACAATCATTGTTTTGGTAAAGATGACAAACTCGAGACAAAATAAAATTCCATTCACTTCTTGAAATTTTGCTCCGGCAAACTGCGCGCTTGCCCTCCCAGCTGAACTGTGGTTGTGACTGAGCGGTATGTGAGTGCAGACCAAGGGGGGTAACGCAAATAGGGTTTATACAGAAGGGTAGAGAGTTACTCAAAAGGGGGTTGAAGGTAAAGAACGTTTTTCGTGTGACAAATGTTTAATTATTTCTTATTTTAATAAAACGAAGAATATATTTTAAATCAAAATATTAAGTTACGCTAGAATGTATATGCTCATAATATATAATTATTATAGGCCTTAAATACAATGTTATCATGTAAATAAAAAATGCTTTTTAAACTATTTCTGTTAGAGACACTGATGGTAGTGAATTTTTGGTTCTAAAACTGAGCATATCTTTGACATCTCTCAATTTAGATTTATTATTTCTGGGGTATTGCTAGCCTAATATGCAACATTTAGTAGAGTATACAGGTAATATTTGTATTTCAATTATTCATTTTTTTATTAACGCAGAAGTGATTTTTCCTCGAAATCAGAGAAGTACCCAATCAAATCTATCCTCTTTATAATTCTTTTTTTTTGCTCGCAACTTCGTTTGCATGGAATTAGTATGTAAATACTCTATTAGTCGTTTATTTTTACCAACTTCAAAAAGCTAGTACTATAATAAAACCTCCAGAAATTGATTTGGTTATATAATAAAATTAACTTTATACTCTGAATCGTCCTAGATTATTAAATGAATATTCATAGAAGTAACACTTACCCTGATTTAAATGACGCTGCCTCAACGAGTCGCAGAAGTGATTTAAGTATGCCAGTTCGATATCATCATATTGGCTCGCGAACAGATAAGATATACTACGATATCTTTTTCCAGTTACTATTTGTGAGGCATTGTTGTAAATTAAAAAATATATCATATATTTTAGACGAGTCAATGTACATAGATAATTACTTATTTACATAACTGTGACTCCTTAAAAAACCTCTTTGAAAATCTTTACTAATATTGTAAAGAAGTAAAGTTTTTAACTTTGTTTGTTTGTTTATAGAGTAATGTTCAGAAATACTAAACCAGTTTTAAAAATTATTTCACCTAAAGAAATCTACATAAAACGCGTGTAATATAAAATATATATTTACGCGGGCGAAGTCATGAGAAAACAGCTAGTCAAATAATAAAATACGCGAACACGACGTATTAAAGAAACAAAAATATTCATTTTTTCATTACTGCTGCTTGGTATTTACCTTAATTACCATTTTATTTACACAACAGCATTAGGCAGATATAGCTATTGAAAGAAAAATATAACAATCTGCAGTTTTAAATAGAGAAAACTATAATTTAATATTTTATAAGTTTATTCCAACATCAAAGTAAGCACCATCCGTTTGTTTCGTAAGACATGTCTACTGTATAGTCTGTCCATGAGTATAGTCCTTATTCCATAGAAATACTTTTCATTCTTATTTATATTCTTATTTCAGCTCAGTATACCAGAATATGTTTAAAAGTTTGTGTTAGATAATCAAGTGAAGATACAATTAACAGTACACGGTATTATCATTTAGCTTTAGACAAACAATATTTAATGCTATTTGCCGCCCCTAATATTTAGCTACCCTAGGGTCGCGCCTACTGTAGTCTTAGCGTAAATCCGCCCCTGTATTAAGCGACTCTTTATAGCTTAAATTTAAAAAAATACAAACCTTCATTTTTATGACCTCGACTATACTATAATAAAAACGTTAACTAATTGATGTCTGTACATTTAAGATATATGAAAAAATCTATTTAAAATAAAACAATAAATATACGAGTAGTTAAAACATTAAACATAATTTAAAGTAAAAAGTATATGTTATATAATTACATATTATCATTAGTTACAATTTGGAATAATAGATGGCGCTTACCATTTGTGAATCGCGGTATGATTTTATTTTCACACAATTCATATATACGATTGTTATTCCAAATATAAGGCTTTTGCCCGTGTACGTAAATAAATACTATAGCTAAACTTAAGTCTCTTATTGAACCCTCACTCTAGACCTCGACTTTGTTCATGGTCCTTAGAGTCGGTTTTGGCTTAAAGAAAGTGCTTTTTTTGGTAGTCTACGAAAGTGGTGATTACCACCCGTTACGTTAGTACTGAGCAGTGGATCGCTGCTCAGAGCAATCCCTACAGCGAGACGTCATCAGCTGCAGCGGCGTGACGTCACGGACGTGGAGGATCCAGTCAGCTGGTACCGGTCAACTGGAGGAACGAGCGGGAGGAGCCCGACAGAGGGCGCTGGTGGAGTTTATCGGCGAGTATCAATGTGTCAGTGAATGTGCAGTGTAATTGTGAGTACATTTTCAACCTTATTTCAAGTAGAAGATTAACTTTGAAAATATAATAGAAGAATTTAGACTTGTGATAGTTTTAAGCAATTATTGGTTGAGACGGGGAACCTATGCCGGATTTCAGCCAGAATACTAAGTGCAAAACACTTGTAAAATTTTCGTGATTGAACTTGGACTTAGAAAACTGAGGATTTTTGTATAGCAGAAAGTAGTGAAGATTTTAATTGAAGATTAAAGTTAAATTTTATTTATGCTGATTTGATTGTTGTTGGCTATATTATTAGATTATATTGTTATTTAATTGTCACTTATATAAAAAAATAATAAACATGGAATCTTTCAATGAACTTCAGTTTGATATTAAAACGAAATTAGAAAAGGCTAGAATAAATTATAAGAAATGTTCTAAAGATCGCTTAACAGTATCGTATATAGAAGCTCGTTTAGAAAATATAGAACAACAGTGGCAGTTATTTTATAATACGCATGTTAAAATAATAAGTGAAGTTAAGAAGTCAGAATTATTAGAGTCTACTTACTTTAAAAACAATGTATATGATGAAGTAGAGGAATTTTTTATTAACTTTAAATCTGAATTGAAAGAAAATTTATCGAAATTAAAATTGTCATCTAGTACAGTGTCGGTTCCAAGTACTTCGAACAGTAGTCGCATGGAAGGAAGTATTGTAAAATTGCCAGAAATAAAGATTCCAATGTTTTCCGGCAAATATATCGAGTGGCAAACGTTCCGAGATTTATTTGTCGGATTAGTTCATAAAAATAAGTTGTTAGACGATGCACAAAGGTTGTATTATCTTAAGGGTCATTTGACAGGTGAGGCCGAGCAACTTTTAAGGAATATAAATGTTACATCAGAAAATTATAAATGTTGTTGGGATAAGTTAGAGTCGATGTACAATAATAAAAAGTTTTTGGCGAACGGAATTTTAAAGCGTTTATTAAATCAAAAAAGTTTGACCTTTGAATCAGCTCATGAAATTAAAAAATTGGTCAATACTACAACCGATTGTTTGGAGTCTATTAAAAACTTAGGCATAGATGTTTCTTCTTGGGATATTCTTGTAATACATTTGATAAGTGCAAAATTAGATAGAGAAACTCGAAAGGCATGGGAACTGAACGTGTCATCAGATTCAACTGATAATCTGCCTACTTATACACAGTTTACGGATTTCTTAATCGGTCGTTTTAGAGGTTTAGAAAATTTAGATAACAGAAATACTAATGTTACTGATAAAAGTCATCGATCTACACACTCATTTTATGTACAAAATCAGAAAAAAGAATTATGTTGTCCGTATTGTTGCTCGGATCATAAAATTTATATGTGTAAAAAGTTTGTAAAAGAAACTAGTGATACTCGTCGTGATTTTGCTCAGAAAAATGGGGTTTGTTTTGTATGCATGGGAAATAATCACTCTGCAAAAAATTGTAAAAGCACTTTTAAATGTCAAATTTGTAAGCGGCGACATCATACTTTGCTGCATCCCAATGGTGGTTCTGGGTCTTCAGGTGAGGGTACAGTCTCAAATGACACGGCCTCAACTTCGGAGAAAGTTATAGAGACTAACGGTTCAGCTGGAGAGTGCTCTGGTGTTAAGACCATCAAGAAGACGGAGGTGTCTGATAAGGTGATCACATCTTGTCTTTCGACAGGTTACAGTAAAAATACAGTGTTATTAACCACAGCTTTAGTGAAGGTTAAGTCGAAAGATGGGACATTTAAAGAGGTTCGCGCCTTGTTAGACCAAGGATCTCAAGGATCCTTTATTACTGAAGCAATGGTTCAATTTTTAGGACTAAATAAAAAGTCCTCTAGAAACACTGTAAAAGGTGTAGGTGGCCAGAAATGTTTATTATCTAAGTGTACAGTTTCAATGAATATACAATCTAGATCAGATTCAAAATTTAATATAGATGTAAATGCATATGTTTTAAAGAGTATTACATCTCTTCTTCCAACGGTAAAAACTTGTCGCGTAGAATGGGGAGCATTAAATAAAGCAGATTTAGCAGATCCAGAATATTACCGACCTAACAAAATTGACATTTTGTTAGGTGCCGAGGTGTACAGTCAAATAATTAAAGGCGGTATTGAACGTAGTGATATGCTCTTAGCGCAGGACACAACATTTGGTTGGATAATATCGGGTGTTATCAATTCCGATTGTTCAATCAGCGAAGAGCAGTTAAGCGGCATTACGGTGATGCATGCAAGTATCCAAACCGAAGATCTTCTTAAACGGTTCTGGGAGCTGGAGGCTGAACCGACTGGATCTGAAAAGATGTTAAGTAAAGAAGAGAAGTTATGTGAACAGTTTTTTGTTGAGACATTTACTAGAAATGAAACTGGTCGTTATGTAGTGCGTCTTCCGTTCCGGGATGATAAACGTAGTTGTCAATATGGCGAGTCCTTATTAATAGCTAAAAAAAGGTTTCAAGGGTTAGAATATAAATTAATGAGAAACCTCAAATTAAAAGAAGAGTATAGAAAGGTAATACATGAATATTTAAAATTGAAACATATGACAAAAGTGCCTAAAGAAGAAACAAATAAAGGTTTGTACTTACCTCACCATGCGGTTATCCGTGATGACAAGACGACTACTAAAGTACGCGTGGTTTTCGATGCATCTTGCAAGGGGAAAAATGGAGTATCATTAAATGATAACCTTATGGTAGGTCCCAGTTTGCAGGCAGATCTGCGACATATAGTTATGCGGTGGAGGCGTCATCCTATCTGCATAGTTGCGGATATTATTAAGATGTATCGGCAGGTACTAGTTGATAGAAAAGATACGATGTTTCAACGTATTGTTTGGAGGGATAGCCCTGAAAATGAAATGGAAGAATTTGAACTAGTAACGGTTACATTTGGAACTGCATCGGCACCATTTTTAGCAGTTCGTGTGTTGCATCAAGTCGCCCACGACGAAGGTCAGGAGTTTCCAGTTGCGAAGCAAATAATCTTGAACGACTTTTACATGGATGATTTGATGACAGGATCTGAAAATATAGAAGAAGGTTATAAAATTTACAAGGAAATTAGTAGTATATTAGAAAAGGGTGGATTTATTTTACAGAAATGGAAAAGCAATAGTCAGGAATTGTTACGTAAAATTACAAAAAGTACTACTAAGAAGAACGAAGATATTATAATAAAATTAGATGATGTTACTAAGATTTTGGGTCTTACCTGGGATCCAAGCTCCGACGTTTTTAAGTACTCCGTTGAAATAACTGCTCTAGATAAACCTGTGACAAAAAGAAAAATGTTATCAGAAATAAGTAAATTATTTGATCCTTTGGGTTGGTTAGCGCCCAGTATTATTTTAGCCAAAATACTGATCCAAAAATTATGGCTTGCAGGTATTAGTTGGGATCAAGAAGTTCCAAGCAATTTATTAAATGAATGGATCACTTACCGTGATGACTTAAATGCATTAGCTGGAATTAAAATACCACGCTGGATGTTTACAAAATCTAACGATGTAAAGGTTGAGTTGCACGGTTTTTCAGATGCATCCAAATTAGCTTATGCAGCAGTGGTATATGTCAGAGTAATAAATGCTGAAGGTCATATAAAAGTAGCATTGGTTACATCGAAAACAAAAGTTTCACCCATTAAACAGGTATCGATACCCAGACTGGAACTCTGTGGGGCTGTGCTTTTGACAAAACTGTTGATAGAAGTCGCAAAAGTTTTGAATATTCCAAAAGTTGATCTTCACGCCTGGACAGATTCCGAAATAGTACTCGCCTGGCTAAATAGTCATCCCAGTCGTTGGAAGACGTTTGTAGCGAATAGGGTTTCGGATATACTAATACATTTAGATAACCAATGTTGGTCATATGTGGCATCTAAAGAAAACCCTGCGGATTACGCTTCACGGGGAGTAGCCCCAAGAGAACTAACTGCTACATCTGTTTGGTTCGATGGACCCGAATTTCTAAAGAAATTATCGATAGATTATAAAAGACCTGTAAACAAACGCACAAACTTAGAAGAAATAAAAACACTTACCTGCATTAAAATTGATAGTGAATATTTTTTGCGCAAATATTCGTCACTTTACAAAATGGTTAGGATAGTAGCTTATTGCAGGAGATTTTTAAATCTCAGGAATAAAAATTATAAGAAAAACTGCACTACTTATGTATCAGCTGATGAAATACAGGAATCATTAGAAGTTTGTATAAAGATATCACAAAAAGAAGATTTTGCCGAAGAAATTACAATCCTGGAAGAGAATAAAACAGTAATTTGTAAAAAATTTAAGTCCCTAAATTTATTTCTGGACTCAAAGGGAATTTTGAGAGTGGGGGGAAGGTTAGCAGAAGCGCCTTTGGAATATGGCAGGAAACATCCAATCCTGTTGTCAAGGTCTTCTTTCCTCACCAAACTATTGATTGCAGACTCACACGATCAAACTATGCATGGCGGTCCACAAGCCATGGTTGCTTACTTAAGAACCAACTACTGGATCATCGGAGTTAAGGTAGCCGTAAGGTCTTATTTTCGGAAATGTGTTGTCTGCATTAGATATTCCGCGAAAACAACACAACAATTAATGGGCCAATTACCTTCATCACGCGTAACACCTAGCAAACCATTCCTTCGCACCGGTGTTGATTATGCTGGTCCAATCAACATTCGAATGTCGAAAGGCCGGGGTAATAAATCATACAAGGGCTACATAGCCTTGTTTATTTGTATGTCCACGCGCGCTATTCATTTAGAGGTCGTTAGTGACCTGTCTAGTAAGGGTTTTTTGGCTGCATACCGAAGATTTGTGGCGAGGCGTGGTCGCTGTGCTGAGTTACACAGTGACAACGGTACAAATTTTGTTGGTGCTGCTCGTGAATTACGACAACTATTCGATGAGGCAAAATCGAAATTTGTACCCGAGTTGGCGGAGTACCTTGCTAATAACGGTACTAAATGGAGTTTCATCCCCCCGCATGCCCCAAACTTTGGAGGGCTCTGGGAAGCGGGCATCAAATCTACTAAGTACCACCTCCGAAGAGTGGTAGGTAATTCTACTTTAACGTACGAAGAGTTAGCTACAGTCTTGGCACAGATTGAGGCTTGCCTCAATTCTAGACCTCTTTCATACACAAACTCAGACGACGAAGTTTTAACACCGGCTCACTTTCTGGTAGGCGAGCCGTTGGTTATGGTTCCTGAAACAAACTTCGAGAAATCTCAAATAACAACTTTGCGACGGTGGCAGCTATCACAACGAATAGTACAGGATTTTTGGCGTCGTTGGTCTGGAGATTATTTGAACCAATTTTTACAACGACACAAGTGGAGTCATCAGGTGCCAGAGCCAGCCATTGGTGATGTAGTATTAATTAAAGAGGATGACATGCCTCCTGGTAAATGGTTATTGGGAAAGATTGAAAACAAACATCCTGGACCTGACGGAATTACACGAGTAATCACCATCCGTACGAAAAATTCGATTATTAAAAGAGCTGTATCTAAAGTTTGTGTATTAGTTAAGAATTAGTTATGTTTTCGTATTAGTTATTGTTATTAGTTAAGTTTTCATTTGTTCCAGTTTGCTGTACTATTTACCTTATAAAGTTTTTTTTTGTAATTACTTTTCTTAAGGACACTAGCAAGATGTCCTTGGCCGGTGGTATGTCTAAATTAATGTTTATGTTATAGAATATTTATAAGTTATTTTATTTTACATTACCCTAATTTAAGGACATTTAGCAATATGTCCTTGGTGGGCAGAATGTTCAAGCTCTAAATAAAAAAGATAAATAAATGTATTTAAAATAAAACAATAAATATACGAGTAGTTAAAACATTAAACATAATTTAAAGTAAAAAGTATATGTTATATAATTACATATTATCATTAGTTACAATTTGGAATAATAGATGGCGCTTACCATTTGTGAATCGCGGTATGATTTTATTTTCACACAATTCATATATACGATTGTTATTCCAAATATAAGGCTTTTGCCAGTGTACGTAAATAAATACTATAGCTAAACTTAAGTCTCTTATTGAACCCTCACTCTAGACCTCGAATTTATAAAAGTAATAGAACCCAAAATTAATGATTTTAAAATTATGTCTGTTAATATGTGCGTTTGTGCACGCTAATCTCAAAACGGCTAAACCGATTTAAATTCAGTTGTCAATACTGTGTTTTGGTAATCTTCTGTTAACATTTAGTGTACGATTTATTCCATTCGGTTCATAAATAAAAAAGTTATTTAATTTGAAGGGTTCGGTATAACTGCTATGAAATAAATGCTTTATTTAATTTTAGTCTTTATTGTATTGATCACCACATCAGCTCTTTTATATCCCTACTGTAGAGGCTCTGGCCTATATTTAATAATTTTTTGGTCACCTATCCGGTGAAAAACCCTTGTGAAAATTGCTTGCAGTGAACCAATATGTAAAACAACAACAATCGCGTTCAGCAGCGCTTATCCATTGCGCTACCGAGCTACGTTTGATAGTATCTGTAAAATGATAATTTATAAGATGATTAATAAAAAAATAAGTTTCTTAGATTTTGAAAACTCCAATGTAAGTTGATCGCAATTATATACATTTGGTATACGATCAGGCGAGTAGAAGATCAACGCATCGAGTAGTTTACATTGAACACAAGTATACAGTTCTAGATACTAAATTTTTATCAAGTTACGTTCATATCCTCGAACCTCGAGGGTGGGTGGCAACCCTACAATACAGAGGTTGCAGGTTCTCACCTGTCTAGGAGAGGCTCTCGATGTACAGTCGGCCAAGAAAGTGGTCTACCAGTTTTGACAACACTTCCCGTTTCTTTAAAGCATCGTTAAAAGCGAATCTTAGAATTGAATAGATGCACAATGCTAACGTGTTATCGTAAATCACAAATGTTATTTTGACCTTTGCAGCCTATGCATTAGATAATAATTAGCAACAACAAATAGTCTTCACAATCTGTCATAAATTTAAAATTTAAGAAGGTTACTTCAATGTGGATATTATTTTGTTACTCACGAAAAACTTTTACTGAAAAAGAAAATATCACTTGACAATTCATATCAAATATTTTCTTGGCATTTTCTGCAGGTATTTTTCTAATTCATTTATACTACAATACCCCGAAATTTATCCATTAACGAGAGAGCTCAAATAATCGCATTACACAATGATGCTTTGAATATTAGTGAGATTTCTAAAGAATTAAATGTGTCGGTAAGTATTATTATGTCTGACGTGAGTTTAATGTAAAATCTCGGACCAAGTCTGAGTGTAAAAAACATAGGCCACGGCTTGGTCCCATCTCCATCACCATCCCAGTTGCATCACCGTATGCAACGAGAGGTGGCGTACCCTACCCACCTCTCGTTGGAGACGGTGGGTAGGGTGGGTGTCAGAGGATCCACTGGGCAGCTCATTGCCGGGTGGGTTCTCGGGGGAGAGTTCTACTCCTCCCCTGTTGCTTGCCAGGTAACAGAGACAGTGCTAGAAGAATTTCTTCGCATTTAAAAAAAACACGTCTTAGCAGTTACTTTCGACAGAAACGTACCTAAATTCAATTGTAAGAATACTTCGAAAAAAGGTCATACATCAGTTACTGCAAATCTGCTAAAAGTATGAGATTCTTAAGAAGGCATAGTGGGTGTGCGCTTTCGGTTTACTATGCGCTTCAGTGAATAATACTAATAACACAACAAGAAAATAATATGAACATACATAAATATTTGAAATAGAAAAGATTAATTTATAGATAGCCATCGACTTCTTCCAGGCAACCTAGCATTAGATGCAAAATCTTTAATATTATCTTGGCTGCATCAGTAGTCGTTAACGACCACCAATACCCAACGGGCCCGCGTAGTGGGTTATGGACCACTGATCCTATTAGGTTTGGTTCCATCCATAGGAAAGAAAGGACTCTCCTAATATACTTTCCCACGCAGACAGAATCGCTGGCACAGCTAGTGTTTCTAATATAACTACAATATATTTTTGTGCATTTCTCTTTATATTGTCATGTAACATTGTGCTCACTGTTAGAGAACCAAAATAAATAAATAAATATTATTTACTCATTCCAAAATATCTACTATGACCCTTTATTATATTACAACTACATATATAATTTGCACAACGTTGTTTTTAATACAATCTAAAAAAAGCTTATCAATATTATCTAATCATTCAGATTCGATTAGTTTATGACAAGTTGCTATATGGGTACAATACTTTATTAATTTTATATCGCACTAATTAATTTACGCGTGTTTATATGTACTTTATTAATTAACTAGCTGTAATCCGCGGCGTCGCCCACGTGTTCCGAGGGTAGGGGAGACCGAGGAGAGTTGAAACAATTTTGACATTTTATTTCATAAATCAAATACTATTCACAGAAATCGTATGATATTAGTACCAATCGAAAGGTAATTATTTACACCTGCGAATGACTAACGTATAGTAGTTGTAAACGTTAAATATTGTGGTAGACATCGACTTAACCGTAACACGTCAATTTGTTTCAACTCTCCTCATACCGAGGTAAGATGAAACAGGGGACGAGGAGAGTTGAAACATATGATTGTTGAGAAGCATTAAGGGATGTAAAATAAAAATGATTATATAATTTCAAGGTATTTATTCAAATAAAACTTTTTAGTATGTAACAACTTTTTATATAAGGATTTTGTAATGATATATCAGTCAAGTATGTAACTACAGGTCTCATAAATATATTTAACTCTTAAATGAGTTAATTACACCTTTAACTTAAATAAAAAGGATCTTCCTCAATCTTTAACATACAATAGTTATTAATTTTCAGTAATTTCTTAAGTATTACAATGATGCGGTCTGGTTTCTGAACTGTTGTGATACCTGATTCATCAACTTTCCATATATCCTTCCCTTGTAACCCTGTAGTATAATTTTGGAAAAAAAGTTGTTCATTTGATCTGCTAAACTTGTAACTCGAGCGATAGTTGTAGGTTGAGGTAGTCTAAGTGAAAGAACAGGATGCCGTTTCATAAATGATCGAAGCCAAACCTTTCCAGCCATTTCATGAGCAGTCCAAGCAGAAGGGATTTTTTTATTATATTTTTTATAATTATATTTACAGCCAATTTATAGGCAAAAGTTCTGGCTTCTTTAGTTCTTAGGCGAAAGTTAACAGCAGCGCAGTTTAAAATATTGCCTCCTCCTCTGAAGCTGTAAAAACAGTCTTTTCAGGATATCCAACTCTAGGAGCAGTTGCCGTTTCGTTGCCTTCATAAGCATTTTTTTAATGTACCTGCAGAGAGATGTATGGTTCAGATTATAACTCGAAACCGCGTCACGGAGACTTTTCTGGCGCAAAATTACTTCTTCTGCTGCGAGATCATATATTTCCCGACTTGCCATACCCCTGTCAGTCTTTCTTTTATAATAAGTTGGCATTCTAAAACAAAATAAATAAATTAAGTTATCATAGACATTAATTAGGAGCGTTACTACCCGTCACGCTGTGTGCAACATTCGTGAAGTGTATGCTGTGGCATTTGTCTGCTTTGCAGCCATTTTCCAATATCTCATGTTATCTATGTAGAGGAGACCGAGGAGAGTTGAAACAGTCTGTTTCAAATCTCCTCAGTAGAAATGAAACCTCTCATTTTTATTTAATCTACAATGAAGAAGCAAATACATAGAAATCAACTGTACCAAACATATACAATGAATCTTTAGTTAAAGAGCTTTCGAAACACATATAACTTAAACCAAAATACAAAACCTATATAAAAATATAAACATCATAACAAAGCCTAAAAAACTTACTTTTCACGATTTTTGACATACGGCTGACAGAACTCCACAACCGCGCGAGGCACACCTCCGACGTGAACTCCCACCACGACGGGCGGAGAAAAATAGTTATAAGGCGAAGTTGCTAACCCGCTAACGGTTTTAAGTTCCGAGAAATTGGTACTGTTTCAACTCACCTTTGTTTCAAATCTCCTCTGCACGCATGGGCCCGCTATTAATTAAAAATCTGCCAATGAGCTTCTACCTTTATATCATCATCATTAGCTTATCAACGTTCCCACGGATGGGGCATAGGCCTGTCCAATAGATGGAACCAATTATGGAAAATATACCGGGGTTTCTGTGTATAACGCACATGTCTTCATAGATAAGTCCAGTTGTTCTTCTTTAGCAAAAAATACAAACGTATATTTTCTTAGATTTTTTTCAAAATTCCTTTTATTGAATTTTTCTTTATTGAATAATTACTCCGTAATTTTGCCTGATACTCATAGCAACTTGACGGTCAGCTTGTTCTTGCTTTCTCAATTAAATTTTGCCAATAGATTTACTGCCTTTAATTTGTAGGTATCGAAAGAATCTAGTTTAGTCCACTCAATATGTTTCTCGACCAATTTATTATTTAATACTGATACTTTGAAATTAAGTTGTTATTTTAGATACATTCCTACCATTTAAAGTATTTTATGATTTTTAGCCATTCATAATCAACGGCAGTTTAGTACACTTTTCGCAAACATAATTTAATGTCCGTCGGTTAAGTATTCAAGTATCTCGTTAATAGACACCCATATATTATTTTGTCGTCTGATATATAAATCTCCATTAAAATATGTTTTATAAAAAAACCGGGCAAGCGCAAGTCGGTTCCGTATTACATATTATAAAAATGCAAAATATCACATTTTTTTTCAAAGTTGTGGTCCTGTAATATACTTACATACAAACTTTTCACTTGAATCACTTTTCGTTAGTGCGCTCGATCTGCGATATGGTTGTTGCGCAATTTTTTTAATGGTCACTCATAGCATGGGTGACTCAAAAATATTATCTCTAGCTCTACCTTCGGCAGGCATATTAAGCCGTTGTTCCCGGGTGTAGTTGTTAATACCCATCAATCCGCACTGGGCCTGTCTGGTAGGTCATGGCCCCTTCTCCCTATTCGATTCCATCCATAGCGAAGATCTGAGCCCCAGTAGGACCATACGTGCGTGACCGCTATTAATGTCTCCATTTAGAGGCTGGTGATGTCGATGATGATGAATCACTCTGTTTATTGGTGTAATTGTAAACCACATTAAAATACGTTCTCTAGTTCAAAAGGTCTCACCGTACAGACAGCGAGTAGCGACTTTGTTTTATACTTTATATAGATAGATAATAGTATATTTTTTTCTATTAGACTCTTGTGGGTAAAGCAAAGGGTAATTGAATAAAAAAACGCAAAAGCCTCACATTTGTTTAAGGGAGCGTCATTTAAATTTTTATTTTATTCTGTTTTTAGTGTTTTTTTACATTTTCAGGTACGAATCTAATTACCATAAGCCGTCATAATTATCATAGTCATAATAATCAAGGGGTAAACACAAAACAATATGAAAGGTAAATTAAACAATCTCGAAAATAACAACTGACGTCAAACTTGCATATTGAATAATCTCTGGTGTCACGCTAAATATTTGATTCATAATATTTTTGTATTATATAATTCTTGACATTTGAATGTGTTCATCCATATCATATATAAATAAACAGCAATGGACCTACATGCGATCCTTGTGAAATCCCAAAATCAGCATATTTCTTTAAAGATATGAAACCTAACCGAACTACACACTGATTTTCATTCTCAACGAAAGTTTAAACCAGCGGCAAAGATCGCCATGAATTCCCAGTTGTCAAAACTTAATTGATAAGTTTTTATGACAAATTTTGTCAAAAGTTTTAGGAACCAGTGTATAGGACGTTCATACTACATCTGTTATCCATTGCACTAAGTAAAATCAGCAACTTGCTATCAAAATAACGTCCCCTCTAAATACAATGCTGGTAAAACGATACAAACGGCGTCGAACTTTATTAAAAATTAGCTTTGTGATATTTTTTTCATAAGTATATTTCATTTAAATCATAAAAGTTTTAATATAGGTCGATGCTTGCTATGGAAACTATTCTATACCTCGATGTTTTTTGTTGAATAATACCTTAATTCGGATAGATACTGTTTTTAAATTTTTCTTTTGTTGTCGACAAAATTTTCAAGCAATAATTGAATTTCTTTATATTGCTTTATAACTGTAAATAGGCGTCACAGGTTTTAATATTTTAGTCTGACATTCTTTAAATCAGAATCCTTTTTAAACTATCATTGTGATTACTTCACGTTAATAACGTCTTTCAAAATTGAGTATTTTACGATAACGTCTTTCAAAATTAATATTTTAAAATTACCAACATTCTTAGGTATGGCTTTATTCACAATTATAACTTTATCTAGCGCCATGATGTCCTAATCCACCATGTCCGTGATGTGGCGGTCCGTGATGAGGTGGACCGAAATGAGGTGGTCCATGTTGAGGTGGTCCATGGTGAGGCGGAACATGATGAGGCGGTCCAAAATGGGGCTGTCTGTGAGGACGTGGTCCATGATGAGGCGGTCCAAAATGGGGTTGTCCGTGATGAGGTGGTCCATGATGAGGTGGGTCGTAGTGAGGCGGTCGGTATCCATGCTGGTTGTGATGATGATACGGCTCACAGCAAGAAGAGAGTGAACCCATTCTGAAACATAAAGTATCAAATATAAACTATGATGTTACTACAAAGTTATTCTTATAACTTAAGAAATTGTTTAGAAACTCTTTGATGTTTTTAAACTGGTTATCTGTTTTTTTTTTATAATAGTTTAGAAGTTAAATGTGCAGCACTCAAACGCAAGATTTTAAATCTACATATAAATAAAATTCACTGTGACTTACAAAAAACAAATAAGTAATACGCAATTGTATTGAATAATATGAGAAATAGAAAATGGTATTTGTGACCTAACTTACCTGATATGATATTCAGAAATAATTTTAATTGTAGCCAATATAAACCTTTAGAAAACTGCATTGACTTGCTATCACTTTACTATCACTTAGTCGCAATCTAAAATGAATACCATAAATAAATGCACACGCTTACTCATACTTGATAAATTCGATTTCGATTTTCGATTCATATCGATAAATTGTTTGATTCAATTATCAGCAATATTATGAATAACTTTATTTTCTACGGACATTTTATACTAGGTATATTCCGAAATGGAATTAGATATAAACAATGTAAATAAAAGAGTTACCACTTTAATTATATTACAACAGATTAATGAGGAAGTATTTAAAAAAATATTAGTTCCTAAAATTAAACTAGATGTCGCTACAGTACTTTCTTGACTTCTCCATTAAAACCCTTCTGGTTTTTTTTCATTTTTTTCAACGTCAAATGTTTAACATTACAGTTACAGTTACTAGTTAAGAGAGAAAAATGTATCAACTGCTTGGCCATTCGTATTTATAATAAATTACCTATACTTTGAAAGTTGGGACTTTTCGTTCATTCAAAACTAATTTATATAAATTATACTAGACAAAAATTATTACTCTGTATTAAATGGCCTAATATTATCTAAATGCTGGACTGGATTGGATCGGACTGGACCGAAATTTTTGGGCTTGTTGTGTTACATTGGGCTCTCATATTGATAGTCAGTCTAAATATTTGTATTCGTGGTCAGAGATATGAATTCTTCAAGCAACAAGTGCAAAAAATAACTTTCTCATTAATTTGAAAACTGTATACACCCTACCTAAGTGAAATATGTAACAAATTATAACCTGTTGGCGTTAAAGTTAGCAGTAAATGTTTATCAGACTGACCGACTTTCGTGATTCCTTTAAAAGTTATAGTAATGCTGAGCTCTTGGAAATCCACATCAGATGTTCCAAATCTTCGAATTTTATTTGCTACAGAAAATACCCATCGAACTCACCATATTTTGCTTAGACATCAGTCCTGTATATATTGTAGTGTTAGCAGTCTCTTAAAGTTCCATATTGCATGTTTCAGATCTCCGATTTTTATAAGTCAACAGAAAATGCTCATTACCTTGTCTTTGTGTTAAGACATCGTTTGATCAAATATAATGCTTAGAACAAATTGTCATCTTTATCGAAAGTTTAAATATTTGTAAAAATGCGTCTTCTATCGGCTGTTTGGGTGGATAGCATGAACATTGGTGAGAATGTGTTTTGTAGTGACAAAAAAGTAACAAGTGCTTGAGAGATTCGTCAGTCCTGTTAGGTCCTGGGTAGCTCAGCGGTTGGAGCGGTAATCCGGATTGAGAAAGGCCATGGGTTCGAATCCCATCTCGGGGTGCCAAGGACCAAGTGAATTTTTTAAGCATTTTTCATTAAGTATATTTTTCAGTATAGCATTGTGAATTCGGACTTGATCAAATAAAATAAATAGTATAGATAGTAATAGTATAGAGAACACTTTGTTTATTGACTTTTTAACATTATATATTAAAAATAAAACAAACAAATGATTAGCAACAACAATATGACAATTATAATAACACAATTAAAAGCTTCTCTGTGTCCTCATATGACATCTTTTGCAAGGTCTCCTTAATTTTTAAATTTTAAAATGTGCGCTGTAGCGTTTAATCTATTGTATAATAACGGTCCTAGGATTGTATATAAAAAATTAACTACTTATTTAATAACAAATACATTGTAAACACAAATACTTTTTCATCATTATTTATTGTTAATTAGAATTATTGTTTTCTTTGTAAGGTGGTGGTTTATCTTGATTAGTTGCGCTGGAGTATTCAGGGGGTGCGTCATACTCTTCCTTACACCGGAATGTTGGCTGTTCCCTCTGAACTATCGGTACGGGATCATTTGACCGTTCAAAGCTGCATTCACAGCATAAACATGGTATGCAGCAGCAGCAGAATGGCTTGACGATCACTCTGAAACTCATCCTGTCAATAATACAAAACACAATCTTGAGTTTCAGTTCACTTCTTGATTGTTTTAACTAATTTAAATAAAAGGATTAGTCGTATCAATTTTACCTGTAAAATATTTCGTTAGAATGTTCATATAAGCTAGCTCTATTTATACTTCGAAACACGTGCGCTACATTTTTTAAATGACTTCAAAATCTAAAAAGAGGACTTTATATGTTCGACGTCTATGTATGTTTTTTAAGTGTATTGTCTATATCTATAAGTTTGTTCACGTATTTCTCGCAAATTAAACAACGTATTATAATGATTCTGTTATTAATACTTAATGAACGCTATAAGTTTCATAAAAATCAGTTAAGCGACTTTCGAATACTAACTGCCTGTTGCACAAACGTTCATTATTTAAATGCGACATTATCTTTACAAATTTTCAAATATAGAACACTCATAAGAACTTATAATTACTCATAAGAATATAAAATGTTGTTAAAAAAATAAAACAGATTTCCTAATATTAATAATAATAATCATTAATAGTATATCAAGAAAGATTTATTTACTCCTGTGTTAAAGGGTAATTTACACATTTATGTAAGACAGTCTTAATTGTCAAAAAAAGTATTCTTTGATTCCGAAATTTGGTTTTCATTGCGCTAACGCAAGACACTCGTTAATTTTGGCCATACATACAATGACTGCCTTTGACAAAAGTTATTTAACTGATCGTAAGACAATCAAAACAAAACCTGACTGCAAAGTCCACTATCTGGATTCTTAATGTCATAAATGATTGCATTCTTATAAAACTTTACATATTACGTCTAAACATACTAATACATTTTTACTTTACATACCCGTTGATTATGATTGAATTCACATGCAATTAGCCGCACAAATTCCAAACGTAAATTTCACTTTCTTTGCTAAATATTTATTATTTATTCGTTTGAAAATAGAGCAGCGTTCGTTACAGTTACCGCATAACTGAACATTTTACAGGCAAATTGTTACGTATTATTTAACATGCGACTGCACGCGACCGCGCTTCCGACGAAATCGGTTCAATGAAGAACGTATATTGGAAGTAACTAATTAACGGTATGCTTTAGGAGAAGAGAAAACAAATAAATATCACGAGGTTAATTAATGAGATAAATGAAGAGAGGATGATGGGCTTGCCGTTTTTTACTTTTTTTTTACTTTAAAGTATTTTAATTGGAATAATTTACGCTAAAAGTAAATAAATGATTTGTACAAATAATTATTCAATTATATTCTAAAGTTACTTATCATCAAAGGCTTAACGTTTTCTACCTTTATGTAAGATACGTAGAGACAAAAAATGTTTTTATTCTTCAATTTTCCAAAGTAAACAATCATCACTTTTACCGCATCTTTATAAAAATATGTTCTTACTAGCTTTTCCCGCATCTTCGTCCGCGTGGTAAAGTTACTTTAAGCAGCATTTCTAACGAATATTTATTCATTATATCGTGTGAAATATCTGAAATTAAGTTTCATTTATCAAAATTCTTTCTTAGTGGATGCCTACGTCATAGTAGCTTTTTGCATGCAAAGTCTGGGCCCGATCGGTTTAAAATTGACAAAGTTTTATACAAACTTTCATACCCTATTTTATCCCCTTAGGGGTGGAATTAATTTAAATCCATTCTTAGCGGATGCCTACGTCCTAACGTCTACCTGCATGCCAAATTTGAGCCCGATCCGTCCAATGGTTTGGGCTGTGCGTTGATAGATCACTATGTCAGTCAGTCACCTTTGAGTTATATATATATATATATAGATTACTTATTCATAGATCTTATATCGAACCTAATATCCCTTTAGAAATTTTAAATAAATTCTAATAAAGCAGTTAATAATGTATTTAATTCACTCATGACATTATTCAAACGAAAACTCTTTACAACGTTATTGCGAGTATTACACTAGTTATTAAATTCTAAGATATTGCACTAATAGATTAATTTAGATTTCTCTGAATCTGAATTATCTTGGTGCGAAGTACTAAGTGGAGGTTTCGTTATCTACCGTAGCGCTTACGGTTGCCAAAACTACAAATAATGTAAGCTCTGTCATCTGTCATACCATATTATCTACTTGAATTTCTTTCCAGTGAATTAATGTGGTGATTCATAATTAAAAATTTAAGTAAATGGTTTTTATTCTTATTTTAAGTTAAATTTGAACCATAATTTATAAAACAATAAATAAACTGCACCAAAATATATTTTATTTTTATATTGTTTATCGAACATGTATATTTTAAATTAAAATAACATTCTGATTAATTAATTTTTATATTATTGTTTGTTCAAGTATTTAACAAAATACAATTAATAAAAATAATGTTTATGTTTGCTTTTCGGCTGCAATTGAATAAAAATAAAAATTTTACGTCTATGAAAACTCAAACCAATTGATTAGGAGTTCAAAAAAATATTAACTAACTTCTTTGAAAAACATAAGTATTGTAAGGTGTCAAAGTCTTTATTTTATGTTGTGAGTGATATACATACACAAAGCCGGTCTTCAATACAAACTGATATAACCAAAATAAAATACATTTTTAACATTTAGTTACCTTATTTAATTAGAATGATCAATAATGATTTCACAGTGCTCTATCCACTTAAATCATAGTATAAGAGTAATTTTGTAATATAAATTCAATAATTTTTAATTTTATTATTTTGTCTAAAAATATCACGTTAAATTTCAAAGCATCAAAGCTCCCAAAGTTGCAGACGCTAGGTGTCACTGAAGTCGCGCACATAGCCAATAATTGTGTTCACCAAACTTATATAAAATTCTATTTATCAACACACGAATACACAATAAGTAAGACTCGCCATTTAACTTAAAATAGGTCACTCACCTCACGATTTTTTAATAAAAATATACCACACAACCATTTCCAACAGTATCAATGAGAATAAACTGTCAAATACATTATCAAACGGCGTCATCAACTGTTTGTGAACAACACCTGACAATACTACCTGACAAAGTGAACAAAAAGTAATTAAAGTTACCTTGACGTTTTTAAATGTTCTTCCAGTCAGAATCTTGTAACGCTTCGCTTAATGCAAGTACGACAACAATTTTTTTAAAACAACGAAATGGCTAAGGAATAAAAAAATAAGAATAAAAACTTTAAAACCTTCATGTTATGGACAGGTTTAATTTCCGTTTCATAAATAAGATTATGAATTTTAGATGGCGATCTTTATTGGATTCTGACTTAGGGTCGTTGCAAGTTTGACGTAAGACCCGTCAAGCGTATCACGGAAGTATGTAGTTCGCAACAGATCATACGTCTAATGGCAAGTTTGAATAGAATGTCATATTTTATATTTAGCCACTTCTAATCTTTCGCGATGGATGATACGCGACGTGTCTGCTGCCAGATATGTTTGAACACTTAATTTTCTTACGAAAATGAAAACGTAGACTACGAAAAAGAACGAAGTGCACTTGCATCGGTACGATTGTGCATAAAGTCAATATAATCATTACATTCATATATCGTTCAATGAAATGATATAATAAAAAAATAAAAATGAAAGACAGAAAAGAAGGAGTCTCTCTCTTGCAGTGTTTCGACTTGAGAATCGATAAGATCTGTAAACTCGCGAATTCATAGAAATCCCATGTTTGCGTAAGCAGAATCAATTTACTCAGCAGATGGGATTAAAAGTCGGAATTTGATGTTAAAAAGGCCTTTCCAAAAGTAGAACATCGGTTGGAAATTCTTTTAAATTGACTTGAGACTAAAGAGATCCCATGTGTTGGTGTATAATAAATATGCAGGTGACCTTATTTATTTATTTATTTCTATCATTCTTTTATCGGCAACTCGACATTCTAAACTGCACCTGTTTTATAAGGAATAAAAAAATAAGAATAAAAACTTTAAAACCTTCATGTTATGGACAGGTTTAATTTCCGTTTCATAAATAAGATTATGAATTTTAGATGGCGATCTTTATTGGATTCTGACTTAGGGTCGTTGCAAGTTTGACGTAAGACCCGTCAAGCGTATCACGGAAGTATGTAGTTCGCAACAGATCATACGTCTAATGGCAAGTTTGAATAGAATGTCATATTTTATATTTAGCCACTTCTAATCTTTCGCGATGGATGATACGCGACGTGTCTGCTGCCAGATATGTTTGAACACTTAATTTTCTTACGAAAATGAAAACGTAGACTACGAAAAAGAACGAAGTGCACTTGCATCGGTACGATTGTGCATAAAGTCAATATAATCATTACATTCATATATCGTTCAATGAAATGATATAATAAAAAAATAAAAATGAAAGACAGAAAAGAAGGAGTCTCTCTCTTGCAGTGTTTCGACTTGAGAATCGATAAGATCTGTAAACTCGCGAATTCATAGAAATCCCATGTTTGCGTAAGCAGAATCAATTTACTCAGCAGATGGGATTAAAAGTCGGAATTTGATGTTAAAAAGGCCTTTCCAAAAGTAGAACATCGGTTGGAAATTCTTTTAAATTGACTTGAGACTAAAGAGATCCCATGTGTTGGTGTATAATAAATATGCAGGTGACCTTATTTATTTATTTATTTCTATCATTCTTTTATCGGCAACTCGACATTCTAAACTGCACCTGTTTTACGTGTATAGGTTATATGAACTTTCCTAAAGCCTAATTACGTCTCTTGGAGGTTTTAGCGATAAGGCCGCCATTTGTACGTCTCCTTTCTACAATTTCAATTGTAACTGTTATGATCAATTAATAAACATCGTAGGCTACGACTACCAATTTATTTATCACACAATCATTGATTGATAGGCAAACAATTTATGAGTAATTATTTTGTGCGATCTGGAGCCTAAGCTAGGGCAACCCTGTAATTCAGGACTCCAGGTCCCACCCGTGAATCAACGAGCGCTCATCTCAGTGCAAGTCAATGACACAGTTTAAGTGTGTGTGTGTGTGTGTGTGTGTGTGTGTGTGTGTGTGTGTGTGTGTGTGTGTGTGTGTGTGTGTGTGTGTGTGTGAGAGTGTGTGTGTGTGTGTGTGTGTGTGTGTGTGTGTGTGTGTGTGTGGTGCGTTATTATAGAAGTGCATGTATCAGAAGGAAAATAAAAGTGCATCTATCGAGGAGATATTAGTAATGATTCTGTGTCTGTGTAATTAAGTGTGAGTAACCACTTTTCTAGAGTAGACTTGCAGTTATAACGAGTTTTATTATGGATGTTTAATATTCTATTTATTTTGTTGTATAAATAAGGTGCAAGGAAACATAAATGTCTTCTAACAAAAGTAGTACGATGAGTTGCTATGACAAAGACTCTGTCGGTTCTACGTTTTCTTGATATGGAGCTATTTCGGTCATATGGAACTTTAGAGTGTTTGTACAGAATGGCATGAAGGATAAACAGTTGGCGTATGCTGAGAACTGCACAATTACGATAAAGCATAGTAGTCGGGTACCGATATGGTTTTTTTGACATTACTTTGAGGATTGATCTTTGTGCTCTTTCTAATTTTATGATTTTAGTTTTACATGCTCCACCCCATACCGATATGCAATAACTTAAGATCGATTGCGCGAGTGCAAGATAGATGCTTTTAAGTGAGGATGGTTTCAGCACGTCTCCAAGTTTTTTAAATATCCAAATTAGCTTTCTTGTTCGAGATGAAAGATGAGCAATTTGAACATCCCAATTCAAAGTGCTATCAAGTTGTATACCAAGATACTTAATATGGTTCACTCTTTCCAATGATAAGCAGTTACATAATGAAAAAGGGTTATTTTGGTTGCAAGTGTGAATTTTTATGCAATAAGACGGATCTGGTTTTGAATTATTTGTGATAGAGAAGGATAAAAATTTAGATTTGGTAATATTTAACGTTAAATAGTTTTTGAACAGCCAATTGGTTATATTAGTTAGTGCCCTTTCAGCGACTTGTTTTACTGAAGCCCAAGTCTCGCCCCTGAATATTATAGCAGTATCATCTGCATAGGAGAATATACTAGAATTAATTGGTTTATAGTCACAAAGCTCGTTTATATAGACAAGGAAGAGACTTGGGCCCAGCACACTGCCCTGAGCCACACCACAAGTTATGGGCATGTCAATGCTTTCAAATGTACCGATTCTTACACGTTGTTTCCTATTAGTCAAGAAACTCTTAAATAATTTTAGAGGCATTCCACGGATACCCACACTTTCCAGCTTGTTTGTAGGATGGGAGTAGAGACCGTGTCAAAAGCCTTCGCCAAATCAAGGAAGACACCAATGCACTTGTCTCCGTGGTCAAGAGTTGTAGCTACGTTATCAACGAGTTGAGCAACGGCATCCTCCGTAGATTTGTTCGGTTGGAATCCAAATTGAGATGATGATATTAGATTTTCTTGTTTAAGGTAATTCATAAGACGTAAATTAAGAAGTTTTTCTAATATCTTCGATAATGCAGTGAGAACAGATATTGGGCGGAAGTTGTCGACACACTCTCCACTACCACCCTTATGAATGGGATGAACAATGGATTGCTTGAAACATTTCGGAAAAACACCATTATTAAAGCAGATATTGAAAATGTGGGTTAAAATTGGAACTATCGATTTTGCTGTTGTGCTTACAACAGTAAAAAATCAACCAGGTTCTTATTTGGCATGTCCAGAGAGGTCATCTGTCATTGCCAGTCATAGTGCGGCTTGCAGTATCATACATATCCTTTTTGGAAATTTTATTAATAATTTTGAGGAAAGCATATTATACCATGTTATATTCTTATATTATATAGGTATATATTTAGTGGTTATTAGTAAGTATATCTATTTCGTTTTAATCTAACTGACTAATGTGTTTTTCTAATCTTGATAATTGTATAATAATCTTATCTAAATAGTAAAATTACAAATTCCATATAATAGCTTACATAAATACATAATTTATTTTATACTTATATAATTCTGGGAGACTTATCAAGTTGTCATTTATTTCGATATTCTTTTATTTGACTTTTCGATAAAATACTATTGAAAAGTATTTTAAATGAGTAAACAATTTGTGTCATGATTTCATTAATCATAAGTTTTTTAAAAATAATCACCAATCCAACTATATTAGTTTTAGATACATTTTGTTTATATTGCAGATTACATTTTTTTTGGACAGTCGTATAATAAAAATAAATAAAAGCTTTTAACTTTTTTCTAATTTTAATGATATGAAAAAGATTGTCCTTTATATAATCGGTATCAGTAAAAATATTCACAGATTTATGTGTACATTACATGTTTCTTATATTTATATTATCCTTAGGTACATTTTAATTTAGGTTTCGTTGATACACTACCATAAAGCATTAAAAAATTTATATATCCTCCGTAGCCGAGTGGTTCGCACGCCGGTTTCAAGGTGTCGCCATCTCTGAGGTCCCGGGTTCGATTCCCGGTCGGGTCAATGTAGAAAATGAACTTTTCTATATTGACTCGGGTCTGGGTGTTGTGGTACCTTCGTTGTCTCAGATACTCCATAATACGGGGGCTTTAGCTACTCATCTTGGAATCTGTTGTTAAATATTAATTATTTATTATTTATTTATTTATTATATTTAATTTATAATCTATATTTATACAAACGGAAAGGTGACATTTTAAATAGTGGTCTGATTATTTATTACTATAGGTGACAGCCAATATTACATATTATCTTTTGAGTGGCCGCTTATTTAAATCGAAAAGGTAACACAAAGTTAGTAACAATGTATATCTTGTTTATTTGTAAATAAAGTTCAAAATAAACTAGCTATGTCTAGTCTCACAACGCTAAACTATTAATCCTAGGTATTCTACCTATCTATTAGATAATATTGGGAGTAGGTGCATGCATAAGTGTATCTAGAATCATTTTCCAAGGGAAAATTATCTAGAATAACCTAACACTATTCTACAAACTCCTTTCTACAGGTTAAATAAAAGTGTGCTTCAAATCGGTTCAATATTTGTATAACTTGTTTCTCTTTACGTCTAGTGAAATATAAACAAAATTGTTGCTTATTATAAGCGATCAGTTTGGCATTTTTCTTAAATATGTACTCTAGTATTACTTATTCATTATTAATGAATTCTACAATATTTTATAGGAATTGCTGGTCAGTTTGACTACTCATAGACAAACCTCATTGCACAACTATGAAAATTTGTAATTATATAATTTGAATATAGCATTCAATCATAATAACAATAATGTTTTTTTATTAAATTAAATATAGATACCTTTTTAAATTGAGGTGATCAACCTCTGGGATTTGATAAAAGAGTTATTAATAGTAATTTAAAATTATAACAACAAAATAATTGTTAATTTTTTATTATTATTTAAACCTAATATGGTTGACCATTTTTTACATTATATTTATTACTTAGGTAACTATATACTTATATACAGGTATACCGTGAACATTATTTTTTATTGCACTGGGTACTACTAGGATTAAAGAAATATCAGATAATCTCTTTTATATTATTTTGCTACCAAAATAATTATAGTCAAAATAACTGATATAAAAAAAAAAGGTCAAATTCGCCTTAACCTAGGATCGTTTTACATATTTCGATTTTACAGCAGATAAAAGAACGCATAACAAACATAAATTCCATTAGTTCATTATATTAAATAGATATAATGATATAGTCACTATTTTATCTAAATTTTTAATTATAATGTGATGATATTGTGAAATAAATTTAATATAATTAATATTTATATTTAAGGTAAAATTTCATAAGCCTCCATTGATAACATAAAACGGAGAAAAGTATTATAAAAAATAAACAAAAATGTTTTAAATGTTTTTTATAAAATTTGTAAAAAAAAATCTTCTCTTTGTTATAAATATTTGATTACTCTTGTTCAAAATTAAAACATTCTTGACGTAATCATTATGAAAAATCTTGTAGCTATCAAAAACACAGGTTGAACCTTTGTTTAAACGCATGCGTTTTAGTCATACCTGAAAATACAAAACCACATACATTGCGACTCTCGTTTCTAGTCAAGTAATGCATGCGTTTGTATAGAACGCTTTGTATTAGAAACAGCAAAGTTTCTGGCGTTAGTCATAGTGCAGCGTGAGCCTAACTTAGTCTATGGTTGTTATCCATAGTAATTAAATTTCACTATATTTTGTCCGTGAATCTTAGTATATCCTACTAATTTATAATTCTTAAAATCAATCTAATGATTAAAAATAAATATTGGAAACCCTGTTTATTATACTTTACAACCTCAAAAGAATTAACTTAAAAATATTTTTCAAAAAATCTCCAAAGCATTGTAATGCTTATGTAATAGTGGAATAGGGTCTCATTTGTATTATCTATATGGCGGGGGTGGTTGGTTGATAATAACTGTTGGGGGATTCGCAGAGGTCACGTGGTGATGATGCACGACAGTGGTACGAGGGGGAGGATCAGAGCAGCAATCGCAACATAGACAAGGGATGCAACAGCAACAACATGGCCGTAGAGATATATTACACCCCATTCTGAAACAATGCATATAAATTATTACATAAAAAATATATATGTATTTATTAATATGTTTGATACCATAACCTAGCTATAGGATACGATATCTTAGCGATGTAAAGGCGATATTTCGATTGATTTTACTCTTTTGACATGTACTCTAATAATAACGAATGATATATAATGATGAATATGGATTTGAATGATATATGCCCATAACATCGCTTATATATCGTATTTTATTGCTAAGAACTCCAACATGTTTATACAAAATGGATACTTTTAAGGTTACAAACAACAATTAGCCTTGTTTGATTGAACAAAATTAAATCGTTAATTTTTTACATAAATAAAAAGTACTGTCACTGTGTGTTCTATTAAATAATATTCAATGACAAATTTTTAATTTTCCTTAAATTAACAAATTATTTGGGTGTATTAGTCCATTGTGTTTATTATATAACTGGCTGATTATGACTCATATAATTTTTGTCACAGATAAAATATAATTCTGATCGATTATTAAAACTGTTGACAGCATAAACATGATATTTACCTTATATATAAAGATTAATGTCCACTATATATAAATCATACTATTAATATATAAAAACAAAGAGTAGAAATCTATTTAATTTGCATTTTGAATTTATATATAAATGTCATGAATTAACTTCTAAGTTATAATGACATGTAATGCCTATTCTTAGTATAGGTAATATTATTGAAATAGATACTTCTATGTTATTTATTGTAAATTAATTTTTCAGATATTTACTGACGCAAAAAATACTCGGCAGTAATGGTGCTAACCATAATTATATGTAAATTGTTTGGATTGCTAAATAAACTTAAATAAAATGTAACAGGTGGTTTTACATCTACATTTATAAAGCATATTAACGTTAACAATGTAGTTATATACGCATATGGACAATACTAGAACGTAGAAACATATATCGCACTCCCGGTGCGACACTGTCACTTATGCAAAAATTTAGTTTTTCAGGAGAAGAGTTTTAAACTCTGTCACCTCACAAAACAATGACTTTAGAAGATACAGATGAGAATGATGATACAGAAGTAACATCATCGCACCAAGCAAAGGGGGCTTTAGGACAATTATTACATATTTAACTAATTTTTGTATTTTTTGCAAAAGTGACAGTGTCGCACCGGGGGTGCGATATGTTTTACAAATTGGCATTGCTCAAATTTACAATTCTTATCCTCCCTGTGAATCATTGTTGTACAAAGACAATTTTCTTATACATGGAAGAGGAAAATGCGTCAGACGAAAAAGTAATTGTGTAGGTAATATAAAAAAGAATGCCTTAATCGACCTTTTTTATGTTTTTTATGTTTTTAAATCAGTTCTGTGTTCGTTAAATATATGCTTCATGTATTATAAGTACTATGAATTAATGCAAAACGTAACTACATATAGCACTTGTTTCATAGAATATAGGATAATAGCGATAATTTATCTTTTATCGATATAACCAATCAAAGATGTTTATGAGGATGAGCTTTATTAATTTTAAGGTGCACTATTTGTATTTTCACTATAAAAATTGTTTACCTTGAACCAACGTTCGTCACTTTTCACATAAAAGTTTAATTATATTTTGACAATATTTCCGTTGGAAAACCCATGATGAATTCATTAAAGTGATTCACTATATCTACTTATCAATCAGTGGATGTTAAGATAAGGAATAATTATTGTTTGCTAATATTTGCAGAAAATTACAAAACGACAACTTAACAAGTGGGCCTAATTTGCACTAAGGAGTTGTCGTGTAATAAGGCCCAGTGTTGCTCTTACTGATCAGTCAGTGCATGACTGCAGTGTTATTTTATTATAATTACAGCCTGGAGATCGACATCAAGGGTAGTACTATCATAGTATCGAGCTTTAGTCTAATAAAATCTATTTGAAAGGTAATTAAGGTTTTATCGCATTGAAGCTATATGCTGTCAGAGCTCTTTGCTCGGTGTCGACTTCGAAGCTGTATAAATAGAAACTGTAGGTCATTGTGCCCAATGTTTTTGCGATAGTACCTAATGTTTTATGTGCACAAACATTGTACTGTTGTACAATGTTTGTGCACTTTCATGTCATAAAACATATACTGCAATGTACTAAATTTTCGAATTAAATTTTGATCCGTAATATCAACAGGCTTAACATCAATTAGATACAAGATTTTTGACTCGAACGTGCTGTTGAATTTATATAACATTTAGATCTTAATGTAACAGTGATTCGTTAACAACAAATACGATCAAAAGTGATGTTAGTAACCAATCATATTTGCTAATAATAAAAAAACCAACACCACTAATTACTAGAATACTACTCCTGTTGTCTTCTCACAAGCATGCATGCAAAAGTTATAAGATGAAATAAAATGGTCGTCCACAATTGATTGACTAACCTTTATCTCGCTTCGGGGTATCCTTGGTAGTGTGGGTATTGCTGGGGGTAAGGCTGAGGGTATGGCTGAGGGTACGGCTGAGGGTATGGCTGTGGGTACGGATACCCGGGCTGTGGCGGTGGGGGTCCGTGGTCCACGAAAGTTGGTCCGTGATCTACAATAGTTGGGGGTTGCTGAACTATAACAGTCTGTGGTGGTTGCTGTTGCTGACCACATGCGTTCGGACAACAGCAGGAGATACAACAACACGCCGCCAAAGCCACACAGCAAGGACCACAGCAGTCACCGCAGTCTCCGCAATCTCCGCAGTCAAATGAAAAACAGATTCCCATTCTCTTGTTGCAGCGGATACAAGTCTACCTGATGTCACTCACGTGCCAAAACTGAAATAAGGCGGTTACTTAAGGATTTTAAAATAAATATTGTCACTGACTGAATCGTAATCACGAATAAACAAAATGGCGGCTGGTTATCGCAGAAGGCACGTTATCGTTGGGAGGCACTACCTTATCTATTGACAAAAAGATAGAGCCAATATCATATAAATCTAAATTCACAGAAAATTGCAATTCTTTTTATATTTTATCATTATTTAACTTATCAAAATATCCATATGACAGTACAGAGAAATTAGAATAAGAAAAAAGCACTGTTGTTGGCGATAGAAATCTTAAACTGGTAAATTTTAAGCAGTAATGGAATATAGAAACTGTATTATCAAACGTATTATGGACCCACGGACTTTAGTTGATATGCCACAATCTAATCGGTTTTAGAAGTTCCTCGAATCGAACTGTAATCTGATCTTCTTCAGAATTATTAGCTATACCATAAAAGATAGATATCAGTTTAAATTGGACAAAATTCCAAATTACTCCGGTATATAAGTATTGATACTTTTAATTTGCTATAGTTCTTAAATGTGTAGATACCGAGGCGGTTAAACTAAGTATATACCTATTCAGCACACAAACTAGCTAGTAATTAGTATGAAGCATTCAAAATTCTATTCAACATATCTAAGTTGAAAGTATTGAGCGAGAAAGCTAAAATCATTTGAAAATTGCAAAATGGTGAAAGTTATATCGAAGTAAGTATCAATTTCTTCAAAATGTAATCCAATTCTCTTACAAATTAATTTTTCACCTATTGTACCTAACCTATTTAATCAGCTTTGTATATAATTTATGAAAAGCATTAGTGAATTATTACATATTAAAAAAAAATCTATAGCCCTTTGCGCTACACTTAGTCGTAATCAGATTAGTCAGTAAATAAAGTTCATATTATCCCACAAATTAGTATAAAATATTACATTAAAAAATCTAAAAGTAAGAAAACAAATACTTACCTCTATGACGGTTAATATTTTCAAGAAACTTCTATAAAAGTCGGACGATTGATATTAATAGATCTGCAGGTACTTATCTAAAGTCCATTACTTTAATTACTACAATGTCACCGTGAAAACATAGAAAAATATAACTAAACACAATCTATAGAAGCGTAAAATGTAGAGCGTGAAACTAACAAACACGCAATGTATGCCCTATCATATGGACATACACTTCTTTATTCTTTAACACATTGTTTTCTTAAGCTTATCATTATTTACCTTATTCACTACCAACACCAAACACAAAAACACTTTCCGATTAAAAAATATTCTGCACCATAAATTTGTGGACGACCAAGCATGTTAGTAGAAGCTTTAAAACATTATAAACTTGTTCATTACCTTATAATAGAGCAAAACACAACATTTATGAATCAGGTTAAATGTTGAAATACGTGTGGAACTAATGAATTAGTTGTTTCGTTTTTATGAGTCAATTGGTAGGCCCACTGTGTGTCACTCAACGACTGAGGAAAAACTGCAATGACGTGGACGCCTGCGCAGGCCGTTTCTGTAGTTTCATCACGAAATACATTAGGGGCCCGGCTACTTAAAGCAATACCCAAAACGACAGATATCAGAATGTTTTATTGTCTTTATTATTGAACAAATTTTCATGTGTTTGTCTAAATTCGATACTTTTTATCACATTTTAATTTAAATAAAAATAAACAGCTGCTTCATACTGTTGGTGATTGTAGGTATTACAATTTTGTATGAAACAGCAGATTATGTTTTCGTGAATTCAGTATTGCTTCCATAATTAAAGTTGTTCAGTATATTTACCTTATTTACCCCACGAAGTATATAAAAGGACATGTGTCCTTTTATATACTTCGTGGGGATTATATATATCATGTAATATATGGAAGGATATAAACAGTCTTTATAAATACAATAAAAGGTATATCATTTATTTATCCCTTTAACTGAAGTATTGAGAGGAGGTTGCATTGCAACAGCTATTAACGGGGATTTAGGAAAATAACCAAATATGGACTTTTGTCGCTCATTTTAATTTCTGCTTTTTAACTTTCCTGATGGTAATGCGATAAGAAAAAAGTAGATAACCGCAACTGGTTGTATGGATTGGTTATTAAAAAATCCTCCCTAAAACGGAATACTTAAATTGAATTTTCTGTATAAAAAAATTTAATACGCTATGAAAGAAGCAAAAGTAATCCGTCAATTGGTAGTGAATTTTGTGGACTAATTAACAATATGCCAATTTTCCACTGTTAGGAATAATTTAAGAAGGAATTTAATATTTATTAGCATTGATATTCCATATTCAGTTACTTTTCTATAATAAAGATCGTAGTTATAAATATATTAAACTTTGTCAACGATGAATTTGAATTTTACTTATATTATACTTGAGATTATCCTTATTCTATAACTCTGTCAGATATTTGAAATATATTAAAACGCATATATTATCCATTATATTAAAATTTTGCAAAATATGTTCAATTACGAATAATGCGATGTGAGGCATAGGCATATCGTAACTAAGTACAATACGGAACTGTCTATTCAACTTCGAACCTTTGTATTGTCACTTTTGTATAGTTTTCTTTTAACAAATACCTAATTTCGTCAATCATTAATAACGTAAAAGTGTTTGTCACGTGAATTAAAAGGCCTTTGGAAAAGTAAAACAAATTGATGTGTCTATTCCAAAAATAATATTTATAACTGAGATATTAACATTATCTCCTAGACTATTTTGTGGTATAAAGTGTTAGAAGAGGAGAGGAATATTGCACTCCGTTCGCCTACGTCACGTTGAAAATGAGAGCGAAGTCAGCTAACCTATTGTCTACACGAACTTGTAGACTGTTCCTTTTAAAGAAAAACTAAGGCCATTCGTAAACTATATTACACAATAAATCGTGCAGGTTTTAAGAAACCTAGGCCATGATAAGATTTATTAATAATACTTTTTATTATTAAATAGTGACACTATCGAAATAATAACTAATTAAAAAATTCAAAGTCATTCTTTTTTATCTTTATCCAAATAAAAAAAAAATTCAGACTAGGACTTATCGCTTTAATTCAAGAGATTTATTATTTGTATTGAATGACTTATAGGCAGATATTTCTAAAGTAGAATTGAGGAATCTTCACTATCCTATTAATATTATAAAGGCGAAAGTTTGTAAGTATGGATGTATGGATGTTTGTTACTCTTTCACGAAAAAACTACTGGACGGATTTGGATAAAACTTTACAGCAATATAGGTTATACATCAGAATAACACATAGGGTACTTTTTACTGGGAAAACTTCTCACTCCCACGGGATACCGACTTCCACGCGGACGAAGTCGCGGGCGTCCACTAGTACTATATAAAAAAGAATGTACATTCAAGATTAAACATTTTGACGGAAGACACGAATCTTACTCAACGTCACGGTTAATACTCACAAGGACTTTATCAAAAAATTGTTTTGTTACACTGTTTTTACTTTCAAATCTACAGTTGAGTAACTGCTTATTTGAATAAACCGTATAGTACAGTGATTTGATTCTTAAAATATAAATTTTATTTTGTGTACATCACCAGCCCTTTTACGTCCCCACTGCAGGGGCTCAGGCCTTCCTTATGGATGGATAAGATGGTTAAGGAGGATGGGCCATGACCCTCCACGCTGGCCCAATGCGGATTGGAGGGTATTAACGACTGCAAATGCAGCCGGGACCAACGGCTTAACGTGCCTTCCGAAGCACGGAGTAGCTCGAGATAATAATTTTTTGGTCACCCATCCCGTGACCGACCCTTGCGAAAGTTGCTTAACGACTACGATCGCGGGCCGCGGCGCTTATCCACTACGCCACCGAGCTACTCATACTTATTCTGTGTATAACAATAAAAATGCGCTGTCCAACTTTAGCAATTGGCTTTGGATCAGCATTTTTTTTTTATATCTGGATAATCTTATTAATATTATTCAAAAAATTGTTGTTTTCTTACGAATTAGTCCGGATAAATTACAGTCTATTCGCTAGTGATGTAGTTTCCTGTTAATAAATAAATAAACGAACGTTTCCCAGTAGTTTACATTAGTAAGAGTTTTTATGATCGGATCAGTATTTCCGCACAGATTGGGGTAATCTGTAAAATCTAGAAATATAAAAAAAATATATAAACTCTACCTCTATGCAATATTATTACATAAAGTTGTAAGTAATCATAATTCAATCCGTGAATTTTGAATTAATGCCGTAGATTTGAAGACAAAATTTTATCTTACATTATTTGTAGGAAATTATGTGTAGGTTACGAGTAGTTTAATTTTGTATGCAAATAGTAAATTTAGTATGAAAGATATTATCGAAAATTGCTTTTACAAAATTTTTCAATAGAAGTATGGCATGTTGCTAAAGTCAAAGATATAGATCTTTGACTTTAGCAACATGCAAAGTGGCAAAGCTCAATTTCAGAAAGTAGGCATTGGACACTATGATTTTTCCATATTTATAAAGTGAGAGAATATTCTTGTAATGCTATTTATCTATTTACTTATAGAAGTATGTATATATAAAAGGCAAACCTGACTGATTTATATATCAACGTAGGTACAGCTGAAACTACTGTAATTAGATACTTGAATTTTGGCACAGGGGTAATTGAGCGCTAAGTAAGGATTATTAGAAATTCAACTCCTATACGGGTGACAGTTAGTGCGCAAATCTTGGAATTCAAATTTGACCCACTTCCCAATGTCCGATAGATTTAAAATTTTGCATAGACATGTAAGTCAGATGACAATGCCATAGTATGGTGTCGTAAGCTGATATGATGATGAAGTCGGAAGGTGGTAATAGGAACTTAGTGATGAAATGACGCATCTGCATCTTGTTTGGACTCGTTAGATCCGTTTTTATGAGGACTTTGTGATTGGATGCTTTCACGACCAAGGTCTGGTGATGATTACTAAATTTTTTGCTGTAATAAAGATAAAGTTTTAAAAGATTATATTGGTATCTTTAAACAATACAATAATGGAGTTGGAAGGTGGTAATAGGAACTTAGCAATGAAATAATGCAACTGCATCGTGGTAAGGCTCTTTAGAACCGTCTTTATGAGAACATCAGCATATCGAGACAAAACTAAAAAGAGAAATATAATAGCAAGGTTGTTTTTAAAACAAGCTTTTAATTGTGCGCACTCAAACGTAAATAAAATCGTTGTGTCTGCCTTACTTTTTATGAATCTCCTTCCGTAGGCCTACTGGAAGAAATTTCTGGTTAGAAATAAGTAGTGCCTGTTGTGTCAGTTATATTTGTATTGTTACTTTAGTGTTTTTATTGTGTACAATAAACTGTTAAATAAATAAATAAAAATAAATAAATTCTAATCATTTAGAGTACTAAAAAATTATGTGTATTTCCTCGTCTTTGAATTCATTAGCGTTACAAGATTTTCAATGCAATTTCTATAAGAGATTTTTTTTATTGAAAGTACTTTAAATGTTTAGAATTTATTTATTTACATTTTTTTTATTATATTTTTTACCTCTGAACGTAAGAACTCATTGGTGGAAAGAGATTTTGATAAAGATATCTATCAAAATCTGTTCCCAAAGTTTAACGTACAATTTCGATTTCGCAGCCGTATATTGTGTGCCAAATAATATATTTTAAGTGCGCACAATTAAAATATATTATATATATAACCACCTATTTTTATTTATAAACGAAGTTTACGTTTATCCTTAAAGCCTGGCTAAATCACGCAGATAATTTATAATCACGGTAGCATATTTATCTTATCTGAAACCGACGTCACCGCTCAATCAATGCCAAAGTCAAACTTAACTTCAATAGTACAACACGCATCGCCGTCGTATAAATATTAATAATATGATAAAATATATAAAGTGATGACTGGAGAAGAGATCCCGTTGCTTTCTGTCGCAGAATCAGATGTTAAGAAATCATTTACCAAAAAATCTAAGAAGGCCATCAATCTGAAATACAAAAGTAAAAAGAAGAATGACAATGAGAAAACGGCTCCGACGTCAGAGCGATCCTCGACTTATCAAACACCGTTGAGACCCAATTTTGGCAAACTACGCAGCGGTATTCGAAAATTGAATTGCTTCAAAGGTGAAACAGAGGATTTACCGATTATGGACATCCCAAGACACAGAAGCATCGATATCGGCGTGGGGCTGGCCCGGCGTATGTCCTTATTCATCTTCACAAGGAAAACAGTATGTGTACATCCGTATCACCCATATACACCGAGTCAGACGACAAGGAAAATTTTTGTGTACTCAGAGGATTAACCTTTGAAAAGAAATCAAAAAAACTAATGTGAATTTCGGTGTATTTATCCATAATACAAATCTAGTCGCCGTTTAGGCAGAACTTGTTACTAGTGAGTCCTTATCACAACATAGTATAAAACAAAGTCGCTTTCTCTGTCCCTATATATCCCTATGTATGCTTAAGTCTTTAAAACTACGCAACGGATTTTGATTCGGTTTTTTTTCATAGAGTGATTCAAAAGGAAGGTTTTTATGTATAATACAAGACCACGCTGGCGAAGCCGCTGGCAGAAAGCTAGTCAGCATTCAAAAAAACTATTGCTAATTGCTAAATAAAAGCTACTCGATGTCAATGATGACATACAATGGAAACTGGAAAGACTATATTTATTTACAATGAATATTTAATGAGATTGATTATAGAACAAGTTGTTAATCTAAAATATAAATTTGGGTTTGTTTATGTAACCGTATCGACGACATTATATCTACTTACCTAATATAGCTTTGACAAGAAATAAATAAAGTCGTATATTATGATAATAAGAGCAGCTCTTTTTTATGAATTTAACAATGAATTTTTACACATATGTAAAGTAAAATTTAAGGTATTTCTAATATAAACTCATTATAAGACAGATAAGTAGGAAATTTTAAAAATATGTTTTTTTTTATACCACACTTATTTTGTAGTCAAGTATCCTAAATGCCCAAAATGGAAATGTAAATATAATGCTCAACTTATTTTTATTTATTAAACTTAATTGACCAGTAAAGAAAATGGTATAAAAGGCGGACTGAATGCTAATGTCATTCTCTCCCATTCAACCTTTAGAATAAACGATAAATGCGATGGCGGCATAAAGTAAAGATTAACTATGTGTAGACATGCATAGAAACTAACTGGCGAAAAAAAAATATAAATATATATAAACATACAACAAAAAATATAAATATAATAACACAAATATAGATACATAGGTAATATTGATGATGAATTTCACATATTTTTCATAAAAGAAAAGCAGAAAAGCATGAGTTTTTTAAAAATTAATTTATTGGGAGATCTTCTGATGCGGCCAGGGAGGCTATTCCACAGCCTCCCTGGTATATTAGGTTAGGGCTTCCAATCCCGGAATACCGAGATCTCGGTATTGTTAAAAGATTGTTAAAAGTACACGCGGGATTGTTAAAGATCCCGCGTCTTTTAACAATCCCGCGTGATGCGGGATTACGGGCGCGGGGTCCGCGGTATTTGCGGGACTGAAAAAAAGCGTGCAGTTGGTGTAGAAACCTTAAAAAATAAAATGAAGGAATTTGACCTTGATTTAGACAAAGATGTTATTGCAGTAACAACTAACGAAGCCTCGGTGATAGTTATATGTTGTGCATTTTCAGTTGAAAGCTTTAGCTGACAAACTAAATAATTAAAGTAACGTATATCAATTTCAGTTGAAAATGTGTTTTTTTTTAGTTGATTATTTTTAATTTTTTTGGTGTATTTTTGAAGAAGATAGACTTTTTGTTTTTTTCGGTAATTGTTACTGTTTTTTGTAAGGAATAAACGAAAGTGGAATTTGATTGATCTCATACTAATAGTAATTAAACTTAAATAAATGTAGAATTAGTTGATTAATTCATTGTTTTATTTGCCTTATATAAATATGAATATTTTCAATATGCGGGATCCCGCAAATACCGAGATCTCGCGAGATTGAAAATTCGTAGTCCCGCAAGTACCGAGATTGAATTCAGGCTGCGGGATTAGAAGCCCTATATTAGGTCCATTTATTTTGTTTTATTCGGTCCATAAGTTAATGAGTAGTTCGGAAAACTTAAAAATTCCGGAGAAACAGAAGTTACGCTTTTTACGCAGCCAGTACTTCCATCAAACAAACAAACTAATCAATTAAATAATAAGCAAGGGATCTAGCGTACAGATATAGATACCAAAAAAGCTAAAGTAACATCAACCAACGGCAAGAAATAATAAAAAATAATTGAATCACCTGACTTACTAATAGAAGCATTATCGTAAAGTAGATACGATTGTATTATTAAAAGTATGATGCGATTGTACATTTTATTAATTTAAACCAATCAGATATATTCATGATCATAAGTCATGATCATTGCAAACCATTCGTTGAAACACAGAACGACGTTTCCTATGTTCTGTGGTTGGTTATATACAAATTGTTTAAAAAAATACTTTTACCAAACTATGAGGTAAAAGTTTTAAGCCTATAAGCTTTATACTATGTTTATATACCTTAATCTCTTTTTGAAAATTGAAGGTTGTATATCGTTTTAAGTTTCATAAATAATTACGAGTAACAATACTACAGCTTTCATGCTGTATTTTTTATTAGTATAGACATTATAACCTATCTACGTTTGAAACTCCTCAACAAAATTATATATTTTATGTAACATAGATTAATACTATCTAATTAAAGTACCTACATTTAAAAAAATATTCGTTTTCATAAAATCATTATTAATGGTCGTTGCTTCCCTGTAATGTACTTAGGTATCATATACAATTTTCTATATGTTGCACGATTATCTTTTTGGTGGTGTATTTATTTTGGTGAATATTATCAGATACAGGAACACACAAATTATACTCAAATCAAATCAAAATTATTTATTCAGTCTAGGCTGTTACAAGCACTTGTGAAAGTCGAGAGCTACTGCTGCTACTGCTGCTACTACTGCTGAATATATTTTTTGTAAACCTTTATACTTCCTACATGACACAATTCGTAAATACAAAAAGGGACGAAACCTTATCCAATGTTATTTATATACGACCGTAATTGTCTATAACAGTATTATAGAGAGAAAAAAATTGTTTATTTGCTTTGGCTCCGCAACTAATGACCGATTTATGAAAATTATTAATGCCCCAAAATACTGATAGTGAACTGATACCAGCTTTTTTTTAGTTTTTATATATTAAATACTATATTAAGTATAGTAAAAGAAGTAATTTATATAATATTACTAGTTGTTTTCCTGACACTTTGCCATAGTAATTTATAATCTATGTCAACCCGTGTATAATGTAGCTTCGCGTAGTTTTTTTTTTAAATCGGTCCAGCAGTTTCGGAGTCTTTAATACAAACAACAATATTTCTCCATTTAATTGACAATTATTTACGGTACAATTAAAAATATCCATTATAAAGTTTTTGTATTTATCGTCACATGTAAACAGGTTCGCACAAAATATATTCAGCAACTGCTGAATTAAATTTAATTAGAATGTGAAACAAATTTTAAGATCAGTCCACTTTTGGAGTTTTTAATGCAAACAATCAATCAAATATTTTCTCTTTATAATTACTAACTGTTGTCCCGCTTCTTTGCACACCTAAATTATAGCCTATTTCAACCCCCTTATGATGTAGCTACCTGTAGTAGTTTTGCAGCCTATTTGATGCAAACAAACAATTAAATATTTTCTCATTATTATAAAGAAGATTTGCATGGTTTATTTTTTGCCTTTGCGTTTTTTAATTGAGAATCGAAATTATATGATAAGCAAGTTCGGCGATCAATTAGTCATACCAACAGATGGGAGGTGCATCACACACGCAATGCAGCCCTTGACACTAAAACAATATTAAAGTTATTTAACTTCACTTCAGTCAAAATAAAATTATCGATGTGATGGCTCGTTTCAACTTCAATATCGTAAGCATTTTTTTCTTAATATTACAAGTTCAGTCTGTTAAATTCAGTAGATGCGAATTAGTTAGAGAACTAATTTTACATGGATTTCCTCGACCTCAATTAGAAAACTGTAAGTAAATACAGTACTTGGTTATAATCGATAGCGCAGTGTCGGTCTGCGGAAATCAAGCAACTTTCGAAAGGGCCGGTTATAGTATGGGTGACCAAGAATTTACTATCTCGAGCTACTCCATGCTTCGGAAGGCACGTTAAGTGTTCTTTGGTCCTAGCTGCATATGTCGTTAACGCCAGAGTATATAGATTACCCTGACACCTAGCGATGCGTCTGGTGAATTATGTTTGACCCATCCTCCCAAACCTATTAGATTCGAATAGCTCCATCCTTACATTGTAAGTTAAACTCAGTTTTAAACAGTTTTAATGGCGGTTAGGTACTTTTAGAATGAAATGTTACAAATCGTGAAAAGTGTTTGTAATACTAAACGTTTGCTACAGGTCCGGCTCTGGGTTAATCGGGCACTGCTCCCTATGCGATTAGATTTGCTTCATACATGGGAAAGGCCAGTCATACTGCTATCAAATCCATAATCCTCGGGCTTTCGTTAACAAAGACTGCATGAGTGTAGTAAACCAAAGCATCGCTAAAATGTCGTATCCTATGGCTAGAGTCAATAGAGAGTTAGATCTCGCCTTTACTATAGTCATAGCTATAACCACAGAACACAGGCTATAACAACGTTCTATTGATTCTATCAATAAATATGGTAATATTGTCATATAATATTTTTGTTTAATTATTTATAATAAATAAATAATAAATAAAAATGTATTTATTTGAACAAATAGTTTAACAAAAGTATCTCCTTAGTTTACGATAACAGTCGCGGTGGATAAAAAGAAAGAAAGAAAATTATTTATTCAGTGACCATACAAGAATACAAAAATAAAAAGGATATATTACTATTAATATGACACTTGAACATAATAAAAGTTAAATATGTATATAATAAATTATCATAATACGTAATATTATAACCAATACATATATATGTGATATAATTATAATAAGTCACGTGCAGAGTTCCCATTTACGTGAAAATCAGAAAGCAGCTCACAATCACAAGTATTAGCCTGTTGTAGATTAAGTTAGAATATTTTTAAATTAAATTTAAAACTGCCAATACTATAGCAACTTGTTATGGGGGGAGGTAAGAGGTACGAAATATTTTTGAAGAAGCTGATAACTGGTGATGAAAAGTGGATCACGTATGACAAGAACGTGCGAAAAAGGTCGTGGTTAATGGTCAAGCTTCACAGACTGTGGTGAAAACCCGGGTTAACTCGCAACAAGGTGATGCTGTGTGTATGGTAGTATTATGAGCCAGGCAGGACCATCGATCCTAAACTCTACTACGAACAACTTAATTAAAGCAAGAAGTTGAGAGAAAGCGGCCAGACTAAATCAATAGTAGGGGTGTGATTTTTCATCACACGCGGGCTGCTAAAACAACTTGTCACTTTGTTTTTGATCGGAAGCCCCAAAAAATTTTTTACATTGGGATCATGTACCTACAAAATGACAAAAATTTAACGAACAAAATACTGCCTACAAACTTTAGTTAAATTTAAACAAACTAAAATATAAATATTATAAATTTCCATATAAAATGCGAAGAAACTTTTCCCTAACCTATAAGTACGCTTCAAATCTTCGTTAAGTGCAGATATAGCCGTTAATGTACTTTGAGGCTTAAAAGACGATTATACCTGTATATCATAGGCATATATGTGATAACCACAATTTCGAATGCAATCTACGATATCGGCACTCCATATTTTAAAATGTTAAAAAGAATTGGATCAAGTATTGATCCCTGTGGGATTCTTCGATCCAAACACATAACACTAGAAGCTGTTTGGGATTCCAGCTTCACTACAGACTTAAACACGCTGTGATCGCCCATTTAAATAACTCAAAAACCATTTCAAAGCACGGACATTGAATCCGTAGAAGGATAACTTGGATAAAAGCAAATTTCGATTAATAAAATCGAATCCACGAGAAAAATCAAGAAGAATTGAACAGATCTCATTCCTACATCTATTTCGGCAAGAATATCATCACAACATTCAATAAAGCTGTTGCCGTTCGAAATCCACGCTATTTGGATGGCAAAATATTAGTTGTGTTTATGTAACTTGTTAACTGCTGGAATACAAATTTTTCAACTATTTTTGACGTAAAAGGAAGAATACTAATCGGCCTAAGATCTTTTAACTGAGAACGATTATTTCAACTTTGGGAATAGAATTTACAGGAGCTTCTTTCCATGCATCCGGAATGACACCAGTCGCAATACCTCACCAGTATGGTTGTCACTAAAATCAACAATGCTACTCTTAATGTTTTTCAAAAGTTCTTTTCGTGAACCGGCTTTTATTATGTGCTTTATCTCTTAATTGCATGATTTCTTTTATGGTGGGTGTTATCCAAGGAAGCTATCCAAGAATTAACTGGCGCATGAGTATTAAAACTAAACAATAAGAATGAAGTAAAAGAGGCTAGCGAATCGTTTACATTGTCAGTGACAAACCGGTCCCACTTAATGACGTCAACAAATTCATTGAAATCATTTAGATTATTATCCATTTCGGCGGACATTGACGTGTCTGCTAAACTCTGGAATATAGTTGACAGACACGTTAGATATCTTACATGTACTACAAACTAAATTGAACAAGGTTAAAATATTTAAAAACACATTAACTTTCTTTGTGTTGGGATTATTAACAAAAAGCAGGTTTATATAAGGACAACATTATCAAACATGGACACCATCGACAAAATCATCCACGTTTAACCAAAGTGATCTATATGCCGTACCGATAGCAAACCCAAGCCTGTTGAGTGCGACACCCAGGCACATCTGCTCGACCACAGTAGGATGTTGAAATTTTATTTGTCACACGTTAATACCATCTCGAATATAATTCCCAAAGCCCGGGAGCATGGTTGCTTCTCGGTCGAAGAATATGTCTAAGCCTATAGCCGTGCGGCAATGGTACGAACCTGTCTTCTCCTGCATTTAGCCTGTAGGCCTATTCTGCTAATGTTTATGAAATTTACCATTGTACTATTGTTGCGTGCAACATAAATACTTTTTTAGTCTATGATTTTATATTTGATTTTTATAATCTTCAATAGCAATTGTTTATATATTCAATGTCTCAAAACTCATTTCTATACATACGTTTCTATAAATCGTACTTCATTACAAATTCAATAAATAAATATTTATATTACAAATACAAAGGCGTCTATGTAATAACCCAACCAACCGTCAGACTACTAGATAAAACAACAATAACTATCAACATAAAGTTACACATCAATGGTGACAGATATATTATAATATTGGACTTCAGGCAGATAGTACAACGACAAAATTCAAGTTGTTGCCCAGATAACATGGCAAATTGCAGCAAGTTTAAATCAAACTTTCAAGTTTCAGGTCGACAAACTTGCACTACCTTTGATACGGTAGTAATGATACTTGGGGAAAGTTTGATTTTATTTCTTAACCCAGTCATCATTCCTATTTTCTAATTTAACAGTCTATCGCAATAATAATTTTGGAATTATTCAAGTCGAGTACCCGAATACCTGCTAGGTATTCGAGTCAGTACCTGGAAAATTATCATTACTACCGTATCAAAAGTAGTGCAAGTTTATCACCCTGAAACTAGCAAGTTTGATTTAAACTTGCTGCAAGTTGCCATGTTTAAATTGCTATCTGGGTGAGATTGTATTGAGGTGCAATTATTACGTAAACATTAGCAGAATTGACCTACTGGTCTCATTAATATCCATAATCTTGACTGATTATCTCGAATGCGACAAGAAGTCTTTTTCATAATTATTATTATTGTAGGGGTATGTCTCATAGAAGGAGAAAGTTCTGGAAGGACGGACGTTATTGGGGGGCCAGACTCGGACGGTTCGTACGATCATGGCCTCTTCCAAATAAACGATCGGTATTGGTGTAGCCACGATCGTCCTGGAAAAGGATGCAATGTGCTTTGCAGTGGTAATGTCTTTTTTTTATTTCTATGTAAAGAAACGGCAAAGCATTTTCATAATAAGGAAGTATTTAAAAAAAGAAAGCACTAAAAAAGCACCTCCACTATATGGCGACTCTAGCAAAAGTTGATTTTTGCAGGGAACGAATGGACCAAAATGGACAGTAATTTCCGTTCCTTTTAACTAACATATTAAAAAACTGAAATTTGAAAAGTTCGACACTTAGATATCAATACAAATACGAAAAAGTACAAACAGAATATGAGTTCTTTATTGAGTTTTGAAAACCAATTTACTTTTAAACATGAAAGAAAACCGGAAGGGTTGTCATGGAGAAATCAAGAACGTACCGTAGCCACATCTAGTTTGATTTCGGGAACTTATGTTTTTTTAAATACTTCCTCATTCTCATTAATGGGTTCACATAAATAGTCCGTTTATCAGTTGTCAACTAAGTTTGAATTGTAAATATTTTATATTTGTACGGAGCAAACGTTTTCAGGTAATTAATTGATGAACTCTAATTATTAATATTAATTAAATAGTAGATAATCGTGTACATTTTTTTTAGATCTCCGGTCCGAAAACATATCTCTTGCATCAAAATGTGCAAAAGAAATCTACAGACAAAGCGGCTTCGATGCTTGGGTAGCTTGGAGGCACGAATGCAGAGAAAAATTGCCAAACATACATCACTGTGGCATTTAATCATAACAATGTTCCCATACGGCTGAGCACATAGACCAATGTTTACTATTTTTGCGGATAAAATAGGTCTTTATAAACTAAGGGTAAACGGTCGTTTCCAGGACTAAGTAGTACTCTTCAGAGATCATAATCCCTTTGAATCTACTGCAAATACACCGTGGGCCTTTACTTGACCTTCAATTACTGTTTATTTTTGGCTAGGGTTACGCCTAATGCGCCATCTTTGCGTATATCATGACGATATTTAGTTTCATTTAACTACTTTAAAATATCTTTTATTGGTCTTTCAATGGATAAACGACTAAGTTGATAAAATTGCAGTCAAATCCGTAATCATGAAATGATTAAAATTCTTTTGTCATTCGTTCGTCGTTATTAAAGTACATATCCAAGTAGAAAAACAACCGAAAAATCGCTAAGATGTCGTATCCAGCTAGATTTAGGTGGTCACACCTCAGGGAATAAATAGCAAACAAAAGTTTCCAAATGATTTCCTTTTTTCAGTGCAAGTTATTGAAATAAAATGTATTTCGATATTTAAGTTATTTTTACTATGTTTAGGTTGACTTAAATAAATAATTTGAAATTTAAACTGAAATTGTACGAATTTGGTATAGCTGTCCAATATTAAATATTGCGTTTTCTCTCAAATTTGCCTGCGTATAATCTATGTCACCCGCATATAATCGTATAATCTATATATGTAGATTAAGGAGAAAGTAAAGGTTCATCAGAAAATATATCACATTACTTTTATAAACACATTTTATTTGATACATTTGCATGGCATAAAATAACAATAACCGGACAAGCATAAAACCATTATCTTACAAGTGTAATACTGTCACAGTAAACTTTTGAAGTTTTTCCTTAACACATATTGTATATACGTACATATTTAATAAAGCGCTATTTCAATAATTGTCGCATTTTATGGATGTCTGTGAGTTGAAATTTTAAACAGCTACGTTGGTAAGCTAAACCGAAATGGCGAATGTGGATAGCACGTTTTTTGGTCTCAATCGAGGTGCCACGCAGCTGGTAATCAGAGCAACGCGTTATACAGGAGACATTCACAATGGGACTTGTACATAAGATGAAAGTCACTTAGCGAATTATTGAGAGGGTTACGCTCGGAATTTCTGTGAAGGATCAAATCCGAAATGAATTTTTTTTGGTCATACAAAATAAATCGGTATCGTCCACCGGATTAACAAGTTGAAGTGGCAATAGGCTAGCTCACATTAGCCGTAAGACCGATAATCGGTGGGGAAAACAAAAATCGGCAAAAGCAACGTGGGACACCCTACAGATTTATAGACTATAAATCTGTAATCGCAATAGCAATACGTTTGTGCGCGAGTGAAAGGATATGTTTACGATATTTATCAGTAGGTAGAAAGAACGACGTACCAAATTAACCGTATTTGGCGACCGGACTATAGATGGGAAAACCATCATAGTAGGCTGGCAAAAACTAGATGAGTAGCCGATGATCGAGTTCGATTGCGTGCGTGTGATCCAGTAGTGGACGACATAGGCTGATGATACAGGAGATCAAACCTGCGCGGATAATCGCCATTTTGGTTTAGTTTTCACGGCTAGAGTATCTACAATATTTCTAATTTTAGGAATCAACAATATTGCAGACATCTTCCCTTGTAGCAATTCATTTTGAATGATGGGCTAGTCTAAATGGCTGTTATTAAAACGTAGATAATCTATATTTATTTTATATATACTGTAGGAATGTGCGCAGAGATTTATCAGCAAGATTTTCTGAAGATGTTCACGAGGGTAATTTTTAATTTATCTTAGGTAATATATAACATTTTAGATACGTATATTTTTACTTAACTATGTTAAATACACAACACAAATAAGTTATTAAATATAATACCGACCGACTTAAAGCCAAAATATATTTAAAGAATAGTACCTACTTTACACGAAATATATCACACGTGTATTGCCTTAATTTCCAAATACGAGATACTCATGTCCTCATTGTAAGTGAGTCTATGCGATAAATAGGTTTGAAATCAATTGAAAAACGGTTTCGTTTTAACAGCCTATAGAAATATTATAATTTGATAATAATGTCCAAAGTTGCAAAATACCAATACGCGCGATGTTGCCACGAAGTTCCACATTAATATCAACATTTCGTTGCAAGTACATAAATAACTCTACCTAATTCCGACCTCTGCTAATAAATGAAAATGGACATTTTCATTGCTAAAAGAAAAAATCATCAAATCAGACCACCAACGCCATCTCTTGACAGTAATAACAAAAAAAATGGTGACGTAACACTTTAAAATTACAATACGTAATAATAATAGAAGTAATATTACATGTAAAATGCTAAATGTTTGAGAGCAATAATTGACGTTAAAGTATATTTTGTCTCAATCTTGATTGTTTAATATTAGCTGTCACCATTAACGGTTATTTTCAGAATAAATTCTTTAAACTTTACTAAAATAATAATAAATAATATATTCAGATCTCAACATGGTCATGACTTATTTAACGTAGTGAGTTAACATATATGAAGAAAATTGATGTCACATCAAAATTTGAAGTTCACTCATCATTTTTAAGCTTTCACAATCAATAATGCTTAATAACTGCAAAATATATTTATGACATGATCTTAAAAAAACTGTAATACTTGGATATTCTAGGGGTAGCAATTAATTTTATTATAAAAATACTGATTACATACACACTATTGTTATGATTGTATCAGTTGTTAATTATATATCTAAATTATTTTATTTGAAGAAAACATTCCGAAATTTCGGACTTAATGAATAACACAGAAAAGAAGAATGAATATGGCAAACTGGTACAACAAACACCCAAGCTCATTTGTCATATTATAAGTTTTTTGAATTCAGTTATGAAAACTTGACATAGGATGGACTAATTAGGTTATGAAATATTTGGATGAATCCTTGATTGTTATTTTGCTTTAAATAACTTTCTACAGCCCATCTACTATTTTATTTTAATTGTAAACATTTTATATCTCTATGCCAAATCTACTTCCTAAACTTAACTGATAAGATTCTAAAAGTGTAAGAAACATTACTTATGTGAACATCCAGAAGGAATAACGAAGGAAGAAGACATTTCAAAACTCTTTGTCTTATTTACTGATGCTTCAATTGCATTGATTAATGTAGATCTGTAAAAGATAAATATTATTATCATAATTTATTAGATGGTAATATTTAGGGCCCATTCATAATATTATTGTATTCTATAATTTTAAACTTATAATTAAATAGGTATAGTCCTGTTTTAACATAATGATATAAATTAAATCACATATACAATTTGTGTGGCCCTGCAGCATGGTTAATGTGTAAGTAAAACTAATATGAATTAACATGATAACTAAGCCTATTCTATTTGTTTTGAAATCAAAATTCAGAAAATTCCGAATTGTTCTTATAATTTAGTTAAAATCATATCCACAAAGATTATCTATGCATCAGAGGCAAAGTCAGATCCTACCTCTTTCGCATCATAATTTATTGCAAAATGCCTATCTTTGGAATCATAGTAACATTTTAAAAATAGACGAAATTTGTTTTTGGAGAAATAAAATAGACTTTCAGGTATCATGTTAATATATATGAGTCATATCTGTAATTTTATATAATGTATACTTCTAATTTTAAATTCAATAAGATAAAGTTTTTAAAGATATCGCAACTATTAGATATATCAACGATATTTAGCATGTACAAAGCAAATGAGACTGAACCTGGTAGTTTTACTATTTTCTAAACAAATACCTACCTAATTTTTCCATCTTCAAGTACACTTATTCCACATATGGTGCTGCCACCAGGAGAACACACTTCATCTTTCAGTTGACCAGGATGTTTCTTGGAGTCAAATACTAAATGAGCACTTCCCATAACCATTTGTGCTGCAAAACGTAATGCCAAATCTCTTGGTACACCTTGTTTCACAGCACCATCTGCCAATGCCTCAATAATAACAAATATCTGAAATTAGAGTTAGCATTTGTTACAAAGCTAAAAAGATCTCATTACTTTATCTCAAGATGTACTATTGAAACAATGCTATAAAAATGTTACAACATTTTAATACTATTTTTATTTACCTAATTATTTAACTTACATAAGCTGGACCGCAAGCTGTTAAAACACCCAGATTATTCATTAAAGCCTCTGGGATTTCTTCACAATGTCCACAACATTTAAGTAATTTAGAAAGTTTTTCTTTTTGCTCTTCACTGACATTATCACCACAAGTAAACAAGCATGCCCCTGATCCTACTGCCATTGGAACATTAGGCATGATACGAGCTACTTTAGAGTTATTCAGTAATTTATGCATATTCATCACCTGAAATAAATATATATTTTTCGATTACATAAATAAATCAATATTTTGCAATTATATGTTTAAAATTATCAAATGTATTTAATAAAAAGAAATAATAAACATGTTTATTTAATCATAAATTTTTTCTTCAATTCATTTGTCATTTTTATATAAATTTTAAAATAAACAAACCATTTGTAATCTTTCAATTTTAATTCCAGCCAACATAGAAATAATAAGCACACTCCTGCTGGTAGCAGTTCGAGGTATGGTTTCAACAGTTTCTTGTAATGATTTCTCTAATAAAGCTGGCTTTACACCAAGGAAAACATAATCACATTCGCTATAAACTTCACCATTCTTAATTGTAATATTAGCACCTTTTTCTTGCCAATATTTGAGATTCTCAAGGTGAGGGCCAGAAACCCAGATTTTTGAGGCAGGATGTCCATCTGCAAGTATAATATATTCTATAGAATTAAAAGTAATTTGATCGAATTCAATAATCTCCAGAAGCGCAGTAACTATTACAAAAAGCAATAAAATCAAAATTTATTTATTCAGATTAGGCTTTTACAGAGCACTTGTGAAAGTCGAAAACTACGCCATCGGTTCACAAAACTATGGCGGGAGACCTTGTACTGAGAAGAACCTGCAAGAAGCTCAACAAGGGCTGTTTTTTTTCTCCCTGTTTTATTTCACACAGAGAAGTCTTATTGAAAAGTCACTTTCCATTAGAATATTAGAAAGTAAACACAATAAAGTTAAAATATCTAACACCATGCCTTTTTATCATTTAGATATTCCTTAACGGTATAATATCCTTTACTTTGTAGACAATTTTTAATATGACTTTTAAAATGATTTATTGGCAAATCTAATACATCACTGAGGATCTTATCAAAGTATTGTATACCTTGACCCATGAAAGAACTTAATACCTTCTGTAACCTGTAAGAAGGCATTACTAACTTGTTTTTGTTTCTAGTATTCATCATCATCATCATCAGCCCTTTTACGTCCCCACTGCAGGGGCTCAGGCCTTTCTTTGGATGGTTAAGGAGGATGGGCCATGACCCTCCACGCTGGCCCAATGCGGATTGGAGGGTATTAACGACTGCAAATGCAGCCGGGACCAACGGCTTAACGTGCCTTCCGAAGCACGGAGCAGCTCGAGATAATAATTTTTTTGGTCAGCCATCCCGTGACCGACCCTTGCGAAAGTTGCTTAACGACAACGATCGCGGGCCGCGGCGCTTATCCACTACGCCACCGAGCTACTAGTATTCTAGTTTCTAGTATTAAGTTTGTGTAATATTTAATTAAATTAAATTAGACAAATATTTTGACTTTACCTTTATTCAAAATTCCATTCATTATTGCAGTAGACATGTTTCCACCACCAATAAATCCTAAATTAAATGCCATGGTTATGGATAGGATATTAAAAAAGAAAACTAAAAAAATGATTGCTCAAAACTAAGGATTGATATTAATTTAGTTTTGAAAAAACTCAGATACTTAGCCGGCACATTTCTACCAACTTTTCCACTTCCAGTCACAAATTAACAATATATAGCTAGCCATAGATTAATATTAGGTATCAGACGACCAACTTCCTAACAAAAAATTTCTTCGTAGAACGTGATTGGGAGCCAGTGATACATGACAGCTTCATTCGTTTTAAATATTAAAATCTACTATCGGCAAAGGCATTTAGCTATACAGCCCTGTTTTGGGTAGGTACCTAGCCGTCTTCCTAGTTTCCACATTATTTTTACTTTAATTTAAATTCCTTTTTTGTTTTAATACAACAATAACAATAAAGCAGACTGATAAGTCTAGCTTATTATTATTGTTGTATTAAAACAAAAAAGGAAAAACGAAAACGTAAATGAAACACACATTTTTCCAATATTATTTATTGAATAATTTATTTTTTAACTTATTATATTTTTCACAGTTTTCTTCTGCATTCTCGGCAATTCTTAGCTACGTTTTTTTAGTGGCACAACCTTATGAAACTTTTCAAGGTAGTCACATTTTTTTTAAAGAGGGCACTGATATTTGCATACCTTTTTATTCACATATTTAAGTTTTTCTAAAATTTCAATTGCCTTTGGCCAGAAAGAATGATGCTCTTTTCCTTTATGCTTTTTTTGTTTATCGATGCTCCATTGACACTATCAAATAATTGGTCAAAGAATGAAACAACTTCAGCTGTATTTCTTAATGTTGTGCTGACAGGCCTGCCATCCACATAAGTTGCTGCAAATTAAAATATTCATACAATAATTGTATGAAACTTGATTCAAAACTATTAACTGTTAGTAAATTTCATCTAATACTCACAGAAATTTGCAGCTGCAGACATATTTTTACACAATTTTTTACCTGCAAAAAGAGATATCATATTTAAAATTATCTTCATTAGAGAATCATTATTGTAATTTAAGTGTAAACTATATTAACTACTTGTTACATAATTAAAAATACAGGTCATTGAATCAACACTTGCTCTGATAGAGAATATAGAAGCTGAATACAAATTATTTCTTTTATTTATACTAATTTAAGTTATACTAATATAATAAGCAATGCATTACCTTCATCATTTTAATTTTATCAGGTATAACTCATTGGTCATTTACTTTATGACGTAGCCCAGCTTCAGTGTGTTGACAGTCTGTCTCATAGACATAAATAATATCATGCCATTTTGCAAGTTTACTATCCAATATTAAATTTTTTGTTAAAAAATTGTTCCTGATGCATTTTATCAAGTGTGTAGAATCATAATGTTCAAATCCACCCCACATATTTTAAGAATGCCAACTGAAACAAAAATTTAAGAACTTCTTAAAACATAGATAACAATATAAAAATAAGAACCTTCACTACTTTCATTAAATCTATTAGTTTTCTTTCATATAAATATAATTCTCTGTACCAACCTGTGATTTCAATTTAAAATTTGATCACACTAAGTGTCTTCTTTTAGATTTTTGAGTGCTGATTGGAAACGAGCTTGGTCATATATTATTGCGATGGGATTAAGGTCCAATTCAACAACTTTTTCTACTACTAACTTTAAAATATTCTTGATGTACAGTAGATGTCGCTCCTTGACAGAAATACTAACATAAAGGCTGTTGCCACTTGTAAACAGCACCAACATAAATACAAGAGTATGATCTGCAAAATCCACTTTCTTTTCTTGGTGTTCTACAAATCCATTAATGTTATCTTTAATCCTTATTACTTTTATTATACGAAAGTGCTGTTTCTAATGACATCTCATCAAATATAATGGAGCATATTTTTTGGAGTTTCATTTGTCCACCTGAAAAAGTAAATTCAAATAGGTAGGTACATATTATTATTTGGTAGTAATACAAAAAATTATAAAAGTAGTATGAAAAACCTTATATGGAATATATTTACCTCTTACATGAAGCCTGGTTCTATGATCGATTTTCTAATCATAGTATTCAGTGTAGTTTTGGATGATAAAATAAAAAATTTTGCTTAAAAATCAATAACACTTTGGACTCTGCTTTGATATTGATAAAGCAATTATCTTTTCTTCGGTAGTGAATCACCTCTCATGTTTATTTTTAGAGCACATGCTCACTTGCATTTCAAAACATTTTTTGCAACTGTGTTCATTTTTTGTCGGAACTTTTCAAATGATAACTTTTTACAAAACTTAAAGGTATTTAAGTATTCTTAACTTTATTATGAAAGTTCAACTACGTCTTTGGCTTGTTATATTCTTCATAAATTCTCTGGTATAAAGGTGACAATTGGCTTTATTTGGTAATAAGCCTTTTCCTTTTTGTTTGGGTACATTTCACAGGGTCTGTAACATCAAAAGTATTCAGTGAATTTCTCTATTAGAACTACTATTTGATTGAAATAAAGATACACTAAAGAAAGAGACAGGTCTTACCAGATAATTTAGTTTGTGTCATATTTTAATCTCCAGAGCAAGCAACTAATTGAGTAAACTCAGTGGCTGCAGACACGGGAGTCTCAATTTGTTCTTTTAAAATTACACCACCTATGAAATCAATATTGATTATGTGTGTAAGATTAAAAAACAGGATATAATCTTAGATGATATTAGAAATATGTTATTTATATTATCAATTTATTCTCTGATCAAAATCACTTCTAGCGTGCCCGCTAGAATTAAGTAACTTAATGTCATTTTTCTTTATGTGTGTAAGAAAGAGAGATCTACTAGACTTTTTTAAAGCAAAAATCTATATTAAAATACACCAAAACTGCAGCATGAACTTTGTTATCTAAATAAAATAAATTAAAAACAAACCTCTGTTCAGTTCCACTTTCTAATATGTGTGGTCAACATGACTTTTTCTTGCATAGCTGTGTTCCCAAGTGAATATAATTTCTGTAATAAAAAAAATCTAATGAAGAATAGCGGTATTCCAAAACACAACATAAAGTGAAGATACATATCATTTTAATTACATTATCTAAAGGTAATAGCAGATTAAACCAGCCTTACCAGTATTGCTTGAAGAGGGTAGGCTGATTGAGAGCCCATCATCAATAAACAATGACGGATATGCATCACCCAAGAGTCATGATTTTGGAGTGATGAATCTTGGTACAACGTGTTTGCTACAAATGACACTTCTGCCTGGATTAAAATTTTCAGTACCACACACAGCACTAAGACATTGTAACCACTTGGAGAATCTTTTCTCGTTCACTAGAATCTTATAAAGAATAGCGTCCTGTTCGTACTTTAACAATGCGTGTAACACAACCATAACACAACACACCAATTTCTTAGGCATCTTCTACAAATAAAAATACTTCGAAAAATGGAGAGTTTATATTACAAATAAAGCGAAGACGGTAAGCACAAAAGAAACTTTACTCAATCACTTGTAATTCCCTGATATGTAGGTACATACTTTAGTCTTCTTCTTCTTTTATTAATGGCATATCTGCGCATTTCACACAATTTTGCCAATGTGAAATGAATAAATTAATTCCAACATGTAAAATGAATTAAAGATTGATTAAAACATTACTATCTTTACTCTTTGTTGTAATGACAGTTTCTGTCAGGTGTCATGTCTCCATCTACTGACAGGGGTGAGGGGCGTGAGGAAATGTCATACATCACTGGACCCCTACGCGATTGGTTTATTGTACGGAGTTGAGTATTAGCTAGCTACTTCCAGTCAGTGTCAGTCAGTGTACAGCATAGATAAGATTGAAAAGGTAGGCGGTGAAGCGTATTTATCGTAACAGGTAAAAAGAACAAATATTGCCCTACGGAACATAACAACTGTTATTCGTAACAAAAATAACTGTTATAGAAAATACTACATGCGAGAGCAATGCGTAAAATATCGTAACAGCACAATCCGCTGTTATCTCCTGTTATTGGTCTGCGACTGTTATTCCTGTGTTCCTGTTATCTTAGCTAGAATATTCCCCTCTCATTCTTACCTATAAAGTCAAAAAGAGAGTCACCTAGTACTTTCTTCTAAATATCAGGATATTAAAGTTGACCCCAAATCATAGGCGTCATAAGCCAACTTTGTGCCTCCTTAATTTTGCTTCGTCGTATCAACTAATGTTATTCGTCTATTTCTTTCTCATTCTCTCATATAGGTCATAAGGTAGTAAAAAGAGATGGTCACTAGTATTTTATAATACAAGAAATTTGTATTGACACTTCTTTATTCCATGATACATAAAGCAGATAGACTCCTAAAATTTGTTGTATAATTTAGGCGTAGGAATACGTTCGGATACATTACACATAAACGTTTGTTATTGAAACAACCACACGGGAAAAAAAATTGAATAGTCATCAAATTATTTAATGAATGATGAATTGTTTTAATTCATATACGATCATTTTAAACATATTTATACAAAAATAAATCCAATAATGCCTGGTTTAAAAATGAAAAATTGATTAAGCAAGTATATTTAATTTTATTGTACAAGTATCCGAACACGGCATCTGCTGCCATCGATCAATGATTACTTGGGATTTTAGACTTTATTCTGATAGCAGCTAAGGCTTTTGAAACAAATGACAAGAAAATTTACTTCTTTGACCTGATTGGTAGTTATGATTAAAGCGTAATTATCAAGCTTATGTTGGTACAAATAAAGACCATATTTGCTTGATAATGATTAGTGGTATTTTTGACATTTGAACGGTCGTTTTAGAAGATAAAATTATACCCCGGATGCCATGGCGTCATCTGTACCCTGCGAACGGGTATTCTCCGCAGCAGGGTACCTAATGAATGACAGGCAAACACGCCTCGGGGTCAGAAAATTGCAACACCTGCTTTTTCTGCACCAGAATTTGTAAATATTAGATAAGTTAAAACTTGTAAATATGTACTGTAAATATCAAATCATGAACATACAATCAATTCAAAACTTTTAAATGCGCCAGTTTGTTATGCCCTTAAATATAATTAATAGTAAATTATGGACTATACAAAGGAAATAAAAATATAATCATATAGGTAATGTGTATTGCACCCATGCACAGCAAAACACAAATCTTCACCACATGACACCTAAACAGAAAAATAGAATGCATTATCTATCTTGACAAACTGACAGTCCTTAGCCTGATATGCATGAAGGAATGTTTTGGATTGTTTTTACTAGGCTCTTAGCTATACACTAATTTTGATTGTAGTTAGAAAATAACAGGCTGTTATTTTATAACAGTTATTTGGAACTGTTAAACTTAGATAACAAGAACAGCTGTAACAGGTATTTGATTTAACCTGTTACGACTCATCATTAAAGGGGTAGTGTACAGAAGTAGGTAGTAGCAAAGAGTAGTAGTAGGTAGTTATAAAGTAGTTTCGTCCATGGGACAGGCGAAGGAACTTTGCCATACATCCAAATCTTAAGTGAATTTTTTTTGTCGGACGCGGATTTAAAATAGACCAAAAAGCAAAAGTTAATAACAAGTACTTATTCAATACTTTTCTTTCGTCACCAAGTACTTTGGTATCGATACTTTAGCAGCGAGTTACAAGAAATATTGTGAGGTAAGTATTTGTATCAGTACTTGGTCGGTCACTCACTGAGGAAAAATTAAAAGCCTCTCATGCATATGACTGTTTACTCTGTGGTAAGGTGTGTAAAGTCTGTTTCAGCACGCGTAGCATGACGAACTCGAGAACGTTTTGTCTACACTCAAATATCACTTTTTTCGGGTGCGCTTCCCGTAATATTATTTTTCTTTTTGGGTGCGCCCATACGATATCTCACTCTCGACCAGAGAAACTGACCAATGGGATAGACAAATCGTTTCATACATAGGGACATAGGGACAGAGGAAGCGACTTTGTTTAATGCTATGTAGTGATATTACAATAAAAATGGTAGATAGGTCATATCAGTACTAATACGATGTAAAAAAATTGTCTCCAGCATATATACACGTACATGGCACGATACTCTCCAATGTCACAGAGTAAATGTATAATGGTTGAATGCATGTTTAATGTCTATTTTTATCTAAACGAGTTAAAGACTTCAATCAACAGTTCAACTTAAATTTGTTGATGTCTAACATTATTATTTCTCCTTGTCGTTAGTATATATAATATTTGCCTATATGTAACTAATGAAGCTTTTAAGTTATAAAATAAACCTGACACTGATATATAATACAACGAAGGCTTTGATCGAAATCGAGATCGGAGTATCTTTTTAGCCCCGGGATTAGGTATCGATGCTCCGAATTCAAACCCCGGAGTTTCGAAGTCTCATATAGATATCCAAATAAATGTAAAAGTCAAAAGTCTAAATAATTTTAATTCAAATAGACTTCTTAAAAGTATTTTTGAATCGACCAACATTTTTTTCCCTACCGGTCGTTCGGGACGTCTTTTGGCTGATAAGAAGAACGAGCAAGAATCTCACCAGCTCTAATAGGAGTAATGACATTTACAAAAACCATGTCATTACCAGATCAATACATTATAAATAAAGAGAAAGAAAAAAGAAACTATGGTCTTATAATGATAACATAATCATTTAATAATAATGGAAGCAAGATAATTTTTGATGTATAATGAGTTAAATTTAATTAATTATTTAAAATTAAAATATATATTAAGAATATATATTTTTTTTATTAGTTTTATTTCAATTTCAGGAATAACTTTAAGAACTTTTTTCTTTATATAATAAATGTAAGGTAGACCGTAGGCACTAAAGTTGAACTGACCGTACAATTATTAAAAAAAAGGCACGGAAGCAAAGATGGCGACTCTAGCAAATCGCTAAGGTACTTTTTTGATTTCTCTATGGCACCCCTTCCTTTTTTCTTTCATGTATAAAAGTAAATTAATTTTTAAAACTTAATATGCAACTCGTATTCTATTTGTACTTTTTTGTTTTTGTAGTGATATGTAAGTTTAGAACATCGCAAATTTTAGTTTTCAATATGTTAGTTAAAAGGAATGGAAGTAACTATCTTTGGCCTATTCGTTTCCTGCAAAAATCAACTTTTGGTAGATCTATGAAAATTGTTATTAATTAATAATATTGTATAGTGACGATACAACAAAGATTACAAAAAAAAAATTGAATGTAAATTTGCAACTTCATTTTTTTTAAGGTGTGTATTAGTGTCATCACTGCAGCAGTTATTGTATATTTTACACCTTCGACAGATTGCAGAATTTAAACTACTGCACGCACGACGTTGCCAAACTTACATCAATGAAAGAAAGAAATAAAGAAATCCCGGGAAGGTCCAGATTAATATCAACATTTCGATGCAAGTACATAAATAACTCTACCTAATTCCGATCTCTGGTAATTAATTCTAACAAGACTGTTTTGTAATATTATTTTCGTGTTAACATTTCGAAAGCTCTTTGCATTTTGTATAATACATTCTAAACATACCCTAACATTCTAAAAAACTTTTTGAGCTTTCTACCCATGAACAACAAAATCCCTAACCGTTTCAATCTTGTTAAGAATGGTTTTACCAATTAAATATTTTAATGGAATCACATTCCTTTTTTCCTCGTGAATTTGATTTTCGTGAAGTTGCATTTGTTTATATCAATACTGAGACCATTCTCGGCCATTTCCGATATCAATATCGCTGTTTCTTCCATATCGAAATATATCAATAATTTATTATTATATATTTTCTGATATATTGTTACATCCCTACTTCAATGAGGAAGTATTTAAAAAAAAACATTAGTTCCCGAAATCTAACCAGATGTCGTCATGGTACGATCTTGATTCCTCCATGACAACCTTTCCGGTTTTCTTTCATGTTTAAAAGTAAATTAGTTTGCAAAACTCAATAAAGAACTTATATTCTATTCGTATTTCGTATGATATCTAAGTTTCGATCTTTTTCTAATTTCAGTTTTTTAATATGTTAGTTAATAGGAACGGAAATGACTGTCTTTGGTCCATTCGTTTTCTGCAAAAATCAACTTTTGCTAGAGTCGCCATCTAGTGGATGTGCTTTTTAGTGCTTTCTTTTTTTTAATACTTCCTCATTCCGATAATTACTGTTCTTCAGTGTTATCAGTCCTGTTTAATATATTACGTCCATGCCCCTCATAGACAATACTACTAATTTTGTGTGAAATTAAATGACAATAATGGCAACACTGGCAGTTTGTGGCTTCGTTTTACTGTGGTGAGGTGCGGATAAATAAATTTTCGATTATTTTGATTGGAAATACATTGTAAAATGCAAATAAAGTGTTAAACAGCATTTAGTGCTCAAATATGTGTCGTTATAGTGATTTGTTAAATTATAGTTTGTTTGAAGTGTAGTGTCCAACATGTTTCGATGTATACCTTTGTTCAAATGTAATCGCCAAGTGGAATGTGTAGACAAGCGGCATTGCTCGTTGCCAAACGTACCTGAAGACATATTGCGATACTCCAGAAGTTTAGAGGAACTCTTTTTGGATGCTAATCATATACGAGATTTACCGAAGGTAATGTTTTCGTTAACCTTGTAGTGATAGTATCATTATCTGTATCACGCTATAACGTGGGCGTTCACCTTATCACAGAAGGTGTAAATATTGTCAACGCGTTTCATTTACCTATTTCGAAAGCTTATCTTTTTTATATTTATTGAGGAGTAACTACCTTTAACTTCTGTACTAGAAAATTGGTAATGTTTGGGTACAAAGTTTTGGTGTATACCGATAGTAATTGTTCCTTCTGAAATGATCAATTCCATAGATGTCAAAAAGTAATAGTTTGATGATATTATTAGACACTAAAATAGTCATAAACCACATTTCATGTGGGTAAATGCAAAGAAAAGGTGTTTGATCCATTCATTTTAATTACTTACCTACTATAAATGTCAATTTAATTATACATTTTCAAGAATATTAAAAGAATGCTACAGATGCTTTAATGTAAAATTGCAAATGGAAAGAGAAGAATAATTTAGGTATACCCATTTTATCTGAATCTGATAAGACACATACCTCAGTATTTATAAACTCAAAATGTTGTGTTTATACAATCTAACCCGTCTTATACAATCTAAGATAATGCAATGTGAAAGTTTAAAAGTTTATTAAGAGGATAGATTAGATTTATTTTTCAAATTTTGTAATATACAGACACCAATTACAGCCACTTAACAGCATAGATAAACTATAGTGTGCAGTCTTGGAGACTTGAATACTTGGAGTTAGTTGTTTTTTGGTCAGTTGCATAAATATCCACTAGGTTTGATGATGCTTTTAAAGCTCTAATTAATTTGGATTTGTATTGGTAATGATTTTTTTAATGGATGTTTGTGCAACTGGCTGTTTAAGTTGTTATTTTAGCTATATCATCTATAAAAAGGCAAACCAGACTGACTTATCTATTAACACACAGCTGAAACTACTGTATTAGTAACTATAAATTTTGTACCAGGGTTCCTTTCATGAAGCAAGCGATCAAAGAAAGGGATTTTAGAAATTTAATCCCTAAATAGTGAAATAGTGGTGAAGTTTGTATAGAACTTTATCGTTTCTGGATTTTGAAATATGAAAATAAGACCATGTGGATGAAGCTGTATAAGCTTCAATTTGCAGGAACTTGTAATTAGAGTATTAAATTACTGTCTGTAATTTTCATAGAAAAATCCTCTCAAAATCTTCTTTTAAAAACACTTATTCTTTACTTACATTCAAGACAGAAAAAGAGAGAAATATAAAAAATATTTATAATCATAAAATCTGTAATATAATACCCATTTGATTTTTTTAAAGTCTAATAAAAAGATCTTCTAAAAGTTGTAAACTACTTAGAAGTCAAATTAAAACTATAAGAAATATATAGGTATAGTAAAAAGTATAAATATAGGTTTATATCGCATATATTGTTTAAAATTGCAATTATATTATGAAAATCTGAACTGAATCTGTGGTGTGGAAATTTTGTTGTTTAGTGGATGTGACTAACTAGACCTGCATAATATAGAAATACTCTTCTTAAACATTGGATTTGACTTGACATTAAACCAGAAACCCAAGAGTTAGCAACATCATGAAACTGATGTGTGAGCCTCCATATAGCTCAGTGTAATGTTTTATGAAAATGAAGTCCCTAGAGATACACATTTGAATAGTATAGCTGAACTATCTCAATTGACTTCAATTTGATTGGTATAATGTTGAATATTTGATTCAATCTGATGCATTGGTATGACTCTTGAACAAATGATACACAGATTAATTTATAGCTGCGACATACACTTCTTTAAAGAATTATTCTTACAACTAATCAGTATCTCCATTGCATTGAATTAATGACAATATATGATTTAAATGTGGAATGCATTTGATTTAAGCTAATGTCAATTAAATCGAAGCCAATTGTGCTATGGAATAGACCTACAGAGTAGACCATTAGCCATAAGCAGTGCCTGTTTACTAGCATGATTCACTTATCATCTTTTAAATTACTTAGTTACTGATCTAATCAAATATTCTGTTTATTTAAATAATTTAAATGTTTTATTGCAGAACTTCTTCAGACTTCATCGGTTAAGACGACTAGGACTTAGCGACAATGAAATTCACAAACTGCCACCTGACATACAGAACTTTGAAAACTTAGTTGAGCTAGATGTATCTCGAAATGGTATGTATTTTTTTTATTTAATTTGTAAAATATGTAGTATTTTTTTACACAAAAATCTGATTTAATGTCTTTATACCGGATCCCTTAGTAGGTAGTAATTTGGTTTTGAAACTTATTAGTGACCAGTAATTAGTAGTAGTTACAAAATTCAGAACCTTTATAACAAATACTTGTTGATATTTCAGTGTATACATAAATCAGTATGCAAAAAAAAAAAACAGGGAATTTGCTTACCACTCTCAAATAACTAATGGTTGATCTTTTAACTCGGCCCCTGTATTTGTAATCTTTATCAAGTCCAGCCTGTTATCAGTTCCAAACGACTTGGTACATTAGATGCTTTGTTTTGGCCAGTCTGTACAGAAGTTCTGTGGTAATTTAAACGGCAAAACGGTGACAGATCGAGAATAACGGAACCGAATAAGCTTAGGGTAGACGAAATGACGATAGGTCACGGGAATAATATGCAGCCCCCAATTAGCCTTTAAAGTGGAAGGGGTTATTTATGAAGTGCTGGGCGGTAAAGCGGTAACTAATAAGTGAAACTAAATTAAAAAGATTAGTAATTTATGATGCGTTTACTTTGCTATACTGAAGATTTACAATTCCAATTATCAGAGAATATTTTAAATTTTGGTTGCGTATGTAGGTTAGAGGTAGTTTAATCGGTTTCCTTTGAGACACTGATGGTTGGTTATGAGCCGTTCTCTTTTTACATGTTCGTCTTGAGGAAAGGCGTGTGATTATGTACCTCAATAATATTAATAGGTTGAGTCATCATTATTATTGTCATGACACTATTAAGTGGTGACAATACTTTAATGCTTGACCAATACTTAAATCAGATCTAAATTTAAAACAGCACTAAAATAATTATAGTCTTTCACAATCTTTGAAATTGAATTCTTGATGAGTAACATGTATAATAAAGTACAGCTAGTTGATTGACTTATTATTGCTTTAATCACCAAGTAATTAGTTAAACAATTAAAGTTGGAAGATATTTTCTAGTAATTCTTTGGAATGTGCGTGCTAATAGTGTCGAGTGGTTGCCTACATCACTAAAACCGGATGCACGCCTATACAGGATCATATTATGTCTTAAAAATTTTCCCAAAAAGGTCACCCAACCTTACAGGCTTCTTTGGTTCAGTTCTGTATGCATGGTGCGTGCGGAATTCCCAATACATCGGTCATTGCATAGTTTCGCGTACAGTGCAGGTGCGATTTTGATGTACGGAATAACCTAATGTATGGAATGAAAATTATTGGCACAATAATATTACTAATTTAGTGTTTCATTGGGTTTTGCAAAATTTTATGCTAGTTCTAGTAGTTCTTTGAATAATAAGCACGATTAATCTTGTCGCGTCTTCTAGACACAATTTTATTAACGTATTATAACGAAATTACTTGATTGATGCAAATTTTTTCAAGTTTTTTATTTTTTCTTTCAAGAATACAATAGTTAATGTTAATTGATATATTCTGTACCTAATAAGAAGTCTACCCAAATAAATCAGAGTAAATTTCCTGTTCAACTAGAATATCCATAAACCTCGTTTTTTGTCATCTTTGGAAAACGAAATTATAATGAAATACGTTGGTGTGTCGTTAACAATATTCAATTCAGTTACAAGGGAAACGTTTTGAAGCCATATATAATACAATAAGTATAAACCGCATAAGTGAAATCAGTAGTCTTAACTGAACGCATCTGTGGGATACAGCAATTTGCAGTGCGAAGCGCACATGAGGTTTCCGCCGACCTCGCTTCGAACATGTCGCATACGGCAGCAAATCACTGCTACAGAATACCTATTCTGTGATCACCATTAGTTCGTATCAACGTACGCAATGGATGTTAAACTAATTTCTTGCGACGTCTGGTTGTTTCTTTCTGTTCCTTATAAAATAACACGCTCTTTGTGTTATTAATAAAATGAAAGAAACCTCAAGTTTTAGATTTCTTTTTACTTTGTCAAAAATTAATTGAATGAATATTAAGACGTAATTAAAAAAAAAACATTATTATTGTCTGTGCTATTAGCATTATAATATCTGTGCTATACTATATGTAATTAAACAAATTTAGGCGCTAGTGTTTATTATCTTCCATTAATAATAAACACTAGCGCCTAAATTTTTATCGTATCAACTGAAGTTTTTTCTCATAAGGAAAGTTCTTTTCATTTGAAATAGTTACGTATTTAATATATTGTGACATTACGGTTTATTTCAGTCTTTATGAATGCACCGTAAGCCGGTTCCAACGACATTGCCCTGTGCATTGTTTTTTTGTAGCATACGATGTTAAGTTTAGTACATGTGAAAAAATAACTGTATAAAGTTGATACTTATGAACGGTTCTAAATACATGTGCTGCTAAATATCTGTTGAAACATAGAAACAATTAACTTGCCGGAGAATATCGTATGAACGTGGATTAAGTCTTTGTTGATCCGGTGTAATGACCGTGATTAGCACCTACTCACTAATATGCATTTATCCAGCAGGCCAATTGCTAATGCTTATGTTTACGTAATAATAGCATCTCGATATAATCTCAACTAGGTACTTGCATCGTGCCATTGTATCTACCAGAAGTAAAATCTATACTAATATTATAAAGCTGAAGAGTTTCTTTGTTTGTTTGTTTGAACGCTCTAATCTCAGGAAATACTGATTCGAATGGAAAAAATATTTTTGTGTTGAATAGACCATTTATATAGCATCACGCTGCAACTATTAGGAGCGAAGAAATAATGGAAAACGCGGACGAAGTCGCTGGCGGCCACTAGTATAATATATATGTTACCATTGATGTGTGAGGAAGACATTGCACTTATAATATTGGACTTAAAATACAATGATAGAATCCGAGTCGTTGAGATTCTATTGAAGTGCAATTATTACGTAAAATTATCAGAATTGGCCTGCCGTTTGCAATACAGTAATTTTACGGGAAGCCTGATTTTTATCTGGTGCTTTCTTACAAATACTTTGTCTTTGCATATATACATATTTGAGGCTGCAATTAGAATGATGATCAAACCCCCTATTTTTATTAAGTAGAGTATGTGGGTATGCGAATCGTCTTAAGTGTTTGTGTGCTATTCTGGGTTTTCTATACTCTGGTATAGTTATTAATTTCTTAACTTGACTGATATATTGTCACCCGCTTCTGTTTTTAATACATCTGTTGGTAGTATTATAACTAATATGAAATGAAATATTTTAACTCTTTGTTTATTCATATTTAACTCGTTATGACATTATTATTGTTATGGTGAAGGATTTATAATTTGATATGATTGTGGCTGCCATTTAATTGAGTCATCATAAAACTAATACAATGGATTAACAGACAATGAATAATTATACAGTTTTAATTGAAGTTGGCCCTTGTTAACTATTGAAAAAAGATTTCATGCTTTCGGTTTTTTTTTACTATTGAAGCTTTTAATATTTTGTTGATAAAGGTATTTTAAGAGTTGTCGGTGAAATGGAACTTATGCGAGTTCTGTCATTATAAATTCTAGACATTTTAAAATTTGTCCAAAATAATTGATGTTATTTAAAATTTCACTAATGTTCTGATGAATGTCACTATAAAAATCGGTGGATACTTCTTATTATCTCTATGATGAAATGTATGTTAAAAATCAATGTCGCGAGTTTGTAGATTTTTTCCCTATTACCCTTACAAACACTATAATTGAATGCTTATTACACCTTAAACGGGCTAAGTTCTTGAGTTAGGACAGTATTGTTCAATAAGTTAGTTAAAAATCTTATTTATATTGTCTTGAACAACCCTGACTGTTATTGATACGAGGAAACTGCGAAATTATAAATAGTTTAACATACAATCATGATTTTTGCTACCACACTTACTTCATTTTTGATTGTACTTATGTACCTATCGCAATATGGTAGCACGGTAAATACAAACACTCTTCTAAGTTGCTGGTCGCACGCAACTTAGCAGTGTTTGTATGTACAGCTACTTTTGACGTCATCATGTACACATTAAGTGCCATTATGCAAGAATGTGCTCTCACGTTTGTAGACGAACCAGGAGCAAGGTTCGAATGCCTTACTAATTAACGAATCGTGTAAGGCCGCGCCCAAACGAGGACGTGACAATACATAATAAGCTCCTTGTTTGTAGTTGGTTTTCTTGAAGATAAGTATCCGCCTGCCGGTGTCCAACACATTTTAGCCAGAATTTATGACGTTTATAGACATAGTGCGGCGTAAATGCAGCACAAACTTATTTTTAAACTTTTTTTTTGAAATTTTGACGTAAAAGATGCACTTAGCCTGATTTTTCTGTTACAGACGTATTTTTAAATATTGCAACAATATCGGTTTATCAGTATTTACGATCTAACTGTAGAACTAGACATTAACAAATCAGTTTTGAACTATTTGGAAAAAGCTGGGTAGATACATAAAAAAGCTTTACATTTAAAAAGCTGCATTCATTCGCGATTATTTAATGAAATGTAATGAAACTGAACCGTTTTTAGAGAGTATATCCTTCATTAATCTTATATTTTCATATTTCCATCTATTTCGTTTAAACATTGTTTTAAATTGCTAAAAGTACTTGTTGCGTTTTTTCCTCGTCAGAATCGGAAGTCTCCAAACTTCTATAGCAACGGGATCCTTATGGAATATTGTAATTAAGTGTAATTTTGATTTGGAAACAAATATTGAGATTAAATATCTCCTGATACAGATATGATAAATTCTTAAATCAATTTAAGAAAAGTTCTATGACTTCAATGATACATCGTCAACTATAGACTAAGCTGAAGAATAATTATTTTTTAATTTAATATCAATATAGTATTGTGAAGGAAATATTTAACACGAGATTATATTTATGTCTTCTAAGTTTTCATTTTATAAAATTAAATGTCATTCTTGTCGTTTGTTTTGATTCTGGAATCTTAAACAATAAATTATACAACTATTTGACGTCAGCTCCATCCAACAGTTGACGTAACACTTGATTTGATTATTTGACGAGGGTACGCTTTTACTAAATTGTAATGTAACGTTATATGGTGGCACTCAGGGGCATCTTTTATATCCAATAATTCGTTTGACAAATGCCATACATCAAACGAATCGCTGAGTTGAGTTTGGCGGATATCCGAAGTTATTTCCTAAACAGAAATGCTAATATTAGTACTGACGAAGTAATACCTATGTATCATTATTATATTTTTCACGATTATAAGTTTCTAATGGAATGAACATTAGTTTTAACAAGCTTAATAGACAATAGACATGATGAAACTTCAATATGCGTTTTTGTTATCGTACGCTACCGTACATGTTTACAAAATGCTAGCGGCATACTAGCAGTGTCGCTATATCTATAAAAGTTGCGATGGATATTAATTTATTTATTGGCCTTTGCTGTAATTGTTGACAATAGTTTATTTTTACTCAATTAATTTCTGTTGTTTCCTCTGATCTTAAGTGTATAACATAACACAGAGATTGACAGAGATTTAAAACAAAATAAGAAAACGTAATTGTATTACTCTATAGTAGTAGATTAAGGGTGATTTTAATATGCGGAAATATGACGTCACGGTGTCTGGTCTGACTGCGGGATTCCAACGACCCGTGCAGATGAACTAGATTTCCTGTTGAGCCCAACATTGGAACCAAATGCATGTTATATTATACCGACCTCTGTATTATTAACAGTTACCGGCTGCTCTAAATACCCAACAATGCAGCTATTCTGAAACGTCTACGTAAATTCCGCGGCGTCAACATCATACTGACTCTCAGTTGGATATCGTAACTCGAAATTTTTGTAACAATACCTTACTGATAGCTTTGTTACGCTCAAAGTTCGTAATAGCTTGAGTTTACGCAAATACAATTATACTTTTCATATTTAGGTTGTTTTAGTAAGGAATTACGTCACTTTTTCACAATAAGGAGACGGAGAATGTGAAGAATTCCAATAATGTCTATTTAGAAGATCCTTTAAATTATAGTCATAGTCAGTAAAGAATTCCTTTCGTTGTTTCCCTTGAAATATTTCTTTGCCTTCGGTGATAAAATTATGTACGCAAAAGTGAAATGTGAATTTGCAAACTTATCTCTTTTGTAGTCAGTCGGCCAATGTTAATTATACGTTATGGAAATATCTAATTAGCAAGCATACTAGCACGCTATATTAAAAGCAAGAATCAAATTAAACATCACTTCATAATTATTTATGTCAACATTTGAATTCGAGTCGGAACATCATTAGATGAAGCTTTCCAAGATTGGCGAAAATATCGTCGATCTAAAAACAAAATTAGGATCCAACGAAATCGCCGTGCATACTTTTTACTTTTTTCCTGTTTTTAATACGAAACTAAAATAAACCCGCGCGAATAAAATACGAATCAGCACGCTGGTACTTCGCAGTGTTTGATTGGGTAATTGAATTATGTACAACGCATCGACCCTAAGTACCTTCTATAGTATTATTTTTCTTTAGTTACGTAGCAAAGCCTCTTGAGGGAATCTTCCACCGTTTGCATAAAATATTGCTTTTATAGAGTTAATCATATAAAGGTCTCCAAGTTATACTCCTCTTGGCTCTCAATGATTAAACTTTTTCCAGACATCCAGAAAGTGTCAAAAATTACACAACTGCAATAATGCAAAGATAAGACGATATAGAAGACGATATAGATTACTATATCGTTTTAAGAATTTAGTCATACTTTGATAAAGTTAAAAGCTGATAAAATAAATAGGTAATGTTTTCCATTAGAAGATAGAAAGCAGGAGCGACCTATCTTGTTTAGAACATGTTTAGACTCAAGCTTTTGAACATTTTGGCGGTCGTCTGGGTCGGCTGCTTCGCTGATCGCACGGCTGTTGAAACGGCCCATTGTCTTCATCGCTCCCACGCACAACGCTCGTCCGACCCGCTTACGATACAAGCCGGAGCATATCTCTCCAATGCATTCCACACTTTAATTGTTACTGCAACGTCGTTTTTCATCATAAGTTCAAAACTATAAACTTATTTTCGTAACGGTAAGTAGATGTGCGTTGAACGTCTTGTACGAGCTGACTTGCTTCGGATCAACAGACAGTGAGGTCACTCTATGAACCGGTTTCCTGCCATTATGGTATTTTGCGTGTATAATTTGAAATTTGTTTACGACACGTAATATCGTTAAATGAAAGTACCTGTTTTTTGGTTCTAAGTTCGTTTGTTGTGTTATCTTGTTTCAATGTATGTAAGTCAATTGTATAAAACTTTTAATATTTGAATGATAGTTTTTGCGGTACTGCTCCCATGTTCCTTGTTTTTGTCGAGTTTCGATCTATACACTAACACGGATCCAAAAACTATCCTTCTAATGTAAATGACCATGAAAGCTTAAATCGAGATATCTTAATATTTGTGCGCAACCCTTTGCGCACGAGTTCGACTCGCTCTGGTCGGTTTTTGAATTGGCAATTTTTCTTTTCCATTTGAGTAAATTTCTGATGAGACGATACTTTAATAAATATTTATATTGCTACTGCGACAGTGGCAGATTTTAAGTTTGTAGAAGAAATTCACCATATCGAATATCGTGGAATGCAACGCAGTACCGTTTATCTATAGGTCAAGGCAGCTTCTTCATTTTAAAAGAGTCACATTTCATCAAAACGGTTGGTAGTTTATTAATTGTAATTCCAGCTCTTGTATGGTTAGCTTAGAAATTATTGTTTTGTTTTAACTTCATAGGAAAATAATAAAAATAACACTTATCTTTCTTCAAACTTCTTAGCCAGGTTTCCACAATCCGTTTTTATTTCTCACATGACCCATCAGTCACCTCTTAGCATTACATACAATTCTTAATGAAGCGTGTACTGCAAATGGATTTTCGCCAAGGGGTGTCTATTATATATAGCTCGTCACGATTAGCTGAATTCAATTAAGGCGTACTTCACGTCTGCAATAAACAATATTTCTTATATATACTGCCTTAATCAGCTATTACCACTATAGTTCATTTGGCATGCAATTTTTTTCGATTATATTCAGTTTTATCCAGTTTCTCCAATGCAAAGAAAACTTTTCGCTAACGAAATATTAGTCTTAATCACCAGCGGCCAATGACATAAAATTGTCATGATTTTAAACTACTATGTAATCGCTAAGTAATGCGTGTGCCCGTCGCTGAACTGTCTATCGAGTATTAATTTACGTATTAGTATTAAATTTTATTTTAATTAATTAAATTGCCTATAAAATTCAAAGGAGAACAAAATCGAATGTGATATAAGAGCAGAAATATATCACCCTATTCGTTCGTCTCTTTGTTTTCTGTACAACTCAATAACGCCATAATGGGATTCCACTCGGTAGCAAGCCACGCGAGACCGCAGTCTGCTGACTGACTAGCGACTGCACCTAACATTATTAAACCTTATCGTTCAATCATTGTTGGAACAGTGTGCGGTCTACAAAACTGGTACAGTTAAAGCTTTTACGAGGAAATACTAACTTTGAACGAATGTATATTTACCTAGAAGTCACCCAGACCCGAGTCCCGGCCTTAATAAAGCCTTCCCATCAATGATAGGGATTACACAACTAAGAGACACGTGCAAGATATAGTATATAATATTTTAACACTGAAGCTTAGTTTTAATGTCGAATTTTACAGTTAATCCTACTAATATTATACAGGCGAAAGTTTATAGGTTTGGATGATTCTCATTTCTGCACACTATAACGCGAAATTTGGTAAACTTATAGTTATTTCTGAGTCTAGATGTAAATATACTAATATAGGCTTTTTATCCCACTAAAATTTTCGTAACTTCGTAAAAATGTATTAAATTTTTTGTCCGCCCCTTTGATGTTTATTTGAGTAGGTAATATTCAATTATTATCTAAATAAATATGATTAGCGTTTAATTAGATGAGTAGTTTGTATTTTACTACGATGTTTTTGAGAAGAGAAAAAAACGCACAATGCCGATTTTCTAAATACTAATTTATGTGTTCGTATCTATTGTGATATAACAACTTTTTTACATGTACTCGAATACTTTTATTATTTTAATAAGGACTGATTACCAAATCATAATATTTATTGTATTTTTATTTATAATAAAAGCTATTAATGCGTTTAGTCGACATGCCCAAGAAAATTATCCAGAGCAGTATACGGCTTTTGTAGTGTTGGAGAAGGATGAAAAAGATAAGCTGGGCAGAAATACAATTGATTGAATAATATCTGGGAATCATCAAAGAAAATAATTTTCTTGAATAAGTCGCTTTTGAGATAAGTATTATTTATCACTTGTTTCAAGTCGGTTCTACTTTTTATAAAAGGTTTTTTCTTATTGTTATTAAAAGGTACATAGTGAGAAATTGTACAAAAATAAAGGTACAGGGCTGAAAGATAATTGTATGCTTGCTACCAGAAAAAAAACACCCTCTCGAAATACTATCTATTAATATTAATAAATCCCAGAAACAGAAATGCGAAAGTAACTCTGCTTGAAATAATTTAGATGAAATTTTGTACGAAAAAGTATGACACTCTAAACAAGATATAAAATGGATTTCATATGAATCCTATGAAAGGAATGAAAAGATGGGTAGAAGTGTGTATGAGGAATAATTTATTTACTTACATTCTTATACATGTTTCTACTTTTCATTAAAAACAATAATTACTTTCAATGTCAATTTAAAAAGAATGTAAACTTGATGAAAATTGGAAAAACGTTTTCAAAAGAATCGAATATACTCAATTTTTAAAATTGAGGAATTGAGTGTAATTCAATATACTCAATTTCTATTCGGGCGACGATTGGATGGCTATTTTTTTTACGTCTGACTTCAAATGTAATTTAAATTTGTAATACTAAGATTTATTTTACAATATGGATACAAGAAACGGTTAAATTGAAAACCCATTCTTATTATTTGAAGTTGGTTAAAAATAAACGACTGTAAAAACTTATACAACGCAAACGAAGCCGTGGGCAAAAGCAAGTTTTAACATATTCCACCAATATTCAGCTTATGAAAAAATTGAAGGAATCTCTTGTTTAACATATCTTGATCGAGTCATGTTTTCTATCTCATGTTGTCAAGAAAATGGCACGTAAATGGAATTTGAATGAGGTTGAATTACTTATTTGGTAGGTGGTGATTCACTTTTTTATGCCAGTGTGTGCGTAATAAATGTTGTTAAATCTGTACGTTGGTTTTTTTTTACTATTAAGTTGGTAACAAGCACTGTGGGGGATTGTAATCAATACGATATCTTATGTTACTCGTACCTTAATTATCGCCAACGTTTAGTTCGTTTTATTTTTTTCTGTAAATAATATCAATTATCTGTTCCAATGATTGTTGATGGTCATTATTGTCAGAAGATTATCAGGAATTTTATTTAATTGATTTGTGTTAGTTTTATTTCTAAACATTTTCATAGGTTAACGAAATTTGAGTTCTTTGCTTTCATTTATACCTTATGTTTAGCTTCTACATACAAAACATGGTAAATAGTTAGAAGGATACAGCTTTAAATAGAGAGAAATTTTAAGAAATGCTTCAAAGGCCCACCTACGTTTCTGTTCCCTCGACTACAAACACTGAATTGCCGTGCATGTACCCCTCTCATAAACAAAGCGGTGCACTTAAGCATATATTCCACGCATCTATCCTAAAATAGACACTCTCACCGCATACCACTTCAATTCCACCTTACTCCCTCTGGATAAATCGTTGACATAAGCCATGCATACTTTTATCTACCTTATTCTTTATTTTAGACATGTGTAGAAGGTTTGCATAAATTTTTGTCATATTTTATGCTAACTGTTTTCCCGCTACTTCTTCCTTGTAAATAACCTTTGTCACCCGCGTATGATGTAATTCCCCGTAGGTGAAATATTTTTTTTTTAATCGTGCTAGTATCGGAACTTATTCAATGCAAAGAAACAAACAATAAAAGTTTTTATTAATATGATTTCGCACGTACAATAATATATAATAATAATATCCTAAAGACAAAATTAAAAAAAAATCTTGTATATGGCGTCCTTCAGCCGCTGCCGTCGCACTCTCGCTTCAATCGGTTTGCCATAACATATTAAGATTAAGAATATTATGCTAAAAGCAATCATCGCTGTGTAGAAAGATTTACATAATGACAATTTCATTTTAGTAGCATGTTATACATGAAGATAGAAAATCATCAACATTAGTGCCAGAAGAAGCGTTTGCGCCACGCAAATAATTTTAAAATAACTGCGCAAAGGAAAATATTAAAGAAAATTTGCAACTCTACGTCTTATCTTATCGGTCGTTTATGTCGATGCCGTAGGGAATAATGGTCACTTCATTCGTTTGACCTAGTTCCTCTGTTGTGAAACTGATCGATGTTTTAATTAAGACATCGCGATTCTAAAATTTTAACTAAGAAATTCGTTTTTGAAGCTTGACCAATAATATCGATGACGATATGCCGACACCGCGCAATTCGGATTGTCCGTCCGCAAACCGGAAACGGGGCCGGTCTACCGTTATAGCCATGAAATTAGAAAACTAGTTTAGTCACTACTGTCTTTGTAGTAGTGTTTGCTCTTCATACGGCTTAATTAATTCTTTTTATAGTAACAAGTGAATATGTCTCAACAAAGGTACAAGGAATGGGAGTTTTATCTATATTTAGTTTATTATCTCTATGATAGATAAGTATTTTTTCTTTTGAATTTTTCTTGTTCGGCTTTCCATTATATATTGAATTGCATAGTTATTAGATCTAGTACGTTGCCTATGCCTCTTCCACTATTACTTTTAGCAACTTTTCTCCAACGTGTCATGTAAATAATATTAGATAGTGCTCAAAGTACGTGTATGATAGAAACTGAAAAAAAACGAAGGTGTCACAACATCCAGACCGAGACAATATAGAAAATTTAATTTTCTATATCAGTCCGACTGAGAATCAAACCCAACAATATTGGGAACCGTCGAGTGACGAGCTCGTATCCAAGCTTTCCAAGTAGGCTTCTGAAGGCCCATCTGAACATACCCACCTGTTTTATTTATACGGCTTCATATGATAATATCAAAATAGGGGACTGTATAACTCATATTTTTTTTAAAATTAATCAATTGGGTAAGGATGCTTTATAAAATCCTTCGAATATTGAAAGAGATTAATTTTATTTTAGTTCTACTAGGAATTAGAGAGTTAATCAAAACACATTCAAAATTTTTATCGTAACTTAATCTATCTATCGTACTAACTAACAATCTCATATATCGTAATAATTATCGACTATGCCAACGTTTCGCAGTTATCGTCCGGTTTCATATATTTTTCCCATATACCACTAAACTATGACCTATGCTATGACAGTATGGATAGCTATAGATTTATAAAAAAAAAGTCAAATTTAAATTGGTTAAGTTTCCATTGTTTCTTTTAAAGTTTGATGAAATAAATTGATACGATGGTGATGATACTAATCAAATCACTATGTCATAAATAAGATCTCGGCATTAAAGGTGATTGAAATTATAAGATTACCAAAACATTCTTTTTTTTTTCACGAATAATTTAAGATGAAGATTGTGTTATTAAAATATATTCCCGGGATTGACAACATTACATTTCCAGTTTTATAGTATCCAGGCGGCTCTTTTTGTCATTAAACCATTTACTGGCATTTATGTGTGACATTGAGAAGTATATACTCCCTATATCGTCTAACGCCATCTGTAGCGATTGCATGAGTCGTAATAATTATGATCATTCCTCTTCTAGATATCCTTACTCTTATAATTACCAACATCATCAACAAATCCATCTTGTCATCTTTTTACCCACTGCATGGATGGATGTTAATAGGTATATTCCCTGTGCCTAAGTAATCTAAGTCTGATACTTTTCCGATTATCGGCCTATTTCCATAACCTTTCCAAAGAAAAGCTAGTATAACAACAGTTTAGTAAATTCTTTTCCTTGAACAACCTTCTGAATTCATTTCAAACTAGTTTTTGTCCCGGTCATGGTACGACTACTGCACTTGTCAAGATTGCGGATGATATACACACGAGCAGGAATGGAAAATCGGCAGCTCACCAAACTGACGCTATTAGATTTCAGTAATGCGTTCAGTACTGTTGATTTCGACATTTTATAAGAAATGCTGGTTTCTTTCAATGTATGTCCACAGGCGATTGGTTGGTTCCGTAGTTGCCTGTACTGGCGACGGCATATGTGCTCAGATTGGTGCGATACAACAGTCGGAGTTCCACAGGGTTGCGTTTTGACGCAGCTTCTGTTCTCTATTTTCAATAAATCAATAAATCTACATTTCTTTACTTTCTAGTACATGTATGAAAATGATTTCCAAATTTATAGTCATGCTACGATGGAAAAACTGCTTACTGCAATTTCCACTATTTCTGATTGGAGTCGTTGATATGGTCTGTTAGTCAACCCTCTAAAATATCAAACAGTCATCATTGGAAGGATAAAATATATATTGGAAGTATTGGGTGTATACAGATTGACTTTGAAAACGTGATAATGGCATCATAATCCTCGCAAAAACAAAATGTATGCATACACTTTCGCCATATAATGTGGTACTTATCTAGAAAAAATATGTGTTTAGATATATCGATAGTGGGTCACGATTGTGAATGCTTACAAAAAAAGAAGTCGCAGTATAAATGTGTTAAAATAGAGTTAGTTGAAACATTCAAATATTTAGGAATCACGGTAGATAGATTTTGATTGGAAATCGCAGGTGGATCAAGTTTGTGTTAGATTGAGATCCATATTGAGTAAATTTTATGAATTGAATTACGTCATAAATAAAAAAGTCATGGACTTAATATTTTATGCTTTAGTGGACTGTATTATTATAAGTTACGGTTTAAACCTTGGCCGTACATTCGCTACGTATTTGAAGGATATTAAAGATTTACAACTAACTTAAATATTTAGTTGACAAAAAAATTGATATGTAGATAAAAGTTACGATATGTACAATATTACCTGTAGAAGATGAAGAAGTAATATATATGATATCAATATAATATTATTATAGTGACCAATATAACTAAAAGTTGTAAATATATATACTTAATACAAAAAGGGCTAGGGAAAATAAGTTTGTTAAACCGTTTATAACTAATGCAGTTTGGCAAAATGTTATTTTCGCCAAGCTGCCGTTGTAATATATTTAAATAATAATAAATAAATCATTGGTATCTTAATAAACGGTAATCGTATACCATTAAGTCAGCCAGTTAAAAATCTTGGTGTCATCTTCGATTGCAATATGTCTTAGAGCCATCATCAGTGCCTATAGCTCGCTCAAGCGACTTGAAATCTTTTGCCAACTAATACTAAAATCACTCTTGCCCAGTCACTTCTTCTCTCACTACTTGACTTAGCTGATTCATGTTATTCAGACCTACGTATCGGGTTCTAAACAAACTTGAGCGTCTTCAGAATATCTGTATCCGTTTCGTCTGGTCGATGTAAAAATGATCATATTTATGAACCCGATTCAATAGTTACCCATCTCTAGTAAAAGAGACTGTAATATCCTATCATTCCTATATTCCATCCTGTTTTACCCACACACCGCATTATCGTAAGTAAGGAGCATAATAGTAAGGAGCGCTTAAGAAGAGAGCGATCTTTCACTCTTCGAATCCGACCCGAGATCTGCGGTCTTTCTATAATTTATCTTTAGTTAGTTCCTCTCACAATACTGATTTCATAGACAAGTCATTTTCACTTAAAGCAATCAAACTATGGAACTCTCTGCCTAGAGTCTAGAGTCACCTGGTAGAGATTGCTACCTTAGCAATAAAGCCGCCTTTTGTGTTACTGTATCTAGTTTAATGTACTTTATAAATGTGTTTCATAGTGCAATAAAGAATATTCATATCATAAAAACTGATTAAATTTTTTAAACTTGTGCCCTAATATAACAGCATTATAAAAAATGTACCGACGCATGGAGCGTTTAATAAATTTATTTTTATCTTTCATGTAGTGGTTTCAATTGGAATCAATATACGTAATCTGTCCGCCTTGTTTTTTGTACATTATCAATTTGATACACTATTATACAAATCACAGATATTAAATTTTTATGCTTATGCCACGTGCAAGATCATAAATTAAAACTCAAGCCAGTCATGGAAATGTAAACAAATCAACGCTGACTTGTGCATTGTTTTAGTTTAAGTTATTTTTGTATGTGGTTACCTAGTTAGTTTGGCCTCGTTCTCGTACATCGCCTACAATGTTATGGTTAACGTCATGAAACATGGAACAATTGCAAATTATTTTCAGAGGACAGCACAGTTTGTGCGTCCATGTGCCAATTATTGGCAATCGACCTTCGTCAGTCCTTACTCGGTAAGCAATACGTAACTGTGTAATCGGTGGTCCCCGTCAGGGTTATTGTGTTGTATGTCAGAATCACGACCCGTCTTACCTCTTAAATCAGATCTGCAAATGTTTGCAATGTCGTGGAATGTAATCTGATGTTGAAATGTAACGATCGATTAATGTTTTCAGCAATTATGTGGTGGGAAAAATTACAAATATTTATACGTTTTTGTTTAATAAGATTTATTGCGACCAGTGTCAGGTTTACTGGTTTACCAGACTATAGAATTTCTTCACTTTTTTAACAACTAAATTTGTAATTTCGAACTTTAGTTTGTATTTTTTTTCTGATACAGAGACGCACTGAGTACTCGTCCGAATACTTGGTTTAACGCATGTTTGAGGTTCAACGGTTATATCATGGTGCTTGTGTATTTTCAATTAGAAAAGCGAATATAAGGCATTTGTATCGTGTCATTCTGTCCAATGATTGTAGTTCCTAATTACTAAATTACTGCTACTTATAGAATAAGAGACAGGTATTTGGCCCATCTTTAATATAATATATCATGTAACATTACAATACTAACTACAGACTTACCCACAGACATTCCCGACATCCCTGAAGACATCAAGAAGCTACGCGCTCTACAGATCGCGGACTTTAGCAGCAACCCTATCCCACGTCTGCCAGCTGGATTCAGTCAGCTCAGAGCACTCACTGTTCTCGGCCTCAATGACATGTCTCTTACCAGTCTTCCCAGCGACTTTGGCAGGTGAGTCTTTTATGGTTAAAATAATTTACGGAGTCTTTGGTTAATGAGGGAAGGTAAGTTTTTAATTTATTGAATAGTCTCTACCTATTGAATTTATTCTAAAATATCACGAAGTTCTGACTCTTATGTAAAAAAAAATCATTTACTTTATGAATAATATATTCTACAGGTATCGAAATAAAAATAGTTACTTTATTGGGACACTGAAATGAACTTCAAAATATCGAAGAATAATACCAAAGACAGTCAAATGAGAAATTCACTTTATAATAGAGACGACTGGGTAAAATAAATGCAATTCTATTTAGTCCGTCAGTCAGATAATAGAAAAATATTAGATGCGTATTTTTTTACTTTAATTTAACAACAAATAGCTTAGATAACAGGCATTAAAGTTGAGGAGTGGGGGCTCGCTACGTCACAGTTTTGTAGAAAACGTAGCATAACGTGACGTCATGCGAAATTCAACACCATGTATCGCCGTAATTTTATGATTACGAAAATAATAAAAAAAATAGTGTTTAATATTTTTCAACTCTCTACTTGACGGATAAACAAATAAAAATTAGTCGTCATCCCTATTGGGTTGAAATCAAAGTATGTTGGAATTAATCGTAAATAAATCTGCATCCTGGTTGTGATTATTAAATCATGATCGTTTGCAACCTAAATTGGCATTAAGTGCTTTGCTGTTAACAGTCACTCATCGTTTTTTGATCACTCACTGCCTGCTAATAAAATTAAAGTATGCTCACTCCAAAATAATTGCGTTGCTGGTGAAACGGCTGATTCAGACTTATAAATTCAGAAGTATGAATAATCTACGTAGTTTTGCTAAGAAAATCATTAATATATATTTTTATTTTATTATTACTAAATAAATGTATAATAACTTATCAGCTTATTCACAAAAAAAAAAACAAAAGTTTATTCTTGTTGGGACCTTTTTTTTACGAAATATTCGCATGCCAATATCTTTTACTTTACACACACAACCATCAGTTTGATAGTTTTGTGTACTGATTGTCGATAAAATAAAGAGAATCATAAAAAACTTTGATTATAAAAAGTTACTATGTTCAAACTTTATGGTTTAGTTTTGCCAATCATGCTTCCACTAGCATAATCAACTAGCTTTCCGCCAGCGGCTTCCCCGCGTGGTTTTCCCGTTTTTTATAAAAAAATTCATTGCTGCTCTATTCCTATTAGTCAAAAATAACTTAGTAAGGCCCGATATATGCATTTTCAACCAAACAAACAAAGTATTTTTCCTAGTGGCGAACCTGTGAACTATAAACACAGTTTTATTACGTAAACTGTACTTAAAATGTAATCAGCATGTGAAAGTTGAAAGTTCATTTATTCATTTCTATTAACACTCAAATAAAACTGAAAGAATTTATTTTATAAAAAAACATTATATATTTTATATGCTGTTGGATGTCAATATTAAATAAATAAACATTCACTAAGAACATTTAAGAATCAGTAGGTATAGTATTTCAGAGTCCATTAAGCAAACAAAGTAACAATCAAATCTGTTAACTTATTAATTTACTAACTGGTAACGTAGTCAGCTTCATAGTTTCCTTTTTTGAAATACCTAGAGAAAAAACGTCTATCCGAAAACTGAAACCTATAATAAATATAAATTTTTGTAAGATCCTTGTGTTTGGCTTCGCAAAAGAGATACTTTCATATTCCCTTTGATAATAAATTATTTCTTAAAAAATTTCTCAGTAAATTGCTTTTAGGGTTTCTTTAGGAAATATCAAAATTTTGTACGTTCGAAAAAGCCTGAATGTAAAAGCTGTTTTCTCGTCGTCTTACTTCATTAAAGTTGAATGAGAATTTTTCTTTAATAACACTTTATTTACCTACCGACTTATATTTCGCAATTTAAGTGATTTGTATTATTTATGTAGTTATGTACATCGAGGAGCTAGATCACGGAGTTTTCTACGATAATAGTTAAGCAACTGCCGCAAGGGATAAAGGATGTGCGACCAAAAATTTAGTATCTCAAAGTCCGCCATACTTTGGAAGGCACGTTAAGCCGTTGGTTTCGAGTGCATCTGCAGTTGTTAACACCCACCAATACGCTATGGGACCGCGTGGTTAATCAGAGCCCGTTTAACCCTATTCGATTTGATTCCTCTCATGAGGAAGGCTTGAGAGTCAGCAGAGTTAAGATAATAATACGTTATTAGTTATTTTTTCATAGTTTACGAATGCACTAATGGTATATTCTACTACGTAATATTTTGGTTTTATTTAAATCAAACTTTTTCACTATAACATTATGGCTTTAAAAAAAACTCAATTAACGTTATGAAACATTCCAGAACGAAACGAAAACAACCAATGTTTTCTGATATTAAATTCAATTGACAATCTGTTGATCAATTTGCTCTCATAACTGGACTCGTTTGGCGGTGATTACGTAATGGGCTGCTTTTGTTCAGCAAGCATACAATAACGTAGGCACATTTCACAACAACTACGGGGATAGTTAAAAATTGCGCGTCATGCTTTACGTACAGACGTACGCTATAGAGAGGGTTTATCCATTGACCAAAGCTTCAAAGCCGAAAGCGAAAGTTTCACTGGAAAGTTACAGTCCACTCAGAGCATGCCTTTTATAGACGAACTATATACGGACAATATTGTTGTTCAACTTCGAATGAACTCGTATCGCGTGTGCGTTCCTATTATTCAACAAAAGGGAATAATTCTATGAGCGCGATGCTATTTCAGTAAGATTTCGTTGCTCATGTACTTCAATTAGTGATATAAGCCAGTCTTAATGAGGAAATCTATAAGAGAAACTGGTTTCTTAAACGGTTCTGTAATAAAATTAGTGAAACGTTTTACCATTAATGGAACGGTAGTTTTGTAGTTTGCTCCTGGTTTAATAAGACGATTGGTAATTAAATCAATATTTGTTTGTTTCTTTACATAATATGAAGAAAAATCTGAAAGCAACCAAGAGATGTCAATTACCTTATTGTCATATATCAATTTTCATATACATATATCTTTACTCGAATTATCTGTGGCATTACTAACGGTGTTTCATCAACTGTTTCATTCGCACACGTCGTTACTGTTTATTACTCTGAGTGTATGACTAATGCATTATTTTCCTTGTGTTTGTCTTATTTCTTAACCATACCGAATGTATGTTCTAAAGTAATGATGAAAAGGTGTATACTATAAAATCTTATAATGAGTTTCATAGATACTACGAGTGTAATATCGTAAGGTTCTTCATTGAACAAAACATGAATTTGTTAAATATTGAAAGTTCTCAGTTTCTATAAAGTGTGAAGTTGTCCACTCTGTCACTTACCTAATAACGTGGAGGAATCCTTTATAGGGTTTTAAACTGGAACTGGAGTAACAGAGTTTTTTATTTCACGAGAATGATAAACAGCTGTATTTGATTTTTTCCAGATTCTTTCGTTTTTATGTATTTAAAGCGACTTTAGACTAGTATTTAGTATATAATTACTTTATTTCGAGTCAGATATTAATATCTCCAACGTTATAATATTGATACCTCCGACGGTGTTTAATAAAAAGAACTAATAGTAACTTGCAGTATACTATTGACAGCTTACGATTTTAGGATTTTAAGAGCTTAGGTTTATAAGAGCTATTAGGTTCAGATACTGGTAATTTACGATGCTTTTTACGCTCAATAAACGTCTACTTGGAAGTACGTCAGGTTACTATTTACGTAACCCATTAGAATTTCCAACGTTATTAGAAAAGAAACCAGACACAACAACAACAACATTTTCAAGAATATTGGAAAACAGACACAAAAAAAATTTCAAGAATATTAAAAAAAAATACGGAATAACGAAGACGTTCCTTATTTATAATTACGGAATATTGTCCACAGCTTAGCTAACTCTTTGTATCCAACCCTGTGTATAACTTTTGTTTCGATGTTTATATTTTAAATCTATACCTATATCATACATACGAATAAAATTATCGTCAAAAATTAAAATGCGTTAACAGTATAGATAACTAATACGATAATATCTAGGTATTTAACCCCTTTTTACAAAGATTGCGCGAACAGAAGAGTATTAAACTTGACACAATTAAAGTTTGTATGGAGAAGAAATGTAGAATGTAATTTTTTTTTTGATGTATTTCCAATTTTCATGAATACGTAATTCTTTTTTGACTACGAAATGGCTCTTTTATCTGTTCAGAGAGAATATAAGTATTAACAAATTGTAAGTATGATTCACTAAATATAATTTTGTTTTTGAATTGCCAAATCCTAAAATATGGGATTTGGCCTAATTTTACGATTTATCTTATGATTATATTTAACTGGCAGCCAAAAGTTAAAACGTATTAAAGAAGAATTAATATTGTTTTGCTTATATTCTTTTTTAACCGACTTCATAAAAAAAGAGGTTATCCTCGAGGTGTATGTATGTTATATCGTTGGAATGGCGTAATATTCAAATATGTTGGTCTATATGGGCTTCTAAACAAGGGTGGAAAATTTTATAGATGTATGTGTGTCTCTATATGTTTGTCCACTGATATCTCGCAAACTAGAAGTCGAATTGCAAAGATTATTTTTTTGTTTAATTGCTTAGCTTTCAACTTAGGGTACACTACAAGTTTAGTAGTAGTAGAAGATGTATACTATTGAAATTTTATAATAATAAAAACATTTCATGCCATTAATCTATTTAAATATTTAATTTTCTAAATAATATTCACGCACATTGGTACTCACTCAACTTTAGCATACTTAAAAAAAAAAATCTAATCACAGGCTTACCCACGCACACACCACTCACCTAACCACACACACCCACATACACACACACACACAAACACACGCACGCACGCACATACACACACACACACACATTTCTAAAGTTCTTAAGACTTTACCTTGCCTATGTTAAGTTTTTCAGCGTCATCACATTCCCTTATAAACAACCTACCGAGGAATCGCTGGCCCTGATAATACAGATTCTCTAGTTTCGGGGTCAGAGATCTAAGACTTAAAGCAATATGTAATATGTAACACAATATGTAATAATACATATGTAATATGTAATACAATATGTAATAATAAATAATTTTTGATTTTTGAAATTTAAGCTTCTTATGAACGGAGTAAAAAATTAACCAACTTATAAAAGGAGTTGAAATTGATGACCTTCTTTTTAACCGACTTCGTTAAAATCTTACACAAATCACTTTGAATATGTCATTTGAAAGACATTCGCGAACGTCACGCTACAACTATTGTTGTCTACAACATGTACAACATGTCAAAGCAATTGCCATCGCGACATTTTTTTTAAAGATATTGAATTAACTATAACATTCATTTGATATAAATCGGAATTGGCTGAGCAAATTGATGGTTACAAATACCTTTGAAAACTATTGGGTAATGTCAAATGAAAGCGTTGAACACTAACTGCAATCTTTCGATATTTTATGTATGTATTGATTATACACTCGTTACGATGGAAAAATACTTAGAATACTAACCATATTGCTTTTGTACGTATATTTATAACTATTTCATAAAATGGTTATTTTTAATTAACTACTACAAAATTTGCAAATTTCACTAAGGTGACTATTTCACGATGTAAATAAATTTGTCCTTCTATATTGATTAAATAAATTTGTTAAATATTAATAAAATAAACAATTAGAATTTTCAGTACAAATCGGCAATTTCATACTTAAACCCCTGTTATAATAAACTATTCCTTATTAGCGTTCTAATTCACTTCAGAGTTGATCCCTGCCTATATTGAGAAATCTTATAATTATTGTAGATTCATTTAAATAAAAAAAAACGACATCAATCTTCTAGTTTCATATAAATATGGCTTAGTCACGCATATAGCTTGAGCGTGATATTAAGTTTAAAATGCAATTTAAGGTGTGTCTAACGCCTGATAATAGTTCTTACATTCCTTCAGAAATAGAACGGATTTTGTTTATGTTAAAACGTTTTGTTATATTTACGTCTACTAATAAACCTCCTTTAACCCACCCGCATCTCATCGTTGGCACTTGCGGTTTATTGTAGAGTTGCCAACCGTACTGTTTTCCTAGGACATGACTGGGGTGTCCTGGATAATTTTTAAGCAGCGTTCTGGCTTTTCTAGGCGTCCTGACTAGGTTATGTACAAATACTTAAGAATATAAGTTAAGAACATAGTGTTTCTAAGTTTGTTAAAGGTATTACAGTATTATCACGTATTATTGCGTCCTATTTATTAAGTGATTTGTCTTAGCCTTCCAAGTTTGTGAGTAAGGTTTGGTAACCATAGTTTTTGTAATTTCTATACTACTATTTTTAAATCAAACCAGATATACATAATGAATAGACTAAACATGGTTTTATGACGTCGTTGTGATCGACCTAAGTATACTCAAGCAGAATGATTCACCTTTTTTATGTACAGAACCAGCGTTAAGTACTTTGACATCTGCTGAGGAATGCGGCCTCAAGGTTCTTAACGAGAGGCACGTTCATTGTAGGTTATCAGTAAACAATATATTTCTCTTACGCAAGCAGGTAGGTACCGAACGGAATACATGTCCAATATTTTTACACGTTGCTGAATATCATGTGTAATGTGCTTTAAGGTGTCACGTATTTTGTTTTTAATATAGTCCAGTAGGTAATCATTATATTTTTAAAACAGCACTGTAAGATCAGTATATAACTTTCATAATTAGACAGTTCCCAAATTATCCTTTTATACTTATTACAAAAAAATAAAATACAGTTACCTGGTCTGTTTGTTTAAATAACGACGATAAAAACTTCTGCTGTTTTCACAAGATTCACTGTAAGATATTCACTGTTATCTATAAATATTCACTGTAAGATCAGATACAATATAACTTTCATAATTAGACAGTTCCCAAATTATTCCTTTATACTTATTACAAAAAAAAAGTTACCCGATCTGTTTGTTTAAATAACGATGATAATAACTTCTGCTGTTTTCACTAACGACGAATTAATTTAAGAAAAAATTGTTTTGTTTCATAAATGGTTTATGTAAATTAGTGTATACCATATACTAATTCATACAGTATGATATAATTTTAAACATGTTGACTAAAATCATGCCGTTTGTGACTGTAACCTGTAACATGTCAGACGCACGCACCTGTTCTAAGGCGGGGCGTTGGTTTTAATTAGAAATGTATACTTTGAATAAAACGAGTAACCAGTGAATATTTCATATATACCCGTGTATTGGAGTTGAAACAAAGGAATCCCTCGAATTCAGATCAAACAAACCGCTAATTAGGAGGTACACCGCTTAGCTTAATTAACACATATTGAATCATGTTTATTTAAAAGAATTTGTATTCTGATATTTCTAAATAGTCAAACATATTGTGTTTTATATTATTTTATGCTCAAGCTCATATTAGGTTATAAGCTTTTAATAGTAGACATTATGTAAATAAATTGAAATATATTCTACTTGGTTACATTTTTATGGAAATAAATAAAAGCTTACATACATACATCACATTATAGTGATACCAAAACTAGATTTTCTGCATATAATTTTGTTGGTACATTCCTAACAGGATAATATTGTGTCGCTTGTTGTTTAGTGACGTGCAACTTGTTTTTAACTTATTAAAAACAGGTATTTCGGTCGCGCACTCAACCCCGACCCGCTGCACAAAAATAACTTTGTTGTTGTTAAGTTAGCCTATTAAAATACATAATAAATCATCAGTAATGCTAATAAATGACCTATAACAATAATTTAATTGTAAGTCAACAAACAGCTTTTAGTGTACTTTTGCATAACTTATATTTTTTACATTTGACTAAAATCTATTAACAAATTATTTGCGTTGCCATGTTTTAGTCCATGGTGTCGGTTATAAATGGTCTGTATTTTATTTTTCCATATAATATTCATTTCGATTCAATCGAATTGCAACAATCGCTGAAATATGTATACATCTAAAAGTTCAACCCCTATTTCACCCCTTCGGGTTTGAATTTTATTTTATAAGTGTAGGTAGGCAATATTCATCTTATAATCTACATCTTAATTAAATAATAACATTATTTTGTCTGAACGTTGCAAACGTCTATGCTAAAAAGAAAGATTAGGTACATCCGACTCTTGAAATAAATAGTGATAATTGTAATTTGATACGATAACGATCCATCGATTTCATGGTCTATTTATTTCGATTTGCATGAAGTCAAGCTTAAAGTGAACGTCCTCTTTATTTTATACTGTAAAATATTTAACTGTCTATCATTGGTCTAGGAATTCTATGTAAACTGATGTAATATTATTACGTAGATGGTTACTATTCATATTTTGATAGACTGTTCCTATTTACATGGTACTTGCTGTTACCTTCAGTTTCGCCCACGTTGATAAACGGAAATAGCTTATAGATTTTTTGAAGAAATCGAAACATTTCATATTAAAGTCTTAATTGACACTAGCTAAGAGGAATTTAAATTTTAGACGTTGCAATCAAAAACAATTTTTCATTTTTTTATATCAATATTTTATTTAAGAATATCGATTTTCATAACAATAGTACTGTGTATTAAAATACTTTTAAACTTATTGGTATGATAGTTGAGAGCTAATAAAAGAAATAAAGTGACTTTGCCTTTTATCTTCTATTATCTGGCAATGACATTTATCATAATTCACCTTGCACAAATGCATTGAGTTGTAGTGGGATGTTACCTTCGCCATTATAATTCTATTGTGTTTCCGGCTCGTTGAGTTGTGTCATCAAATTGCTATGTGTTTAACTTATAGTTTATTTTTCCTTTTTTTCAGTTTGGTGTCATTGCAGTCATTGGAGTTAAGAGAAAATCTGCTTAAATCATTGCCCGAATCGTTAAAAAACCTCACAAAATTGGAGAGACTCGATTTGGGCGATAACGAAATCGAAGAATTGGTAAGATAAATTCTTGTCGTCGAGTTTGTTTTTAAAAAAAATTGTTCTAAATTATTTAATTCTGTTTATAAATTTACAGCCAGGTTTCATCGGTGAACTGCCTGCGTTAGAAGAACTATGGTTGGATCACAATAAATTGCAGTATCTACCTCCGGAAATAGGCAACCTGAAAGCGTTAACATGTCTAGATGTCAGCGAGAACAAACTAGAAAATCTTCCAGAAGAAATAGGGGGGCTATGTTCATTAACCGATCTACACCTGTCACAAAATATGTTGGAAACGATACCCGACGGTACCGGAGATTTATCCAAATTAGCTATATTAAAGTTGGACCAAAATAGATTAAATACGTTAAATTATAATGTAGGAAGGTCAGTAGCCCTCGTTCAGTTTACAATTGGTTAATATCACGCTATTTACGGTTCGTAATATATTACTGTTTTTTTTCCAGGTGTACAAATCTCCAAGAGCTTATATTAACGGAGAATTTTTTAATGGAGCTGCCTAGGTCGATAGGGAATCTCAATGAGCTGACAGTACTGAACGTAGATAGAAACTCTTTGGGTGAAATACCTGTAGAAATTGGAAATATGACATTACTGGGGGTGCTAAGTTTAAGAGACAACAAACTAACAAGACTGCCTAACGAATTGGGAAATTGTAAATCGCTGCATGTACTCGATGTTAGTGGAAACAGGTGAGGTCTAAAATAAAACTGTTGTGTTCTAATTACAACTCGTAGGATTTAACATGAAATAAAAAAAGACAATAGTTCTTATTATTTTGTTATAACTATATCTGCCAACATTATCGGTGCATTAGAGGCAGTGTCACATCCTACCTCCGTTGTATCATAGTATCGAAAAATGCGTGTGTTTGGAGTCTTATTAGTATCCCGAATATAGACAAATTTTGGTTTCGAAAATATAGAATAGGGTTTCTAGTGTCATGTTAATTCGAACGAGGTGTACCTTAATTAAAAATTGAGTCGCTATTCGTAGGTATTACGAAAATTGAGTAAATAATTTTATGTTTTAAGTTTTCATCCGCTTCCAGACGTTGCTTAAATATTTGGTTAGTGGAATTCAAAGCCCAAATCCCTCTTATTTAAACATCAAGCGTTACAAAGTTAGCTAGAAAACTCAAACAGACTGTTAAAATAATTATTTTAGCAAGAAAGTGAGAAAGTAAGAGGTTGAATAGTTAATGTTTTTGACGGATGGTTAATAACATAATGTCTTCAGAAATTTAATTTTATGCAATTTTTAAAAGCGCTTCATAAGCTATTTTAATTGACTTTGAATCTTATAAACAAGTTAGTTGTGATTTCATTTTAGGTTGCAAAATTTAATCCAATATTATCAACTTATGAAATTTCCGCTAAAAGTATCAAGGAAAAGTTTGCAAAATATCTTTCTAGATAATATTATTAAAAAAGTATCTTTATGAAATTATAATTATATAAAAACTTTATTGTTTGACGTTCCCCAAAATTGTTAACTTTGAGAATTATTTCCAAGCACTTAGCTTTGATTGAATTCAGAGAAAATAAATTCTGCGTTGTGCCTCTCTCGCTTTTCAAAAGTTTATCTCATCAACATTGTTTACCCGGATAAGTCACAGAAATTATAATCTTGATATAAGTGCAGTTTTCAAAGTTAAGTCACATTTATTTATTTTTACATGAATATATGGATATTTGTTTTTTTTTATAAAATCATTATTCATCTATTAAGCTTGGATATAAAAATCAAAAATTTTAAATGTTGCTCAGTGACATCATAATGACTTGAAATTACGGTAAAAATACATAAAGCTCAAAATTTAAGAATTTATTTATTTATTGGCCATATACAATGATATCATGCAATTAAATTAATAAATTTGCTTTGTTTTCAGGTTACAATACTTACCGTATACATTAGTCAACTTGGAGCTTAAAGCTGTTTGGTTATCACAAAACCAAGCGCAGCCTCTTCTTACCTTCCAAACGGACAGAGATGAAACGACGGGGGAGAATGTGCTCACTTGTTTCCTACTACCTCAGCTGAGTTATTCACAACAGCCAGGTATGCCGATGCCCTGCACAATAGCTTTACTGCTTTTTATTTGTATTTTTTATATATCCATTTGAAATCCTTAAAAAGCTGGTCAGTTTTTTGCCTGTTTTGTTAGCTTAGTTGGTATTTCTTCAAGCAACAATTACAACGAGTGTCTTAACTGAAATATAAGAATTAATTAATAAGAATTCTTAGCAATTTCTTGACTTTAAATAACTGTTATAGTGGTTAATATTGAGAAAGAATAAGCGTTTCAAAATTTTTACAATACCTACTGATCTCTGCGAAGCACGTTCAATATATCAAATTGCTTATTTCCGTGTAAATCGTAAAAGTCTGGACAATCTGACGCTATTTGAAGAATTTTTACTACCCTGTTGGTTCTAGAATGATTTATAAGTTTAATATTGACTCTGTATGCCTTTTTTATGAACCGGCTATTAAATAACAAAGTTTTATAATGCTAAACTTAACATTATGCGTCACGTTGAAACTATGGGGCTCTACAATGTTGCAGAGGTTTTGTGGTTTGATTTTCTCACGCTGTACAGTGATGTTTCCATAAGATAAACAAGGATAAAGGATAAAGTTTGTTATGTAATCACTCCCAGATGCCTTGAGATCCAAAATACACCATATGCTTGTAGTTTGACTCTCTCAGTTGTGATTTCTGATCAAAGTTGCGAATTTCCTTTATTGATATATGGCTTAAATTGAAGTATCAATTAAATAAAAAATAACAATACCTAAGTCGAATACATTCAATTTATGAATTAATGCATTCATGTATTAATAATAAAAGTTCTTGAAATCTGTTCAAGGTGAAGATATGCAAAAAATATAAGTGCACATTTTAATCAATTGTTAAATATTATTTTCGCCATTTCATGAATATACTTTGATAATAAATCAGTTTACTGTTGAATATTACACGCACAAAGCATCTTGTACACATTCTTTTTTTTATTTATGCTTAACATTTACTAGATACTATAATTAATATTTTGCTTTGGCGACTGTTACAAAACATAAAACACAGCATTCTAAAACTACAGTTAATGTTAATGGTCAAAGTCTAGAAACGCCACCTAATCATTATAGTGAGAGAAGACTGAAAAAATGGACAAATACGGATTGGACTTAAGCACGAATCCTCATACAATCAATAGCTATTACAATTATGTTATTGTTTGTTGATTTTAATAACTCGTTATCTCTGAAAATATGGTTTAAAATATATATGGCCTGGACAACCAACAGTAGTTGCAGTATGGGCAGTTATTTAGAAATTTAATATATTTAATCATATTATCGTATTATAGTTTTTATTTTTATTTATACGAAGCCTTATTGTGAAGCGAAGTCTCCCACAATTATTATATTATGTATTGCATATTAACGTTCTATTAGGAAAATAGTAAATTAACTTATAACATATATATTATTTATGAAAACATTTTATTGGTGATGAAGACAAATAAAAACATAAAAAAAGAAAACACTTGCAAAACAGGGTAATTGACAGTAATAATTATTAAATATGAAATTATAGATCTTAATTAAATATTTTTTACTCATTAATAATATATATACAAAATACAAAAGAAAGTTATCAATACTCGTAATAAAAAACTTTGTTGAATGATGCCTTTTTATTATTATTTGAGAACAATAAAGTTTAGAATTAAAGAATGACTACAGTCGCTATGTAGATTGTTCTTTTGCACTAAGATTAAATGATACTGGCGGTGGTTTTGTGATAACGTTGGTTGGCATTAAACAGGACCAGTGGACTTCGACTAAAAAATCTATCAAAAATATATTTATAATGCTTAGAACACTTATCTACTTGTTTCGTTAAGTCGTTGAAGTATTTCTTTCTATTATTTTTAATATTGTGATGTGAAATCATGGTATTATTTTCCTTGCTTTTTGTGCTTTCATTTTATTCTGCTGTCGTTGTGGATCATTCGCAAAGTATATTATAGAACCAAGTAAAAAGAACTCGTGATCTTGTATCTGAACATAAGGCGATATATAGGCGGGAAAGTATATGCATGATTAATATCGATTCATTTAGCGCTGTCAATTTAGCATAACAAATTTATGACACTTCAACAAGTGTCACAAATTAGCACGATATAATAACACATCACAAACTTATCGCCTCCGTTATTGTTTAGAGCTCTTTTAATCAATGGCATATGGAAAAGGATTTATTAAAATTATGATTACTCATCATATGTAACCTTTTACTTTGTGAATGGTCGCCGTGCTTTTTGTTTTGTTTTTGCCGTGTAAATACTAAACGCCACTTTTGACACTTATTACACACAAATAGTGCTGGGACACACATCAGAGGTCGGCAGTGGCAACTGGTTGAGGGATCACAGATATCTTTCACAGTCGCAAGAGCTAGATAGAGTAAGAGGTAAGGTTTACGGATATGTATATTTTCGATTAAAAAGTGAAGGTATATTTATGTTAATAAACTTGGATCTAAGAAGTATATAAATATTTAATTGATTCGAATGTTCTACCAAATTGAAATCTTGGAGCATCTAAGTTGGATATTAATCGGAATATATCACATTTAATATTGGAAAATAATCCTTTACTTTTTATTGTACATATTTCTAATAGTTAAAAATAAAAACAATTCAAAATGTTTCTTTTTTAACAGCTAATAGAGATATTTAAATTCTTTACTATAAACAGTATAATTAAATATAATATGAAATTGTTTTTATTTCAAACTAATGTTATTAGTTATATAGATTCTACTTACAAGTACACTCTGGCTGATCAGCGTATTTTTATTTTGCATACCTCATGCATTTTAGTATCAAATTTGAAACACGTAGCTATAAGATATACCTATCATTGCCTAATTCATGGATATTCATGGTGATTGTTGTGTTTAGATCTATGTTAAGTGTGATTTTGTCTTGTATTGTCCAGAATAGCTTGTTTGTGATTGTGAAAATATTTTATTAATGTTCATAATTGAATGTTAATTTTAAAATCAATTTCAGGAATTGAATACTTCGGTAAAATATGTTTTCAATTTTTATTTCGACTATCGGTGATCAAAACCATATTTTTGTAATAATATACAGGATTTTATAATATAATAAAAAGAACAGAGCAAATATATTGTTTGTACACGATTTTTTTGCACCGGTTATACATTATAACCTCTTTTATTATCTCTTTATAAATATACACTCGCACCGTTTAAAATTTAATCGAGCTAGAATGTAATATATTTTGAAATGTTCTTATATTATACAAAAATATGTAATTAACTTTTATCTTCATTACGTAATGATACTTTATTTTATGTCTACCTTTATCAGCGGAAAGGTAAATTGATAATGTTGCTAATTATGGCCGTTTTTTTGATAGAATCTAGCGCAACACGCGATCGCGATTCCGATAACGAGGACTGGGAAGAGAAGGAAGCTTCAAGAACTCACTCTGTCAAGTTCACTGAAGACATGCCGGAAACCAGAGAGGTGAGCCTATGGTGTTGTAGCTTATATCCATCTAGATCACATTACACACGCGGTAGTTTTAAAAATCGAACTAGCAAGCTGTTTAGGCATAACACTCATTTGTACTTCCGTAATGTTAGCAACACTATTAGACACGGATGCGGCAACACTGGGGCTTGGTTCAGAAATGTACGCAATAGGTTTTCGAGGCACAACACATATTTAGCTCTGAGTACAATACTCGTAGCATTGGAATAGTCACATCTAATTCATAAATGTATATGCTTATCTATTTATTTATATTCATTTAGAAAAATATGTTTGTTGAATAAATGTAATATGGAAAGGAAGGTTGTGATATTATATTTTTTAGATTTTAAGTTTGCTTATATCAAAAATATACTTCTGGAATAAATTATATGCTTTTATGTTCATGTTTTATTTTGTATTAAAAAAGAAAAGGTAGATTAGTTATACCCACTAAAAGCTAAATTCTTAAAGAAAAATTTTCCCGGAATTTCAACAAAGTTTACATTTCGAATTATTTATTATAATCTATATAAATTTTTATTCACATACTTTCTGGCCGATATTGACTTACATACATATTTTGCTTCATTGTAACTGTTTTGTGCTGATCTGCACTCTTTCTGGACACCTGCATTATTATAGTTTTAAAGTCCAGTATTTTTAACACCTCACGCATTTCAAAAATATGATTATACTTAAAATACTTTTAATTATATACATGATTATACTCTTAATTAAAAAAGACAACACCTTAGTCTTATGTGAACACGGAACCAAAAAAAGGGTCCGAAACGTCTAAAACTAAGTACAAACGCGTTGAAACTGTTTAAAAGTTGTTTCGTTTAAGGATTTGTGCGCGTGAAAATATGAGAAATCAATATGACTTTACTTTTAGTAGGCACTATTTTTTCCTTACTATCTGTTTGTTTTCATAACAAGGAATTATTTATTAAAATAAAATTTGTCTTGACGTTTTAGAGAATTTACATTGATAAAATTTTGTTATTTTTTTCATACATTATTCATAATTAAACTCTAAGAATAACTTTCATTAGTTCACCAATAAAGTAGCAATAGTTTTATATTAGGTTTAGGTTACATTTACAGGGAAGGGTACATTTTATATTTTTATATGGACAAGTACTTAGTAGTTAACTTAAATTCTAATAACGGTTCTTATACCTAGATTGTTTAATACATAGGAAATTGTCAATTTGCAAGAAGGGATTTTGGAGGAAAGATGTCTTGTGTATATATTTTTATTATACTTAACTATACAGATGCTATGGTTGTAATACTTTATGTCTATATATACATAAAATGTACTGAAAAGAAAATCTTGTTTGTTGTTGGCTACTAAAGAGATGTGGGTCTTGGAAAGTGAATGTTTAATTTCAAGGTGACATCGATTCAGGAGGAAAATGAGGACGAGACCTCTTCTGAGCCCTTCATCGTGGCACAATCGATGTTAGGGCTCCGGCGGCCCATTAACGTTGTCCGCAAACTGGTCACCACACAGCGCAGGACCTCTCTGCAAAGAATGTCCAACTCTATAAATAACCTCGCGGAGGTACACGGCAACTACCTTTGGAAAGCAATCACAAATATAATAAACGTTTTTAGAGCGTATTACCGGAAAAGACGATATTTTCTTTAAAAGTAATTTAAAAAACTATTAAAATTAGTATGCTGCATCGTTTTTAGAAAATTATTATACTAGGAAGTGCACAATTAATATATAAAAGCCAGATTAAAACTACGTGAGAAAGTCGTTAAATCATTACCTTGGCGTTTAAAGACATTTCCTGCTATGTCAGGATGTAATAAGAAATTTCCCGTACTTCTTGATAGTACAATAATTGTTGATTAGATAGAACCGGTGGAAAGCGCCTGCAATGTGAAAACTTATTATGAATATATACATATTAATTTATCTGAAGTGACGTTAACATGTTGATAAAATCTAAAGACATGAAACCTTAACTATCTTAGAAATAAAATCCAAATAATAATATTTTTGTAATTGTCTCTTTACGTGTAAAGGCGGAATAAGGAAGTATTTAAAAAAAATATATGTTCCCGAACTAGATGTCGCTAGGGTTGTCATGGAGAAATCAAGAAAGTACCGTCTTGATTTCTCCATGACAACCCTTCCGGTTTTCTTTCATGTATAAAATTAAATTAATTTTCAAAACTCAACAAACGAATCATATTCTCTTTGTACTTTTTCGTATTTGTATTGATATCTCAGTTTCGAACTTCGCAAAATTCAGTTTTTAATATCCTTTTCACTAACAAAAGGAACGGGATTGACTATTTTTGGTCCATTCGTTTCCAGCAAATGTCAACTTTTGCTAGAGTCGCCATCTAGTGAGTCTAAGTATTTAATACTTCTTCATTTGGACCATGAATTAAAAAAGAAGGACTTTTATAAGAGTGATTCAATACATCTAGTGTTACGTCAATTTTATATTCATATTTTCAACTGCACGTCCAGATTAAACATAATTAAAAATATTATTGTGAATGCATTTCAATCGTGTCCGTTAATAAACCTCAAATAGTTTTCTTTTGTCGATTTGTATTTAGAGTTGTTTGTTTTAGCTGAAAGTAGACTTGAAATATTAGACTAGAAATTTATTTTCATTGAAATCCAGCATTTTATTATACATTGAAATATAAACCTCCCGAACATCGGACACATCCAGCTTCATAAATCAAATACCTTACCTCATAGAAAAAAACCTAAACACCATAAAATTATTGCATAATTTTGAAGAACACGGTTACACCTTTTGTCACAGCACCATATTTGAATTGCACTTAACAGATTAGCTCTATCTAGACGTCGCTTTGTCGCGAGCGTGAGGCTGCATGTGATATCATATCCTGTGATTCATATATTTCTTCATTTAAGTGATAGGTGTAGGTTAATTAGCAATTATCATATTTTCGGTGGCCTCGCGGTTGCGACGAATTCTATATTACTTTGTAAACATAGATACCACGTTCATGATGATGCACTTCTTTATAGATCTAAGCTTTTTGGATTTTTGTCGCTCTGCTTTTTTAATATTCTCAAGACATTTTATCCATTCTTGCCTCCAAAAACGTCTTTATAATAAAGAAACTTAGACAAAGCTATACTTTTATAATTTATTTCAAGTATTTTTTACAGTACCATACTTTTTTATTCTACTTAGTTATGTATTGGTGTCGTATATAAGACAGAAAAGACAAACAGATGATATACACGATATATTTCTTTAACGAAGTAAACGAAAGGTAACTAGAAAGTAATGTGTGTCAACAAGATCAATGGAATATTGAATGTGCCCATACTTGATTCACTTTTAATCTATATATCATCAGAAAGACATCATAATTAGAGACATATTTTTTTAAACTCGTAAACTAATTATTATATTTTCAATAGCGTGTTTGGATGCTTTATCCTATTAATATTATAAAGGCGAAAGTTTGTAAGTATGGATGTATGGATGTTTGTTACTCTTTCACGAAAAAACTACTGGACGGATTTGGATAAAACTTTACAGCAATATAGGTTATACATCAGAATAACACATAGGGTACTTTTTACTGGGAAAACTTCTCACTCCCACGGGATACCGACTTCCACGCGGACGAAGTCGCGGGCGTCCACTAGTTATTTTTATAATTTGATTATAATGCCAGCGCATGAGCTTTTCACGACTTTGTAATATTTCTTTGTGGACCTTTTTGCTTTTTGGTAGTGACTGTTTCTCACAGACCAATTAATACACCTCCGATGTTTCAGACTCCATTCGTACGTCAGAATACACCTCACCCGAAGGAGTTGAAGGCGAAAGCGCACAAGTTGCTCGGTCGTTCACCGGAGGGTTCAAATGTGCCACAAGAAAAACCGCCGACGACCAACGGACTTCCGTTGTCGCCAACGGAACCTTTACTACAGACAGTCGAAACAACAGAAGTACGTATTGAATTTTCCAGTAGAAATTTCATTTAAGCTAACGGGATTTGTAGCGTTTGTTTTTAAATAAAACGTTGATGTTTGACGTTTAAGTGCTTTTTGGAGTTTTTGAGCCTATCGAAAGTAGAAATGAGTAGTAAGTAAGTACACAGAAAAGGGGTGACCCGTTCGCGTTCCCGCGCTAAATTCACGTTACCCTTTTTCATTTTCCATTATGAATTTTCAAATTAAACGATTTCAAAAATAAGGATACTTAGGTAAAAAAATAATCCTTTTTAGTCAGTTACGATATAGATAATAAGCATTAAAGTTGAGGAGTGGGGGCACAACTATGTAGAAAATGTAAAGTGTGACGTCATGAGCATTTCAACTCAACATATCGCCGTTATTCATTGATTACACAAAAAATACGTGTTCAATTTTCTTCAAAAATGTATCTGACTATCGAAAAAGTTCATATCGAAAAACATTACTTATGTAGGTACCATTCTTGCAATAATTTGACAACACTGAAGTATCTTTTTTAACTTTATATTTCATGACCGGAATTTGGCTTTTGGTAGGATTTTTATCCAGTGTTTGCAGAATTTTGTCGCCTGGTAGAGATTGCTTGTTACTTTAGCAATAAGGCCGCCTTTTATGTTACTATATTCAATCATACATTCATACATACAATAAAAAATATTGTGCTATTCACCGTTGATTAGTTATCACACTCGTAAGCAGCGTTTATAAGTAAAAAATATGTAATGACTACTTAAGAAGTTAAGTAGTGTTAATTTATCAGATGCCAAGACGTTGATCAGTTGATTTTTATAAGTAATGTTGTAAAAGTTTAAAGTAGGTTTTGATAAGAGTGTCAAATGCCTTTCTTTTTATCAAAATTATTAATGAGTATATTTAAATATAACGTATAGATTATTTTTAAAAATGATTGTTTGATGACCATGGAAATGTGTTTAACCTCATTTGTAACGGATTTAGTCAAGTTCAACTTCATTCTAAACCTATAATAATATTCCTAGAATAGAACACTGTTTTAGTCTAACATCAACATGTATTTTACGATCAAACTCGGAAGCAAAAGAAAATAAACAATATAATTTATGGTTTAATGAATGTAGGCATGAAGCAATATGTTAAATCTTTAATTCTTTCTACTTTATACACCAGAGTCAACCGACCATTAAAGGACTTTATTAACATTCATGATGTGACGTCGTTATAACTTTTTTTTTTCTAGATTTAATTTTAGGAGTAATATAGATTATATTTTATACATTATGCTTGTTGAAATCGAATAAAATCTATGCTTTTCACGAATACCTTCAACTTATAATAACTTTATCAGAAACAGTTTATGTTATACCATATGACTTATATAATAATATATGAAGATAAATGCCTTATGTTTTTTTTAGCATTTTAAGTAGAAGAATTTTTTACGGGTACCTATAGTTCATATCCTAATATAAGCCATACCGCGTAACTAATCGAAGTTTATGCTTCAACCTTTATTTATTCCAGGCACACACAATCACATAAACACAATACGCGGTTACTTTAGGGTTAGTGCATATCCGATTGCGGAAAGTCAAAACTGAAAAATATGTGATATGACATTCAATTAAACGACGCATCTTCAGCCACATATACACCGACCCTTAATTGAACGTCAAGAGTAGGTTTTAAGACAGATGGTACAATTAAATTCTCAGATGAAATATCCACAAGATGGAGTACATTCAAGCAAAGCTCACTAACATAGTTTATCACGTTTTCACAAAAAGAAAATGTAATAAAGAGAGAGGTGTAGTGTACATACCTGGTAGGGTTTTCACTGTCTGACTGAGGCCAGAAAAAAATTGAAATAAAAATTACTTTTTAATGAATTATGACATTCTATTTAACTATATACTTATAGGTATCATTTCTATTTAGACAATCCAACAAACGCAAATACCTCACGAAGCAGTCAAGGAGGATGAAAGCGATACGCAAACGGCAGCAGATAGGGAATCTTCAGAAGGTGAAAATGAAGATAACGAAGACTCTGACGAGTTGGAGGTAAGATGATAATATATTATATGAGTACGAATATTTACTTATAATCGCGGACGCGGGAGGCTTACATTGAACCATGGAACTTTCAACACTAGAAATTAATAATTTTAATATGCACCAATTTAATATCCAAGAATCCACCTAACAATGGGGTCCGAAAACTGCAAAACTAATAAAATTAACAGTAGCAATGGATACTTTATAGAGCAAATTAAACATTTAACATTTACATTTGTAATATTTAGGCATCTTATCAAATATGTAGTTTTTGTTTCACTGTAGATTATGGGTAGTAGTTTTGTGTAGTAATGGTCAGACTAATAACTAACCTCAATTTGAATTTGATATTTCTATATTCTATTTGTATGAGAGAAATAGACGAAAAAAAGTCTAAACGTAACTTGGAAAGGTGATTTCATTTTACAACAATAGTAGTTATTATTAATAAAAAAACTCACATTACTTACGATTTTGACTATAACATATATTTAAAGTCATTATTTATATTTATAAAAAGTTAGATTGCCGTGAGACCCATTGTGGTCTTTAAATTAGAATGAGAAAACTAAGCAACTGGGTTATTAATTGAAGTAAATTGTTAAAAGAACTGAAAATTCACCTAGGAATCATGACCAAAATAATTGTGATGTTTGATATTATAGTTAGTAAAATGTATTATTTTTCTATAATTCATAATATATGGTAGGTGTATTGTAAACAGCTGTAAGTAAGATCACAAATAATGTTTTTATTTTCTACCACAAAACGAATCTCTTAGTGATTTATATTCAATACTAATTAACCATTGTTACTTATATGAACATAATTATAGTATGTATTAAATTACGCAACAAATATAATATTCACTTATATTTACATAAATATAAGTGAATATTATATTACATAAATATGTAATTACATATTACGTACATAAATATAACAATTATTGTAAACTACTTTTAAACACTTTATGGAATTTCTAGCTAATATGATATGAAAAGATATCGCTGTAGCTTGAATTTGTGCTAGGGTAAAAATATCGAAAGCAGATTCATACAGTAGGTCACGACTTAAACCGTGACTGATGTGCGTCGAACATTGTTATTTATTTTTACTAAACAATATTTTTTTAGTATACAATATTCTCAGCAAGTGGGCTTAGGCTTAAGTTAAGGTTGGTTGGACACATTTTTACGAGAGCCTTAAGACGCTTCACCCACTGTAAAGTTTGTTGCTATGATGTACCATAATACTATTTTACCATTGCGTTGAATTGTATGGAATCGCACGTAGTATTTGTTTACCCGTAATTTTTAAACGTAGGGTTCTGAACGCATATGATTTGTACGGCAAAACATAACCGCAACATTCATTAGCTAATAAATAAGAGCTCTCCTCATCTATTTTACGCTTTAATTTACTTAATGTTATTCATTGATACTATCGGTGTATCCATGCAACAATAGCAAACACGGTGCCTCTGCGGCTTGCGTCACAGTAAATTAATAGTTTTAGGGTTTTCATAAAGTAACACTACAACGACTAAAAGTAATCACGCGGATCTAGTATGAATTGGGCCGCTGCGGTTTCCTCTATACATTATCGTAATGGTATAGTATTAGTTTTAGTCAGTTGACTATGACGGCAATATGTTGCTTTATAAAAAGTAAGTTATATATAGGCAAATTTATTTACTTAAATACCCGTCACGAAAGTAAATTCTGCGTAGAAACATGAAATATAAAAAAAAATACTCATCTAAAATAAGGTAAGGTATTAAAATACTTATTCTAGAAACTTCTATTAAGGCTATTGTCTAATGACCTGTTATGTTTAACCTATAAACTAGACTCTAAAATTACCAGTATAATGCATTGGCGAGATGTACAAGTTTTTATTTATTAAAAAACTACTTATCAATACAAATTCTAAAAGACATCGTTACCTCTTTGAGGAAATATTAACGTACGTTAATACTAATCAGGCATTTCAGAGGGAATTCGTTGAGAAGCTTATATAATACAACTTTTAGGGTTCCGTACCCAAAGGGTAAAATGGGAATCCAATTAATAAGACTTCGTTGTCTGTATGTCTGTCTGTTACCAGGCTATATATCTTGAACCGTGAAAGTTAGTTGAATTCAATATTTTTTTAACAGACAGAAATGGTACAATTTTCACAGATGATGTATTTCTGTTGCCGCTTCAACAACACTAAAAGAGGGATTAAATAAATATTGAAATGGGCTCCCATACAACAAACGTGATCAAATTTTTGTGATCTTTTCCGGTACGGAACTCTTCGTGCGCGTGTCCGACTCGCACTTGACCGTTTTTTTAGAAATTTTTAAGACTTCAAAATACATTTAAAATTTGAACAATACCATTTTAGTACAATATTTTATAGCTTATAAGGGTTCTTCGACCGCACTGATTTTCTTTTTAATTTTGCCGTATTTGGGACCAACAACAATAACAAAATTAATGGTTTCATTGTGTTACCAGCAACTTTGTCCACAACGATTAAATTACACGTTCAATTTCGTGCCGGGTACAGCAGTAGTGATGTAGTTGTGGTGCGTGTGATTCCATCGTTTAACGCTGTTAGAACACCGACACATTCGCTTGCGAATCCGAAACATTTGCGAAACTATGCGAATAAACCTTTTGCGAAACAAAATATAGTGTGCGTATGTGTAACGTCGTTTTTCGCAATTGACTACTTAACCGTACGAACAACGACGCAGCTATTTCATCGAGCTAATAATAGAGACAAAGCACATGCGAAATATTGACAAGATTTCGCAAACGTTTCGCTTCGCATTAACATGCGATTGCGTCGGCGTCGTACTAACGGCGTAATGGTGATGGTAGCATGGTTCGCGTCGCGTCGCGTGGCGCAGCACGGTCGAGGAGCGCGGTGGCGGCGGCGGCGGCCGGTTGCACCGTCGCGATACACCTCACCATCTCAAGAACAAGCGCGTCAACCAGATCGACGCAGGCCGAGCGCGCGATCTCATTGCGCAGGTGCTGCATGCGCACGTGTTCACTTGACACTAGGGCTGCCAGATGGGAAGAGTAAAAGTATCTGAGCAAAATTTAACAAAATCGAAATAACTCGAGTCAAAAATCGATACATTCAACCTTAGCCTCACAAAAATATATATGATTAACAAATAAAGCTAATAGAATTAATCAGATATTTCTAAGTTGTTTTAGCCGTTACTGAGCGATTTATCGATTTAATGATTTTATAAATTATTTAACATTTAACGGGATTTGCTCTTTATCGGAACATTGGACAATCCAGACCAATTCCAACCATCTGGCAACCTTACTTGAAACGCTAATCGGAAACTATTAGGATTAGGCAATCTACTAGTACGAATTAATATGTCACCTGAAACCCTATTCTGTTACTCTGCAAAAGAAATTTGGCATTCCTATTTTTAAAATGCTGATACGATTTTAAGGAAACGCATTTTTCTATAATTTATGATGCAACGGACGTCTGACTTGACACTGTCTCTGATGCACGGATTATCTTAAAGATTATATGACTTTAGCAAAATCATAAGATCGATTCGAAAATCTGAGACCTGAGGAGGTGTTATGTAAAGTCGTACGAGTATTTCGAGTTCAATTCGCACTCTATGTTTATTTTCGTGCCAAAAAACAGATAATAATTCTTTTTTCGCTTTTAGAATAGAGATCTATCCTACATGGTTAATTTGATTTGCATAAGGCACGTATAAGTTTTCAATCTAGTAATTAAATACAGTTTATATGGTTCATTTAACATTTTTTTGTTCATTACATCTATAAATCAGTAATAGAAGATAATTGTGATCTAAACTCAGTAGTATAAATTGGTTGATTACTTATAAAGAATACATTTTCTAAATTCCTTATTTTGTCTCTCTTTTTATCCTTTTTTTTCCGATTAGTATTTCAACGCCTGAACACACACGTCTTTGTGTTTAGCATGCATTGTTGTTGTGATTTATATTTAACCGTTTACTAATATGGTATGCATGTTCAAACTATATTTTCATACTCTTACCACTGTTGCACTTATTGTTTACTTTTTAATTGCTTCACGAAGATCGTGAGGAACATTAAATAAAGAACTGTTTTGCAATAATATATTTAATAATTATTATAGCAAAAAATATGACTTTATTGTCACTATTTTAACAACTGCGCTAAAAACAGTGTCATTGAAAAGTAGAGTTGCCAATCATCCTGTTCTTTAAGGATTTCTTGGACTTTTTAAGTAGCGTCATTGTCTTTTTAAAGCGTTCTGCCAAAATCCTGTTTCTTTTTTTTATTATTCACACGCCGCTTTGTCTCCAATCGGATTATAATCAAGTCCACATCTCGCGCCAGTCGTTCATTCTTAATGAAATAAAAGACAGTTACAATTACTGCTGCTGTTATGTGTTCTGATTTTGAAAAAGTATTTGTATTCTATATCCTTGATTTTATATTTGGATGGCACCTCTAGTATAAAATTAAAATAAGAAAAAAAATGAAAAACTTCCTGCAACTGTATTATAAGAAGCACTGTACCATAAATAAGTGCGATTGTTCTAAAATCAGATAACTACATCTTAAAGGTCACTAAAAAAAATTACGAATCACATTCTTAGTGACTTTGATCTTATTTAACCTGTTTGATGTGTTCAACATGTTTAATTTTCTGATTCTTGTGTTTTTTATTTAACTATATTGTCAACAATGCTGAAAATAATAAGATTTTAGTTCTGTTTATAGATTTTTTTGTAAAGGGGCTTTCAAACAGGCAAAAATTTTCGGCAATTAGTCGGGCAAACACATTTCTGTGATCACCTAACTTAACATAAGTCGCCGGTAGTGCAGCCTCTAATTGCCCAAAACTATTGCCCGTTTAGCTCTTTTCATAAAATGATTTCATCCTATTTTACAGTTTCTAATATTGATATCAAATTATATACCTCTACATTCCAACACTCCAAGTGCATTTTGGAAAACATTATTTGGTGTGGATTGAGAAAAGCCCGTTTTATTGATATTGATAAATCGAAGACAATTATATCGATCCGAAAACAATTACTCCAATTCCAACCTGTAAATTGTGCAAGCAACTGGGGGTGATAACACCTTCTTCTAGAAAGTGTAATTGTATCAACTTTCACGGCTAAAGTTTAAATTGCTACCTTCAAAAAGACCCTACCAAGTCCTTATAAATAAAACGAGCTTTCTCCCGCTCTCTCAGACATCTATCTTCGTATCCGAACGTCAATTTATTTCCGGGATTATGTCCTATGAATGTTATTCTGACCAAAGTGAAGCTGTGAAGTCTCAGGCTTAATATATGTTTCTTTGTATTAAAATATTTAAAGATCATGTCGCTTCAGAATATTATTGCAGTTAATTTAAAGCCGCTACTTTAAAAATAAACGTACTTTTTATACCATTAATCAGTGAGTGTGCAAAGTGATTCGTAATTGATATAAAAGTTAAGACTAGGTTAATATTTATCCTATTAGAATCCTTACGAATAGTTTTCTTTATTAATCACATTGCTATTATTATATGGTTTCCTTTATACTAATACATATCCGTTCGAACTGACAGTAAAGTTCTTACGTTTCCGTAGACTCCGCTAATAAAATAAAGCATTAAACGTTCGTTTGATGGCAAACGTTGAACTGATATTGCGATATTTCCAAGAATCAAAAAGCTATTTGAACCCAAATATATAATTGAAAACAAAAATGACTTTTATATTTCTAAGCTGCCATGTCACTGTAAAGCGCTTAGCAAAGCAAAACTAAGTTTACACCAGCCGTTATCTATCTATAGAAGTAGATGATCTACCTTCCTATAATAATATTTCATATTTCTCTTGCGGCAGATAAGATCTTGGCTATTAATATCTGTTTCGTTTATTTTGATCTACCGATTCCAATTGTTATACGGCGATTAAGACAAGATTTTTAGTTAGTCAAATAAAAACAGTGATTACGATCACGCACCATTCATCACAATGGCATCTAAATTGTAACGTTAGGTACTACGATGCTTTGTGCGAAAGGGTAAAAGCTGACGGTGAGCTGAGTCGAAATTTCTTGTTCAATGGAGAATAGCAGAAACAATAGAGTCGTGAGATTGTTTCACATCGCACCTACAGGCTACGACCATATTATCTCGGAGCGGTCGACCGAGCGGATATTGGCACTTTTATAAGCTAATGAGTATTTAAAAAAAATATATCTTAATTGTGATTTATCATCATGTTTGCTCTGTTTCCTTCATGCATTCCGATAAGGAAAAAAGAGCGTGCAAAGTGGTAATAAATCCGCAAATCGCTCAATCTCTACGACCACGACCCAACCGTGGTAATTGTCGGAATACAGCGGGTGTTACGGGCTGATGCACGCGGGCCCTCGACCACAACGTTTGCCGTAGACCCACCGCGAAACTCGCAGAAATGAGTGCCTTACAACGCGCCGCTCGCAACAATGCTACATGTACCGCGATTAATCGATAAGTGATGTGCCGCTTTCTCAATACCAGTGCAGTGTTAAATAAATCGCCAATAAACACCAGCCCGGCTACCTACACGCTATCGGTACTTATTAAAATGAGGTGCTTGAAAGCGGCAGGAGGATGGCTAGCCCGGGTGAGATGCGTATACGAGATAAAAAGAGACATTCAACGAAAGATTTCAATTTAGATCCGCCTGTATTTAGTTTTGGCTTGTCTTGCTTCAGTATTGTGGCTTGATCATACCATTTCACTTAAATGTTATAACACGGAATTCATGTCAACTTCCTTACTTGCACTTCGATGTAGATCGAGATACGTTATATTATATAGTGGACATTATACGCTGTTTGTTAAATTTAAATTGCACGACGCCGACTTCCTTTCGACGGTGTTTCGGTATTTTGAAAGTCATTTTGTTTGCAGGCAATTAAAAAAAGAGAGCAACAAGAAGAACAGAAGACTGATGACGATGAAACCGTGGAGGACGTTCCCGATGGTGAGTTCAAATCTGTTATTGTTTTATTCGATAATGTTGTTGTATTTTTATTACATTAGAAAGTGTTTAGCGGTGAATGAACGCAGCCATAACGCCAGGTGACATCCGTAGTGCACGTTCTGGCTATGAGATAGTTGCCTGTTGCGACATTATTTTACACGGTCGTGACCACACTCGTCTTGCGATCATGAAATGTGAATCCACCGATGCCCGTCTGTTGCTCTCGCGTCACCATACACAAAAGCACAATTGCATTTATATTTTTATGAGGCCATTGCTACGTTACTTTCGGGTATTGTTTTGTCTGGTAAGCTCGATGGAAACCGTTATTGTTTCGGACTGCTAAAACATGAGTGACTGACACTGTAATATATTTTAACAATTCTCGGAAATATGCAAAACGACTACAAAAAATATGACAACCTACATGCACGATTTAGTTTACTTAAATATAATGTTTTATTAAACATTAATCTTTTTTATTTTGACGTAATTGAGGTATTTGTTTAACTACAATGACCTCATAGTAGTTTGTTTTCTGTAGTGAATTTTCAGTATTTACCTAATTATTATTAAAGTGAGATTGAAGCTGAACCCGCTTACTCTTATTGTTGCGATAGCGCATTAACACATTTGCGAAGGTTTATGGATATTTTAATCCATAAATTTCAGTTTTCTCCCTGCATGTTAGAGTGTAAGAAAATTTCACTGTTTTATAAATAACCTTCGTTACGAACGTCAATTCACTTGAATTTCTCAGGAAGTGAGAAAAATCTCACAAACGTTCTTAACTAGACTTAGGGGCATATAAAATCCAATAAAGTATACCACTGGATTTAAAAATTGGTAGACAAAATTATAAAATAAAAAAAATATTAAAAATTGAATAGGTGCTTCCCGCATAGGCATATACCAGTGTCGTAGGAAGTGCAAATATTTGAAGCAATAGCCGCGTTCACGGCACACAATGTCCGCTTCATATAAAATTGGTATCGCACTTATCAGCTTATCTCTCCGTACACGGCGTGCCATTTCGCTTTGTGTAGCGAAGCCCCGCAGTGTTACACCCACCTGTGTCGAGTTCGCTTATGATTCTATCACCCTGTTTAGTGAAATTTAATAATCGAGCGTTCACGTCGCGTGACACACTACATACCACCGACAGTAGTACACAGAATTCATGATCTGTGACCAAGCAGAAATATCTACGTAGATACTGACTCATAACCGATATGAACGTATTTTATTAGTATGAAAACGTATTGCACGGACGCTGTCCATGTTCCGTGCACATTTTGGAGACGAAGAAAGAAAATTTCATTTGCTGCTCGTTGTGTTAGTGACGAAATTTAGTGATGTGTTTATTGAAGAGAATGATAACAATGTGGTTGATAAAAGATGTTTAAAAGAGCGCGCACTACTCTTTAAAGTATTTGTAAAGTACCTAATCGTTAAAGTAAATCATTAGTTTTGTAATTATTGATGCTTGTTACAAACGTCGCTCATGTAGAACAAACGATTGAAGGTCATCTTATTATTGTTATGGTGTTCTTAATAACGTAGTACATGCTTCAACGACTATTCAGTGGTAATAACTACTAATACGAAAATTAGGATCTGCTTCATTTGTTCTAGAGCTTTATTGTATGTTAGATACCCTGCACTTAAGCCTGTACTTTCTCGGTTCTCTAACCATAATATATAGCCTTTCGTATTTGTTTATCGCTTCAGATTGTACCCGTCGATATACTTTCCCACACTATAGTACCTTTGATGTTGATGAAATTACGTTATAAATACTATTTCCATTTACTCACACAACTAAAAGCCTATCTATCATTCCCTAAATAGATAATCGCTACTCATTCATTAAAAAAGCAATTACCTACTTTTTCACACTCCATTGGATCACATCTTGACGAAACGTTTTAAAGTTACTCTGTGATACGCGATAAAATTCATGTAGAGATACGCATCCATGCTATCATCAAATCATACCTTGGGCATATCGAATTGGAAATCTACTGTGAGGTAGTATTTTTATCTTGATATTCCTTTTCAATACTATCATACCATTTTTGTCATACTCTGTTTGTCGTTTATTAGTCTGAACTACTATGGTTACTTTTAATTTATTCTGAAACATAACTGAACTGTCTTGTTTGTGTTAATAAGTTTGCTTAAGACGTATAATACTTTTTGTGTAAAATTATTAGCATTTTACATATATTAGTTATTACCAATGGAATTAAGAGCATTTATAACAGAAACTTTATATGTGTATTGTCTCGTTCAGCTACGAATATCCTTGGCCTAGTTGTCCTCAAAAACCCCGTCCTAAAGGCGTGTAAGGAATAAGAATTCGACGTAAACAATCGCGGATAAAATATACAATGTTATGACTAAGGCCGAACGACGCATTCAACTTTGGTCCTTAGAGAGTTCGTTCCTTATTTGTAAATGATAATGTTATTGAACTGTCCTCATTATCTTATCTTTGTTAATAATAATGATCCCACTGTGCCTGATGGTTATTTCTCAGTCGATGGAAGTACAGTGTATGTGACTATTGTTTAGTTCTGGATGTAAATTGTCGTTTATTTAGCGTTTGGTTCGAATTTTCCAGTTTTGTGTATTTTCTCTGCGTTTATACAACTTGGACCAATTATTTTGAGAATCAAAATTACTCAAACCTGGTAAATCGCGTGCTAAGGAGCTATTTGTTTAGTGACTTCGCCGATTATATCGTCTTGATTCTACCGTTTTGATTTTCTTCAATGTCAGCTTAACGTTAGTTCTAATCTTTACCCTATTTCATGAACTGTGATGTTATTTTGGATATTGACGTTCATTGTAATTGTAGAACTACTAAGTTTTTTGTATGCAAAACGCTTTATGAAACTTTCTTAATTTATAATCAACTATATATTTTAGTATCTTTACTTTTTTCTTCTTTTTCGTGTATGTTGTCTTCCTACAGTGATTGACACTGCCTTTGTCTAAGTCGTGTCGATGCTTTGACGAAGCTATTTGTACCTCAATTAACTCTTACGGCGTCTTGTTCCCAAGCTTGTGGTCATTTACTTATGCATCATCGTCCATTACTCAAACTATATGAAGAGCGTTGTAACGATCACTTTCTTTCGTGATACATTACTTTGTTGAATAATAGGTGTTATAAGTTGTAATTAATTTGTGATTATGTTCGTAGAGTTTCTAATTTACTTTTTAAATGTCAAAGTGTAATATTCTTAGTGTCTGCGGGTAATAGTTGCAATAGTAATACTGCATTAGAAATATTTGGTACGTGGTCGTGTGATTTGAAACAGTGAATAGTTTTACAGACAAAGTTAATCATGAAAGATAAAAGACTGCAATTGAAGTTAAGTGTTCGCGGAGATGGTCCATTAGTTCGAGATAGCACCAGGAGTAGTATCAGAAGTAATAGAAGTGTTGGAAGTAACTCTAGCGTAAACAGCTCAGGTTTGCCAGTAAGCGAAATATTTACTTCTGATCGATTTACTTCAATACCTCATAATACACCTTTCGATGTTAATACTAAATATCGGAGGAGGCCCATTCAGTATGGATATCCGGCACAGAGTTTGCCAGCATTAGATAATTACGAGCAAGCGCATTACAATCATCCTAGAGATCACGAAAGGAGCAACGTATATATTGATTATGGTGAATCTTCGAGATACGTGCTACGTCAACATTACGTACCAGTAATTTTGGAAGAGCCTCAGTATAGACCTATTTATCAAGAATCCCCGGGATATATGTACGCAACTTTACCACGTGCCCCTGCAAATTACGAACAATATAGAAATCCATCTGGTCCTGGCCACAACACTCTACCTTTAAGATCAAGCTTGAGACGCGTACGCATCAGTAACGAGCGACCTCTCGTACACGGATACGGTATGTTATTATAATATAATGTTGATATTTTCAAGATTTGTTTTATACGCTTCAAACAAGATAGTTTAGAGTCAAGTTAGTATTCAGAAGTTTTATCACAAGTCATTTAGGGTTCGTTTTAATAGGAAGGAGAAATCCATCTTGTAGAAAGTTACTTTGAATAGAAATCGATCTAGCCGTTAGGCACATCACTTCGTAGGTACCTCTTGTTCGATAAAATAAGGTTTACTGCTTATATGCACTTAATCCTTCCAAGAATAAGGCCATTGATTTTATAAAATTTACATAATATCGTCAAATAATTTGGAACAAGAATGTTTGTCACAGCACAATAATAAATTATTATGTTTTGTTACTTACCTTTTCAAAATATCATAACACTTTCATCCAATATTCGAGTTTAATTTGGAAATGCTCCCAAGCAAACTTTTTTTCCAGAAAATAAAAATAAATGAACAATTGAAATGTTTTACTTTGTATTAAGATAGTTTATTTCATTGAATAGTTCATTGAATAACAGCACTGTAGATATTATTTTATGAAATTCCAATGTCTTAATATGTAATATCGCTATCGCTGACCCGTGATAGACTTTATATCGTTTGTCTGCACAAACACGTATAATGTTAATGCGTGTGTGCGTAATTAGGCCGAGACATCATCCCTTAGGGAGGGACAACAATAGCTGATGCATGCACTGTCCCCGCGTTAACTGGTGCGCTCTAATGAACCCAGTCAATCTCACCTCGTCCATGGTCAGTTATTCGCGGGATTCTATCACATGATACACATTTACTTTGTTTAAAGAGGTCTTTTAAAATCTGCTGAAATGGCAATCACAAAATCAGCGGTGCGCGGTGTTATGTGCGCTATGATGGAGTTCACCTTCAAAGCAAGTAAGATTTTAGGAGAACGTTATTCGATACAGTAACTGTAAATATCTAAATGAAATAAATAATACCTATCGGAATATTATTTCACAAATAATTATTTCTAATATTAGTATTAAGTAAACTTAAGCACACTTTCTTTGTTAGTTATGTGCAAACATTTTTTGGTCTTCTGTTTTTTTCCAATAAAAAAAAGCTAAACTAGCGTCCAAAAATCGTGAGTCATATCTAAAATAAAATATCACTAAAACTTTATATGAATTGTTGAAAAACCGCTATATTTGACCCGTTGATAATTCTGAATGGTGAAGTCATAATTTCGGTATGTGCATAAATATTTAGTAAACATATATGTATATGGCAGATATGTATATTTTTTGTTTTTAGTTACGAAAGTGAAAATGGAAGTAATTGAATGGTTTCCGTTATTAAATTTTGTTAGCGTCAAAAATCACCGTTTACTCGTTTTAATAACATACACAGTGTTATTAATAAACAAGGTTTGGCGTCGGAGTAAATTTACGCTAAAATTGCAATTTTAGTATTAGTCCAAATTCATATTATATAAAGAATAAGCAAACCTTCTAGGAGGGAATATTAAAATCAAAATCATAATCGTTTCTTTAGTTTAGGCTTTTACAGAGCACTTGTGAAAGTCGAAAACTACGCCGTCGGTTCGCAAAACTACGGCGGGAGACCTTGTACTGAGAAGAACCGGCAAGAAACTCAGCAAGGAGTGTTTTTTTCTCCCTGTTTTATTTATTACACACAGAGAAGTTTTATTGAAAAGTGATTTCATTAGAATATGGAAGTCACTTTCCATTACAATATTAGAAAGTTAAATACAATAAAGTTAAAATATCTAACACCATGCCTTTTTGTCATTAAGATATTCCTTAACGGTATAATATCCTTTACTTTGAAACCAATTTTTAAAATGATTTATTGGCAATTCTAATACATCACTGGGGATCGTGTTAAAGTACTGTATACCTTGACCCATGAAAGAACCGAATACCTTCTGTAACCTGTAAGAAGGCATTACTAGCTTGTTTTTATTTCTAGTGTTAAGTTTGCGTACATCACTATTCTTGGTATACAGATTAATATTGTTCCGGACAAAAAGTATACAACTATATATTAATTGATAAGCAACCGTTAATATTGCAGTTTCTTTAAATTACTCCCGTACTAGGTTAACCTTTGGTAAGTCTATGTTTAATAATAAAATTTTTGACTAATACTAATGTGTCAGTCTCAGCGTAAACCTTGTATATTTTTATAATCATCAATTGGAGTCAGTTTTAATGTTGTTTCATAATAATGAGTATAACTGTAACTACATATGTTTTTCACTTTTTATAATTATTTCGTGGAAAATGTTACTTAAAATTTGATTAAAATAAAAGTGAAATATTTAAATTTTTTCCTATGATGAATTTTATTCCAAGAAAAGAACATAGTGAATTTTGAAAAGCGTTATTACGTTGATTTTATTTTATTTTTAGTTTGTCACATCTGTAATGGGTACAGGTGACCATAATATACTTGATTGCAATTAAATTTAGTAAAAAAAAATTAACGATATTAGAAATTGTTGAAATCACATTGATGTCTGATTTTAAGGATGTGTATTTAATATGTTAATTTTTTTTTTTTTTTTTTTAAATTAGAACTAGGGCCGTTCTGCTTATAATAAACAAATATAATTTGGTTGACTGACCATATTTTTCGTATCACAAAAATTCGGCATATTCGTTAGCTAGATAAATAATACCCGAACGAAAAATATACATTTATGAATATTATTTCTGACAATAGTACTTATACGACTGATATTTACGTAACGTAATAATAGGGCATATTGACCTTTTAAATCTTGGTAACTATAAGGTACATTCTGATTTTATTTTATTATTATAGCTAGAATAATAAATAAAGAACCGAACCGACATGCCTATTAATATGTGCAACCACGGCATTTGAAAGTTCTCTCTCGACCTTTACGTTCTTTATTTGTAAGTTTATTTTGATACAAAGTTATATAAGCGGGTACAATAAGAGCTAAATGTAACAAAAGGCCGGCAAATAATAATCTACTTCATTTACGTTGTATAATTCTCTGTATCAGATAGAAAGTCCAACAAGAGCAATATTCGTGGAGGTTATTTAACCTGAACGGATAACAAATAACGGATGAGCTTTCGTTGCTAGGTAGTGGTAGGTGCACGGAGCACGGCAGGGTTGGGCGTGCGACGGAGTTCGTGCACCGATGCCCGATAGAAAAGGAGACGAGCACGATTGACACTAGTGAACTCGAGCTATTCTCAAAATAACATTCAGTTTGTGACTGGAATGAGCACATCGACACCACGTATTTAACCGCCGCGAAAAAAAATATATTACGAAATTGTAAAATAACTGAGATTTATTTATCAGAATGACTACAATTAACATTTAATCATTATTCACTTGAGACTACGATTGAGTAATAAAAACCGTTATTTATAGCGTTAGGGATCTGTCAGTCATGAACATAAGAGTAAATTACTAGGTTTTACTTTCGAAACGCGATAAATTAATGTCATAGATTGTAATTTGGGAGATGTTATTACAATGTTACCGACAAAACACCTTTCTCTATATTGTAATTATTGCTGGTAGTGTACTCACGTTTTTCTTGTATGTTATCAATCATCGGAATATTTTTTTATGGTTTATTAAAACTTTGTGAAAACATCCTTGTTACATTCTACTAACTTTACTAACCTTATGAACTTACCGATTGAAACATTGTTATTGCTGATCCATTTCTCTGGCATTCGTATTCAGTCCCTTTTGGTCCAGATGTTATCTCTCGTGCGCGTTATATATCAGTTTCACTGATTGCTTATCTCCGACAAGCAATCTGAATATATTCGCCGTTAGCTCGCCTTTGTTGCCGGTCTAGCCTTCTCTAATTCCATCTCTCTGAATCAATCTTGGCGTAATAATCCTAGGGCGTATGTCGAGTTTCTCTCATTCTGTCGTGAGAGCCTACCCATTCTCACCGCAGCCACCATGTTAATAGACAATCAAGCGGGCGCAGGAAGCTGTGATCTGCGGTTTACATCCGTGCTGTGGGCGAACCTCTCGAAAGTGAACCTGTGAAATGAGCTATTGAAGCGCATCGACAACATGATACCCTGCGAACGCGATATCTATTTAATTTATTATGATTTACACCTATATCTTACTGCTATCAAAGCGAGTCGAGGAAAACGTTAATTTACTAGGGCGCTAAAGACATAAGCGCACGCGAGAATCGAATTCATTAAAGAAGGTGTTTTAAACAAAACCGTGCTCTGATCGAACGTGATTAAAATTCGTAATAAATTTTGTTTATGTAGAGGCTTTTATGTGTTTTCCACCTACGGAATTGGCATAGAATTCGCCAACTGCATATCGGTACCGTTAGTCGAATAATGTTGGTGCGTTATGGAAATTGGGCTCTTCGAGATCAAGTTTTATGTGTCAATGTGTTTCTCGCCCGATATTTATATCCACCTATTGAACGTAGCGTGCCGTATCTAATTGGCATCCTTGCATATATTAACTGGCACCCTGCGAGCATACCTTGCATACGGAGCACAATATTTAGATCACTAGTTGAACTGCAAGTCGAAAGCTGAAACTGCTGCAGGTCCTGCTTATTAGTCCACTTTAAACCGAAAGCCGTATCCAGATAAACTTGAGTTTCTAATTTTCTCTGACTAAATTACATCGCTAAAGCTGTTATCTGTTTGAGAACACTTTGTGCATTTAAATTAGATATAATTACTCAGAGATATTTATTTGCTATTGAACCAAAAGTTTGTAAGTAATATAAAGAATTCCTTTCTTATTTACTTTTCCGCAGAGATGAACATTCACGAGTAGAGAGTTAGAAATGCTTTAAATTCATTTATACTCCGTATCGTATACTAATTGGAATAACGTTTTTAAATAATGATTTGACAGCTAAAATCTAATGAACATTATCTCCTCCTATTGATTTCAATCAAATAATCGAAAGTTTTCTCGTAACGGTAGAGTTTATAGCGATCTGGCGATTGAGATAATGGGTAGTAACATGAGGGGTAAAAATAAAAGGAGTCGGTATGCGCCAGGTTGTGACTTTCTATTTTTATACAAGAGGAGAGGTCGCGGGTGCGGGCGGGCGCCGGCGCTACAGCCTCCGAGGCTTCGCATCTCGCGGGTTGCGCGCGCGCACATTCCGTCATCGCATGCGCCCCGGGGAGCGCGCACGCTCGCGTATCACTAGTTTTCGAAGTGCACACTTGTTTGTTTTGATCAAACACCCCTGTTATTTACAAAAAGAGGTAGTTGTTGAATAGTTTTAACCCAAACAAAAAATAATCAACCTCTTTCAATTAGACAATGACCTCCATGGAATGCGTTAGGGTGAATTGGCGACTCGTGCTCTATGTTGATTGATGTTCGATATTAATCAATAGCATTGTATTTGAAAGCCGATAACCTTATCTCTGTGTCCTATCTTGAGCAGGAAGTTAAAAGCACTAACTCCCTTTTAGAAACGAGGAAATGGGTGTATTGAGGAGAAAAAAGCGTGAGTCAATTCATTATTATATTCGTATTTTCTAACAATATTTTTCATTGTCTATTGAGTTATTAAACCATTAATATTTATATTAATGTCTAACAAACGTTTTACTGTTCTATCATTAGTATAATTTAAGAGCATTTATTGCGCATTCATTATTTTTTATAGTAAAAAGTTATAATATGCATTATTCAACTATGTTGTACAATACATTATGGTTTAATGTATATTGTCCAGTTGAAATATCTTTCTTTCTATAATCTTATTATGCATTTATCGCTTCTATTATGTCAATGTAATTATGTTAGTCATAAATATTAAAGACTGCATATAATAGGTTCATTGGAACTCAATAAATAATTCTATCGATGTAATTAGAATGTGTTCAAATATAAAAAATAACGATGTTTTGATTGACAGCATACAAAGATACTTAATTACCTGACAAGTTAATCTAAATTGTTACGAGTTAATTACTTATCTAGATAGGAAATTGACTTGGAACGGATATCGTGATCTGCAATGATTGTCAACGATTGCGATGTCTAGTCCTACGGATTGCATCTTGAGGAAATTATGTCTATCACAAATATTGGATTTGTCCACTCTAATAAAATTGAATTCGTAGTCCAATCATAATTTAAATTAAATTCACTTGTCTCTCGATGGTTCGTAATGTGAAGCAACTTCTTGTTTGATTTGCTTAATTCTATTTACTTTCACAGTTAGCTCTGAATTTTTGGAGAAAAAGTGGATTAGAATTTTTCGGCTCAGTAATACTTGAGAAATCTCTTTGTAGTTACTGAAAGGTTTATAAAGTGACACTGATTATAACTTAATATATTGTACTTTCTCTTATACAGCAACTAAAGTACTACAAATTATATCATTTGACTACCTATGTTATCCAAATTACTAAGTAAATGTCACTTAAATTATTTTCATACTAAATTCCCCCCTCTCTACATTTTTTTAATCATGTGTAATATTTTATACCTATGTTTCTGAAATAAAGTGGTTAGCAAGTTAATAATGAAAAGAATAAATAAATAAAAAAACAAGGAGCCTGAAAGCAACAGTAATTTTACGTATTAAAATAAATAAATAAAAACTTTTTTGACCTAGAGGAATCAGTATATACCTATTTTTATGGAGAGTTTTGATTTATAGTTCTGAAAAGCTATTTAATATGAAAATTAAATGAGTACCTATGAAAGTAAAACGTCTCATTTTCAATGAAATCATTTTTCGATAGTTGTTTAAATCTAGAAACTTGAATATTAATAGTAATTGAAATGTTGTTTGTTGTTTGTAAAAGGTAGAGTTTTATTTTGCTTCGTCACTTTTGTTTAATTATATCAACTCAATATTTTTCACACGTACCACATCCGCATATTTTTCTACTCAATTACATTCATCTTTAAAAAATGTCTGTACAACACTATGTACGATATTTAAAAAATGATTGACTGAATAATATTCGAAACGCGAAAACAAACTTTGCTTTATTATTACAGAAAATCATGAATTTTCGATAGACATATTATTGCCTACCGTTCTGTAGAATTTTCGCTGTGTGTTACTAATACGGGCACAACTAAAATCTGTTTATATCGTTTTCTACTTTGTTCAATAGATCGTAAGTAATATGTTTTATGTGGAGAATGAACATATTCGTTTTGAAGCAATAACAGTAAATATCTGTATGTAAAGAGTATGCGGTCATCGTTTACATATTTGAATGAGCACGCGTTAAGGCCACGGACACACGGTTCGGTTGTGCTACCGTTTATGACCTTGCGTTTTAGGACAATGATATTTCTAATATTTTTTTTTTGTTCAACTTACTTAACGAAAAAACTGTTTCAAACGTATAACTTGTCTTCAGCCGTGGTCTAATATATACGAAATAATTGATAAGATAAAATATTATAAATAAATTTTTCGTTTTCGTACAAACAGAATGATACAAGTGCTTAGCAAGTTAATAATAAATACAATCAATAAATAAAAAATAAGGAGCCTGAAAAGTAACAGTAATTTTCCATATTTCAGAAAAAGGTAGGTAAATACTTTTTTTTGACCTAGAGGAAATCGATATATATTTTTACGCAGTTTGATTTTTTAGTTCTGAAAAGCAATTTAAAATGAAAATTAAATGAGTATGAAAGTAAAATGTCCCGTTTTCAATCAAATAATTTCATAGTCATTCGAATCTCGAAACTTGAATATTAATTTTAATTAAAAAGTCATTTGTTGTTTTTAAATGGTAGAATTTTATTTTGCTTCGTTTTACTTTTTTTTACAACTCAATATTTTTCATACGTACCACATACGCATATTTTTCTACTTGAGTACATTATAATTTTTTTATCGTCGAAGCATTCATCATCTTTAATAATTATACCGTAAAAAGTTTTCAATCGTTAATATAACTTGTCCTTTTTAATGATTCTTATTTCTTTTTTTATTAGTATGTCCTCCAATATAGCCTTCGTCTTATGTAATATTGTTTACCTTTAAACTGCGTAGTATCATTGATGGAAGGTTAAGCAAAATTCCATTTATATGGTACCTATTAGGGCCATCATAATATCAAATTTGAAATGACAATTAAGTCATCATTTAGAAATAAATCACCTTGGATATGTTTTGCTGTTTGTTATGTAATTAAAGAATAAAGATATCATATCATCGATTTAATCACCAGCCATGATTATTTATACTAAACAGTATGAATAAATAACTTGGTAAAGTTATGATCAAGTACCTAGTGGTAAACTAAGTAATTAGTATTTAACAACAACGTTGTATATTGAACATTTTCTTGTTAAAACTGAATTAATTATGCAGCGAGAATACAAGTTAATTAAAAGCCAAAGGTGAGGAGATGCTTATGAAGATATACCCATCGCAAACTAAAAACATAATGTTCATAGTTAAGTTTTATGACATCGATGTATTCACGCATACATAGTTCATTACGTTACTTTGTCTATGATATAGACAATTGTAACGTAATATACTATGTTTGCTACATATGACGCACGTATTGGACATTAGGATGTGTGGAACAGTACGTTTTGTAGATTTACCAGTGAAACTGTCTCGAGGCCACGCCGGAGTAGGGTTGCCAACCGTATTCTGAAATAGTGTTTTGTAGTGTATGTTATGTAGTCATACTCTATAATATGTAACACTAATAGTGGACGGTAAAATACTTTTATACATTATACTAGTGCTGTATACAATATTTATTATACTAGTGCTGTATACAATATTTATTATACTAGTGCCAGTCACTATGCGTGAAGTGATATTATTGTAACAAAAAAGTACATATTCAGTGCCTAAAAATAATATTTTGAATGTTAAATAAATGTCAATCTTTTTTATAAGTTCGTACTCTTTATATTTTTAATAAAAATCGGCAACCCTAGTAGTGAGCACACAATGTTTACGTTACTATGGTAAATATTCACCATTTTACACCCATTATCTGTTCCCGGCCATCTGTCATTAATTCTGATTGCCCCTCTTAATTCAACTTTAACGGACCGCCTCCCGCTTTTACTACACAGCAATTTCTTACATTGCTACTGCATTTCCCTTATTAGATAAATTGCCATGGCTCGTGTTGACCTCATAATGCTGCCTGTAATTTTATCTTTGTTACACATGTAATCTTCCGCAAGAGCGATAATATTTTTGATCTATTTCGTAAATATCTCCGTTGAACCGATTTCACCTGTCCGTTACAATAGTAATGGATGTACAAATCTTTAGTTACTTCAAAGCAGCTTTTTAAGATAAAATAAGACTACTATTGGAGTCACGATGCCCAGTGTAAACTATCACGACTCCGAGCTACAATAGTAACGTTGTTATTCTATTAAGGTTACCCGGGGGTGAAAGTATCGCGTCTGATTGCCCATTGTACACACAGGACAAACTGCGCCGTCCTGGACCATGATTTCACAGCAGCTCATTCATTCGTCTTGACATGTTGATTGTCGTGCGAAAGCACCAAGCAGCCACACGATCATTTGTTATTCAATACACCACTGTTTGCTTTGTTGATCAGAGAAATGCTGTTGCATTCGAAATAGAAACGCATCATTAATTAATGTCGCCACGTTGATTGTTTATTATTTATCTGCGCTATATCTAAGACGCGGCTTTGGTCTAACCGCCAAGTCTAATACAAAATTTCTAAATTCACTGTCGGGAAGATCACGAGCTTTAAAATTACGGGCCAAATAGATTGCGAAATAATCTATTACTAAAGTTACATGTTCGAGAAAGTCAAACGGTGTCTCTTATTTCACGAATGTTACTCTATCACGTTAGGTCGTGACAATGTCGTTTCGCATTCATCGTGATAGTTCGTTATTACAGCGATGACCTTGTCAATGTTATGTGCATTATCTACTGCATCCTAGCATCGATGCTCATGTGTAGTTATTAAGGTCAGTATTTGTCGTTGTCGGTCCTTTACGCCTACGCCCGTTAGATGAGGACGGGACCTTGCTTAATTCACTATCCAACTCAAGATGTTTAGTCTTCATTAAAATGGTAGTCATTGCCGCGTTTAATTGCGCGCCACTTGATGTTCTGCGTATCTTGGAGATATTTTTCTCATGATTACAATAATCTTGTACTATAATTTCTAACAATTACGGTAATCTTAAAATCGTGTAAAAATGTTACTTTAATCATTCATTTGTTTGTTTCACACCTGCATATACGTTGTTTTCTTAACATGGTAAATGTACTGATAATAATACAAGGTTACACCTAGTTTGTGACCTTAGACTTGTTAGCGATGACGTATGATAGTTGCGTAAATGATCAGTGTTCCGAAACAGTGCATTACTTATAACCAATCAATCATATACGAGTACTAGAACAACCCACCTCGGATACGAATGTGTATATATTATTTTGTTTTTACACTAAAGTACTCGTACATATGATTATTTAATAAGAATACTAACATATTTAGGTTTAATAAATGACCGTATCTCTCAGAATGTACATTGTTCCCCAGAATAACTTGCATGGGTGCAACGGGTAGGCCAACCGCGTTTGACTAGATTCGGCTGGCTCGGCGGTTAGGAGAGCCCCTAACTATTCGGCTATCTAGTGCGCGGTCAATCAAGTTTCCTTCAGTTAAAAAAGGATGTACTAACAAACATTAATCACCTCAATAATTAATCGTCATTTGTCGTATGTAATTGAGTACATTCTTTTAAAATTTAATAGGTATCCGCTGCAGAAACAGAGGCTTTATAAGAATTCGTTTTGGTAATGTTTGAAAATAAAATGAAAATAAAGACAGAACATAGTAACAGGACCCACAATTAACGTACAAGTTTTTAAGATAAATACAACCTGTTCATTATTTCTGTTTGGTACAAAGAGTTAGTGACGGAAGACGACATGTTTTTTGTTATAAGAGAATTTTGTGAATGGAAAAGTTTTTAAGATTTTCACTTCGCTGTTTGTATATTTTAGGTATTTTGATATTATTCTGTGTATTTTATATATATTCTACTGAAAATAATCTAACTTCGTTATCTGTCGACTTCAGATAATGTACAGTATGCAATGTTAAAAATGTGCGGTATTTGACTTCAACTTGATAATACATTCCATTCGCGATAATAACATAGTATGCAAGTATAAAAGTTAAATTTTGAGAAAATGATTTTATAATAAAATGTCTCCTTTGTAAACAAGTAGATGTACAGTTTAATAGACATTTTCTTTGTAGAATGTTTTTGCTCGTTTTAAATACGAAAATACAAATAATGTTGTAACTATATCATCAATGTTGTAACTATATCAACATGCTCATCTATGGAATTTCGATAGCAGTTTCTTGAATTGATTCTTTCCAAACAAAAAAATCGGCCAACGTTTGGCTTTGTTACTGAAAAATAAACATAGACGCACAAATTTCCTGTTTATCCCCCGACTCTCCTCTTTTGAATCCCGCCATAGATTTATTGGTTTATCAATTGTTAATAATCTACTTTTACACGTCATTGATTACAATAGGTCATGCATAAAGCAGTTCGTGAGATTCAGTATTTAAAGGACTTCCATGTCAATAAACTTGGGATTCTCTCGTCCCGTCAGTCCTTTGAATTTCAATTAGTTGGGCGTGACGTATTTTATATAGAATCTCGAATACGATTTGAGATCCGGCTATTCTCATTGCAATGTCTGTTAGAAGTATTGTAATAAAAAGAAGTAAAGTTAGAAGTAATGACCATACAAATATTGAAATTGCAAAGGTTTATCAAGTTTTATGTATAATGTACAATGAAGAATGTTAACAATTTTTTTTTATTAGCACTCCATATTCTCTGTCAAAAATAAAAAATACTAGTGAAAGAATTACTTCGATACGATAATTAGTTTCCGATTTAGAAGTAAAACAAGTTGTAACCGCACGACGCGGGCTGTCGGTGACGGTGTGACGTCATTGCACAACACGCTCAGTCTGGCTCACTTAGTCCGCTCGCAGTCGCGCGCCCGTGCCGTCGAAATTTTACCTAAATACTTTTAAAAATGTCCAATCCAAATACTAGGAAATCATGTGTTGTGCCTAAATGTAAAAATACAACTACTAATTCGCCGGGAAAGTTGTTTTTATAGACATCTTTATGATAAATAGACATCTTTTCAACCTCTTTTTTTTTCACATATAAAATGTGAAAGAGAACACTGTATTTGAAGCTCTCTAAGTTTTAATGCTACTTTGTCAAAAAAAAATTTCATTCTGACCAGCTAAATGAAGTGTTATACCACTTGTGCCAAAATCTTTAGCTTTAATCATTTTCAGTGTGGCACCAACACCTGAGAGCTTAGATTTTTTTCAATTTCGACGTAGCCACATTAAAAATGCTACAGTATGTTTACAGCCACCTCTGCTGGCGGCACAATCTTCGCAGTTTACATTTAATACTTCTTGATCCTTTTCATTGCATTCTAAACTGCAATGATAAGGTGTGGTACGTACGCGGTGTTCTGGCGTGATTCTACATTTAACCGTACATACATACATCACCTACTCTTTTAACTTGAACATAACCAATAGCATCATTGCCATAGCTGTTTCTTGCCGATCTGAAATAAGTTTCAAATAAAAATAAATAGCCTTAAGTATTTTGTTAGTAAAAAAATACTAATAAATAAATAAGGTTTAGTACATCTGTTCAAACTTCTATATTTGCAACAAAAAAATAATTTAATAAAATGGCCTTAAGTATTTTGTTAGTAAAAAATACTAATAAATAAAAAAGGTTTAGTACATCTGTTCAAACTTTTATATTTGCAACAAAAAAATAATTTAATAAAATGGCCTTACGTATTTTGTTAGTAAAAAAAAATACAAATAAAAAAAGGTTTAGAACATCTGTAACGTTTAACCCACAACATCTACATCCTAGGTACCTATCCTACTTCCTACTTATATTATAAATGCGAAAGTTTGTGTGGGTGTTTGTTTGTTATCTTTCACGCAAAAACTACTGAACAGATCTGGACGAAGTCTGTAATAATAACACATAGGCTACTTTTAATCCTGGGAAAATGTACAGCTCCCGAGGGAATCGTGGGCGAAGCTGCTGGCGGAAGCTAGTTTGCAATAAATCAATGTATGTATTTATTTAAATTTACTAAGAGCGGTACCTATATATACATACGTACCTACCTATAGCTACAAAACTATAATACATATTTGTCTTTAACGTAAAAATTTAATGGTAGGTAGGTACTTCTAATATTTGAGTTGCATTCTTCAATTACGATATTAGTTGCGTATTTTGTTTTGATAAAACAATTTAGAACAGATAAACTATTAAGCATCAATAGTAGCAAGGAAAGTTTACTTACCTACGCATTTTTATTCCTCGCATTTCGGCGGCAACGAAATTATTATTTGTTAATAAATAATGCGCAACTTTTATTCAGATTAAGATTATCCGATTGCCCTTTTTCGAATCCTTTGTCTATTTTATAAATCGAATAATATTTAATATTATTAGACTATAAACTATAAACTAATACACGGGCGAAAACACAACAAAATACTGCGCAAGCTATTATATCTACTATCACCGCTGGCGACTTGATACTAAGCGGGGCGCGGCGCGTTGTGACATGACGTCACAAGCGGTCACGTGGCTGTTAGCGGGATTCGATATTTTTCGAAACTTTGAATGCATATAAAATCAAAATTACTAGGTATTTTTGACTACAACAAAAACTAGTGTATTTGTATACATAAGGGCTTTATTGAGAAAGTTTCAAGCGATTTGGCATACCTAGTAACATTCTTCATTACTCTAAGTTTTATTAAAATAAAATACAACTCCTTTTAAAAATTTTATGTCTTTGTACTCTATCACATGGTTCATTCTTTCAACTGTAGAGATGAATGGGCGTAAAAAACTCCACGATATTAAGAAATTTAATTTTCAATGATTTAAATTGATCATTCTTGTACTATAATAGAAACTGTTCATAACCTTCTACTATATCCATTAATATTACCTGCAGTATTATGCTGCTTTTATTTTTAAATCACTATTAAGTTTATGTTTTATGTGCAATTAGTCCTAATAATCTTTTTTAAATGTTATACAACTCCTCTAAAAATTATATATCTTTGTTCGATGTCGCGTGGTTCAAGAATTCAATTGTAGAGATGAATGGGCCTAATAAACTTCAAGATATTTAATAGGTTTTCTCAGTCGTATATCAGCAGACAAGTTTTGTATAAATCTTCAGTTTAATGTATGTCAATCAAGATTTATGATTCTTGTTAACCGTAATATTTGTTATAAAGTAACTCTAAACGCTGTCGTTTTTATGTTCACAACATGGCCATACTATTATTTATCTATTATTATTCTATATATAGTCTTATAAAGAGAAGAAAAGATTTGATTGTTTGTTTGCAACGAACAGGCTCCGAAACTACTAGATTGATTTTAAAAAATTCTTTCCCTAACGGGAAATTACATAACATGCGGTGAACATAAGCTATATTTTAACCTGAAATATAGCTAATAAAGTTTGTATAGGGACTTGAAATGTTATCATAGTAACCATTATTTACTATTAAATGTGTCATTAGAATTATATCCTTGACTTTATATGAATCGATATTCAAAAAGCAGTTCCCTAGGAATCACGCGGGCGAAGCCGCTGGCGAAAAGCTAGTTATACATATTTTTAATCAGACAAGTCCTATTAGTAACAGAGTCCTATTAGTATTTGCTTTTTTTGCTGAAAATGTATGTTAATTGACAGGTGAATCCGTGTCGGATCGCGCTGAGAGCGAAGTGCGAGTGGTGAACGACCAGAGATGCATAGAAGTACGGATCGCTCGGGCTGCTGGTGGTTTAGGGTTGAGCATTGCAGGTGGGCGCGGCTCTACGCCGTACATTGGCGATGATGATGGCATCTTTATATCAAGGGTTACGCCTGGAGGGCCAGCATATAATGCAGGACTTAGGGTGAGTAACTAAATCTTTACTATTATTAAAAAGACAAATTTAGTACCTGAATTCAGTCCAGTTATGATTGGACTGTCACTGGACCCATACGTAGCCTGTCTGTGGACAGGGATTTACCATGTGAAGTAGCTTAGTTTTAGACACTTAATTGCCTCGAGCGAGGTAGTAAACTAATTAGATCCGGACGGGAAATATCACGCGAGACTGCTCAGTCCAGTTTGTGAATCTAATTATTATTAACTATACCCATTATCTTGGAATAAAGAAGCCATACAGCTGCCTCTAAGTGAAAATATAACTCTGTTAAAAGATAGGTTTGATCGCGGTAACTCATCAGTTTCTCTTCACTCGCATACGTATAACAGACCATAAGACTTAATACAAATTCTGTATCATTTATTTTGTGTTTGCTGTTATAAGCACTTATGAAAGTTAGCTTTATCATCGGTTCTCATATCTACCGCAAGAGACCTTGTTCTAACAAGAAACGGCAAAAACTCAGTAAGGGTTTGCTGTGCAGCTGACTGATACGTATGTAACACTAAACCAATAGGATACTGCGATCTTCTCGTATTCGTCACATATCCTTTGTGGTTATGATATTCATCTGTCCTGTAGTTAATGTTTTCATCTATTGGTTATTATTTATTTTGCTTAGAACTACATACATCACATTTTTCAATATAAGTATCAGAGCTACATTGACTTGTATATATTGTCGGTTGAAGAATAAAACACAACTTCCGACATCGATGCACCAATCGCCACAATTGCTGCAATCGTATAATGTTCGAATGTTCATAAAAGGATTTCCTTATACAGAAAAGTATACAAGTGACAGGGAAACGTCGATCAAAACCATCTGTTCAGCTTTCTTAACAGTCTGTCATATTCACAGACTGCTATATCCCAGACCGTCATGATTTATATTAATGTTTAATGTTAAATAATTCTCAGTTTGTACCACTGAATATTTAAATTAGACTTCTATAATGTTATGTGTTTTACGTATAAAGTTTGAGGTGGTTACCAACTACGTGCAAAATAGCGTGATGGATATTTTTCGTTTCGCGGTCTGTAAATTATGATAATTATTTTCAGGTGGGCGACAAGGTACTCTCCGTGAACGGAACATCAGTTGTGGAAGTCGATCATTATTATGCAGTTGAGGTTCTGAAGGCCAGCGGTCCTACACTCACGTTGATTGTCACCAGAGATTCTCCTAACTCCACTAGGTAAATTTATTTTATTACCACTTTCTTATATTAAAGAAAATTTTCAAATTATATTTTACGATGGTATCATTATCCTTTTAAAATTTCCACTCCTGTGGCATAGGTAGGGTTGTTAACCGTACTCTAGAGTATTGTCCTCTACCCTGTAAGCTATAAAATAACATTAATCGAGGACCCTAAAATACATATATGATGCAAACCTATTTATCTTAACCTATAAACACCAAAAACTCTGAGAAAAAAAGTAAAATACCATTTTAAAAATGTTAAATAAATTATACTCTTTTTTATAAGTCGGTAATCTTTATTTACCTTCAAGTATGTGAATACGAACAGGTCATAATAACTTAAATTGCCTTTCAAAGTATGAAGGAGTTCGAAATAGTAAAATTTTGGTCATCCATCCCATGACCGAACTTTGCAAAAGTTGCTTAACATCTGGTTGTTAACTGGCAATTGTAGTTAATTCAAGTTTTAGTAACTTCATTTATTTAATTTTTACATATAAAATTATATATAACATATAATTATGTCGTGTAATTAGTCCTCTTTACTCACAGAACTCACAGCCGTGCACCAAGTGGAGCGAGCCACCATTCTGTGTCAAGCACAACTGACACGGTATCTACTTTAGAAAACGGACAGGTATTAGACATGTTCTTACATACTAGCTTAATGGATAGTAAGAAATAATTGTCACAGAAATTAAATTCTAGACATGAAACGACTTAATTAGTCATATTGTCTATTTTTTTATATATAATGCCTTAAGATTTTTTAATCTTTTTTTTATTTATTTCTAATTAGAAAGAGCAATTTTATCCAATAATACATCATTGCTGTATATTTGGATATAAGAAAGAAGGGAGTCATAAATTTCCAATGTAAATTTTTTCGAAAAAGTTTGTTTGTTTACTACATGCGCTAATGTTATACAATTTTCACTTTAATATTCTCTATTAATAAATTTTACTTCCTCCTCCAGATACCAACAGGTCGAGGAATGTCAATGAAACCACTGATCATCGGCAACCAGTATGCGCAAGAGTTCGAACCCGAGTTTAAAGAACAGTCCAAGCTCAGAAACAATCAGAGCACGCCCACTCCGATAGTCAACTACAGTCCTTCGCCCACCGGGCAACCTGTGGATTATCAACGATTGCAATCATCACCACCACCCACCACGGCACCTTATATACCACCAGGTAACCGAATTCTATCTTAGAGAGTCCGTATCGGGTCCCAAGTATAAAAAAATAATAAAAACAAAATATAGATACGTTTATTTATTCTATCATTTTCTTTAGTCAGGGGTTGCAACCTGCCGACCGCAATATCAAACAAAGTTGCGGCTTTCGAGTTCTGTTTACAAAACATCATTTCACTATCGAAACCCTTTAAATTGTGTAATTAGTTGAGTACCCATACTATACGATTAAGAAGTCAGACTGTAACTTAGAGATAGATATTCTAAGTCGGTTATTTTAAATTTAATCTAAAATGTACTATGAAAAATATTGGAATAAAATCATTCAGTGGCTGTTTATAATGTGTGAAATTTTGTAAATTGTAGCCTTTTTAGCCCTTCCTTTTTATAAGGTTGCCCTGGTCTAGATTGTTAAAATTACTTAAAAAGTCTAGAAACTATCTCATCGGTTCGAAAATCTATGGAGGGTGATTTTGTATTAAAAGAATCTAGAAACTATACAAGGGCTGCTTTTTTCTTCCCGTTTCATCTCATACAAGCCCAATTAAGAAATTACTTGATTAGAATAGGAAGTCACAACACACTTTTGTGTGTATATCGCATTAGCAAAAGGGTTTATCGCATTGCCAAAAAAAAATTGAAAATTTCGATTAACTTCTACATCTTGTTTATTTCGTTTCAGTATACCAACAAAAAGTTCTTGTTCACACGACTTTGATTCGTGATGGAGCCGGTTTAGGGTTCAGTATAGCTGGCGGTAAAGGCTCACCTCCATACAGAGACGACAGCGACGCTATATACATATCGCGTATATCTCCACAAGGTGCCGCTGCTAAGGACGGGAAAATGCTAGTTGGCGATAAAGTAGTATCGGTGAGTTTAGATCATGAATAAAAATGATAAATTTCCACATTTATTATTATTATTTTTTTATTCAAGTAAGTTTGTTTCAAACACTTTTGAATCGTCCTAAAATTTTTTTTTCCCTACCACTTGTTCAGGACGTCTTTTAGCTGACAAGAGGAACAAGCGAAAGAAACTTACCAGCTCTTTATCATAAGTAATGGTCAAATCATGTCATTATTAAAATAAAACAATAATAATACAACTTTCAGTCTGTAGGACATTGGTTGGTACATATATTATTATTGTTATTTTTTTATCGTAGTGAAGTCACAAGATCTATGGTCCTTACTGACTGTTTTGTAGAATATTTTAAATTTGTTGCAATTTAATTTATAGCATCTTTCAGTTTAACATATTACTTAATTTGCTTGATTGAGGAATCCAAAACTTGATTTAATTATTTTACATACGTCATTTTACCTTAGCGAAAAGTCATTGTTGCAATTCACAAAAATATTTCAAATATTTTGGTAGGTAATTTACGTAAAGGCTTTACATATTGTTTGCAAATTATTATTTAGATAAACTTTAAAAGTTTACCTTAATGTGAAATTGGTCTCTTGTAGCGAAAGTATATTTTTTTATCAGATCAACGGTGTTGATATGGAGAATGCGCGTCACGAAGCGGCCGTGGGTCTGTTAACGGGCCATGAAAGATTCGTGAGGCTCGTACTACAACGGACCATCACTTCTGATCAAGGTATCCATAAAATATCAGACTAAAATAGTATAATACGCTATAGCTTACGTTCTGCCAAACTAAGCTTTACGCCTTTTGCGATTTCTGATTTTTTTTTGCAGTTTAACTCATGTGTTCGCTTTTTGTATCATTTTAATATGTATCTAATATTGTTATCACGTTTTATCGAGTATTCATTTTGTTCATTTTTCTCTCGTAGCCGAGACGAACCGGAAATCGATATCGGACGAAGTGAGAGAACACAAGACCAGCCTGACGAATGTGAACATAGCACCGTCACCGAAACCGAATCATATAAATAACGCACCACTGATTAGCAATCACACTAACACAGCACCGAGAGTGACGCATATAACACAAGCCCAACCTAAAACTCCGCTCCAAAGTCAACCCCAACCTCAAACTCCGCTCCAAAGTCAACCTCAAGTCACGCACTTTACACAGATCTCGCCACAAGCCAATCAAATTTCACCACAGCCCGCACGCACGACGCCACAAGCCAATCAGATTCCGTCACAGATCAATTCGATTCCGCCACAAGTCAATCAGATCACACCACAAGTTCAGCAAATGAATAATCAGCAAACGAAACAGGCGACTTATATACATGGAGTGGTTCCACCGCAACCCGCTCCAAGAAGGTTGAGTCAGCCAAACGGCCAGGTGAGGCTTGGACATTGTATTGAATGTTTTAAATGGAAAATATACTCTAATAGGCTATTCTACTCTGTTTGAGATAATATATGTAACTGTTTATTTTAATTCAAAAAGCCTTATAACAAATATTTCTGAAAAATAAAAACGTTTTCTTGCCTTAAAATTATATCACAATTTGGACTCTTATACCCGAGAAAACGCTCTGACATATTCATGACGTCACTGTGTATGAACACAAAACATGAATACGGTAGAGATTAAAAGATGTCAATAAAACTTGGACAGTGCCATCTAACACTCGATCTCGAAATAAAAAGATATAAATAAGCTTAGAACAGCGCCATCTAGGAATTTAATTTATAATTATTAAGCATGTCTAAGAGTCACGTGCCACACAGATGAAAAATCACGACTTTTAATTTTAACATATTAAGACAATCGTGCGACTTTAAGACGCAAAATCAGAATCTCTGTTTTTATTACGATGTAAATTTTAGTTTTTGTGCTAATTTGGTGACTTATTTTTCACTACCGAAACAACCCTATTGTAATTATAATAAGCACCTTTTTAGTACGCCATCACTTTACTAGTAACCATAACATGTCACTGCTTTTTAGATCACCAAATACACCAATGTAGTATAATTTTTTTGTTTATATTTGCTTAGCAGAGTTCCGTTATGTTTACAAATTATTTTCTCATTTAATGATTTGTTCGAATATAAAAAAAATAATAAAAAATTAAGTCATTAAAATAAAAAATTTGTAAATGTTAGTTATCCACTGTAAGCGTATTTTTAAATCTACAAGCTTAATAGTGGCTTGCGCTAGTTTCGATACTACTCGAGGCACACTATTTATAGTATAACTGTTGACTCCAGGGCACGAAGTCAACAACTAACAGCGCGAGCACACCCTTAACACCCAGCGCCCCTAACACTCACGGCTCAACTGACGAGGTGTTCGAAGATATCCAGGTAAGATTACGCGTACACAAAATCACGATTAAGTTAAGAACAGGTGATGGTACGATTTAACACGTTCACATGCGCGCTTAAAGTTATCGCTTCCCACCATTATTATTATACGCTTTTATTATTACACTCTATTTATTTTGAGCCTTGTGGTCATGTGAGATGTCGAACTCGACGCGTCTCGAAATACAGAGCTCATATTTCGAGTTCGCAGGGTGAGGCATCGAATGTGGCCATGTTAAGGCGCGAATACACTTTTCATTACAACGCTGGCTTTTCTGGCACTACTTGTTTTCAGAGAATCTGAAGTCGAGTCCAGATTTGTTTTTACTTTCATTTCGTTTTCATTTACATTTGTTAATAGCTGAGTTTAACCTTGTTTACTTTGTGATCGCAGGATATATAAAGTTAGAAACTTGAAATATAGATTGAGTATGACAGACTTCCTTATATTCAAGGCCGCTTATAATCTATACTAATATAAGGCTGAAGAGTTTGAACTCTATAATCTTAGGAACTATTGGTTCTAATTGAATTATACTTTTTGTGTTGTGTAATAGTCCATGTATCGAAAAAAATCGAATAAATATGTTTCAAAAACGTGAGATTATATTACATTTTAAGAGGTTTCTGTGCACTACGTAAATGATACGCAAAAATCATGTATTACGAAATTCATCCCCTTTAAAAGTTCTAAAAGAAAGTCCGTAACAGCAGAAGTCTATCTTATATCTTATACTGAGAAAAAGCATATAAAGGGATGAAAATGGAAGTATAAGTTCGCATAGGGCATTAAATCGTGAACATGGCAACCATTGTTTACAATTCAATTTGTCATTGTAATTATATTCCAAGCTATCCATTATTAAATTATTTAGCTGTTTAAGATGGATTAAATAATTTTTTGAATAATTCAAATCGGTACAATCGTTGTCGCTAGTATTAAATGCATATAATATATTGGTTAAGTGCACGAAAATGTTACATTTAGCTGACGCTACTCATCACTAGATGCCATTACTGTACTTTTACAAAGAGATTTTGATATTTGTTATGCTTGTAGCCTTATTACCGATTTTTATAAATAAGTAATGTTAGTTTTTAATTTTGCGGTTTTCCAATATCATAATTTAACGGGGCATTATTAATAGGGCGTAAAATTAAATTTTACATTTAGCTAACGCTACTGATCAATACATGACGCTATTGTACTTTTTCTTTTAAAACGGGATTATGTTTTTTTTTTAATGTTGATGTCCTTATTGTTTTTCTGATTTTTATCAAATTCATTTTCAATTTTGTGGTTTTTAGGTTTTCTTAGGATCGTTGTAGCTTCGTCATGTCCGTCTGTCTGTCCGTCCATTCGCGGTTTAGGTAAAAAACGATTGCTATTAGAAAGGTGTAATTTAGCATCAATATACACGTTAATCACGCCGAGACAGTGGCAAAACAAAATATTTACAGGAGGTAACCAAAAAAATTTTTTTACATGTAGAGTTCAGGATGAAGATTAATTATGAATGACTAAAAATCATAAAATACTTTAAACGAGTTACTTATGGTAGGTATAAGTTTTATCTAAAATAACAACTTTAATTCAAAGTATCAAAGTTAAGTATTAAATTGGACAAGATAAATACTGGGTGGACTTAACTAGATTCGTTCGATACCTACAAATTGAAGAGATTGCAGTAATTCCATTGACAAAATTTAATTTGCCACGTCACGCACTATAATCTCTGAAAATGTTAATTTGAGAAAGCAAGACTGACCGTCAAGTTGCTTTGAGGATCAGGCGTAGAATCTTGCTCAAGTAAAGCATCAGACTGTTTTAAAGCCTTTATCTGAAAGTCCAGAATAAGCATAGTAGGTAGTCAAATATCTAGATCCAAGTAAAATGACGGAATAATTATACAATAGTAAGTAAAAATTCGAGAAAAGGACTATTTTTTCAAATAAAACATTTGTTTGTATTTTTTGGAAAAAAAGAACAACTGGACTATTCTATAAAGACATACGCGTTATACATATAAACACCCTTAGATTTTCCATAATTGGTTCCATCTATTGGACAGGCTGCCCCAGCAGTGGGGACGTTGATAAGCTTATGATGACGATATAAAGGTGGATGCTCATTGGCAGATTTTTAATTAAAGATTAGCTTATATTAACCCGGCGTCATGGGGGCTGGGTCAAAATTACCCGCGCTTTCGGAGATCACCAATAATTTTGCAAAGACGCGCGCGACGTTGCCGCTCTTCTCAGTAGCTGGAGCTATTGAGTCCCTGTACACGTTAATTCCGCGAAATCAGTCGGGCGAGAGCCGCGTTGGAAGCTACAAGTGTCGTGACAAAAAAAAGGTAAATATGACCCATGCCTGTAGTCCGTGTAACTATTTTAAGCCATTTTGATGAATCACGGTTTAAGTGGTTTATTGTTGTTTTTGATGCTTTTTTTTTTGTTTTACTACATTGTTTTGTGGTTTTCACGTTTTTTATTTTGTCAGTACGTATTACGAATAATTATGGACACCGAAGAACGAGAAAGACGACGTATTATGGCGGTTCTAGAAGAATCTGACTCGGATGTTATGTCGTCTGATCAGGAGTCTGAAGAAAATGAAGACCATGTCAGTGAGCGTAGTCAATCTACCGATACCGAGCAAGACATTTCGGATAGTGACGACGTTCCATTGGCGACAATCAGACGAAGGGTACTATCTGAGGCAAATCTGCAGCAGGAGGATCATGCATCAACAAGTTCCTCGGATCGTGATTGTGAGTACAACCAGCAGTATTTTGGTAAAGATGGTACGGCTTGGTTTCGTAAGCCTCTTCGACAGAATGTTCGAACAAGAGCCGAAAATATAATTGACCAGTTGCCGGGGGTAGCTCCGGAAGCAAAGGCTGCTTTGTCTGAATTTGCATGCTGGAACCTATTTTTTACTGAGGAAATGTTGCAAAATATTCTGAAATGCACTAATGATCGCATCCGTCCTAAAATAGCATTGTGCAATAATTTGTCAAAATACACGCATGTAAAAGAATGCAATGTGGCAGAATTAAAAGCTTTTATTGGCCTTCTTTACCTTGCTGGCTTAAACCGCTCTGGTAGGCAAAACTTGAGTGACTTGTGGTCTACTGATGGCACTGGAGTAGAAATTTATGGACTAGTAATGTCTAAACAGCGTTTTCATTTCCTACAAAGCTGTTTAACGTTTGACGACCTTTCTACTCGCGACGAACGGAGACGACTTGATAACTTAGCACCAATTAGAGAACTGTTTGAAGCCTTTGTTGAAAACTGCAAAAATTCTTACGTGCCAAGTGACTGCCTAACAATAGACGAAATGCTGATAGCTTTCAGAGGTCGCTGTAAATTTCGTCAGTACATACCATCGAAGCCGGCCAAATATGGGCTAAAAATAATTGCTCTAGTAGATGCTCGAAACTTTTACATCAAAAACCTCGAAATATATGCGGGAAAGCAGCCTGATGGTCCATATTCTTTAAGTAATAAGCCATTTGATATAGTAGATCGAATTGTGCAGCCCATATCCAAGACAAAGCGTAACGTAACGTTTGACAATTGGTTTACAAGTTATGAACTTGTTCATCACTTACTTAGTGAACATAAATTAACGTCAGTTGGGACCCTACGTAAGAATAAAAAGGAAATTCCACCTGAATTTACGAAAACGCGCAAAGGCGTTTTTACCTCCCGATTTGCCTTTCAAAAGGACATCACTCTTGTGTCGCATATACCTAAAAAGAAGAAGGTAGTGTTGCTGATGTCAAGCCTTCATCATGACGACTGCATTGATAGTTCAACCGGCGAAAAGAAAAAACCAGAGATCAACACTTATTACAACAAAACAAAATGTGGAGTTGACGTCGCTGATGAGTTGAGCGCTACATATGACGTGTGTCGTAATTCAAAGAAGTGGCCGCTGACTATTTTTTATGCGGTGTTAAACATGGCAGCGATAAACGGACTCATTTTACACCGCATAAACAATGAATCAAACCAAAAACGACGCCGCTATTTGAAAAATCTAGGCCTTGCGCTTGTCAGTGACCACTTGAAAGACCGCCGCAACGTTCTAAGTTTGCCACGTGAACTTCGCAAAAAAATCTGCCAGTTTTCAGGCGAACCTGTGGAAGAGCCCCCGATAAAAAGAACTAATGCTCGCAAGAGGTGTCAACTATGTCCTGCAAGCAAAGATCGTAAGACAACTCACGTGTGTCAAGGATGCAACAAACATATTTGCCCTCAACATATAGTGCCTTTCTGTCCCACTTGCGTTAATTATAATGATTGTCCTTAGTTATTTGTATTGTTTAATATTGTGTTATTAATAATAATGCTGTTTAAAAATTTTGTATTGCCAAAAAATTTAATTATTTTAAGTTTTGCTAGAGGAAGCCAAATTTGTTAAAAAATTAGTGTATATTTTTCAAAGTCTAGTTCTTATTAATAAACCTTTCTATTTTCATTATAATTTTAGTTTTTTATTACCCTAATAACACTTATTCAATGCTGATAATAAATAATATTCATTATTTTTAATAGATTCCGAAATATACACAGTTCATATCCAGGTAATTATGACCCAGCCCCCACGTCCGTGTAAGCATTTACCACCCCCATGACGCCGGGTTAAATATCCATTCGGATAGGCTCTGGTTAGGATCTCACATCTCTTTGGTTAGGGTAAAAGTACGTAATATGTTTCACATTAATTGAAAACATTATAAAATCATACATTTGAAGGAATTGTAATTGTTTATTTTGGAATGTATTTGTACCATTAAAGTTAAGAAGAAGAAGACATTTTAAGAGACAGATGACTCTTCCATAAAATAATAAATAATGCATAAATCACGTACATATTTATTTTTATCTCAGATGAATATGCTTCACCTGCCTTAGAATTTTTTTTGCTTATAATATAATCCTACTATGTATTATTAAAAATTTACTTACAAGTATTCAGTTTTAGTGTTTGACCAAACGATCACTATATTTTAGACTTTATTAACATTATATCAATAATATCATGCATATCTTCATCCAAATTATTTGCTCCTCATTCATATTAAGAGGTTATAAATCAAGGCTTTTTTTGCAAATCTTCTTACTTCCGGATTCTGAAATTAGAGGTGATAGCAAAAAACTAAATCTAGTATCACATTTTGCTGTCTTTAATTTGTGAAAGTTATACTGACTGACGAAACAATAATGCGGTTTAAGTCTAGTCAGCTACCCTCGTACGTCCCACGCATCGGAAAATTGTAAAAGTTAACTTTATGTGCATTTTGTTCCTTAGATTAATCCGTAGACGTTGGGAAAAGTATTTTAAAATCTTTTATATTTCCTACCACAGATCTCATTTATGTCCTTGGGCTATAAATTCAAGAGTGTGCCCATTATAAATAATAGAAAAGAAATAAATTATATTAATTTTAATTAAATTAAAATATTTATTTTTTTCATTTATTTCAATTGTCGCACGAAGACAATAAGTCACGGCACTTCTTGTAACACGTCTTGTAATCCATTGATTATAAATACAAATTAAGTTTGCAAAAATAAAATATAATTATAATTTATTGTAAAACAAAAATTCTACATAGTTATTGTATGTTCAATATTCTTAAGTAGTCAATTGTACTGTAAGAGTCATAAGCTAAGCTGTTTTTTTATTTATTTATTCATAAATGACACAGTAGACAGTAAATAAACAAAAATAAATACCATTTTTTTTGCTGGTAGTGTTTAACAAACAGCGCGTGACGTCACGCCCTTCAAACTCACATCAGAACTTAGAGAATTCAACCTTATGCATACATAGAACGATATTCGTTTCAGAGTGCTGTGACGTAATAGCGACGCCATGACAGAAGTGGCGTTTTAGATTTCAACCTATAATATGTATGATATTTTTTTAGATATATTACATGTATATCTATAACATAAAAATATAAAATAAAAGTTGTCTGCACCTCTATTAAATAATATTCAAATATTTTAGTTTTTCCAAATAAGTTTTAAATTGTGTATTTAAAAAATCCGTGCACACATCAGCAATGTTTTCGGACGAATGTTACCTACTTGCACGCATATAGAGTACGTAAAATGTGTGATAGCGAAGTGAGGCGTTTTGTCATTGGCGTGTTACCCTATCTAGTCCAATAGCATATTGAATAACCGCCAGATATCTATTTTATATATATTAATCATACTCTATAGAGATATTGTGAGTCATACTATATTATGTTATTGAGTGTGTATAGTACAGTTTATGTGTGATATCGCTCGTTTTGTCAGTATTACTTTCTATGCACATTGTTTCTGTTTCTTTTAAAATATATTGGCACAATAAAGCAATGTGTGGCATTATAAAAAGACAAAATCCTTTTCTAAATAAAGTCAAATTATGTGAAACAGACTGAAAATACATAACCTTAATTAGGCCTTATTTAATCAACAATTTATGATATTAAATAAGTTTTTAAAGCTCTGGAAATTTAGGCAATGAAATCTTAATGGCTGGAGTTTGTTTTAATAGTAAAAGAATCCGATCAAAATATGATTTTATGTGCTATTAATATACAATTATATCCCATTATAGAAGACATATAATTTTGATTCATAAAATAGAATTCGAAATTATTATTAACTAGTTTTTTCACATTTATTCATACAGTGCTTCAGATATTCATTACGTTATACCGTTTTATGAGGGAATTCATTTAATAATAGGCACTTCTTACGTCGTTATCTAGCTCAACCTACAAATTTAACCACACAACTATAATTGAATATGTATACTGTGTGGATACCGAAAACTATATTCGTGTTGTATTTACTTTGAAATTTTACATTCATTTATTAGCATTATTGTACAATGATTTATTTTCTCAATAGGCAACAAACATTTAGCTAACCATATCTGGACACGACTTAGATTCAAAGTTACACTATCAACCTCTTATACGAATGTGAACGTGTTAAACGCGCAGCCGTCGCGGCCGATCACGAACGAGGAGTTCCAAGCGATGATACCGGCTCACTTCCTCGGCGGGCCGCGGCCCACCTCTGAGCCACCGGAGAAGGGGGTGAGAATGACGGTAGAGCGGCCGGGTGCCGGTATCGTGATGCCGCCGCCGCCTTCGACTATCGGCCGCGTCACCGAGACCATCACCAAGTCCACCTTCACTGAGACCACGGTCACGAGGATTACGGACAATCAGCTCGTCGCGCCGCTCATCATAGAAGTAAGCGATGCTCTAATGGAGGTTCCCGCTCAATTTTTAACTATCTGCTTTTGTATATGGGGATCATTGCGCTTTAAATACAGTTACGCGCTTCGCTACTTTTATACGGGTGCTAATTATACTTAATATATTTGTTAAAGGTCTTTCTCAGTTTCTTTTATACTGCAGTTGTTTATTGACAAATTGAGCGAGAATCTTATTATTTTATATATCTCACTAGATACAGACAGCTTCAAGCGGCTTCTTCAAACGACAGCCTACGTCGCAACAACGGTATCAAATATTGGTTTAGATATAATATTTGATAGAAATTAGTTGAATTTTGTGTTTTGATTACGGTATAATAAATTAGAAAATAACGTTATTATAAATATCAAATAGTTCCGCCAAAAATCTTTATATAAGGTGTGATATTATTATATGACAGGAATTCGTGAGGTGGATTAGTTAAGTATACTGAATAACTTTTGACTATGGAAGCATCACCATTTTTTTTCGTGAACTCAGTGTTGCTCCTATCGTAAAAGTTTGTTTAGTATGCTTAACTTATCCATCCCAAGTCTTGGCATACAATGATGTTACACTTTATATAAAATCTCAATGTAAAAACCACATAATTAAACTTTATCTTTGATTAAAAACCCCTACTGCAACATTTATGTGTAATTGTGATATTAATAAGCCTAGTTTTGATATTATATTTCTGGTAATTATTCTTACGGATCAAATTTAAAAATAATCCCGTAAATTCTAAATGCGAATGATTGTGAGGATGTTGTTAATCTTTCACGAAAAAACTACTTGACAGAATTTGATGAAACTTTGGTATACGGATAATTAGAATTATGGATTAACATACAGGCTACTATTTATCCCACTCAACAGTTCTCTACGCGGGCGATGCCTTTTTCAAATAATTTGAGTGTGCATATGTCAAGGGGTTAACGCATCGCAAAAAGTTGTATTAACTTGTTTTTTATATTCCCGCGTAAACTACACATCGATTTAGTCATAGAGATTGAGTCTCCTATCGATTGCGTTAAAGTTAATTTTGATTAGTCAGTTACTTGTGGACATTAGTATATAGTTGTTTCTATATGCTAGTATCAGATTACGATATTTCGAGTATGAATTTGTAAGCGATGTTGTACCTAAGGTATTTTTAATCAAAGATATTTATACGTAACTAGGCACAGAATTTCTCGGATATTGAGCTACTATCCGTTGAAGTTCTCTTTATTTTTGCTTTTTTGCTGCCTTATCTGAATTATAGACGTTTTCTTGACTTCTACTTATTCCCTTGTTACAGGATGTGAACTTAGTGAAAGATGGAGGTTCTTTAGGGTTCAGCATCATTGGAGGGACCGATCACTCCTGCATTCCATTTGGTGGCAAAGAACCTGGGATATTTGTATCCCATGTAAGTTGCTGACATTTATTTTTTTATAGTCTTTAACACTTTCCGAAATATTTGTTCAAACATTTCTTACTCATATTTTATATTGTCATCCTTCACCGCCACAGTGTTGACTAGCGAATCTAAAATTGATTGAATTTAATTTTAATAATTGGGCCTAAAAAGCTCTGCGTAGAAGGCAGCACTAGAACATATAATAAAAGAAAAAACTTTTTGAATATATTATTTCTTACAAATTAATGATTCCCTTCCTTAAATCCAACAATGATGTATTATTATTGGATAAAACTACACTCTTTCTAATTGAAAATTCAAATAGTATTAAAAAACTTGGTTTGGCTTGCTTGATTCTGTATATCGAATTCAATCAAATTACGCATGAGGCCTGCAGTACCAGTAATAATACAAATCAAACCTTCTTAGTTCAACAAATAATATTTATTTGCCGTTTTTGCCAGGTTGTGCCAGGCGGTGTAGCCGCTCGTTCGGGCAAATTACGAATGGGCGATCGTATAATCAAAGTGAATGGCACCGAACTGACCGGTGTGACTCACCGCGAAGCCGTCCAACTGTTACTACAACCGGGGCACACTTTAGCGCTCACCGTCCGACACGATCCGCTACCGCAAGGATACCAGGTCAGTAGATTAATTTTTAAACCAACTTCAAAGAAAATACTGGAATCGACTAAACGTTTTTACGGTTCCGCAGGAAACAAGGAAAGCAGGTTTAGCTCAAAAACTGTTGGTAATAGAAAGTTGTAATTTGACATGAGTATACACGTTAATTACGCCGACAAAGTGGTAAAGTAAAATTTCGAAAAAATGTTTAGGGCACCCCTACATTTTAAGTAGGGGATGATAATATTTTTTCGTTTTCCCCATAGTGTGGGACATCGTTGAATAAGGCTTTCAAAAACATTGGGGGTTTGGGCAGGCCGTTTTTCGATTTAGTAAACCGTTTCTCCCCCCTCTATCAACAAAACAATCAAAATTCAAAAGGAAAATTATCACACCTAAGTTTGTTTTACAAATTTATGAGTAATAGTCGTATTTACATTCGAAAATTTCAAACAACTCCATAGAAAACAGCAAAGGTGGTTGTTTTTTACTCTTTTTAATGGATAATAGTACTGAACTTTTCTTATGCGATTTCGACTGGCACTTGTCAAGTTTTATTGTGTTAAAGTCACCTACGGGAAGCTATATCATACGCGGGTGCCGTAGACTATAATTTACGAAGGCAAAGTCGTGGAACAACCAACTATAATATATATACAGATTTCAGAATGTGATTAACTATTGTATAAATGAATTACTGAATTGAATTTAAATCTAAACTACCAGATTGTGTATTTAGTTCATCGAGGAATGTAAACCGAATGGAATGCGCGCTTGGATTGTTCGAAATACATCGTGAAATTGAATTTATAGTGTGGTGATTTGAAATGTGAATTGTGTGTGTCACAACGCATATCTGCGCATTTTTCTGCATGAATGCAAGTATTCTTAAGAAATGAAATGCTAACACGAATTTTAGGATATCATTTATTTCGCAGTAGAATGATTATATGAACGCTTCAAGTAGTTTGATTGGCGGTACAGAGGTTTAAAAAAAAGTAACGCTTGGCGCACATAATGTTCTTTAACGACGGGCTAGGCTGTCTATGCTGCGAACTGTGTTGCTTTGTGCGGTATATGAAAATTTGAAAACCTACAATAACTGGCATTTTAACACTTAACAAACATGAATAGGAAAGTTTACAATACTTATTGCTATACACGAAACATTATTTTGTTCCACACTTGCTCACCACGGCCATCCCAACAAACAATCAGGGTCTCATTCAAGTTGAGATTGTTGACGGAACTGTAAGTGTGAAAGTCGCCGAAATCGAACCTATGTGTGTTATTACTTTACCCGATAATGTCAGATACCCAATCCAAACAAATACTTGTGCTACCGCTATAGTCGTAATCCTGAATGGTTTTTTTATTATAATTGCTTCTATTTACGTAGAACACTCGTTAGGTCGCAAATATAATTTTATGTTAATCTCTTTTAAGTCTCCTCTAGCTTATTCTCTTTCGTATGGTAAACTGTTGATTGTAGAGTATTTTGACGTCAATTATTTTTATCTTCCATAATATATATTGTTTGTCTTGGCGTGGTTGTATATTTAGTTATGGAAGTAATGTGTGGAATGCACGGTTGTCTTTGCATGTACCGTTGTATCAGTATTTTTAAATAGTTGTTTGGCTTCAATCTAATGTTTTATTATTTTCATTTAAAAAGTGAGGATGTTATTTTTTTTAACAAAATGTTTGTTATAATAAAGAATGCAGTTTTAAAAAGTGTTTTATTCGACAGGATATGACTATTGTAAAACAAGAAGGCGAAAAGTTGGGTATGCATATAAAAGGTGGTTTGAACGGTCAACGAGGCAACCCTAACGATCCTAACGACGAAGGGGTTTTCATATCGAAAATCAACAGTGGCGGTGCCGCTAGGAGAGACGGCAGGTTAAAGGTAAAATTTAATTCTATAAATGAGTTTTAATCCTATTATTAGAGACATAGGTGATTGTATAAATTTAAATGGAATTTTATGTATTTGCAGATAGGTAAATTTAACAAATAAGTTTAGGTATATATGAGGGAACATTATCTTTTACACTTTTACAAAATGATTAAAATCATTATGGTTCAAATCGTATTCGTATAGAAATCTGTCTCGTAGTTTTGTTATTAATTTAGATTCCATTTATAGGATTTCTTTAGCTTTAGTTTAGAAAGAGAACTTAATTGCACCATAGTTTGATATTAATAACTTTATAAAAGACAGGTCATCGAAATACTGACCAGAATATCTGATAAGCAGATTACACTAGGCCTGTTCTCGCTTTATAATTTATAATTTTAACTATACGAAATTCGAATTTTAATAATCGGCACATTAATACGCTTACGATGATCTAAACCATGGCTGGCCAACCAGCCGATCGCGATCGACCAGTATTAGTCCAGTCGATCGTGGCAATTAAAAAAATAGAAATACATAATGTACGAACTATGCTGTTTCATTTAAGATTTTAAGAAGTAAAGTAATTGGTAGATCGTACTGGGTATCGTCAGTGAAAAGTCGATCTTGGGTTTAAACAAGTTGGCCACCCCTGATATTTACGAAAATTTTGTTTTTGTAGGTTGGCATGCGTCTTCTAGAAGTGAATGGAGTTTCGCTATTAGGCGCAACGCATAATGAAGCCGTGAACGCACTTCGTCAAGCCACAAACGCACCGTTACACCTCGTGGTTTGCTACGGGTACACACGTCCAGAGAAATATACCGTAAGTATTGTACATAAAGACTAAATTACAAGCACATCTTGGCATGACAATTCGCATTTTTTACTTCGTCTAGCTTACAAATTTTATTTTATTTATTACAACAAACTTTTCTCAAAGTTTTTCGATATTCGATACGATTTTTGATCTTATTTACACATGGATTAAGGTTAAGATTGTCGATCCCTAAATATATTTTTATTTTATCACAATATTCGTCAGCGAGATAGGTTCAAAGCTGTCGTTATTTTATCTGTGTTGATGATATAAGGAACGCCCGTTGGTTAGGTGATTGTTGTTTACTTAAATATCAATGTATATATATTTCAATATTTTAGTTTAATTAATACTTTAAAAATATACTTCATCCAAAGATTATATGGAGGTTTTGATTTAATTATTTTTAGGCACTATTTTGATATTTGCAAAGAAGCTTTTCTATCTAAGATAATGGAAATTTAAGGTTTCTTAAGTCACATGAAATCCACATTTTAATTTAGCACGCTTTCAAATGTACTTTGCACGAAGCGATGTGTATTTGGAGTAGCGCTAGTTAGAGAAACATAGACATAGCAATTGTTTGGACAGACCGGTAGTGAGAGCGGGACGGCGGATACAGGCGGCTCTCTGTCTCACTCAACGTCGAGCCTGGATCGAGATGAGCCGTTGCACAATTATCAACAGGTATTGTAAATAAATTATGTGTTATATACTACTCGGTCGAATTAACATGACACATGACGTCCCATTCTATTTCTCCGAAAATTAAATTACATCAGTTTTCCAAATACTAATACGACTCCATAGAAGTATCCAGTTAGGACCTGACAGCTGCCTCTGATGCACCGATAATCTTCAGGAATGTTTTGTAATTTTAACGAAATTATAAGAACGATTTTTAATCTACCGGATTTTCGTTCGAGAACAAATAGAATAGGATCTCAGGTGTCATGTTTATTCGTACGAGTAGTAAGTACTATTTATTTACTACATAAAATAATAGAATATAAAAATCAGGCGTAATTTATAGATCTTTTAAGAGGCATAGCAAATTTTAACATTCTGAATGGTAAATCCGAAATATTTAAAAAAAACATAATCCATTTAATATATATATCCATTTAATATATAATCCATAAGGTCGGAATGATAAGGAACACGAGTATGACAATGATAATAATGTTTAAAATAATTAATTAACAATAAAGATGACATGTAAACAATAATAATTAATGTGACATAGGATATTGACTTATAATTAATTAAATGTAATTGTAACAGTGATGAAAAAAATTATTTAACTTAATATTTGCATGCTATTTCTATATGGCTAAATAGGTTTTAAGTTCTTATTTTATTTTAATTAATTACTATCAAATTATACCCTATTTAAAGGCAAATAAATGATTATTATTATTTAAGCTCTGGTTAGAGTACCCTTCTGTCCTTGTTACTTCTGTCACTAAACTTTGACGTCATAATTTAAAAGATATTTTAAATGTTTGTTCTTACCGATTTCGTCTATTTGAATTAGATAGCGTATATTGATGATAACAATCATGTCTATTCCCTATTGGGTCATAAAATGTTATTTTTAATATACTATAAATAAGTATATCTATGTTCACAGGAGCAACAATTCCAACAGGATTTAGTTGAGTTTGAACACGAGAAACAAGTCGCTGAAACTAGGGAGAAGTCTACTCCTGAAAAGGTAAGACTGATTTATTAACTTTACATTACTTGCGTTTTGCTTGGTTTGTCCTTTTTCTGTTGTCTGTTTTTAAACGATACGTTTTTTATAAGACAGATTTTTTCCTTTTCTTTATATTATTTTATACTAATCAAGTTTTTAACAACAATGAGGGACAATAATTCCCTTAAAGTAAAGTTCCTTAAAGTAAAACTTATTCAATCATCCCTGCAGATTCTATGCTAGCCGCTGCAGATGGTGTTAAGTTTATAAAATATAATACACTTCATTGTAAAATTTTTAGTAACGTGAAATAGTGATGCCCAAGATGGTCCACAATTTTTGAACCCACGAGTGTTAATATTTAAGTTTATATGACATTCTACTGTTAATTTTACCGCAGGAATACAATACGGGTATAGACAGTAAATGAAAGTAAATACATGTTTTTTTTTTGGTTGTGTTTAATATACTATTACCGATAATCACACTTTTATGTTCATTAATTAAGTTACATAATTATGAAAAACAATTTTATAGCCGTTGTGACGTGGCCGCAAAGAGCCATTAGTCACAAACTCATATCAAAATTTAGAGAATAGAACGATGTTGGTTTTAGAGGAGCGTAACGTCAAAGCGATGCCATGACAGAAGATGACGTTTCGCTGGAAAATTGGAAAATTGATGTTTAGATTTTATCTTATTATATGAGTGATATTTCATGTAATCTATAAAATGAAAATATTAAAAAAGTTGTCTACTTCCCTATTCAAACATTATAGTTGTTTTTTTAGCACGAACGCCAGGGCTGAAAAACATTGGGCCACCTTAGGAACTATTGTCTTATGATATTATGTATTTGGTTTATATTTGAACGTCAAAATAAATGACAGGTGTTAGACATAGTCCACGCCGTAGAAAGTATGGCTCTCGAACCGGTACCACCCACGTCGCCAGAGCCCCACCACAAGACTACTACAGTGGTTATGTCGAAACACACACTCCAACCTCAGGTAACGAATGTAACACACTTCAAAATCCATACAGATTAAGCCTAGTCTTCGCTAGATGCCACCAGAGTTAAACCTTGTTTATACTATAAATAAATAAAAACAGTAGTTTTCATCTTCCTCATTATTTACAAATATCTTCTTTTTATATCTTTCTTGTAATGATTCCTTTTTTATCGCTTTTATATATTTCTTTGTCTATGTCCTGAAAGACGAGCTATTTTCATTAAGCTAATGTAACAAAAAAAAATAAATCGAAAGATAAAATTTCGCTTTCGCTTAAATCTTTTAAGTATTCATGTATTATTTTAAATTTAAACCCAAGACTAGGCTTCTAAATATACCGAGCAAAATAACTCTTTATAAATTAATCTATTGAGTATGTCACACAAAAATATGTTATGATAATTAACTTCAAATACAAATTGACTAATTTAAATTTTGTAATGCTTTATATTCTGTAGGTAGATATAAAATTATTTTAGTTAATCGATTTTAGCATGAAAAATAGCTTTGTATTATTTATTTCATTGACATAATTTATTACTTATAAATATAAAAAAACTACGATATACTTCTTGCACGATTGATCTTTCGGCCGAGAATGAACTCTTGACGGCATGCACTTTTGTATAAATATTCGTGTATTGTAGTTCATATTGCTTGCATGAAAATATAACTTAAATGTAATTGTTATTATATTATTATAAGTATATCGTATTAACACCTTATCTTCCAAAATAAATGTTTAGTATATTTTAAATTATAGCCTTTATTATTATAATGTAGAGGGTTTATTATTTGCCGGGAGGGTGGCACTTAAAACTGAATATTGCGGACAGCAATTTTATTTAATAGAATTTCAATGTAGGTTTTACTTTTGGCGGACTTTTAATTTATCAACTTAAGTGGATTAAGAATAATTTGCATGTACCCTTTCTTATGTTCTTACCTGTTTAGGAATTTCATCAGATTATTCGGACTCTATAAATGTACTACTTATGGAATAGCTGAACTGTGTGTTGATTTATTTTAGCTTAGATCAATGTCGTCATGTGTTAGCTTATCAGTCATCATAATTATGTAATTGAAATAGCTGTTTTGACAGCAAATGTATTGATTGAGCATATTACCTCCATTGCAGAGTGCAAATCCAGAGGAAAAGGAGGGAAACACATAGTACATCAATTATAAGTTCTGTCCAAAATGTAAATGTAAAAAATATATGTAATAATAAATTACTACTGTTTAATGGGTAACGTGAAGTAAGATAAGCATTTATTTACTGTGGTGATTTGTGTCGCATGGAGCTACAATTATTATATTTTATTTTTAAAATAATGAATACAGATGTCAATCGGAGAAAATCAGGACAATAGAGTTTTGTAAGCTACAAATTTCAAGTTCTGTCCTAAATGCAAAGATAATAAATTGTAGCTTCATGTATGTAAATAAAAATAGTGAGTGTCTTCTTAAGTCTTATGATTACTAATATTATATGTGACAGAAATATATATAATTAATAAGATATCTTAAACGGTACGTGTAATTTCAATGAATGAACTGTACTTCAAGTGAATGGAATTCTACAGTCAGACTGTGATCTTTTCTTCTTAAATGATACTTGTGTTATAATTGAACTTGATAACGTGGTCTTAAAGTTGCTAGTTGATTTCACTCTGTTGAAATGAATGATTTTGTGGATGTTATTGTTATGTATAAGAATATCCAGTTTATTATGTCATTAGTGTAATGTTTGTATTGTATTTGTAGAAGATACTTTATGTTAAAAGTTGAATATTATGGGTGTACTTTTGATTAGCTAAAAACAATATTATGTTAAAGAATTATGTATTATCCATAAAATACAATTCCTATATAAAGACACCGCGGTCACTAAAAGTAAGATTTCGAAGTTTTGTCCCTTACTGCCTTTGCAATAAGAATGACAAAACTCTATTAATTTTTTTACATCTGATTGTATTAGTGTTTCGTCAGTTACATAACTAAAATATTTACCTATATGTATACAAAGTATATAAACTGTCCAGTGAATCTTGTTATATAACCATATTACATGTTGTTGTTTAATCTATGTAACATTTGAATAGTACCCGAATGTTAATCTTCAAATTCCAATGTATAGGCTGAATATTATATATCACAAATAAAGATTTCTACTTCCAAATGACCAATGCACACATAGTTACTGCCAGAAAGTAGTACCTTCTCATAATAATATTGTAGTACATTAATTATTATTGTTCCAAACAACCTTGCAAATGAAATTCAATATGAAGACCAATTTTTGTAACTATATAAAGATGTCTTACCGTTGACACTATTCATAACTATTTACTGTATTCGTAGTCTCATTGAGAGATATTTTATATATCGATATTGATTGCATTTATCGATACGCGTTAATATTATAATATTTATTTTTAATGATTGTTTTATTACTTTATGATTGCTCCAATTTAAGCTTCGACATATCAAATTATTTTATCATATATCAACATTTCATATTTAATAAACATATTTAGAAAAATATTCGTCTATAAATATATTTGTTTTATCGTAATAAAATGATGTAATTATCGATTTACGTATGTTGTGAAATTTGGCCAAATTCTTTGTAACTGCCAATTATTTTAAAGTTTGATAATATTGTCTATAATCCATGATTATTATTTTTTAAGATACGAAAGTACTCTTATTGACGTTATGTTTTAGTGTTGCATTTAAATACAAGATGTTTCACAAAAAAGCAACTTTTCGTTTAATTTAATATTTTTAGTGACATTTATTTTGGAAGATTATTTTCCTTCGGCCTACGACCTCCGTATTGTTACATACGAATTCGAGTTGATAACGTGCTATGTTTTCGTGCAAGTAGCTTGTTCCTAGTGCGAGATACGAGCAGGGTGATCACAACATGTTATAAATACACAGTATCTACTATCTCGCAATTTTATTCGTAAACATTTAGCTAAATAACGTTAGTAGTTGCGTAAGTATGGTATACATTATGTTGGTTTGGTTAGTCGTATAGTTCGCACGCGGCTCCTCCATCGCCGCTAGCAGTGTTCACGGAACAAAAGGTGAAGACGCCTCCAGCGACGCCAAGCAGTCGACCTCCACATCCGCCGCCACCGCCACCGCCCAAACCGAAACCTCAAGTGCCCAGAAAACCACAAACGAAGCGAGTTAGTTTCACATCGGAACCAGAATACGAACATTTAACGAACAATGAACGAACGACACCCCCGCCCGTGCATGACGCGCATGACGATCGCAGAAACAGTGTCTACACTAACGATGCATGCGAGGGATATAGCTCTATACTAATACGAAATCGGCCGCCGAGAGCTGAGCTAGAGACGTCTAAACCCGTACGTAGAGCGAGTCTCGTCCTCCCCGACGACCTCATCATTCCCCCACCGCCTTCGTTCGATACGGACGTAAGTGATATTCCATTACGCAGGCCAATGGATATACCGCCGCCGATCACCATTATTCCCGAGAGAGTTATACTTCCCGAGCCGGAAGTAGCCGACACATCTATACAATCCTCGACTACGACGAACAGTCCTGAAGCCGAAGCGCCCCCTGTTAATTACGATTTTTATCCATCAGTCTTGCAACCGTTCGAAATTGACCAATTTCGGTCAGCTATAATTTCGGAAACTCCTTCACATCAAATCGTCCGAACTTCAGAATATCCGTCCATTAATAGTGATGATTATTTGAAAGAACTTTCAGCTAGTCCAGGTGGAGAACCTGATCCACCGGAACTTTTACACGCGCATTATACAACTCTTCCCATAGTTTCACACGTACCCCACTCCCCTTGTAATTTGCATCCCGATAAAACTTACATGGACGACGTTGCGTTGCATAGCTCATTGCGCGACTTGAGAGTGAAACATTTACCACCAAATATGGTTCATTCTACGACATACCCCCCAACGAATCCATATCCGTCTCTGACTACGGTTGCGGGTACATTCAATCCTTACACTTGTACAGTACCAATAAATACGAATCATAATAGCAACAGTTTCAAACCACAATTGTCCCCGTCCCTTACAACAACAGGCAAAGATATTAACGCCAATGTCACACAAAGTATTCCTACTTATGCCGGTGATAAGCCTAAAAATGTACAGTCAGAGAGAAGAGTTCGGTTCGGCGAAGTGACGACTGCGCCCGAATATGATAATATGTCGGACGGTTCGGAACTCGCGAGGGAAGGCAGTACCTCACCCGCATCCACCCTGAAACCCGCATGGAGCAGCCAAATCAAATCCTTCGCCATCGGCGAGGTAATCATCAATATAACGGCATAAACCTCACAACCACTCAGCTTCTTTTGATTGTGTTCGTCGACAACCCAACCCGATTACTGACAAAAACATAAACATGTCATGGTCATCCCTCCATACCCCATTTTGTTACTTATAATATTTTTTTATTGTTATTATTAACTTGCGATTATATTATATTTTGCATGTTCTTAACTACCAAATTTGCTACGACTTTATTATTTTTTATGAATATGAATAGTACTAATGACTTGGAATGCATGGTTGGAGCCTTCGGGGGTTTTTCACGCTTGTAAATATCATGGGCTTTTTTTTATTCATTACACTGTACTTATACACTCGGCAGTTGATATCGAGGTGTATGTATTATTTATTTGTTATTGTGATTCCCAGGCTTCCCCGCCTCATTCAGCTAATTTTGTGAAGGCGTCTGTTAGCGATAAAAAGAAATTCTTCGAAAATGCAATGGAAGAGAGCCACAAACCATCGCCTAAACCAGGTACGTAAATTTTATAATGTTATACTTTTCGACGCAAATGACTATTTAGAATTCCTATTAATAAAAATACCTACATCTACTGATTTTTATTTACATAACGTGGATCATCTACATCTAGTACTTGGTTTAAACTATTGGCCGCCTTAAGCAAATTTTCCTAGACAGTAAAGGCAGAGGCATATATCCAGCAGTGGAGTTAATAACTTTGCTGAGAGAGATGGAGAGGGAGATAGAGGGGGGGGGAGGGAGAGAGACTTACTTTGATTGCATAATGATTCAAATTAGGTACTAATATTTATCCAATTTTTATGATAAGACTATTTCAGACAAAATTTTTCAGATGTGCATTCATTCATTCATTCATTCTTTGGTAACCAAATATTTAAGTTCTCGAGCGTCTCCCTGTTTCGTTAAGCCGTTAATTGCGGCAATCATCGATCACTGTGTTAGCATGGTGGGTTACTGGGCCCAGATGTGGGTTTTCGATGACGACCAATTTCATAGTTTACTTAATACCTCTTCGACTTATTCGTCATTATAAAATGACAATCGAATCTTATAACGATCTCAATTTTTATCAAATCTTAGTTCGTACTCTTGATATAAAGACTCTTATATCAAGAGACTTATACTCTTATATCTATTACTTATTCAATATCAATTAGTTCATTCAATAACCTCGCATTTTTGAGCCAATTGGCGCTAGTGTGCCAAATGAAGAATACGAAACGTCACAAGTGCAATGTCGATCGATTGCGAATGCGTTCAAGAGTAAGCATGAAGGTTAGACTTGTATATGTTTGATTGTTAGTTATGTCGTCGAATTATCTGTTTGTCTAGTTTATTATCTGTGTAAATTAATATTCGATTTGCCAGAACGCGTATTCACATTCTTGTCAGCGGATGAAGTGGAGAAATTGAAGCAGGAAGAGGAAAGGAAGATGGCCAGCATGTCGCCCGCCGATCTACGCTCCTGGTCCCCTGGTGGGGATCAAATCAGCGGTGATAGTTCGCATTCCGACGACGAACCATACGAGAATGGCCACAGGTAAAATAATCTAGGGCCTACCTTTTTTGTACCTGTGATAGTAGTGCCGTAGATCAGCAGTCTTAATTGTAGTTCTAGATTAACAATGCGTCGCAAAAAAGCTTTTCAACGCTAAAGGCGGAACGTTTATTGCAGCATCGGTGAACATGAAGCGTTATTTTAAAAAGAGAACTGTATTTTTATAGTCAGTATTTGTTGGAAATTCCAGCTGTGTGATTGTACCGTTGGTTGTATTGTGAAAATAAATTACTTGAAAAAGAAAAATTTAAAGTCACGCATATCCTTCTCCGTGACTCAAAATATCTATATCAATCTTCGTTACACTTCGCCCAGTGTTCGTGAAAGCGTAATAGACAATACTCAGAGTTAAATTATTATATTTGATCACTTTTTCATTCACGATGATAAATATCTTCAATTAAAAATGCTTAATAAATCCACCACCTCCATCTTAGTGTACTGAAGCAGGTGGATTTAAAAAAAATCAAAGATTCAGAGGTAAAAAACATTAAAAAATATTATTTGTTCATGGTTAAATAATTTATCTTTTTATAACTATCATAAACATCGACGTTGGAAAGTCAATAAATTATTTTTTGGCAAAGAAAAAATGTAATGAACATCCATGGTAAGAAATATGCCAACCCTTATTCGAGTAAACGGGAAATAAGTTTTTTTTTATTTGTTTTCCAGCGTCTATATGTTACCTAGCGATAAGTAGTAAGAATGTTGATCTTCTGATGGAAACATAAACATTGTTCGTATTCATAGTGTGTCATTGGGGGGCGTGAGTCCGTCAGCGAAGTCCCAAAGGCGGCGTGAAAGGCGCGAGGGCTCTGAAGGCGAAGACGCCGCAACTAGAGCAGCGCGCCGCGCCGCTTGGAGGGCCGCCAGGTTACGTTCTTTAGAGCAGGTAAATAACCCTTATCTTAAAAGCAATAAAGTTCATTTTCGAATAGACATCCATACTTCGAATTAAGATTTCTAAATCTTTTTTTTTCAGACAACACATTTTTTTATTAATTTTTTATTCTCTCTAGTATTTATTTAATTTTTATGTTACTAAACGAAAGTACATTTTCTTGATGTGAAAAAAATTTCTAACCAAACTTACACAACGTTTTTACCCGTGTTAATATCAATGTAACTAATATTATATATAGTCTTAAAATATCTGTACTGAGGAGGTCTTGATATATATTTCGAGGGCTGGATGTGGAGCAATCCCTGTTGGATCTCACGTCCTTCCCTCAAATAAGGGTGTACCGGAGGAGGTTTAGTGGGTATGCCATCCACGTTTTGACTAGTCTTCGGGCGAGTCCCACACTTCCCCTGTTGCCTGGAAGTGGTAGGGACAGTGCATAAAGCATTCCCCCTATGACACAAAAAAAGGTCTTGATTTATTAGTAGAGAGTACTGGATGTTCATAACAAATCCAGTTGTTATGAACATTTTATTGAAGATTTAACTTATTCGTTTAATTATAATAAAATGTTTGCTTTTAATTTGAAATATAATTTCATATTAGGAATTGTTGTCTGACCAACTGTTAAAGCGTGATACCATTTATACGTGATACGTGATAGCATTGATATTTTCTTGTAATATATAATGGAGTAGGAAGTAGAAATTTTTTCGCATTATTAAACTTTCCAATTTTAAAACATAACAGGAAGCAATAGAGTCGCAGAAAGCTATAAAGAGCCTGGTGGGTCCCGCAAAAGAAATAATAGGTGAAATCCCGTCGAGGGATAAGTCTCCGTCCGAGGTAAATACAGTATAAAAAAAATTGATTCTCTTGAATGTTGTCTGATTAAAAACACTAAGAACCATTAATTCAAGAGTTGAAATAAATCCGCAGTTGGTTGTAAATTCTATTCTGTATGAATCAAAGTTAAATATAGTTTAGATTTGACAGCTGAGAAATTTGACATTTTAGTATAACCCATCGTGCTGTGGATTATTATCTAATGTGGGCATGGTTCAATTGTTCAATTAAAAAAAAGGTTTCTTTGAATAGAAAATAAGAACAAAAAAAAAAATGTTGGAACGCTAATCATTATTTATTTCAACTCTCACAGAATGTTCTCTCGTAATCTAATAATTTTAATTTGTTTGTTTGTAACAGTTAACACTGAATGATCATTAACAGTATTTTAGTGGGTGTTTCATCATTACAGTAATTTCTGAAATGAAATTTGCAACCCAACTTTTTTTTTGCATATTCAATAGTTTTTTCGACAGATCGACCCTTTTTCTTACCTCGTACAAATTATCATTTTTTTTTCATTCATATTTACGCATCGTCGGTAACACTCCTAACATTTGTGTTATGGTGCATCTATGTCGCTTGGCATTTGTCCGTCCGTGATGGGTTGTGTGGATGTCAAATTGGCTTTAAAAATTATAGAAATGGCCCCTACCACGTATCGCGTTGCGTACAAAACCGGGGCCTATATTAGCGGTGAAGGAGAAGGAAAAATTGTTAGACGAGCGCATTACGCTACGCACCGAGGAATACGTGTGTCCAGCCACCGGCGAGACTAAAGTGCGGACTGTCGAATACATTGAGAAAGTGATTGAGAAAGAGGTACTAGTGAAAGCACTGTAAAAAATTGCGCTATTAGATATTCGACTCGCTGTACACAAGCAATGCCGTGTGTGGTGTTTTATTATTTCTATTTAAAGAGAACGCTTAGCTTTTTGAGTGCAATCGAGACGCGATCGACTTATGACTTGACTTGAAGCGATAACGCCATTCACGACTTTAATGGAACTTAACGATGTTTTGATATGACTGATCGGTTAACGGCGTGTATAAACACTCGATATTAATATTGCGGAGCCTATTTTTAGCGCACTAAAGTATATAATGATATAAATATGCACAAATGTGAAACACCTCCTTTTTAAGTAGTTTGGACGATGTAGATAAAAATATTTTAGAGTATATTAATGGTACCAGGGCTTATTATATAAAAAAAAATCATTAAATATTATGTAATTATTATCCATTGAGTTCGATTTTGAATTAAGTTTTTATGCTGTTATTTTCTACATTATATAATTTTACAGAAAATGTATTTGTTGCAAATTCAGAATCGATCACGTTTCCAAAACATTTGTATATGTTGTCCCCTTTTTAATGATGTTTATTTTTTTTTATGTACATTATATGTCACACTTTTTTGCATGTTTGTGGCATGGCATGCTAATATAAATATTGTGTATCATTTGTCAGACGATACCGGGATTCTAGACACGGGAACACTCACCGAAACACTGAATGGTTTGTCTCAAATATATATATTTTTAGTTAGTATCAATGAATTTGAGGTTCAAACATCGCTTCTATTGCAGCTGAGCTAAATGAAATAACGCACTTTCAACATTAGCGAACTAACATAGTTTGTAATGCATGTTATAATGTATTATTATCCAATAAGGATATTTTTATTTTATTTATGAAACCACGGTCATCGATATTACTTTGTTTTATATGTAAGAAATGCAGTTTACTGGATTAGTCTACTTCAAAAAAGGAGGAGCTTATAGATTTGATTGAATGTTTTTTGTACGTTCCTCGAAAGTTACTTTGGTAATCGATCGATATTAATTAAACTTTCTTTATATGAAAGGCCATTAATATTCCTGAATGGGGTTCCCTTAACTTAACGTAAAACTACGCTAAGCTATGTATATATATGTAAAAAATACATTAGTTTCATACATTTTATTTCAGTGTCTATCCTTCCTCGAGTCATACTTTAGCTACATCAATTTGCAGTATTATACTTTACAAATCAAATTCTCATTCACAAGTCACCCGTATGGAACACCGCTAGTCGTGTCGTATGTGTATTATAAATATTTTAACTCATCACACAATTCTACAGGTGGAGACAACGCAAGAGAAAATAATATCTCTGGAATTGACAACTAGTCCTACTAGCGAGACCGCGCCGGACTTAGAAGAGGCGGGCATTAGTTTAGGGGAGGGGGAAACGGAGGGGGAGAATTCTCTCCAGCCGGATATAGTTCAGGTGGTCAATCCGTTGTTGGATGGTGGCGCCGGCCGCGTTACTGCTATACCCGTTGGTCCAGCGGACAGACTGACTGCGTATACGCAACCTCAATAGACATCCATGATCTCTTCATAGCCTGTTCACATGGCACTGTACTACATCTTTCAGTAATACGTTTAACTAATCAGATTAAATTGTAATTTGAGAAACTTGTACCTTTGCAGTACAAATTAAGTGCGAACGGTTTCCTATCAATGTTTGTCACACTATTTATTCGATGAGATATCGCTAAAATCTTGCAGTATAATGCCGTGTGAGCTTAGTCTTGCTTGCTCTGCTCCAAGAATCGGTGCACCCTAAAGTAAGGATGTTACGAACGATCGATCATTGAATGTTATTAAAAAGCATTCTAAAAATGTTAACAAATATATGATAAGGTCGTGAAGCTTCCTTGAATAATTTAGGATTTTGATTACTCCATGACAGCGCATTGTCTTTTATAACGAACCGAACGAACTCGATTGTAGATTTCTTCAACGAAACGAACAGCGATTAAGCATTGAACGAGTTTTCCATCAACTTTTTTGTATTATGAACTGTGATAATAACTTTAGAATTCCACCGACTTCTTGTGTTACTTAGAGAGAGACTTGAAGAAATCCACCAGCGAGCTTACACATTGATGGCATTTTTGATTTGATCACAATTTTTATTTTTTTATTTTATTTTTCGACGGAGATTTTAGATTTACTATAGGTAATGTCTATTTTGATGTAGAACAATGTTCTAACAGTACTTTACGTATTTAATTTTAATATTTTCATTCCGTGGATTTGATGTTTGACTTATGATTATGGTGATGCTCTAACTATTAAGGAAAATGTTTAAGGGATGTGTGAAGCGCAGCCGCACATAGCGTTCGAATCCGATTTAATTTGCAATATAATATTTTTCTTGTACAGAAACTTTTTTATGCTTGGGAAAATATTTTTCAATAATTTTCTCGGAGATAAAGCGAATCCGTTGTGTGCGGCCAGGCTTTAGTTTGTGGACATATCGAATAATGTCAATGAGATATTATGATTCCATCGATAGATCTAGTATTAGTGCTGTCACTTATTGTAAGTGGTACAAGAGATGGCATCACAGGGCTCCGCCCGATAACCGTGTAAAGTTCTCAGTTTATATCATTATAAACTATTATGATGTTCTCTTTTTATTTTTACTATAGAATTTTTAACATGTCATTTGTTAAATTCTTACAGTATTCTTTGTGTTTACTGGTGTTCTAGTATTTTAATTTTAATGTTTTATTAAATTTTAATTATTTTATGTATGTGGTGCCTTATTCTCAAATGGATTTTATGCAATGTTCTTATTAATTTAATTATTGTTACAATTTATTTCCGATTCATTTTATTTAGGTAGTGTTTGTACAATAGAAAAAAAAAATCTTAATAATAGCCGTAACTTATTTCTTGAATTTACGTCTGTATATCCTGTGTCTACCGTCTTGAAATGTATATTTCCGCTGTAACTATGAAAACTGTTTTGATGAATATTTAATTAAAAGTATCGTGAGGTAATTGTATCGAATGGAAGTATGTTTTTATGTGTGTCCTTTATACCTTTTTAAGGCTCGTAGCGATATGATTGTAAACTAATGAAAATATTGTATGTTTGTCCCAATTAAATGGTTTAATATATATTTTAATAAAAGATAAATAAAATGTTTTATTCAATAAAATTAAAACTAAATCATTATTTTTTTATTTAAATTTGTATTTATAGTTTAATATAAAGTCTATCATCTATATTTTCAAATATTATTTGAACACAATTTATATTCTATTACGTCTAATAACATTAAAAAAAAAAAACTTAAAAATAACTAACTTCAGAAAAATTAACTATTTCTTTGGTGCGATGATACCCTCGAGTTGTGCCTGAAAATATGAAAAATATAATAGAAAAGTGATAAATTTAATCGTTACAAGTAGTTATTGACAGATACTATAGTAGAAGTATTGTTTACGATTTAGAATTCTTTCCACAAGTTAAGGCAAAAACATTTTATGCGGTAACATTATTTTCATAATAATTTAACGCGTAAGTAGGGATGCATTACACAAGATACTTAGTTATATACAATGGACAGCACATCTTGTTTCTAGAAAAAGTCGAATTATAAAAATTATTTTAATGATTCAAAATTGATTGAAGATTTGTCTTCTTTCAATAACATAATGAGCTGCTGTGTCTGCGTGTGTATACAAACATCTATCTATACTAATATTATACAGCGGTAAAGTTTCTAATGTCGTTTGTTGTAAGGGGCAATCTTCGGAAATACTAGTCTAGCCGATCATGATGGTTTGATGGCTGATGACATAGGCTATAATTTACGCGGGCGAAGTCGCGAGACAACAGCTAGTATGTGTATATGTATAAATAAAGAACATTCTTACCTTCAATTGAGCATTAGTCTTCTTCAAAGCTAGCAACTCTTCTTGGTGGCGTTTCTCCTCAGCCGCACGCAATTCAGCGGCGCGACGTTCTAATTGTTCCGTTTTTTGTTTTAACTCCATACATTGTTTTTCAAGGGAGGAGCGCTCCGCTTCCAACTTAGCTACTTGGTCCATTAGGTCAGATTTGCCTTGTTCCGACTGAAAAAAAAATAATCGTTTATTTAATAATAAACATTATAATAGCTTATTAAAGGAGGCTATGCTTTTGGAATACTGTGGTTAGAAACGGGCAGTCTCAGATAAAATACACCACGCGGTCCCAGTGTCGATTGGTGAGAGATAACAGTCCTGATCAACGCACACATATTTTTTTAATATAAAAACTATTATTTTTGTTTTTTACTGATTTTCATAAATTTCTTCAGAAATACAAATGATAATACTTAGAATAGATTTATCAAAGTGATTCTCGTGAAGACTTACTTGCAAAGCTTTTCTCATACCAAAGGCGATAGAACTACAATAAAGAGTTTGATATGCCTCCATCGTTATTCTAGCTTCATCACGTACTCTTAAAAGAAGTAATCCTCTTTCACCGCAATTGATAGTTACCTGAAAAAAGGTTACAACTATTAATTTCATTAGCAAGCGCCATATTATGCATTCTAAACGTACTCGTTTATGCTCGTTTATTCGTATATGCTATCATTTTGGGTCATAGATAAGTGTACCTATTGTTAGATACCTGACGAATCAACTCGTCGAAACACTGCGTGTATAATTGCCGGCGAACCGGGCAAATGCCGGTCTCCCTGGCCTGACGTTGCTGTAGACGAGTATCTAGCATCTCTTGAAGGTTTATCACGTCCAATCGAGTAGCTGGCGTTGAAGAGATCTGAAAAAAAATTTTTTTGTTAAGTAAATATGATTAAAAACAAAAATAATTCAATTCATTATATATATAAGCGCAGAGTCAAATGTTCGTTACTCGTTAAAACTGTAAGAAAATATATATATAATAAATACCTCCTTAATAATATATAAATACCTTCTGTGTCCATATTTGTCCATCTTCTTCCCATTCTTTTGGGGGTAGAATGGCATTTAAAATTTCTTCAGTTTCTCTTTTAGCTTCTGTGGGTATACAAGGTTGTGCAGCTGCTACAGCACCGGGGGAAACCTAGAAATACGTATCTAATTAAGTATTGTTAAAAATCATAGTATAAGTAGAATAAGAGGTGATAAGTAAGACGAAGAATAGGTAGATCTAATAAAACAAGTACGAGTTGGATTCGCACACGAAGGTTTCCGTACCGGAAAAGAGCAAAAGTTGTATGGGAGTGCCCTTCAATATTTGTTTAATTTAATTATTTATTTTTAATGATACTATAGAAATATGTATTCTGTAAATATTTCAAGCGTCTTCCTGTTGTTATCAATATCGAGTAATAAAATCACGTTTGTTGCATGATGGCCCCCTTAAATATTAATTTTATTCTATTTTGGTACTTGTGTTGAAAAATTGAACAGAAATACGTGATTTGTGAAAATTTCACTGTTTAACTTTCAAGGTTCACGAGATAAAGCCTGGTGACAGATAGCGAAGTCTTAGTAATAGGGTTCTCGTTTACTCTTTATCTGCGGAACTCTAAAAATAACGCTACCGAAATGAAACTTACTGCTTTCTCTGGCTGTTTTGTTACTAAAACTGGATTGTCATAACGAACTAATGTTTCTTCGGCAGACACTGGTGCTCTTTCACCCATCTTGAACCAGTCTATAGATTTTCAGGATAGACAATTACTTATCGTATTTATTTGTTCAAGTTATTTGTCTACTTGATTGCATTTATTGACAGTATCATTTGTAAACAAACATATTGAGGTCCATAGCAACCTCGTATTGCTAAGCAACTATGCATTATGGTCGCTGTGTTGTAGCCGCCGAAAAGGTTTGTGTCATGCATTAGGTATACTTACTGTACAGCGTCAAAAATCTTCGAAAATTGCGTTACGTTATACTTGAACGGCCCCTAGCCAACTAATTTTGAAAGAAGGCTGATCCTCACCGATTGCTTTTACCCATTTTTTTGTGGTCGGTATGGGGGGTGGGGTGGGGGGGTCCCCCTCGATTGGTGATTTATTTTATTTTAAACCATATTTCTATACTCTTGAGTTTTTTTTACGTCGGGGTTTTTTTTTCAATCATTATATAAATAAAAATATATATCTCAAAATCTATTAAAGAAACCTTAATCAAACCGGCAAATTCGTTTATAAGTACAAATAACTAAAAAAAAGGACTACCTCGACTTGGAAAAGCGCTTGCAGCTCTTGATCTTGTAAGAACTACCGCGATAAACAAGAATAGAAAAGCAGTACTAATATCAGTCCATTTATTCAAGAACTACGTACGACCACAAACACACAGGTCAAACTTAAACCACCTCTTGAGTCGGGGATTAACCCAACAGCAAATGAAAATTATAATTGTAGTGTAGGTTGAAATAAAACACAATTAAGAATTACAGATCTTGTTTAGATTAATTAAAAAATTACACTGACATAACTCAGAGTTCAAATATTTCGATTTTCATGTCTTAAGACTCCGGAAAATCGAAAAACAAATTATGTACCCAGTCAAATGAATGTATACTTAGCCAACTTCTCGGATTTTTTAATTATTTTAATATCCATGTTTCATTCTGTCAACAGCATATCGAGTTAAATAAAACTGTCACATCTCTCCAAATGATTTCAAACCTTAGTGTGTTGCAAGTTAAGTTTGGAAACTTGCTAAAACTCGATTTTGTGATAGCCTGATATGTTGTTTTGTGTACATCTACAAATTTAGTACTAACTCCCTAGATACTACCTACCAGGACATTTCTCTCGATCTGTTGTCTTTGCAGGGAAATTTGTGAATATAATATGGTTGCATACATTTCGTTTATAGCCAGACGATGCTATACATACAAAAATATTCACAGTATTAATTGAAAAAAAAAAGAAAAAATCTTATATACTTCACATATTTTCATATGGTTTACCATATTTAATTGTTTCTAACCTAATAGGGGAATGACAAGTTTTTATCTATCGTCGGGTACATCATCAAAGAATATTGAACACGTATTTTTTTAACTTTTTGTGTAATCAATTAATTTCGGCGATACATGGAGTTGAAATGTCGCATGACGTCACACCTTTGTACATTTTCTACACAGTCGTGACGTAGTGAGCCCGCACTCTTAAACTTTTATATCTATTATCTTAGCTAATCTTGTTACATTGAAGCAAAAAACCTATCTAATATTTTTCTATGGTCGGTCAGACCACAGTACTAAAGTAGTACTTTAACACTAAAGTACTTATTTTTTTTTACCCAGTCCTCATCCCTATTCTGTTACGAATTTCTGAATACAATATAGTTTCATACATTTTAAGTTTATCCATAAGACACTATACATATAATTCATAGTATGATTGAATGTAAATGCTTATTCGCTTCACAAATTTTACACTTATCTTGAACACCGCATTAAGTGGTGATAATTCAACTATTTTTATATTTTTAACACTACAACAAACTAGTCTTCATTCATTGAGAATCACTACTCGAGCTTGAACTGGAGTCGGTGGACATAACTTCAACGTCTTCCTGAGTATGAGCGTCCTTGCTACGTCCATCGATGGCAACGGAGTTCCCTCCACCCACTGACATATGAAGCTCTCCTGATGGATGCCATGTGAATTGATTCGTGGATGGTGCGGGAACTGAAAAATAATAACAATGTAATGAATGGTTAATTTGCCATGTTTTACGATTACATTTCCTATTGTTTAATGCAAATCTCCTATTTTATAATGCAATTTTATCACAGATAATGCTTGGACTTAAGATGGTCCAGCAACTGGATAGGTGATTTCTTCTAAACTCATTGTATCTCAAAATTATCTTGTTGCTGTTATAATGAAACTATTTCAAACATGAAACTCTATTTATAATGTATTGATCTGATATTGGTTATGGTTTTGTGAATGTCGTTACTCCCTTTAGAACCTCCGTTACCTACCGAAGAAAGGCAAGTTTATTGCACGTTCTTGTTATCAGCTAAAAGACGTCTTGAACGAGTGTTAGGAAAAAAATGTTGGACAATTTAAACGTACTTTAAAAAAGTCTATTTGAATAAAGATTATTTTGACTTTGCGACTATACTTGCTGTGAAAAGAGTATGTTGGGTCCACGAAAATATTGATCATGTTAAATAAGTTTAAGCCTGGGTAACATAACAAAAAATAAATTGTAATTGGTCTATCAGTCAGATAAAAGAAAATCATTAGATATATATATTTTTTGGTTTAATTTAATGAGCAATAGCTTAGATAATAGGCATTACAGTTGAAGACCAAAGGTGTGACGTCAATACTCTTCAATAATCTACCTGACGGACAGACAAAAAATACTCATATCCTATTACTACAAGGTTGTAGCATAACAAAATATGCCCAATTAGTGAACTAAATAATGATAATTAGAATAAAAATAAATAAATAGAGATAATGATAAATAGAATTAAAAAAAAAAACAATAAAATACATTAATCAATACCATTGCAATAAATAAGTGTAAGTTTCCATACAGTTAAGGGCATTAAAAATAAATAATAAACATTGAAACTAAGCCTTACAATCGAATTTACATAGTTCACAACTGATTCATGTCTGGGTCAACTAATAAATCAATTTCTTGAAATGATGAATCAATATTAGAACACTGCAAAACGTATCATTAGATTAATTAGTGTTTATTGAGGAAAATTAATAGTAAAAATCACAAATTACTCAGAATCATTAAAAACCTAACGCTTACATACAGAAAGGATAGGAAGGAGAAACTTGTTATGAGTAATAAATGAATGAACTGTACCTCCTCCGGTGGTACTTCTATGTAGTTCATTGAGTGTCGATGGAGTGTGACCATTGTTAACTGGTGGATCGCTAGGACGACCAATCATTCCCAGCCGCATTTCGAGGTCTGTGGGATATGGTCTACGAGGATCACCAGGTTGCCACGATAAAGGTGCACTGACTGCGTTGGATGCACTGATTCTGTAAGTAGGTGAGTAAAATTAGAACATTTAAAAACACTGCAACTAATCGGCCGCATGTAAGGTTACTATAAAAGGCCAAATTTTGAAATTCAAATTTGAAAATTTTTATAAGTAATGGTGTATTAAACTAATGATAATTTCATTGTAGGTATGTTTTTGCAACTGGGTGATTACTGACAATAATTTTCAAATTTAGAATATTAGACCTTTGAGTCATCAGTAAGCCTCAAAGATTGAAAAAATGACTGGATAAATGGGGTAGTTTCGGTAGTGAATAATAGGTCACAAAATTGCACAAAAACTAAAATTTACTTTATAATAATAACTTAAAATCGCACATTTATCTTATTATCTTAAAAGTCGTGATTTTTGTCTGCATGTCATGTGACTTCGTTTGACTTCACTGTGGTAAAAGGTGTCAGATTTTGTCCCAAAGATGCTTATTAATTAATAATCGAATTCCTAGACAGAGTCGTTCTTAGCTTATTTATATCTTTTGATTTCGTAATGGATCCTTAGATGGTATTGTTCTGGTTTAATTAACATCTTTTAATCTTCTAATGAGTTCTACTTCTACACAAAACAAATGTAACGAATAGAATTTACTCTATGCATTTGCTTTGTGTACATATCAGAATGACATCATGAATATGACAGACAGCATTTTAATGGATATAAAAAAAAAAATTTGTTTAATTTTTAAGGCAAGAAAAATATTAATTTTTTCAAATATTCGTTTTATGCCTTATTAAATTGAAAATAAACAGTAGCAAGTATTATTCAGAACAGTGTAGAATACCCTATTTACGAGTATCATAAAATTTGTCAAACACAATTTAAAATCTGAACAAATTATATAGAAACATGGACACTACTAAGAGGATCCAGTATTGGACCAAAGATAAAAATTTCATAATCCATGCAGATGGAGAATATTTCTAAAACTATAAAAACTGAAATACCTGTGGGCAAATTTTATTAATTCTTCCGATGATACTGGCCTCTTCCTGGATTTAACAATAGATGCGAGCTTCTGTCTAGCTTGATACAATGATGTAGCAAGTATTTGTTCGGCATCTTTCAATTGCCGTTGTAAGTGATGAATATCTTGATCCTTTGAAATTTAAATACACACATATTTATTTAGTGATAAATAAAAAAACATATAAAATTAAATTTTTGATAATATAGTAACTTCCATGAACAGTGAAAGATCAGATAAACAATAGTATATCTAATATATATCTTTTCAAATGATGATGAATTGATGGGCAAGAGAAAAGTAAGAAAAGGGCTAACACATAGAGAGGATCTAAAATAAAACCTTTTCAGATGGTTTAACAATACAAGTAAGATCTTTAATTTTATCGTACAGTTTAAGGATTTATAAATGGGTATTGCTTGTATACATATTGCTTGTTGACATAATAAGATTATGAGAAACAAATTTCCAAAATCAAAACATGACTGATATTCAGAAAATATAGATAAATTACCTTATTATCAACTTCACCTTTAAGTTCATTCATTTTCTGTTGAATCTTAGCTTGTTCTTCGGCCAAATCTAATGTTTTCTTTAGTTCTACATCTTTAGCCAACAACAAATCTGTTAACTGTGCATGGTCAGCAGCTGATAGTTTTTGTGATTTAGGTGCTATAGATACCTCAATAATCTCCCTGAAATTTAACAATAAAGAATAAATTTTGTACGAGAACAGTTTCAAATTGAAATAAAAAGAAAATCTTACTTAGCTATTAGTTCGATGTCGTCGATGAGAGAAAGTAAACGATCCTTAGTGCTTAGATGTGAGGCCATAGTAATAACAAAAAACAATAATAGGGAGGAAGATATTTTTACACAATAATTACTAATTTCTCATCTAGTGTTAAAGCCTGAAAGAATCCGCTTATTTACCGAACATTTATAATTCGCGTTTCCTCACTTTTGCTTGACAATGGATGACAATTGTTGTGACGTCTCTTGTCAAAGTTGTCAATTGATATAGCTGTCAATGTCAGTTATATATTTTTTTATTTTTAAATGGCAACCTGTATCTAAGGCTGGGAGCGAACAGAAATGAGGTTAAAAAATAAAGATTAGTTCTTGAAGTCAAACCAGATGTCACTAGCGATTTTTTAAATACTTCCTCATTAAACGCATATTTTTTATGTAACAATTTTTATATTTTAAAGAACGTGCGACCGATATTTAGGGCAGCTGTATCAAAGGTGGAAATTGCCATGATGATTGACAAACTGCAGTAGCTGATGGCACAAATTGATTTTTCCATTTATTTGATTATTTCAACTGTGATCTTAAAATACCTAAATGACAATTTCACTTATTTTAATAAAACTATTTTATAACCACATGATAGTTTTGATATAATGCTTTGAAGTAATGTAATGTAATTCATATGATGGACGTCCTGATTGGCATGCATCGCGTTCTCTTTGCTCATATAATGCGTGCGATCGGTACGGACGGTGGTAGTATACAACTTCATTTATACTATACAAATTACAAAGCTGTGGTAAAATGAAAATGCATTGCGAACCATGCGTCCGTTGCATGTGCGCGGATAGAGTGGAAACTCGCCATAAAAAGGAAAAATTCTGTAACCAATTTGAATCCAACTTTGAAAATATTAAGGTTTAAAATAGAGTAGTCATGTTATGAAACACAAATTAGACCATTATGGTGTGACGAAAAATTCACTTCATCTAATAAGATCATATCTTTCTGCTAGAATTCAAAAGGTAGTAATCAATGAAGCGAAATCTGCAGGGGCACCAGTTACTATGGGCGTACCTCAGGGATCGATATTAGGACCATTGCTTTTTCTAATTTATATAAATGATCTTTCTCACTTTACGAACAAATTTGTGCGAGACAGTATTATTTGCAGATGACACCTCTTAAGTGTTTAAAGTTAAGAGGGGTAATGATTGTTTTGAGCATGTAAATGATGCTCTCGACAATGTTCTACAGAGGTTTGATAATAATAATTTAAAGCTTAAGCTTAATTCAAAACTCAATAAATTTTTTGTTTATTATCTTTATCTTTATTATTATACATAAAACGGAATATTACAATTATACTTAGTGCTACTAAACTTAAATTCTTGGAAGTTGAAAGAACCCAAAGGTCGCTACTAAAAGTAATGTACTTCTTGCCTTACAAATACTCTACTGAGGCACTGTATGCAAATGGTGACATTTTAACTGTTCGGAAATTATATATTTTTAACTCTGTATTGAAGTTGCATAGATCACTTCAATATGATCCTAATAAATTAAATAATAAAAGAAGAAAACACAAAGTTATTCCTCTAAATACAGTAAAAACAGCTTTTGCTGCGAGACAATATCATAGACAAGCTACTCATTTATACAATATTATTAATAGGACTCTAAATATATACCCATTGAACTTACACACTTGTAAAATAAATGTTTTAAACTGGCTCAAAATCCTAAAATACGAAGAAACAGAACTTCCTCTAAAGATTGACAAATAAGTTGGAAAAGCATTCTTTATCAATATAAAATTAACAATTGAACAATTGAAAAAAAAAGGGCATTGCCAACGCATAAACACACACACACACACACGCACACACACACACACACTTTATCTTTTAATTTAAATACTTACCTATGTTTAATCCGGTCTTGAAGAGCGATAACATCCTGGTACAGGTATTTTTAAATACTTACTAGGAATGTTATCACAAACAAATGTTTCACACTGATTTGATATGTAAATAAACATTTTTGATTTTGATTTTTTTTTTGACTTAGTTCGTTTACAAAAATAGGTAACAACTTAAATTACTCCTCTGTTGCCGAAATAGGAAAAGACATCCTGTATTCCAGCGTATAGCGCCCTAAAAGCCCCATGAATTCATAGAATTCACATTCTATTTGTAATTTTTCGTATTTGTATTGATATCTAAGTTTGGAACTTTTCAAATTTCAGTTTTTTAATATGTTACTTAAAAGGAACGGAAATGACTGACTGCGATCCATTCTTTTCCTGCAAAAATCAACTTTTGCTAGAGTTGCCACCTAGAGGAGGTGCTTTTTTATAGTACTTTCGTTTTTTTAAACACTTCCTCATTCTAAACAATGGTTTCTATGGTAACGATTTAATGCTCTTATCTATACGAACACCCTTTTTTCATACCTTTATGTGCTTTTTTCGGGATAATATATAACATGGACATATATTGCAGCGGACTTTATTTTGGAACTTTTAAAGGAGATCAATTTCTTTCTTTCATCGTTTACGTAACGCACATAGGGAAATCTTTAAAAAAGTAAAATATTCTGCCGTTTTTGCAACATTTTTCATTGTGTTATATATTGAGTCGTTGACTCTCTATGGCACTTGGCGGTCTGAACTGTTTCCCTATTCTCTATATGGTCTGTGGTATTATACGTTGTAATTTGTAACGTTGTGAGATCTAAAAGTTAATAAATACATAATATTACAGTACCTATTAAGTGCGATTATTGGAAACATAAAACATTGTTGCTCCACTCCTATAAATCAAAGCGTGATATTATCGGTTTGCCTATAGACTTTCTCGATAAATGGACTGTTGAACAAAAAAAGAATAATTCAATTCGTTTCTTATAGAGTTCAACCAATTAACAAACTTTTCAACTTTATTGTTAGTATAGATTTGATGTTTTAAATCAAAAGTGTAAAATACAGATTGAGTTTGAGCCACTTAGTATTTGTATAATTATTATAAAATAATTGAAAAGTAGCATAACCGAAACTAGTAAGTAAGATTACTATTTTGGGCCATTGTTGCCAGTGTCACATCGGGTTGATAATATTGCTAAGCTGAGACTGAAACTTACAAATATTTTATATATCAAAATATATATCCATTGATATTTATCAGCGAATCCTGTAATATACTATAACTTGCTGTTGTCTGAGTAGCTTGTCTATGATATTGTCTCGCAGCAAAAGCTGTTTTTACTGTATTTAGAGGAATAACTTTGTGTTTTCTTCTTTTATTATGCCTTTAAGCCAAAGAACCTGCACCCCAATTATACAAGGATCGTTCGTTAATCACGTGAGGCTCGAAAGGAGGGGAGGGCGTTCGTCAAAAATCATAAAATATATAGGAGGGGGTTTAGTAATATATCACGTGTATTTATTTTTTTCCTAAAACGCGTGATTACTAAACCGAAAAGCGGCGTCAAAGATTTTTTGTGGGTAGTGAAAAATATACGTGATTTAGTCTTAACTTTACCATGTATCACCAAAAGGTTGGGGGGAGGGGGGGATTTAAAAATGCTGAAAAACATCACTTGATTAATGGCAGTATACTGTAAATGAGCCGACTCGAAGATCTATACAGTATTCTGTCTGATTCAAAAATTATATGCACGCGTGGCTCCTTGGTTAGCAGAAATATTCGTTACGTCAATATTAGGGGTTAAAGTATGAAATTGCCGTTTTATTTTAATAGGTTCCTTGAATTGACATAGAATCTTCATGGTTTGAGGTTTTTGGAAGAAACTTTTTCCACATGGTTTCTATGACGTTCTTCTTTTAAATGTGAAACATTTGAATATCGACTTTCAATTGTTTTTGTTATTCAACTTAGACAAGAAAGATGGATACTGCGAAAATTCCTGTGATTTTTGAATACGAGTTCCGACGTGGAAGTAACGCGGCAGAAACAGCCTGCAATATCAATGTTGCGTTTAGGGAAGGGTCTGCTAATGAACGCACCGTGCGATTTTGGTTTAAACGCTTTCCCGATGGAAACTTCGACTTGAAGAACGAGGAAGACCGCCCGCACAGGTGAATAACAATTAATTAGGAGAGATGGTGGAAGCCGATCCTATTCAAACTATCCAGGAATTAGCGGCATGGTTTAACGTTACATTACCCACAATATTGACTTGTTAGTGTCAAATCAAAAAAATACGAAAAATGGGTGCTTCATGATTTGACTGATTTGCAGAAAGAAACGCGTATTGAAACTTGTGTTGCCTTGTTGAATCAGTACAGAAATGAAGGAATATTGGATCGGATTGCGACATGTGATGAAGTGGTTTCTTTATGATATAACCGTAAAAGAAAAATGCAATGGCTGAACCTAAGTCAAACGCCACAACAGTGTCCTAAAGCAAAACTTACCAATAAAAAGGTAACTGTTTGGTGGTCTCAGCATGGTGTTATTCACTATAGTTTTACCCGATCTGGTCAAACAATAACGGCAGATGTCTATTGTGCCGAACTCGGAACAATGTTGGCAAAATTAACAGTAAAACAGCCTCGACTCATGAATCGATCTTTACCATTATTTCTCTATGATAACGCGAGACCCCATACAGCACGAAAAACCGTTTTGACCCTTCAGGAACTGTAGTTAGAAACCATTCGTCATCCTCCATATTCGCCAGATCTTGCTCCAACGGACTACCATATTTTTCGTGATTTGGACAATTATCTAAGTTACAAGAAGTTTTCTTCCCAGGAGGCAGTACAAAATGCTTTCGCACAGTTTGTGCAGTCTATATCCTCAGAGTTCTATCGCAGTAGAATAAATGACCTTCCTATGTATATAATAAACGACTTTCCTATTATATAGCAGCAATGTATAGATAATAATGATATTTAACTATTTTGATTAAATAAATTTGTTAAAAATTAAAAAATAAATAATTTTGATTTTCAGCACAAATCGGCAATTTCATACTTTAACCTCTATTAATAAGTTTTTACCTATAAAATTGCAATTATGCCTTACTGGCCATTTCGAATCCAAATATTTTTTTGGCTAATAATTCTAATTTCAAATTAATTTTATTTTAAATACATGGAATTCTTCTTTCTAAAATCGTCATTTGTTTAATAGTTAGCGAAAAAAAAAACATTTTATATGGATTAGTTAAGAATTCGAGTAACTGTGGAGTATGAGTACCATCGTGGCAGCATAGCGGCACAAGCGGCACGCAACATCAACGATGTTTACGGAGCGAACACTATACAAACGATCGCATCACCCATTATTGATTTGCCCGCTTCCGTTCTGGAAATTTTAACCTGAAAAATAACCTCCGTGGTCGTCTGAAAACTTTAGTCGAGTCGTAGCTGATGAAAATCCACGGCTGAATTAGCAGCAGCTTTCGACGTAAGCATCAAAAACAATATTGTACCATTTGCGTCAAATTGGCAAGGTAAAAAAGCTTGACTTGAGAAATAGGTATCCCATAAACTCACACTGCTCAACAGGCATACAAATGAAGGAATTCTGAACCGCATTGTTACTTGTGACGAGAAATGGATCCTGTTCGACAATCGTAAGCGCTCAGCATACGGTTTGGACCCTGGTTCAGCACTCAAACGATGCCTCAAATGAAAACTTTCATCTGGAAAAGTGATGGTCACTATTTCGTGGCCTAACGCGGGTGTAATTCATCAGAGCTTCTTACCAAATGGGACGAGCATTACTGCAGATCTATACTGTGAAGAACTGAACACAATTATGGAGAAACTCGCACGTCTCCAACCAGCTTTTGTCAATCATACTGCACAGCAGACGGTCATCGCCAGCTTATCAATGTCCTCATTTAACTTGCCTACCGAAGCATAGAGGAGTTCGAGGTTATAAATTTTTGTTCACCCATCCTATGACTGGCTGTTGTGAAACTTAACTTTCGCATTGTTGACACCTCTACGCCATCGAGTTCCTCAAGATATAAATAATGTTATTTTTCAAATAATAAATAATTTTGTAATTACTTAAATAAATTAAGCAATGCGTGTTTGTAGTTAGCACTATTTTCTCAGTCGTTTTCAGTTAGTCCTAAAACCGCTTTACTTTAATCGCAATGCGGTTAGAGATTAAGCTTGTGAGCACACTCGGGGTTCACTAACTGTTTTATATGTTTTTTTGATGAGAAGATTAACAACAATAAATATAGGAAAAGAAAATTAAATAATTGAGTGAAATTTTAACCCAAAAGTAACCTTTCACACATTATTTCCATTATTTTACTTCAGTATTATCGAATCACAGATGAATAAGGTACGCTTTATTCATAATAAAATTCTTCAGCTTTTTTTAGTAAAGTAACTTTGAGTCTTTTTTATTTTATTTGTAAAATATTAATATTATTACACTGATCTTCCATGTGAAACAAAGTTAATTGTGATAAAAAGGAAACTCATATAAAACCCCAATAGGTAAAACAAGATAAAACTGTAGTAAAGTACGTATTATAGATCTCCGATAGGTCTTCCTTGTGCAAAAAATGTATAACAAGGCTTTTAGGCAATACTCGGATATAATTAAAATCTATTTTTGTTTGACAGCTAGTTGTTATTCTAATTTCATCACAAGGTAAATAAAAACGGTTGGTTTGTCCTATGTTGTGGCTGTTTTAGCACAAACATTCGACTGTGTCGGTCTGCAAACCGGCTTGTGCACGCAACCGATGCGTGATCAGCTGACGGGGCGAAGGGCGAGGGGAAAGAGGACGACCATGCACTGAGCATGCGCTCACCACGTGCTCGGGCTGTATAGTCACCATAGAGTAACATTATATGCAGATGATTCACTCCCCTGTGTGAGTGATATCGGTTGTATGTTTTACTTTTCCTCCATTGCGTATTACCCATTGAATATTTCTAAGCAATCTTCAAAGTAAGGATTTTTTTAACATACATTGCTCAATAACAAAATCACATAATATTGCTGAGGTTTCAAATTAAATATTTAAAAGTACAAGTTTTATGGAAATTATAAAACAATCAAGGTAAAAAAACAGTAACCAGGTCCGAGACAATATAGAAAAGTTCATTTTCTACATCGATCCGAATCAAATCCGGAATCACGTTAAAGATAGCAAGTTTTTGACACCGGCCCCAACTGGCGCGGGTGTGTGCCATTCGGCCACGGAGGTCGTCAGAGTCTATTTATTTTAAACAAAATATCCTGTTTATTTTAGACACAATATTCAAAAATAGCATTTGTAGTCGCATTATCTAACCTGATTAATAAATGTATTTATAAATGCACAGCTGCACGTCAAATTATCACAATAAGTCAAATTCCCGCAATTTTAAAGTATTAGTTCAATATTATAAGGTTCAAAATAGATTAATTTGACAGTTTTGTATAACTCGATGTGCTGTTGTCTGTACTTGATGTACTATATTTTATTAGCATGTGGCGCAAGTTTCTTTTTTCACATTTGTAGTTGAGGGGTATGTGGCGGTGAGTGCGGGGGGAGTGCAATGTAGCTAGCTTTTCGATCGTCGGGGCTGCTAGCTCTACCGTATAGTCGAGTTCCAGTTAGCATTGGGCGGTCGAGGTGTTATTGGCTCCTCTGCCAATCTAATGGAACAGCGTTCCTTCGAGCAAGTGTCATCTGCGATTGTGTTAAACAAATCAAACATTCGTCATAAACGTGACAACTGCCGCAAACAACAAATTCTGCTCCTGTTATTATGTTGCTTAAACGGATCATTGAAGGAAAGTCCATGTTGAATGCCGACGCGAAGAGTAAAGCGCCGGAGAAATGTTCTAGAAGGAAGTCGGAATGTGACGGCTGTGGCGAACATTCCACGTAAGTCTATTGTTATGAAAAATGGTAAACAATAGCCTATTACCTGATATGTAATGTTTTCTTTTAAAACTTGAGACTACATAAGCGCTCGACTTCGAGTACGAGGCTCTAACAGAATGAAGCAGCTGTTTCTTTCATTTGACGCAAATACAAACAATACAATCGGGTTTTTTAAGCATCATCCATGGAGTAAGCATGGGAATATTGCGGTAAAACTACCACGCGACCAATTCTTAAGCTACAATCTTTCATTAAATAAATCCGAAAAATAATCGTAGTTTTTCTACAATTGATGAGTTATAAGTAATCAAATATAAAATGTAATCAATTATAGGCGTAACTGTAAATTGTCAGTCGAAATTTATTTATGTAATATAAATAAATTTCGACTGACAATTCTAAACAAACAATTACCAATTTATTTTGTAAATATATACTACCTATTACTTAATCTCTGTAATAGGTACGTACATTTTTTAAAGTCAGTATTTCTAACTGACTTTTTCAGTTCTTCTCATATTTCAGTATACTTTTAATAATTATCCGGATCCAATCGTCTCATATGGGGGATGAGTGTTCTGATAACTCGACTATGACTTTCTGGGTCTGATCTCCCACGAGAGGGTGCACGGAGGGGTTTTGATGGTGGTTTTGGAATGATTCGATTGTTTGCATTTAATAGGTTCCGGAACTACTGGACCGATATTAGACACACCCAAAATGCCCACAACATAAACTAGATACCTACATCATTTGTGACCAAGAACAACGTTTTAGTGATTTAATGATAAAATTCATAATAGTAGATAGCCCTTCAATATAGGTAGTACTACACTTCACTACTACTATTTATGGAGAAGTACCGAGTTAAACGAACGCCAGGCTGATATTTGGAATTTTTGTTTGTGATGTTAATCTGTAAGAGTACATACCTGAACATAATCCATCATACCTTCGATTATATAATACTATATGCTATGTTGTTTATGCAACACATTGCTATCAATGACTCTACAACGTCAACATTTTATTTAACTCTTATCTTTTCAATCTTAAAAACATAGATAAACAAGTCATACTATCTGGAGGTTGTTTTTAGAGATTTTTTTGCTACAACTCGATATTCAAGTTCATTGGTCTTTGGTTCAAAACAAATTTTTCATTTAGCATACCGATAATAATGAGTAAGTTGTATTTGCTGATTTAAATTTATATATCACGTTTTAAATCCGGGTTAAAAATAAGTAGTTATTAGTTGATTTAAGTCATATTTATAAACACAAAATATTATTATTTTTTAGTAAAATGAACTTTTTGACACAGATATACTTAGACTATAATTTAGTAAGAGGCCGAAATACGAGTTAAGAGGGCGTATAACGTTAACAAAAAATATCAAAATTATTGTTAACAAATTAATCAAAATCTAAATAATTTGTAAATAAGAAAGTTCTATTTCTAAGTTTCTGGGTTATAAGAAAAAAAAAATACAGATTTTGATAATGCTGAAATTTTACGATATTCCATTTCTTTTCATATATTTTCGTAGTGTTTTGATGATCATTAACAAATATGTAAATCACGCTTTAATATCTTGATAGTAATTTTTTATATTTTTCAATGTTTATTGCGCGCAAAATGATTTTAATTTCATTGCCTGGCATTTGAGTGTCAGCTTGACTCGAAAAATTCTGGTTATCATTTTTTTTTAAGTTTAATATGATAAAATTACTATATCAAACTGGGGTAACGATTGTAAATAACATACCTTTTGCTTTTATCAGAACATTAAACGATTTAAAATATGAACCCTAATCAGATGAAAATAAAATAGACTTATAGGAGAAATGAAACTTATGCTTGGTATCAGAGTATTGCAACCACAGGTTCTAGTTCGAAGGGCATAAAGCGTAGTTGGCCTACCTGATACAACCCGTACTTAATAGATTACCCTCGCATAGCAGGAAGGAGCCAGGTTCCACATTTTTAATGTATCGGGTACATAGACTAACGTAATTTCTGAACACGATGGTAATATTCAACATAAATAAGAATTCAAAGCCAAAATAGATGAGATTGCTTCTCGTACATTAATAATTATGCTGTATCTACTTATTAGATAAAGACTGCAAACAAAAGAATTCTAAAACAACATTACATATATATTCATTGCCAATTATCGTGCCACAGTAAATTGACCTAAGATGCTCAGTTTCACGCTATGTGCAGGAATCATTAGTGCATCCGTTAGTATGATCATATAGTTTATAAAATAGTCTCGCTGTAAATGTTTATTGTTAGTTCAAAACATAACTGGCGAAAATTATTATATAGACTTAGATAAGTGCAAAATTAAATATCCACGTGTAATATACTCGTGTAAGAAATTGTTACTGTTGTTATATCTTCTAATATTTAGCGTGTCTATAACTAGAAAACTAATTGCTTATTAACGATATTCTTATCAAAAGTCCGGGGGCTCGTCTCACTTATTTTGTATTGGAAATGACGAAAACATAATTATCTAGTTGAATGAATGTGTGTATTGTGCATAGAGTCGGACATAGTTATCTAAGGTCAATACTGATACCCTTCTGGTATAGAGCTTATTAATAAAACTGTTTACTGACACAATTGCCGATCAGTCTCAATTAGAACTTCACAAATAAAACGCGTTCGATGTTTAATTCTACTCTTTGTCAGAGGTAGGTGTTACTGTACTAGAATATAAATGTACAAATTATTTAAATTATGTTCTAACATTATTTTTATTTACACGCGTTTACTTTGTTGCAGTATTCTTGAAGAAATGATGAAGGTGATATTGCTCGGTGTGGTGTTATGGGCTGGTGTGACTTTTGGAAGTGCCGTCGCACCCTACCCATTGAATTTGATACTTAATAGTGGTATGTATCCATAAACTTGTTACTTAAATGCAATGACGTTTGTCTTGAACTGTCGAGAATATTAACTAAACCTTTGTTTGACTTGCAGATACAATTCATCCGCCGCCAATGTACGACTTCCCGTTTCCAAGTGCCGAAAAGTTAAGAAGGTTACCGCCTGTTACTACGGCGCATACAAACAGATCGATAGATTTCAGTAAATTAAGTGTATCTATGCTTGAAAGATTGGAAATGAACCTTCAGTCAGCTGGCATCAAACCAGAGACGGGATCTGCAGCGCAGGGGTTAGCTATTTATGGATATCCCTCTGATGATGCCATGCATTATGAAGAATCGTCAATGGTTGTGACAAAAGCTTCGCAAAATTTGGTTCACACTCGATGTGGACGGTAAGTGTCAAAGGTTACTTATTTTATCGTATTTGGAGGACACAATAGTTTTTGTGATAGTTCAAGATGTGCTCTTAAGAATGAGAACATAAATCTTGAATGCATCAGAAAAATACGTTCTTCATAAAGCGAAGGTAAGTTTTAAAGTGGCGAGACTCAAAGTGGCTTGTTTGTTTAGATATGGTTTGGCGAATGATGAGTGTGCGAGTTTCATCAGCACTTTGAACTTGCGTGAGAGTGAGTATGGAGGCGAGTGTGCGGCACTTGAGCGGTTTACTTGTCGCAGCAACAAGATGTCTTCCCGATATCGGACCTTTGATGGGTCGTGTAATAACCCCGTGCGGTCTTCCTGGGGCCAAGCTCTCACAGGCTACAAGCGGCTCTTGCACCCGAGATACGCTGACGGTATCGAAGAGGTTTGTGTTTTAATGATTGATTTATTGTTATTTAGTGCATTCAATAGACATAATAATGTACATCACTAGGTAATGAACAATGAAGATTATTATTATTTTATTGAAAAGAATTTGGAATTTTAATTGATGTTTTAACAATTTTTGCAGCCAAGACGTTCGTTGAGTCATAAAGCCTTGCCGTCTGCAAGATTAGTTAGTACAAGGATAGGAAATAATTTGGACAAGCCCGATGAAAAGAAGACTATTGCTTTAGCTGTATGGAGTCAGTTCATTCATCACGATTTAGTTCACACGCCTGTTCGGAAAACTAGTGAGTAGAACATTTATTTGGAAAAAATACTATCAGATAGTTAACGTAGCGATGTGATGTAAAATTAACTACAAGGAATTTGAATTCTCATCAATAAATAAAATTGCTTAAGAATTTCTACTTTTCTGAAAATGGTACCCCGAATAAATACTTTTCTACTAAGGGGACTGTAATTAACTCTACCACGGATCGATGAAAGCGACCGCGGTTGTCTAAGTAATACTTAGCAAATCCTTCCGATGTAACCACACGTGAGGGGAATGATCCAGGATCCGGCAGCCATGGCTTAATAACGTTTGAACGACAATCATATGTTCCTGGTCCAGTATACTGCAGGAATGGAATTGTAACGTACTCATTCTAGTTTGCTGTTTACCGCTAGAAATCTGCTTTAAGAAGCAGGCTTTCTATACCGGGTGGTACTGCTAAAAATCTAATAAAGCAACCTTAGGGAGACTCTTGTCATCATATTAAACTTGAATTCCCTTTGTTAACAGTTCACACGAACCAAGCGATCCGTTGCTGTGACAGTACTGGGTTCCAATTGTCACCTCGCTACATCCATCCGAGCTGCATGTCTATCTCCGTGCCACACGATGATCCCTTCTACAAGGGCAAATATGTCTCCTGCATGGAGTATACTAGATCGGTCACCACCTACAGAGGCGACTGTACTTTTGGAGCTTCAGAACAGGTAAGTTTCTTCTGAGTTTACATTAGCATAAATAGTGTTGAGTTTATTTGACTTATAGGCATTTTCTCATTAGACGTGCTTTGTTAGAAATTTGAAACGAATGTTACAGGGTTTTTTATTTCAATGAAAATTAGAAATTTTTGATGTGTAATCTTTAACTTAATCATGAATTGACCTTCTCTACAGCATTCGAAATAAGTAAAATAGAGAAGATGATGACGAAATAGTCAACGAGACGATATTGAATATAATGCAGACTTCTCAATCTTGTTTTTAATAATGTTTTATTTAAGAATGACTTCACATTTTTAATTTTATCGGCCTTCTTATCGAAAACAGGTTGCAATTATTTACCACACATCTGGTTGCATAATTTTACTTCATAATTAATTATATAGTTAATGAAATTATCGTCACGAGTCTAGTCAGAATATAAACAAATGCTTATCAGAAAACTTGTCTGATTCAATAAACTAGTTATATCTCTATTTTATATATAAACTAGTTTGATCTCATGGATTATTCAATTTATCGAATGTCAATATACTTAACCGAGCTCGTGATTCTGAATCATTGTTTGAAAAATATTCAAGGCCATTATAAATCATGATGTTATTCCGTGATCGCAGTTTTAGTGTTATTGGATATTGGTTATTCGCTTAAGGAGGTTTATTGCATACTATACTATTTTTCAATTAATAATTTTTTCTTCGATTGTAAAGTGACTTTCAATTGGGAATATGAGTCGCAATGGAAATAATTTGATTCGGTTTTGATTATTGTCAATTATTATACGCCACTGTTTTGATTAACATACTAGATACAGTTTTGAGTTTTTATTAGAATTAAGTTTTTAAGAAGTTACAGCTATAGCAAGTTACAGCTATATTATTTATCGAATTGATTGTTATAACATCTGGTATTAGTAATGCAGGCTTTCTTGATAGATAGGTGAGCGTAATGTATGGTACAAACTTTTTTCTTCTATTTACTTCGGGTCTGAACTAGTCTAATCTTTAGAGTATACATACCCTGAAAATTTAAATACAACGATTCAGTTTTTGAAAATATACCTTTCTTATTTAGGTATTTGTCAAGGAAACTACTACAATAACTAATTGAATACCATTCGACTAATTCTTTACCTGAATGTTATGGTACCGCCGATATTTGTTTTGCACACTTTAGTTTGATTAGGCGTAACTTTAAAAGTCCTAGCATATTGTTGTTCAATATTAAAACAAAAACAAATCAATTGAAGATTCTTTAATAAGAATTTATTGGAATCCATTGAGCTTGTTTGCCTTTTAATGGGTGCTTTAGCAACTACTGGAAAATTTATTGCCTGCTTCAGTGCGAAAGTCAAATAGGCTGAATCAATACAAAATGATTTAGGTATTCCGAGGTCAGCCATTTTTTGGGATGAATTAGATGATTGATTTTAATGGATTGCCAATATAACCCGACCTTTTGTGTCAATGTTCTTTAGTAGTATTAGACAAATGTAATAACTTATAGGTTTGTAACATTAAAAACTTCATAGTTGTCTTTAGATATACTGATCTTTAATTTTAAGCTTTACTGAATTCGCGCTTTTTGTAAAACTGTCCTCGCTATCTCAGCGATATGACCATAAACAAAAAAAATTGTATCTTTATTAAATTTATAGTGTTCTGAAAGCTGACCAAAAGGATGAAAAAAAAAACAAAGGTGACTCTCATATTTGTTAAAATGATTTCACGTGTTCCCAATATTTCATGTTAAATTTAGCTTGTGTAAGTGAATAGCCACTTTTTCTTTTTTCTATGACTTTCTAGTGAAAAAGTGAATCTTAAGTCCATATTTATAAGGAACTCATATTTATCGGCAGCCATTATAGTACCTACAGGTAATTGAAACTAGTTAGTGAGGATGTGAGCATCGTACTACAACCTGCTCTTAATTTAGCTCGTTATGGACAATTGTGCAATGACAATAGAGGTAGTGCTGCGTAGTTGCATAACAGGATTGATAAGACAATAAAGCAAATATAATCTCTAAGTAATAGATTTAGAGCTAAATTTTTAAAGCCGCTTCAAACATTAAAGGGTTAGCATTGGAAGCAATTCTGTTGCATAAAGAAAACTATTAGTTTTATTTGCGTTGAAAACGCAATTTCTAAATTTAAGATAATTATCGACTTTAATTATAATATACTAGCTTTGCGCCAGCATCTGGTCGGATCTCTAGGGAACTGTTTTATTGGATATCGATTCATATTATGACACGGATGTAATTACAATAACAAATTGAATAGTAAACGATGGTTACTATGGTAACGTTTTAATTCCCAATAAAAATTTCCACTACCATGTCCATCCCTTTTTTTGCTGTTTTTTTAAATAAAATATATGCAGATAATGTAGCTTCCCGTAGGTGAAAGAATTTCAAAATCGGTACAATTATTCGGGGCCTATTCGTTGCAAACAAACAAACAAATCTTTCCTCTCTAAAATACTAATATAGACGACGGTATAATCATATTTCTTTAATTACACGTGGGAATAATGTTTAAATCAATCCATTTAAAAATTAGATTTTTCTATAGTGTAAGAGAGTGGTACAATATGTCTTACATTAGATTTGCTAAAGTTTGATGTAGAGACTCCTGCTATGGCTATTCTTTGGTTGCAAACGAAGCAGTAGACCCCATTTTATATTCGCCGCTGTTATACAATTATAGTTTTTAAACTTTTTTGTTTTTATATTGCCCTTTTTATCTTATTACCGATTTAGGACCCTTTTGGACTCTAGTTAATACCAATTGTAAGTATTACGTTTTTGTGAAAGAAATGTTTTCAATTCACACATTAAGAACCTATTCCTCTTCGTTAATAGTCTGTGATCGTTTATTTGTAGTTTTTGGCTAGAATAATTATAATAAATGAGTTACTTCAACAAAAAATAATGATATAGGTATATTATGTTAGGTACAAATGCTATAAACAGCTAATTTGTAATATTATGATTTTTTAATTGTAGGTTCTGTAAATAAGAGACGTAATTATTTTCCTTGAGATAACGTTGTTATTTAATTAGTGTTAGGTATAATTCAATACATATAGTTAATAATTATATACCTAAAATCTCTATTTTCATCTCTCTTTGTTTACATTATTGAAGGTGATATATAAATTTGTAAATGTAAAACTAGTATTAGAAATGATTTTTACTTTCTAAAATATTAAAAAAAAATACTTTGAAATCTCATCAATAACGAAATATACTTATATACGCAAAGGAATTTGAATCAAATTAAATGTTAAAGTATATTTAATTGCACATGTGGTTGAGCAACGGAATGAAACGGTTAAAACGTTTTGCAAATATAAAAAAAAAACTCAAATTATTGATTGTGCCATTGAAGTTTTAATTTGCTAACCTTGGTGACTATTTATACGGAGAACATAAAAAGCAGTGTCCTTCCTTATTTATAAACATGACCGTAAATATTTTATGTAACGATTGCGATACTATTGGAATACTTATATTAAATTTTTGATAATGTTAACTTTTATATGTGCGGACAATGAGACGTAATTATTATTCATTAGGTAACTCTACTCTTTAGCGTGAGAAATTTTAATCGCCCGGATTGCGAAAAGTTGTGAGTTCGAGTTCCGTCCGGGGTACTTGGCTGGGGCTATTGGATGTAAACCTTTTACTTTAAATATGTTTATCACTATATAACTATAAGAAAATTGATCAGAAACATAAATAATTTTTATTCTATTAGAAGAGATCGAAGATGCAGTGGTCGGTCATCGGTCATAGGATGGGTGACCAAAAATATTTCGAGCTCTTCCGTGCTTCTGAAGACCCGTTAAACCGTTGGTTCTGGCTGCATCTGCTGTCGTTAATACCCTCCAACCTCATTGGCTCTATTCAAGTCGATTCCATCCATAGTAAAGGCCTATACCCCAGCGGGGACATTAATATTGATAAAAAAAATTCTTGCTCATAATATTGAGTCATAGTTAAACTTTTTGGTTCTTGCTACTATCGCAGTCGTACACACCAGCCAGTCTGCACTGGTCTCATGTAGAGGTCTACGTCCGTTAGAACTAGTTAAACTAGTTAATCCGCACTTATTTCACATGGCGAATCATGACCAGTTCTCTTTTTGTTATAGAGAAGGATTTTATTTGAAGAGAAGACTTCTAATTAAGTGTGGACGTCTTTAGGAAACTGGGTTATTAGCCTAGCAAATTATTTTCTAGTCAACGTCGTCATTTACAGCCTATGGCATGTTAATATATGGAATATTTTCTTTATAATAATAGTAGGCAAAAATAGTAAAACGGTCACTCGCACCTTTGAATAACTGTTTTAAATCATCTTGAGATTAGATAAACTGTATGTATATAATATTTATATAATACATATGTGCATTACTTCTATGTCATAAAAATACCATCCCTCGGTTTTTAATAACAGTACCCTAATGAAAAATACTTAAAAAATCCACGTTGTTCCTGACACTCTAAGATGGGACTCGAACCTATGAACCCATGAGCTTATCCTTGTTAATGTTCAGGCAAGGTAAAAGCAGTCCTCCAAATTGTGAAAGATCATAAATTCGAGTCCCATTTCAGTGTGCCAGGGACAACGTGGATTTTTTTAGCATTTTTCATTAAGAATATTTTTCTGTATAGCATTGTGAATGGGGAATCGATTATATGTAATAAATAGTACCCTAAATAAATATCAGTAGTAAATAATAGTACAGTATCTCGGTGGCGTAGTGGATAAGAGCCGCGGCCCGCGATCGTAGTCGTTAAGCAACTTTCGCAAGGGTCGGTCACGGGATGGGTGACCAAAAAAAAATTATTATCTCGAGCTACTCCGTGCTTCGGAAGGCACGTTAAGCCGTTGGTCCCGGCTGCATTTGCAGTCGTTAATACCCTCCAATCCGCATTGGGCCAGCGTGGAGGGTCATGGCCCATCCTCCTTAACCATCCATAAGGAAGGCCTGAGCCCCTGCAGTGGGGACGTTAAAGGGCTGATGATGATGATGATGATGATAAATAAATATCAGCCAGTTGCACAAACAAATTTGACATTCATTAGAGTTTAAAGGCGACATTAAATCTTAATGGACGTTTGTGCAACTTACCGTTTATCTAGTTATTTGTCTATGCTATCATAATAACCACAGCCCACTTACTAGACTGCGTATACTCTATTTTTAGTTGACCCTATATTCGTCAATCAATATCTAGGACATAATACAAAGAATGTTCTGGAAACTAGGTAATTCAGTTAAAATGAATACAGATAAGGTGTCATAATTCGGTAAAAAGAAATTAGACTTCCACCAAGGAATTCAATAAGCGCGTAATATATCTTGTTTCATAATAAATAAATAGATATCATATTGCATCTACGATTTGAATGAGTAAGTCGTACGTGACTCTTTAAAATGTAAACAGTGTTAGTGGAAAATTTCTGACGATACCTTTACAGACATTATATAGCACACAATGGAGACAGCTGCTGATGTTTACAACGGATGTTATAAAGAAAGAGTCAAGTATCAAAACAGTAATTTCTGGAACAGCTGAATAATATTAGTATTGTTTTATATCGGGCACGTAGATATTTAAAACTCATTGTACTATTTTGGTAGTTATACTGTAAATTATTAATTTTGAAAGATCAAAGAAGTTGATAGTTTAGTTGTTGCGTAGTATTTCTTCGGAGTTGAATAGTGTAATGGAAATTTGAGAATATACATACTTCTACATAGTTAAGATGACATTGCTGACGTTTATAACAACGTAGGTATTATATGTTAACCACAGATACCTATTTTTGTTGCTTACATATGAGAGGAAACATATGTTAAAGCATATGATACCTATAGCTCGCTCAAACCATTATTATAAAATCATATTTTTGTCTCCATGTAAATATAAAACTAAAGAACAAGAAAAAATGCAAATCTAAGCTTTCTTACCTTTTCAAAAAGTTAAAATGGGGAATAATTTTTACTCTCTAATATAGTACTCGTACCTCCGTTCAAAGGCTCGTTTAATATAATTTTCTTAGAAATTCCCAAGCGACTTTAATCGTTAAAAAGAATGTGTAGGTCTGAGGAGGCCTAGACCTAACTATGGTTATTGACGACTGATAAATCGACTGTTATTTTATGAATAAGCGGATATTTCTCGGTTCTTTTTTATCCCATGTGCGATACAGTACATTTTGGGATATCAAGTCACACTTTCTTTAATTTCCTTTTTTTAACAAAATATTTATAATAAATGTTCTCTTACAGATGAACCAAGCCACTCACTTCCTCGATGGATCCAATATCTATGGTTCGAACAGTCGTGATGCTGCTGCACTAAGAGAAAAGAGCGGCGGTCTTTTGAAGACTTCCACCTTCGAAGACGAGGAGTTACTTCCTCTATCCACCAATCCCACTGAAAAGTGTCTCGTGGGCAGCAGCTCGGAGATTTGCTTTAATGCTGGTAAGTCCAATTTCTGATTTTGCGCAATAAGTTTTGGAAATTAAAGGATATAAAAACAAAAAAAATCAAGAATTCTTACATAAGTTACCAACAATTTAAGAAGATATGGACAGGACATAAGATGATAGAAAAGAAGGGAAAATGGACATTGACAGGGTGGTGTCCAAGGAATAACAAAAGAAGTAGACATAGACAAAATAAGAGACGGGAGGATGACATTAAGAGAATAACGGGTCCAACATGGGTGCGCACAACAAGAGACAGAAATGAGTCTAAATTAATAGAGGAGGCCTTTATCTGAAGACGAGTTGAAACAAACTAATGACCGTTTCTCGATATTTATTGTTCTGAGGGTACGAAATATTAAATCCTTTGTTATGCTGTTTCTCTCTCCGTAAAAATTTCTGCTGGGTTAAGAGAATTGCTGTATATTACCATCTTGTGTCTCTCCATTGTATTTTATAATCTGCTTACAACGATATGCCGTGTATAGATAGTAGGAGAGTGTTTATAGTATAGACTGCCGTGTTTTTCAAATAACTTTTTCATACCTTAAACTTTAAGTAAATTATTTTGAAAGTCAGTTCATCTACGATTACACCTATTGTAATAAACATAGAAATACTATATACCTAAGCCAAATTATGAGAATTCAGTTCATGTATTTAGTAATTACCTTTCTGAATTTATTCATTCTATATATAGCATAAAACGAAGTTGCTTCCTGCTGTCTGTACGCTTTAAACAACACAACGGATTTCATAATAATGCTGTTCTTATAAATTAAAAAAACTACGGTAAAATGCTGTCTTAATTTTACGTGTGTAATGTTGTTTTTTTCTAGACTAGACAGCATCTTTATCTAAGTACATATATTTATGTTATCAGATAATTTAATGTTATCGTGATAAAACCATATAAAATGAGTAAGGAGTGAGGATTATGTTCTTACACAGATCTTTTTATGATAAGATAGCAAAGGTTTTGATATTTGTAAAGGTTTAACAGGAATTTAAGGTTTATTGTGATTTGTTTTACATTACAAATGTACAGCTTCTTTTCTCAATATTTTATTGCTATAAATTATACATTTCTCAAATGTGTGTGCCAGCAAAATTGAACTTGCATTTTCAAAGTCAAAGATTTATTTGCAAACTATTATTTAATTAATTATGTATTTAGGTTTAAATATTGAGGGACATAAATTTCAGCCACGTAAGGCAGATAACCTGGTTTTGGCCATTTTAAATTATGACTTAATTTTGACCATTTTAAGAGTTACGAGTAAGTGGAATTCGACATCACAATTGTCAACAGTTTTGCTATAATGCAATATTTTAAAAACTGTTCACGGTAAAGTAATATGCCTATGCATTAGTTATATCTGATAAGGGAGTAGTGACCAAAACTAGGTTTTCTGTCCCACATCGGGGACCGATAAACAATTACTGTCATTGTTATGATATGTTATACATTCCATGAGCAGCTCGGTGGCGTAGTGGATAAGCGCTTCGGTCCGCGATCGTGGTTGTTAAGCAACGTTCGCATGAGTGACCAAAAAAATATTATCTCGAGCTGCACCGTGTTCCGGAATGCATGTTAATACCCTCCTAGCTAGGGCTAGCGTGGAGGGACATGGCCCATCCTCCTTAACCATCCATAAGGAAGGGCTGAGCCCCTGCAGTGGGGAATTAAAAGGGCTGATGACGATGATTCATTTTATTTTACTTAATAGATTTTTATTTTAATTCACAGCCGATGTTCGTGCTAATATGCACCCATGGTTGACCAGTCTCCACGCACTATGGGTTAGAGAGCACAACCGTATAGCTAAGCAACTGGCTTTCCTCAACCCTGAATGGAATTCTGATAAACTGTACCACGAAGCGAGAAGGATTGTGGTGGCTGAGCTTCAACATATCACTTACAAGCATTGGTTGCCGGCTCTAACTGGTTGGTTCCTACTCGTATTCCATTTCTAAGATAGTATGAAAATTAGTATGTATTCTATTCTTTTATGAAGATTGGTAAAAAGATTTTATGAAAAATTTGTTTTAAGTGCACAATTTTTTATTGTATTTAAGTGACTTTCATAGAACATATTATCGGAGAATTTTATTTAAATAGTAGTAAACGAACTGTTTGTTGGGTATATGGTAATGACAAAAAGCGGTATATCTCACTTAACGATTTGTTTATAGCCATTTATAATTTTTTTTTGTCTCCGATCCGGCGAGTTAAAAAGAAACGATAAAAATATAAATATTAAATTTTGTGCACTGACAATTTTAATATATTAAACTAGCTTTCACCTGCGGCTTCACCCGAGTGGAATTCAGTCATTATCGCCCTTCGTAAAACCCGTTTAAATTTATTTTTTTTACATTACATTTACATTAAAATTGACTTAATAGTTTAGGCGTGGTACTTTCACAGTTACTTTCGCGTTTACATTATTAAGTATCGATTGTGATAAAATAACAATTCATTATTTACAGGGAAAGGATTCGACGAGATGTACGAGTCTTACGACGTCGGCTACAATTCTGACATCGATCCTACAATCACCAATTCATTCGCTACCGCCGCTTTCCATTTCCTGAACAGTCTTCTGGACCAGGACATAGAGTTTGGAGATAACACCACAAGGCTTATGGACAGTTACTTCAAACCGGAGATATTAACGAAGAAAGGTGCTTTGCAGAAGCTTATGAAGGGTATGGTGACACAGAAGAGTCAAGAAATGGATTTCAACTATGATGATGACGTATGTATTAATAATTTAATATCATTAATAGAGATGCTTTGTTATTTTTATACTTAAAAAATATAGAATTTTCCACTATAAATATTAAATTTTAAAGACATAGATAGATAGAAATATTAACCATTACTTACTATAGATTTCTTCTATAAGTTATGTTCTGCGATGGAAATAGAATTATCCTATATTTTCTGTGGTCTAGGAAGTAGCGTGTTTATTATTTCAAATATTCATAATACATGAGGTTTACAGTCTAATGTTAATTGTTAATGATGACAAAGTACAAAATACTTTCTTTGAGGCTAATTTTTATAATAATAAACATTCTACTTACACAAACTTACATTTATTCGAGTCGGTTAATATGACTGTTTTATATTAGTTACCATATACCAGAAAACATTATTGCACCAAAATCGTTTATAGAACTTTAAGCAAATACAAACATATGTTAGTGGAGTTATTAACAGTTTCAAATCCCCAGCATATTTTATCGTAAAAACGTCGTGCGAATATTATATTCATACAGTATATTAAATTCGTCCTTATTTGATTAAGAGACGATTAAAGCAATTAATATTAATTAAAAAAAAACCAAAAGGTTGGCCTTTACTTTTGATTACATATTAAAGACTATATTTATATTTTGTCATATAGTTACGTCAGAATTGGTTGGGAAGTCTGGACGTGCTGGCTGTAGATATACAACGTGGCCGCGACCATGGCTTGCCTGGATACGCTCAATACCGCGTGTTATGTGGATTACCTCAAGCGACCACTTTCCAACAATTCATCGATGTCATGCCACAAGAGGTAAGATTATTTCATAATTTTGATTATCAGCTTATTAAGAGTGAGCTGAAATCCAGAAAAGAACTTCATCCCCACACTTGCATCACGCACACGACACGCAGTTTGTGATTTTATTATATCAAGAAAATTTTATAAATTCATGTTTGGCTGGGTTGCTTTTATAAATTCATATAAATTCATGTTTGCCCATTAGAAATATGATGTAATCTTGTCATATTTACAGCTTCTTTGAACGTCATTTCTTTGTATAAAAGCTATTTAATAACTTTAGTTATTTTTGGTGGACGCGTCCTCTTAATATCGTCACGTTGTATGTGTGCTTTTGATGTGCACGGAGGAGTTCAAGATAATTTTTTTTGGTTAATTTAAATAGTAGTGTTCTGACTTGATTCCATTGTTAGGGATGCGACCGCCAAACTCCTCACGACATTTTAGGGATGCTATGACAATATCTCAAAAATTAATAAAATAATAATATTTTTGTGTTCAGATGGTGGAAAAGTTGGCCGCGGTATACGAGCAGCCAGCTGATGTAGACCTGGTGGTCGGCTTGATGGCAGAGAGGCCTTTACAGGGTTCACTATTGGGACCAACAGCAACTTGCTTCCTGAGTTAGTATTCATAATGGTCTAACAGAATCTAGTATGATTGCCGAGAGCTGTTGATAAATGTTATGATTATGTTGCGGAATACTGACTTATACCTACTGTTACTTAACTATAGTGTGGCCGGTAGTTATTATTTATTATTCTTTTATACTGACTGAATACTAGTTGGCTGTCTATACATTGTATAAATCGAAGTCGCTTCTCGCTGTCTGTACGCTGAGATCCTTCAACTACACAACGGATTTTAATGCAATTTTCGTCAATACCTATACATAATGATTCAAGAGGAAGGTTGATATATCGTACACCTAGATTTAAACTGAGTGCCGACAGCCTTACCATGTTTTTGAAATATTATTACTGGCCTCTTTAAGGAGGCTTTTATACTTGTTTTTAATTAATTATTTTTTTTATTTTTTGACTTTGTCAATGTATTCTCAATATATGTTGCCTTTGTACGTTGATCAATAAATATTTCTCTGTGCTAAAAATTATTATTATTAAACGATCTACAGTCCTCTGTTCTTGCTGTCGATTAAACTGAGACAACTCAAAAATTTAAGTGAGTTTTAACTTAGTACAATATTCAAATACTCGGTGATCATACGCGTCTATCCAACATAACAGATTCAATAAAGGTTTGGGGATGAGCCGCTAGATAACTTTAGCTTTCTTTTGTTGAATCAACAGTGGTCGCGCTCTTTCCGCGTAAACAAATGTATACCTCTACATACATTTGTAGGTTTGTGTCAGACCTCTACATTAGTTTTTTGAGTTGTCTTACTTAGAAATCTAGGTGTGCGATATATAATACAGCACCACGTGGGAATATACCAATATAACCTATTATAATAATAGTTTTTATTAATTATAGCGGCAATATTTATTGATTACGACCTCCGTAGCCGAGTGGTACGCACGTCGGTTTCAAGGTGTCGCCATCTCTGAGGTTCCGGGTTCGATTCCCAGTCGCGTCAACGTTGAAAAAGAAATTTTCTATATTGTCTCGGGTCTGGGTGTTTTGGTACCTTCGTTGTCTCGGATACTCCATAATACGGGGACTTTAACTACTCATCTTGGAATCTGGGCAATGTATGTGATGTTTGTTTAATAATAATATTCTATGATAATAGTCAGCTTCGAAGTCTACGTCGATCATAGCTAGAGCTTCAATGAAATAAATTACTTGTACATTATGAAGTATGTTTTATTTAATTGTACCTCTATGCTGCGACATACCAACAGCTCATCGCGTGCTCATGTCGTGGTCGATTTTATAGCACTTCGGATCAGGATAAAAAAAACTGTAATTTTCCTCCATTTCTAGGCCTTATTTGATTTGATCAGCTCTGTAAATAATACTTTGACAATATAAGAGGTTTATAGTACATTCACAAAATATAATATAGAAAGAAACGAACTCATTATTTATATTTTTCTTGTAGAGGAACAGTTGTGGCGCACGAAAACTGGTGACCGTTATTTCTATACGCATATGGACGAAGCGGGGAGCTTCACTAAGCGCCAACTGGCTGAAATAAAGCGGGCGACACTCGCGCGACTTATCTGCGATAACATTGGAGTTGCGACTATTCAAAAAGATGTTTTCCAACCTCCTTCGGAAAAGTAAGCTTTTAATTAAATTTAATGAAACAATAAATTAATTTCGTGTCCAAAATTAGCATGTCTACAACTAAATCAATACGAAAAATATTGCAAAAAACATCTAGTTTTACAACTAAATCAATACGAAAACTATTGCATTGAGGACGCTAGTTTGCTACGTGAAAAAAAGACAAAAACACAATTTTTAGTATAGATGTGTTGATTAATATTTGCATAATAAAATATCGTTAAGTACGTATACCTGGGATCGAGTTTTTTGATACTTTTATAATATATTACAAATATATATTCAGAAATGAGCTTTTAACAATAATGAAATGTCAAACGTTGTATTAATTATATAAAAGACTTTTGTCTAATTTTAATCCACACATTTATTGAAACTAATAAATTTACTCATCGAGGTTTTAATTTGTCACTGTCATAAAGTCATATAAACTTTATATTCCGAGTTCTCATTATCATTATTTATTGCAGTAACCCAACTTTGTCTTGCGAAGAGATCAAGAAAGTCAATCTGGAAGCGTGGCAAGATCCATCACAGCAACCTGACATTTTGAGTCGCACCACTAAATGGATCAAAACTAAAGTAGCCTACTCAGGCAACTCCACAAAATAGTCGCACAGTGTATGGTGAGCTTTAGTTAACCAGAAAACTTGTGTTATTTATATTTTTGTGTATGAAATCCACAATGCAAGTACATTCTGTTGGTAAATATGTTTATTAAATTCTGATATATAACAGTCTTAAGTAGTTTATATCTTGATTTATACAGTAATTACAGTTATAATTTGGACTTGCATTGTGGATAATGGTGACGCAGTGCAGTATTGAGGTTTGTTTGTAAATTGTTTAGTTATATAAATGTTCTGAAATATAAAAAGGAACTAATAAATTAAGTAGTAATTTTGTTCACAAACATTTTGTGGAAATTTAATTCTATCTTTCAGTTTAAAGGTTGTAGCAATGAGCACAATTTAAAAATACAAATAAAACATATCTGTAACTAAAATTAACTTGAATGGTTTGTTACTTAAACGTAGTTGTTACGTTATATTTATGCTCAATGCTACAACAAAGTGTTATAGGTTATCTTATACTGAATTAATGTATTTGTTCAGTACTTGAAGATCTACTGTTTGTGGGCAAATGTTATATTTATAAGCGAGTACTTGGTACAGTGGCTGTGATACCGTGGGCCACGCCCACTTGCCTAAGCGTCTCGAGTTGGGAGACTAAGGCTCTGATCCATATGTTAAAAGATCAAGAAGCCCATAAAGAAGTTTAAAAGATCATAAGCATTTTGAAGTCAAATCGAAATTTTATCAGAAATCGATTGATGAAATAATTTTATATAGGATGGGAACTGTTTTTATAGTTTGAAATGAAATCTAATAAATACTATGTCATAATATTATTTCGCAGACCAGCGAATGATATAAACTTAATTTCGCAGAACAGTGAATGACATAATCTTCATTTAGCAGAAAGTCGTTTTGCAATTGATAATAGTTATGTTTATCAGTTTTTATGCCTTATCTATAAGTATTTGTCAAAAGAAGATTATGTCAAGTTTGCTATGTCAAATAAATCTTCCCGATGGAGGGAAAGGACAATAAATTTATAATTGTCGCAATTCATTATTTAAAAATAAATATATAGTAATTAACTTCCTATACACATTTTTTGTCTGTAAAGCAAAACCTATTTATTTATATAAATCAGTGATTTATTTTCATTCGATTGTACTTTTAATTTCAAGTAATTGTTTCATCATAATTTTTTAGATTTGTATCTTGTTACGGAATATTTTTTTTTTCATTTATGTTTATTTTTCTCAATTTACCCCGGTAAATTTTACATATTTTTTTCTTATTTTTTCATATTTTTTTACATTTAATAGTTCTCAACGATTTTAGTAAGAGATTAAGTTATTTTCTGAATTATCTAATGCACTACTATTGTCTATGGCGTTAGATAAAATGCAACGAAAATATATAATTAATGGCAGTCTCATTGAGTGTGCCATAAATGCCAAAGACTGGAATACAATAAAGAACTGTAGCAAGTGGTTAAGGTGGAAAGTCATGGTTTATTGGTTTTTACTTAAAAGAGACGCGTCTATAAAGCAATATTATTTATTCTATAATAGCTTCACAAGTCTCTTAATAAAGTGAGTAAGTAGTTGTTTTCTTGGAGCACTAGAATTCTGAAAAAAAAAAACAGTTGAGTAGAAATCCTATTTTAATGAAATCATTTAAAAATTAATATCCTTAGATTATCGTTATGAAACAGGTATTATAAAACTATTCAATTGATAAAAAATAAAACAATAATGTAACGGTGCGTTGCATCACCGATTATTTCGTCCTAGGTTTTCGCCTGCAAACTTTTTGTCTTTGATCTTCAACATCATTTATTTTTATTATTTACCTTTAGTAATTTAAAATTTTGAGTAATCCAATATGCTCTTTATGAATGTCAGTTCGTGAAAATTCGTCGAGTTAAAAACATTATACATACTTAATTTCAATCAATAGCAGTTTGTTGTAAAAAAAGCGATAAAATCTATTTATTTTTACTTATTAGATATGTATACCATATCAAATCAAATATAATAAAGTTAAATTACTCACCAAACCCGAAGGAAAGGGGTATTTAATTGTTACACGTACGAACTGTTTTTATATTCCTTTTTTGTTTGTTACAATTATTTTTTAGTTACCCTTTATTAAACCAAGTTCTGAAGCTTAGTCAGCCTTTTATTCATTTGCCTAAGCAACGAACTTACTCGTCACAATAATATTAAATCTCGCGCCATCTAGTGGCATTCAAAAGTAACCGTGACATTCCACCGTGTAAGAGTTTCTGGACTATTTAAGATTTATACTTAAATATTTTAATTTAGAGTGACAGTAAACTCTCTATAATTTAATATCTGTTACCTTCTAATATAGGGAAAAAATATGAATACAACGTGTCTTGAGCAACTAGAACGCAATAGAATTTGCAAAAATATTTTTCTGCATCATGGCCACTTCAAAGTTTTATAGAGCATAATGTGTCACCTAATGCGTATTTTTTAGCAATAGTCGTAAATGCGTTATATTATGTAATGTGTGTTGTGTTGGCATTTCAACACATACACATATACTAACATTGATATTTTATATCTTTTAACAACACTTTTTTGTCTAATTCTATTTGCACAGTTAATTAAATGTGAAAAATAATAGATACAATTATATACTTAAATGTGAGTAGTAAAATATACCGAGTTTGTAATTGATGAGAACAATAACGTTTTACCGGTGTTTACATAATGTGTGTATAAAAAAAACATCTAATAAGAGTCTGAGATGTACAGTCAACGGTACGTCTGATTGTCCTCTATTGTTAAATTTCTTGATTTAAAATATTTTTGCGTCGACGGTAGAATTTAAAATGAACCGTGACATACTCGTATTACGACCAGTTTTCCTGATATCTGTTGTGTGTACCTAACACGTTGTATTTGTAATTTAATTTTCCTAAATCTTAAGATATTGGACTGTAAGCTGCTAAAGAAGACTCATATCAAAATAAGTTTTGTTTAAGTGATAAATGAAAATGTACCTAATTTAAAAGGCTATAGAAATCAAAATCCTTATACTATTTCTAATCCTACTAAGTCTCTAGCAATAAAAATATTTTTTATCAATCGGCTATTATTTTATTCAATTTCAATAATTATTAACAATTATACATGTTGACATCATTGCTACAACTCATAAAAATCATTATATTATGTATTTATTTAAGCAATGACTTCGCATTATTTTCTTTTAATGTTGGGCGTACATAGTTTATAATAATTATATAATTTAATTTACACGCTTAGTCATATCCTATTTCCTATATTACCTGTTTTATAATTAGGCCCAAATAGTTTTTTCATTGGAAATTCTAAGGACTTTAAAACTTATTCTTATTAAAAAAAAAATATTCAGGAGAACGTGTCTATAAAGAAAACTTTGGTACACCGAAAGCATGATAAAAACAAACAGCGATGTTCTCCAGCTAAGCTTATTTTAGATCGTTCTTCATATTACTATTTGTGATTATGCAAACTTAAACAAGTGCTTATTTTATTTTATGTACTTACATATCGAAGGTGTTTGCGAATGAGTCTCCTTCATTTGCTTATTAAAAAAAAAGTAGTTAATTATTAAAAACGCTGCTGAGATGCTCTTCTTGTAACAAAGACCTTATTTGAAATAAAATAACTAGATTACCAAAATTCGTTTGCATAAACTCACGTATGAGTTTTATATGAAAATAAGCTAAATTTATATATAGATATGTCACTTATCTGTTTCTTAAGCTTTTTTGCACTTTTCCAATAAATTGAATTAATTTAAATATGTTTTTTATTGTTTAAAGTCTTTTATAAATCCTGCAATTATTGTTCTTGATATTAGCCGGTATACAAAGCAAATAACAGAAAACTTATCTCGAATTAAAAATAAACTACCACTTTATCCAGGTTGCTTCTAGGTATACAGGAAAATATTGTAATCAGCGCGTAAGTTTTTTTCTTATTATTTAGAATTTTTGTATGAGCATGTTTACGAAAAATTATATTGAAAATAGAACTCAGTTATTCCGTTTAAACATCCTTGAAGTCATCGTCGAGCGAAGCGCGTGTTATTTGATTGAACGTCTATACTGCGACAGCGCTGCGTTTGTCGATGAGTATAAGGCTGTTTTATAACAAGACTGCAGCTTACTGTATTCGGAGGCTGCAGTCCTATTCTGATATAAAAGTAACTATACCTATAACAAATAGTTACGATAATGATTTCATAAATCATAACATGATCAGAATAATGTATTAAAACTTCGGTCTTTTATAGTGAATTGTTTTGTCAATTATTAAACTACTTCAAAAGATTTATTTCACTGAACCTCTACTATGACAGTTCAAGGACGTTTCTATAACAGAATGGGAACCTCCGAATAGGTAGCATCGAGAAGAGTTCGGCTAGGTTGGGCAGCGTTTGGGAAACTACGTCAGGTCTTCACATCGTCGATCCCGCAGTGCCTAAAGACGAAAGTCTTTAATCAGTGCGTCCTACCCGTTATGACATACGGAGCCGAAACGTGGACACTGACGGCACGGCTGGTCCACAAGTTGAAGGTCGCTCAGCGGGCTATGGAAAGGGCTATGCTCGGCGTTTCTCTGCGGGATCGAATCAAAAATGAGGTGATCTGGCAGAGAACCAAGGTTATCGACATAGCCCACCGGATTAGCAAGCTGAAGTGGCAGTGGGCTGGCCATATTAGCCGCAGAACCGATAACCGTTGGGTAAACGAGTTCTTGAGTGGAGACCGCATCTCGGCAAACGTAGTGTAGGACGTCCTCAGGCGCGGTGGAGCGATGATTTGCGCAAGATGGCTGGCAGGAGCTGGATGCGAACAGCCGAAAATCGAAGTAGATGGCGTGCAATTGGGGAGGCCTATGTCCAGCAGTGGACGAATATGGGCTGATGATGACGATGATGATAGGGTGTAGGTATGTGATAGGTTCTCTATGTAGTAAATTTTATTTAAATCCGTTCAGTTATGCTACTTTGTTAAAGCCAGCCTTGAACGCAGTACTGTCACGTTATAGAGATTCAATGAAATAAAAGCCGTACAAGCCGTATTACCTTTTGAAGGAGCTTTAATTTATTAATTACATAAACAATAATAAATTATTAATTACACATGCACACGCACTTTGAATTTTTTTTTAAAATATTCAACATCACATATATTAGATTGTGTAAGACGGATATTAATGCGATAGATAGTTAGATTTTTCACCTACCTATATTTTTCGACATTTCGACCAGGTTATAATGGCCGTGTAGATCTATCTATCGCAAATCTATCGCGTTATTACCCGTCTTATACAATCTAATATAATGAAACGCGAAAGTTTAAAAGTTTATATCACATGTATTGCTCAGATTGCAATAAAATATCTGAAGCCCCTGTATTATAGAATATCTGAGACAACGAAAGTGTCACCCAGATTCGAGTTAGCCTGGAATCAAACCTGGGACCTAAGAGATAGCGACACCTTGAAACCGGTGTGCAAACCACTCGGCTACAGAGGTCGTCGTTGAACCACTAAGTATAACGTGACAGCGCTTTCAATTAAAGGGCTCGCCGCCCAATTGTTCGGCTGATTATACCACATGGCTGCCACATATTCATTTAACAGATTCAGCAATACGGGAAACTGCTCTGACCACTGAACTACTCAGGACCTCTCAGGACTGACGAAGAGCATATTTTTCGTCTATGTTTAGGCAATCCACTCAAACAGCCGAAAGAAATATTTTTACAAATATTTAAACTTTCGATAAAAATGAAAATTTGATCTAATTATTATTATATTTGATCAATTTCGCATTGACAATGATATACTGAATAATATTCTTAATGAATAATTTTAGTTGATTTTTTAAGCAATTTCCTCAGACAATAATCACATACACTAAAAACACTCTTAATATGAAGAATCCGAAAAAGAAGGAACCACAATACCCGAACCCAACAAAATATAGAAGAGTTCGTTTTCTATATTGGCTCGACCGGGAATATTACCAGGGAACTCAAAGATGGAGGCGCCTTGAAACGGTGCGAGGCTACGTTAGTCGTGCCATTTGTACTTGAAATGTCGTATTATTATTTTTCAAGTATAACGTAATTAAATAAAAATTGAAAATGGATAACTTTAGTTATAAATACTCAAGTAAATTAGTAAATGAAGTATTACAGCGCCCTAAATCATATAATAATAACAGTGATCATTAAAGATATCAAGCATAAAGCGAGGCATTCATCGAGAAAACCATAAATCAATTAGCTAACAAAGGAAAACTGGATGGTGCTTTATCATAATTTCAATTTCATACTTACCTAGCCATCATTTAATTTAGTCACTACCTTAAATATCTTGTGTTGCCTTAAATGCCATGAGTAGAAAATAAAAAAGAATTAAAAAATAAATTTTTCTTAAATTTCTTTGTTCAAGAAAATTCTATTGCAGCGGTTAATAATTAACATCCTACACAGAATATAAACCTTTATTTTTTCACATTTTGTTATGTATTATTTGTAGTGATATACAAAAGTTTGATGCTACCATAAGAAAACTTATTGGAGAGCAATATACGAGATTTGTTTTCTTGGATGATATTTATATATATATATAGATATTTTTTTTCATACAATCTTCTTACCTTCAAGTTGATTTTGAAATCAATAAAAAATATTTTCTGTCACTCGGAATTGTGAATTGTTTTCAGCCATTAATTTGAGGTTTATTTAATTATTATACCAAATGTAATTAGGTACTTTATTTATAAATTTCAATTCTGCTTTGAAAGTAGAAATAAATTGGCTTTTTATTGTTTATCGGAGACAGGAGCTTCAAAGGATTGGAAAAGTTAACACAGGTGCTAAGTAAAAAAAAAAACTATTTTTTACAAGTCTATATTATACTTATACATGCGTATTTGGCAAACAGTCGCCAAGCCTTGTCTACCTTGTCTTTACTTGTATTATAAAAATCGTACTTAAAGTTGAAAAGTTTTATTGTATGTGTTCATATTTTATGTGTAAAATACATATTTAAGCATGCATTTCTTGTATAATCAAAATTATCGAGAGTATTCCCCGCATCATACGAAAGTAACTGTATTATTGGATTATCCAATCGATGTCCCTTCAGTAACAGAGGCATAATATCCTAGAGCTAAGTCTCTTCGACAATTTATCATTGTGACAGGGTATTATTCTTCTACGAATATTTTGGTTGAAGATGCAACAGAATTTGTCGGTTTCTAAACGGTATAATTTTGAGCTTGCTCTGTTTATTTGGGTCAAATCTAGTAATTGAAATTTGACACCCTTCCTGTCGACAGATTGATCTGAAATTTGGTACACTTCTATAGTTCTGATAACAATACAATTATTTAAACTTTTATTGTTTCATCCAAGATAGCCGCCAATACAAGGTGGCTGTTTACAAATTTTGTAAAGACTACTTCAGTATGCGTATCAAATGAAAGCGTTTGACTAGTAAAACACAGTTCACTATCAAAAATATTGAAATCCAAGATGGCCGACAACAAAATGGCTGGTTACAGTTTGGGAGAGACATCAGGCTTTAGGGTAAGGATGCCGAATATGAGATACCATTTTTATTTTTGGATATAAAACATAAATTATTGCACTAATCATTATGAAAATTGCAATATTTGATAGGGTATTTAATGAAGTTTATTTATGAGAGACCGTTTAGTTCTGAGTATAATAGATTTTTTATTATATCAAAAAATATTAAGAAGTTCAGAAATTACGTCTCAGGCAAATGGTCTCCTATTATGAGATACTGAGGGTTGCTAATATGAGACAGTATCTCATATTAGGTTCTTTAGGGTTTGAGTATAGATTTGGAGAAAAAGGAAAGAAATTAATTTGAATTAAACTTTTTATTGGCTATATTCTCTAATTAACAACATCATACTCCTAAATAAATAGGTCTGAGTACGACTTAATATATGTATGTAACGTACATAGTTATAATTTATATTAAACTTATCATAATCAGTGATTTTCAAATGGCACTTATTAAACAGTATCAAAAACAAAAGTATTATGCTAAATCTTAGATATGATTTATGTCAGACTCATCATAATCACAGAGATTTTCAAATCATACTTAATAAACAATATTAGTAATCAACAAAAGTCAAAACTTTTATTCTAAATCTTAGATATTTAAACACAAACACAAAAATCGATCTGTGATTACTTCTCCACGATCCATGGTCTCAGGATTTCCTTTTGATCAGCCCCATCTAGTAAAAAGGATTTTTCAAATAGTCATATTTTTATATATCCTAATACGAGATATCTCATTTTAGGAACACTCGCATGTCTCATATTAGGAAAACATACATCTACATTCAACAAAATGGCTGCACATTATTTCTCAGTAAAGAAAATGTAATAAAACTGCATATGTATCATAAAATTCATAATATAATTGATAGAATGACGGCAAATTAAAATCATTCAGTGTAATTAATACAGCTGTAGAATACCTTGTAAATATTTGATGAGAAAATTTGGTTTTGGGGTTTCGTGAAAACCTACGTGTACACAACCTAACTTCGCCTTGGACTGGGAAGCACTAACATACGTTTTGATCTTTTGCCACGTGGCTTCTAGCGACAGTAGCACCAAATGGCTGCGGCGATTAGTTTCGCCAAAACCTAACTATCTCATATTTGGCGACTATCTCATATTCGGCATCCTTACCCTACTAGTAAAAAAATCCTTTCATTTCACACAGTTCTTTATGCTTTGTCAGAGATTTAATCACCTAGATCGGAGTCTAGCAGTAGTGTGGAACAGTCTATACGGCTCCGTTCTGGCAGCATAGTACGTATAACAATCTTGACGTACTTTACATGTCTCTCCCAAATTCTTGGTTGATCAGGAAATTTCGCTGTTGGTGCCAACTTCTGCTATATCCTACAAAGTGTTATTCACTCTGACGAAAGCGGTTCCATAATCCGAAAAAACTGACAATAAAATAGACGGAAAAACAATAATAGTGTCGATTTATATCTTCTTTTTTTTTATTTAATTACCAACACACTTTATGGTTTACATAAATTGGTTGACTTGCATCATGTAAACCACTAAGGTTGTAAGAATTTATATAAATTAGATTAACACAAACTTAAATAAGTATATGACATTACATAATGCAGATTAAAATGTGTTTTAATATATTAATTAGAATCATTTCAATTACTTCAATCACATATACAAATTAATACATCATCATCAGCCCTTTTACGTCCCCATTGCATAGGGCTCAGGCCTTCCTTATGGATGGTTAAGGATGGTTAGTTAAGAATGGTTGGTTAAGGATGGTTAAGGAGGATGGGCCATGACCCTCCACGCTGGCCCAATGCGGATTGGAGGGTATTAACGATTGCAAACGCAGCCGGGACCAACGGCTTAACGTGCCTTCCGAAGCACGGAGTAGCTCGAGATAATAATTTTTGGTCACCCATCCCGTGACCGACCCTTGCAAAAGTTGCTTAACGACAACGATCGCGGGCCGCGGCGCTTATCCACTACCCACCGAGCTAAATAACTACATGACATAACATAATGCAGATTAAAATGTGTTTTAATTAAATATTAATTACAATTTCTTCAATCACATATACAAATTATTAGATTCAAGATATTAGAGCCCAATATGGGTGACAGTTGTTGAGACCTGGGAACCACTGAATTATTATTATTATTATTTATTTAAACTTTTAGTACATTATTGTCAATGAAACAGTTTAATTTTTTTTATAATTTTATTATCATTGTGTTATTTGTTTATGCAATTCAAATAGGCATCGGCTTTCCATTCATTATGAAAAGATTATTTACATTAATTCAAGTGGTGTTCGGTTTAAGGAAGTACTAGAGAGTAATATACTTCTAAAAATGAACCCTCTAATATGAGTGGGAATCATGCTATCCGATACGCTCTTGAAATGATTACTTTCTGTCGAGTTGACGTCGTTCTAGCACAAAGAAAAAGTATAAATATTTCATGTAGAACATAATATTATTAGGAATTATATTTTAACTAGCTGACCCGACAGACTTCGTCCTGTCAAAAAGATTTGTAATGTGGCTGTTTTTTTGCCTACGTATTTAAAAAAATTCTGATGCATTTTATCTCGCGTGCCGAAACTAATACAAAAGAAACGCGAGTTTCGGAACGCGACATTAAACTCCTCCAACTATGTATTCTGTGCTCCAACGCACACACGCACATTGTTTTGATAGATATGATCTTTGACGTTAGGAACACACCTACATTGCTTAGACAACAGTGAGTGCTTGTAATTTAATATGAACTTTATACCATAGCAATAAAGCTCAAATTGACTACGTTTTAGTTACAAATCATTTGTATGGGAAAAAGAAAAGGGCTATTTTTAGGGTTTTTCCAGCAATAATTCTAATTTTTCTCGCCGTAAAAACCATTCTTGAACTTCAACGAACATTTTAAACAAAGATTTGGCCAAATTGGTCGAGGCGTTGTTGAGTTATGCGCTTACCAACACATTTTGCGATTCATTTTTATATTATAGATTACGAATTAGTTATTCGTCATTAATTGGCCTAATGTTTGTTATTATTTAGATAATATTATTTGGCTCCGGAACCACTTGTGTACAATGGAAATTTGAGAGCCATTTATCTTATAGAAAAATGTTTGAAGTATTTTCCCATATGCCTAGATGGGATTCTAACCTATTTAAAAGGACCTCCGTGATTGAGTAGTTCGCATGACAGTTTCAAGTTGTCGTCATTTCAGAGATCCCGGATTTGATTCCCGGTCGGGTTAATGTAGAAAATGGAATTTCCTAAATTGTCTAGGGTCTGGGTGTCGTGATACATTAGTTTTCTATTATACGAGGGCTTTAGCAACTCACTAAATCTGAGCAATATATGTAATGTTCCTTAATATTAATTTATGCGTTCAAATTCCATCTAGAGTATCTGGAAATAATGAATTTTAAGCATTTTTATTTATTTTTCTATAAGATAAACATATGTTTTTTTTAACTATCAAAATGTATTATTTTACACGCAATATTACTATCCGAACATCCCTCTTGTAATGGGAACAAAAATTGAAAGTTCCACTAAGTTTTGAAGTACAAAAAGTATTTGCATATGAACCTTAAGGGTCATATATTAAAACTTTTCCCTTCAGGGCATGTCATATATTTACTTTGTAACATGAGCCGTAACGCATTACTGATGAGAAAAGTATCAAGTAGTCTTTAGATTATATTTCAGATACAGTTTCCTTAAAATTACCTACCATAAATTTTTTTTTTTAGATTTTCAGAGAAATTTCTTTGCGGTCAAGATTTTAAAACGCATCTCTTTGTGTTTAGGCTGTTTGTTTTTAGGCAAATAAAACCTCGATAAATGCATTTTTTTCAAGAGATTCATTAAAATTTAGATAGGATAACGTTTGTCTGGTGCCTAAGTATTTTTAATATGTATTATTATGAAAATTAATGAAAATCGTCACTGACAAAATATCGAAATAGTTATTTCATAAGCGATATTTATTTATTTTTTTGATGGAATTGAGTTAATAAAAATAAAACTATTAAACAATGTTTCGACATGAAAAAAGTCTAACCAAATTCATTATATTTTTTATACGCCATATTGCACCAAGGTTAAATAAGTACTACTTATATGACTTAAATTTTCACACGACGCCTATTGACAAATCTCTTTATTGTCCATAAAACGGTACAATCAGGCAACTAAATGGTGTATAAACCACATGCAGACTATCGCTCGGTTCTACTCATTTAGTATTTGACCATTATTGCTACTAGCACCGATATAATATCTATAATATAGAATTAACTCGGTAAATTCCATGAAATAAGACTTTTCTATGGTAAGGTGGCGCATAAAATCAATAAGTATGACTTTTTTATCTCCCGTCAACTATGAAGTTAGCGCGTATGCCAACAATCACTTTTTAATTGATTTATAAATTATTGTTTTAATTTTTTAATGCCTTAGAATATAATAGAAACGATATACTCAAAATTCTAAAATAGCGTGTTGCTAATGTCAATACAGCCGAGACCCAGTTTTTATCCATGGTTAAGCCATAATCCACCTCGCAGGTCACAAGAGTGATTGAACTATTTAACGTACCATTACACGATAGACCTCAATATATCAAATTTTTGGTCACCCATCCAATGAACCACCTTTGTAAAACTAACTTAACAGGCTTATTTACGTTAGTCGATGGGGTCTCTATGCGAGATCTTAGAACCTCACGTAACTTTATAATTAGTATAAAGTTACGTCGTTTACGTTACTAATATCAACCAGTGGCAACACACCACGTACAAAAAAATTAATATTTTGAAACTTGACAATGTCCTACTGACGAAGTCATCGTGTGTAGTATGTTACAGTAGAATGCGACATTTCTCACAGCGCAATTGCTTGCAATATATCTACCGGAAACTTAGAAATCCACGTATGAGCCTTTGTTTATTACGCGTCGTTCTCAAGGTGCCTTAATCTATTTTATTGTACCAAGACTGAGTTGAGTAAATGTGCTTAACGACATCCTCTAGTTTAAATTCTAGGACAAAATTATGTAAGCTCTGTAATCAACGCGAAGACCATTAGTTTTGTCGCAGTTGGTAATGTAATTATGAAGAGATTGAGGTATCTTTATAGGTTTAAACTTGTCAATGTAACTTTACTTTTTGGAAATATCGATTTAGAGAGTTAGGAATTATTATTTGAAAACAATGACAACGTCGAACGAATTAACAATACACAAGACAATGTGATTGAAAATTGAAACAATTCGTAAAATGATACGGAAGAAAAATGTATTATTTTTGTGGTTTTCGTTTTCTATTTTTCATTTGTCACATCCCGGCGTCCAGCTCCAGCTTTGCATGGGTTTATAAATATTTATGTTAAAAATCAAGCTTACCACTTGTAATAAGATTATATTTTTCAACATCATGAATAATAAGTATCATCAGTTAATAATTTGTCTCGTTAAACTATCCCGAGTTAAGGTAAAGTTAGGTTAATAATAAATCTAGTAAGACTATAAACTGAATATATATGATAATTTTACGGTGATATGTACATAAATAATTTAATAAATAAACCCTGTAATGTTATTTTAAAAACGATACTATAGTTATTTATCATAAAAATAACCGTAACTCGACAATGTCGTCTCACGCACCGCTCTTTCAAGCATATTTAAAAATGTCATCAAGATAACATTGTAAATTCACACTATGTACGAGTATAATAATAACAATGATAGAGCATCCACTAATCAAAGGACGACATATTCTACGACATACTATACTTACTTTGCTGTTAATGGTTACATTTAACGTAAGTGCTGCGTTAACTCTCAGACCCGAACAAATTAAACGAGGTCAATCTATAATTTCACTAATTGCATTCAGTTGAGTTAAAAACGTACAGTAGTACTAACATTGAGCTATCTTATTTTGTATTATAAGTAATATATATAAATATTCTTAATGAAAAGTGAAATTAAAGTGGATTTTTAAAGCATTGATAATGCAAAATTGATCAAATATATAAATAAGTATATATAAATCTTACATATTTCATAAAAAAAGTGTAATTTATTGTACGTCATCTCAGCTTTTACAATAACCCTGCGATTGATATATTATTTTAGGATTTAAAAAGTAAAGTGAATGGTTCCTTCGTACGAAGGTCTCTGTCCCTTATATCATTAATCATGGATGATTATAACGTATCCGACTAAAGCTTATAATAAATTATTTCAAGATTGCAATATCTTTATCCAATTTATACTTTGAATGTGCAGACGGACATGTATTGTTTTGTTTGTATAATACTTTTATTTGTTTATTAGTTAGTCATATTACCTGGAACCGCTGAAAGAAAACTAAAGACGTTATATTTATTTTAAAATACTAGGATGACTACATTATATTGATAATAGGATACATTTTATATTATTGGATATGGCTGCTAAACATAGCTTCCCTAATATTTTTATTTTATTTTATATTTTATAAATAATAAGAAAACCGTAGACTTTATTTATTAAGTCTGTAAGGGTTTTTGGCGGGCAAAGTGAGGAATAGTAGGGTACTATGGTGTATTTATTACCGTTTACAGAGAGCTTTATAAATGAAATATGACGGTGCGTGGTTTGTAAACAGGTAAAGTGTTCATTAATTTAGTGAGGGAACGCGAAAAGGTTCCCGCACTAAAAATCAACAAAGATGCATTTAAAATGAAAAAAAGAAGATTAATAATACTGAAGGCTAGGCTGTTTGGGCTAAGATGCTTTCGCCTTAAACGAAACTACTACTAGTGCTTAGTTACACGAATTTCACTTTAAAAATAAACAATTGTACATCTTTTGTTAATAAAGTTAAGCTACATCCAAAAGTTAAAAACACAGGCTATCAAGGGATACTTTCTTCGATCGTAGAAAGCTATATATTCTAGTGGGTTAATATTTTACTATAACATTTCTCTTGGTGCTGCTTAGCGATAAATCAGCTTAAAGTGTGACGGCGAATGTTCGGATGTTATTAAGTAACGCATATACGTCGAAATTATGTCACTTAGAAATTACGACCGATAATTCAGCCGCGGGGAAGTATGTCGTTTAACTTACTAACCTGTTTTATATTATTTTTGGACGTATTCAGCTTACAGTCTCATAAACGATAAAGTTAGACAGTTGAAATTTTCACAGATGATATATTTATGTAGCCATTTCAACTACAAATATTAAAAACCATAATAAAATAAATATTTAAGGGGGCTCCAATATAACAAATGTGATATTTTTGTTCGTATCCAGTACAGAACTTACGTGCGCGAGTCCGACTTGCGCTTGGTCGGTTTTTTTTTTCTGTATGGTCAAAATATATCAATACATTTTTCTTTCATTAAAACTAGTAAATAGAATGGGTATATAAATATTGTCTGTAGATATTTTGGCAGAAATAGTTTTTTGTTATTACAAATAAGTGGTTTATTTCTTCAAATCACGCATACTTTTGAACAAGGCCTTATTGTCAAAATAATTTTTCATGTCACGACTCATGAGCGATTTGATAATTGTTTATATCTAACGTCATCGCAGGTGATGACGACATATCAAACTTCAAATAGCGCAGAGATATCGGGACTCTATAAAAACCTTTGAAAATAAGGTTCATGGTAGCAATCCAATAAACAACTATTACTCTACGCATTACTATTAAGATGCACGAAGCAATCCTCATTTCCTGCGCAACTAAACGATATGTAAACTAATAGGTAAAGTTAAAGTAAAAAAATCATTACTTAAAAATAAGAATATTAAAAGTAAATTTGAATCGTCCAACATTTTTTGGCCTACTTATTCAGGACGTCTTTTGGTTGACAAGAATAATATCGATGTTTAAAAATAGATAGATTAATATGTACCTAAGGAAGGATATGCATTAAGGTTAAAACGTAAACGTAGAGTACAGAAGTCACGGCTCGAATTAAAAAACCTTACCTTTTGTGCTGGCATATCTATTTTGGTGCTGTTTATTGTGACCCCCAAGACGAACTTGACTGTTTTGGGAAAAGTATTTTAAAATATTTCTGACATATTTTTTCGAAAAAATATTAATAAATAAAAGAAAACCATATATTTATCTATTAATTAAAATTCTCCCGCGAATTCAATCAGTCATTTGACGTCACATATCAATTAAAATGATTGGCATTCGCAATAGAGACGTTGACGTTTAGTTTATTGAAATGTGACGTCACACAATAGTCCTTCATGGATGCTCATGTATCGATTTTTATTTATTTAAAAAAAATACTACAAAGTTACTAAAATAGTACATTGATACTGTTTATAAAAGTAACAATTTCCAACAATTACTTCATTTATTTTTGGGTTAATCCAGCGCTGAGTTTAATGTTAATGACCAAGAAAGATTAATAACATATTACTATAATATACCTCTCTATAGATTATGCTTGTTAATTGCGTATCTGGTTTTCAGTTTTATCTTCATTATGGACATAAAATACGTTTACAAAATAAAGCTTTATCAGTACATTTATTACATGGAAATAAAGATTAACTTTCGCTCATCCCTTCAGACTTTAAATAATGTGGGCTCATTTCTAGGTAGAATAAATGTTAGACTAAACATCACATAAACAGATTTATCGTTTTACTCAGTTCTGTGAAATAACGCTAGTATTTAAACAAAAGAGTTGTATCGAAAAGAACAAATAAAAGTTCAGCAAATATTACTTATTTTGCATTAAAGCATGCTTTTAGAAAAGTTCATAGGTAGATTTATTTGTTGTGTTTTTCGTTGTCTAGTCCCTAATTTATATATTTAGCCCTTAATAGAGTTGACGATTGGGTAAAAAAAAGAAATTCTATTTAGTCCAAATAATAGAAAAATATTAGATACGTATATTTTTTACTTCAATTTAAAAAGAAATAGCTTTAGATAACAGGCAAATTTAACCCTTTCGTGTATCATCTAATCATCGTATTTATCAGTTGTCTTACTTATCAGTTATCTATCAATATCATTATCAGTTATCATTTTAGTGTAGTTTACTTCTACAACAGTTGAGGAGGGGGCCTCGCTACGTCACAGTTTTGTAGAAAATGTACCAAAGCGTGACGTAATGACATTTTAACTTAATGTATCGCCGTAATTTTTTGATTAAGAAAAAAATATGATCTATATTTATTTGACCTCGGACGAAAATAAGGAATATTTCAAATCGCGAAAAATCGTACCCGTGCAATTATCTGTACATCTGGGGCAGCATGAATAACGAATATGCTTGTCTCTAACTGCGTATTAGCATTTCGAAATAAGACGAAACTTGGCTTTCGGGAAAAGAAAATTGACTTACAAATATCGTCATATTAATAAATACCAACGATTGTAAGTATTAACGTATAATATTCAATTATTATGTAGCTCGGTGGCATAGTGGATAAGCTTCGCGGCCCGCGATCGTAGTCGTTAAGCAACTTTCGCAAGGGTCGGTCACGGGATGGGTGACCAAAAAATTATTATCTCGAGCTACTCCGTGCTTCGGAAGGCACGTTAAGCCGGTGGTCCCGGCTGCATTTGCAGTCGTTAATATCCTCCAATCCGCATTGGGCCGGCGTGGATGGTCGTGGCCCATCCTCCTTAACCATCCATAAGGAAGGTCTGAGCCCCTGCAGTGGGGCTGGTGATGATGATGATGATGACGATTAAATTATTACCTTGCCACAATAAGAATCACTATCTAGTAAACACTAGATATGTCGTTTCTGCTGCAATGTGGATATTTTCACTTGAATTCATAGTTAACTTAGTAAACTCCCTTGTCAACTGATTTTATTACTGTTTATCTCGCACAAAGTAGGTATAAATACGTTCGAATCTTCATATATAAGACTAGCTGTTTTCCCGTGACTTTGCCCGCGTAAATTATAGTCTATCTCACCACCGTGTAACGTAGCTTTCCGTAGCTGATGGAATTTTCATGATGGGATCTGTATTTCATAAGATTAACCATATACAAACAAACAAAGTTAGAAACTTTCCTTTATAACAATATTCTTTTCCATTCCCCTTTTTCGATAAAAGATCAACTTTATATTTAAACCAAATTTTATTAAAATCAGTTCAATGGATTATGCATAAAGCTTATTAAACAGATAGTTACTTTATCAGGTGAGAAATAGGGATTATTAAAACCGTTTAATCTTTCGTTTTAAATTTTATAAATATACCTTTTTGTTTGTATAACTTTTTGCTGGTAAATTATTTTAAGCCATTAGGGAAAAATACGAAATGTCAAAATTAATTTTGCGTGATGAGTTGGCAAGATTACTATGAGTAAAAATTTATCTCCGTGATTTGTTTGAGTCGTAATTTGCATTGAGCAGAGACTTTTTTATTCGAAATTGCGTTTTTTTATCACAGAAAGTTGAATTTAAAGGGTTTGTCCTTATCTATGTATATTATTTTTAATATATAATGCACCTAAATTGTTATTGTTTGTGCTGAATGAAGATTTTTATATAAATAACAACTCAATCGATTAATAGTACTTTTAAATATAACTTTTATAGAATGCAGCTAATGTGGCAGTTGCTGTGACTTAGTAATTATAGTAAACAAATTGAATTTTTTACTCATTATTTTGATAAAAATTGTGACAAAAATTATCCTATTCTTTAAGTTAGACCAAATAATAATCGATATTTGAAGTTCTTATAAAGTTTCTATGAAAGTTATTCTCTTATTAGCTAAAGACGAAAGTAAAGCTCTAAAACGGGACTAGATTTTAGGTTTCAATCCTTAATTTCGTAGGCTTTTCATCATCAAGGCTTTCAAATTGTAATTTGAGTCGCATTGTCTACAGTCTTTAGGCTGATTGTTTAATCAATGTCACTACCTCTTTCTGTAATTTGGATTAACAATGACGAAATAGAATCTTCCTTTTGCTTGAAATGTAGTTAATTGGAAGGAAATATGTCATTGGTGGACTTATAAGAAAAAAAGTAATATCATAATACTTTGTTTATGCTAAAGACCTTTTACTTTAGGCGCTGATATAATTATCTTCGATTTTAGTGAGCACTCGGCCTTGAATATCTTTATTTAGCTATACTTTGTTTTGAAATTTTGTTCGTTTTCGAAACGCTATTATGACTCCAAATAAACGAAGTTTTGTATAAGTTATGATACAACGGAGGTAAGATGCTGTTTCTGACTCACAGACAGTCATCACGGATAGATCTCTACAGACAAAATATGCTTACGGTTCAGAACTACGCGCAAATCAAAAGCATTTCGTTTTGCATATAACGTGTTGGTAAAGGATAATATTACAAATAAATGAAACGTTTGCAAATCGCTTTATAATTCGCGGCGTATTCGCTTCTTCTGGACGAGATCTCAATTCCATTACAAAGTTTCCAACGTGGAATATAATTTTGATTAATCAATTTGACATAAAAGTCAAAGAATATTTTAGAATTTGACTATGATAGGCGGTGCAAAAAAACTCAATGTGAAATATCTTTAAAGAAAACAAGGAAAAAACGAATGTAGGCTATATTATTCTCGTTTTTGTTGGAAAAATAAATTTCGTTATCTATATTTTTTATGTGCAAAGTTGATATTTTGCAATTATGGAGAAGCAGTTTTAATATCTATAATATTATAAAAAGGTAAAGTTTCTAACTTAGTTTTTTTAGAAACTTTACCTCATTATAATATCGTATAGATATACATAAAATTAGCCTTTATCTTGTTTCAAGATACCTACTATGTAAATTATTGGCTTTCCAAATAGGTTACATTAATAAAAAAATGTTTGTGAAGCGCCGGTCTAACTCACTCTTACGACAAGTCGATCTTAGAAACTGTAATAAAATTAACTAATAGTAGTTGACAAGGATTCGATTAAGTTTTGTGTTGTAGTTATATCTTAAAGTTAATATTGATTTTTAGATAATAAGTATCGTGAGTTGTATTACTGAGCGGCGAGCCATTTCCATAATTCGACAATGCCTATTTTACTTAGACGAGTGTCGGTCCTGTTACCTTCAAGAAGCGTATCAGACGAGGGGTATTGCTACAGGCTTCAGTTTGCTAACGAATTTCTTAAGTTAGAATATTCTAGTCTCGAAATTGCTTAGTAATCACTCTCCTCTTCAATGAAACGTGAGCGTTCGCCTTTGTTTCGTACAGAATGTGTTAAACTGAGAAATATCCGTCCTCAAGTAACGGTGCGTACATCGTCTTTACTTGTGTTTTGTACCACAATCTTGTTCCTAGGTTAAACATGCCCAAACTTTTATGTCTATGATTTTATGGCTGCATGGGCAGAGCTCTCTTCGCCAGTTCTATAAGGAGAAAATCTTAACGTCGTTTTTTTATTGTTTTTGATAATTGCAAAAGGTTAGCAATCTATGATCCTTAGAATAATAACTAAAAGCATGATCCAAGATAATAATGCATCGGTGCTCCCCTATTTAGATAAAACACCTCGATTTCTTCAAAAATTCAACTCTCCATCTAAAAAAATCCATCTTAAAATTTATATATTTAAATATTAAAAATATTTATATATATTTATTACTATTTAAAAAAATATAAAAATGCTACGCACACTTTCACTTCATTAAAAGTTTTTCTAAATAACCAGGAATATTTGATCGTAACTATTTGAGATTGAATATTGTTTATGGGCGTTACTATATTTTAGTAACAAATTTAACTATAGCCTATAACATCGAATTACAGCAAATAAAATCAGCGTCTTATAATTAAAATTTGTTATCAATTTTAAAAATGCACGTGCTAATAATATGCATGACGTAAACCAATATGCACACAGATTTCGCGTGACTTATTAGCATGTGAAAACCACAAATGTTTAATAAAATAAAGCCAAAAGCAAGGTCAAACAATCAAAACAGATAGGTCTAAGTTAGGTATGTATGTATCAATATCAATAAAACCCGTGTTTAAAGATGTCAAGGTGTAAGCGTTGGGTTTTTAAAGATTAATGTTAATTTTCCAATCCATTTCTATTATATTTCTGTTTTTTTTTAAACACACCTATCTATTCACAATGCGTTAGCCAAGCCGGATCGCCCGCAATATAATTGGTTCGAATCCCATTGTAGGCGCCTGGAACTCGTTAATTTTCTAAGCATTTTTCTTTATATGATCTATTTGTCTGTATGTAGATTTATGTTAATCGATATATGTTTATTGTCTTGTATACCCATTAAACCCCCTTCGATGCACCTTCTCTTTTGGGGGAGTGGCGTGGGATCCAATAGGGACTGCTAAACACGCAGGCGCCGAATATGGATAATCCTAAGTCTGTATACATATAACTACTTTTTATGCTACTAAATGGTTCTCTAGAGATTACACTAATATCAATATAAAAAGTAACTAAAACAGGCGAAGCCGCTGGTAGAGAGCTAGTTCTCAAATAATGATCATAACCTAATAGGAGTATTCTAAATCTCTGAATGAAGTATTATGATCATAATCTAATAGGTTGCTTCTGAATGAAGTATTCTACGAAAATTTGCGTCAATGCACAAATAGTTGGCGTTTCAAATTAGTTGCAACAGTGCAAGTACAATACAAACGACAGTAAAAATTGCTTGACTTATGTAATGAAATATAACATTTCATTATTATGTTGAAAGAAAGCGGTTTGTCACCCATAACGTGAAAAAAAAAACAGACAGGTAAGTATTAGGTCAGATATATATATGTATGAATTGTATGTGTAGGGTAGTCTATATAAAAATCTGCCAGGTGCGAGTCGGATTCGCGCATGAAGAGTTCCGTGCCGGAAACGAGCAAAAAAATCACTTTTGCTGTATGGGAGCCGCCTTAAATATTTATTTTAATCTGGTTTTTAGTATTTGTTGTTGAAGTGGCAACATAAATATATAATCTGTGAAAATTTCAAGTGTATAATTTGCACGGTTCATGAGATACAGCCTGGTGACAGACAGACAGCGAAATCTTAGTAACAGGGTTCCCGTTTCAACCTTTGGATACGGAACCCTAATAAAAATTAAATGCCTACGTATTACTTCTAAAAGTTAAAATACCTAGTAATATATATCTTTATAGTAATTATATTATTTTCGGCGTCTATCAAGTCTTTGAAGTACCAATTTGAATTATAAATGAATAATAACATTTTAAACAACATATATTGCACAGATTTCAAATTAAGTAGCGAAATCACTTGTAGTATGGCAAATCTGAAATAATGTAGCTTCCAAATACCCAGACCCGAGACAGTATAGAAATTTCATTTTCTGACCTGGACGTGAATGGAACCTGAGATTTCAGTGACGCGACTCCTTGAAAATGGTGAACAAGCAATTCGTTCACGGAGGTCGTAGGCAAATAACAATAAACAGAACTAAAATATAGCTTATCGTATATTTTTCGATATTTCATTGTTAGTATGGGAGAAAAAATTATAAATATACTACTTATTTACATATGATTGACACACACATATAATTCCTAGTATTAAAGCATATCATAATTAATTAATACATGAATTATGATATGAATATTTGTTTTAAATGCTTATTAATAACGCAGGTACGGTATTATTAAGATAAATTCCCATAAGAATTTGTTGTTGATTTTTACTGCCAAATTATAATTGTGGTTATGGTACTCTAAAAACTTCGTGAAATAAAAATAAACGAGCTATGGTCCGCCTCTTAGGTCCACTGGGGCTTAGTATAGGATAGGAAAAATAAATGTAGAGCATTTTCGCTTCACAGATGAAATTACTGCAATTTATATTACTGTATAAGTACATGACGAAAAAAAAAACAGCAAATCTTATCAATGTTGTAGCAATCGTAGCGAACGTGTCTTTGAGGTGTTTGATAAAATGTTTCTTTAGTGCTATCTGAGTGTTTATATATATATATATAAATGGGAAATGACACCTGTCGTTCTTCTATTCTAACAATCTTAATAGACAGGACATTGCACCTTTGTAATTTAAAAGTAGCTACAATCGGTATGCAAAAAAGTCGCGAGTAAGTTATCTACTTTCTATAATATATTCTGAAGGTAAACATTTTAATTAAAAGAAGAAAAAACACCTATTGTTTGAATAACAGTTTTCATTGTAAAAATACCTTCATGGAACATCAGCGTCATCAGCTTAATAGCTCAAGCGGTTTTCACGATTTGTCATGGTATGTTGTTGTTTATGAGAAATTGGTCTGAATTTTACGAAGCAAGAGTTTCGACAGCGGAACACGTTAAGAGAGGATTGATTGATGTGTTCAATATAAAAACACATTACAGGTCGAAAGAGAATGAAAAAAAAAAGATATAACAGCGTAATATAACAACTGTGAAGAATAATAGATTGGACACGTCGCTAAAATTAAGTCATCATCATCATGCACATGTATTTTGTATGAGAAGTTAGGTGGTAGCCGCAGTAGGTAGTAGTGCGTTCTGTGATTGTGGATGTTATGCAACTTTCGGAAGGACTCGACATCGATTCATCATCATCAGCCCCTTTACGATGGCTCAATGCAGATTGCAGGGTATTAAAAACTGCAAATTCAGCCAGGACCAACGGGCTAGCGTGCCTTCCGAAGCACGGAGTAGCTAGAGATAATAATTTTTTGGTCACCTATTCCGTGACCGACTCTTGCGAAAGTTGCTTAACAATAACGATCGCGTGTCGCGGCGCGCATCCACTACGCTAAGAAACTACAACGGATGGGTGACTAAAATGTTACAATCTCGAACTCACTATTAATCCGTTGTAACATAGTTAACCGTTGTTTCATAGGTTTAACTTCTTAATGTTTTAATAACTCATTTTTCCTATTTTTTTATATTAAATATTGTGATTATTTCAATTTTTTTTATATTCAATACTCATATACTCAATAAACATGTAGCTACTTCCTGGCTGGTTTAACTTGGATTGGCTTCCACCATCTCTCTTAATTCGTAGTTATTCACCTGTGTGGGCGGTCTTCCTCGTGGCTCGTTCTCCAAGTCGAAGTTTCCACCACGAAAGCGTTTAACCCATAATCGCACGGTGCGTTCATTAGCAGACCCCTCTCCAAACGCAACATTGATATTGCGGGCTGTTTCTTCCTCGTTACTTCCGCATCGGAACTCGTATTCAAAAATCACTCGAATTTTCGCAGTGTCCATCTTTCTTGTCTAAGTTGAATAACAAAAACAATTGAAAGTCGATATTCAAATTTTTAAATTTTTTTTAAAGAAGAACATCATAGAAACCTCGTGAAAAAAGATTCTTTCGAAAACCTCAAATAATGAAGATTTTATGTCAATTCAAGGAACCTATTTCTAAAACGACAATTTCATACTTTAACCCCTAATATTAAATGTTATTTTTTCGATTATTGTAAAACGAACTGCTGTATACATAAATTTAAATAGTTTTATAATATACATTTATATCTTTTTTTATTATAATTTGATCAATTTTGCAGTCACAATGCTATACTGGAAAATATTGTTAATGAAAATGCTTAAAAATCCACTTTTCCCTGGTAGCTCAGTCGTTAGAGCAGTCAGTCGGATTGTGATTGGTCGTGGGTGTGTCCCTATTTCAGATTATCAGGGATTAGTATTTTTAAAGAAATTATTATTAATAATATTATCTTTTTGTTTTTTTTTTTATGATTCAATCAAGCTTATTAACGTATTTTAAATTCAAACCCACGAATACCCTATCATATGTCTCACCGCTGTTCTTGACTGCATCTCAGGTCATTAGCTATTACTAATGACTTCTTTAACACCCACTTAGTTACGGTTTATTTTATTTGGGTTGTTCACTATTAATTTGATATTGGTTACTGTCTTAATTAATGTTTTGAACGGAATCGAGCAACGGGCGGTTAATTAGTTCTTCTTGTGTTGCAAAAATTAGATACCTACTAATTAAGGTTGCTTGGACTGTTGTACAATTATTTCGTACAACTTATTAACCATTAATAAATCTAAGTTTATATATTTAGAGAGTAAATATTCAATAATAAGACGTATCAGATACACGACTGCTCATAAAGGAGTTTTTTTTTCCATACGTCAAAAGTTCTATCTGCCAAGAACCAAAAAGGTCTGAATTAACTATCATATTTGATTTAAATTGCATTTACAATGCTATACTGAAAAATATTCTTAATAAAAAATGCTTAAAAAATCCTTACGCAATCCGGGCGACTGCTCTAACCACTGAGCTACCCAGAATCTGACAGGACTGACGAATGTTTCAAGCGAGTCCGACTCGCTCTTGCTTAATTTTATAGCACTTATTGAAGACACGCACACAGTTGGTGGATAATAATTTTATTATAAGAGATTTTATTTACAACTAGCTTTCGCCAGCGGCTTCGTACAAGTAGTAATAATCGTCATTATGTAGTCCTTTATTTTATATAAAACTAGAATTCTCCAGCGGCTTCGCCCGCGTGGACCCTAGGGAAATGTTAAGTGGGATAAAAAGTATCCTATTATCTAAGTCAGCTAATACCCTATCTCTATACCAAATTTCATCAAAATCCGTTCAGTAGTTTCAGCGTGATTTACCGACAAACATCCAAACAAAGACATCACATTTATAATTTTAATAGGATGACAGCTATCAAAAAGAATAAATAGTAAAAATACAAATCTAAAAAGTATAAAAACATAAAATATAATAAAAAAGCTATTTACATAAGCCGATGGCCAGTGTCTGTCGTCCACAGCACTCTTAAAGTATACAGATTGTCGTGTCAATTTACAAGTTATAATATGGCTGGAAAATACTTGTGCCAAAGATAAATTTAGTCTAGAGTTAATAGGTATAATAATATGCACATTTTCGCTGATGTCATTGTCATCGATGTTATCTTATTAATATAAACAATAGAAATGAACTTGACAACTCATTTCATGGCATAATTAAATTAATTCTCTCGGTCATCCAAAGACATTGTAATGAAAATATTGTCCGTTTGTTCTTGAATTATTGAATTCAAATGAGATCCAATAATAAACAGTCGTGTCTACAAATAATTTGGATAATACAATATCGATGAACGTTTAGTTTACTTTAGAAAAGCGATTAGTGGTATTGGTAAAACCTCCATTTATTAAAACGGAAATTAAAGTTTTATCCACTCATTTAGGGTTTTAACCATAACGTGAAATATTTATTTTTCGTCGATATTATCTAAATTAGAGAGCTACTCTGGATTTGCGCAGGTGCTATTCATATATCGCTCACTGAATAGTACAGTGGCAGACCTCAAAAACCATATTTCGAGAAACGCTCTCCGATGTTATGAAAATTTAATATATTTGTAATTATGGAAATCATATTTTTTTAGCATAGCAGTTAAATCATTTGTATTTTATTTTTACTGTTAAGTTTTTTATTTTTTCCTTAAATTATCTATGGGATGCTACCACAATGTTGTGGCGTTTTCTCGAAAAAGTGCCACTGTACTATTCAGTGAGCGATATGCACTATGTGTAGTTTATATGTTTTATCACCTCCGTGGACTAGTGTATCGCCTTCAGTTCCAGGTTGGGTTATCTAGAACATGAACTTTAAACGAATGATATTGTCTCGTGTCTGAGTGTCGTAATAACTTCGTCGTTATTGTTTTACCACACAAGACGACGACGTTGCCTTCTAAAGCATAGGGGAGGAGATCTAGAAGCCTAAAAAATTTTTGGTTGCACATCTTATCGGTCCTTGCAAAAGTTACTTTACTTATGTATGATGGCCAACCTTCCCTAGTCGGAGAGGTACATAAAAAACGTAAAAGTAAACATTATTATTTTTTTTATCAAATTATTATGCCAACCGGTGAAAATATTTCCTCTAAGGGGAAAAATAAAAAATGTTCAGCAATTGACTTGAATTTTTACACAACGTTGCATTTTCCCAATATTTTTTATCCGGTAAGTCCCCAAGGAACTTCAACAGAGGATCGAGGTCAGGTTTGCGAATTTAACAATAGGGCAGCTGCTTTAGCAGTTATTTTTTAAAGTTCTTTTCTTCTGAAAATAACTTTTCTTTTTATATTTTTTAAGTATGTTTGTAATTGTGAGTTATTAGTACTCTCATGGCATTAACTGTGGAACTACGTGATGTAGTCATGAACCATTTTTTCTGAATATTTTCGAGATATAAAACTAAATTACATATATATGTTATTATTGTATGCTAATAAAATTTTCATATTCTATATATGCAGTTTTTACTCCTCGATCGCGTAGTAGTTATCGCAAATGATGCGAAAGTAAAGCAACTTTCGCAAGGGCTTGTCGTAGGATGGGTAATCAAAAATGTTAATCTCAAGATCATCTATGCTTTCAATTTATATTAAACTATTGTCACGACTGCACCTGTGGTCATTAACACTCATTAATCTTTACAGTACCCGAGTGGGTAATGCCCCATGCATTTCTATACATTCTCCTAATTAGATTCCATTCATAGGGAAGGTATGTGCCTATGGCAACATTGAGATTCTGATCGTGAAACGCGTTTGCATAGCTTTATTAAATAGGGTAGGTAGGGTTTACTGTGTATAGTATTTGTTTTTTGTAAGTAAAGTGTAAATAATGAAAGAAAAGATCAAAATCGTATTCAAATGTTTGAGAGTCATACATCGGGGAAGGTAAGTGAAACAAAAGTTGATCGGCATAAGCGTATAAATTTCCACAGGCTCTTTTGGCGGGGCTTAGTGTGATAGTGTTGGCGCTACGACTGCAAGTGTTCGGTGCGCGGGCGCAGCCGTATTGATTGAGGCGGTCGTAGACGAGATATTGTGTCGTTTGTGTTGGAATCGAGTTTTGTTGTTTTCGGTGGTTTGCATTGGTAAGTTGTTAATGAAAATTAATTATTATTATTAATGATAATAAATATAAGAATATAAAAAACACTATTGATATTATTATTATGATTTACTACACACTACTATATTATAATCCAATTAAATTAATGTATTTAAATAACAATAAATACATTAATTTAATTGGATTATAAGATCTATTCCAAATTTTCTGCATTCATATGAAAGTATTTATTTATAGAAATTTTAATTAAAATAGTTTGGGTTCGGTTTGCGACATTATTTTGTTTTTATGTAATTAAAATATGCTAATGATATTAGACAAAATAAAGAAATCTTAACCTACATTTTAATACTTTGATGCAATGAGTTTTGTGAGAAGATAACATTTAGGTGCATTTGCTATTGTTCTATTAATAGTATTGCTATATCATTAATGATATTTTGTTGTGTCTTCTCACAAATAATAAAACGTACTTATATATTTTGTTAGACAATTTTAAGATTAGTGCATTTTAACATAAGAACATTATTTCCGGATATTTTGGAAAATTAATGTCGAAGATTACCCTTTACGTTGGGTATCTGGATAGGTATAATAATTTTATCTAATATTTATGTATCAAAACAATCAAATCTCTAAGAGGCAGTTGTATTGAGTAACTTCTTACCTATTCACGAAAGAATATTACTACTCGTACTGATAAATACGAAAACCTATAGCCCTATACTATTTCTCCGAAAATGAAATTTGCCTATTTTTGTGATGTTAATAAGACTCCAAAGAAACATTATCAGATAATATATGATGCAACGGAGGCAGGACCTGACACTGCCTTCGATACGCAAACAATCTTTACGGTTATGGACTTAACGAAATTATAAGAACAATTTGAAATTTCCCGAACTTTTAAAGTTACTATGAAAATCCAATCTCCGTTAGATTTTTAGTCATACACACAGCTGCATAAACGTCTATCAAAATTGTCATTAGCGTAAAGCGACATTACCGATAAAATTTATTAATTGAGAACATTTATTAGAGCTCGAAGACGTCATTGAAACTTAATGAACATGTGCGCATCTGGGTGTTACTCTGTTAATATTAGTTTTAAGTTAGAATTGATTGCAGAAGTTGACTTTTTACCCGATGAGCTGTTAAACTATAAAAATCATTTACTAAATTTTCGCCAGCGGCTTCGCCCGCGTTTAGCTAGGGTACTGTTTCGGGGAATAAATAGTAAACTATATGTTAAAATTATCTGTATATCAAAATTTATCAGAAATCTTCGCTAGTTTTGCGTGAAGAAGTAACAAGCATCCAAACCTTCACCTTTATAATATTAGAAAGATTACTTCTTCAAAATATCGTCAAAACATTTTTGATGTTGTTTTTGGTTAAACAACTGAACGTTAATTGCGCAATTATCATGCATTATGTCTTAGAATAGCTCCCCAACTCCCGAGTACTTCCGACACAATATCACTTGAAATATCAAGTAATTAATAGTGATTTTTTTACTACATCATAAACAATGTCAGTCGCGTTTCCTTCGCTTCAGTATTTGGCACAATGACTATTATTTATCAATCTCGCACGTTTTTCCTCGACATGGTTACGGCTGGTTAGAAGTCTATTGTGAAAGAGTTATCCAAAGTGACAACATAGTAACGGTATGCTTTATTATTTTTAATGTTTAATTAAATTAAAATATATATGTGATAATTAAATTTATTAACTAATTTTCATTTAATGATTCTGATGCTTCAAAGTTATGGTATCTGGATAAGGGGATATGGCTCAGGTGGTAATATGAATGAATATTAATTAAAATAGTAATTATGTTATAATCCATGATATTTTAACAAACCTATCTTTTTAAATTATTTTTCTTAGAAAACTACTAGTTTTTTTACATAAATTACATCTGCCTATTCACGTAGAAGTTTGTCGGTAGTATTTCTCTTCTTATCATTATAAGTACGTACTCATATATTTTTTTGACGCTGAGAAATGCATGGGGCTCTCTCATGCCGACCCCCCTCCCCCCTAGGCTGGGGTAAGTCAAATAGCAGGGCTATATCCAATAAAACTCAGCTATATCCCTCTCCATGGAGGTGATACATGGGGACAGCCCGAATACCACTTCCTGCATTGTTCACCCTCATTTCGGCGCATGCCTTGGGGGGCGGGTCCCTCTGAGCTGGGGGTACGTCGCAGAGATATTTGACCTTTGGAAAATATGAAAATAGACAAAGAACATGTTACAAAAATAGATATTTATATGTATAGTAACAAAAGTTGTTTGCTACTAATATTTTATAAAATTTCGTACACATTCTTCAAACCTTTTATTATATGTTATGTGATGGATCTTTTATCAGACATTCACCGATCGATTTTTGATGCTGAAAAATTTGTTACACGTACCCGCTCGTTCCTGGCGCGGGGTCGGCGGATTATGTGGGGACAGCCCGAAGACCACTTCCCGCACCATTCTCGTCCATTTCGGTCTACCCCTACGTGAGCGGATCCCTATACGGGTTAGGAGTACATCTTAGAGACATTTGAGACATACCCGCTAGCGTGCAAACCAGCCAGACTGCCCCTGACTAAAGACTGTAAATGCGCAACTGGGCATTTTCAGTCCTTACCCGTCCAGTTTGGAGGACTCACTTATACATAACCCTTGCCGTGGATACACCCCCCAAAATGGATTGATGAGTCCTCCGGAGTCTTAACTAAGTTAAAGCAGTGATATGTAGGAAGTTATGTTGTCGTGGACCTGCAAAACCATTATTACAGTTTGTTAACAAATTAAATTTGGCATGGCAAAGTTAGATATCTTTGCTTAAGTAGGTCTTCTCAACTGGATGGGTAAGGACTGGAAATTCTCAGTTGCGTATTTCCTGTCTTTAGTCGGGGGCAGTCCGGCTGGCTTACCCGCTAGTCGAGCATTGCCCCTGCCCTGTCTAGGGAGTGCATCTCAGAGACATTTGAGTCCTTGGACCTACTTAGGCATAAATGTCTAACTTTACCATGCTAAATTACTACAATAGTAAATAAAAATTTGATGTAACATAGGCGTAGGACATATGTCTATATATTTTAATTTTATTCTTGAGAGTATATTATTAATTTAAGTGCGTTTGGTGGAGTTGGAGTAAAAATGATTTCTATCCTTGTCGCTTCTTCTGTTCAATCTTATGAATTAGTAAGTAAATCTGGTGAATATTTTGCGGTTCAAAAGGAGAAAAAGCTTTGCAATGTTAGTATAGATAATTATCTTTTTTTTTTAAATGAATTTAAGACATAACATTTAATATATTTGGACGTGAAATGTATTACAGAACTATGATAAACTGGGGTATTCTGACGTGCTGGTCACTGTACCCATACTTAACCACAATGATATCATTATTACTCCTCGATATTATTACAAATATCACGATTCAAAAATATATCCAGTTCGATATTTCGAACATGATTAAATCCGATATCCATAACAAGTTTGAATGATCTGTTGCAATTCGCAAAACTCAACAATTTCTGAGAAAAAATTATGCAATAGGCCACGGTTAAAGTGATTTTTGACAATCACGTGCTTATAAGGATGCATAATACGATCATCATGATTATATGTATAAAATGATAATACCATCAAATGTTAACATACTGTAATAATGGTTTTGCAGGTCCGCAACAACATAACTTCCAATATAACACTGTTTCATCAGTAAAGTTTGGACTCCGGAGGTCGCATCGACCCTTGGGAGGGGGTATCCATGGCAATGCCTAAGTGGGTCCTCCAAACTGGTCTTTATTCGGGGGCAGTCCATCTGGTTTGCGCGCTAGCGATTGTAAGCCTTTCCCTTATCTAGGGAGTATGTCTTAAATGCCTCTGAGATGTACCTCTAACCCGTAGAGGTACCCGCTCCCCAAGGAGTGGGCCGAAATGGGGGCCGCACATAACCCGCCTCACTATAGGATTTTTTTGTCGGTTCCATGGCATAAATATGTATCTTCTTTATTTCAAAAGATATTTCAATGAAATTTAGACATGATAATTTTGAGTACATGTGCTTTCCAATAATATAAGCTTTATGAGTATGAATATTTTTTTAATAGTAGTAAATAATATTAAAAATGTAGAATGTGAAAATTATCAAAATTTACAACTATATTGATAAAATAGATGTGCATCTATTTTATAAACGTATTGTTTTTAGATATGACACCTTAGTATCAGTTTACATAAGGATTTAAAACAATACAACTGTAAAAATATACGATTTTCAAGTAACAAGTAGAGCGATCTTAATATTATCATATTAAAATTAACTGTGAGCTTAATTCTTTATAAAATTCTTCACCAAACTAATAATAAACTTAACTAAGTAATAATAAACCAAACTAATAAACTTAACTTGGTAACAATTAAAATACTTTAACCACCTAGTTAAGGTGGTTAAAGTATTTTAATTGTTACCAAGAAGTGCAAAAGTTTCGTCTAATAGCTCTACAGATTTTTTATTGTAAAGTATTTTTACACTCATCATGAAAGGATTTGAAGTATATAAGAGCGTATGTAGATCGTCTTCATTGGTAGCAACTTCAGAGCATTTTCTGGCATGGTGAAGTCGGAAACGTTTATAATCTTTCTTTCGTGATTCTTGAGCATCTTCGGAGAGCTGGCCCAAGGGGTAAAGAATAATTACGAATTACACTTTCTCCATGAATCAGAAATTTATGTACAGAAAAGGGCATATTATATCATTTATATCTGGCAACAAAGAGCTGCGCTGTATCGTATGCGTACCATACAAATTTCGTGGTATTCATATTTTTTCATCTTGACATTACTTGCAGTATGTTACTATGCTACTAGCAGTATGTTAAAACGCTTTATTAAATCTACGCCTGTTATTTCAGTTGTGCACTGATAATTTTGGAAAAATCTTCTTACAGTATTGCCGTCATTAGTATTACCAGAACTTTGTTTTAGTTTATCAATGTTTAAATCAAGTTCTTCTCGGAATATCTTCTGTATTTACTTTTGTAATTTCTTTTACTTTTGGTTTCCTTATTTTCTGCAGTTGTGGCAGTCCGCTTTTACAAACTTAAGTTGTAAGCAAAACATAAAATTAATTCCGTGAATCATAGATTGTCCCGCCATATTGACAAGCACCTTCGTCAACAGGCCTTGCACCACAATTAGTATATATAGCACTTGAAGATGTATCTATCAAGATTTGCGCCACTTTTCCGCCAACCATTGTTAAAAATATTGTGTGCGTAATTACAATGCCCACACCGTTTTTGTTGATTAAAGTAGGGAAAAATTTTGCTATTTGTGCATTAATTTCGTTAATTACACTAGTAGTTTTTTCAGAGGTCACCTAAGAAAATTCTATCAAAATCGGACGACAAAATCTTACAGATGATGGAACGGGATTTTCCCACGGTACTTGATTAGTATTAACTTCAATAAGTTTTAGAGGCACTAGTAAAGATTACTTGTGCCTCTAGATTAGAATTAGCGTCGTAAAACAATTCATTCTGTTTAGGTAGTGTTTGCTTGTACTCACTTTGCCCACTTGATCCATCACAACCTCATTTAGAATAGAAATTTAAATTATCTGCAGAATTCTGCTTGTTGTATATAATCTAGTAAATCGTGCAATTTTATTTTAGCACTAATTTTGGTAATTTCGATGATTGAATTGGGCGAGTAGCATATCGTTTTGGCTTCTAAAATGGAGAAGTGCGACAGAAATGATATGCAATTTTATGCAGTTAAATAACCTCTCATGATTTCATACTGTGCCTTGCTCAAATCCAACTCTATGAAAATACTACGGGCTTCTTCTGATGAAAATACTGTGAAATACGCTGGCTCAGTGAATAAATTCCTGTGTATTTCGCTTTTCTTATCGTCTGGCAATACCTGTAGAATTTCTACTATAAAAGCTTCATCTGTTGTGCCATTAGATCTCAGACCCTGGATATATGAATTCATGATAAAATCCAACCTATATCCTTCTAATAATACCTTATTTTTTCTTTTTTTTTTCGTTCTTTCCGAACTATCGATGTAACTTTTAGAAGGTATACTTCTCTTCTTTGCTGATGTTGATTGATCTGACACACACGTAGGGTATTCAACGTTCACGGTGAATATCCCGTCAAGCCATTCATTGTTTTGTGTTAAAAACTTTTCTTTTTTTTTCACAGCCTTATTATAGCGTTGACGAAACTGGCTGATTATATTTTTTTCTATGTTGGCAATTATTCTACGTTGCCTAATTATTTAGGCTCATATGCAACTAGGTAGAACGAACGGACGAACGATATTGTAAATAATGCTGTAAGCTCCCCAAAAAGAATAAAATAACCTATAATTTAAAAAGTGTGTACGAAAATTTATAAAATATAAGTAACAAACTAATATTTAATTTAATTATCCTATTTACTATCTATATCCTATTTATAAATATCCATTTTGGTACTCTATTGAAAATATGTTCTATATCTAATTTCATATTTTATTTAGCAGATAGATATTTCCAAGGGCATTAGGTACATGTCAAAGGAAGAAATGAAATACGTGACGTCGCATAAAATATTATCACATCTCTAAGTGAGACTTCATTCTATTTGAAATAAGCTTGAAGTCTGTACTATTATTACAATTCTGACAGCTAAATATTTTAAGATTATATTGTTTGTTTTGCGCAAGAAACAGAAATAAAGCTCATACAATATCTGCTTTATTTCTGAGTAATTGTTACAGAATAACCGAAACAGAGTGAAAAAGAAATAAGGTGTTTTTCACGGTAAAGAAGCTTATGTTTCATACAAGAAATTCATCTCATAACATTTGTTGGTTCAAAAACCTATACGCATATGCCTTACTGGAAAACAAACAAAAAACTTAAATGGAAAATGCTCAAAATATTCACCAGCCCCGTGATGGGATTCGAATTCACAACCTTTCGCAATCCGGACTGCTTTAATCATTGAGCTATCCGACACTCAACAGATTTTTAACCATTTTTCATTAAAGTTATTAAAAGTATAGCATTGTGAATGCAAAATTGTTCAAATATAATTAACAAAAATCTAATAAAATTATCCTCCAAGTATACTTTTGATCGATTTTTCAGTGCTTACAAAAAATCCTGTTGTATTTTTTTTTGTTTTGCAGGTGGTTATAAGTGACCCTTTAATATACAGAAAGGTCGTCTCACCTATTTTTCGACCTTGACTAAGGTAAAATTTATTGACAAATGATTTATAAATAATATTAATAAATGCTTTCAAGTATTTAATAATTGTTAACGAGACAGTAAATCATGTAGGTACTTGAATACAAAAGACATGTTTCTTCAATTGAATAGTTGGGTTTGCTATTGTCACTTTCAAATGAAATCAAATATAAATATTGGAACATTAAACATATGTATATTATAAATAGAAAGAGAACAATTAAATCAATTAAAAGTAATAAATACAATTTAATCAATTTACAATGACTCCAAAGTCACTTTTAAAGTTATTCACCAGGTATGCTATTATGTTTGGCTAGCTCCACATGTTAGGTGTTTAAACAACAAATACGTACCAAACCATGGCAAACACCCAATATAAACATGCAAGTACATGCATGCATACTGGCACAATGCTTTATTAAAAGTTTCTTCGCATTTTATATAAAAATTCAAAACATTTATTGTTGAAGCCTATCATAATTTGTTGGCGCCTATTTATCAAAAAACAGGTATCCAGCTTTTTTCAATGCGCCAAAACAGTTTTGTGATTATTCGTAACTACTTTTTCTAAAATGGCATCTATTTTATCCGTAGTAGGGCGACCGGTACGACGTGCATCTTTGACATCAAATTTCCGGGCTGACCAAATACGGAAAACCAAATTTGTGCTACACCCACAGAAACTGCACTAGGTCCATTTTTTTCACGGCTTGTATTGAATTTTTACCTTTTTTGTATACGACACGATACAACGCTTACTTTTTCTTTTACTTGTTTACAGAAGCTACATCTAGGTTTTCTTTTCCGTAACCGTTTAATTTCTTCAAATAGAAACCTTCAGAAGATGTATTGACTGACCCATTTGCTAATATTTCCTTTAATAAGATATTTTTTGCTATTGAAAGCCCTTTTTGCCATTAATATCATTGAGATAATACCTAGAGTGGCCCTGGAGATATTCGTGATTAAAATTCCCAAATATCTAAATGTTTTAACTGACTCTAACTCAGAAATACACGGTATAAAACCGTTTAAAAGAAGGTTTAATTAAAGTGACCCTTCTTATTCCATATAAAAATTTATATTTGACTTGATCCTTATTCTTGAGATGTCAGACGTCGGTGGCACTGTCGCTTCTTCTTTTTGTTTAAATAATAATATAACCTTATGTCATGTAAATTATTTCGTTTTTGTTTATATTTCTACACATATTAACATGGGAAGAAATTCAGATAATGGAAATGAAGCAATCTACGTAATCATAGGGATAGAAATCCATTAGCGTTTAGTGGTTAGCAACCGGAAACAATTAACCGGTATCCGTAAAAGTTGCTACCATAAACGTTTTTCTTTAGAATTGGAAATTCCCTTTCGTAAAGTGGAAGGAACTATACTAAATAAGCGACACATTTTTTTTTTATTTCTAAAATATAAAATACATTTTTACAGTGATATCCTTATCATTATCGTAATATATGTTATTCAAGTTTGAAAATAAAGACTGTTACGATTTAAACACGAGAGATGCCTTGGAAATTTTGGTCGTTTGAAATAAAAATTTATTACTTTTCGTTTCCCAGCTTTTTTTTAATATATTAGGAAAAAACGTCGTAATATAAAAATTATGCCTAAGTTTGTTGCTTTACATTATTTGTGTAGACATAAATATTATAGAAAGAGATACAAATTTAATTATTACCGATTTATTATGTGGTTAGTGTAAACTTTTTGTGCTCAAAGACTTTTTTGTATACATAGTAGTATTTTACATAGAAAACTTGGAAATACTAAATATTTATTGATTTGCTATACCTATGATGTGCGAATTAGGTATATAAAAGTTGTAAGCACGCCATGATTATTATTTTTTATATATAAAGATTTCGTTTTTATTGGCGATGGGCAAATTTAAAAATTACTGGCCCGATTCAAACAACTTTCATGAATTTATATTATAAACATATGCTGCATTTTATTAATTATAAGGCAATATGAAATTGGCGAGGTCAGCCAGTATAAATAATTGGCTTAAAGCATGTTAATAATATTTTACCTCATAGTTCGCAATCGAAAAATAATATGAGCTACGACCTAACGTTTCAATAAACAAAAAAAAAAATATAATAACAAAATTTAATTCAGTTATTTGTTATGGCGATCTTAAAAAACCCGTCGCAACGTAATGCGGAAAGTAATCACCGGAATCTTTTGAAAATGAAAACCGGATGGACATAAACTAATTATATTTCCGCGCAAACTACTACTTTATTAAACAACTTTTAAACTGGCTCAATAACGTAATTCACTGGTCGATGGGTTCAGCATACAGGGGCTCTATTTTTGAATCATTCGCCTCGCGTCGAGCGCTCGTTTTCTACTATCACTCGCATACAACGTTCGCTAAGCGACGAGTGGTTCATACCATTCGTTGCAGTCGAGCGATTTAGAAATGGCGAATTTGTTAAGTCGAACGAAAATCAGTAGAAAACGAGCGCTCGACGCGAGACGAATGATTCAAAAATAGAGCCCCTGAGTGTGTGCGATCTCCTTTTATGCTCATCTCATTGGCCAATGAAACAATGACCGACCAATGGAAGCTACGAACAGAAATCGCCCGCACGCAACATGCGGATGCTATCGACTAGTGTAAATACGGCATAAGAGTTTACTCTATACATATATAAAAAGGAGATGTCCTGACATATTGATTGACAGACAACGTACCGCTGGTCGAAGAGACTTAAAATTTGCAGGGTACATTCGTCTTATTACGTAGAAGTGTACTAAGAACGGATTTTTGGAAATTCCACCCCGAAGTTGGTCAAAAAAGGTGAAAACGTTTGCATGAAACTTCTTTATTTTTGTACCTATATCAATAAAAATTGGTATTTGTAGTAGTTTAAGAACCTAAGGTAAGTAGTTTAAGGACAGGTAATAGGTTAACATAATGTGACTTTCAAATAAAATGCCAATGTGTTAGTTATCCTTTAACAATTATAATAATAAAGTTATCAATATTGCTAACGCAGCTTTGATTTGAACCAGTAAAAAATTAATAAGTAATATCAACCCGGCTGGCCAGCGGCGACTTTGCAAGCACAGGTGACTATAAATTTGTGATTGTTTGGAAATTAAGCTAACTTTGCTATGTAAATTAGAAATATATAGATTTACCAATCGTTTCGAAAGTAGTTAAGAGTTGAGACAGACAGAATATGCGAAAGTAGTTAAGAGTTGAGACAGACAGAATATGCACGTTCAAATCTTGCTAAAAAATAAATTTCAAAACACAACTCATTTCATAAAACGGCAGCATGTTTTCTATACTTAATGGCTTAAGATATTTTTAACGATTTTTAAAATATTATCTATTAATATTTTAATAATATTCTACAACAGTAAAATTTACGTATTGTTAATATGTTTATACAGTCTGTCGACAGCAAACATTCGGCTTGTTCATTCTGGGTTTACTTTACAGGCAATTATTAAAAATAATTATTGACTTATTGTCTTACACGTTCTCGTGTGCTACATAATAATTATAAAAACTGTTACACTTTTTACTACAATGATAACCATAATAACTGGATGTCGGATATCTTGTTTTGTCTTCTTTTTATAGGTTCACTTTTATCAGGAACGCGGTCAATTACGTAATATGCTTTCGCTCGAGTCAGTAAAATGTAAGTTGTTTCATTTTTTGGATTGTGTCGCCTTGTGGTCACGCGAGTGAGCGACATGCCCTTGTGTGTTTCAGTTTAAACAATCACTTTAATCGCATAATAATGTTAATGTAATTTTCTCAGTTGTCAAACGATAACTGATTTTATCTTTGAAAGAATGTAAGACTAATACGCTTTAGCTAATAATAATAAATATTAGACAACATTACATAAATTTATTTATTTATTTAAACTTTTTTGCACAAATAAAGTGTACAAATGGCGGACTTAATGCCAGTAGGCATTCTCTACCAGTCAACCGGAGAGTTAAGACATAAAGAATTTAATGAGGCGGTGCTATGTAAAATATAAATAAAGTGTCTTACACTTAAACAATAGATATATATAAAAAAATGGAAATAAATATACATAACAAATTACATAACATAAATAAACATATAATACATACATACATAAATAATTACAAGCGGTAGGAGAATTCAATTGCTTATCGCGTAACAGTCTTTTGAAACATAATTTATTTGGAGCAGCTTGAATATGGGGAAATTGTATAGATCAAAATAACAAATTCTGTTGCCGCTATAATTATAATAAAAACTTGCTTTATTTATGGATAAAGGTACGGAACGCTTCGTGCGTGTGTACGACTCGCACTTGTTTTTTTAATATGACTATACATTTTTTTTTAAATATATACTGAGATACATTTTTTTTGTGACACGGCTATGTCATAATATCACAATAAAACCACGAAAAATATGACAATAACTCATTTAAAGTTTTATTACATAATTACAATCAACAAACTTGACGAGTAAATATTTTAAAACTAGGCCGTATAGGTGAAACGAGTTCTATAAAAGTGTTCCTAACACATACTTGATTCTATGATAAACTGTTACGATTATAGTTTAGAAAGGTTAATTGATAAGTCGCCACTTGTGTAGAGGAAGTCCGATCATAATAACGCAATGTAATGTTATGTAAAATATAAACTAACAAGTAGGTTCGTTACATTTCCCTGTGACTGAATATTATTATTAGTGATACCTCATTATTTTTTTTCTGGTCACACCAACAAGGTTCTTTTTGTAGTCGAAAGTTGGTGCTGGGCATGTCCATTTCCAACCCATATAAATCAGATAAGTTGTTTTGTTTTAAATCATATAATCTTATTATTATATTATATTTGACACTTTGTTTGTCTTACTTCTACAATAAAAGCCTTCCGTTCTGTGTAAAGGTGATTCTATAATCGTTTGACAAAAACGGAATACTATAAGTTTGTCTCTATTTGTCTGTTCTGCGCGAGATATTTTATTTTGGACTGAAAGTAGCGATATTCGTCAAAATCATGACACAGTGTGGCAGCACTGATTTCAAGCTCATTGTGTATTACTAATCAATTAGCTCAGGACCAATCATTATTTTTGCAACCTATGCCCATTTATTTAAATAAAGTTTGCTTGTATTCTCATCATCCGTAATGTAATTAATTTTGTTGACATTGATTTTGTATGTTACAGATTCTTGTGCATATCGTTGCAAGAAGTGACAAGTTTCTTGAACCTATTACCTAACAAAAAGTGTTAGCCATATAAGACATAATAATAGATGTTTTTTTGCGTAAACAACGTTTTCATATTTCAGTCTGCGATATTCATTTTTTACGCGCGGTTTATATCTAGAACAATCTTTCACGAATGTCACAACCCTAGCTTTTTCAGTAACACACAAATGTTAACCTTCTTTCATAATATTATTGGGTGTACTGATGCATGATTGAGGTGCCATGACCTAGTGAATTTTAATTATCGTCTATCTAAATTGCTGAATCAGACTATAAATTTCCTATTATTCTTTAATAGCCTTATCACAGGAAAAAAAAATATTTTACAGTACTTGTTTTACACCTTCAAAAATATTGTATTTTTTAACAGGCTGTCTGTCTGAATATATGTTATATTAAAATTAATTAATGCTCTTTAAATAACAGAAACATACTTAATGAAACCATTTTAAATATAACATAATTTCTTCATACTTAAAGCTTGATTTACGAAAATACAAATATTATTTCTATACTCTAGCCACATTTTGGTCTTCTTGATCATGAATCAATTTTGGCAAACTTTTCTTCTTAATAAACTAACTTTCAGCCAGCGACTACGGCCGCGTAGACCAGTATTATATATTTAATATCGACCATAATATCCCCTACAAACACTCTGTATATTGATGGAAACCGTATTGATATCCGTTGTGTAGTTTAAAAGAACTCAGCGTACAGACAGCGGGAAGCAACTTTATTTTATACTATGTATAGATAACGTAAAAATATATAAAAAAGATTGTTTCATTATTTAAAACTACCTTACGGCAAAAATTATATAAATCGAACAATCATTTTTGTTGCAATCAACAACAAATTGTAGTTTTAAACGTATTTTTAGTGTCATAGAGGGAGACAGAGCACGATGAACTGTAAAGTGTCATGAGATTAGATACATTGAAATACTACTTGTCTTAAAATAATCGGAATAATTTAATAATCACATATAATCACATATAAATGTGAAAAATAATAGTATTTCAAAATAAAACTCATTAAATCGGCTCAACCAACAAAAATCACAAAACGTCGGCAAGAAAATAAATATATCGAATATCTGTTCTCAGAATACAACCTCAGGTCACGGAGAGAAATTTAAATTGCAAATTGAACATCAACACTATTCTTGTAATGCGAGTGTTTACTAATAATCATCGATTATTACCAGGCACAATCGAGGAATATAGAGCTCAAACTCATTCAAACTAATGTAGCTTTCACTTGGCAACACCAAAGAAAGATATGGTGGCACAGTAGCTATAAATCATTCTAATTACGAGAAAATTGTTCAAAAGGTTTGTAAAGTGGAAGGAGGGTGAAATTTCCCTGTTGTCTTAACGAATGGAGTTACGAATCTACACGTCAAATCGGTTACATATGAGTATCCATCCTATTGGAAAAACAAACACTCGATTACCAGAGACAAAGCCATGAAACAATTTCTGTATATCCGAAACAACAAAATGGTGCCTTAATATTTATTATCAGACAATATCAGTTCCAAATTCATTATTTTTTATTTTTAACTACTACTAAATTGACGACTTTAATCAAAATTGACTTCAAAAAGCTTCTCAAACATCAATCGAAATGAGTTTTGTGATATAATAAAAATTATGAATTATTTTCCACTTTTATGAAGACTCTTTGGGGTTGACTTTATTCTTATAAAAAAATGTATTGTTCCTTTTTGAAAGTCTGTTAAATTTAAAAGCTTATGTCTTTAAAACTACCACACCGGTTTTGATGAAACTAGTTTTGTACCCTCATTTGAAATCATATATAGGTACTTAATGAAAAATGCTTTTGATTTTTTACAGTGTTGTGAATGGAAAATTTGAAACAAAATGTGATCCAATATTTAATTTGCGAGAAATACCTACGTGGAAGAGCATATACATACACATACAATTTCAGAAGTACATTTAGACTAACACAGTTGAATGTGGCGCCAATCTTAACAAAATTACAAACATACAGATCAAATTCATTGCTTTCTTTGAATTCGGTTAAAAACTTCAATATAGTATACGTAAAACACAATATTAAAAGTTCTTACATACACACACACACACACACTTTTTTCTGTACGGAGATTATGTAATTTTTTGCCCATGTAGTTTGTAAGATAGTTATAAACCATCTCTCGATATTATTATACCGGTTCAAATAGGATACATGTGTTTCGTATTGTCAGTAATATTAAAAACTACAAAAGAAATATTTTCTTTTACAGTATTCGACTCTACCAAAATTACATTTCTTTAAAATGTATAAAACGTACTAGAAAAGAACTGTTTAGAACCTTCGAAGATAACGAGATAAACCCAAATGAGAATAAACCGGTCTGATGTTTAAATTAAAGTCTTAAATTCAAATTAAGATAATTAGTCTTTGTTAGTATTCGTAAGTCTGGTTTCCGCCTTCGAGAGAATTGTATTCATGTAGATAGATATTAAACTTTTTTCATTCTATAGTGATAAGTGAACTCGATATCAATTGGTATTATATGGCGGTAAGTTATTGTAGAGAAAAGGTGGAGGATAATTTGATTTTGAATGAAAGAAAATAAAAGTTATGATAAAATGATTATATCAGTGTAAACAAATATGTATATTTATCTACACTGATATAACAATATAGAATTTTATTTGTTTCTATGAATGTAATGGGTTCTTTGGTGTTTCAAAAATAATTTACCATTTGAAACATATTGAGGACACAGAAGCTAGTGTTATGTAGAAAACAAAAATCATTTGTAAAATCTTTAATAACTTCAGAAAGTTAACATTTATATTGTAATTACTATAATTAATATTGTATAGCAGAAAATTTGAATGTCCGGAGAAGATCGAACTAAAAAGCTAATTCGTTTTAGACAGGCTATTACATCGTTTTCTCATTACTAACTCTGAGAAATGCAGTGAACTTTAACTAAGATAGGAATATTGTGATATAGCTTCAAAAAAAAAAAACATGAAGACTAACAAATTTTAATGATTTTCTACATATGTTAATTAAAAATATATATTCGATTTTCTATCAAAATTACTTAGAAACTCTAAGGTGAAATAAGTTTGTTTTTATTTTAAACTCAAATGTTATAAGTAAAAAATTTATAATTTTAAATTTCATGATTTCTGTTGACTCGCGAGATTTGAAATAAGTAAAGTCTTCTTATATTTGGTTTGACAAGGATACATACAAGATTCTTTAGAATATGTCATGATCTAATTACTCTGAATTTTAGGTCAAGTTGAATCCTCTTATTATCTTACAACGTTCTTTAACTAATGGAGGATATTGTTAATTCAGGGCCAAATGACGGAAGGAAAATGTGATAATTAACTAAGGAACGATCAAATAAAGTTTTTTATATATATTTTTTCCTCTTTTTTTGCGGGAATGTGGACGTCGTCGAGAATATTGGTGAAAGAATTATTAAATACAGCCTAGAAGTTTTGAATTTCTCTATAATAAACAAATAAATAAGTAATATATTTTATTTCTTCCAAAAATATGTCCTTCAAAACTAGGGTTACAAGTGCCAAAGTAAATCAACAGTCACATGGGAGACTAGTGCCAAAAACTAAACCTAAAATAAGACCAAGCCTCTCCTTCGGTGTTAATTTTTTTTAATACGTACTTTATAATATAAGTTAGAAAAAAAATGTCATAAATGTATTCCTATTAAAATTTTTCATTCGAGCAGAGATTGACAAAAAGAAAGGCTCACCACGATTTAAATTATATATGCAACATAGCCTAAGCCTTAATTTTTATTTTTATTTTTATCATACATCAATCTTTGTATACGTTATTATTTACTTGTTATTTATGACTATATATTTTCATATTTAGAAAAGTAATATTTAAACAGGATAATATATTGCTAGTCTTTCTACGAATTTTTTTGAGAACATGTTTTTATTCATCATCATCACTGCAGGGGCTCAGGCCTTCCTTATGGATGGTTAAGGAGGATGGGCCATGAACCTCCACGCTGGCCCAATGCGGATTGGAGGGTATTAACGACTGCGAATGCAGCCAGGACCAACGGCTTAACGTGCCATCCGAAGCACGGAGGAGCTCAGATAATAATGTTTTGGTTACCCATCCCGTGACCGACCATTGCGAAAGTTGCTTAACGACAACGATCGTGGGCCAAGGCGCTTATCCACTAGGCCACCGAGCTACTCTATATTTTTATTACATTGAATTAAATTATGAAATATTTTCGTTGCATATTATCAAATAGACGCAATTCAGATTTAAATCAGTTTCGAGTTTTCGAGGAATCTGTGTTGGTGAAGAACATCGTGAAACATATAGAGTATCAGGACTCAACCCCTCGGGGGCTAGGACTAGCTTCATGTAGATAATGAAAATGGAATAAAACAAAATAACTTTATTGGCACTCTCTAATTTCAACGAGAAAATGAAAAAGTTATGGAGTGACATTAGAACTGTTGACGAGGAAGCAAATAATTAAACTTTGTCCTTCGAGACAGGAAAAGTTCGTGTAAGAAGAATAATAAATAAATAATAGAAACCGTAACGGAAAATTGAAATCACAATTGTTACTTCCATAATAATCTGTTAATTTCAATTTGAAAAAAGAAGGTTTTCAACTTGTCTAGAAGATTCTTTATAATATTCTTACACAACTGCCCAAAAAAGGAGTGTATAGGATTAATGTATGTCTGAGTTTCTTCATTCCATCGTAACTTTTGAAAGACTTAACATGGATATAAATTTAAGGTATCATAGTCCAAAGGGTTTAAGTCCGGACTAGCCGAAGGCCAATAATCAGCCTTTATGAAGTCTGGAACATTTTGCTCAAGCCAAATTGGGTAGTGCGTGCCTTATGACCCGGGGCTGAATCCTGTTCGAATGAGAGGTTTAACTACCGCTTCTAATACGGTATCTTGATACACTTTGGCTGAAGTTTTCACTCCTTTTTCGAAAAAATTGATTTTTCTAACCCCTTGGTAAGAGATACCCCACCAAACTATGACGTATGCTGGATGATGGCCTCGCTGAAGTTTGGCCACTACCTCGGAAGCTTCTTTAGAGCTGTGTGCATACACTCGATCTTGTTTGTTGTAATGCTCCTCAATTGTAAATTTTTTTTCATTGGTAAAGAGAATTTTTCTGTTTTCTTATTTAAAGAAAGCTCAACCTATCATTAAGTTTGTTAATATGTTGTATCGAAAAGTGGTTTTCACCCACAATCCGCACAGGGTCTCCTCCTTTATGATTTTTAAATGAATCCTACTAATATTATAAATGCGAAAGTTTGTGAGAATTTTTTATTATTTTACGCAAAAACTACTGAACGGATTAAGATGATTTTTAAGAGAACATTTAAAACCTGAATTAACATACAGGCTCCTATAAAACAGTTAACTACATATAGAACTGGGGTGAAGCTGCTGGCGGAGTTATTTATTAAGAGACGCATCAGTAGTAGAAACTGTTTAGCATAAATACGCCATGAAAAAAACATACATTTCAATAGAGTTGCAAAGCCGTTACGAATTTCGAAATGAAAAGAAATATCTTTTTTGAAGAAAGGTAGACCTTCAGCTGTACAAACCATAACTGAAAAACATCTTTATAGCGTGTTTGTCGGTACATAATTAAATATTTTTTCAATGGAAACTAAAGAATGACGCAAAAACAACAATGATTTATGAACTTTATATATTTGCGTGAGTCTGGGAAGTGACAGAAGTAAAATTATTTTTACATCCAAACATTTATTAATCTAATTATTTATTAACAAAAAGTGTAATTTTGGGCAAAAGATACCAGATGTGAATTTAATAGATCATTCTAAAGAAATTAAACATAATTTCTTCACCCAAAGAATCCAATCTTAATTTCAAAATGAACTTTACTAATGTAAACTAGCAAACAAACATAATGTCTGCAAATAGAGCTGACTGCGAAAGATTTGGTTTATTTGAACTTTCATTAGCTAAGGAAAGGCGATACGTATTATGGTCACTCATAGTGTTTTAATATAAAAGTGTTTGCGTTTAATATTCAAATTTAATCATTATTACATTACATCATGTCACCAGCATACCAATATCCCCATTTCTGGGGATAGGCCTCTCTATCATAAGGATGGAATCGAATTAAATTCTTGACATCCAGTAATTAGTCAAATAAAATCTCAATCTAACCAAAAGATAAAAGTTAGTTCATTCTGTTAATATTAAATCAAAGGGAGCAATACACTTTTCTTGTCAGAATTTGTTTCGCCAGTTCTTCTTAGACAAGACTCCCAAATTTGGAACTGGTTGGTGGTAGATTACGGTAGCTAGGGGTAAATAAATGAGTTAAATGTATTTTTAAAATAATTCTATTTATTAAATGTAATCGTTTCCATAAAATATATATTTTTTTATATGGTGAATGTGTCCAATAGTATTGTTTTGAAGCTACTTAACTATACTCTTAATTAAAAATATAATCAACACCTTAGTGTTATGGGAACACGGAACCTATAAAGGGTCTGTAACCGGATATTCAGTTGAATTAATCGGTTTACCATTTCACTGCTTTGCCGCGTAAACAGGTTTGAAAACAAATGTTGATTTGAAGCTTAATAGGGATGAAGACTGGGTAAAAGTAAAGGAAATTCTATTTAGTCCGCCAGACAGATAATAGAAAAAATAATAAATATGTTTTTTTTTTCCACTTTAATTGAACTAGAAATAGCTTAATTTTTCAACAATCGACCTGACTGACAAACAAACAAAATCAGTCGCCATCCCTATTGCTTTATTTTATTTGCTTCATTGAACACATTCTTCATAGGATTTCAATGACTCTATAATAAAGCATAAATCTTAAATAAGATATTTTGTCTTTTTGTACAATACCGTGTTATATAGCCAAGAAATTAGAAATACTCTTGAAAAACATGCCATATACGCCAAATATCGAATACCAAACAAATATTCGGTGCATCCTAATCAAAACTGTTTAAATAGCAAGTGTAAAGTTATTTTTTTAAGGTATAACAATTTACAATTCAAGGATGCTTAAAAGTTGAATTAACAGTGTCAAATAAACAATTTCATCTCGAAAATTTCATCAGAATGCTGTTAAATTTTAACAACATCTAATAAAGTTGAGAGGCACTGTGACATTGCACGGTTTGCGGGCTAACATAAGTCTCGAGGAGCTAAGTTTTAATGGAATTGTCGGTCTTGTGAATTTCAACTCACGTTTTTAATGAATGCTTACATATTCTTAATTTAATATATTTATTGAGTGTTTTCGATTGTAGCAATAATTTATTTAATGCTGTTAATTCAAATTATTATTGTTTAATGTTAAATTTATATAATATTAGGAAACTGATGAAATGGTTTATGATGTGTGTAACGGAAATCTTTCTTACACCAACGCAAATGGGTATTCTATTTTTTTTTTCATCAAATCTTACAACTATTGTTATCGTTAAACGTTTTATCTGAAATTTTGCATACAGGTTTCGTTTAGATGACAATCCATGGTAAGCTTAGTTACATTATTATAAATCTAATATGGCGGAATGCCTAAGATGGTGGTCTAATTATTTTTAAGTACTCTAATAATTGAGTATCAAATGAAAGCATTCGCAATGACAATGATTTTATTATATTTATTTATTTTCAAACAATGAAAATTACTTCTCGAGATTCTATTTCGAATTCTACATAAAGTGTTAAAATTTTTGTTTAAATTTCGCTTTTCAAAACTAAATGTTTTATTTTTATTTACAGGTAAACATTGGATCTTTCAGACATATTAACAAAGAAGGTATGTTATATAAAACCCTTATCCTATTAATCTTATAGATCTAATGGCTGGTTTACACGTATAAAGTTGATAAGTAGTTGACTAAATTTGTTAAAATTATTTTAAGTGATTTTGTGTGACTTATACAATTTTTTATTAAAAATTTAGTTAACTACTACTAAATTTTACCATAAATTTAAGGCCTTCACTGAGCCCCTACGGTAAGGAAGTAAAAGGGCTTATGATGAATTTAATATGTGTAAACAAGCCATAATGTATCAACGTTCATAGTCTTATGTGAATTTTTATTGTCAATACGATATATTTGAGGTTGAAATATGGAAAGGAGTATAGTTTAATCTCTGTTTAAAATTTACATACATGGTATTATACAAATATTGTATGGCACCATTTGAAAGTTTGATGATTTATAACCCCAAATTCCCCGTTTCAAATTTACAAGCGTATCTCATGGCAATTATTTAGCTACGTGATTCCCGAAATTAAGAAATACCGGGAAAGGAGAGGTTCTCGGAATGGATCTGCCAACACTCGTCCCCTCAAAGTTTAAGTATTTGATTTCCTGGAGGCTTTGCAAAACAATTGTTTATTTTTTTATGACTTAAAAAAAAGTTGCTTCTCAATTGGACGTATTTTTGTATGTATATCTCGTTTATAATTGTATAAAAAAATTCTTTAGTACATTTTATAGTCTCAATATAGTTTTATAAAAAAATAATTTCATAATTTAACTACGTAATAGAAAGTAGTTTTTTTGTAAACTACATTAGCAATAATCACATTAAGATCGATAACTTTTGCTTTCCGCTCAGGGCCCCCAATGGTGTTAGTCCGCCATTGAGCTGTTATAACAGAATTTACTGTAATTAAATAACAATTGTATTAAGTGTTTTTTCTATACGATTATTGTGCTTGTAAAAAAAAACAAATATAATTTTTTTTTATAAATTATTATTATGCGCTAAAAGTTGCTTGATAACGGTACTTAAATGTTTGTCACAAAATGATTTGTTATGGTGCTCATCTAATACATACTTTTTAAACGACAAAAAACGACGAGGATCTCACATTGGACCGTATGTTTCTTTCTATGTGTTTATTACGCGATTACTTTGCCGATTATGGATCGATTTTCAAATTTTTTTTGGACAGATTAATGGGCCAATGTGGTCCCATTTCAATTTTATCTAAATCGAATCAGTATCATTTTCTTTTTATAACAGCGAAAAAACAAAAGACAGCATACTTTTTATTATACTAAAAATAATGAAATAAAATATATTTTCTAAAAATAGAACAGACTTCATATTTTAAAATGGTGGATAATTTAAAAGCGGATATCATTTAATAAACTACAAAAAACACAGCCCGACTTCAATGATTCTTGAAAAAGAAGATAAAGATTATTTTTCGGCATTTCAAAATTTAAAGACTGTTTTATTTTCGAAAAAATGATTTTTTATAGCAATGGCTATTTTACTTTTAATCTTATTTTACTTAAAACCTTTCGTTTACAAATACTCGAATAAAGAAATAAAGAAAGAAACTGCACATAAAGAAATAAAGAATACCAGTAAAGAAACTGCAAACTTACAAATATTATAAAATTTTAATGACAACATGCAACGATGAAAATCAAAGTGAATTATTACTTAGATACTGGATACGGCTGTCGAGACAGGTTTACGTAATAGCTCGGTATTTTTGTGCTATACTTTTTTATACCCTGTTTTTTAATTTGGTGACAAGATTTCGCTTTTCGTTGCCGACGATTTCATTTCACCAGTGACACTGGTAACGGTAACTTAACTTTTTTCTCATTATACTTTCTTCATTTTCAGTTACATTAGCATCGAAATGTTGTTATGAAAGAGAATTAAAACGCTCGAAGCTGTTTCCCGTTTCGCTAACAGTATACTTACTTCATTTTCTGTACTCATATTATAAATGAAAAGGAAAGAAATTATTGTTTATGTGCTTTGAAGAAGCTTCCAAACTACTGGATTGATTTTAAAATTCTTTCACTCAGTTATACACAGTTGACGTAGGCTCTAATTTACGCAGGCGAAGCCTTAGAACAGCTAGTAAATATGTGAATAAAAATACATAAATAATTTTTCCAATATTTTTGTTGTTTCTTTTACTTTAAGTATAGTTTTTAACGTTCCTTTCATAAAATATGGTCTAAGTTTGGCAGTTTCTACGAATTGAAAGACATAGAAGGTGGGCAGTTAATTGTGCATGTGAGTGTATTTGTATTCGGTCACGTAGTTCAATAGCTTAGTTGTAATAAGTTAAATTGTTGATTCAATATTATGCTAAAATAATTTTGGCGCCACGTACGAAATCGAAACAGGTGCGATCTATTGGCGTGTTCTATCTTTACTCGTACTACAGACGATGTTGAAATATTAAATTAGGTACATCACCATCTTTTAGGAATCTATGGAACTTATAAATTATGATCAATTAGCAGGTTTTCTTTAAAATAAATAACAAAAAATATTTAAATATAAAGTGTGCTAGGTGAATTAAAAAGTTTATTAGCATAGTAAGTTCATCGTGGATAATGAATGAATAAATACTTTTATTGTACACCATAATTAAATAAAAGGTTTATCGATACAATTTATTAGACCAATTGGCGACCTTAATGAATAAAAGCAATTCATTATTCATTATTCAGCTACGGGTTTTTTCATAGATTTATTGTAATCTTAAAATGTAACAGAATGAAAAACCGAAGGATAATTATTATTATTCAGGATATAATGTTTTGGAATTCTTAGGTGTTAAGGCAATATACAAGACAATATAGAAAATTTAATTTTCTACATTAAAACGACCTAGAGTCGAACTTGGAACCTCAGAGACAAAGTTTACAGATTATTACAGGTAAAATGTAGATTCAAAAATTACACACGGGTTGCTTACTAAATTAAGGACCAACATTAAAATAATGTTAACTATAATTGACTTTGTTATCAACTTCCCCAATCGATAATTAAAATCGACCTTTAATCTAGAGAACAATAGGAACTGGAGACACTATATTTCTATGCCTATTTTCCACTTAGGATGACTCTGAGATGACAATAACCTTCATCTGCTTAATCAAAGTTTACATAAACTTAAAGGTTTTTTTTTATTTAACAGTACTTAATGTATTTATTGTTTACATTCAGTATTAAATGTGTCACATCTATGGTTGCCTAGATTCTAAATCTTAATCAATTGCCGAAGTAAGAAGCAGAGTGAAAAAGAAGCGTTGCACGTATTCAGTAATTATATTTATTTAGAAAATTCTTTCGTTTCACTCGCTTCTTTCGGCTGCGTCGACTCTTAAGATACATTATTCGTTTGGTAAAGAAAAAACGGAATGATGGCGTGCAATTGTTATAAATGGTAGTGTATTCAGTCTTTCAATGATTTTAATAATGGATCGACTGTTAAATAAAAAAAGGAAATTACTATTTTCTGATAACTTAGTAGGTACTCAATACGTAACTTGGCACTGTTTTACTTGATAATCTCTAATAATATTATAAAAGCAAAAATAACTCTTTCTGTCTGTTACGTTTTTACGACAAAATTATTGAATCGTTTTTTTTAATTGGTTACAGAGATAAAGTTGACCTTTAAAACGGACGTAAATAACCTTTTTGGTTGAAAAAGAGGATGAAAATTTTCTATCGACGTGCGTCATTGAAAGTAATACAAAGTGTACGAAGTCGCGGACAAAAACTAGTGACGAAAATTGCATTATTCAAGGCGATGTTTATATAGAATTTTCTTGAAGGAAAATTCCTGCAGTTGACATTCTTTTGTGCAGGTTGCTTACAGTGAGCACCAAAAAAAACTTAAGAAGTAAAGTCTTAAGATTCCGGGAAAAATGTTACTGGTAGATGAAAGAGATTTCCATTTTATTAATGCCGTAACAAATAAGCTACAAACAAACGTTCGATACTAAGTAGTAAGTGAATTAGGACCAGCAATCTCACATTTTAATGGTTTGTTGAAGGGTTTTTTCTTATAAATAACTTGATGCCAACTCAAATTACGTTTAAAGGAGTTTTATATTTATATATTGATATTCAATATTTATGATGAAAAAAGAGATATCATGCTTTACACAATTATTTCTGATAAGGATAATAAAAGCACTTTGCATACCAAATTAATAAATGTAATGTTCTTATTATAAAGACATTGATGGATGTTTCTTGAGACTGCAGGAAAGCAACGTTTACGTTACCACAATGGATGAGGAATTCCACGGAGCAGTTAGCACGTTCGGTCTGCAATAAACAAGTAAAGCAATATTCGCAAAGGCCTGTCATAGGATGGTTGACCAAAAATGTTGTTATCTCGAACTCGTACGTGCTTCAGAGGATGCGTCAACCTCTTGATCCCGGCTGCATCTGCAAAGGTTAATACCCACCAATCCGCACTTGACTTGCGTAGTGGGGCATGGCCTATTCTCCTTATTCGATTCCATCTACAGGAAAGGCCTGTGCTCCAGCAGTGGGAACATTAATAGGCTGATGATGAACCCAATTTAACATTCGTAGTATGTTTAATATTTTTTAATATATATTATGTTTATTTAAGTAGCTCGGTGGCGTAGAGGATAAGCGCCGCGGCCCGTGATCGTTGTTGTTAAGCAACTTTCGCAAGGGTCGGTCACGTGATGGGTGACCAAAAAAAAAATTATCTCGAGCTACTTCGTGATTCGGAAGGCACGTTAAGCCGTTGGTCCCGGCTGCATTTGCAGTCGTCAATACCCTCCAATTCGCATTGGGTCATCGTGGAGGGTCATGGCCCATTCTCCTTAACCATCCATAAGGAAAGCCTGAGCCCCTGTAGTGGGAACGTAAAAGTGATGATGATGATGATACTCGTATATTATGTGTAGTGTTTCTATGGGTAAATTTTTTTGATTTTTTTTATTTAAGCATTTTATATGCATATTTAATTTTACATAAACAATTATAAGATACATTAGCACAAGGGCACTACTTATTTCTAATTAAAATTTCTGCCAGGCGGCCCACGAAATAAAAAAAAAATTAGTAAGGTCGTAGGTTGGTCGGTCAAATTACTTGATTTTGGATATTTATTTTATTCATTTATAAATAACTCATAGAAACACTACGCAAATAAGTTTTAAAACAACCAAGTGAATGAATAATCGATTTATTTGCACAAATCACGACACTTATAGTAATCATGCGAATTATAACAATTAAATTACAAAAACACAAAAAAAATCGAGAAAATAAAGTACATGCAACAGCAAAAGTGACAACGCCGTTCTCACGTGTTTTATATATAAAGCAAACTGAATATAATAATATTTGGTCTTCCATTTGACGACTCATCTTTACAAAAGTCGCTTAATCTCTATAATACACCGATTCTTCTGCTTATGATTATGCTGTCATTAAAGTATTATTGTATTTTAAAAAGGATTTAAAAGAAATTCCATTGCAAAATCTCAATGAACTTTTTTTTAATCTAAATGAAGACATTTATAAATGCGCGTGGGAAGAATAGCTGTCTTTGATTGACCTTCTGAAAATTCGACAGTCTAACGAAAAAAAACTTTTAAAAATAATACTTCAAAAAGTATAGAAAGTTTTCACGCAATTTTTTAAGAGAGACTGTTGATAGACATGTTCCTCCTGTGATATATTCAATTCATCATAAATCAAAGTTTGAATCTAACTGCGATGTGTACAAAAAACTGCACTTCCCTTAAGTTTTAACTGCCAAGAACTCTTCTGTACACTCCGTTTACACTATTCCAAGTGCCGGAGTAAGTACTCTTCTTTCTACGACAGCCGTGTAGTGAATAAACTGACGAGCAAAAGTTCCTTACAAAATCTTTCAAATTATCAAACATAAAGATATAAAAGGTTTTTAATAATTACACTGATTTGAACTCTATTTTATATCTTTATTTTACTTTTTTAAATTCTAAAAAAATTTAAATTCTTCTCAATCTTTGGAAGAATTGGAAGTATTTTTAAATTATCTGGAAATATTGCTTGTCGTTTAGAAGAAAAACTACAGGTTAGAAACAGTTACGTTTAGAAGTTGTTTATAACAATCGACTTCTATAAATTTGCTTCTTATACGGAGGTCAACTTCGATGTCCTGTATGTCCTTTTTATGGGATTATGCATCGCGAGCAGTTATATAGGCTCTCATAGACCTATGAATAAATAGTACATTTAAATTATTGTTATCATCTCCTTTTTATTGGCTAATCAATAATGTAAATAACATTCTACATTTTATTTGATTTGAAAAGGTAAAATTCACCGGTTCAAAGTTACCTAATGAAAGTGTAATCAAGTGTCAAAATGTTACTTCCGCTGTTAGGAATTCGTAATTAAAATTGATAATTTCGAAAACATATCTAAAATTACAAGTGCGCGTCAGTGATTTTCCTTCTGAAACGTAAAATGACATAAAGTTTATGATTGCGTTTGCATTCCCCGGACGAGATTTCCGCGTTTCATGTTTATGTTAAGGCTTTAGAATAAAGACTATATGTACCCCTCTATATCTATGATTATGAAAGGCTTATATGTATAATATAATGAGACACACTAGAAAAATCTATAACATTTCCTTTTTAAAATCAATTTTTTCGATAATATTCTAGAATGTTGTAGAACATTCTAGGTACTTCTGGTGTAGGGTATATAAAGCCGCGCTCGCGATTTGTTTAGTCATTTTGAAGAAAAATGGACGAGCGACAAGTTCGAACACTAACTTGTTAGGCCACAGTGCGCGGGCTGGGGCTGACAATATCAACAATGCATTAGGCGCTGGAAGTACAAGCCATGCGACGGTGTCCCGATGGTTTGACCGTTTTAAATCAGGAGACAGGAGCCTTGAAAGTCAGCCACGCTCAGGGCGACCACCCGCAGTGAATGATGACGATTTGCGCCGCGAACTGCAGTTGAATCCGGATGCTACCACTCGTGAATTAGCGGAAGCACTTAAATGCAGTCACCACGCCGTGGAACACCATCTGCATGAGCTTGATTATCGAAAAGTTTTGGCTCGGTGGGTACCGCACATCCTTACAGACGCCAGTCGTGCAGTCCATGTCGCTATCTGGCAGTCACTTTTGCTGCGACCCCGAAGTAAAGAGTTTTTGTCAGATCTGGTTACTGGAGATGAATCATGGATTCATTACGAGAACGATACACGTCGTGTTTTTGGCTGCCTCGAGAAGAAACGCCACCAACTCAACCGAAGCCGAGTCAAAAGATCCGCCGAAAAATTCTGCTTTGCTGTTTCTGGGATGCGCAAAGCATACTGTTTTATGAGCTATTACACAATGAAACTATAAACGCTGACAAATATTCAACCCAGCTTACCAAATTATCTGCCGCTATCAAGAAAAAACGACGAAGACAAGTCAATGTAGTTTTACTGCACGATAACGCTCGACCGCACGTCGCATCTGTGGTTCGCCGGCAGTTGGAGAACTTGGGCTGGGAGACGATACCCCACCCACCTTATTCCCCAGACCTCGCCCCATCAGATTATCATTTGTTTAGAGCCCTGAAACAGCATTTGCGGGGTAAACAATTTAATGATTTCTCTGACGTAGAGGCGGAATTGAACAACTTTTTCGAGGCACAGCCATCAGAGTTCTGGGCAAAAGGCATCCAAACTTTGCCGGATCGTTGACAAGAAGTCTTAGATACTAATGGTAATTACATCATTGACAAAACTTTTTTTATTGTAATAATAACAAAAAAGTAAAAACTTAAACCAAGTGTCTCATTAGCTCCTCCGTGCGTCGGAAGCACATTAAACCGTTGGTCCGGGCTACATTTGCAGTCGTTGACAACTACTAATGCGTTCTGGGCCCGCATGATGGGTTATGCGTGCCCATTTTCCCTATTCGATTTCATCCATAGGGAAGACCTGACCCCAGCATGGAAACATTAATAGGCTGCGAAGAAGATGAAGAGTTTTTCTATAAAAAATATGAATATATAATGATGGATGCCACATTAAAAATAATAATACTGCTAAAGTGAAGTGGAAAATGTAATCAGATCAATGAAATTTCCTTGGTCGTTTTTAATAATTTACGTTAAAGGATGCTTAATTTTCCTTTGATTTCATCATAGCATACAAGAAACTGTTCTGAAAACATTCGTCTACAAACTATTATATTGTTTTTTTTTTTTAGTTATATCACGTCGCCTCGGACAAAACAGTTTAATCATCGAACGTGGTCAATTTTCTGTCTGTATTTGAATTCCAAGAGACACTTACGTAACGTTTGATTTGGCTTTCAGAGGAGCATGACAAATATTAGTGTATAGTAAACGGAATTGTTAATTTGAATTCTATATAATTCAATCAAACAGCATTGGTTTTATTTAAGCGACATGCGGATGTTAGAAGCAGAGATAGTATCAACGGCAATATTTTTGTAATATATAGTTTCATTTCCTGAATTCAGAGTTACTAGTTCTAAGCCCGAGCAAATTTCTATGTTTTTAGTATGAGTTTTTAGACAATGATTGATGTTTCTTTTACCCAGTTGCACAAGCATTCATTAAAATTGTCTTTAGTTTCAAGCGACATTACCGAGATGAATATTCAAATTTGGAACATTAATTAAGTCATTATCAAACCTTAATGGATGTTAGTGAAACTGGGTATGCGCAAAGATGTATCTCTGCAAAAGTTTTAACTTTTTTTTAGAGCGGCATGCACGGCTTGTGTTTGAATAAAGTTTTAATATAATACTTACTTAGCATTTTTCTCTTTAGAGGCAAAAATACTTCAATGATTTGAAATTTGGTTCTGTATAGTGTAAATAAGAAGTTTCATATCAAAGTGAAGTCGGAATGAAACTGAAGATCCGATTCATAGAGAGCGTGCCTCTAGTAATTGTTTTTAACACCTAACGTATTGAGAAAGTAGAAGGAAACAATTTCACTTTTTCAATATTACGAAGTGTATAATGTCCGTTTAACTAGAAAGTGTTTAAAATGCTGATGTATATAAAATTATCTATTAGATTACTGGTGATTTATTAACGTTTTTGTTGATAGATTTGAAATTATAGGTCTATTTCGTACATTTAATATTAACTTGTTTTTGACATAAGTTGGCAAGTTTATTCGAATCTTTGCTTTTTATCAGCATGTGGTTAGACTTATTATTTTTGTATCGTTGAAATCATATAATGATATCAATTAGGTATTATATAGTAAAGAGTTCATGGAACGTTATTTTAAAACTGTGTAGGTACTATTGTTGTTTTTTGTCGAATAATAAATTATCGAATAAGAAAATAAGTGTTATAATTTTACTTGTATAAAAATATCGATGTTGAGTTATACATATTTGATTATGATAAACGAAGTTGTCTAAAAATAATATGTATACTAATATTAAAAGAGGTAAATTCATTCATTTATTCAAGCTATGTTATATTTGAGTGTCATAGGCTATAATTGACGCGTCTGAATTCTCGGGAAAATAGATAGTTTTATATATTAAATTACATGGAAAAAATAGACTTCCATACATATACACTTATCTGGTAGATTATAGTTGGTAGATTATTTGTCTGGTTGGTGAAAGGAGCTGATTAGAGTATGACCTGACTTTGATCGTACATCATGACATGGAATCATAGTGTGTGATCAACGCAACTAAGGCTATAATTTTCTGTGTAAATAGATTTATTTGAAAAAGTATGTCGTTTCTACATAGTTTATATACATGAAATAAATAAAAGGGCATATCACTGAATGATAGATAAAAATAAATTAATGGAATTAAAAGCTATTCTCATATATCACTTGAAACTAATAATATGAACTTTTTAGAAGTTTATGAATGGCGACTAACTTTGCAAATAACTAACAATGCACATCACATCACCAGCCCTTTTACGTCCCCACTGCAGGGGCTCAGGCCTTCCTTATGGATGGTTAAGGAGGATGGGCCATGACCCTCCACGCTGGCCCAATGCGGATTGTCGGGTATTAACGACTGCAAATGCAGCCGGGACCAACGGCTTAACGTGCCTTCCGAAGCACGGAGTAGCTCGAGATAATAATTTTTTGGTCACCCATCCCGTGACCGACCCTTGCGAAAGTTGCTTAACGACTACGATCGCGGGCCGCGGCGCTTATCCACTACGCCACCGAGCTACAATGCAAATCATAAAAAATCTTTTAATAATTTGATAAATATGTGAGACTTTTTGTAATTAAGCCGATTAAGTATACTTTTATAGTAATCGCAATTATTGGCGAGTAATTAATATAAATACTTAGGTGATGATGGTGAAAAGCTTTTGTTTTGTTATAAAAGGAAAACGACTGATTCGATTTCGATTAAAATATTAATGAGACTCCCTCGGTCCATTGAGCTGTCGAATAAAAAAAGAATTTGGAAAATCAGTCAACAATTGGCGGAAATATCGGTGAACATACAACGCCGTCGAACCTCCTCCTTTTGGATTTTGAAGTCATTGGAAAGTGCGCGTGTCAGCTGTTTATCCTCCCACACCACGAAAAAGTTGATTGAGGTATTTCCTTTGTTATTTGTGACGATGCAAAAAAAAAATCTTCTTTTTTATATAGAAATTAAAGTCTTTGTATATTCATTTAGATTTTAAATCTGGAAGAGATTTTTCTGTACTAATTAAAATGTATTTTTTGTACTTTAAATGTATAATGAAGAATGTGATGTTTAATGTATACTCTTACACTGCTAATACAAAAACAAACTAGTAAAAATCAATAGTTTTTACTTGATTTTCTAAATAGAATAACACTTTTGTCGCGACATAACCCGCATAAATTATAGCCTATGTTACCCGCATAAGATATAGCTTCCCGTTGGTGAAAGATTTTTTAACATAAGTCCAGTAGTTTAAGCCTATTCATTAATATTAGTATAGAAAAGGATGAATAATTTAAGCCTTTGTGCGTCGGTCACTTGACATTGTGGTAATCAATCCAAAAAAAAAAAAACAAATAAAAGTTAAATAAAAGTCTAATTTATCGTCCCATCCTCATCTGACTCATAGACATGTCATAGCGTTATGTATACTCTATACTAAAACTCGGACTACACGTGTGCTCACTACAGTTAAGTGACGACATAGAACAGACGTGTTATCTTAACTTTACTCACCTATTATAACTAAAAAACCAGCTAAGAGTGAGCTATGTTTTTTCATTAGAAATAAGAAAATATTTTAAACAAGTACATCGAGCAATTTATATGATACATCACTTGACTTGTTGTAGCTTAATTATTAAATTTCAACCCATAATTAGACTATTTTTTTTATATTCAATAACAAATGTATAGAGTTCATATTTTTCCTTGAACTTGCACAAAAACTGGAAAGGGGAAGGGAAATTTTGATTCCCTTGAGAGTATTGAAATATACCATTTTACGGTGTAAATGGCCGTATCTTTTTACATGCTAATTTAGAATACTTTCATTTTTTACAGATTCAAGCGTTTATAAATGTGAGTATATGGTTTCAATTTCAGCTCGATACCTCTATGTGTTTCCACATCTTGACAGACAGGCGGAAACCAAAGTGATCCTACAAGGAATCAGTTTTTTCCTTTTGAGAAACGGATAAAGATAAAAAGGTATTAATTTTAAACGAGCAGCACGAAATGAAAAACGTGAACCTTTGTCCACGAGGTGATTGAAATTTATTGTACGATGGTCATCAGAATATTCAAAGGTGGACAGACTTAAAGATAGTCCGAACCATACAATACAATAAAACTTTTATCATTTATGAGTGAAATTACTTACTAGAAAAATATATAAAATAAAATAATTCAGCTGCGATTTTTACTGCATTTTGAAAATCAATTTTTTAATTTGTGACGTATGAATCAAACGACTTTGCATGGTCACGGTCAATGCTAGCGAACTAGTAGCAGTAGTGTCGCAATCGCACTAAAGGAAAATATTGAAAATAAGTGAGATTGATAGTAAACGATTGTGCTGGTGTTATTAATTATTAGGAATATAGCACGATTGATCACATTCACGTCATTAAATGAAATTAATGAATCATTTCATTTAATTACTTGTACGTATTATTACGTATTAATTAAAGCATATTACTTTCTATTGCCATAGTCACATCTCTCTTAATATTATTAATGCGAAAGTAAGTCTGTTTGTTTTGCTTTCAAGCCTAACCCACTGCACTGATATTGAATTGAGAGAGAGATTGAGTTGACTTTGGGAAAGGGTATACGTTTACTTTGTTGCCGAAAAACGGGTTAAAATAGAGGATAAAATTGTGTATTTAAGTTCGTTATCGAGTGTAACTAACGCGGACGAAGTCGCACGTAAAAGATACTTATATATATTGGGTGTCTTGATATTTATTTGTCATAACGTCCATTGCGTTGTATAATACGCGTTTTCGGAGTATGTATGTACCAGGCTTAACTCGGATCTACTCAAGTGTGACGCACAAACAACCTTTGGGCCAGTATTGGAATTCTATTTCACTGATTCTCTACGTAGCTCCAGTCATTTATGAAATCCTCATACCTAATGGAAAAGTTTGAAAGCGGTCCTTTACTGTGAAGTCTCGAGTTTCCAATGTTTGTTCGTGATTTCGTATTGACTTTACCAGTGGTTATTAATATTATCGGGGTTGATTTACTCATATCATTCCTGACGTTAACAAATTCAGTAGCTGAGTAGCAATAGAAAATGAAGTTCTTTCTATATTGTCTCAGTTTTGTTACCTTCATTGTTTTTGATTTCTGTATATCTAAGCAACGCATTTAGTAATAATAGCCTCTATGTGAAGTAAATTGTAGATTTGATTTTTCAGGGAGACATCTTATCCAGGTAGATTATTTTTCAATTTGTACAATATTATATAGTGTTTGTCTTTTTCACTCTTACTGAAAGTCAGATTGGAATGACACGTAAATAACTATGTGTAACAAAACAACGGTATAACAAATATGTAGCAAGAAACAATAAATTAATAGTTACTAGTCAAATTATTAAATGATAATTATAAATAAAATTAGGTCAGTTACAGTCAAGTCGAACTAAAACCTTGAGTTAAGTAGACAATATGTTGTGCTGCGTAATGAAAACAATCGCTCGCTAGGGTTGTCAAGATGCTAAAATATTTGTTGTTTGATTTTTTAATTTTGGCGGTGGTACATTTTACGTTACTTGAAAAAAACAAATCTTATAATTTATTGAAAGAAGTCAAAACAGTTATCTAAATTAAAACAAACACGTTCCTAGCATGGGTAAGTTTGAGAATGTAAGTATTTTGCAGTTAGAAATTATACGTGCAATTGTAGCGACTGGGCTTAGATCTATTATAATTTTCCAATAGAGTTTAAGAATCTTGATTAAGTTTTAGTCATTAAGCGTATTATACGTGGTATCATTCCCGTAGAAAACTATCATTTGAATTAAACGCGAAAGTATATGCTCGTTCTTATTGATTGAAACAGATGAAACACCTATATAAGTAACATTATATAATACAGTTGTCTACTTATCTATATCAAACTTATTTGTATTAAATAGTTTTAAATTGGTATTATTCTCTAGAGTTCGTAAGAACAAAATAATAATCATCTAATTCACAAATTATTTGTGCATAAAACTGATTTATTTATGGAGATATTAATGGCGGGATCGCATGTGACAAATAAATACAGCTGAAAATGATTTATGTGATACCAAATGGTAAATTTATTCACGGTATACTATTAAGATTGTTGATATCTTGGTGTAGGCCTCATTAGATTGGTATAATCTCTGTTATGTAATGATTATGATATCTTTTATCAGCATGAATTATTCGCAATACAATGTTTTGACATCAATATTAGTTTCACATTAGTGTTCCATATACATTTGTCAGTGGTATTATATCTAATGAGGTTTCATGTTATTTTTATTGGACGTTTATAAAAAATATAAAGTGTAAAATGACGACTTAATTACAAATAAAAGCTACTGATTAAAATTTTTATCAATGTATTATTTTTAACCATGATGTAATACTAATTTTACTTTATTTAAGAACACATTGAATATCCTATTAATTAATATACTATACTTGTTGTGTGTGGTGATCTACTATAGAAATGAATTTGTTTACAAAACAATAAAATAACATTTACATTTGTCCATGGGGTTGTCGTGTCTTATAGATAAAAGTCACATGTTAAATTTTCATGAGTTGTTTCGATTCAGTTTATTTATTATATATTAGTTTCGCTGTGTCTTTGAGCCTATGTCACCTAAATATAATATAGCTAAAAGATTTTTTTAAATCGACAGTTTTAGAACCTATTCAATGCAAGCAAACAATCAACTTTTATCTTTCTAATATAAGTAAAAATGAAGAATACAATTAAAAAGGTTAATTATTAAATAAATAATTTTGACAGCCCTCATTTTTAGCTTTTATAGTAGCTGTATGAGGAAAAAGCGTGAAATTTGGTGTTTCTGTAGGTTGTGATTGGACGGAGCTAAAGATATAGGTACAAAGGCGACTGTGCAAAACATTTCCGTAATTGAGAGACAGGTGTGAAGGTTAAATAAATTGTGGTGATTATTTACAACCCGAGTCACGAATTACAGCTGATTATAATAGAGAATGATAGGCGTCAATATGTTAACATGCTACCATGATTTGTAGTGGAGTTGATGACTGCATTTGTTTTTTTTTCTGTGATTTAAAATATATAAATCAAGCGAGCGCATATTTACCTACTCTCGGTTCGTATTTGTACGGGAACGTAATCGGACGTAGGTAAATAATTAACCTGTATAATCTAAACAACAATTGCGTTTCACAAATATGCTAGGAAATAGTTATTGATATCTTTTCAATAAATACCTTATTTTTTTAATTCAATCTATACGTAGATTGTGAAATTGAAAGCAATCACGAATACTGAGTTAGCCAATGAGCGCCACGTAGTAAAAAGATATAAAGTTGTTATCAACTGGCGACGCGTCAAATATCTATTTGTTTCTTTCTGCATGAATTCTGGGCTATTGGAGTAAAAAAAAGGGATGTTTTATACTTTTATACTCAGAATTTATGTCCTTTGAAAGTCTTCTGTCGTTACTTTTTTCTTTGTGCTTCAATGATGTAGTCTTTATTATTGAATACATTATTAGAATAAATAAATAATATTTAGTAATATTACTAAATCACTTTTATGAATTTCACTTTGAAAATCAATTTTTTTAGTGACAGTCTATGAAACACGAATCAAACTAATGTATGAGATTGCACGACTATCAGAAAACACAAAGCTTTGAATGTAGCTAAGTATAATGCCTAAGATGATGATTTTTATGAGGTTAATCGTTTGTTTAATATTAAATTATCTCATTACACTAAATTTATTTCTGTACCATTCGTTTTTATATTGGAGCAGGTGTTTAATTTTAAAAACACAACTGTCACTAAAGATGTTATTAAACTCAATTACCTAGTTAAATAAATTTAGTAAACCTCATGAATTAATAAAAGCAATTTTAAATTACGATAATACAAGTTACCTACTGAAATGGACACTGTCCATAATTAAGATTTGAAATATGAATCGTTATCATATTATTTGGAGCGAAAGAAAAAATATATATCAAATCTCTATATTCAGCTATGGGGATTAAACCAATGTTTCTTTTACGAGTACTATAGCGGTATGTGTAGATATATTTCTATGCTCTTATTTTTATAAACTGTTAGTATTTTTTTTTCTCATTATCGTTAAAATGAAAGGTAGAAACTTTTTGGCTTCGATACTCATGTCAGAGTCCCGGGTTCGATTCTTAGCTAATTCTAGAGCTGGATATGAACTTTATGAGGATAAGTGACTTTTCTTTCAAAAAAGTGGCACATCGAAAGTAGCTAAACAATCAAAACGAATCTATTTAAAGTAAATAAACTTATATAGTGGTATTTATTTGATTAAATGTTAAAAATTCAATGACAGTTATATGAAATTCAATTAGATACGTTGTAGACTGGCTCTCTTATCAGAATAGAGAATATTTTTTATCTGTATTTTAGTCTAGCTGGACGTGATGTATTCATTCCATAACACATATAACTTAATAAACTTGCCGGTTTTTGAATTGAGATTAGTACAAAATCTCAACTGATTATTCTCAATTAATATAATTAAAAAATAAACCTTTAAAAACTAACCTAAATTAACCTTATTTATTGATAACACTGATTGAGTATTGAGTATTTTAAGTCCCTGAAATTTCGGTGCTTCACGGAATAACTTATGGAGTGATTATGGCGCTTGTATCAGCACCGCAATATTGGGGTCTAGATAAAAATAAGGTAACATGGTTGTAGAGACTCCTTAATTATTATTTCTATTAAACTAATGTTTCTTAACAATACCGTAAATAATTATTTTTCTAATGTTAATAATATAAAACTTTATAACAACGTAGTGATGTTGTCTTATCACTACGTTGTTATAAACAGTCGGTTTTATTTTGTAAATAAGCTTAATGGTCTTTCTAGGTACAGGTATAATAAGACAGTTGCCTGTTAACACAAAAAAAAAGGTTCAAAGTTTGAAGGTTAATTAAGTAGCCGGTTTTTAACGTTAATTAAAAAGGAGTCGGCTGTTAGAAGTTTCACAGCTAGATTATGGTAAAACAAAGGGCAGTACGGTACAGAAGTAAACATTCATTAAATTTAAAATTGTGTAATGCAATGAAAACCGGCCAAGTTTGACTTGGACTCGTGCGCGAAGGGTCCCGTACTATTATAGCCGCAACAGAGATTGATCATCTGTGTCTGCCGTCATCATCAAAATTTCAATTGTCTAGCTATCACGGTTCAAGAGGTACATTTGGTGATAGACGGACAGACTGCGGAATCTTAGTAATAGGGATATAGCAAGGTATTCGGGTTCTTTGGCCATGTCATTAAAGAGAATGGACTGACAGCTATTGGTTACTTGGAAGGTAGCGTTTAAGAGTTCATCAAGTATTCCTTATGAATGGAATCGAAATTGGGAAGGGGACGCTCACCACGCGGGTCTAGTGCGGATTGGTGTATATTAAAACTGCAGATGCAGCCGTGACAAACGGCTTAACGTGCCTCCCGAAGCACTGAATTTTTGGCCACACAACCCACGACTGACTTTTCCGAAAGTTGCTTAACTTCTACTTGACAAACCGAATGCACCAACTCCTCAGCCATAACATATGGTCTGACCAAATTAACTAATAATCTGAAAACCACGTTGCAGTTCACATACCCAAAGACAATCACAAATGAAGGAATATCATAAGAGATAATATAAAACTCAAGAACGAACACACCCACGATCACGACCTCAGTAATGAGGTAGTTGACGCGAGGAGGATCAATACTATGATTGCTTTGTAGGGTTCCGTATTAAAAAAAGCGCAATCCTAATTACCCCCTAAAATGGTAGAACCTCAGTAAAGAGTTATTATTTTTGAAATATGTAGTTTTAAATACCGGAAAGAGTAAACATTATTAAATACGTTGAAGTTATTTAAGAAAACGGTCGGTATTTGACCCCCTCCGTTCTTTGAAACTATAGAATACGGCGGTATTTTTAAATTTTAATTATTGTATAGAATATTCAGCGCACGAGTTTGTCTCGCTCTTGACTGGTTTTATTTCAATTTCCCTTTAGTCAGGTATATACTGTAAGTGCAAGCGAAGAAATATGAACTTTACTTTGAGCTAATATTATCTTGCTGTTAAATTAAATTAGTTTACTGATTCAATAATGTTCAGCTTAAATGTGTACTTGCATGATGTAAATATAGCAAGGGTTTAGAAATTTTCATTTACCTTAAAAATTACTCGTAAATGAAACTAGAATTTATGAAAACAAAGATATAGTTTGATACTGTAAAGATAAAACATATAATAAGGCTATGAATAATTTATTTCAGAATAAATCTTAAGCTATATAGATACATAACAAAACAATTATTTAACTTTTATCGAAATATACTTACGGATTTCATTTAATATTTGTGTTGTGTTTCACACATGGTTAAATATACGTTTTTATGTTGTGTACAGAATATCCGTTTCATTCTTATAAATGAGACACATATATTTCCATGTAGTGTTAAACTTAGAAATACTTGAGAAAAAACACGAACCAATGACCCTTCGCTAACAGGGCGATTGTTCTTCCAACTTAGTTATCGAAAACATGACTAGACTGGCGAATTTTTTAAAAGCACTTTTGACTGCAAGTGATCTTATTTCCACCAGTGTTTAGACAATCTACATAAATAGTCGAAGAAAGTACTTCACATATATTTTATAAGGTTTCGATTACAATCACAATTCAAAGGTAATTGTCGGTGACTTGCTAAGCAAACTTTTTTGGCAATATACATTGAAAAATCTCAATTAGCAAGTAAATGTATATGTATATAATACACAGCTGTGACGGTGTGTTCTGTCCTTACTCAACTACCAGGAAGCCTGGCTTTGACCTTCTTAAGTAATTTCAGCGTTTCAGAATAACATATTAGACAGTCGAATTTTTCAAAACCTGTTTTAGAATTATAACTGATCCTATTTCCACCAATATTCAGATAATATACGTACATTACAAATATTTTGTAAGACCTATTAAAATAATTATTGAAGATAGCCCTAATAATACATTTATCAACGATTTAGAATAACATGTTAAAAGTAGTCCCATGGAAACTAAGTGTACTTATATACCCTTACATTACACGCTAAAAAGTTTTTATGTGAAAATCGAAGCAGGACTTTAAAAAGTAACTGTATGCTTTGTTTCTTTTTTTACCAATCAGTTTGAATCATAGCTTACGTTCTAAATTGACGCACAAACATCGTCTAATAATAAAATAAGAATATTTTTTTTTCATTCATTTCATTTTTATTTTACATGTAGAAATTAATTTATTTACTTGACATTGGCAGAATTGTGCGAAATGCGCAGATAAGCCATTAAAAGAAGAAGAAGAAGAAATAAGAATATGACATTCCATCGCTTCGATATTTCTCAAAATACGTTTTAGCGCATTTCGAAAGCCGATCAATTATAAAAGACAATGGTTTTCTTATGGTATGTAACGGTTATGGTTATAGTTGAGGTCGATTTAATTATCTTCTCAATTAAATACAGTACCGGCTGTAGTTTATAGGTATTGGCACAGTATAAGCTACAGTATTAGTGAACGGTGACCTTTACTTATCACGATTTCGGAACGACATATTCGGCCCTGCGCCCGTGTAAAATTTATTATAGTGTTTGCAATACGGCCTTTATAAATTTTATCGATCGAACTATAAAGTATTATGGTAATGAACTAGGTTCTTATAGATTCCACGTTTGTTTGTAAACACAGGTCTAGCTCAATGAGGATAATGTCTAATTTTTGTTTGTATGTTTTATACTTATTTACTGCACCAAATAAACACTTATTATTATTATTATCTGGTAGATTATTAAGACATATTTTTTGTATTTTTCATGTTCAATAAATTACGTTTAGCTGAAATGTCGTGTTACGTCACACCGTTATACATTTTATACAAAATTGTAACGTAACTAGCACCAACTCGCCAACTATAATGTCTATTATTTAAGTAATTTATTGTTAAATGGAAGCAAAAATAAATTAAATACGTTTCTAATATATTTGTATTATCTGTCTAACGGACTAAATAGAATCAATTCTTACCCAGGCTCGTTCCTATTATACAATGAACAGAATATGATTTCTAAAAAGTTATTAAGCGAATTTAATATCTGTTATGATAATGATTCAAATAATACAAAACACGGACTTGAATTTTATGATTCCGTTAACATAAAACATAAAAAATTAGCAAGCTTGTATTTTGCTTACCTGTGTTGACAATATGTCTCAGCTACAGATGCTACATATTTAAACAATTATACTAGTTCTTATCATTACTGAATGGACTCCACATAAAATAAAACTGTACTAACCTTGTGTTACACCATCTACTTGTGAACACCATAAGCAAAATTATTAAAAAATAAATTGTAAAACATTTCATAACTAGGGATGGGACACGACTAGGTAAAATGTAATAGATAATAGAAGAAAATTAGATACATTTCTTTTTGGTTCAAATTAAGAAGAAATGGCAAAGGCTTTAAGGTGGACGAGAGAGAGCTCATTTCGTCACAACTATGTAGAAAATGTACAGAGATATGATGTCATGCGACTCTTCAACTCAACGTACGATGTAATTTATTATGATCCATAAAAACATAAAAACATATACTCCTTGATGATCTACCCGATGGACAGACGACAAAATTTTTCATCATCAATATTATTTATTTAGGCTTGTTTTCCGTATTTTTATTTACTGGTGTTACTTTGAAAACCGGAAATAACACAATGTAACACCGATAAGATCTTTGTGATTGTGGATATGACTGTGGATGAGAAGTTCTTTTTTTACATTTCCGAGTGTCCTTTAAAGTAAACAATACCGTGTCATGATTAAGGAAACGAACATTATTCAAAATGATAAATACTGTATAAGTATTTTCTGCGATCCTTGATTATATACGAAATATCGTTATTTGCAACTTTACCACCGAATAGCTCATTAATTCGATTTAATAAATTACGTCACACGTAACGTCACGGGGGGGAGTCGATGCACTGTAACATTAGAACAATATTTAGTAGAATTTGTATAGACAAACAGGTGACATGAAAAATTATGAATTTTGTGTGACGTAATTTATGGATGGCCCCTTATGATAGATGTAACCGAATAGGGAAGATGGTTTATGACTTACCACGCGGGGGTTATCCAGATTAGTGGGTGTTAAAGTCTGAATGTGCGGTCGGAAGCACGAAGGAACTCGAGATAGTAAATATTTGATCAGCCATCTTATAACCGACCTTTGTGAGAATTGCTTAAATTCCGCATCACAGACCGAACGTGATAATCACTGCGCCATTGAGCTCCTCGAGTAATTACTAATATAAAAAAGTAAGAATTTTAACAAACCTAGACTTAAGAAAAACGAAATCAGTTGCAATAAAGCGACCTAACAGACAACTAATTTATTATATAAGCAACGTTTTCGATGTATAAATTATTTAAAAACATTAAAGGACACGCTAACTGTGTTTGGTTACATTACTTGCTGTTGACAAACTTTATCAACAGTATATAGAATTCTCGTGTGAGTTGCTGAAATTTTATATGTACGAGTATAATCGGTGGGTCCGAGAATAAGTTGTTATAGATTATTTATACCTCTATGTGACTAGGGTGGTCCACCCCAAATTGAAATCTCAAGACAACGTTGGTCGGGCCAACTAGTTAATTTTATAACATTTTTGATTTAACTTAAATAAACCAAAATGTTGGTTTATAATATAAACGAGAGGAATCAACGCATTGATGAGCGAGATAGATAGGGACAAGCGTATTGTTCGTTGATTTTTAATTTATTGATTACTCGCAAACCATTATGAATATTGTTAAAGTACTTCGTAAAGTCCTCGTCTACAAAGTAATTAAGGTACTTAACATTTTTTACTTAAAAAAAAGGTATGTTTACGAATGGAAATGGATAGATCCATAAAAGATTAGGTCCTAGCGCCGCATGAGGTTTTTTTTATAATTAGGTTCTTTAATTCAAATGGGCTTTGATTTAAGAACACAATTTTTCATATTGTCTTGATTCTGGATAAACACGGAGTCTCAAGATAATACCAAAAGTTTTGTTTCTAGTTAACAAAAGTACTTGTGCAATCTTGGGATCATAGCAATTTACGATGTCATATATTTATTTATAACAATCGTGATCTCATTAACGTGTCGTGTTCTCAACGTAATACCAATATTATGTAAATGTAACACAAATCATTGAGTAATCTTATGAATAAAAATTGACGGTGATATTTCTATTAGATATGAATAATTAACTTTCAATAACGTAAACTGTATTTGACCTGATCACACGATCGGGCCTAGATTTTATGCCTCTCATTTCCGTAACAGCAAATGACATTGCGACAGTGTTAGGTGTAGGCTTAATAGGTGTTAAGTAATATCCGATAAGAATTTTAATAGGTATTGCCCTAAATTAGTACTTACGGTTTATTTTTTCTTTTTTAAATTATGTAGAATCTTTTGTTTATATTTAGATTTTTATTCTATTAAGATTGCTTGTATCAGATCGTCAAATTTACTATAAAAATTGTGTTAAATATTTGCTATAATTTCTCATATCATTGAATTAAGCAGGTTACTTAGAACTATTTATAGTTATGTAAATATATTTATTGCTAGCAGTTGTCAAAGAACATTAGAGGTTGCGGGGTCATTAATGGTATCTGAGTTATACCGTTACGTCTCATTAACCAAGGGAAAGTCTTTATTTGGATAAGATAAATATTAATGAGATGTACTAATGAATTTATTTTTATTATAGCGATCTATTTATAATATTATATAGTAGCTGTTAACTGTGTAGCGGTAAATCATAGCCTTTGTCCCCTGCGTAGAAATTAGCTTCCCGTATTTAGTTTAATTTTATAATCAGTCCAGTATTTTCGGAGTCTGTTCAATGGAAATACTAAGTAAACAGTCAAATCTTTCTTCCTTATATTATTAAGTAAATATAAATATAGACCATTTAGCGCAGTTCACTCTCTGAAGCAAAATTTATATTCTTTGAATCTACAAAGAATTTGCGGATAATATCCGAATGTTAAAGGAAACTATTGTTTCGTTTCTCTATGGCTTTGTTTAAAGGGTGTTTATTAATCATGGGTTTAATTAAAGGTTGCCGTGTATAGAAAGACAGATTCCTCTGTGATAATTTCGTGGAATTATTATCATATTAAAGTGAATTATTTTCTGTAGAACTAAAATAACTTATCTATATAGTTGATTGAAAACTTATGAAAATTGTAGGCAAAGAAACGAATGAACGAAAAATTATTAGAAATAAGGTTATATCCTTTAATTCGACTTAAATTTTGATTATTCGACTTTATACATCGATAAAATCTTATGATAAATTGTATTGCTGGTGACAGAAGTTTTGGGAAAAAGAAATGCAACACAGCATGGTACAGCACTCTTACCCATGAACTTTGGTTGATAACACTTGAGCTTTAGATATTCTATAATTTAGACAAAATGTACGAGTATGTTTATAGTTGTTTAATTTTTGTTATGTTTATTTATAATTTTAGTAATACAACCGATAAATGACTAAGTATGATATACATGAAAAAATAAATTGGTGACCCCGAACAAAAAGTACTAAAAGAAATTTTTATTTTCATCGGAATTTCAAAGAATAGTTTTATTCACTGTGTTATTGTGACCTGCGACCCCGTCGAAAGCGACACATCGAGCATTGGATCCTCGACACTGCATCACTGCTTCTGCATCGGACTTTTCCAGCTGCATATATATGCAGCATAAATCACTATATATATATATATATATATATATATATATATATATATATATATATATATATATATATAGTGATTTATGCTGATACAGGTATATATATATATATATATAGATTGATCGATTGATGTTATAGATTGGTTCTGTTGCCAAACATTATGTAATAAAGCAGCTGTTTATTTTTAAATTGGTTATCTAAGGTACAAAATTTTATTGATAGATAATTGATAAATTATAAAAGTGTTTAGACTTTGACTAAAGCTAATGAATTCGGCTAAGAGTTTGTAAGGGTTTTTCTAACAATAATTTATTTGTTGCATATTACAGTATGTCTAGACTAAAAGTCATTACCCAAGAGGATTTAGATAACGTAAGATTAATAAAAATAACAGTGTTGTTCTTTATAATATTTATAGTAAAGAATATATATATATATATATATACAATAGTACAATATTATGACTGCTTTGAAAGCAGGTCACCAAAATATTTTAATGATTTGCCATTAAACTGACAGGAAAGTATAAGGAAATATGACTTACATCTATATTATATTCTACTTAGCTTCTTCCTCTATTCATTTTTGTAAGCAAACAGTTATTAGGTTTTTATTTACCGAAATCGAATATGTAAGTAAAATAATTTTCTTATGTAGTATATCTATATATCTTCTTAAATAATTCTTAAGATGGGAAGAATCGTTAATTGTGAAAAGTTTTGGAATTTGCAATCGATTTAAGGATTCGCTTAGCATATTTGAAAGTTTATCAGAGTTTCTATAACTAATGATTTAGAAAGCAGTTTCTGTATTCAATTGAAGATAAAATAGTAGGTAATAATAATAGCACTAATAGTTACCTTAAATGTGCTGAATTAAAGAAAGAATATAAATTTTATGCTCCTCAACAATGATTTTACAATAAAAAAGGGCAGACAGGTTACTTGCATTCAAAAAGTGTCATCTTAAAACTATGCTAATTAGCATACCTGAGCGCAGTCTGACGAAAGAGTTGATTGTGTGCGCGTATGTACCATATTCATTTTTAAAATGTCATCCTGTGTTATGCGATACTGTAGAAACTACATAAGTAAGTCGACTAAAGGTCAAGGGATCACAATTTATTCTTAAGTATACATTTTTAATTGATTTGCGGTTAAATCAGAAAAAAATATTGTGTCATAAAAAGAAAGAGTAAATACTCCGGTCACAAATTGTGTAAGAGATCTGTCAAAGATTATGTAAGTAACAGAACGGACATTTCGGTTTAGTGTTTACGTTCTACCTTAAATTTATTTGAAAATTTATGCGAGACTGAAACTCCGAAACTCCGGGATTTAAATTCGGAGCATCGAAACCTAATTCCGGAACTAAAAAATACTCCGATTCTGATTTTGATATAAGCCCTCGTGTACATATTATATATCAGTGTCAGGTTTATTTTATCGCTTGTAAAGCTAACAAACGACAAGGAGAAATAATTTCAAGTTGAACTATTGATCGAAGTCTGTAACTCGTTTAGGTAAAAGTAGGCATTAAACATCCATTAAATCATAATCCATCTGGTTTGTGACATGTTCAATTATAGTCTATTTATAATTTGAGAGTATCGTGCCATGTGCGTGCGTGTATGCTAGGGACAATTTTTGACATCGTATTAGTAATGACAAGGTCTGATAGGTATCAACCCTCTTTTATTGTAATATCATTGCTCCTCAACATGTACATCTAAACAAGGCAACATTAAACAAAAGATAACGATCAGATAATCGAAAGATATCATTCTTAAAGAAATTCACATCTCGATGGCATCACAATGAAGAAGTATTTACAAAGATCATTAGGTCCGGAAATCAAACCAGATGTCACTACGCTACTTTCTTGATTTCTTCATGCGAATTTCCGATTTTCTTTCAAGTATAAAAGTAAATTAATTTTTAAAACTCAATTTATAACTCATATTCTATTTGTACTTTTTCGTATTTGTATTGACGATCTAAATATCGAAATTTGCAGATTTCAGTTTTTTAATACGTTAGTTAAAATTAGTTTCCCAGTCATTAGTTTCCTGCAAAAATCAAATTTTGCTAAAGTCGACATCTAGTGAGGTGATTTTTAGATATCTCTTTTTTTCTTAAAATACTTCTTCATTAAATGCATTTAGTCATTGTACTAGATAGTACGACACAAATTTTCTAATGAAGACAGTGTAAGATAAGGTGGCACTATATTTATATATTTGTATATATACGTTTTATGAGATGCAACTAAGTTGTATTCAACGTCTAAAGTAATAAACAAATAATTTTCGAACATAACGTTATATTTATTAATGTAATAAGGGGCCAATCGTTATTGAAACCATACGTATGATACCACTAATAATAATTAGTTTTCTACGATAACCCGACGGGAAATGGAATCAAGGGTAATTAATATGTTGCCAGCAAACTGAGTGCCTTCTTCTTTTTCCTCTTCAGTAATCAGGTGTTTTATTTACGGAAAATACTTTCGACAACTCAAACTATTTTTTAAAATAAAAGGCTTTGCTTAATAAATGTAGGTATTTAAAGAAGATAATTTATTAGACGATTTTCTTTATTGAAGTTTCATTTCCCTGCTTTCGAATTCGTCCTCCTTTCATATTTTTATTACTTTTCACGTCATGATGTCTGGTTTGAAGCAACACATATACGTAATCCGAAATTCGGATCTCACTGCGAATATTGTGAATATATTGTCAGAATGAGTAGTCAAATTATAGTCGGGAGTAAGCAATTTATTTTTAAATCTCTCCAAATTACAATGAAAGAAATGAAATAAAATATATGTGAATCAGATTAATTGAATATTTAGGATACTTGAGCGTCATATTCTGCTGAAATGAGTAAGTAAGAGTACCAGTGTAAAAAATACATAAAAGGTTATTTTTAACCTTTCGGTAAGGAACCTTATAAATATTAACTATGCAGTCACTTACCTGCTATATGACTTACACTACACTACACTACATATATGACTAAGGAAGTTATACATATAATCTGTATAACCAAACTTTTAAAAGTGGTTTTTTGGCAATTAATCTTGTTTATCAGATTATCTGGAAAGTTGTATTTTTTCTTCACATATTACCTTAAGTTTGGATGATAATAACTGTAGATTAAAAAATACCAACGTAGATACAATCTTTTCCGTATGACAAGTCTGTGGTAAACACATTTTTTAATGGAAGGATAAATCATATTTTTTGTAGAATTTCTGTACTGAACATAACAATATTGATATTTTTTTAACTTAAAGTCATACCTTCGTAATAATTATTTTTTGCATCCATTTGGTTAAAAGGTTTTAACGCCTTTAAATGTTTTTTAATATTATAAAGGTGAAAGTTTAGATGTTTGTTACTTCACTCAAAAACTACTGAACGTAATTGGGTTTTAGGTATACAGATAATTTTAAACTTGGAATAACATATTGGCTACTTAGTATTACACTGGACAGTTTTCTAGGGACAACGCAAGCGTAGCCGCTGGCAGAAAGCTAGTTTTAATAAATTAAGTTGAATAAAGATATAAAACAATATGCAAGAACAAATTTCATTTCGTTCCTCATGTTGGAATAAGATGAAAATTGTTATATAAAAACTCATCACGTCCTAAAATATAAGTGGTCATGTCTAATATGTTTTTTATGAATTTTCTGGAATTACATTGTTTTCTCACAATGAAATTCCACTTCGAATTGCGAATGTCGTGTTTAATTTTTCATCCTTTCACGCTTGTTGTTTGTTTCAATATTTATTTTATGAAGATTAATTTAAAACGAATGTTTGACGTATATTTATTTAAACGTAGATTTTCTTCTGAAGTATTATTGGTATATTTCCATATTTTCTTTCTCTCTCTGTTTCTACAGTATAAACACAAAATGTAGAATCTAGGAGTGGTGAAATCGCCGTGAATTAAGACGCGGTTTCAAGTTCAATGTTAACGCAAACGTTTCTCAATGCAAACGTTTCATTTCCTTTCAATACTAGTCCTTACTCCTTAATTCTGGAGAGTTAAAGTTATGTCATTCGTCCAATTATTTAAATTCAGTCATACGTTAAATGAGCTATACTTCATTTCGCTTGTAAATAAAATGTAGTAGATAAATGTACAATCGATAGAAAGATGTTCTTCATATTTATCCATATAAGCTTTAACCAAATATCATATTCATTCTGTCCACGTTATTTTAGTAAAAAGAAGTCCAAAGCTAATGCTTCGCTTGCTCATTATGTTTTTTGTGTTTAATCCATAATAATTGAACATTATACTTATTATTGAATATAATAACTGTATAAAATAAAACAGGTAAAAGAAAAACACCGAGTTCTTGTCGGTTTTTCTTAGTTCAATATCTCTCACTGAAGCACTACTGTCACAATAAACGCTGTGTATAAATAGACTAGGTTGAGTTACTTAAATTGTATTTGTTTTCTTGTTAATTAACGTATTGTATTTACCTATTAGGTTAGTTTAAATTTGTGTTGATATTAAAAATTTTACTGCATTTCTACATTAATTCGGAAGGTGGCGTATACTAACTTGTGGTGGCATGAAGGTCGAATTTGTACAAAAAAATATTTTGAACAGAAAATTATCAATAACCAAAGAGAGTATTAAACAATACCACGCATCGGTATGGATTATTATTATTGGCGTTATTGTTTATATTCGATATTCAGTAAGATTATAGACAAACAAAATCTGTCTATACGTGCGTGTAATGTTTTTTTAGTATTTTATATTTTTAACATTATTATATACTCTGACAACAAAAAAAGAAAATAATGTTGCACTAACATTATTTTCTTTTTTTTTTGTTATAATATTATTCATATATATCTCATGATGTTATTATGATTATAAAGATTTTAATAATCAAATAGCACTTTGTAAACTTTTCACAATGTGACTTACTTATGACTGTTATTGGTGAGGTTCGACGAATGACTCCATCATTAGTCTGAGCTTAGACTACCGGAATATAAGAGTAAAAGTTAGTCAAGCGTGGCAGAGATAAGGTGGGAAAACAGTTTTTATAGATCATACGCTAGTTTAATAAAATAAGCTAATAATTTTATTACATTACCTTCTAATGAGATAATTTGATCTGTTAAAAGTAAAGAGGTTACCGTTACTTAATTCTCTGTATAAAAATATTTTTTTAAATGTTTTTTTTTTTAATAAAACTGGCTTCATTAAAAGTGGGGCGGTAGTTTTGTGTAATTATTATTTCTATGTATACCTGTATAGAGGTTTGATAAATAAAAATAAAAAATCTATTTCATGGCAGTTCCTAATGGTACAGACAAAAGAACTAATTGTATGTTTATTTTTATCGGCCTTTTATAACATATAAAATAGTTACGGCGCACTGAAACGCGCGTAAGGTTTTCCAATGGAGATGTATACTACTTTGCTCCTGAAATACACATTACCTACTTGATTAAAACAAACGTATCCTTTTTGCCGAACAAGGAAATTCCTTGGAGATCAAACTTTATGTCACTATGTAACATCGTGTAATCCTGTTTCAAGGACGGCGTTAAAACCGAGAAAAAAATGTTGATTGCGTACAGTACAATTTTCTTTTACAGTATACCGCAGTTTTTTGAAGACACAAGAACTGATCTATTTATATAAAAGACAAAACTGACTGAATTATATATTAACGCTATCAATAAAATATCAATTTACTTGAAATTTTGTACAGGAGTGAGTACTAAGAAAGGTTGAAATTTATATGGAGTTTTCTCATTTCTGGACTTAGTTTGAAAACTAAATGACGCTTTTGCCCGTAGTTTTTTCCGTATGATATAGTTGCTTTAGGCTATTTCCTAAACACAAAGCTTCATTAATATAATTAGCAATGTTGAACTTCCATAGAAATGTTCATCAACTAAAACCCTTTATTCGCCTTAAACATAACCTTGCCCTAAGGTTAACTCAATAACTTTACTAAATTTGAGCTTAGAAGTTACGACTTGAAAGCGTTACTGAGTATTTTCATATAAAATAGGTTTATATGCGTAATATATTATGTGAGTAATATGAGTAAAGATAAAGAAGTTATTTTCTGTTTTATAGAATACTAGCATACCGCCAGCGGCTTCACTCGGGTGGTCCTTATAGAATTGTATAGCGAAATAAAAAGTATACCGTATATTAAATTTCATCAAAATCCGTTTTTGCGTGAAAAAATAAATAACATCCAAACCTACCGTATTTCGCCTTTACAATATTAGTAAGATTATAAGCATCGCGTCTTTCTAAATGCAATAAACTTAAAAACCATTATACGGATTTTCTTGCGATGTCCAATTGATTGAATAATTAAACTAGGGTGGTTTAAGAGTATAATTTATTAGGGTTTTGTGTAAATTAGATGAAATCGGATTATCGAGGGTCCCACGTAGCATTACTGTTTTTCTAATATTATCAAAGTGATGTGCTCTAACGTAGCGTGTGCTCCGAAAAGTCCTAGAGAGAGATGTTCTATGTTGTTATGATCGACGAAAAAATGACTAATTTCGGGAAATGATTTGAGCTGATTAAATATTATTAAAAAAAACACATGAACTAGATTTTATTACGTATATTTAAAGGTCTAAGTAAATATTTGGATTCCAAAACTATTCCATCCCCAAAAAGGTCGAGTACCAAGAAAAGACAAAGTTAAATATTCTTAATGAAAAATGCTCAATAAATCCATTTTGTCCCTGGTACTCTGAGATAAGACTCTAACCCATGAGCTTTCGCAATCCGGGCGCCTGTTCCAACCACTGAGGGAGTGGATTAATAGATACAATTAAAAATTGCAAATAAAGCATTATAAATAAGTCAAATAATAAACCACGCTTTTGAAGAATGCGATCATAATGCTAATTGTCAATGAATACCTAGCTAATTTGCATTTGGGACCAGATATTTGCATAACGGAACGCAAATATTATATGAATGACCCAACCAGTTATTACCTATATTCCGAGTGAACTTTAGTGATCAGGCCTACTATATTTACTAGTTGTTTATCATAATATGGATACGGAGGTATATCCATATTATGAATGCTCTTGGATTTCCGTTTACATAATATTGTTATAAGTTAAATAATGAATTATTAATTAAAATATGATAGAGTATAATCTATAATACATTGCACTATTTGAAGTATTATCCAAGGTGAATATCATTTAAGATTCTTGGCTTGACTAAATATACAAAGCACAAAAATGTTCTTTTAGTCTCATCATGCTAGCAAGACATGATTAATATAAATAGAAAAACTAAATAGGTGATAGGTTTTACCGTGATCGCTTATGTTCGACCCGTATAGCACAACCCCTTAAATAGACTCGAGATATTACGATTTTTCAATAAAGTTCAATGCAACACAGAGTCATATCCATACTAATATATATATTTGAGGTCTTCGATCTGAAGCAGTATTTACACTGATCATTACCAATTTTAAATTTATTCATGTTTGTACGTTGCATAACTGTTCATTGATAATACGTTGTGCATACCTATCATTTCAAAGTATACAAAATACTTCTGTATTAAAAAGAATTGTATGTTATTTTATTGATAATTTAATTAAAATAATTTAATACTAATTAACTTACTAACTAATGTTTTATATGTAATTTACTAATGTGTATCTGTGCTAATATGAAAAAAATGAGGTTTCCAGGAGGGTATAAGCACGCTGTTCGTTAAAAAATACCATTAATAAATTTGGATTTTAAATAAGATAGCTGGAAAGATTATCTCTTGAATCAGTGTCGTTGCCAAAAATAGTTTTTATACCTTTCAACATGTACATAAATGACATCGGAAACAGAATCAAAAAGAGCAGGTGAAATGATGATTTATATGTTTGTTACACTTCCACTAATTTCGGACGAAATTGTGCACACAGATAATATAAAATATTTAAAAAATAAAATATTTCGTAAAAAATTATCAAAGTTCAAAATAAGGTTTTTATTGTATCAATTGTTTCTGTAGATTTAATATGAGTAATTACGTATTTCAAAATCGACGTAGGTAAATAGTAGTAGTTCGAAAGTGAACTATCTTTGCTATAAACTTTATTACAGCAGTACATGCTTTAATAATGTTTATAGCAAAGATTAACATGAAAGATACATAGAGAAAGCAATAATGGATAAACAATAAAAAGTGACAAAAGTCATAATAATTCAAATTAAATATATACATATATATATGATAGTTTTATCATTCATTCAAAAAATATCAGTCTATTGTTGTTACTTTGTATATTGTCACTTCTCCCTATTAGATTTTATTTCATCCATTTGGTAGACTTGTGCCAGACAGTGGGGAGATTAATAGACTGGTGTTGATGATGATTTGTGATTATGATCAAAGTCTGGAAACTATCAATAGTTTGAACTATTTCTAAAACACCAGAATATCCCAACAACACGTACTTACATTTTGCGAAATATTTGATAAAATGCCAAGCATTTCTTTAATTGAAAGTAGCGCTTCATTTCTTAGCTTGAACACGGCATTAATCAAGTTACTCAAAGAAAGACAGACAAGAAAATCAAGAAAAACTACTTTTTAATGCACTAATGAACTTGGAGTGTTATCATAATACGTAACTTGTTTGAGTCTTGAAAGGAAAATTGTAAAGAAATTACAATGTTCCGGCATTATGCGCAACTGTTTATGCGTTCCTGACAGTTATACAATAGACTCATATTCTTATTCAGAACGGAACTGCAATTATAATTAGGTACTATAGAAATGATATAATATCATTTTATTTAAATTATTTTTTTTAATTTAAATTGATTTTTAAATGAAATTTTATATTTACCACTGAGTTAAAAACGCAATTATTTTATTTTACAACGTGTACATTTAATGATCCCGGAGTACAAAAGGACGTCATTAATTGTAGATGAAAATGTATTGTAATGAGATTCTCACTCGTAATAAGTGATAGTAATTTATTTCCATCATAAAATATTACAATCATAATATGATCCCACAGTTTCATATGAATTGATTTTAATTTGTGAGAGGCTGATGCATTATAAACAGTAAGAAAAAGTTAACCTAGGTATGAGATCATTAACTGCCATACCACGTAAACAATATTATACCTAATAAGCAAATACTGCTAACACTAATTGACTTAAATGTGAACGGACAGGCATTATTTGACATTTTCTCTAGATTGTGACTAATTGTAATGAATTGAGAATTACAATTCATATGTATCAGCGTTACACTTGGACTATCAATAATGAAGGATTTATTCAATATCACGTTGGCGATAGTTTTATTGATTATTATCAATACTACGAGGCTGAATATCTATACCTACATAGTATAAAACAAAGTGGTTTACTGTTGTCCGTACACATTACGAATTTTAATGCAGAGTGTTTTAAGATGAAGGTTTTGTACGTGCAATACAGGACTATGCGGGAAAGCCGCCGACGGAAAGCAAGCATAATATAATATAGATACCATCGACAATATTCCTACACGATATAATCACTAAGTATCAACACTATCATAAGCAATAGTTTTATTTACTATTGAAAGTCAATGTTGTCAAAAACAAAAATTCTTAAGACTGCAATAACATTATATATCGATAGAGTTTAAAATATTCTGCACTGCGGCAAATCATAACTCTTTTCACATTCCTAGTTACATAATAAGTTTTTCACTATCATTATGCTGGGTTTTAACAAACAAATTTCTAAAATTTCAACTGATTCAATGAAAATGCGAACTCCATTAATTGAGAAAACATGTACTTCAGACCTGATGCCAAATGCGCTCTATTTCAACGGGAAGTGTCGCATAATATTGATAGATAGTAATACACCAGTACACTGATTATAGAAGTATATATAGATACCTAAAATTATATAATAATATCCCTCATATTATGTATTTATCTGAGAGAATGTAGGTATCACAACATTTACTCAGACAAAATAGAATGTTCATTTTTTAAGTTTGAATCGAACCCGGGAATTTAGAGATGGCGACGACGCCTTGAAAGTGGCATTCGAGCCATAATATAATAATTAAGTTCCGTTTTTTTTTTCGAATGCACGCAAAATCTGGTTTCCAAGGTTCAGCACAAAATCAATTCAATGCAAATTAAATCTAAATGTAAACGAATAATTCTAAATTATTGCTGATTTTTCATAACACAACACTTTCGCGGCGTCACCTTGGGCTCGTAGTGTAATTATGACACTTAGTTTAATATTTAAGAATAGATTAATTCAATAGATATTTGCTTGCCGATTCTCACCACACATCAATCCGATTTAAAACGGAAATTGTTTGTGTGCAGTTTTCTTCTTAACAGAAAAAGGTGTTAATAGTTTGCATTATATGTAATCCTAAATGTCTTGTAAGTTTCGTATGTCTATACTTATATTAAAAAGACGAAAGATTTGATTGTTTACTTACTAGTGGCCTGGTGAAGACCGAACAAGAAGCTGCAACATATGCGGGTGTAATACTAAAGCTAGTAAGATATCTAAATAACGCATTTTGGATATCCCATGGATTGGGCGTTTGTATATCTGAGACATGATACAGTTATTACATGAAAAATGCTAATACATACTTAAAACCTAATGTAGAGACCATAGAGTAATGTAGTATTGCCAGCTAGTAATATTACATACGGCATTAATCATGTCTATACAGTAATAGTCTAAGTGAAATTTATGTCTAGCCTTAGTTGCCGTGGGAATTTGCACAATACTCTGTATCAAGACGGCAAATAAGGTTATATTATAGATAGAACCCGTTGAACCAGATTACAAGGAGACGTATTCTCGATTTTAGAGATACCTCACTGGTTGTTATTTACCTCAAAAAGATTGTATCTATTCGAATTAAATACAATGAGGTTTATATGTTTATATGAGTGTAAGTACGTTAAACTAAATCGACTAGTATAAGAGAGAGAGACGATCGGCGGTATATTATTTGGTTACCGTGATGTTTCATCTCTTGTTAACCTTGTTAGATTTGCACTTTGGTTCTTCTCGGTTGTGTCGCTCTTGACATAGCGGTCGTGGTCGTTATGAGGCAGCATCGTACTTGGTGGTCGATGTTACCCTTCTCACAAAATCTCGACGTCTCGATCTATTGGCCGATATTCTGATGCGTTTGTGTAGAGTGACTCCAACTGCTGACTTTATTTAGTCAGCCTTAGCAGCACTTCGGTACGTGTAGGCCCTTCCTACTCTAATTAATTACTCTTTAGTTGAACTATTACTGAGAATCAATAGTTTATATAGTATTGGAAAGAGTCAAAAAAATTGTCTATATTTCATTTACAAATAAAGTTGCCCAAATAGTTATTGAATAACATTATCGGATTCTAAGATAAGTAGCAAAGTCTTCGTTCACCCAGACCCTTAATTCAGAAAAAATACATTAATTATATTGCCCGGTCACCCGGGCAATCGAACCCGGGACTTCAAAGAAGGCGACATCAACATGTGCGAGCTTAACGGCCGCTACGGATGTCCATTTGCTATTTGCTAATCTAGGTACACGTTAACTTAATATGTATTATTATATATAAAACAGATGTGTGTTTATATTTCTAAAGCCATATTTCGTACTAATAGGCCTCATAAAGGTTTCAACGTTGATCATAACGTTTCAAAGCTCACTCTGCATATTATTAAGGCCACATAAGTACTGATGAAATACAATAATATTAACCGCTTGGGTTTCACGTGCCAGATAAATTTAATCTGTTTTATCCGAGTAAAACATAATAAAGATAGATTTATTTTTTAATCATGTAATGCTGAGAATGAATGCATTTAAATTTTTCGCTCAAAATTGTATGAATGCAAAGAAAATGAAAATGTGAATCGAATATTTTAAACAGTGTTTTTTTGTTGTAATTATTAATATAATATTTGGTAATTTTTATGTGTATATATTGTTTTCACAGGCGAGATGGGATTCGTACCTCCAATCTTTTGTAATCCGGGTGACTGCTCTAACCATTGAGCTACCAGAACCAGAACCAGCTAATAAATACTAAAAAAATAAATCAAAATATTCATTCTAAATGAAAATAAAAATTGCTTAGGCAGTTATGTGAGAATCCGGAAAACGCATTAATTAGTTAAAAGTCAAGAATGTATGTCAAATATATGCATATATCTTAAAACAAAAGCTGTCGAAAGTTATCTTGAAACTTTTGTTATTATAAGTAGGTATATAAAAGTTGTAACTGTTAATTACTTTCAAGGTTATGGTGGTGATTAATAGCCATTCCTTTACGCCCACTTGAAACCAACAGATTAATGGTTTTGACAAAAGATTAAATAACTAATCGACTTCTCACTAACCTACTGTAAACGTAATGTTTCTATTAAGTTGATTCGTAAAGTAAGAATTGTATCGCAATAAAAACATAATTTGTTTTTTGTCGCCGAATTTTGAACTGTAATAAAAAATATGACCAAATCTCCGAAAGAGAAAATTGTTGCATTAAACAGTCGATTGAAATAGTGCACACATTTTATTTACTTTTTATACAAACATGAAATCCAGAACAAGAATCATTTATTAACATAAAATCAAAACGAATATTGGTCTAAGACCCTAAATTTGTTACAGTTTCAAAACAAGATAATCTGTATTATTAATTACATTACACTGGTTTATTAACCATAAAACCATATACACTGGTTTATTATTAAGATATAAATAAATCAATAACAAGATTTATTTATAAATAGATTAAGAAAATATCTCCTAAAAATGTATTTAAGAAACTCGTTAGAATAATACTCTGTGTATGTAATCGTGATTGTGTGATCAAATGAACCCGGTAATCTCGTTATCAATGAAATGGAAAGTCAGTGTTAACGGTCATTGTGTCGCCCGGCATGCACACTCAAGGTTGATCACGCAGTTTCATGCTCCGTTTACTCCGTCGGCGCCACAGACATGCGACCAACGACAACGCGACTGCTCGCGAAACGGCACACATCTTAGTTTTAGTAATCGAACACGTTAAAGCTCTAAGACTAGAGTAATATTCATTAGGTAATTACGAACGACAAATGATGTAGATTTGCTTGTTTATCAACCAGCCAGATATAATATACATTATTTTGTTTTGTTTTGTATGGAATGTATAACTGTAGATTAAAGCTATTTTATAGAGAGTTATCTTCAATGGTTGAAATGTATCATAAAGAATGTAATATAGGGAACTGTAGGTTTACTTTTTGTTAGTATTTTATGGTCATAAAATGTATAAAACTGTTTGTTCCTCAATAAATAAAAGAAAAAATATATATATAAGGAGTATACTAATGTTATGGAGCGCAGCGGCGCGGTTCGTCTACGCATTACTAGATGGCGTTATGCGCTAATGAACCGCGCTAACACTGTTGAAACTAGTAGTGTGCGGAATCGACTACAATTAAACGGTTAATCAATTTTTAAAATAATCTGTTACTATCGATTATGATTTCCTAATCGAAAGTTAACAGTCGATTATTTCTTAAAACGTTAGCAAAAGGAATAATTATAAAACATTTATAAATATAATAAATTTAAAACATTTGAATATTATTAGTAGATTTTCTATTATATATTATGGCAACCCTGGAATACTCGCTCGAACAAATAGGTAACTTTACTCTTTGGTCGGGGAACTCCTGATGAATGAATGAATGGATCTTACAGTTTTATTTTAACAAATACAAATTAACCGTTTCTTACTAAATGCATATGTATGTATGGACGATAAATACCTATACCAAAATAATAGTTTTAACATTTTTTGTCAGTCTGTTTGTTCAGGCTAATCTCTGAAACGGCTGAACAGATTTTAACGGGACTTTCACTGGCAGAAAGCTTATGTGATAAGGAATTACTAAGGCTTCTTTCTACGCGGACAAAATCGCGGGTACAGTTAGTTTAATTCTATAAGTTTTGCATTCACATGCTGGTATGGTAACCATTGTCTTAAAATGGATTTTAAGTATTGTTCACTAACTTAGATGCCTTTAAAATACGATGGAATTAATCTGAAATCATTAATAAACTGTTTGGGTAAAAATATTTAATAATCATTGATATAAATCGATTATTATCGATTGTTAATTATTAATGGTATTACTATAATCAATTAATCGATGTGTATAATAATCGAATCGGCACATCATTAGTTAAAACTACCTGTGTCATATAAGTATACATCGGCAGTGAAGGAGTGATCTGAAAGCAAGAGCGATCGGAAGCGAAACTCGAATCGATAACTAGTGCAGTGAACGATCTACTATTGTTGTGAACTTGTGAAGTGAAATAGTAAAGTTGAAGTGTTAATTTTGCAGTTGAATTGTTTTTGTAATTTTATTGAGTTAAATTAAAGTCGGTTTGTGAACTACAATTGGCGTTAATTTTTATCACTAATCCTAAGTCGTAACAATAATATGTAAAGAATCACAACAGTGACCAAAAATAAAACGGATTTCAGAAGATCAAATCACAATTATTTTTAAAAATAATGTTTTCACAATACTATATAGAAATCAATTTTATGGTTCATCACACCATGATCATCACCAGCCCTTTTACGTCCCCACTGCAGGGGCTCAGGCCTTCCTTATGGATGGTTAAGGAGGATGGGCCATAACCCTCCACGCTGGCCCAATGCGGATTGGAGGATATTAACAACTGCAAATGCAGCCGGGACCAACGGCTTAACGTGCCTTCCGAAGCACGGAGTAGCTCGAGATAATAATTTTTGGTCACCCATCCCGTGACCGACCCTTGCGAAAGTTGCTTAACGGCTACGATCGCGGGCCGCGGCGCTAACCACTACGCCACCGAGCTATTTTATGGTTATATACTCAAAAATTTTACAAATGATGTTGCGATTCTGAAGTTTAGTTTAGTGATTGTAATTTATTTAAATCAACCGTTCATTATTCTTTTATCCATTTGCGATTAAAGTAGAGTTATTTTGAAAGTCTGTTTCGCGTTTATTATTTTATCTTGATTTCTATTAGATTTAAAAGATTCGATTATTTGTTCAGTTTACTCCAACATTGAGAAAATAAAATTGTTGCTGATTATTTGAAATAAAATTTGCAGCGACTCGTTGTTGCAATATTATGTTAGGTAATTCCGTTGATTAAATTTTATATTTTAAATTAATTTGAGGGAGGAAATATGGACTTGTTTATTTATTTATTCTTTATTACCTAAGGGCAAATGGTGGATTTAATGCCATAGAGGCATTCTCTCCCAGTCAACCAGTGAGATTGCACAGAACAGTAGAATGCGGTAAAGACTAAAACCCGTACATAAAATCGTTATATATATAAAATATAACGAGTACTGAAATCGTAGTGTCTGATTATGAAATGAAAGTAGACAGGAAATAGTGGTCACGAGTTGTGGACTGAATGCGAACTTCTTAAAGGGATTAAAAAAATACCAATTCGCAACTGTATGGCGAAATTTGTAACTTTGCTATTTATAGTAATAATTGAACATGTTGGTCACTATGTAAGGCGTTAACGTCCGAATGTTACATAAAATAAAACGCATTTATTTTCGTTATTGTTTCTTATTACTGCGAGGATTATTTATGAAGTTGTTAGTAATTATTATGCAACTTTATACAAAATATGGTCTTAAATATTATTAAACATACATATTATGGTTTTAAAAGCGTATTATTTTTCTTTTTCGAATTTTGTAGTCAGTCTAAAGTAAGTATACGTTTAGGGCCATGGGTCAAAGTCAGAGAGTTGAGCATTAGATCTGATAATGATTTTCTTAATAAAATAACATCATTTTGTTACAATTTATTTACTATAAAATTTTGTGCATAATAACAAGGCAAATAGGTTATTTATCTTTATTAATGTTATACTTGATTTTAAACAAAAATAGACTTAAATAGTCATTCCGGGAATGCGTCCTTCTTCTAAATTCATATCGGTTTAATTCATCAAATCATTCTGTATCCAGTAGATCTTATTATCTTTATCCAGTAGATCTTATTCGATGTAATTAAATTAAAGTACCCAAGGTGGCAGTGTGTAGTTCGATAGTCAAAGTAAGAGGCGTGTGTAGTGTTTACAGAATAAATAATTGATTTTGTTGGTAAATACCGTTTAGTTTGATATTTGTGAAGCGTACTTTATTTCCCTGTTAATACGGGAACGCTATCTGGTAATTTGTTTTTCGAAAATATGCATTGCTTTTGCAAAAAATTTACTCTCTATTATTATTTAGTTAATAATCTATGCCATTATGATACTGTGTAAGTGTGTTGCTATGACAATGTTATCCATGTTACCAATGACTTATTTATCTAACAATCATAACCTTTAAAACTAATATCCTACACGATAGCGTCAAGCGTGACATGAAAATATTTATTGAACAATCATAACGGGACCGGCGATTTTGGGATATGGCAGGCATTCCCGAAATGAGACGGGCGTTTCTTAATTGATAATCTGAGAACAATTATACTCTTATGTTTCTAAAAGGTAAAAGTATGCCAAATTTTGGTTTTAAGTAATAAAGGTTGAGTACGAATATCATGGGCAACGATAAGAATGAAGAGAAAAGGAAATCGAAAAAACTAATATAATATGACAGTTTAGCTTATAAAAAACACCAAGAAAAAGCTAATGATAAAATAAAAATAATGCAAATAGAAACTTAATTTTTGAGATATTTGAAAACATTAAATACTCTCCTCTCTGATTATGACCCTTTTATGTTCACAAAAATGTTTAAGCTTTACGACTTAACAGATCTTATCCCTTTAAGTAATACCAAATAAATATCTAAGAAGGTTCATAGAAGAGGTCTATACAATCTAAATTAACTTAAAATCCGCAGTCATGTTGAAGAGATGCGTTGGTCATCAAACATTATTTAATCTTATTATAAAGCATTAATGTCCAACACAGCTTAATATTTAATAATAAAAATATTTTATTTACCAACATGAAGTGCAAATACTTCCTTTATATTTGATACAAATATTTACTACGCCATTTGGTGTACAAAACGTGGATATGACAAGGGATAAGTAAGACGAGGCAAGACTCCAAAAAGAGGAACAACGCTGTAAAGCTAAAACGCTTTATGAAAGGAGTCTTTCGTGCCCAAACGTCATGTCACGTCACTTGTTCAACTAAAATTATAATTTTATATACCGGAAGCACAGATAATATACCCGGAAGGGTGCTCGAATCGAGGTAGATGTAAACAGCAGTGAAGTGTAATTAATCAACTCGAAAAGTGTAACAAAGGGCGTTTCGGGAAGTTCCACAGTAGTTTATAATAAGTAAATATTTAAATAGACAAGCTGAAATAAACTTAACATTTTTTGATTTAAGAAATATCAATATTTGTTTCAAATGCCTGTGATACTGAATAATTGAATATAAATATTAATTACTGAGTTAATAATTAACACCTTTTGAAACGCAATTAGACATAGTCTTGGCTTTATGGAACAACAAATTATTGCAATTAAAATAGAAATACATATAACATATCGATGATGTAACAAAACATGCTAATGAAAGTACAAAATTAAACGGAGATAATTTTTATATGCTTCTCTTTTCGTTTGTAAAAGAATTTAGGTAAGAAGGTTTTAATTCTATCGAGTGTTTCGATACAACATTGTGTCTATTAATACTCATGGTTTAGTGTCGACATCAATAATCCCTTATATTTATCGATCATGCTTTTACTTGACCTTTCTAAATATACTGTCATAGTTAGCCAACAATTCTAAAGTAAATTGTCAGAGAAATAATTCGGACATTATTAAGTTTAATGACAGCGAAATCACTCTTCAAATGTTCGAAATTATGAGTAATAAATAAAAAATAATTTGAACTAAATTCGCTTCAAAATCACCTGTTGCTGTATCCGCTAATCAAATATAGTGAAATAATTTATTTGATGTTGTTATCAAGAAATAGTTGCATATAAAACTAGCACTTCGGCGCTATATTATAAGTGTTATATTAATTCGGTTAAGGCTAATTGAGTCTTCAAAACGTATTCGGAATTCTTACTGTCGTAACTTAAATCAAATTGTTTTTTTTTTTTTTTGCTTTTTCACAACGTAATAATAACAATATATTTGGTAATCAAATCAAATCTAAATTATTTATTCAGTCTAGGCTGTTACAAGCACTTGTGAAAGTCAAGAGCTACGTCATCAGTTCGTAAATCTACAGCGGGAGACCTCGTTTATTTTATTTTACTTTCAATATCTTCGGAAAACTTACAGTTAGGTAATACTATAGAATATTTATTATATCTTATCTTTATTATATTCTTGTACCGAGAAGAACCGGCATGAAACTCGGCAAGGGCTGCTTTTTTCTCCCTGTTTTATTTCATACAGGTCAAGATTGAAAAATGATATCATTAAAATATGAAGTCACTTTCCATTGCAATATTAGAAAATATAAGAGTAAAATAGTATTTTCGTCAATCGAATCACAATTATAGTCAAAGAAGCTCACCGATAAACAATTTAAGAACGTAAACTGTTTTTTATTCTATTTTATTGGTTTCCGATATCAAATATTTAAAGTTATTACATGTTTACGTATATTAACCTATTTTCCGAAAATTGTTGATAGATAGATAGATTTTTCGGAAGCATAAACTTCTAAGGTGGTCTCATAAATATGTTATCGAAATCAGATCAGCTGGTTTATCTACAAATTATAATAACTAAAATAATTGTTCCAATTTTTTCTGCTATTCTATTACTTTTACTGTGTGTTCATTTAAATTATAAAAAAGTAATGAAAATAAAAATGTAGCATTTAAATTGAATAGTCACAAATAATGTCCTAATATAACAACAGATTAAAAAAAGTTCTGCGGCAGCGAAAGCGTTTCGGTTATGCAAATCAGAAATGGCGTCTATATCAAAACCACCCAGACCCGAGACAAAAAGAAAAGTTCGTTTTGTTGTGGATTCCGCTTTGAAAGTTTTTATCGATAAATCCTTTGCCAACAACAACAGTTCTCTGTTCCGAATAAAAGCCTTTGTAACCACGGGCCGTTATATGAAAAGTTGCATTTTCTTTTTGTTGCCTCTGTAAGCATAATATGTTGCTTTTTATTATTATTTTTAATTTATTTGATAAAAAAAAACAATTCATATTTTTAAGTTACTATTTAAAGTTAAATATTCTGTTGTATGTTTTTGTCAATAATGTTAAATACCTTCTAACAAATTTTTTAAATATATATTTTTTTTAATATAATCGCATTCACAATGCTATACTGGAAAAAACTCTTAATGGAAAATGCTTAATAATCCACTCTAACCACTGAGCTACCCTGGACCTAACAGGACTGACGAATTTTTCAGGCACATGTTACTTTTTCGCTACTAAAGACCGTATTTTCATCAATGTTTGGCAAACACGCAACCAGCATTTACAATATTTTTTACAAATATTTTTGAGAAATATTTCTATAAATATTACTTACGGCTGTTTAACTTTACATAAAGATAAAAATTTGTTTCAATTATTATATTTGATAAATTTTGCATTTATTTTCTGAATTAAATTTACCTCATATAAAAACTAAAAAATGGTCTGAAAATAATGCGTAAATTGTAAAGTAATCGTTTATTTAATGATTGTTTTAAATCTCACAAGGGTTGGATGAAACAGATATTTTTCAAAGTAAGCTGACCTTAAAATAAGAACGCATAACCTAAAATAAGAACAATGCGTCAAGGCCAAGAAGTTTGGATATCTTTATATAAGATGGCGCTAGTAGTTTCTAAGTTTTGATATTACACCAGAGCTTTTATTCATCTATTTTTATTTCTTTGTTTCAGTTAAAATGAGCAAGGTGTATATCTTGCTCGCCGTTTGTGGCGTCACACAAAGTCTGTCACTGGGCAGCTACCAGTCTCCCGTGCACTCTTTCTTGAGCAGCATAGGATCTCCTTATGAAATCAATGGACCTGGAGCGGAATTCGCACGTTACATCTCTTCAGGTTCTGCTGCGCAAAGATTACCAGTTAATGGATTCGGGTGAGCGATGTCAGAAAGAGTTAACACACGAATAAGGTTTTGTATGTTGCGCGGACGGTAAAATAACCTGAATGAAGGTTTGAAATGGATTTCTTATTTGGGCACAACGTCAAATAGCTTATATAAATTAAAAAAAATCAAAATACAAATGAGTTGAGAAAGTATTGGTACAAATGTACTTACTTAAATAAAAGTATTCCAGTACATTAACTATTAAAACAATTGTAATAAGCTGACTACAGTTTAATTAATTTTGATTATACAATTTGAAGAAAATTTCGATTACGTCTAAGTTCTGTTTATGACCATGATTAAATTTTAGTTGTATCAAAAGAGTTTCATTGCGTTATTAAAATAAATGTTTATTTTAGCCCTGTAGCCAAAATTTGTTATTCCATAAGCATTTAATAAAGAGTTACACATCAAAAGTCTTAAAAGCAAACGACATAGGAATTGTACCGGTTACTAATTTTAAAGCAAAAATCAAGGAATTTCTACGAGTCTACTTGCATAACTAAAATTTTATCGCTTTTGTAAATACACTATATGTTTACACTATATATTTTATCTGTTATTTATTACTCAATAAGTTATAACTCGTACAGGTGTCTTGTGGCGTTAAATTGGCGATTATACTAAGTTTAAACAACTAAGTTTCAGTTAAAATTAGGTAATGACTTGCAACATGAACTTAACTAAAAATATCTAATTTAAATATGTTTTTAGATATATCTATTCTATTTTCATAGAATAGATATATCTTAAACATAAAGAATACGTAAGAATAGAAAAACATATTTTACAGAACTAAAAATGCAGCTTGACAGGATTAAACCTAAATTAATCTACTCGTAGTTTGTGCATCAAAATTGCCACCAATATAACTACAGCCTTATTTCATTTGTCTAGTGAACCTTTTACTTTCGGAGGGTATCAGACAATAGTCTGCCAAATACATAAATGGTTAGAAGATATCCGTTTTTTTATCGACACAGAACTACACCGGCTATTGACCCGTTCTATATATTTATTTATACAAATGAAGCTTAATTTGTAAGCAAAAGTAAAATTTCGTCCATATAAAAGGCTGTTTTCGATTTTGATAGCCTCGCTTATTGAAATGCCGATGTGGAAATTCGTTTGTAAATAAAATGGTATTCAGTAACATTATACGCGCTGAATGACAATTAAATATATACGTGACCAACTCAACACTAAGTTGCGAGTGGAAATTTTTATTATTACAAAGAGGAATATTAGTTGCGCTATTTACGAAATCGTTGACAAATTTTATCTAGTTGCATTACGTTTTAGTATATTATTAAGTCGCTAGCACAGATGCAGCGTTCCTTTAAAATTTAAAGTATTTTAAAACAATAAAGAGTTATAAAGTGTCACGCCGTAATTTAGATCACTAAAATAACTGACAAAATACTTATACAGGGCATTATATCAGATTACGTAAATGTTAATTACAGTTAAAAGTATATTACAGTTATTTTTTAAATAAATATTTCCCATTCGTTTAACTCAAAATTAAAGATATAATGTCGGTTTATATACCTAATATCGTTATGTAAATTTTAAAATTATGTTGTCATAACAAGTCGGAAACGCTTTCACTTGATTTCCACGCTCTTATTAATTTTTATTTATTCTGTGCTTATTACTATTCAGAGATTTAAAATTAAGGGGTTGTGAATTACCTGATGTAGCATTTATTGAATATAAAGCTTGTTAAAAGCTTTTATGTGATGATAATTAAGTTCTAAATCAATAATAGGAATTTGGTCTGACGTAAAAGGAAAATTTTATAAACTTATTTAGGATCTCCGAGAAAAATAGCAATAAGTGCCAATACAAAGATTATACGAAAATTAAAAAAAAATTAAAAATGTTTTCCATAACACAGTCTGATGTATAAAACCAATTTGTGAATAACTCTGTAACAATAATGCACCTTATCACTTGTTACTAAGAATAAATGTTGCACTGTCTTGTAATATAGCACTTGTGATATTCTTGTCCTCAGCAGTCTGTCACAACAGTACCAGGAACAAGAAGATGGAGCTGACCCAAGGTTAATATCCTTACCTTAGTTAGTGCCTGTTATAAACAGAGTTTTGAAATTTTCTCTTGAAAGTCTTTTTGGTACTTATTTAGCCTATTATACTATCCAAAATATTTGTAGAACTTAATTTATATTGTCAAGTACAAGTAATTTACTGTTAAATTAAAATTAAATTAGTTTTTTATAATTATCAAATTATGAAAATCTAATAAAACCTTAATTATGTTCGTAGTTTGTAAGCTTTTGTAATATATTACTTATTTTTCTATCACTATAACAACTAATAAATTAGTTTGTGTCACTAATGCCTAATATTTATATGTCTAACTTAATTAATAAGGACACGGAACTGAAATCCAGCTAGTGCTAGTTTAAATAATATTAATTGATACTTTATTAATAACTAATTGTTTTCCATTTCTAATTTTTAGCCTATGTCACTCGAGTCTGATGTAGCTTCCTGAAAGAATTATTAAAATCGGTCGTGATTTCGCAGCCTGTTCGATGCAAACAAACAAACAATCAAATCTTTTCTCTTTATAATTTTAGTATAGATTAACGACCGGTGTGATCAAGCTGCATACACAGTTGCTCATGTAGCACCGGTAACATAGTATGAGAAGAATGAATAATTTTCCACCAAAGGTCATTGAAGATGAAAGTAAAAATTGCTTTATATTAAGTTTTCCTTCGAAATCTTAGATGATTTCGATCATGAATGACAACTGAAAATACGTGCTATTGCTATTGAGATTATAAAGATTAGTAATGTTATTCAGATTAGCCATTTCTTGGTCAACAATTGGTTTAGACGTACTTAAATTACTATATCTAAAGTCACAAATGATATTGTTTCTTTCATGAGTGCAAACTTTTCAGATTTTCATCTCATTGCTCTAGTTGTAATATAGGTTATCCTTTTTTGGGCCATAGGATTTAAAGCTTTATATTGGGTCCACTCACATTGTACCCAAAATAGTTCAAGAGATTGTTAGTATTAATGCAGTTTTTTTTTTTTATATCCAGTTTTAGTAATCCGCTCCCGCCAGTCCAGACGCCTGCAGCACAAACGTGTAGTGTTCCACCGGCTTCATGCCCAAAGTCCCGATATAGGTCCATCGATGGTTCGTGCAATAACCTCGTGAGACCAACTTGGGGCACACCGGAAAGTGCTTACGGAAGATTGGTGCCATACAAGTATGGAGATGGTAAGTTTTATAAGACCTCATAATTAGGTAAAGCCGACAACGTTTGTAACATTTATGAGTAACGAATATTCTTGTGTATATCACATAACGCTTTATCAAACAAGTATTGTTGCGCTAACTTTGATGGCTTATATCGCTGAAACGTGCGCTAAGTTTTGTCCGATAGCATTTCATGTTTCTATTTGTTATCTTAGACTAGAATTATTCCCATGTTCTCTGTAGCTTCATATTTTGAATCTTTCGTAATGATATTATGTCATGATAAATCTGTATCGATAGATTAGTCAGTCAGTCAGTTACTCAGTCAGTCGCCCTTAGCTTTTGTATAGACATTAGATTATATAAGTTTAACAACTGACTGCTATTTGAAAAAAAGGTGTATCTAATATTGAAAGGTATTTTGAGATAAATTAAATTCTATTACTGTCCTCTCGTTTCTCGAATTTGCCGTTGGTAACAGAATAAGGTCAGTTAATGCACTAGATTTTTTTTATTTAAATGTCCGTTAAGTCATCCTTCATGGCATAGATTAATGGGGTCGTCCATTTTCACGGCTACTGTTGTTCTTCTTATTGTTTTATCATAAGTAATAGCAAAGACGTCTTTCAGAAATGAATTACGTGATAAAGTTATCTCATATGAGATCCTAACTATAGATCTTCCACTGTTTTTAAAGATCATCATTTACAATATGTTATATTTCATCGTCTTTGATTGCCTTTGTCCATGTTTTTACAAGCTTATATTTCACTGGTCGTGCTAGTTCATCATCAGCCCTCTTACGTTACTTACCTACTGAGGAATGCAGGCCTTCCTTATGAATAGTTAAGGAGGATGGACCATAATCTTTCATGCTGGCTCAATGCGTATTAGAGGGTAGTAGCGACTGTTAATGCAGCCAAGACCAATGTGTTAACGTACCTTTCGAAGCACGGCTAGCTCGGGATTGTAATTTTTTGGTCACCGTTACGATAGCTGCTTAACAATAACGTTCTCGGGTTGTGGACCTATAAACTACACCACACAGCTTCTCGTCTAGTTAGTTAACGTGAGTCATATCTTGCAGATTAAGGATCCAATTTTCGGGTTTGGATTGAGCTAACATTTTTAATGGATGTTTCTCCTTCATTTGGATCACAATTAATATAAATATAAACTGAAATTGATTTGGCCAGAGAAGGAGTTCGTTTGACAAGGACTTTGGTCCGAGATAAATACCAGAGTCTGACGACAGACCTGATGTCATCTACTCGGGAATTTCGTTCTTAAATATTGGGCTCTTATAATTGCGAACAGAAGCCTTCAAACGTCTCATCTCATCATGGACACGTGTCTATACCAAGCTGTCTAGTGCTTGCCATATTCTGCCATAATTTATACTTTTATAAATGATTAACTGCAAATTTACTTACACATCAACATTATGTATTTGAAATTTTTTAACAGTAATGATATTACATACACAATGGATTTTCAGTAATGTGACCCATATATCATTTGGATATTACTCTGTCCAAAAATGTACTCGTTCCTCACGTACAATCGTAGGTATAAATATATTCAATTATCGATTTCAATCAATCACTCTTGCTTAAAAATCGATTTCTTTTTAGATTAAGATGAATTGATTTGTATTATTTCTAATTCTAATTGTTGTGTAAGTAGTTTATAATAACACGAATCAATTCATTATACGAATATTTATATTAATAGCTCTTACGGATACTTTACTAAAACTAAATATATTCGCTTGAATAAGATGTAAACATTAATTAAAAACAGTTTTATAAAAAAAAAATTAAAGCGGTAAACGTAGTAAGGTTTTCAAAACGCCAGTGGGGATGAGTCTGCTCTGGACTACTTAATTTCGTCCATTATCTTTTATTATGAATACTATATATTAATTTGTCAATAAGTATGTATGACTCGGCAACCGTTACATTTATCAGTAATCGAAAATGTCTGTCTTGTTTTGTCTGATATTATAATAAAAAGTGACTTTATAGTCTAATGAAGTGAGTGTTCAATAATAATTCTCTGTATGAAATAAAACGAAGAAAAGAGCAGCCCTTGCTGAGTTTTTTGCCGGTTCTTCTCATTTTGATTTCAAACACACTTTGAATATTATCTAGGAAAAGTAGTACTTATATAAACAAAGTCAATCAGTTTAAACTCGACGAGGTTACGATATTTAATTATAAAGTTACAATGGCCACTTTTCAGTTCAGTCAATATTATTTTTTTTTGTCTATTTTTTGTTTGGTTCTCTGTTGTTTGTACCTAATAAATACAGAATTTAATAAACGTAAGTTTTATGCTTTTGCAAAGTAATGTCAATTATCCTGTAAAATTGTAAGATTTTAATTTATAGTTAAAAGCTCTCCTGTGGATTTTGAAAAACTTAATGTGCGACCACTTGTAATCTTGTTTGTTTGTTGGTGTACAATTATATCTCATCTATTTAATTTTGTAATAACAATGTAAATTGTATTACTGTTTGTTTACCCCTAAAAATAAATAAAAAAAAACACCAGACCCTGTTAGTATCTCCCATTAATATCTTTGTCTAGGCTAAATAAATAAGCCCTTCTCAGTCATCAAGAATAATATGATATTCATCCAATAACAGAGATTCCACAGCTTTTTAAATTTATTTATTTATTCTTCATGCAAAATTTGAGCTCAATAGAAAACTGAAAAGTGGGTCAAATTTAGCTTGCAACATTTGACCTAACTTGGTGTGTTATAAGGTATACTAATATAGAGGTAAGGTCTAGAAGTTTTTTCTTTATTTATTTATACAGGCACACAAAACAGATTACAGACACAAAAAGTAAATATATATTTGACAATACGAGTATAATTAGTTCTGGACTACAATCTAGAACTATGGGTAATAATAGTTGTCTCATAAATTAATTAAAAATGTTTATATATATTTACAAACTATATAAAAGAGAAGAAAATTTTATTTATTGTTTTATTCCTTATTTAGTTGCAAAGCTCTCTCACGTTTCTTTTCTTTCATGGCTTTCTTCATAACATATATTGAACCCGTTTCAAAATAAACGAAAAATACAAATACATAAATGTGGATAATGAATTCTAAAATATCCAACCCTTTTTTTATAAACAATCTAATATTTCTTCAAATCCAATCGAAACATGGTCAGCGTTGACTGTGAATATCGAAAATTAAAATTTATTGTCACATACTCGTAAAAAGAAATTGCGAAGATCTTTTTTATTTGAATTGGAGGGACGCATCGATTGTAACATGGAAGTAAATATCACTATGGTTTTCCATTTGCTAAAGGTTATTTACATAGGTGGAAACCATGGAAACAGTAACGAGTGATAAACGAGTCTTATTTGGCTTAATAATAGAAGCTAATACGACCGTTTCGAAAAGTTTGTTACTTAGGAGTTAGGTATATTTCTATTTATATTATTCGATAGTGTGAATTAATGAAAAATCGTAATAGCGCATTACGAAACTTGAGGAAACGGGTGGAATGTTTCTTTTTTTTATTCTATTAATTTTTATATTTTTTTATTCTATTATGCGTATGCGTTTCTGATGAGGTGTTACCGGAGGATGGCTTAAATTGGACACAAAAAGTAACCAATGTACAACTTCTCCAACGCTTTGATAAGACCCAAGAGTTAATGCAAACGAAAGGAAAAGTAGGCTACCTTGGCCATGTTTTAAGGGATGAAAGATACCAGCTAATTCAGCTTATGATGAGGAAAGTAATGGGTAAAATGATACGTTGATAGTATAAAAAAGTCATGGTTGTGAAACGTCCAAGAACAGATTAAGATGGGCAACGTCGTAGCACTTTTACGCTTGACACAAAAGAGAGACAAATTCGCTTAGCTAATAGAAAATCTCCATTAGTAGAAAGCCACTTGAAGAAGAAGATTATATCTACGAACAATAAACGTGCAAGATATGTTCAGGCACGGACATGGTATGGACCGTACCTGGCCAGTGCTCGAATTTGTCTTACGGTTCATGTCTGTACGTTGTTTGTGACTATTTGCCGGATACTGTGAATAAATCCAACCGTGTCTGTGCTAGGATGTGTCTGGATCAATTTATGTAGATATAATCGAACTTTAACCGTCTTAATATAAGATAAGTACTAAAGTTAATATTTCGTTTCAACCATTGACCGACTAAAGCAAATTGACAATGACGAATAGAAAACGTCAATTTCAGACGTAAGGATTTATTTTGGTTGAATTATAGTTGAAAACTGGTACTAAAGTTAGTCCTCTCCTATAATAAGACCGTATTTGTTCTGTAGATTTTCTGTAGGTTGGATTTGAAAACAACAATCTATACAAATTGAGAGGTATTAATTAAAGTATTTAGTAGGTACTTTAAGTTGTGTTTCAACAAAATCTTTTATGAAACACGGTTCATTTGTAGTGTCTAAATGCTGAATAATTTTCTTTGTAAGAGGTGTCTGGCTTTTGATGAAGTATAAATAAGCTTACACTAAATTAGTTTTCCCTGTTAAACTAAATGAATGAAAATTTGTCTGAAACTACGTAAGATCTTGTTTATTTAAATTTATAACATATGGCAGTTAGTTTATTTTAATATTTCTTATTCAAAACTTGTGAATTTATTGAAACAAAATTATATTTAGGACTAATTTTGTTCTATTTTTAGAATAAACAACTTAGTTTTAAACAAATGTGTTTAAGAACTAAGTCGCAATATTACATTGGCAGTTATGTATACTTATTATATTTAAGTTGCCAGTACTCTGAGATGAATAACAAAGATAGTGAAGTTCAATTAATTTCTTTAATTAGAATATTATAGTCCATTTCAAGAGAGCTTAATTCAAAATCGTATCTACATTTTGTTCTATTGAATGTGGAGATAAATGAACATGGCAATAGAAGCGACGAGGTTTATCTACTATCAAGAAATACTTGCCGTTCAAGTTTCACGTTAGAAGTGAAAACTATTGTTAGACGGTGGATATTTTTCGCTTACTTTATTGAATAGAAATTCTGGAAAGGATCTGGAATATTGCAATTTTCTAATGAACGTACTCAACCGATTAAAAAGTTGATTTATCAAATGAGAAATGAGAAAAGATAAAAATATAAAGTATATTTCTGAAAAATATTATTAAACTAAGTACGGAATGTCCAACAACAAATGAATCATCATCATAATTATTGATAAGCTCAATGACCCCATTGATAGGCAACTGGCCTTCCCTATCAATGGAATCAATCAATTAAGAGAACGGGCTATAACCCACCACATATTCCCAGTATAGATTGGTGGGTAGACTTACGGTTACTAAGTCTTTTACTACGGTTTAGCAAAACCTCACATCTAAACTTTAATTTATATATTATCTAAGCCATTCCTTATTAAATTGAAGCAAAAAATACCTAATATTTCTCTATTATGTGACTAACGGACTGAACAGAATTTCTTTTTTACCTAGTCATCACCCCTATTGTCTTATTTTAAAATCTATGGCAATCCCTTTTAATGTGACATTTGAAAGTTAATAACGGACTTCACGGTACAACTATTTCACATGGAATTGTCCTAAGGCAAGAGTTAGACGCCAATGTTACTTCGAAAGCTATTGAAAAATGTCTAACGAAAGAGTTGAATCCCAATTGCAGTCTTTTGACGGGTTTAGTTAGGTTTTTATGGTGTTCCTTGATCATTCAAATCATGATTCTTCCAAAACCTATTGCGACTTTAAGAGTTATATAAAATCTCTAAATCGCTATACCTCGGAAAGAAATTGCGATAAATTTTGAAATTAGATAACCTACAGGTCGGCTACTGTGTGTGCAACTGCCGTTTCCGCCATCTTAAACAGTTTGTATTTAATCACAATATTGCGGATGATATATTGGTATTCAGTATTTCAATGAATAGCGGTGGCGTAGTAGATAAGCGCAGCAGTCTGTTGTTATTACAACTTTCGCAAAGGTCGGTCACGGAATGGGTTACCAAAAAAATATTATCTCCAGCTATTCCGTGCTTCAGAAAGCGCGTTAAGCCATTGGTCCCGGCAGCATTTACAGTCGTAATACTCTCCAATCCGCTTGGGGCCAACGTGAAGGGTGATGACCCATCCTCCTCAACCACCCACAAGGAAGGCCTGAGCCTCTGCATGAAAAGGGCTGATATGAAATGAAATGAAATGAAATGAAATGAAATGAAATGAAATGAAATGAAATGAAATGAAATGAAATGAAATGAAATGAAATGAAATGAAATGAAATGAAATGAAATGAAATGAAATGAAATGAAATGAAATGAAATGAAATGAAATGAAATGAAATGAAATGAAATGAAATGAAATGAAATGAAATGAAATGAAATGAAATGAAATGAAATGAAATGAAATGAAATGAAATGAAATGAAATGAAATGAAATGAAATGAAATGAAATGAAATGAAATGAAATGAAATGAAATGAAATGAAATGAAATGAAATGAAATGAAATGAAATGAAATGAAATGAAATGAAATGAAATGAAATGAAATGAAATGAAATGAAATGAAATGAAATGAAATGAAATGAAATGAAATGAAATGAAATGAAATGAAATGAAATGAAATGAAATGAAATGAAATGAAATGAAATGAAATGAAATGAAATGAAATGAAATGAAATGAAATGAAATGAAATGAAATGAAATGAAATGAAATGAAATGAAATGAAATGAAATGAAATGAAATGAAATGAAATGAAATGAAATGAAATGAAATGAAATGAAATGAAATGAAATGAAATGAAATGAAATGAAATGAAATGAAATGAAATGAAATGAAATGAAATGAAATGAAATGAAATGAAATGAAATGAAATGAAATGAAATGAAATGAAATGAAATGAAATGAAATGAAATGAAATGAAATGAAATGAAATGAAATGAAATGAAATGAAATGAAATGAAATGAAATGAAATGAAATGAAATGAAATGAAATGAAATGAAATGAAATGAAATGAAATGAAATGAAATGAAATGAAATGAAATGAAATGAAATGAAATGAAATGAAATGAAATGAAATGAAATGAAATGAAATGAAATGAAATGAAATGAAATGAAATGAAATGAAATGAAATGAAATGAAATGAAATGAAATGAAATGAAATGAAATGAAATGAAATGAAATGAAATGAAATGAAATGAAATGAAATGAAATGAAATGAAATGAAATGAAATGAAATGAAATGAAATGAAATGAAATGAAATGAAATGAAATGAAATGAAATGAAATGAAATGAAATGAAATGAAATGAAATGAAATGAAATGAAATGAAATGAAATGAAAATATCTTTATTCAAGTAGGCTATTACAAGCACTTTTGAATCGTCCAAAAAACTTTTTTCCCCTACCACTTGTTCAGGACGTCTTTTAGCTGACAAGAAGAACAAGCGAAAGAAACTTATCAGCTTTTTATCATAAGTAATGACATTTACATAAATCATGTCATTACCAAAATAATATGTATTATCAATTTATCACAATAGTAAATACAACTTTCAAAGTCTGTAGGACATAAGTTGAACATATAATTAGTCTTTATAGAACAAAGCGAAGGCTATTAATTCCATGCATTGCGATCCTTAAAATAATCATCAACTTTATAATAGCCTTTACTCACAAGTATATTCTTTACATGAATTTGAAATTTATTTATGGGTAGGTCAATTACATTTTGTGGAACTTTATTGAACATAGCAATACATTTACCCAGAAATGATCCTCTGGTTTTTTGAAGTCTGAAGCTTGGAACGGCAAGTTTATCTTTATTTCTTGTGTTAAGATTATGAACACTACTTTTTTTTGTGAAGGAATCGTAATGTTTTCTTGTATACATAATATTCTCATAGATGTATTGAGAGGCAACAGTCAGAATATTTATTTCTTTAAATATTTCTCTTAGAGATTCCCTAGACCGTAAATTATATATAGCACGGACAGCTCTCTTTTGTAAAATAAAAACATCCTGAATGCTAGCCGCAGAACCCCATAACAATATACCATACGTCATTACACTATGAAAATAACTAAAATATACCAATCTTGCCGTTTCAACATTTGTCAAGAGTCTAATTTTCTTAACAGCAAAAGCTGCAGAACTCAGTCTACTTGACAAGCTATCAATATGAGGATCCCATTGCAGTCGGGAATCTAGTGTAATACCAAGGAACTTTGTCGATTCTACTAACTCAACTTTTTCACTATTTACATTTATAAGTGTACTGACATGCCTCACATTAGGTAATGCAAACTTTATGCATTTCGTTTTATTTGAATTGAGCTTTAAATTATTATTATCAAACCACTGTAGAACGTTGTCGAGAGCATTATTTACATCGTCAAAACAATCATTACCCCTCTCAACTTTAAACAGTAAAGAGGTGTCATCTGCAAATAATACTGTCTCGCACAAATTCTTCGTAAAGTGAGGAAGATCATTTATATAAATTAGAAAAAGCAATGGTCCTAATATCGATCCCTGAGGTACGCCCATAGTAACTGGTGCCCCTGCAGATTTCGCTTCATTGATTACTACCTTTTGTATTCTAGCAGAAAGATATGATCTTATTAGATGAAGTGAATTTTTCGTCACACCATAATGTTCTAATTTCCCCAACAGTGTTTCATGACTAACGCAGTCGAATGCTTTTGATAGATCACAAAAAATGCCAATAGCATCTTGTTTATTCTCCCAAGCATCATAGATATGCCTCAGAAGTGCAATTCCAGCGTCTGTTGTACATTTACCTCTTCTAAAGCCAAACTGATTTTGGTGAAGTAATTTATTTAATGAAAAGTGTGCAAGCAGTTGATTGTACATCATTTTCTCAAATACTTTACTTAATGCTGGTAGAATAGAAATTGGTCTGAAATTACTAGGATCAGACTTGTCGCCTGCCTTGAAAAGTGGGATTATTTTACCATATTTCATTAAATCAGGAAAAGTTCCTTCATCAATGCACTTATTAAAAATAAAAGTTAATTGAGGTGCTATAGCTGGTATTATAGATTTGATAACATAAGTTGAAACGCCCCAAAGATCTTCGGTTTTTTTGACATTAATACAATTAAATGTTTTAATAATTGAGCAGACGTTAACGTGTCTAAAATAAAATTCAGTATTGCACTTATCAACAACTGACTCTAGATGCGTAACCGCAAGTTTAGAACATGAACTAAGATTTCTTGTGATTTCTATTGGTGTCTTAGAAAAGAATTTCTCAAATGTCTCGGCAACCGCTTCATCTGTTTTAATAATTTTATTGTCAACCTCTAATGAGTATGTGCGCATATTACTTTTATTTTTTCCCGTTTCTTGATTTATGATAGTCCAGGTTGTTTTTATTTTATTTTCTGAATTGTAAATTTTTTCAGATATATATTTTGCTTTTGCTGAAACACATAATTTCCTAAAAATTTTCGAATAATTTCTGACATATTCAATAAACTTTGGATCGGTCGAGGTACACTTTAGCTCATACAAATCATACAGCCTATTTCGACTTTTGTAGATGCCAGGTGTAGCCCAATCACTAAATTTCTTTTTTTGGTTAGTAAAGTTAATTGTTTTGAGTTTAAATGTTTTATCAAATTCTCCCTTTATCAAGTTAAAGAAATTATTACTTTTGGTAATAGGTCTACAAATTATATTGCATTTAGGAGAAACATGATGGTGCTCGAAAGTTGCTAGAACTCCGCTATGGTCAGATTGAATACAATTTATTATCGATTTTTTGAACACCTTACATTTACAAAAAATATTATCTAAGCAAGTAGCAGATGTGGGTGTAATGCGGGTAGGTTCATTAAAAATATTTTCTAAATTAAAACATTTAAACAAGTTCAAAAATCTACTTGATTTAGCACATTTTATTAAAATATCTATATTAAAATCACCACATATCACTACTTTCTTATCGACTTTGCAAATTAATTTAAATGCATCCTCCATAGCAGATTCAAATTGACAGTAGTCCCCATCAGGTGGTCTATATACACATATAATAATATACTGTTCAAGTTCCACACATGACAATTCAATATGTCGCTCAATTGAGAGGGATACTATATCTTTACGTTCTTTACATTTTAAATAATTACTTATTATTATTAAAGAACCCCCTCGTATGGCATTTATCCTACAGAATGAACTTATAATTTTATAATTTTTAAAACCCGTAATTAATTCATAATTTTTGAGCCAGTGCTCTGTAATACATATTATATCAATATTCATACTATTTAAACACATTTCTAATTCTAGATCTTTTCCAGACAAGCCTTGTATATTTTGGTGAACAATAGTTAAATAGGTAGACTTTTCCTTGGTCATCTTATTGCTAGAGATTTTCTCTATTGTCTTATTAAACAATTTAAATTATTTAAATTGTCAAAATTTAGTTTTGGAACATATTCCAAAGTCTGTTTGTTTAAGTCAAAATCATTCTGCTCAATAAAAGCAGTAGAGATAGCCAAATTATTGGCTAAATTTTTAAAATAAAAAACTAGCGAGGATGCTATTTGTCTCTTAAAATAGAAAGAAAGATAATATTTATCTCTTGTCAAATATAAATTAAAGATTAATTTGTTTATGTCAATTACATGTATTTTTTTATTATAATTAGCTATAGTATTTAATGTCATATTAAATTTATATCTAATATTATTTTCCTCCTGTGGCAAACTGTTGCTATAAGGTAATGTAAACATAATAATTTTATTTAAATTCAAGGAACTTAAGGTATTGAAGTAGTTACATAATTCTCTTTTATTTACATTACCTCTGTTTCCAATTAAAATAACTAAGTTTGTACGCTCGTCAATATTTAAAGTAAGCACTTTTTGCATTAGTTGATGCAATTCAATACCTGGCATACAATAATTAATAATGTTATTATCTCCCAACTGGTTATGTAATAATTGGCCCAAGTCTTTTCCAATTTCATCACATAATATAACCGTTTTTATACATTTTTTATTGTTAAAAGAGTTATTGTCACTTGTGCTTTGTGTATAATTAACAGAATTAGAGTATAAGGGCTCACATACTGATTGATTATTTTGCTTGTCCCTGGAATCCAGGCCTGACACCAAGGAGAAAGAATTCAATTGTGTACCCTCTGATATAGAGGTATTTGATAAGCATTTCAAGGCTAGTATGTATTCCCCTATCTCTTTTTTGGAGTGATTATAATTTTTAGTCATTTTTACTAATGAATTTTGCAGGTTATTTATTTTGCTATTTAACATGTTAATATTCTCTTCATAGGTTGTCCTATTTTCATCGATTATAGAACGGCAAGTTTCTAATTTCTCTATCAATTGTATGCGTTCCTTTGAGAATTTAGAATTTTTGTTAATTAATTTTTGTTTATGTAATAGTTTTTTTGTTTTATTAACATACCTATTTAGTTTTATATATTTTCTCAATCTATTCCTACTACACTTAACAACTCCTCTTTTTACAGAACACTCAATAAAATCTTCTGTAGTCAATCCAATTGTCACTGGGTTAATGTTAAGTGAGGCAGAAACGAGACTGGGGGCACAACCAACCAACTCATCATATAGACTCTGGTTCTGAGAGGCCATAACCTTTGTTTGCTCAGATTCCAGTTTATATATGCAATCGTTAGCCTCCTTTAGTTGCTGTTCCAATCCAGAAATGAGCCTAAGGGCCTTCTCATACTCACTTCTGCATTGGTCGAACCCTTCTATTACTAATTGTAATCTATCTTTCTCCTCAGTTATTATTAAATAATTACAATGCAATTCAGACAGTTCTTTTTTACATTGCTTATTCTTTTCTAGCACATCCAATAACTCTTTTTCATTGTCCTCCCTCTCCCTAAGTAATTGCTCAACCAACTCCTTGGTGGCCTTTAATTCCTGTAAAGTTATTTGAAATTTTGATTCCTCTTGACGAGCTAAGGCCTTGCGTGTCATCATTTTAGGTTAATAGAAAACTATTTAAAGTATAAAGCAATAGTCCAAGAAGTCGTTCGATCAACTAGTGTGAGGTTATCTGAAGGAAAACTCAACACTTTTTGGCTAAAAAGTAACTTAGCCTGTAAATATTATTCGTGATGCATTAGTAGACGAGAAAAGAAAAAAACAAAAGAAATCATACAAGAGGAACAACAACGATTAACAATTTTAAAAAGGGTGACGTCATTCACCGGTTGATACAGATTTGTACTTACGTAAAAACAAGTTTTATTACGATACACTGGTGTTCACAAAAACAATATTTATAATTCAATTACACAAATATTACGTGATTCTTTAGAAATTAGCCATAAGTAACATAAATATTAATAAAACAAAAACTAAAAAGTAAGAGATAACAATAACAGCTGTTTACGCTAGTGTTGCCACAGGGGAAAAATAATAATGATACTAGGTTTCCACATAATAAATAATTGATTTTTAATTGCAGGTATTAGTTCTATACCTAGAGCTGCGTCTGGAGCAGAACTCCCTAATGCTAGGGAAATCAGTCTGAGGTTCTTCCAAGATAGACAACTCATTGACCCAATATGGACTTTGGTCACTATGCAATGGGGTCAAATAATTACCCATGATATGTCTCTCACGGCTGGGGTGGCACAAACACGTAAGTTCCATTTAAATTGTTTTAATACGTTATAAATGAAAAAAGTATTCTCCAGAAATTAGTACTTATTTGCATTAATTTTTAACAACAATTGAAAAAGTTGCATACATATTTGTATAAATAAGTTACTGCAATGCCAACCAATGGTGGCAATGAAATTAAAACCCTTAATAAATATCGTTTCATACTCGTTTAATAAGAAAGAAGTCAAAATTATCCCATATATAAACATTATAATTTGAACGTACCAAGATAGTATTATCTTTTTCCTCAGTAACCGTATAAGTTTGTTATTAATTCAAGACAAACTCTCCAATCTCACGGTGGAATAAATACAACACTCGTAGTATTGTATTCTTATAGAGTTGCGTCAGATATTGTGTCTTTATTAAACAATGACGGTGTTAAGTAAGTCAATGTAATGAAGAGAATGTGGGTACTGATTGACATACAGAGATTATATTGAATTTAAAATGGAAAATCTGTAGTGTGATGTATTACTTAATAGATATAATTTATGAAAAATGCTTAAAAATACTTAAAGATACTATATAATGCTTAAAGATACTATAATTCCCACATTTGACCTTCTGGGAAAAGGTGTGACTGAAAATCAGCGTTGGGCAAGTGCATGCTCATGCTCAACATTAGCTGAGTCTCCACCGTTTGTCTCTGTAGTTTCCTTTTTTTTATATATATAATGTATTGTTTTTATAATCTGAGGCAATAAACCATTTATTATTATTATTATTAAAAAACCACTTTGTCCGTCGTACTCTGAGATGGGATTCGAACCCACGACCTTTCGCAATCCGGACGACTGCTCTAACTACTGAGCTACCCAGGATCTAACAGGACTGACGAACTCTTCATACACTTGTTACTTCTTTGCTACTACAGCGTACTCTCATCAATGTTCAAGCAATCTACCCAAACATTCAAGCATTAAACATTAAGAATATTTTCCAGTATAGCATTGTGATTGCAAAATTGATCAAATATAATACTTAATGGATATCTTAAAAATACACAGATAAAATAAATAAGATTTAAAATATCTATTATGATTATAAATAATAGTTTTCTAATAAACCTTACATTTATACTTCTGATATTTTCACGCGCACTATCCATAAATGAAACAACAATTGGTTCGTGTTCACACGGAATAAAATTAAATACAAACGCGATGAAACCGTTTAAAAATTGTTCCATTAAAACCTTTTATTGTATGTCTATATCCTAACGTTGTTGTTTGTATGTAAAAAAAAATATACTTCTATCGATTGCTGTTTTGTTTGATAGCGGAGAAATACAGAATTAGTTATGAATTAAATAAATCAATTAATGTCTTATGCACAAACGTTATGCAAAAATATTTATAATCATTAAGATGTCTACTGAAATTTTAAATGAAAATCTAAATGACAATGAGAAGAAAAAAAAAATATGTATGTGTATTAAAAATATACATTTTCGATAAAATTAAATATGAATTTTCAGGCAAAAATCATCAACCTGCTGGTAATTAAATCAACCGTATTATTTTTGATTGGGATAATAATAGAGCGTGTTATTTTTCGCGCAACGCAGATTATTAATTTGGTCTCCTTTATTCTATAAATCTTTCAGTTTTTTAAATGTACCATTAAAACAGGCACATTATTAATATAAAATATTTAACAAACGTGTTACTGTTTACTAAAATATAGACTAACTTAGTCTTATTACTGACTACAGCATAAAAAGGGAGTTAACTAAGTTTTATAACACAAAAATAATTATCAACTCAAAGTAGTTAATAGTAAGACTTAAATAAACATAAAACATTTTCCGGTGTAATCATTTATATTTAATATTATTGATGGATTTCTTTTTTGTATGTTTTTTTACTAATTATTATATGTATGGTTTATGCTTTGGTATATTTTGTTCAGTAACCAAACGTAATTTTTCAGTATTTATTTTTGTTCCATATATAACAGTTTAATTTCCATTTCATTTGGCAGTACGTAGTGTACTTACTATATTAAAAAACTAACTATCTAAATAAATATTTGTGTCCTAATAATGATTGCTTATATAACAAACGCTGAGATACTGTCGTGCGATGATAATCAGCATATTATTTGACAGCATCATAATAACATAATAAAAATTCTAGTCCAGAAAAAAGTAAGTTCAGTAAGTAGGCAAGTTTAAATATGTTCATTAAACAAAGAGCTTTCTTTGTCCGAGGCTTTTCTGAATGTTAACTCAGGAGTATTTTTAATCAGAGCTACGAATTCTTAGATTGAAAAATTAAAACTATACATTCAAAATGATTGTTTCAGTTTGTACTACAAACTAGTGTTTAGATTTTAAGAACATGTGTGAGAATATATACTGGTGTTCAAATTATGAATTCAGAGAAGCATTCCGCTTGCACTATCCTTACTCAAACTTTCATTAAGTTTAATGATTATTAAGTTCATCGTTAGCTCTAACAATTGTTCTAAAACTTGCATCGAATATAATAATGCCGCTTTAAACTAATGCCTAGATGTTGATGTATCAGAGAAGCGGTACTAAATGATTTCTTATTTTCTAGACAAGGACTTAGTGACGTGTTGTAATGACAACGGACAGTTGGCACCAAACGCAGCTAGCAATCCTACTTGTGCACCAATTTTGATACCACCCAATGATCCAGTACATGCACCGCAACGTACTCAGTGCATGAATTTCGTGAGGACCACTACCACTCTTGCTAGAGGATGTTCACCGCCAAATGTACCCGCTGAACCGGTAATTTAGTGATAGTTGTTAATGTGTTTAGGTAGCTAAGAGATTCATCATCAACAGCCCTTTTACGTCCCCACTGCAGGAGCTCAGGCCTTCCTTATGGATGGTTAAGGACAACGGGCCATGACTCTCTACGCTGGCCCAATGCGAATTAGAGGGTATTAACGTCTGTAAATCCAGCCGGGACCAACGGCTTAACGTGCCTTCCGAAGCACGGAGTAGCTCGAGATGATAATTTTTGGTCACCCATCCCGTGACCGAACCTTACGAAAGCTGCTTAACAACAACGATCTCTTAGCTAGCAAGGGTATTTTTACCAACGCTTGTTACATTAAAAATGGGTGTGGGGTGCGACCACCTAACTGTCTAGCCATTGATACGACATCTTCGGGTTGTTGTGGCTTTATATACTTTCATTTATTATTTTGACATGTCTGTTGGTTGATAAAGACATATGTGACCAAGTTTCTGTTACCAGATTTCAAATCCATAATCACCATTCTTTTTATCATTCGAACGTCGTTATTAAAGTCCAAGTTGTAAAACGAAGCGAAATATCGTCGTGAAAACCCTAAAAAGTCCTCTCTTATAGCTTAATCATGGTGAGAGAGTTTGGTGGTCACACTATTGGTAATTGTTATCAACTATCAAAGGAAAAACAAACCTTAACTTCCAAGTTTATCAAAACCACATAAATTGTAAAAATTAGTTCGTCCATCACTTTTTGAACTACTGGCATAACACAGTTTGTTTTTCAGTATTGAAATAAAAAAAAACAATATTTTGAGGGTAGTTTAAACATGTACTCATCTTTTCATAGATAACGACTGTAACAGCTTTTATGGACATGTCACTCGTGTACGGCAGTACTGTTGCACAGGCAACGCCCATCAGAGCCTTCCAAGGTGGTCGTCTTCTGACCCTACGACGAGGAGGTCGCGAATGGCCACCACAAGACCCAAATATCACTCTCACTTGCGAGTCAGCACAGTCACCCAATGAACCTTGTTACTTAGCCGGTAAGATATAAATTTACGTATCTGAAAGAATAGGTTTTAAATGGTTGGGTTGAGTATGACGTCAACTGAAGTCAGTAAAAGCCATTGATTTATTTTTATAATAAATTTATTAAACTTAATCACATAGTTTGTATTTTATGTAATAGAGTAGGTATTAATAGAAGAACATAAAAAAGGCTATGCCATCATTTTCGAACGTTAATTTATAGTTATCCCTTGAGGTCTATTTAAAAAATCGCCGGTACGTTACAAATTATATTGTATTATTTGCACTCTCTTAGGGGTTAAAATTCTTCAAACGCCGATACAGGTATTTACTGAATTTTAGTTTGTGGTCTTAAAATAAAGTTTCATGTTTCTTATATCTAAAATGACGAAATTTCATACAAACTTATCCTCCTTTAAAGTAATTTCAAAAAATACTTGCCTATTTATCTAGATTGTAACCAAAAGCATTTTGCAAATTCAATTTTTATTCCTAGGTAGATATTAAAGTCACTTTACCTCACTTTTTCTCAAATACAACAGTCTTACTCGCCTAGCAATATGTCTAAAGCACCTGAGATACTATATTTTGAAAGAATTTTCTAATACATTGTACTATTATCATATATACTTTATATTATTCTGTTTCTGTTTACAAATAATTTCATAGCAAAAAAATAGGATAATATGATCGTGTAGTATACGCCGCTAACGTATCATATAATCAAAGGAAATTCCTAGTAAACAAAACTAAACACGAGTAAACTATAATATATATTTTCAGTTAGCTGAAACTCCAATGTTAAGTATAAAGGTTTTAGGATGAGTCAAATACGTGGAAAGACCGATCGTAATCGCTTTAACCAAAAAGCAGATTTCGATAAATTGCTTCCCTTTCTAAATAGAATGCTTGAAAGAGTTCCATATGTTTATTATATTAAAAAAGAAACCCTTTGTTTTCATAACTAATAAAATATCTGTCTTTCAATTAGTTGTTTGTTTATTTTATTATGCTATATTTTCACTCTGCAATTTCTTTTTCCATAAGATTGGGGTTAGATTTCATCTAAAACATATTTGAGTGTAATCCTTATTATTGTAGTACATAAATTATTACTACCCATCTTTTTAATGTAACTGTCCAGTCTAACTTTTGGTTGCCTGGAAGATATTGCTTTTTAGCGATAAGGCCGCCAATTGTACTGTTTATTGTTATTAATTTGTTATGTTGATTTTATTTTCAAGTACAATAAAGTGTTCATTCATTCATTCATTCATAAATTAATTTTAAAATATGACCCTTGTGAAACAGTTAAAGGCGTAATTCCGTTCAAGTGCTCTCATTAGCAGGGTTTAAGTCATAGTACTGGTATATTATTGGATACATATGTAATAAACATTAGCAATTCAGCTCAAATACTCTAAATAAATATTAATGTCCTTAGTTCTTTTCATTTCTTTCTCTACTTACAGGAGATATCCGTGTAAATCAGAGTCCTCAGCTTGCTGTCCTACAAGTTATGTTGATGCGTGAACACAATCGTATAGCAGACATCTTGGCGAGCCTCAATCCCCAATGGAATGATGAAACCATTTACCAGGAAGCTCGGCGCATACTTATTGCCGAATGCCAAAAAATCAACTATTATGAATATTTACCTATTTTGTTGGGTAAGTTCTGGAAAAATATTATAAATGCCGTCATTATAAGTTCTATTACTTGAAAAGTATCTATTATTTCTATAAGAAGTATATAAAAATGCATGCGATTGATAGAATGCTATTGCTTATTTCAATCAGCGCTTATTTACCTAGGTATTTTCATCAGACAAAGATAATAGTTTCTGCTTGAAAGATATATTTTTGAAGATATTTTCCTTTCAGCTGATAAACTAGATAGTTATTGATTTTATCGTTAAAATGATCTTTTATATCTATAGTCTATTTATATGGTACATACTGCGCGATGGAATATTATTAAATTAAATTATTCAAATATATTTTTCTTTGCAGGTTTCGAAAACATGGTAAAAAATAAACTCCTCTATCCTGGTGTACATGGTTATGTCAATGATTACAACCCAAATGTAGACCCTTCAGTATTAGACGAGCATGCTACTGCTGCTTTCAGACACTTCCACACTCTTATCAGGGGCTTCTTGAAGTAAGTGAATCTTAAATACCTCTCTGATGTATATCTTACATAATAGACAGAACCATATGGACAGGTTATGTTGTAACATACTGACAATAGATGCAGCTGGCTCTAACACAAAGTCGAAAGACGAGATTTATAATATATTAAGATGCCCATTTAATGATCGTATAAATCGTGCGGTGCTGCAGTTTCTCCAAAGATGCCAAATGGACTACAGGTACATCGAAGTGATAAAGTGTCTATACAAGAATGCCACTATATCGATCCTATTACAGAGTTAGAACTCAAATCCAATCCAATTGCAGTGAGGCATGCGACAGGGAGACGTTTTTCTCCGAAATGTCACTGCTGTGTTAGAGGATATTTTCAAGCTTTTGGACTGGAAAGGACAAGGCATCAACATTAATGGCGAATATCTTACACACCTTCGCTTTGCCACAGATGTAGTCTTAATGACTGATACCTTGAAGGACCTGAACACCGTGTTAGAAGAGCTCAGTAGTGCATCCCAAAAAATGGGTCTTAAGTTGATCATAAACAAGATGAAAATTATATAAAATATCCATGTTGTACACACTCCAGATAAAATGGGGAACACTAAACTTGAAGATGTCAATAATTATGACTGTCTCAGTGCATCGCCTTCAAGGAGAGAGCCATCATTAGGTTTTAGTGGGTATGCCCCTGCTTTTTGACCAGCCCTTTTTATGGGGGGCGGATCCACAAAGAAGAGACCCATATAACCCGCAGACTCCGTGATGACGAGAACGGGTATGCACAACGTTAAAAAAGTACAGACGGTCCAGCTAGATAAGTACAAATTCGAGAAAGAGATCTTTCGTCGAATCCGGCAACGTTCGGGAAGCTACGAAAAGCTTCGCGTTCAAATTACCTCAGTGCCTCAAAAGAAAGGCTTTGACCAGTGTATGTTACCAGATGACTCAAGAAGGACGCAAGACGTGGTCGTTCAATATAGGTCTTATAAGAAGGCTCAAGGTCACTCAGCGGGCAATGGAAAGAGCAATGCTTAGAGTTTCTCTACGAAATTGTATTAGGCACGAAGAAATCCATAGGAGATCTAACGTTATTGATATTGCTTAGCTAAAGTGGCAGTGGGTGGGACACATAGCTGGAAGCTTAGGGGGAATGTGGGGTGGAAAGGTTCTAGAATGGCGACCGCGTTCCGGACGACGCTCAATAGGTAGGCCACCCACAAAGTGGACCGACGATCTTATAAAGTTGCGGAAAATCGCTGGATCCGAGTAGTGCAGGACCGATTTTCGTGGAGATAATGAGGGAGGCCTATGCTCAGCAGTGGGCGACATATGGCTGTTGATGATGACAATCGTCCTTTGTGGAGGCTGCTTTTAAAACTAAACTTGCGATTGAGCCGTCAAAAAATGTTTAATAAAATTGTTTGGTACTTATTCGTTATTGTGATTCTAATGTCTTTATTTATTATTATTTTCTTACAGACTGTTTACAGAAGTCAGGTCACTCTTAGGAACTATTCGTCTCAGTGATTGGTTCAACCGACCACTTATACTCGAAATTAATACTGCTTTTGACGATCTGGCTAGAGGTTTCACTGTTCAAGCGCAAGATTACAGTGACCAGTGGTGGGATAGTGAAATCACACAGTTCCTTTTCAAGTAAGTGTTGTAAGAGTTTCTTTATACTTTAACTATTTACCTGTTCCCAAATGCATATTTTTTGTATGCTACCCCTTACCACGTCATATCGAACACTGTATGTAAACCATTCAGGATTTATTATTTATTTACCAAAGTCTACATTTATATATTGTACAAAAAAAAGAAGATTTAACTTTTTGGGATAATAGTCATGGTGCACCACTTACACGAGTGTTTCAAACTTGACTTAAAACCTGACCTTCTAATTACATTCATTTAAGTTGCATTATACTCATCCAAATCGAGCACCCTTAAAGCCTAAATCAGTGGCGGCCATAGTTATCGAAACATCTAATAGTTGTTTTATTGTTATGATTTGTGTTACCATTGTTCTGCCATTAAAATAAGGGGAGTGTTTGTATACTAAATGTATGTATATAAACGCGTGTGTTTATCTTGCGCTATATTTGTATACGTAAAATAGGCCTTGCAATTCAAATAATAAAACTTTGACGGTGGAACGCTCCGTCTTTAAAAAGATCAGCGCATATTACGCAACACTTATATAGTGCAAACATTGGATTTCATACAAGAGAAATAATTATTATTTAGATAAAAGTGTAATACAAATGTGTAACGTCAAAGTTTGTACTTTCGTTTAAATATATTATTTTGAGAATAGTGCAAGTTAAGCTTATGGTGATATCATGATGAAGGTAGGAAACTTATACTGGCATATCGTAAACTAGCTGTTATTCACTTCGTCTGCATGTTCAAAGGGAATATATGTTAACCGTAGCAAACGTGCCTCTAGCCTTTCAAAATAAAAATAAAGATATCATCACGACGCCTATTGAGATGGTGCGTAAAGAACGTGTAAGAACGTAAAAGACTAACAAGTAACCAAAGTTTCCCACATATAGTATTAGAATTAATGTAGTGGTCCCATTTTAATCATTAGGAATTTCAAGATGTTCTAATCAACGTGTAAGTCATAATAAATATATATTACTTTTCCGTGTACGGTCTTCTAAATGTTTTATTATGGCAAAGCTAATACCGTAGACAATTTTGATGTGCTAAAGTTTACTTCCTCATAACTTACTAAATGGCCAAACAAGGTCGCAATCTTAAAGTGGCCAAGACCGTGTCATGAACTTTAGGAGTTACTGAAACTGCGTCAATTTTGTGTGGATTGTATTATAATAATGTAGTCTAACCCTTGATACTATTAAAGTAGTAGTATTAATATCCGCGGGAAGGAGCGCTGGTGACCTGTGTAACGGGTCTTGTAAAAAAGACCTATTTCAGACACCAGCTCTTCACAATACGGATATATACATAAAATTTATAATTTCTTTATTGTTCTAAGAAAACTATTGTGAAGAGTAAATAAAATAAATAAATAAATAAATAATAAATAATACACTACTGTGTTATCATAGTAATTATTTCCGATACTCGTTTTAGTCACTTCAGGAGTCAACAATATATGTTTAATATTTTAATATTCCCTTTGTAAACGGTGACCTCTTTGGCCATATACGCTGACTACGACTCTCCCGCGAATTATTTGCTTAATTTTAACGATGTGATACTGACACGGAAATAATAAAATTTTCAGATGGGAATCTTAATAAAGCTCCAAATACGCGTAATATATTTATTAACGGAAATTATTAATTTATTCGAAAAAGCGTTTATTGACTGAAAATATATTACTATTGGACATTAATCTCTGAGATAAAGCAAAATATTAATTTTACAAAAATTACACCTATTTTACTATAAATATTAACACATATTACGTACATTGCTAAGATTCCAAGATGAGTAGCTAAAGCTTGTTATGGAATAACAAAGAACAAGAACACCCAAATTTGCAATTTCACGCTTACTATGGAAAGTCTATTATTAAAGGTTATACTGTAATTATGCGTTGCCGTAAAAAAAAATATACTCGTAATTGCGTCAGAACTGATATCATCTTTTCATATATCAAACGTTGCAATTATATCGTCGGCCCAGTGGTAAACTATTCAATCTGCAATTTTGGCAGTTTTGAGTTAAATATGCCAAAACATTGTAGATATATTAATCTACAATGTGGCAAAATCCTATATCTTTAAGTTTAATGGTTACCGAGATAAATGTTGTTTAAAAGTGCTTATCTGCCAAATGTAAAATTAGTGCATAAGTAAACTAATCAATGTGAAAAAATGTTCAGTTTACCAAAACCAAAACTGTTACTTGTTAAAATGGCAGATTAATCAGTTTACCTTGGTGAAAAGAATCACTTTGGCTAGTTTTCAATCAAAATTGTATGTTGTACACAATACGCCACCGTAGTCCACTCAAGTATCTACCTCTCTTTGCTTACTTGAATACAGTGAAATTATTTTACTTGTCTCATTCTGACCACGGTAAACAAGTTAATCTGCTTTAATTACGTAAATAACGTAAAAATTATAATTTTATTTATATTTACCTAAAGTAAAATTATATTTACCCATAAAATTAAAAAAATGTAAAGATAGTTGTTTAACCTGATTTACAGCATCAATTTTTGACTTGTTTTTGCTCTCCTGAAAAGTTAGACTTTTGCAGATTGCATACTACTGGACTGATGATATTTAGAACACCTTGTGCATTTCGGCTTTAAAAAGTCAAAATTAAAAGTTTATTCGCCAACTGGATTATCTTTTTGATCTTGTATTATATTTACTACTACGATACGATAATATACGACATCTAAGCGATGTTATGAAGATATTTCATGTTCCTACTTTGACATGTCGTTTGGTGGATAAATTTGGGATAAATGATTTAGTTGATATCACTGCTTTCAAATCTAAAATAATCATTTTTTATCGTTCGTCGATATGAAAGTAAAATTAAACGAAATATCGGCATAAAATCGATTAGATGTCGTACCTTATGTCTAGAATCATGGCTAGAGTTAGGTGGTCGTACCCCTGGTGAAAAATTCATTACTCTAATTTGCACGAATTAATGGTGCTAATTTATATTTTGGTATGTATGCTCGATTGTGTATAAAACTGATTTTACATATGATTATTTGCTAAAAGAAAATATATGTATTTATATGAGAAACAATTTTGTCTGCTCATTTAGTATATACCTTTATATAGATACCATAGCGCAACCATCTACACAGGCTTTGCCAGAATAACCAGCCCCGTATCAGGGTATTCTAGACCATACCAGGCTTATGCTTAGACAGTCTTGATTTCATCACACCACTCTTTAATAAATGTATATCTATATTTTAAATCATTGTTGTATTTATGTGGTCAATAAATGTATTTTCTTTCTTTCTGATATTCTATATTAAAACGATGTTTCCGGAAACGCAATCAAATACTTTCTCGGTCCGAAATTAAAGACCCGCACCCCTTTATCTAAAATGAGATGACAGTTCGAGAATTAATGGTTGTTCTGTTTTCATAATTATTTCTGGAAGGGCTAAATAAAATACGCTTGAAGTTTTACTTTTGATATAATTCGTAATGTACGATCACTTTTCCTTCTATTTTTTTACTTTAGCAAAAGTGTTTTTTTTTTTGTAATTAACGTCAGAGAAATATTAGTTTGTTATACAGCGTATATAAGTATTCGAGTGTGTACATAAATATTTATACTAGATCTGGCTATGTACAAATTAATCTAATCTAATATTATAAAGAGCAAAAATATGACTGCTTGTTTGCATTAAATATGTTTGGAAACTACATACTGGACCGATTTTTTAAATTCTCTCACCTACGGGAAGGCTTTTATACGCGGATGACATAGGCTATATTTTACGCGAGCGAAGTTGCTGTAAACAGCTAAGAAATAAATATGCAATCAAAGCTTTCCTCTTTATAAAATAAGTATAGATTATATCAAGCACAGAAAACCTAACTTTTTACTAATTATAGGGATCTACTTATGACTGACTGTCATGCATTAATTTGCACAGCTGTTTGTATGTGATTTTGAGTTTTAAATCTATTGTAGTGAACCCATATCAAAAATATTCAATTTAAAATCTTTTAGTGGTGTTTCAGTAGTTATAATTGTGTTCCTGTTAAGAAAATTTTTTTATATATTTATTATATTAATTAGCTTTACTAACTTATAATTTTGTTTTTTTTAGACGTAATAACACATTCGGAAGTGACTTACGTGCGATTGACATCCAGAGAGGCAGGGATCACGGTCTCGGGTCTTATATAGCAACTAGAGCCGCTTGTGGTTTACCAGTACCGAAATCTTTCCACGACTTATTGGACTTTATATCTCCAGAGGTAGGATATAAACTTAGGTGTTACTTATGGTTATATAATAATAATAAAATATGGTACTGTATACTTAAGCTTTTTCTAGTTCTTCGTGTGTTATAATAGCTTCTATAATAATTAGTATTGACCTTTCAAGAAACCTTTCTTGTGAAAAGCTGAAAATATCTACTGTCAACTATTTGGTCTTATCATAAGTAATTAACCAAATTAATTAATCAATAAAAGAAGACTCACTGCTGCATGATTCCTTTTTAAAGAGAAAATCATAAGATAAAGGACCCTGTTTTGGCTACTGTCCCCTTCTAGTCATTTGGCACGTCACGATCTTCTAACTAACGCATAGGCAAATTAAAGAAATACATTTGCCTATTCGCTATGAACAGTTTTTAAATGTTAAATTATGGTAAAACTAATAGCTAGTATAACTGCTATCAAGCAGTTATATTATCAAAGTTAAAACTAATTCTTAAAGTGGCCAAAACAAGTCGTAATCTTAAAATGTCCTAAATCGCATCATGTGCCCTACATATACTTACGGAATTGGATAAACTTGCTTAGTAGCTCTTGTGGACATATATGAAATTTCCAACAATATTACATATATAAAGAGTCGGTGCATATCTGACGGAATATGCGTCGCGTGTTGTCGCTTACGAAACGTAAGCTGTAAAAAATATACAATATGACATTCAACTTTGTACACTCGAAGTTGGTTAGACAATTGACGGATCTTTTGTCAGATTTATACTGACTAAAAATCTTAATAAACTTGACGCTGGCTAAACCATAGAAGAGCCAATAACGAAAAAACTCTTATTAAATAAAAATATTAATTAAAACTTTCCTCCGTAGAATGTGCAAGGCCTACAGAATACCTATCAGAGTATTTTGGACGTAGATCTGGTAGTGGCCGGATCTTTAGAACGGAACGTGCCTGGAGCATTAGCTGGACCTACTTTCCTGTGTATTCTCACCGAACAGTTCTATCGTACCAGAGTCGGTGACAGGTATTTCTTCGAGAACGGCGCCGACCAGGAAATCGCCTTTACACCAAGTGAGTAACTAAACTTTTCAGTTGTGATTTTTGTTTTCTATTTCTTCTTTAACCTACACATTAGGGATACATCTTCATTAAGGTCAGAGTCACATTGCGAGATTGGGTTTTGATCTACCACGCGGAAACAGGGTGGATGTGTGTTAGCTCATGCAGATGTGACCTGGACTAAAAATTTGTTTGTTGTTTCCCAAAGAATTTGAAATATAAAAATGGATTGATCACCCATCACGCAATCGTAGATCAAACGTGCTTAAGACTACGTCATAAGTCATATTACAATACTTAGCTTTCAAGCTAAGTCATATTGATTATGAATTATGACCTCGATATATAAACTATATAGGAGATATATAAACTATCGAAATACCATAAGCTATAAGATTAATTAATTTCAGTGTTTTATTAAGCGTAATATGGGCGGCAGTTCTGTATTTTCATCGTCACCAAAAAGTTAATAGCTTTATTATCCATCGCTTACACAAGTATGGAGTAGTTCACAGTAGCGAGAAGGTAAAGAATGGGTTAGCCAGTCATTTCCGTGATACAATACAGTTACGATGGTATACTGTTGATTTTGGGAACGAAGTGCGGATCTGTATGTATAACATTACAATAAAATAAATAAATGAAATCAGTATCACATACATCACATAATATATAAAAAGATTTTAGTAGCAAAAATAATAAAAAACTTTTTTCATTAAAATAGTAGGTACATTAACAAAAGCATTATTATTCCGTCAAACTGTATATCAGTTTATTGCCAGGCGGAGCACCCTCTGTTTGTATAAACTATTTGTTATGATGCCTACATTATACGGGTTCGATGGCTAAATGCCCGTAGGTGTTTTTTTTAAATAGGTCCAGTATTTTCGGAGCCTGTTCAATGCAAACATAAAAACAAACAAACGAATCTTTTCTTTTTATAATATAGTATAAGTTAACTGTCGTTAACTTCACTCTACCCACTTAGTATGGGAAATAATGAATCATTCAGTATTTAATAATTTTCTTTTTTTTTATTATTTCTCTCATGACAATTTTTCTTGGACTTCAAAGAATATTAACAGCTGAATTGTTTCATCTTTTCCTGAGTTTTGCGCTTAATAATAAATGTAGCGATTCATTTTACAAATATGCTACTCGTACATCTATATGAAATCCCTTTAATCAGCAACATCCAAAAATAATGAGTAACAAAGCGTAATAATACAATAATTTTGCATTCGTTTTCACAGGTTTACGACTGTGTATTTCTCATGGACCTTTATTTAAATGAAATCGTATAGTCCTTTATACATACATATGAAATCCCAGAGGGTTCTCTTACACTAACTAATTGTAACGGTTTACCTGAAATATAAGTAGAATACGTATTTTATTAGGATCACTGGTAAATAAAAGCTCTTTGGATAGTGTTCCATGGTTTTACACAGACACGGAAAAAGACTTTAAACCGATTTAATAAGAGTGAAAATTGATTAAAATTACTGCAGTGTAGTATGAGGCAGTACAGGATTAAAGCTATTAATCTAGCCTTCGCCAAAATGTGTGCTTGTAGGTTAGGGGACTAAGTTTAATGGTAGTAATGAGCACCGGCGGGGGTCGTTATTTCTCGTATGATATTTTAGTTACTAGATATAAAAATATTTTTAGTAGTTTTTGCTTGACATTTCATCTGTGCAGATTCCGAATATTTAATTTTTATTACTAACCTATTAATGTCTGTTACTACTTCCCTATGGATAGAATCGAATCGAATAGGGAGAATTGGCTATGACTGGACAACGCTGAGCGTTTGCGGGTTGGTGCTTGTTAATAACTGCAGATGCAGGCAGAGCTTGAAATCGGTTCAGAATAAATCGTTTTAATTTAAGTAAAACCTGTTCTCTTGTAATGTTCCTTCCCGGATCGGAACTGAATGCGGAGTGAAATTCGGATGGAATAAAAACCGGTTAATTCGCTTAGTTTAAAAAGAGTTATGTTCTTACGCTTTGAATATACTCGTATCATTTTTAAGTGACAACTTTTATTATACCTGTGCGGATGTTATGGATATGGGTATGCGCACTTAAAAACCGCGCCGAATTTTGTGAGAAACCGGTTAATAGAAAAAACCATATTTCTAATGAAACGGTTTAAACCGATATTTGAAACACGATAGATAAATAATAATGTGGAAGAGCTGCTCATATTTAATCAGTGCGTCCTAACTAGTCTACGGAAATAAAACGTGGGACATGTCAATAAAGGTGGTCACTTTCAGGAACGGACGAGAGGTTTCTCGGGTTTTTAAATGAAGATTACGTCACGGCTAATCGATTGCCGGACGTTCCTCAGTAAGATGGACTGTTGACCTGCAACAGACTGACATAATGAATATATAATCACGATATTTCATTACCATTTCACATATCAAATTCCTATTCCTATTAAGACTAACAGTAATCAATGGTAATGAGGTTTACAGATATTTTTAATTTGTATATTGTTTAGTACACATGTACTTGTTATGGCTATAATACTTACATCAAACACAACAATTAAATAAATATCTGAATACAAGAGATATTAGTACCTTTTTTAATAAGATTTGTTATTAGCCATTTCACAAACCGCTTGAGTTTTTCAGTTGACTGATATCCTCGACAAACTCGTGAACTGTGCTAATAAACATATAGTGGAAGCGTAATGAGAGAAAAGTGCACTGGAAAAAAGCGTGATTTATTTTAAGAAGTTCTTCGGTAAACGATAAATTGTCCAGCTGTAGTTTAACTATTATAGTATACTATAATTGAATTAAATTTTTAGAAATATGCTTAAATGTCTTCAAATCTGATAATAGAGACACGTCAGGTAATGAGATTTGAGGCTTTTATTTTGAAATATAATACCTTAGTTTCTAGTTGTAATAAATACTTTTCGCGAATTACCGATTTTAGAATCTACATTTAACTAAACGAAAATCGAACCAATTCCAAGTTTTTTCAACGATTTATAAATTTTTTATTACCGATTACCCAATTTGCACATTATTCACTCAAATAACATAAACATATAGCTCGTATAGCTAATGCTTTGAACTAGCCGGTCGACTCCCAGTGACTCTACCGGTTAACTAAATTCTTGATAAATCTGCCAGAATGATCATTTAAAAAACCAATCAGAATCGCTCTGTCCAATCTTAGATCAATCAATCATAATTTAAATGCATTTAGCCGATCAGGTAATAAAGTATAATTATAATTAATAGCTATCTTTGACAGTAAAAATAATGATACTGTAACGTTAATGTCTTCGGTTTAATGTTAGATCAACACAGTGATTAGATTGAACTTAAATACTTTTTCGTCTATTTGATTCAATAAATAAATAAATCATTCGATATAATCAATCATCAACATGTCGGAAACGCTACATTGTATGCACGCTATCGTTACGATATTATGTAGTATCACAATGAAAGTTTTCCTCAGTAAAAATTTCATTATAGACCAAAAAGTAACTCGATTTTTATATTGGTTTTCATTTGTTTATTTTGCTGAATCCCATTAGGTTTGACATTGCTGCTGTTATATAGTCCTATTGTCTAATTCTCTAGCTACGACTTTCCATAATTAGAAAAATGCTTTAGTATTTAATGATTTATCAATGAATATGTTTATATTTATTTAATGGTTTTGATTTTTTAGTTTTCTAAATAACAATAATATTATTTCCTAAGTCGACATTTAAATAATAAAACAAAAAAATATTGCGATCTGATATCTAATTTGCGAGAAATACTTGACAATTGAACAGATATAAACATACATAGATACATTCGCAAAAGAGTGCACACGTGTTTTAAAAGCTCATATAACATATATGAAATAGCCTTTCACCTATAAACAAGTCAAATAAACTACCTTCAATTTGAAGTCTGTTAAATATGACCTTAAGGTTGCCGCCCTAGACTCAGCATATTCAGCCTGCTGGTAAATTCTAACTGCAAGATTAACACGCAACTTCTTTGATATTAACAAATCAGGTTGATTTTGCCGTGTGATTTTTTTATTGGTCGTATAACGTATCTAGCCGAAGTTCACATCCAGCTAAATCGATTCCAGTCTCACCATTTTACGTGGTAACTCATAGGTTGTCTATCTTTGTCTCAAACTTCAACAAAACATGTCAGTTTCAGTTTCAAATTTAATGCAGGGTGTCTGTATACAGTCTCAATACTGCTGGTGATCGTTAATTAACGTTCGTCAAGCCCAATTACCGAGTTGTCAAATTTGACCGCTAGGAAGCTAACGAATATCGATAACTGGTACTCGTTAAAGCGTTATAGAACGATACATTCTACATGCATTTAACTGTAGAAACTTACAATAATTGTAAAATATGACCACTATGAATCGAATTTGGTTAAATTGCGATCGCAATATCTGTCGAGACTGTGAGATAAAGTGTAGAAACTAGCGATTGGCAGAGCATTGGTCTAAATTTGTACTATATTGTTTACAGGTCAGCTCGATTCAATTCGTGAAGGAGCATCCTTGGCGCGGTTGATTTGTGATAACACGGATGGCGTTCGAGCCATGCAGCTAAACGCTTTCCAGCGGGTCGGTAACAGGTAAGATAACAGTTTAAATTAATTTGAAAAGTTACGGCACTGGTTCGTAAAGTTACGCCAAGACAGGCTTAAGACTTGCCAGAAACTTAGGTTCTTCTCCTCATTGTGATAAGAACCGATAAGCTTTATAGTAAATACTTTCTAAACATAAAGTACATACTTTCTAAACGTAAATTATATCTTGTGTCACTCGTTTATAATCTAGCTTCCTATAGGTGATTTTTTTTTTAAATCGGTTCATTATTTTTGGAATCTATTTGATGCAAACAGTTATATATTTTTTATCATAATATTAGTCATCATCATTAGCCCTTTTATATCCTCATTACAGGGGCTCATTCCTTATGGATGGTTAGGAAGGATGGGACATTACCTTCCACTCTGGCCAATGCGGATTAGAGGGTATTAACGAGTGCAAATGCAGCCGGGACCAACAACTTAACGTGTCTTCCGAAGCACGGAATAGTCAAGATAACAATTTTTGGTCACCCATTCTGTGACCGTCCTTTGTGAAAGTCGCTTAACAACATCGATAGTGAGCCGTGGTGCTTATCCACTACGTCACTCTAAATATATTTTCAAATTTCGTTAAATTTTCTTTCAGCAATCCCTTAGTGAGCTGCGAGGAGTTACCGTCCATCGATCTCACACTATGGCAAGAAAATAATTATGAAAAAAAGTAATGACTAGATAGATTTCAAAACATCGTAAGAGCCGATTTACGCACTTCGAAATTGTGTTAATTTTGGTCAGTAAAAAATAACAAATTAATTATTAAAAAAATTAAAAACGAAAGTGCGCCAAATCGGTATCTTACCTGTAATTAAACACCAGGAATGCTATTGAAAGTTACCATGGATAATTTTAAAACACAATTATTTAAATGTCGACTTAATAAATATTTAATGAATGCTAACAAAATGTAAACAACGTATTAAACCAAACTTATCTAACTCGTCGATAAATCTATAGCCGACTGCATTTGTAAGAAATATAATTTAAATTTAAAAATATTTAATGATAGATTATTTTAATACATTCAGTGTTTCTTTATGTTACATCAATACAAGCATGATCAGTAATAATCTCAACATTTAAAAAAAAACAACAATACCAAAATTATCTTATAAAATTAAATCTGTTTAAAAGTTACATACGCAAAAAATACTTTTTATTAGTCAAATCAGATTATAAATCAATGTAAACAAAATAGAACACTGAAATAATTTATCAGTCTGCTATTTATTATTTTCAAGCTGCGCATGCGTTAATTTCCAATAGAAAGTTGCTTTAGATCGTTTTTTAATTAACATTTCAAAACTGTACGAGGAAAACCTTTCTTTTTTGTAAATTAATATTTTCCTTTAATAAGTTTACTAATTCTATCATTCTTCTATGATTTTTTTAAATAAACAACTTTAATGTATTTTTATGAAGTAACTTTTAAATTATATTTTATTTTTACACAATTTCTGTTACTTAAAGAGAGTTCAAAATTAAGTGAAATGAATGTTTCGGGGGGGCATATTGTAACAGTGTTGTATAAAGATATGCAAGGAAGCTACTTAAAGTTAAGATTAAAAAGACTTCTCAAAAATTTCAAAAGATGACATTTTATAAGAATCTTTATACAAAGAATATGTCAAGAACAACTAAGTGTTTATGTAACAAACAAATTAATAAGAAATACAAATGTTTGATTCTGTATTATAAAAACTTTATAATTTGTCCAGCACTAGTCTAAATTCTATGAGAGTCAACTTATAAGCAATTACTGTGAATTAAAACAATTGCTTATTAATTATCAAAAATTAAAAATATTTAATGAGAAAGTTTACTATTTAATACTTAGCTAAATATAACTTTTAAACATCATACATAAAGTCTGTTATAAATATGTTACAGTTACTGTAGACTCTTGTTACAAATTGCCCCACCGTACAGTTAATGACAAAGTTATTTTTAACTACGGTAAACTTAATTATTTTTAGTAAGTTGTGTCTTCCAAATACCATGAGATAAATAGTAATCTATTTTCAAAATGTTCGCTTAAATTAATTAAATTTTTCTGTCAGTAAATAAGAAGCAATTAAAACGGTGCCAAAATAAAACGTAAAAGACAAATTTTTTTTTTCAAAAATTTGGCAGAAACGGAGCGCGTTCACCAAACCACTGGATTCGACGTCTGGTGGATCTCTGGCGGGGCTTTTGGAATAATGTGTCTAGCATCAATTTATCAATCGAAAATACAAATGAAATTCGATATTCTAGATGATATTTGATTATTTTTATTACAAAATTAGTCCCCCTGTCATAAGTATGTTGGTTGTGATAAAAGTTGTAAGAATTTGTGGACAATGTAAATAAATATTTAAATTAAAAATGTTCCGTTTTATCGTTATTAAGTGTCATGTTAAACATAAGTTAATAAATGAGAAAATTTTACTTTTGTTTTTTTATTTATTTAATCTTTGGAATAATTTCAAGGCAGAATCAGACAACAGTTTATCACAAATACTGTGGGCTAAGTACACCATAATAAATTTTCCTACAAAAAAAAAATGTATGAATGAATAAATTATCTAATTACAGAGAATGACGTTTTCTGATTTTGGATAAATATTTGAATGGATTAAAGATAAATTTGAATGGATTGAATGAAGTATTTAAATGGATTAAAGATAAATTATAAAAGAGTAAATACGCGTGTGTTCATGTTCATAAGTTTTCAGACAAACTATTTACTAAAATTAAAATTAAATGTGCCTGGCTGTTATTTTTATTTACCGATTTTGAACGAAACTATTACGTGCAACTGAAAAAAACCGATGCTGATTTTCCGCAAGCTGAAAAGTCTTCCTGTAAGCCATAATTTCGTCTATTATACAATACAGCGGCACAAAGAGACAAGTTCTCTGCAAGATCGCCAAAGGAGTGGTCGGCCACGCTTTGTGAGGACGCCTGCGAATATATAAATCATCAGAGAGCGACTTCGCCAAAATCCATGTCGCACTGGGAAGCAACTTGCTCTGCAGACTAATATTTCGCGCGTCTCAGTGAATACTGAAATATGATTACAAGTTAAGGTAAGGGGCCTAGAGCCGTAGAAAAGTTCACTTTTCAAACGATCGTCTTCGTAAGTTACATGATGAGGAGACATGATGGCAGGAAGATACACTACAGCGATGAGAAATTACTACCGAAGAAAAGTTTAACAGACAAAATAATAAAATGTACGCTAAAAGTAGCAAGGATGTCCCAGCTTCTGCACGGAATGTCTCGCGCACTCATCATTCGGCTAGTGTGATGGTATGGTGGGGAGTTTCGTATGAAGGTGTCATTCCGCTCCATTTCTGCCAACAAGATGTCAAGTTTAGAGCCAAGAATGATCAGAGTGACATTTTAGAGCTCTTAGTGAAACCCCTGTCTGATAAGTTATTTAACAATAAGGATTAGGTCTTTCAGTAAGACTCGGCGTCATCCCATAAGGCAAAAAGCAGCCAAGCTTGGTTGAGGGAGAATGTGCCGGCCTTCATCGCTGCGGACGAGTAGCCCTCATCCAGCCTCGACTTCAACACGCTGGATTATTCTTTATGAACTGAATTCGAGTTCAGGACTGAAAATACCACCCAAACTTGGAGTCACTGAAGCGAACCCTTGTTCGAGAAGCAAAACGAATTCCGCTAGAAGAGATTCGTACCACTATTCACTAGCCAAATTTTCTAAGGACCTGTATTAAAAACAAGGGCGGACATTTTGAATAAAATATATATTTTATTGTTGATTATTATCTATTTAATGGTTAGTAACAATTAAAAAAATAAGTTAATTAATAAAAAAGTTACGCAACTTTTATTTCTTTTCAAAACTTATGAACACACGAGGTAGAAGAAGGCTACATTACTGTTAGACCTGAGGCTATATGGAAGAGTTCTTATTCCACTTTTATCTCAACGGAAAACAAATCCTCATCTCAGAGTCTTCAGTGACGGCGACACATTGAAAGCTGCATACGAGCCATTTCATCACTGAGGATGGAAAATACTTCTCTCGTTCAAAGTATGAAGTGGTATAATTAACTCAATACTTTATATTATTATATTACATTTGATCAATTTAAAATGCTATATTGAAGAATATTCTTAATGAAAAATGTTTAAAAAACTTTATATTATATTGATATTTTTTATTTAAAACAGAATATACTTTAGTCGTGAAGAAAGCATTTGGAATATAATTCCTTTTGTTTTGGAAGACAGATTGTTCGCAACGTTGGGAAGTAAAGGAAAGTATTAACTCAATTTGTAATGCGGCAACTCTCTCTATTTCTTCTTATAAAATTGAAAATGAAGTAACATTCAAAGGTATAATCATAAATATTATTTGCATAAAACTTTGATCGAAATGAAAAATGGGTGCGAGAAAGTTATTTGACATATCAATATTTATTTTCTAACCAATAGTTTCTTCTGAGTCAATTTAAATTTTAACTATATTCTTTTTCAATCTATGATGACCTAATGAGTATAGGAAATCTTCCATTCTTCCCCTCTGAACGTTGCTCACAACAATCAGTTTCATTTGTTCATTTTCACCAAATAATCTGCCAACTTTGTAAGTTTTGTGAACCACGTTTCTTTTCTCAATTAATTAATTTCCATTCCAGTACCCATTTTTACTTTTGTCAGGCCATTGTCGCAATAAATTAGGTCACCATTCCACCTTCATTATTTACTTTGATTTCGCTTCTGCAATATCGGTCAGACGTATTCTCTTCCAGATTTCAGTGTTTCAAATCGGTGCATAACTCTTTATGCGATTTATGACTATTAAACTTGGTGAACGTCCAATTTTCAGTATTTTTCAGTCACTGAGAAGGTCACACTGTTCAAACATACGACGTGTGAGTTCATTGGAATATTTCAAGTCACAATAAATTCCGAAATCTTTTGTTGCTTTTGTAAACTATGTTATTCAATAAAAACAAAGGCAAGGTATTGATGGAGTGAATTTCTTAGAATTATATCATTTTATAACAAGTAATGTCTGTTATTTCTTTTTTGTTGTCTCCTTAGTTGTCCCAATATAATTAAAATAGATTGATTATTTTTCTTCAAAAGAAAAGAGGTCTGGTATTAAAAAAAATGAAAGAAATAGAGCCAAATATTTTGTTTCTTTTCTATTATTATATTTAAAGCCCTCTTTATTAAAACAAATGCGTATTCTCAAAGTTTTGTTGACCTGTTCATGTTACATTTTTGAAATATTTCAAATATAATGAAGATATGGTTCATACCATAATATGGTTTTATTATTTGTTCCCAGAATCTGTTATGTCTATTCTTTTAAACACAACTACAGAAGTAATGTTGTTTTTTATAAGTGATTGATGACTCTACATGATAATTTTTTTTTTTTGAAAATTTATATACCTATATACAAAATATCAAATAATTGCAATGAATTTTAATCAAAACTGTCAAAAAATTTCCATCTTAATTCTATATGAACATTAAAATTATTTTTGGAACGCTTAATATCGGTATCTATTAATTGATTTGGTACCTAATGACATACATACGTTTTATATAAATGACTCAACAGGGTAATACTTAAAGAAAAATCGAAAGATTATTCTTTACACTAAGACAAATATACCAAACAATAACGGTTAAGTATATTATTTCTATATACATTACCATAGGTAAAAGTGCCATTTACTATTTCGGAATCATAAATGAAAAACCCAAAAGCCAGACATTGTTTAAGATGGATAGTCCGTCAAGTGTCTCATCGAACTATACGTTTCTTTTTAATTCATGTATTTCTTTAATTTTTGTCACATCACATATTTTTATGACTATAAGTATGACTCATGCTGTTCATACTTATAAATACATCGGACTTCGCCCGTTTGGTCCTATATTATACATATAAATCTTCATCGTGAATTAACCGGTCAAATACATCAAAATTTTTATAAAAGTTTGGGTACGCAATCGACACATATGATATTACATTTTATACTAATATACAAAAAATAAGAATCTTTGCAATTACGAATTTTGAAACTACTCATAAATAAAAACTATGAATAAGCTGTAAGGGAGATTATACAAAATTTTTTCAAATTTGTAAAATTCTCCCAGTTAGTTTAAAACACAAATATATACTTGCCATAAATAACCATAGTAGTCACCCTTTGGTATCGCATAAATATACTAAAGCAATTGTAGTAGGTAAATGTGTAGTTCCCAGAGTTAACAATTTTTACTCTAAACAAAAGAGTCCCATATATAATAAATAGCTTACCTGACAATATTAAACTTGAAAGTAACCTCAAACTATTATCCAACTTACTAAAGAACTATTTAATGTATAGCCCGTACCACTTAATGCACTTAGCATATACGATATGTAAATGAATAAGTTTAACTTAACAATCAGATGCATATTCCTTCAGTAGCGATATATGTAACGCAAAATGAGACTCCTAGCCCACCCTCAATCAAACTGTTAATATAGTTTTGTTGGGCTTAAGATTATGTGATTTTTGTAATGGAAAGACTTAAATAAATAATAAAAAGCTGTAAACCGCATTAAAATTCATTATGGAGTTTAAAATATCTCACAATCGCGTAGAGACAAGCGGGAAGTCACTTTTTAATACTATGTATAGATAATGATAGAAAAGGAGAAAATATAGACTTTAAAATATTATTCCCTGATATTTCCAATTGCAATGTAATTATGAACGCATTTTAATCTTCAATCCTATTTAATTACATTTAGGTTTTGGGTTTTGGTTTGGACTCATCGTATAAAAAACTTACAAAAGGAAGATTCTGTGAGGAGTATTTTTTTGTTTATAACCCAGTCAAATTATTTTATCTAGGAATGAGAATACAATTTAATTTTGGCTTTGCGTTGTTTTAAGTCCCGTGTCTGCGTTATAAGTTATTCATCGTTACAAACATACTTATTACACAATTATCTACTACTGATACGTTCCTTCGCCTATTCTTTTTATCATTGACGTCCTGAATGCTGACAGGTAAAGTTTCACGAAAGTGCTTCTAAGCTTATTTGATTAAAAGATATTTTGATATGTACTTGAGAAACTCTTTGTCTTGTGTTATAGCTTTCATTGTTAAATACATTAAACTTTAGGTAAACACCCGCGGCTTTAACATCTCAGCCCTTTCTCGTTTACATATGCAGGCTTTGTCTTTTATACAAATACATGCATGAAGCCATTATTATTTAACTGTTTAGGGTGCGTCTTTATTAAATCTGTTACGTGAGACGAAATATACCTTTAAATGTGCGTAAGAAAGAAACAGCCAAGAGACTTCTTATAATTTTTTTTTGGTAGTATAGGTAAAAAAACATTTTTATTCTGTTATTAAAATTTTAAGGCTGTTGACCAATTTTATATCCTCAATCAAATTTTAAATGTTATTACGTAAAAATAGAGAAAAGAAGTTTGTCTGGGAGTTCGTCATTGTCAAAGATATAATCCTAATAAAGTTTCATGATTCAACCATTTTGCATGTTTTTAAATAAATATTTATTTTGACGTTTTAGGAATTGCTAGTCAAAATTAATATATAATTGTATATATATTCGAGAACATTCGAGATTTTCACTCTAAACCTTCTCATTTTACAAGTTTCTTTATTCTAAACTACCACGAAAGCCGTCTCATGGCTTTTTTAGGCTATAACGGGATATACGGAATATAGCCGCCCAATTATTCGGCTGATTATACCACTTGGCTGCGCCATTTATAATGTGGACAAAATTTAAATTAAATTGATTTAATAATGATATACGGACAAACACGGTTGTAGGATTGTATAAGGAATGATACTTCTTCTTTTGAGGTGCGAAACCGTACAAAGCATTGTTTTTTTTTTGTTTATTAGGAGATAAATCATATATTGAATAATACTTTTGCACACTGATTTATTGAAATCACAGCCTTGGAATTCATCACCAGCTTATTAATGTCCCCAATGCTGGGACTCAAACCTTCCGTTTGGTTGGAGTCGAATCAAATGGAATAAGCATTAGTATTATGTTGGAGGAATTATTTTCTGCTTCTTTTTCTAAATTATGTGAAACTACCTATAAAAAATATTCTAATAAAAAAATATAAAACAGAGAAAGTTCTTAAAGCGAAAAAAGAGAAAAAATCGCGATGCCAGCTAATGAGTTGGGCAAAGATGAACGATACCGTATTACTAAATAGTTGGGAAAACAACTTTACTTAATCCATTATGATTATTGTAGAATACTTGGCTATATAATAAACTTAAAAATAAACAAATGTCACTATAATTTTGTAATTACGAGAAGATTTTTTTTACGCTGAAATTTGAATATATGTAACTAATATGTATTTTTCGTCGCATATATAATAAAGTAATAAATATAAGACAACATCTCATATATTTGGTCCAAAATTGTGTAGCTAAGCACATGTACACTCGGCTGTACGTGAGGTTACCATAATATGTTAAATTTCTCCAGTTGATTTTAAACTCTACCATTGAAATATTAAGGTTTAAAATTAAGTATGAAATTTTACGAACGAAGACACCTAAACACCCAGACCGTGGAAATAAAGAAAAGATAATCGTCTATGTTGACTCGACCTAAAAAGGAAGTGGTCATTACACACCTTTTTAAATTACTTCACATAAATTTGATATTTTACTTTTTATTAATTATTAAAATTAAATTTGTGCTATTAAAAACTTTATGATAATTAAAACTTTTCACAACGATAATATAAACAATAAATTAATAAGCTAATATAACAAAATAAAAACGGAATAAGTTAGTAGGTATTATTTAAACCTATTTGAAAACAATCTTAACAATTACTATTAGCTTTGCTGAAAGCTTTCTAGATTCCGAGAAGTCCCTGAAATTTCGTAATCATTAGATGGTGTTCCGCTTTTACAATAATTAGAATAGAATATTTATATAAATAAGGTACATAAGTAATAGAATTAAAATAAGAAAGTTGTCTATTTATTTTATCATTTTAAAAAGTTTCTAGACAACATATTTTGTATTTAACGTAAGTGCATACCTTTTATAATATTACTTTAGCCTTTACGTCTTAGAAACACAAGTATTTATTAGAAAAAGTGAATTACCTGAACAATCAGGATTCGTCTGTCCAATTCTAGACCTTTCCTCATTAGTCTGCTGAAATTGATCTATCAGCCTGACATATTATTCAAGGTCTTATTTCGACTGATAAATCTCAGTTAAGCGGTAGAGCCGCAGATGAGTTTGTTGCATGTGCATCTGGACTGAGTGATTCTTTTGCAATTTTCAACAAAACCAAAACGTACATTTAGTCAAATTTTGTCAAAACTCATAACCGAAATCAAAAAATTTGTCCAATATGTGGATCCCTCAATTCCGAAAATTTAAAAAGCTTTGATTGGACATAACTTTTTAACTATAAACATTTGTGGTGTGAAATTAATTTGTACAAATATATTTAAAAGGTTCTTTAAAGTAAAAAAAGTTATCATGTATATTGTAAGCATATTACCGTATTTCTACTACTAATCACTCAATCTCAATGCGTCAGGATTTAGTGATCCATTGAAACTATTGTAGAATCCTGGATTTACATTGAAATATCTTGATTTTTTGCAAAATAATGTGACAAATTCTGTACATTTTTTTTATATAAAAATTTTATTCCACCACCAGCCCTATTACGTCCCCACTGCAGGGGCTCAGGCCTTCCTTATGGATGGTTAAGGAGGATGGGCCATGACCCTCCACGCTGGCCCAATGCGGATTGGAGGGTATTGACGACTGCAAATGCAGCCGGGACCAACGGCTTAACGTGCCTTCCGAAGCACGGAGTAGCTCGAGATAATAATTTTTTGGTCACCCATCCCGTGACCGACCCTTGCGAAAGTTGCTTAACGACTACGATCGCGGGCCGCGGCGCTTATCCACTACGCCACCGAGCTACTCTACCGAGCTAAAAATTTTATTCACAGTGTTAGTATTTCCTGAGATTCGGCTTGTAGCCATTTTCTCTAATGTCTGAATTGAGTGATCCACATATTGCGCAATATCTTCGATCGCTTAAGAGTGACAAATTTTTTGATTTCGGTTATGAGTTTTGAGAAATTTTGACTAAATGTACGTTTTGGTTTTGTTGAAAATTGCAAAAGGATCACTCAGTCCAGATGCACATGTTTGTTGCTGCTTATATTTAGTTACAGCTGTCTGAAAATTGCGTCAGAGTAAAAATAAAATCGAATTAACTTGTGATAATCACGACAATGGTAGAACCATCGTATATGTGCCCACGCAATCTAAGGTGCGACCTTATTCGAAATTCAATTAACCCATGATAACCGATCAAAAAAGAAAACGAGGCACAGAGAACTCATGTCTTTGTTGAACTTTCAAAGACAGCTTATAATGACATTTAACCTTATAGTTAAAATAAGGAACTTAAATTTTCTGAGCAAATTTATTTTTATGTAGATCTAGACATTTGTTTATTTATTTTATTCATGTTGAATAAGTTAATTTATACCACTGTGATATAGTCGCATAATCAGAGGCTAAAAGGGTGGAATGGTCTTTATTAAATTAGGGTTGCAATCACGAGGCGATTCATCAAGTTATTACAATATTTTCCTGGAATTTATACTAACACAATTGACTTTAGGTTGAATGATTTTCTATTCATAATCGAAAATATAACTATATTTATAACTGTCAAGTTTATTTAATAAAAGTAATACACCAATCCTACCAATTTATTAACACTATTTGTCTTTAACAAGCGAATCGGAAAATATTGGTGTCCTTTTCCTTATACTATACATGCAAGATGTTGAATACCATGATACAAATATCGGAAATCTAAATTATGAGGAAAAGGGATATAAGAAGAGAGGGTCACACTTAAAGGGTTGTGATCTGATGGGTATACTAAAGTAGTCGAATTTGAGTGGTAGTATTTTATGATAAATAAACACATTCAGGAAAAATACTTTGGTTTTGTCCTATTAGTTTTAATAGCTTTGTTATTGGATTTTAGACCCAATAATGAGCCTACTCAAATGACAAAGAACAGAAAAAAACAGACTGTGTAATATAAGATTTATGTGGTAGTTAAGTGGCTAGTACATTAAGTTTCGAGTTGCCATATCTGCGGTCAAAAATATTGGTAAAGAACGAACTTTCAGATTTTAGGTCTTATTCGCATGATAAGAGTACATATTTTGTTTATCCATACTTATAATTATAAATAATGGGAGTGTTTGTTTGTGTTTGTCCTTGTTTGTCCTTTTTTCTTTAAGGGTTAATAAAGACAAATGGAAAATTTTGGCCTTCCTTTGGGGATACCAATGTGTTTACAAGTAAACACTGAAAGCGATCATTTGGGACTATCTAACAATAAAATGTTTACTGGGTACTAAAATAGAAATCAATGTCAATACAGATACAATGGAATCCTACGATTCTGAAGCAGTCAACAAGTAATTGTTCTGAACGTTCGAGTATCGATACACAAAATTAACTTTAATATTTATAAATAATCTATTACACTAGATAATTGGTAGTTGTCGATACACTAAAAAAGAAAGATGTGGGTCGATTCCCTCTATCTAACAGATTCTCGATGCTTCGAAACTTATATGGTATAATCTTTTTTAAAGAATAATTATAAACCACTAAAATTATGAAGCATAATTATCGGTTGGCTGAATATTTATTAACACACGTATATTTACGATGGGAGGTTTCCTTTTGTCATACATTTAGTTAAAACAGAATTTCGCATAATTTCGTTTAGCATAACTACGTAAGAACTAATCTATGTCAGAACTGTGACTGAATCAAAACCATATTTCTTACATAATTAGCAGTGGTCGGAATTAGGTAGAGTTATGCATGTACTTACACTGATTTCATACAGCGAAAGAATTAAGTGGATATGCCTCCAATCCCGAGATTAATTTTAAAGAGCAGAAAAAATCCCGTGATTTTTTAAATAAAAAGTTATTTACTTTTACACAATTTAAACTACTGCACGCACGACGTTGCCAAACTTACATCAATGAAAGAAAGAAATAAAGAAATCCCGGGAAGGTCCACATTAATATCAACATTTCGATGCAAGTACATAAATAACTCTACCTAATTCCGACCTCTGATAATTAGATATGCATGGCAAAAGACTGTTCTGCCTGTGAATATTTGCGAATTGATATTCTACTTTTTAATTACTATGCATGTAATTTTTTAAGTACTTATGCTATATGAGTGTATGTCAAATGACTTTTAGCAAAGTTAAGTTTATGCCATTTGGTGCTCAACGTAATAAATTTTTCTTTTAATAACACACTTTTTGTCATAATAGACATAAAGAGTAATATGCACTATATGGTTAGATATACTTACTAAAAAGTTGATATGGTATATTTCGTATAATATTTTAATACTACTATATAAGAGATTTGTCATTTATATAGTAAGTAATTAATTGCTTATATAACGGAGTCATATATTTTGATCTAATACTTGTTTACCTTTTGACATAAAAAATATTCCGAATACTGTTTTGTAAGTAAGAGAAACGATGTTTTCGTTGGGAGGAAATATAGATAAAAGAGTAAGCACGATCTTCTGAATTAACGATCTCGTACCACTTACTAAGTTTAGTTACAATATTGCTGTTTTATTTGATAATATTTCCTATGGGTATAATGATAAAATTGAAACTAGAATTGATAGTCTAAGAAGTAATATACTAATATAAAGTAACTGGCATTAGTATTACTGTTGGTGGCGCAAAAATAACGCGCATGCCCTTAAAAATTCTAAACTCGACTAGAAAATCAGTAACGTAAACAATTAGTAACATGAACTTAGAACTAACTTGGTGCTACTGCCTTTCATAACTCCATCCATTCCTATTTATCGCATTCTTATTAGCCAAAAAATCCTAAATAGGTGCACGGAAGGAAAGAATATAAGACAATTCAAAAGTTCGAAAATTGTAAACGAGCTTATTTTAAGAAAAATATTTCGACTTGACTTTAGAAGTACTATTATCACATTCATATTAGCTTAAAAAAAATAGCGCGGATGATCGCATAGTAGGAAAAAATATTAGATAGTTTAAAAGCGCTTGCAACGAGCTTATACGAATACAAATATTTCTCCTTGACTTTAGAGGTATTACTACTATATTATATAAAAATAAAAAATATATTCTATTTTAAGAGAAAAGACGAAAGTATATTTCGGAGTATCCTATTACGACCCCTATAAATTCTTTCGAGGCTATAGAGCAATATAAAATATCGAGTTTCATTGAGAGAGGGACTCTCGCTTACAACTTTGCTTCTATAACAAATGAAAATTGGTGCGTGCATCCTTTCCCGATGACTGGGAAGTTTTAAGCGATCCTAGCTCTTCATATTCTAGTTGACGACAATATCTGTCCTTTGCAGATTGTTGGATGACTTGACCAGAATTGTTCTCTTGCGTCAGTCGAGTGCTTTACGCGACGCCAGTAGGACGTTGCCGGATAAGGAATTTCCCGCGCTATCGCAACTAAAGTTTCATTGCATAAAAAAGTTTTGAAATAGTTAAGTGTAGATTAAACATAATTATAATAAATTTACGGTGTTCTCTAGATAAAAGAAAAGTTACAAAGGTGAAAATTTATGATATCAAAGTTACAATTAGGCTAAACGAATGGAAATATAATGTAGATACACATACAGTAATTGAAAAATCAATTTAAGTTCTTAGAAAAAAAAGTTAGTTTTATAAATCTTATATTTCCATTTCAACAACAAACTTTGTGTACTGTTATGCTTAAATTGCAGGTAATGAGTGATATGATATTGTAGGTCACTTTTAAGGTTCCATTACAATAAAGCAAAACGGACCCTTTTTGAGCAACTCACGTCTGTTTGTTCGTCTGTTAGAGCCGATTTTGTCAGTAACTACTGGACCGATGAATTGAAATTCGGTATACAGCCGATGCAATGCAATTTACACACAGTAAGTACCTAGCGGGAATGAGTTTTTCAATATCTTAATGAAATGGTTATCACACTAAAGCCGATTTATCCGCATACTTAATGATTTAGGTATCGACTTGGGTGTTATCATTAAAAGAGTGATATATTCTTTTACATATATAATTATCAGAAAAATAATTTAAGGATTATTGCTTTTTTCTTCATGTAATTTGGTCATGTAATTGGTTGTATAGATAATTAATAATATATATAGTTTTTGTAGTGAATTAAAAAGTTTAAATTAATAGTAAAGTACCAAGTGGACCGATTTTAAAATAAAAAACTAGCGTAATCATAAGCCAACTACAAACTTTTATTTAAAAAAGTTTGGGACAATCTTGCAAGCTAAATTTACAGTTTTTAATTTTCGATTGAGCTGAAATTTCGCATGTATCTTGGATGAAAATGGAACCAGATAGTAGCCGTGGGGTCTTTTTGGGTATATACCATAGTGATAAGGGTCGTTTGATTTGTGTGGACAATCGGTGGCCTGGTAGATATGCGCCGCAACCCGCCAAAGTTATCGTTGAACAATTTTCGCAAGGTTATGATTAAATTTATATTCTTAAAAGTAGATACATTATAAATCACAAAGAAAATCAATAAATCTTAAGAGTATTCATAGAAAGTTTTTTTTTTATAATAGATAGACTTAAAAAGTACTGAGCAAATTGTAAAAATTCATTCATCAATCATCAATATAAAGCTACATTATCAATTCCAGGTAGGCGCATAGACTAAGCTTTAATAGTAAACATAATGTGGACTAAAATCGAAAAGCTAGCATCCTACGACATCTCTTATTGCTACAGAATCCAGAAAACAATTAAGTGAAATTTCTAAGAAGGCTTGAAATTGTTTGATAAACTCTTAATGGACGATACCTCACCTACTACGCTGCAAAGGCTTTGATTGATTGATTGATTAACACTTTATTGCACTAAAAACAAACACATAAAACAGAAAGAAATAAACATATATGCAAAAGGCGGCCTTATTGCTAGGGTAGCAATTTCTACCAGGCAACCTTTGGCTAACAGAAACGATACCAACCAAGTACAAATATAACGGGTTAGTGCTTTTAATTAATAAATATTCTTAACGAGAAAAGGAGAGAGAAAAAAGAAGAAAGAAAAAGAACAGATTAAAGGATCCTAAGAAGAATCTTTTTTTTTTCTTATTGTACTTATAGTATCAACGAAACAGTATTTTGATCTTTGCTAGGTTTTGCAGGTTTAATGTGAACAATTATTTATTTTATATATTTTTTTAATGTAGTAAAAGGGAGATTTATATCTTTTATCTTAAGAAATTTAAAAAATGAGAAACATCTCTCTCAGGTCACCATATCATCCAAATGGATTATATATATTGGATATTAAATCATTTTTGACCTTTTATTTAATATTCATTTTTTAATGGTGATCTTAAAATTTTCTTTATATTATTATCAAAAATTAATTGTTCTGTTAGAGTGCGTATCAAGTTTTCGTTTCAAGGTAACACCATTAATATTATCTATGTAAAATACAAAACATGTCACCCGAATAAAATGTCGCCAGTAATATAATACATGACACAATATTCACATTAATTATTCATTTCTAAACAACCACGTACATACGACAGCACGACAGGTCCCTACAAAAAGTCTCCATCGATTTTAAGGCTTGCCGTGTCGATGTCAACGAGTTAAAATTTATATGCAAATTGTAGTATATTGTTGAGTCGATGAGATTCTGTAGCACTATGAATAACAGATAATGACAGGGCTTGCACCCTTAAAATTTGGTAGTCTTTCCATATTTGGTGGTAATCTTGCTCTAATTTATGTATTTTTCAATGCAGTAGAGTGGGACATAGCATGATGTAGTTCCTGATGTATTGAGAATTGGTTAGAGTACGGCTCCTAGCTGATATAATATCGAATATCATTGATATTAGACGATTGATGATAATAGATTATAGTCCTAGAAATTGATAAATTACTTCAATATTCATCATTTGATTATATTTTCGTACACTTCTCACTAAAAATACAATTCAGAATAGTTTAATAGGTTCTAGATTTTTAAAATGAATTCATTCAACACAGATTAAAAAAAAACTACCATATTAAATTAAGTTGGAAAAGTCTCGTTCACTGAAAAGGTAGTAACGTTTACCTAATAAATAACCCATAATCCGGGCGCATAAACCAAATGACTAACATTTAATTTATTTGATAACTAAAAAATGTTTACTATATTTTGTAACTAAAATTGATTCACGTCATACTAACTTTCTATTCAATGATTAGTGATTTTACAAGAATCATAATGGTTTTCGTAATAACATTACGTTTTATTTCGTACAATCCACTATTATCTGTCTCATTGATTACTCGTAACAAGATTCTCGTTTTCTCTTATCTTTCTATGCGTACTTAAGGAGAGTATTAAGCACAGGGCCGGAATAAGCATCTCGTCGTGCCCAGGTCAGAGATGCGCGTAATTCGAATAAATTGTTATCTAAATAATTATTCGAATAACATTCTATTGGCAATATGGTTTACGAATCCGTTATTTCAAATTCTTTTTAAAACTTACTGATAAAAGAATATTTGAAACTTTATTAAAGATGAAATAACTGAGTAAGTATCTGAATATTACTTTTTTTAGCAAAAACTGATAAAATACAAAAGTTGTAAAGTAAATATAAACATTTAAATATTGTATCTAATTATATATTTTTTTTCTACAGTTATTTATGTTGGGATTTTATTTTTATTTGATCTTGACTTAACCCTACCAGTGTCTTGGTTATACTAAGCGAAATTATAAGCCTTAAAATTTTGCCAGAGGTAATAATTTCAAAAGTAATTCGCGTATCTTGATAGTGTGGCATTATTATTCGGACATTTAAACATTTCGTTAAAAAACATTATGCCAAGTATGTTACGCCAAATAAGTTTTGGACCATCAAGATTCAAGCATCGAGCGAGATATGTAACCGGAAAAAAAGTAGAATAACGAAAAGAAAAGCAATGTGTAATGTATAGAGAACTTTATGATCTTTTCGATCGAGAAAAAAAAAATTTTATGGTAACAAAAGTTTAAGTAATATCAATTAAGTAGTTTTCACATTTTCAATCATAGTTTATGTAATGAGCGAAACTTGTTGATCAACGAATGATTTCTGCTTCACCAGAAGTTTTAATTCGCCGCAAATGAACTTCTTTTGAGCTACCTACAAAAAACGATGCTCTTCTATTTGGTAAATAGACGTGTGCATATTGTCTTCGCACGAATATTTAAGAACACACCAATTTTTATATTTAAAATGGGCTATTTTTTTATCTTAATCCAGCCTGTGGATTTGAATGAGTTCTAGGGTGGCATAAGCTTTATCTTTACTTATGTCGGTCTTTATTGTTTCTGTATTATTTATTATTATTGTTACAGATGTTGTTTTAAATTCCATTGTAAGTGTACGCACCAAATAAACGTATATAATTGTACTTATTATTAAAAAAGACATTTGACACTTTAGTCTTAAGTGAACACGGATCCTGTAAAGGGTCTGAAACGTCATGAACTCAAATATAAATGCGTTACACCCGTTTAAAATAGTTTGTTTTTTAATCAATAGTGCATGTGAAAATTTGAGAAATCTGTAAACGAATAAAATATCATTTACCTATACATGTATTCCAAGCCGTAAAGACTAAAGCCTCCAAATAATATGTAAATCCTTAACATAAACTAGATACCCATCTCTTCCCCTGTTCGCACGGTTTAATTAAAGGAAAATAAATACGGGGGCCAATGCTTTGAATTCTAATCGAGCTATTTTATCCGATTCCATTTCGGATGGTTGAATCGGGCTGTTAATCTATTCAATAAGTGTTTTGTAAGGTATAAAGTAAATTATGACACATGAGAAATAAAAATTTGGCTAATAAGTAGCGGTGAATAACTCGTGTAATATTTAAACAAGACTATAAAGTTACAGTTGTGCCTAGCACACATTAATTATTTTCCACCCTAGGACATGATTCCAGTAAAATAGATGTTACCACTGGCGCCATCTAGTTTAAGGAAGGAAAGGCGTTCTCCCCGCCTAACTGTTGTCGTCGTGAATTCGCATACATATATAAGATGGATAACCGTTCGAGGAGCTCACTCTCTCTCTTTTTTTTTTCACAATTATAATTTTGAAATTATATACGTCTCTAAAAACTTGTAATACGTGTAACCTAAAAAATATACGTTATTTTTGCAAAGTAGAAAGAAATAAAATTTCTTCATTTTGTCTACCACCCTGTTTTGTCAATGGCCTGGCACTGGCATCCTCATAGCATCTGCCTCGACAATAGATATTTAGAAATCTAAATAGGTTCTAATTATAAACTACCTTATAGGTATAATCACTTATGAATTCATTTACAGATTATTTCTAATCCGCAAAAGTTTACGTTTATAATAAATAAATAATAATTTTTAATTTCTGTATTCGTAAAAAAAAACAAATCAGTGTTGAAAAATTTTTACATTTTCAAGAATTTTCAATGGAAATATTTAAGAATTAAGGAACGCATTTACCAAAACTGTCGCCTTCATTTCATGTTATGATACATTAGCGGCTCGCCCCGACTTCTCAAGGGTATATAACAACTTTTTCTATTTTTTAGTCTACGAGTATGTTCATCAAGGATTATATAGGATTTTAATGGTAAATTAACTTTAAAAAACTGTATTCAATGTAGAGACAATTTTTTTTTATAGAAAATAATAATAGTAGCGTTATGCTGTTTTGTATTTCGTATGAGACCATATATCTAAATGGAATTGTCAGATATGTTTTACTATAGACGCAACATGTGTACATTACTGAGCTATGTAAATCAAATCATTTCAATCACAAGGTACAAGCGTGAATTCGAACTACAGCTCTGGATGATTGCCAATAACTTACGTGTTAGTGTAGAAGATGTCACGTAGCATCTTAAGAACATATTGAATATATCGAATTAAAATGTGTTCAATTTATCTCAGAATTATTTATAGCTCATCCTCTTGTTGAATACAGAGAAAAAACTAATTAACCGTAGTCCTAGTTATGAGAAATGAACAATAAAAATATAATTTTTATTGGATTATAGATTTTATTATACGTATAAAGAAGATGCATATTGAAATAAAATAGAAATTATTATGACTAATAAATGATAATAAATTCGTTAGCTACGAAGTTACGAAGATATTTTTCATTTCAAAAATAAAAATGTTATAAGAATAATTAAAAAGATATATAAAGAGCCTTATAACTATTTCACGTTTCATTTTATTTAAAACTGTTTTTCTGCTACTTTACCAGCGTAAATTGTAGCTTTATTCGCGAATGATGTCGCAGAACAGAAAAAAGAGTATGTATTAGTAGTTTAGCAAAAATATTAAAGAAACAGTCAAAGCTTTCCCTTTATAGTATGTATATACATAATAGAATTTGACAAAGAGAAGTAACAACGATGATATTTTGTTTCAATCTTTTTGTAAGCATATTACGGATTTTACTCATTTGTTCAGGATTATATGTCAAAAGAAGAGATTAGATTTCTTCTTAATCGCCTTAGAGATATCTTTCATCTTTTGATATGCGTGTATACTAAAATGGTTATTAAGTATCGGTACTTAGTTAATATATGTAAAATAAGATTTTTAGCTTCGCGACTTTGTCCGCTTAAATTATAGCTCGTATTGCGTATAATGTATCTTCCAAAAGAATTTTTGAAATCGGTCCAGTATTTTCGCAACCTATACATATGTATGGAAGATTTAAATACATAAATATCAGACATCATTGCTCAGATTGCATAATTTCTAAAGCATCTATAACAGCCGAGACATAAATAGGTAGCCCGACGGAAAAAGCGAACTTGTGACCTTAGAGATAACGACACTTTGAAACCGGTAAGTCACACGGCTCGTATGAATAATTCTTTCTTCTATAAGGGTGCTGTAATCATGTTTTTTTTTTTTTTTATTGAATTGGTTAAAGGCATTTAGGCTTAACTCGCTAAAAGAATTTATTTTGTCTTTCATATAAAGCCAGCCGCATTTACATAAAATAGTATAAGATACTTAGCGTAATATAAAATTATACGGGAGGCTAGAGCCTAAGAGATAGGTTTTAATTCATGAAACATGCATTACGAGACTTTTATTCTTTATAGTCCGTTTAAGGTGATGAAACCTTAGGAGAAATATAAAAATTGTTTTTATATTATCTAGAAAAACGAAACTATCTAGAAAAATCAAAGCAAGAATATATTTGATCAATTTTCCATTCATATACCGATAAATATTCTAAATTAATAATGCTTAAGAAATCCACTTTGTGTCTGGCACTTTGAAATGGGGCTCGAACCCATTACCGGGCGACTGCTGTGCAATCCGGGCCATTGCGAAAGATCATGGGTTTGAGTTTGAGAAGTGGATTTTTTATGCATTTTTCTTTAAGACTATAACTCAAAGCAATTTCTATAAGTCTGTTTTTCGCCTTGTGGCTTTAAAGGGTAGTAAACTGGGAGTAATACTTTTTAAAACGAGTGATTTATCTCCTCATCTTGGAATTTGAGCAATGCATGGGATGTTGTCTAATATTTATTAATGAATTTAATATAGCCTTTCCAGAAAAACTATGCACTGACGGGTTAGTGCAGTGCATGTAATCGTGTTTGCATGCACTGCACGATTGCATTAACCTTTTTTCTTATTCTTCCAGTGCTCTTTTACAAAAGCAGGTTGGCTGTCAGCTTCGCAAATTCGTCCATCTTCCCATTCTAAACAACTTTTCGACCTTTGCTCATTCTTTGCAGTTTTTCAGCCACGATTTTTAACGTCTTCCAGTAATTAATTCTCTTGCATACTGTTTTGACCATTAATGTAATTGAAGCATATGATATCTGTCATGCTGTAATAGTGTCCCAGATGTTGAACCTTCCGTTTTATGACAGTTTGCTTTAATTTTTGCGAGACCTTTCAGCATCATACAAAGCATTTCACAAGCTTCGAGACCTCTTCTTCGAGTCATGTAACTTCTGTAGTTGTCTTGGAACATTGGTTTGTACCTGCCTACATATTATAAAATATAATATAAGTAATAAATAGGATGATTATAATTTTTGGAATTATTAATTGGATGGATATATTTATAAAATTGCATTATTAGATAGGTAATAGGAAAGCTAAATTATTGACATGGTTATCCTGTTTTAATACTCGTAACTGTTTCTCTGATACTTAATAATGTCATACCCAATTTCAATAGTTTTTTCTATATTCTCCTGTACATTAAGAACTAATTTTAGTTTTCGCTTTTAGAGATGTATTGGCCCATTAATTTCAGATATTAGCAAAGAAGGAGAATAATGCTCTATTTTCGTAAATATTTTAACACTATTTAATTTGAAATTATAAAGAAGAATCTATTTGACATTTTCAAAATAATTCCTTACATTTGACATGCACACGATATAGTTCGAGAATCATTTTTTGCTTGCCAATTTACAATGTATAGAAAATTTCAACTTAATTACTGCAAAAGTTATGGAGTAAATACATAAAACAAAGAGACAGATCGACAGACAGGCAACCAATTGAATCTTTAAGGGTACCGTTTTTAAGATGCGACACCCTAAGATATCGACGACTAGCTGCGTGTTAACTGTTGGAGTAAAGACTCTTTTGTTTTATTTTAAATTGTTTTATGCTCTTTTTATACATGTCATTATGTCAGTTGTATAATAACTCTATTATTTTTTTGTCTTGTCAATAACCATTTAAAAAATCATAAATAAATAATCTTTTACTTCTTAACGTTACTTCTTTTTTTGTAGGCAGTACTTTTACAGAAACGTCGTTTTGTTCAGGTGTTATTTTAATTTGTAGAAGTAGTAATAATCGTCATTATGTAGTCCTTTATTTTATATAAAACGAGTTTTCGCAAGCGGCTTCGCCCGCGTGGACCCTAGGGAAATGTTAAGTGGGATAAACAGTATCCTATCATCTAAGTCAGCTAATACCCTATCTGTGTACCAAATTTCATGAAAATCCATTCAGTAGTTCAGTAGTTTTGTGGCGTGATTGACAAACATCCAACCCAATATATGGGGTATCATTAAAATTAATAGTCAATCGGTCAGCTGCACAAACGTCCACTGAGGTTTAATTATGCCTTTAAGCTATAATTAATGTCAAATTTGTACGGGTAATGTCACTTTAAGCAAATGATAATTTTAATGGACGTTATAATCTTCATCACAAAAGCAATTCATTTCATTAACTCCCTGAACTAGTCATTTAAAACAATTACTTCCCCGTAATCTGCAGTCTCAGATTGTTAAAAGTTATGAAGCATTAAATAAAAGGAAGTTATTCAGAACTGCACTTAAAACAATCTTGATACCCGTATTTTTATTTTGTTATGAAAGATTGATTTTATTAACCATTGGCTTCTGAAACATTCTTTGGCGAAAATGTTTCAATATTCTAGGCGTATCCTCTAAAAACGGTGGGTCAATTGTCTGATTACAAAATCCTTATCTCTTTTAGAGAACATAATTAAAACTTAAATTAATATTTGCGACTAATGTTCACTTTAGACAATTCCAAGTAACGAAGTCGATCCATTCAATATATTCAAAATATTCGCAATCGCAATTGCTATCATATGTCAAAGTTGTAGCGTGAAGTTAGCGAATATCTTTTAAATGTCAAATCGAAAGGAATTGCGATAGATTTTAAATTCGACAGTCAAATTCCTGTTTTAAACTCATGTAGTTTATTTTTAACCCTACTTAAACATGTTTCAAAAATAAAAATGAAAATTGAATGTTATGAAGGAAAAGTGCGAGATATTTCATAGAATCAAATGATTATGTAGAGTTGTATATATTTTAGATTTGAACCTTTGTAATGTTCTTTATTTTTTACATTTTGGATTAAGCTTTGGTATTGTTTAATCATAATTTTTAAATAACAATAGTACCAGCTAAGAGTAAGTAGAACAATAGAATACTTTTTGTGTTACTGATTTACTTGAGTGTATAAAATTTCAATTCAATCTGTCTTGTAGTTTCGGAGAAAATAAGTAGTAACAGACGAACACACAGACAGAAAACCGAGTGATCCTATAAGGGTATCGTTTTTCCATTTTAGCACGGGGCACTAAAAATAGATAGTGTTTTTAATTGTAGGACTTTACAATTGTATTTTGGTAAAAAATTTTTGTTTTGTAAAAGTTATTAAGTAAAGTAGCAATCTTATCATAAAACACGTTATATTTATTATTTGGTAAGTCACGCTCTGTCGTGGCTCTTCCTCTGGGAAATTTGGTAAAAAGTACAGGTTAACACATGCAGTGCTAATATACTTGGATTCTTCTGGTGACTTTTTTTTTAAATTAACTTTTGCTTGAAACTTCGAAAATAGGTATTTATAGTCACTTTCGATAAAAATCTTCCATTCAAACTTTGATTCCCTATTATATAAGAGATGGAAGTTTGAATGAAAGATTGTTCAATTCCTTTTTTCGGGATAAAAAGGTAACATGTGTATTTTTGCAAGATTAACACTGTCTCTTGTACTATTTGGTATTTGGTTCAATATTTTAGTCATGAAATCGTAACAGACAGACTGACAAAGTTACTTTTGTATTCATAATTTTAGTCGGGATTGGTTGTTTTGATTTTTAATAAAGATATTTTGTTTATATTTACACTAGATAGAAGAACGCTTTGAATAATTAATTTCAATATTCATGGAATCGATGAGTATTGGAATAGTTTATTGACTCTTATTTAAACTAGGAGAGTATAAATAACTTTTTGTGTAGTATTCCGGAATATTCTGAAATAAGCCCCGTTTTATTTTCTTTTGTGACACAGACAATAATGGATTGATCCAAATATGTGCGATTAGATAACAGAGAGGTTTATTACATGTTTGTTTCCGAAGTAACGCTCGCAGACTGCATTCGTAATAATTATAATAAAGAGAGTTGATCTGAAAGTGATAAATAATGTTGGTTTAAAAATTAACACTGGCATGCACCATTGTTTATAATTCGTAGAAAGAACACTTGTCGAAAAAAATGTCAAAAACTGGCCAATTGAAAGTTTGACTCGTGCACGAAAGGTTCCGTTCCATTTATCTAAGAGAAATGAAAAATAGGTCTCGTTTTACGGGCCTGTTTTACCCTTTGGATACAGAACCTTAAAAAATGATATACCAACACAAAAGTGGATGAATGTAGAAGCCGACACCTCTCCCGATGAAATCGATAGCGTTTTGTAGGTGATGTCAGATGATGATGTAATTAACCTTAAAGAGGTGAAAGGCGTGTAGGATAGGTTTAACTCAAGTCACCAAAAATTTATATTTAAGTACTCTTTTTGGTACCTACTATTTCATTCCAATTTTTTAATATAAACTTATAAGCATAACAGTACAAATATTTTATATAGGTACGAATGTGTACTATAAACATAAATAATCTTAATTTCAGGTGTAATGCTTCATAACCTGTGAAAGTGTTAAGTGTATTAATTGTAAACAGATTATAACAATATAAAATGATTATCATCGAAAACAAGTGAAAGTTGTGCCATGGACTCCGAGTTAGATATCCAGAACTTTCTCAACTGTACCCAGAATATACTGGACAACGAGAAATGGGCGCACCTTAATATCACGGAGCTTCTCGACCTCCTACCCAGCCAGATCAAGGAGGACATTGACTTGAAGTAAGTATATTGATATTATACTATTGTCCGCTCTCAAGCCGTGATTGGCTCTGTCGGTTGTGATGATTTAATCATGTAATAATAGCGCCAATTTCTATAGCTCCCGTGCAAAGGCCCCGTCAGCTAACAATTGTATTTATAGTCGAGCAGAAGTAATTTCTAGAATATTAACTAAACTTAAGTAATTATAGACGAGAATTTTAATTAAGTAAAAAGCATCGATAGCTGGTGTAATGGCAGTAAAAATATTTAATGCACTACCTGATGAGTTACGATCCAGTGATTTATTTTTAAAAGAAAACTACATGCATGGCTAATTCACAGTACATTTTATACAATTAATGACTTTTTTACGCGCAAATGACATATTATTTATTTTTTCAATTGTGACCTTTAAATTTATTTATTAAGATATTTATTATTGATTATATTTTAGAAATAACTTTGATGAGCAGATTACAATAAATATATTATTGATTTTACTTTCAAAATATGACATGTAGCATGTGATAAATTCTTTTATTATTATTATATAATTTGAATTCACATTCTCAATGTGATATAGGTATTGACATTGTAACTACACATAATTTAATATTGGCACCCTAAATTACAATTAGCATTCTGGAGAACAATATTTTAGATATGTAAGGCCTCATGTAATACCCAGTATTATGCAAATAAATTATTTGAATTTGAATAATAATAATATTCTTACATTTGAAACTTCATTTCTTCATTCAAATTATGTTTATTGGTTAAATATATTTGCTCAAGTAGTAACTCATATTCAAGTAATTATTTCTACATGACTATAAATACGATTGTTAGAGTCGATGCCAATCTGATGGAAAATTTGTTGGTCTCACAGAAGTATACGAAGGATCTTCTGTAGTCTGTGGAAGGTCGTAATATAATTTCTCAGTTCAGGGGGCCAATTCTACTAAATAAATTGTGTTTGAATCGAATCGAAAACGGATCGAAACCGAACGAAACTACAGTTTTTAATGATTTTTCTATTCTACTAAGTGACATACGATACAATTCCAGCTAAAATAGAACTGGAAATGTATCGTATGTCACTTTGTAGAATAGCAAAACGATTAAAAACTGTCGTTTCGTTCGGTTTCGATCCGTTTTCGATTCGATTTAAACAAAATTTATTTAGTAGAATTGGCCCCCTGGTATTCCGCGACCGATGAGATGCAACGCAATTTTCAATTAGATATTTCACTGCTATGTCAATACAACACACTCGACGTAGAGCGCTGTGACAACATAAATCTTCAACAAAATTAGACGTCTATTACCTTTTGAAGGAGGTTTATTTGTATGAACTTCTGGGTAATGACAGCGATCCGCTCAACGTCGTGTTTTAGGCGGTTTTTATAATAGAATAACACTGATGATCCTATCTGCATAATCATGCAAGAATAAATAATTTTTAAAGTCGTTGCATGCTTATATAAATTTCTTTAGTCGCTATAGACTAATGGCTAGAGAATAAAATTTAATTTATAACTCGTAAAAATTAACATTACACCTGAGAGTTCATTCTATTTGCCCTCGAACGGAAATTCCGAAAAATTGATCTTATATTTTTTTTAAATGATATTCGTGAAGATTATCTATGCACCAGTCAGTGTCCGGTTCTACCTCCATTGCATCATAAATTATTGAAAAATGAATTTCTTTAGTGTCGTATATATGCATTTTGAAAGCATGCTGCAACATGCAAAATCATGCTGGATCAAATACAAACGTACTTTTACAAGAATAAGCTTATGAATCGACAACAATTTGGTTTTACAAGGGGTCGCTCGACAACCGAAGCCGGTGTCGAGTTGATACAAGAAATTTTTAATGCCTGGGAGGATTCACATGATGCGTTAGGTGTTTTCTGTGATCTATCTAAGGCATTTGATTGTGTTTTTCATTAAACATTGATTAGGAAACTGCATTTTTATGGATTTAGAGATAACTCATTGGATTTTATTGTCTCATACTTGACTGACAGAGTACAGAGGGTTGATATCAATGGCAAAAGATCCCCTGGATTGAAAATTAAGATGGGCGTTCCGCAGGGCTCAATACTTGGTCCTTTCTTGTTTTTGATTTACATAAATGACTTGCCTTATTTCGTAAGGGATGATCACGAAATAGTTTTGTTTGCAGATGACACTTCACTCTTGTTTAAAATTAAAAGAGGGTTACCTCTAAATGACGATGTGAACAATTCTATCGCTAAAGTAGTACATTGGTTTAATGTAAATAATCTTCTCCTTAATGAAGGAAAAACAAAATGCTTAAAATTTGTACTACCTAATGTTAAAAAAGTAGATATAAATGTTAATGTAAAAGATAAGAACATGGGCCTTGTGGATACCACAGTATTTTTAGGAATAACATTAGATTCTTAACTACAGTGGGGCCCACATATTGATAGATTGTCGAGTAGACTTAGCTCTGCAGCATATGCCGTAATGAAGATACGTAGGTTAACTGACATAGATACTGCCAGATTAGTATACTTCAGTTACTTTCATAGTGTTATGTCGTACGGTATCCTATTGTGGGGAAATGCTGCCGACATACAAACAATTTTTGTGCTTCAGAAAAGAGCAATTCGATCAATTTATAATCTTAGGATTAGGGACTCTTTAAGGGAGAAATTTAAGGAAATAGACATTATGACTGTTGCTTCTCAATACATATACGAGAACTTAATGTACGTTCGTAAAAATATTAGTTTGTTTTCTATAAAAAGTGATGTACACAATTTTAATACAAGAAATAAAAATAAATTAACGGTGCCTGTCACTAGACTGCAAAAAGTTAATAACTCTTTCAAGGGTCTTTGTGTGCGCTTCTACAATAAGGTCCCAAGCAAAATACAACAATTAGATATCATGCAGTTTAAATCTACTATTAAAAAAATACTTATTAAAAAAGCTTATTATAAGGTATCCGATTATATAACAGATAAGAACGCTTGGACTTGAGATGATCCAGCAATTGGATAGGTGATTACTTCTAAACTCATTATCTTGTTTCCATTATTATTAAATGATTATGTTATTATTATAAGACCATAGTTTTTTTTATCTCTGTTTATAATGTATTGATCTGGTAATGCCATGGTTTTTGTAAATGTCATTACTCATATTAGAGCTGGTGAGTTTCTTGCTCGTTCTTCTTATCAGCCAAAAGACGTCCTGAACGAGTGGTAGGGAAAAAATGTTGGACGATTCAAAAGTACTTTTAAGAAGTCTATTTGAATAAAGATTATTTTGACTTTTGACTTTTGATACGATATTTCATTTTCGGAGAAATAGAATTGGCTTTCAGGTGTCATGTTAATTCGGACGAGTATCACTTTACGTTTAGTGTTTAATCTTCTGTAAGTGTATAAATATAACATTATATAGATTTTCTTTGGAGTGGAGAAAAATAACTTATATTCGAGTTTGGAACAACTCGTACATAAGTATATACATACAGAAGCACTATGCTTCTTAATTAAAATGGTTCCAACGCTTCATGGCTCAATGTGTTCATGGCCAGAACACATTAAGATTGAATAGCATGTCAGCCGCGACACGAATTCCACTATGTGGTTTTTCTGTGATTGTCACAACGCGTTGTGAGGGTTACCATTAGAGCCATAACACTAATTTCGCCTAGTGGCTGTTTTACTATAATTACAACGCATTGTAAATTAATTATTCACTAATATGACACCACTCTCATAATGCAAAAGTCATTATGTAAACTTTGTTCCCAGTCCTAAGAATATATAGGAATAGGACTTTCATTCGGAATTAATCCTTAAGTATTTTCTTGAAATGAATATTATTCGATTATTACGTTTCGTATTCCATAGATGGCGTCTTTATTAATATGGGTATTGCGTATGTAATGTAACATTAAGGATATCTCTTTAAACAAAACTGTTGTCGACCGGTATTTTGATCGTTTGTTAGTAGCGAAACATATATATTTTGTGGTTCTCTTAAAATGACACCACTCTCATACAACGAAATAAGATTCTACTGACGCCAATTTCAAAGTGTTATAAAGTACTAAGTCAGGCGATGTGAGACAATTACCTTTCTTGATTATTGTTTACTCTATTAACATTTGAACAGAGAATGTCGTCGGAATACGGTTCTGTATTAATCTTTATATGTTTGAATACTTTATCTTTAGTATTTGAATATTGAATTGATTTGATATCAGGAAGCTTACTCAAATTTACCGAAACACGAAATATCGTTCGAAATTTCGGACGTTTCCTACTACAATTACGTTCGTTCCGTATATTCATCGAACGAAAATAGTTTGACATATTAATTTTCCAAACCTACTCTATTTCACGAAATAACGAAATGAACATTTGAATTTGACATCTAATTGTTCGGAATTCTTACCTCAAATTGACGAAGTAAAAATGTTACCTTTTCATTTTCGGCTTCGAAATAGCATTAATATAAGAAATATTCCCGACACAGAGTTTGTAAGTAATTACAGACTCAGTTGTGAATTATCTAAAGAATTACGCTAGGAGATCATACCTCTTCTGCGTCCACAGGCATGATCTCATGCCATCGAGTCCACAATTAAAGATGGTAGATATTTTTTCGTAGTTCTTGATAAAAAAAATGCATGACTACTATTATGCATTTTATATTTTTTTTTTAATCTTACAGAGTTGAATTTTTATACCCGAGGTAGTTACCAAGGATGCTCAGAACATACTTTTGTTTCGGTCCATTTGTAATATATAGTAAAATGTGTTAATCTTATCGTAACACGTAATAAAAGTAACGTCTACGATTTTTATATAATGAAGTTCAAACTTAAGACTTAAAAATAAAGTTTGCCATTGTTTCATAAAATGAATATTAATTGATAAACATGTACACGAGTTATAAAATTAAATATTGTTTTGTAGAGACGATATGTGGACTACAAAGTTTTTGATTAAGTTTACTTATGAACAGCGACAATTGAAGTAAAAAATATCTTGATTGAATGTCAGGATTAAATATTAAAAAATATAAAGTGCATAATATTATATTAAGCCTTTTTTGATTAAAAAAAACTATTATAATTTAAATAGTCTATTTAAGGTTAAATATACCTTTGTTACGAATTAAATATCTCTATAACTAGAGAAATTTTACAACGAAAACTTGTACTTGATAGTAAACTTGAAAAGCTCTTGTCAATCATGTTAATTACAAACTATCATCACTTATATATTCCATGTACGTACGTATTGTACAATGTATACCGAGACAGACTCGACTTCTAATTTACAACAGTCTGGTTAAACCTTATCTAATTTCCATTATTGAAATAGAGAGAAGAATATCAGTGAAAAAATACAAAAATTCACACTATCATTACATTCGCAACAAGAACGCATATGTTCTATAATATACAAATACGAACCGGTATCAGCAAATTTTTGAAATTTTAAACCTTATTATTACGATTTAATATTTCACCAAAAAGTAATTATTGTTTTAGCGTACAATATCTTACAATGCTAGAAGGTTACTTAAAAAAGGTTAGATAAATTGTCTTTGATAGCGTTTGTCATTTTTGCATGCTGACCAGCGAAAGTAAAATAGAATGTGTCAGCTACTTTTTATCAGTCTTATTAGAGCATCTGGTTCTTGCGGGAGCTTCGCAAACCATGTATATTAACTAAAATATATATAAAAAAAAAACACAAATACAAAGGAAATTATTCAGTTTTCACGTATTTCAACCGTTAATTGACAACGCTAGTAATGACTTATGTCTAAATTAGCAGTGGTGGTAATAATTTTAGAAAAGTCATAAGAAAGAAGACTTTGCTCCCAGTCCTAAGAATATATAGGAATAGGACTTTCATTCAGAATTAATTTGACCCTTTTCTTAAAATAAATATCATTCGATTATTAAGTTTCGTATTTCATAGGTCTTTATTAATATGGGTATTGCGTATGTAATATTAAATTGAGGATATTCCCTAAAGCATAAAGTGAGTTAGTTCTTGTCAACCGGTATTTTGATCATTCGGTAGTAGAGGATGTTGGTTATATTGTTTAATTTGTTTAATGTCAAATTATTTACCTATACTTGAAAGGTTATTGAACAAATTATTTATTTATATCAAACAGTGAAGTTAATTAAACGAAACAATAAGTAAATCTGTTGTTTTAGTAAGGTAATAATAAACCGGGGTGAATAGTATTTGATATTTTTTTGTATTGACAAAACAACATTGATATCAATTTGTCTTATAGAAAAACGAATGACCCAGATTTATCACAAAAATGTAAAAATTAAAAACGCCAGCAATTTAACATGAAAATCAAATTATATTTTAAGTAATTGGTACTTATGTTTTAAGGCCTTGTTGTTACGCGTTATTTTCTTTTACTTACTTAATATTTTTCATTTTAGTACATTTATTTTATTAAATAATAATCGGTTGTATTTGTTATTAAAGCGGTAACAGAAATACATAATCTGTGAAAATTTCAACTGTCTAACTTTCACGGCCAGCTTCGCCAGACAGCCTGGTGACAGGCAGTCAGCGAAGTTTTTTAGTAAAAGGGTTCCTGTTTTACCCTTCGGCTACGGGGCCTTAAAAACGAAGATCACGTTTCAGACTTATAGAAAAGTTTCATTAGGTAATTCAAATTCAGATTTATTGCTATTGTTTATTTTCATTTTACAAATAACTGGTGAGCATTGTCTAAATAACCGTCCTCATGCTGAGCCTTACTCGAAAATGGAGTGAATCAAAAATAAGAAACAGTGAAAATGGAGTATATTATCTCTAAACTACATGCAAGATTATCAAGAGTACTTATCGAGTTGCAAGCATCATCTAGATTAGAACAGACTACAGCTGTACAGCTGACGCGATAAAAAAAAATGACAACTTATGTTTTTTTAATGATGTCACGGCTTTAAAGCCATTTGAGGTTCCAAATTTACATGCAATCTCTTTTTAAGTTTGTTTTTTGCAAAATCACAAATTAGACAAACGAAGTACTCTTTTTTAATAAAATATTTTTTTAAGTTTAAGATGCAAGTTGCAACGTGGAACATTTCCGAAATCTGTTGAACATATTAAATTATAATTCTACTTTACTATAAATCTGAGAATGAGAGCTTAAAAGTAGCTACGCAAGGTAAATCAATTACACAAGAACATAATTCACATGAATTATCTACTGTTAGGTTACTTAGAATTTCACTTAGGGATAATGTCTTTTTATTATTCAATGAAGCAGAATCGACTTTTACGGGGGTGCACGAAAGGTTCATAATAGTAAAGTACATCCTGGTATAAGACAGAGCACTTTTTCCCCATCTAACAATAACTCAGGGACTTCTGTTCTATTCACATAAGTCCATGAACTTATCAAATTGCGGTTTAGGCTGATGACGTCATAAATCATTATATGCATGAAGAGCCTGCCTTCCCATTGTCATTTTCAAGGGATTTACTTAATCCATTTGGATCTTGTTATATGGGATATTCTAATATTTCACTGCATACAAGGCCTTTTGTGAAGGTAATAAAGATATAACAAGCCTGATACTTGTATATATTTTAAAATCAATTGGATAACTACCAGATTGGGAATGATTGTAGTCGTTTAAAAATGGCTGTTCATGGGTAGAAAACATAATGGATATTGAAGATATTTTATTATTTAACTTATGTTACTCTATTGAGTTTCATCTTCATATTTTCACAGTTTTACGACTTTATAACATGACATAATTTTGTTTGTTCTAATTTTATTCGAGTATAACTGTTTACATACTGTATGTGTGTGTGTGTGTGTGTGTGTGTGTGTGTGTGTGTGTGTGTGTGTGTGTGTGTGTGTGTGTGTGTGTGTGTGTGTGTGTGTGTGTGTGTGTGTGTGTAGATGTGAAGCAAAACAAACATACATAGAGGCATACATATTACACATTTAACTACGTGTTTAGTAGTCCATATAGACTAACTTATATGAATATTGCGTTATTCCAATGAAATAATTTACATGTAAGATGTCAATTTGATGCCTGGACTTGATCTTCGTAAATGTATCGTAATTAGTCAAATTTTATCTTAATTCTTTAACCTACCGTTCTTGGGTATAGTATAACAAATAGGCGTACATCATATGTTTCGTGTATGGTACTTTACAAAAACTTTATTTTAATAGAAACACTTAAGGGGGCGAGTACAACCGAAATCATTAATATTCAACTAGTTATATAAATAAATAACGCCCAAATAAGTTGTGATTAAATAGTGAACTACATCATATTACTAAAGGTTCTTTCACAGCCAACAGACAAATATTAAAAAAAATCGTTAAATTACCCTAAAATTAACTGTTTTGAATATGAAAAATTTATAAATATGTGTGTCAGTTTGTAGTCGAGGTGATTATGCAGCACTTTTAAAATAGTAATAGTTTGCGAGACATCAATTTAAAACAATTTTGGCACGCATGCATGCACCATGCTGCCCTTATGAGGTAAACAGAAACTTCTCTTTCTTAAATAGACATTTAACACCAAAGGTAGTTTCAAGCGTAATGAGAATCAAACTTATGTGGGACCTTTATGGACTCACTCAATGAACTTATCCACTGCATGGATCCTCGGAGGCCTACTAAATAAAGCACAACTAAGCCCTTGCTTAAAATAGGAATTTATTGGTCTTTTTAACACGATTTGTTATCCATGTTTTTATGCAAATAAAGCATATTTATCTATATCGCTACATGCTATTTGTATTGATTTTATCAAAACTTATGAAAATCTTTGTCATAGTACAGGTCCAAAAAAAAAGAGCTTTCATACATAAATGCTCACCCTAAAAAAACTATTATTTAATACGACTTAATCAATATATATCCCAGGGATAAAGTGGATTCTTTATCATTTTTCTTAAATAATATTTTTTTTAGTATATATATTAATATAATAATAATAATATATATAGTGATTAAAGCGGAAGATTTATATGAATAATACAGGCCAACGCTGGCGAAGCCGCTGATGGTAAGCTAGTATTAAATACAAAAATATAGAGTTTCATGCTCCCTATAATAATTAATGAAAATCAATATTTGAGTGAATAACATATAAGTCTCTTTGCTCACAACCTACAATATTCTTCGTATAGTATCAGGCTAACAATAACGCCTACACAAAAAGCAACATATAATAACAGCAGTATAATGTGTGATATAATAAAAAACGTAGAAAAGGTAAGTAAGTAACTTTTAAAAAGGACATCTATTTATAAACGTCGTCAGTAATTTCAGTTATTCGAGCGACGAATGCTCTACAGGCGAGAACCTTCTCTACCCACCACAAACTAACTCAAAGCTTTACATTTGTGCTCGGTTAGGAGCGCTAACTGTCCCAGCTTCCCCGAATTCATCCTTATTTAAAGGGCATCCGGGGAACGTTCGGGTAAGGCTTTACATCTACATGAGTTTTAATTTTTACTCGCTAACGTTAGACAATGTTTGATGATGACACCTGAAATATATCACAGGTTTTCGTTAAAAAAAATCCTGCTATCGAGCTCTTAATCCTGTTTGCCGATTCAGATCTGCGATTCTGTAGAAATTCCATCCTGAATTCGAAATCACTCATGTGAAACATGAATCGTGACAAATAGCATGATATCAGTTTTAGATAACCTTTATTTATTTATTTCATTCTTTATGCACAAAAGATATACATTGGCTGACTTAATGCCTTAAGCATTTTCTCCCAGTCAACCTTAGAATGCTGTGGGTAGGATGCACAATTAAAACAAAGGTACTTAATAAGATTTCTTGAGAAATATATAGATACAATTAATACCTACAATAAATACCTTTAAAAAAATACATTCATAGCTATATGCATACTTAAACTACATATACAATACACATAAAATAAATATACGATACAAACTAACGAATCGACGAATTTCTTTCTTACGAAATATAGCCACACTACTTGTTCTTAAAAGTGAAGTTACTGATGGCCATTCTGTTTTCATTCCATTGAAGAATAGCCATAACAAAGAGCGCATTCATTACTTTAATGAAAAATGCTTAAAATTGGATTGGAGATGGGATACACAACCTTTCGTAATCCGGGTGATAGCTCTCATCGCATCGCATTCCATCTCAGGGGTACCTAGGGCTGGTGGATTTTTTAACCATTTTTTATTACAGATATGTAACAGCATTGTGAATTTCGTATGAATAAAATATAACTTTTGATTAAATTAAACTACTTTTAAACCGTGCATATTTGAATACAATTTTTAGACGTTTCGGTTTCTTTACTGGTTTCATGTTTGCTTAGACTTAGATGCTGGTGGTTTATTTCTAATTAAAAGCATATCTACTTTTAAACAATACTTTTTTGGACACGTCCAGAATGTTAAAATGTTATCATATTTATTGTGAATCAAACCTTATTTCACCAAATGATAAATAATAATTTTCATTGACAATGTCATATATGCTGTTGTTTTCTGATTCAATAAAAATGTCTTCGTTGATAAACACCTAAAGTGTTTTATTTGGTAAAAACGAGGCATGGTTTCTGCAAGAATTAAAGACACCACACTAATAAAATTGTAATAATTTACCTGACCGGATTCTATTTCAGAATTTTTCCATAGTATTCCATGAGATGATACCAATCTATATATTTTCGTCACGATTAGTCGTAGCACTTACGGTAAGAGCCACGGCTGCGGCTTCTTTTCTTTGGCATTGATTTTGACCTGTCATATTGACTAAAGAAGAAAGGTTAATAAAGACTACACAGAAAATTGTAACATTTTCTTTAGTACTAGTTGCAATCGATACTTAACCCTTAATTTGGCAAAAAATTCTTAGCGTGATTTATTAAATATTTCTATTTAGATCTTAGTTTATGAGTCTAGAAAAGAGAAAAAAAATCTAAAAAAAAATATTTTATTGGTAATTACACAAAAAAAATGTGAGTCTTTTTTACAACATTGCCAAATACTGGGGAAATTATGTAGTTTTGGCAGTGATGCCTTTTTACAACATTGCCAAATGTAAGTATAAAAATAAAAGGCAGATTTAAGAGTTTAATATTTATTATTTTTTATGAAAATCATAAAAACAGTTTCGATCTTTTGTCAAACACAACCTAACGTTACATTTTATACAAATTATCGTTGTGTAACCGTTTTTACAAAGCCGACATCGACCTTTATCTGTAACATTTGGTAAATGATTTAGTCCATCATACCTAATATCAGCAATAGGACGAGCCGCGCTTGGTTTTTTTATTTTCTCTGATGGACCTGGCATGTCACATACTTCTGTGTTCTTGTTTATGGATAAAGCCATAAAAATTTGGCACCGAAACTCCTTCAAGCTTAATGTTTTTATAAGTCCCTTCTGGACACAGTGTCGTCGATATAGCAGCCAACCATTATTGATGCTTATATCCAGGATCTGAGCGAAGATGCCCATGTACCATCTTCTTGTTTTCAAAGGGGTCCTGTATAAGGCTATTAACATGTCCGCTAAATCAACGCCACCCATATGTGCATTGTAATATTTAACAAGTTTGGGGCAATCTACATCAGCCCGTGCCTTGCGTTCTTTACAATACCTCTTTATTTTGCTCATCGGGTACGAATCGGCAAATGAACTCACCAAAGTCACAGCTTTGTTGTCATACCATTTGATTACAGCTACCTTATTCTTGTTACATACTATTTGAGAAAAAGAGCCCCGACCTTTCTTTTTTAGTGCTTTATCGGAGTCCAATAAATTCTGACATCCACGTAAGCGGTTAGCTTTTATAGTACCCAAACTAAAAATCCCTAAGTTGTTGCGTAAATACATTACTAGCTCTAAAGAGGTGTAATAATTGTCAAAATAGACAAAACATGGCGTATTTCTAATAGATCGACAAAGAGCTATAACTACTTTTGCTCCAAAGCCAAATGTTTCTTCCTGCTGAGTAAATTGTACGTTGCGGAATGTGTCTTCGCCTCCATATAATAGGAAATCATAAATATATCCAGATACCCCTGATCTAACGAATGCTTTGAAGCCCCACTTCTTAGGCTTTCGTGCGTTATATTGACGTCGATTTCCAGCTTTTCTACCTTTGTAAGGAAGAGTCATCTCGTCGATGCTGAATTGGTTTTCTTCATCTGCAGCGCGCAAACAATTGAGACGTACCTTTTCCACTACGGATCGGACCTTATAAAATCTGTCACTAGTTTCTTTACTATTATCTGTGAAATGTATAAATCTTCGGATTTGCTGGTATTTTTTAAGGGACATTATGTCAGCTACTTGTGAATAGCGAAATTGTGTACTCCAGTAATCCAAATAGTTGGGCATTTTCACTACACCCATAATAATATGAATAGCAAGAAAATTTTCAATGTCTTTTCGCGTCGCATTTATAGATCTGCCTATTTTTTCAACGGAATAAATATTTGTCTGTTCTACGATATCCAAAATAATGTCTTTAGAAAAAAACTGTATGAAATAATCAAGAGGCGACATTAGTTCAGTGGCTGGATTAGAAAACAGAATCGACTCTACAGTAGCTCTGTGCGCAAAATGTGTCTTCCTCCAATTAAATGTCGTTTGCATGGGTTTGATTCGCTTTGCTAATAGACGCGGTCGAATGTTTGTTTCTTGTTGCCTTGAAGATCTAGTGGCGACGCGTTTTGCTGGACCTCGCGATGTTGGTGTGGTTTGCAGACCTATAAGTGACTCTTCAGTTGGTGTAGGGAGCAAAGGAATTGAAGAAATAGATGGGAGAGCATTATAATCGGTATCATGTGCAGAAGGAAATACAGCTTGCAACACAGGAGTGATGGGGACACCATGGTCAGTAGCATCACTTTCACACTCAGTATCACTGCCCAATATGTTCATGCGCTCTAAAGATGATTCTATTGAAGGTGCTGGAGAGCTAAAGTAATAAGTGTCTTGTTCATGATCTGGGATTGGTGCGATTTCGTCATCTCCAATATCAGATGCGCCGCTGTCATCAGAACGCGCATTCTCAAAAGGGACTAAAGCTAATATACGGTTAGCCCTAGCTCGTTGGAGTACCTATGAACAAAAAACCACCGCATGCAACCAAAGCCAAACCAATGCAAAAAAAAGGAAAGTAATGTGCACTGATATAACAACAACAGCCCTATGCCCACAGATGGATTCAAGCAGCAACATATAATATCATGTTTATTACAAAAAAAAAACAAACGAGATATTTGCCCGCGGTAATAAGTAGCTTATGTATTATTCTGATATGTAAGCTATATTACTCTAAAATTTCGTGAAAATCCGTTCAGTAGTTTGTGCGTGATCGAGCAACAAACAAACAAATAGACACCTAACGGAAGTAACATGTAAACAATTACACTTTGGGCAGTGTTGCTTTTTAGCAACACTCAGTAAATATATTAGTTCATCTAGTGCTTGGCACTGATGCTTTTTAGCAACACTAATTATATGCATTAGTTGGTAGAGTGCTTGGCACTGATGCTTTTTAGCAACAATGAGGTTATAAATAAATTGACGAGTGAGTAAACGCACAATGACGAGAAATTATTATTTATATTATTAGCTTAAGTCAACATAAATCAAATTCAAGCAATATTCCCACACCATTTTCACAAAAAATTGATAAATTCTATAAAACTTACGGCTTTGTTGTTGTTGTTGCGCTGCATGTCGGCTGTTTGACAGAAATAGTGATGTGCAATGCTCAAAACTAAATCGAAATTTAATCCGGTAGTGATGGGATCATATATACTTAAGAATATAATCATTCGATTTCAAACTGAATAATTATATGGAGCTGTAGATTTTTTTAAAATCCATGTTGCCAAAAAGTATCGATACCAAATTAAGGGTTAAAGATATTTACATATGTAGACAAACACCTAATGGAATATCATCGTTGCTTGACGGTTTAAGAACATTTTCTTCTTCGATTAAATTAATTTGCATTTCTTCAGCTTCAATTTTAACGCCTGATTGGTCTTTCGGTAAAGATTTTAAAGCTGAAAATATGTGACTATCTCTCTCTCAATTCGTGTTGGGAGATAGAGTCGAGGCATAGTGAAATATAATATAATAATAATAATAATAATAATACTTTATTTTCTCTCCACAATTTACAATAACGAACATCATGGTGTGCCTCCTTTTAAGTACATATAATACCTGTATCAGGAGGCCACCGCTCTTCCAGTCGTTATATAGAAATATACTTATAAATTTTATGACAAATAATGAAAAGAAAGAGACACTAAAAGTGCACTTTTTACGCCACAAACGCAGCAGTTGATATAAGTCGCCAACATGGCACGTGACAACTAAGGTGGTATAGGAATAAAATAATTAATTATTTTTATGCACCCGCAATTATATATTTTATTACAATAAACGCCGCATGGGTCAAAAATCCCCGTGCCACCGTGTACGAAAACACTATGTTTATTCAATGTATGATGATCAAATGATAATAAATTCATTGTACTGATGTTTGAGCTATTTCAATAAAAGTCACGAGAGGATAAAACGTATGAATAGCTATATACTTTAGAATTATACAATGTCAAACTTCAAAATGGGTCAAGTCACGGTCAAGTGATCCTTGCCCGTCTTTCTAGTGTAGCGGTACGAAAAGGGAGGTTACAGAAAAATTTAGTTAACGGATGAGAAATTTTTCACAATTGAGCAATATTTTAACAAAAAAAAATAAGCTTATTTATGCTCAAAGCTTTGAAGAAGCTTCACATTAATTTAACATACAACGTGGGTATTATCCGGCTTTAGTGATTAGTGGTTTGGTGGGGTATTAGTTATGATGGAGTGACCAAGCGATATTTTTATGACAAAGGCATCAAATTATGTGCCCAAGTATATATGATACCATTCTCGCGAAGATAGATAGACTCTCAACAACACCATATCCAATAACATTGCAATGCCCGGATTGCGAAAGGTCATGGGTTCGAAACCCATCTCAGGGTGCCAGGTTTGTGGATTTTGTAAGCATTTTTTCAAGCAATTTGAGCTGATAAGTTTTAAATTGTTATTATCTAGAGCAATTCTGGAAGCTTTATCATTGTAGAAAATCGATTAATTAACTGGAAAAAGCTCATATGTAATAAGTATCAGATTGAATGAATGTACTTACGTAGCCTTATTGCAAATATGAACAAAAAATATCTAGTTTATATGAAAAAAATCAGTGTACCCAAATCTGAGTGAATATTGAAAAGTAATTTTTTTCTTTGGTACTGACATGGCCGAAAATCCAATGACATAGAGAGATCGATGACGGGAGGACTATATGAACGAGTTAACATCAATAAGAAAAGAAAGGAGAAAAATGTAATTTGTTTTATATTCTATAACATAAGACTAAGGTGTTTTGAAATAGAGGTTAGTTGAAAAGGCACTGATTTCGTACTAACAAAAACCGTTTTGCTATACAACATAGCGCTGTGACAACATAGAGCATAGAGCAACATACAGCCATAGGGAAGGCCGTTCCGTTTCGTTCCGTTCCGTTCCGTTACATTTCGTGTTGTTCCGTTCCACATACACAATAATTACAGATTAAGAGGCTCTCAAAGCTGTCATCAACAGCAACGATACTATGGTTAAATAGTTATTGCAACTTTGGCACTTTATTTTAAGTGGTCTCAAAATTCAAATAGATTGACAATATATAATAAAGGTAGTCCACGAGACCTACTACCATTTCATCAAAACACAATGGCATATCCGAAGATCACTTTATAAAAGGAAAAAATATATATGTTCGCACTCGACTTGTCACCCGTGATAATATTTAACGACCTATGTAAATACAGGTAATTGTAGTCGTATGTCATCGTATTTGTGTGCGCTCACAACAAATAAACATTCATATTCATAATATTTTTAGACTTCCTTTATATGTGAAGTGGTACTTTGAGTTAGATGTTTATTTTTCCGAAAACATTTGAAAAACATCATGTCACGATAAGTGTAGGTGTAACATTGCTTTTGTTACAAATTAAATTCAAACTTAGTGGTCAAGTTAAATAAATATTTTAAACATTGACGATCGATTGATTTTTAGGTTTTATGTAGTAGGCTAGCTGCACCAACCTTGGCACGTGTTCGTAAAAGATAAGTTAGCGTCAAAATATCAACTTAAGTAGCATTCCATAATAGGGATCTACTTTCCCAGTAACCAAAGACATTCCATCAGGCCATTCGTCGTCAAATTCGGTCTTTTTAACAGAATCGTATAGCAGGATGTTTGCTGTATGATAAGCCATGATGACTCAATAAGTCCGACGCTCTTCTCTTGTCTAATCTTTCGCCTTGCAGTTCGTATACGCACAGGGATAGGCTGAGAAATAATAAAAGTCTATGATGGTATTATCTAATACTTTCAAGTGAATTACTTATTAAATAAAACTAGTTTTAAACGATTTCATTTGATAACTTGAAGACTTGTAAACAAAATCCTGACTCCCGCTGTGCGACAGCGTGGTAACAAGCATACTGTGCAGATTCTGCAGAGTATTTTGTACTAATCTACAGAACTTTCAATGTTCTTGGGATGGTTAGAAAACCTCTATCGTATTGGAAAATATAATCAATTTTTAAATTCAGGTCGAAGGGATAAAATTGCGAAAGCAACACTAGTACTTTTGCGTAAACCTAGACCACCAAACGTATTTTCATAATCCTCTTATCCTGTTTGTATTATTCCAGGCCCGTAAATGAAACTAACAGGGGAATGCCACTAAAAATAAAAATCGAAGAACCGGACTCGATTCGAGAGCTCGAGTGTTAAAAGCATTTTTTAAAGCTTTTTGAAACGATTGTATTTCATTAATTAAATTGAATAATTGTTCATTCATACACAGATGTTTCATAAAAAATGATTTCACATGAAAATATTTCAGACGTTAATTTAAACATCTCGTATTAATAAAAAAATAAAAAATTTATTTGCATTGAAAAACGTTGAACAATGTGTTCTCAATTTATTTAACAAATTCATTTCTTACTGAGACAAAAATAGCATGCAAATTATACTATATTAATACTCTTAATTAATTCACATAATAATTATGTTAGGTAAACATTTTTAATATCAATACTATTATTACCTACTTTTAATGCTAAAAAATAAAGAGTAAACATTAGATAATAGCAAATTCATAATTCCAACACTAAGTTCAAATCAGTTATAAGCAATAATAACCTGTCTCCACTATGGCTATCAAATATAGCTGGCATCGTCAAAAAGTTTTCAGACTTATGAAAAGCCAAACTTCTTACTCTACATGTCCTAGATCTACAAGCCTTAAACCTTACAAACTCTACACCTTAGCCAAAACCGTTTCACTGCCAACACACGAGCGTAAGGTACCACTGAATTCTTCATTACTTGTCTGTTAACAGTACAATAATATTTAGTTATACTAAACAGCCAAGTCACGTGTTTTTATTTACATATATTATTGGAGAAAATGACATAGATATCGGAAGCTTTTAGATCTCTATGGTAAAATATATGATATAACATTGATCACTCGACGGATGATTTAGTAAGATATATTTCCATGAGACTCATTTCAAAAACGTGTAAAGGAAATGTTAAAATAGACTTAAATAAATCAGGTTCTTTAGTCTCGACCTTTATATAAATAATTCTGATCGTATTTAAAGATGAAAGGGACTTGTAATAATATATGAGGCTCAACATGTGTAGGTACAAAACGTAAGACTGTTTACTTAACTCAAAAAACTGAGGTTAGATTCCACTGAATCCCTAAAAAAGTAAAATATACGTTGAATATGCAATGGCTTTAGGGTGGAGCGGTAGTAAAGTCAATTCTTATCGACTAAGCTTCTTCCATACCTATATAACATTGAAAGTTAAGGTTCTTCATTCTACTTTTATGGTTCCGTTACCTTAAAGGAGGACCTATACTATTTATGTTAAGAAACATATCAGCGACAAATTTTTATTTATGTTCATTAACTTTGTTTTTAATAAAAGAAATTGTGCTATCATGTATTTTTTTTAATCGTAAAAATTTAATATATTTTTGTAGACTTTTTATAAATTTAACTTAGCTTACCATGCATTGTTTGTGAATAACGGTCTTAAGATTTAATTGCAAGATTATTCGAACAAACATACCTATAAAGACTTCAAAAAGATTGTAAAATACCGAATTTTTATAAGATCACTAAAAGACTGGCTTTACATATCAGTTAAAGAAAGAATTACAAACGCGGGAGCTACCTAGAACTCTCTAAGCTATTTGTAATAAGTAAATAAAAAATGGTTCATACACTAGACCATAGCTGACTTTCAACCGTAGATTAAGTAGTTTAGATCTAATGTTTTAGTAAAGTATATGATATATATAAGCCATTGGTCCTGGCTGCATTTGCAGTTGTTAATACCCTCCAATCCGCATTGGGCCAGCGTGGAGGGTCATGGCCCATCCTCCATAACCATCCATAAGGAAGGCCTGAGCCGCTGCAGTGGGGACGTAAAAGGGGCTGATGATGATGATGATGATGAATCCTTATGATGAAGCTTTTCGATCGGCATGATAAAGCTACATGCTAATTATTTTTTCTCGTGTAACGGGTTCGATTCCCGGTTCAACCATGTAATTATTTAAAATCTATGAATGTAGTTTAAATTATTAAAAAAAAATAAAACAATATCTTCTTATAGTAGAAGGTTCCGTCTACAATATTTAAGGTACTTTTTATTCATGTGGCATGATTTTGGGATGCCCTGTATAATTAGATCACGTTACAGTTGTCTTTTTTTTTAATTTAAGCGCCATCGCGCACAGCGTTATATTCGTTTGACTGAGATTTTTAACTAGCGAACCGCCTCGACATTACACTTTGCATAAAAAAATGCTGACATGATTTTTTCAGACATATCCAACATTTGCCATCATACATCAGCCAATTTACCCAAAACCTATTTACGTCAGTCAAAATATCATGAAATTCCGTTGGTAATTATTGGTTGTTATTTTATTCCGTGAAAAAAAATATATTTGAGTTATGATCTTGATCAGTATGTATGTTATCTGTTCCATTCTCACATATTAAACTACATCATAACTTAGTTATTAGGATGTCATATAGAAGAATTCATTTTTGCTTCATAGAACAAATAAATCATAAACTTAATTTCAAAATGACATCAAATCTATTTTATATTATACAAATACAATTTTCTTATATCGACATTTTTCAGTAGTCCTTTGTAACCGATTTCAAAACTGAAAATAGAAAAAAACAGGCGTTGCTGAGTTTTTTGCCGGTCCTCCTCGGTACAACATCTACCGTAGATTTACGAAGCGAGGCATAAGAGTTTTGACTTTTTTGACTTTCGAAAGTGCTTGCTTTTAACAGCCTTGATTTTGATTTTCGAGGTCAGAAATCTGATACGTATGTATGTTATATAATGGAATAGCACTTTCATATATGGGTGTAGAAATGAAACTACTACTTACTACTGAGAAGATTATAAAAAACTGATTTCATCGTAAATCCAATATGGCGGACTACCCTTTTAGTTATGTTTTTAGCACTTACATAATATTGTCATTTCAAAAAGGGTCGCTAAGAAGAAAAGGCTAAAAAATTTAAATTAAAGTAAATGAAACCCAGTTGTAAAAAGAAAAATTATATTATCATCAGCCTATTAATATCCCCACTGTTGGGGCCTGTGCCTTCCTTATGAGTGGAATTAAATTGAATAGGGAGAATTAGCCATGCCGCGGTCCTAGTGCGGATTGATGGGTGTTAACAACCAACGGCTTAACGTGCTGTCAGAAGTTACCCATCCTATGATCGACCCTTGTGAAAGTTGCTTATCAAACGTATCGCAGACTGAACGTGGTATCCTTAAATAATTTTATAACAGTCTGTATTTGATACCTAATGGTAAGTTCCTACCCATAGTTATGAAAACTTATATCAATATACATATAAAAATAAAAAGTTTGAAATTTTTTATCACTGGTTTAGTTTTTTCAGTGAAGACATACCATCAAATTAAAAAGAAAAGAACGAATACCCTTTGGCACTCCACAGAAGCCGCTTTTTAAATCTATTGCTTATAGATGCTTTGATTGAAACCCAATGAAACGTGAAGGTTATGTTCGGCGATATCAGCGACTGATTTTTCTCCATTGAGAAGTATGTGGAGAAAATATCGGCATTCCTCAGAATCTGGAAGCAATTTATTACCATCCGATTTAACCTTTTCGGAGGCAAAAATATGTGATCCGTATACACTAATAAATTTTGCGAACAGGATATACAGCGTACAACTTCTAGAGATATAGAATATTTTGAATCAAGAGTTTTCTTTTTTTAAAAGTTTAAATATATGAACGACTTATCTCTGCTACTTTAGAAGTTGGAAATTTCAAAAGATTCTATGATAGGATATTGTAAAAGACTTACTTTATTTTCGTTAATATAACAGTAAATTACATCTTAAGCGATCTGAGAGCCAGAAAAATGAGTAATCAAGTATTATATTAATGAAAACCTTTAGGAAGCTAATATTTGAATTAATTTCATTATAAAATAAAAGTATCAGAACTGTAGTCTTAATATTTTATTTCCAGCTTTATATTTCATTCTTAGAATTTCTCTAATAAGTATGTACTTCCATTTTTATACGCAATATTTAAAAATGTATGAGAGTAATAGGTTATATGATTTCTAATGACAATTAATAGTAGGATTCGGTAGCAAAGATGTTGTATATCTATTTGATAATAAACTCAGTTAACTTATTATATAAAAGTACACAGAAGTATAGTATTGTTTCTTTGATATTAAACGTTAAAACAAAAATAAATTAAATTTTTAGTCTAGAGGGCACGGTTGTTGTTGCTCTTATCCTAAAATTAGGTACTTCGTGAAAAGTTCTAGATTTTTATTTGCTTTGCGCCTAATGGACTCGTATAATAGACATATCACTGGGATTATTACCCTTAAAAACACGTCGTAATAACACTGACAGCCAGATCCTCTTACAAGATAAATGAAGGTTATGACAAACATGATATGTTATAGAAAACACTATTAAATAAGTTCATAATATGATATTATAATAACTGAAGTACAAAGTGTACTAATCTAAATTAAATTTGTATCTGATTCTGTTCAAGTCCCCAATCCTGCTATTTTTTTTATTAACAATGGCATCTCAATAGATTCTCCACTACCTGTGTTTTAACATTGTACTATCTACCTGCAGTTCAATATAATTAGTGCAATGTTGTCCTCACGAATCATTGGCAATATAAGTGCTGTTGATTTTCCATAGTTACTCTAATATTAACAGAATTGCCCTACAGTATTGTGGAAGATCGTATTCCTTGTATAAAAATAATTACAAAATTAAAAAATATTATTAATAAAACAAAATAATTCGCCTGCGTAAAAAATAAATAACTGAAAAGATTGGAACGAGATAACAATTTTCTGTAACATCAGACATGACATGCAGTCGGAGGCATAAAATTGAATAATAAGTTAAATCATTCTATTTTTGTCTTGATTTTTGTCAGAATAGTAGTAAAATAACCTTAAGCAGAAAATATAAAGGCCTTTTTACAGGCTACTTAAAATTATAAGCTTAAAACAAAATTTATTTTGACGAACACCAAACGAAAGTGAAAGATAACGCAACCTGAACTAACGCGCTGTTGCTAGATGGAATTTTAATCATCATCATCAGCCTTTTTATGTCCCCACTGCAGGGGCTCAGGCCTTCCTTATGGATGGTTAAGGAGGATGGGCCATGACCCTCCACGCTGACCCAATGCGGATTGAATGGTATTAACGACTGCAAATGCGGCCGGGATCGAGATAATAATTTTTTGGTCACCCATCCCGTGACCGACCCTTGCGAAAGTTGTTTAACGACAATAGCGGTAACAAGGTATTGAACTAGGTCCTCAATCAGTTTGTAAAGCCTATTAATTTAAATTCAATGTATAACTTCCACGAAATCGTCTCATAAGGATTCAGCAAAGATTCATGAACAGCTTTGCTGTGATAAGCTGCCAGTTGCCAGTTAAAATCCCGTCGTAATCGGTTTAATCGTTTCAGAGATTTGCAGGAAGAAACAGACAGACAGACAAAACATTTAAAAAATGATTCTTAAAATAACTGCTTTTTAAATTTAAAGATATGCATTAAATAAAAAGCAGTTATTTCAATAATACAAAGATCGTATCGATTTTTGGTATATATTTGTATCCTAAATTCGTGCGATAACATGTAGCCCATATGTGTCCATCACTCTTTTTTAAAATCACTTCAACGTAATATAAGCCACTGGCATTTTTATAACAACTCTTTTGACAATGTTCTTGTACTTGATAAATAAATGTCAAACATTTTTAGTTACCATTAACTAATGAAGTTGACATTTTACTTATAATATTGAAACTCATATCGATATCAGAACACTGTACAGTGGCAAAATTTACTTAATTGGGACGCTTTATATATTTTTTAATTAAAAATGGGCTCTCTTTTGGCCTTATCCTTACAACTACAATATTCCATTATATCCAATAAATCAATATGAAACATTCTCAACATAATAATTCTTGTCTACCGCAATTGATAAATTTAAGTATAGTTGTAAAGCTGAAATTTTTGTTTACAATAAAAATGCTTATGTTTATTTAACAAACCAATGTATTGCGCCAAAAATTACATAACTTTCTTTGATCAAACGAATATGAATATGACTTTTATAAATAATTCCGATTCCGAGGAGCCGTTCCGATTTATCGCTATTTCAAGTTGGATTTTCTAGCATTTCGTTTGTCTGAATCTGTCAATCCATAAACCTACATAATAGTTCTTTGTCTGCCAAAATGTAGCAGTGAACTTAATTTCAGAATTGTCAATCTTAAATTAAAGAAGAGGTGAATTGACTTGACATACGAGACGTCCCAATACACCAAAGTTAGACAAAGCATTTTTTTTGTTTATGCTTGTTGCTTAAATGTTTTGTAGGAAGGAGAATATGAAAGACCCCAACTAATAGCGAGCGTTGTGAATCGAAACAGAAACGCGGTGAATTGCGTTTTACACTTTATAGCCATGAAACAACATTTGTAATAAAATATTATTCATTGGGCTATCATCGATATTGATTTCAATTTATCAATACCGAAAATCCTGCCTTCCCATTACAGGGCAATGAGGTTAAAAGAGGCTTTCCAGAGGTTAGGGAAGGGGCAGGGGCATACCCACTGAAACCTATCGCTTTCTCCTATACTATAGGAGAACTATAGACGATGCGGTAACAGCTTAAAAAAATAATATAATTATATTAATTTCTTTAGGCCTAAACAAAATAATTAAAAGAACTTGACTCTCTGATATACTTGCTTTGAAAGCTAAATTTCAAAACGCGGCAAATCTCGTTCAGTCAGAATGATTCAGGTGGTGTTCCAGCTGGCGATTTGCATGCAGGAAATATGAGACACTTTCATTTCCTTCTAACCCTGACTATCGAAACTAAGGCTAATCTATACTAATGTTATAAAGACGAAAGTTTGATTGTTTCTTTGCATCGAATAGGCTCCAAAATTATTAGACTGATTTTAAAAATTCTTCTCCTATGAGAAGCTACATCATAACCTGATCATACATATTATGTGAGTGACGTGAGTCTAAAGTCGTGGGTAATTAATTAGTATTTAATAAAACGATTATTTTTATTTTACGTCTACTGCACCGATATTGATAAAAACATAGATTTTAAACAAAGATAAAGATATAAAAACAGTTATAACGAATTTGATAACTGAACTTCAAACAACCCTTCATAGTAACAAGTAAATCAGTTTCGACGACGCCACGTGATATTTCATTTCTTTCTTTGCAAAATTTTGCCTTTGTAATAGAAACCTAAAGGATATCGTCTTACTGTTTAGGCGTATTTATAATTTCAGGGACTTGTATTTTTACATTCACAACCAGGACAAAAATATTCAAGCCATTGTTACTTTTTGAGGTAACAAAAGCTTGGTTATTTAAAGGACTTGTTTCCTGTTGTTCTACATAATTTTGTTGTGTTATTTTGCTACGTTTAAGAAATCCATTCTGCCGCACTTTTGATATTACACTTTTAAACTGAGAAGAAAAGAATAAAGAAAAATACACAGAATTTGAACTTAATTTTGTGACCGCTTGCTTGAAGTGAATTTAAAAAAGTAATCGGATAATAATAATAATAATAATAAACATCATTTAATCCTCACCATAACCATCCTTTGAATTACATGGGAATAACAATGTATCTGATAGCCGACTATGGTGGACTGACACCAGCACTAGGGTAAACCCCGAATCACAAGTAGTCAGTCCTCCACCTCACAAATACTCATTACAATTCACTAAAGTTACACTAAGTTACAGTTACTTATTTATTTATAACAAAACTGTCAAAATAAGCTAAAGATTCAATAGTAATAACACATCATAAATAATATGGACAGTAAGAGTGTACAATAATTGATTAGGGGGGTAGTAATAAAAGTTTTAATAATATGTGTTAGTGCGGTGTTTATTCTATTATGGAGCAGGTGGTTGGTGTAAGTAAAAGTATGAATGAGAGAATGTGTAAACGCGTGCTTGCGTACTCTCACTAGAAACTTGTTGAGTGGTCCAAGTTAGAAGCGATTCACTGCTTACTTTATTTTATTATTTTATTGAATTTAATTTATTCATGAAGAAGATTTCAATAAGTTCTCAGTATTTTCATAACCCAATGTTAAAAGTTTCTTTAGTAGTACACGTTTCAAAGACATTCGATTCATTTTATATATATGATCTTTTTTATTCATAAGTTTGTATAAGAAAAGACCCATAAAAATTATTTGTTTCCTAGCAAAAATTGTTTTAAAGTAGGGTGTTTGAATATTTTGTGACATCATCTGTAACAATGTCATTATTATGGTAACTGTAAACCACTTCATCCAACCATATTCTTCTTGATTTTTATTAATATCTACATAATTAGAGATAATGTGGACAACTTTATGTCTTTTATATTTCCCTTTGTTCAATAGTAATATTCGAAACTCTTTTACTCTCTCTTTGAAATATTAACTACGGTGGCTAATTCTGTAGAACAGGGATTTATAGAACAAAGGGAACTAGTTGTTGGAGTGTGTGCATCCTGCACATTGTTCCTCAAAGTACTTAAATGGCTTCAGTTTGATTTTTCTATACATCTCCTATATTCTTAATGGATCTGAAAGACCACAAAATACCATATTAATATTATTGTAAATAAATTACATAAGGAACGGAGACTATCACTAACCATGCATCCATCCATCTTTAAGTCCTAGTGTTGGTCGTTAAATAGGTGAAAAGTCATGCAAGTTGCTTGAAAAGTAGGATACTCGACATCATCAACAGTTTTCAAAAAAGTAAATGATGTTGGTCCTCGAATTGTATGGAACAACAGGCGCAAAAACTAACATTCTCCATTAAAGAGATGAATTGTATACATCCCAGCTAGAGCAGCAAAAAGCGTTAAAGTCAGCAGTAAATGCTCGTCAGACTGAACGACTTTCGCTTATAAATGATTCCTTTAAATGCTATAGCATTTAATGCTGAGCTTTTGAAAATCTACATCAGGTGTTCCAAATCTTTAGATTTTAATTTCTAAAGAAAATATCCATCGAACTAAACAAATTTTGCTAAAATCTCAGTCCTGTATACTCTTATGTTATAGTGTTAGTGGTCTCTTAAAGTTCCTCAATACATGTTTCAGATCTTGGATTTTTCTAAGTCAATAAAAAAACGCTCATTACTTTGAACGATTTGTGTTAAGACATCGTTTCAAATCTTCAAATTTTGATCACGCAGCAAAATATGCTTATCAGATAGAACCATTTTTGCTATGGCGCCATTTCTGTGTATCTCCTACTCTGATGGAGACCAACCACCAAAATGTATTATAGCCTATACAGTACCTAGGATTGATAGCTTCTAAATAATATTAAAATTCGTTCAGTAGGTATTTTCAGAGATTAGCGCGTACATACAAACAGCAGACATATTTTTTAAATCATTTGGCTGTATTCTGTTGGTGTTCTAGTATCGCCATGAATACATTTTAAGTAAATATATTTAATATACAGACAGACTATTTTTACTGATTTATTATAGTATAGATGAACGAGGGGCGTGCCGAGTTTCCACATAACCAGCGTTCGACACGCGTAATGCTTATAATTTTCCCTACGAAAAAAGGGTTAAACCAAGCTCCAGATGTAGGTAATTAAGAGGGCTTTGATGTGTAAAATTACTTCATACTCTACTAATATGTTTGGAAAATATTTTAGATTTACCAAATAATCCCATACATCCTAGTCGCTCTGTGGATAGGGCGTTTTATCTGAGAGGTGGAAGTTAAGCGCTTTCGCAAGGGGATAGGTGATAAAAAATATTATTGAGCTCTTTTATACTTCTGAGCGAGTGTTATTTGCTTGGTCTCGGCTACATCTGCTGTCATCACAATCCATAAATCCTCACTGCACCCGCGTGACGAATCATAATCCTTTCTTATTATTGGATCCGTCCGGAGGGAACGCTCGACAAATTAGATTATTATTTTCAGTCGATGTTTTTTAAGCGTGCTTACTTATTAATGGGATTTATCTTAAATAGATATGTTCCTTTTTATCCGATTGCGCAAAGCAAAGGAGGGTAATGTGTTTATGAGTCTATGTATGTATGTTTGTTCCTATATGGTATTGTAGAGACCTTGGCCAATTTTGATGATTTATACGGCAATTGATTTGTCTTAACCTTGCGAGTGTCACTAAACACATAACAGTAATCAAAATTCACCATAGTAACTACCAGACGCCATATTATCAAAATGAAAACAAAACCAACCAATCGTGTCAAATGGGGTATCGTTCATTAGGCATTTAATAAAAAGATGTTTATTAGGTTTACTTCGTATTTTCAGGTTGATTAGGTATTGTTAGGTTTACTTAGTGTTTTTTAGGGTGCTGTAGTCCCTACAAGGAACTCATTATAGTTTCGATATGTACATCTGTCAGCGGTCTAGCTCAAAAACTATAAGTACTAGAAGGTTTTGATTTAGCACGGGTATACATATTAATAAGGCCGAGAAGTGGTACAATAAAGTCGTGAAAAAAATCGTTTTTTCTTTAGGGTCTACATGTAAACCTACACTACATGTAAAGTGAGGATGAATTTATATTTTTTCGATTTCCCTATAGTGTGGGATATTGTTGGATAGGTTTTTCAAAAATATATGAAGTGTGCAAAGACCGTTTTTCGATATAGAGAGCCGTTCCTAAATTATTAAGCTTTTAAGTGCCAAGAACTACTTTGGACTGAGTTGTGGTTGACTTAAGTTCGCGAGTTTGTGCTAAAAGTCAAGCATATCTTTTATACATAAGCTTTTTTTTCTTTTTAGAATTTTGTGAAAGTAATTATATATATTATTTCACTTCTTTCTTTTGTTTTTATATAATTATGAGAGGAGCTTGATTGCGCAGTGTTTAACGAGTTCAATTTGTGATGCGGAAGTTAAGCAACTTTCGCAATAGCCGGCCATAGGACGGGTGACCAAAATTTAATGTCTCGAGTTCTTCTGTGATTAAAAAGAAACGTTCAGTCATTGATCCCAGCAGCATCTGCAAAGGTTAGCAGTCACAAATCCGCACGGGCCTGCCTGGTGGGTCATGGTTATTCTCCCTATTGAATTCGATTCCATACATAGGGAATGCCTGTGTCCAGCAGTGAGATCATCACTATGCTAGTCAATGATCATCATCATCATCATCATCCCTTTATTTCGTCCCCACTGCAGGGGCTCAGGCCTTCCTTATGGATGGTTAAGGAGCATGGGCCATGACCCTCCACACTGGCCCAATGCGGATTGGCGGGTATTAACGACTTCAAATGCAGCCGGGACCAACGGTTTAACGTACCCTCTGAAGCATGGAGTTGTTCGATATAATAATTTTTTGGTCACCCATCCCGTGACCGACCCTTGCGAAAGTTGCTTAACGACAAAGATCGCGTGCCGCGGCGCTTATCCACTACGCCACCAAGCTATTCTAGACGATGATCATCATAGTCGATGATGATTATTATTAACCTAAAAATCATTCAGTAGGTTATATTAAGCAAACTGTCAAACTATCCTCAAGGATCACGTTTGCTAATCTTGAATGTATTATCATTATAAACCCTGCCAGACCACGAAGAGATTAATCTATTATCCTGATATAACAACGGACTGACGGATATTAATCACTTACAATTAATATTATCGATGAATATGATGTAGCAAGATCAAACCTCAAATTGATTCAAACCTTATTTGTACTAATATAAAGGTAAGATTTGATTGTTGTTTTCATCGAAGAGGCTCCGAAACTACTAGACCGATTTGAAAAATTCTTTCACCTACTGTACGTTATACCATTTTTTGTCATGCTATGAAATAATTTACCATAGATGAAAGATTTTTAAATGAAACTGTTTCCCCGCGACTTTTTAATATGTTTACGGGTGCTTACCACAGAAATATATCAAGATACAAAAAATGTTTCTGTGGTGGTAACCGATATTAATAGTTATTTTTAATTGGCTTAAACAATTGTTTAGTCCTCTAAGTTATTATAATAAACAATCTGATACTCTTTAATTAATATTGAAATTGAAGCTTATTATATTTCACTAATAAATAAAATAAATACTAATTTTCTTTTCAGTCGCATGTTCATTATATACCTAGGCTTTACCATTCAATTAACAGTAGTAATAAAAAATTATCACTGGTCTTTCAACCGATGATATAATATAAAAAAAAGCTGTTTTAAGCTTGAGATTTCAGAAAACGAGAAGTCGTTTCTTGTTAAATATACTGTTACGTTTATTAGAGTTCCATAAAATGTAATAGTAACTTGCCTCTTTCAAACTCTTATTCACTTTGCCCCGGGTAGTCTGAGATGGAACCAGTTTCTTTAGCATATTACATTAAGAATATTTCCAGTATAGCATTGTGAATTCAAAATTAATCAAATATATAAAATATTCTACACTATTTTGTTTTATTCTACACTATTTTTCCTTTTCCTATTCCACAATTTTTTTTGATATCTGTAAGCTTTAATTTCATAAAAACATATTAATATATATAAATATTGTTAACAGTTGATATGATAAGTTTCTAGCACATATTCTTGATATCAGCCACGAGATGTTATGCATAGACGGTAATTAAAAAATATAAAACGATTCAAAAGCGCTTTCAATAAGCATATCTGAGCATAATAAATCGTTTCAAGGTTTAGGTATGAATATATTCTTCATTTTAATTAGGTTAAGCTGCATATAAATATTATTTTTAGTCTTCTTTCAAAACGTTCTTCGTTTTCCGAGTTCATCACAAAAGGCGCTTCAAGTGTTCTTTCAGGGAATTCTCGTTGTGTCACACGCCAGAGGCAATATGAACTATGAAAAAGGTTGTATACGTATCCGCAATCTCACTTTATTGAAGACATGACGGCAATTGAAAAAGGAAAACACATTTCGATCTTCGCTTTTTATTTTATACCGGCATTTGTAGAAAATATGTATAAACTGTTAAAAGTACAGCATCGAATTTAGTGTTGAACGAAGAGCTGTCGCAGTATTAGAGGATTAATTTAATAAAACCGACTTCAAGTGGATAATAAAAATACCCATTATTAGATACCTAGAGAAAAGTATTTAGATATATAATGTAGTTTTCTCATATTTAATTAGGTACAAACCTTATTTGGACGTTCTTTTTTTCTAGCAAACCTATGGGCCTATTCGACCACGAACTAAATTTCGGGATAAAGATACATGTAAGATCTTAACTCCGTTTGCATCATAAATTATCGATAAACGCGTTTCTTTTGCGTTTTGAAAATAGACGAAATATCGTTTTCCCAGAAGCAAAATAAGCTTTTAGTTTCTTCGTTCCTCCCAGTTCCCAGTCAAGTCTGAATGGGTATTTAAGAATATTAAAACCATTTGTTATTTTTGAACAATTTTTAATTCAAAATTCTATACTGAAAAATACTCTTAATGTTAAATGCTTAAAAATCCACTTTGTCCCGGGTACTCTGAGATGGGATTCGAACCCATAACTGCTCGCAATCGGGGCGACTGCTCTAACCACTAAATTACCCAGGACCTAACGGGACTACCGAACTTTTTAAGTACTTGTTACTTTTTCGCTACTACAGAGCGTATTTTCATCAATGTTCAGGCAATCCACCCAAACAACTGAAATAAATATTTTCACAAATATTTCAAACTTCCGATAAAGATGAAAATTTGTTCTAATTATTATATTTGATCGATGTTGCATTCACAATGCTATACTTTAAATATTCTTAATGAAAACCGCTTAAAAATCTACATTGTTTTCATTTCATTTTCAATTTATGTTTTATTACTCAACAGTTTGATTTCAATATATGTTTTATAGTCAAAAAGACTTAGATATCGATATTGAATGTTATAAAGTATTATGAAGCTGTCATTTTTATATCCTTAAAACCCTTACTCAACTTCCCTTACGCCCATAGAGGCAAATTAACTTTCTCCTCTGACGAGTTAACTTGCCACTGTACTTATTAATGAGTTTTGCTTTACTCACCCTCATAAGTATTTGATATAAAACTGTAGCTAAGAATAGAAACTCATCTATAGTCAATTTGCTTAACTCAAGAAACACTTTTCCCTTTACAAGTCTAGAATTCAACTTGTCTCTAAAAAGTTTCTCTCTGAAATATTTCTATTATCAATTTTTATGATCATTTCATCGGCATCTTTCAAATCCGTCTTTTATAAGAAGTCATGAAGAAATAAATAGGAATATATAATATTATTACATCAAGAGAATAAAGTTTTAAAATAAACTAGCAAATAATTAAATTAAATCATGATATGCGATTAAAATTACGTGATTTCAAAGATAAAGGTACTTGCAATTAATTCTTGATGTCTGTGATCTATATAGGGTTGCTAGATCGCCAAACTTAGTAGCCGGACAGACTAACCAGTTTAGTCAAACATTTGGCTAGAAAGGCCGGACTCTATATTATTGTGGATTTTGTGTCTCAGTATTAACAGGTATGGCAAAAAATTGTATGTAAAATCAAGCTTTTTTAGTCGAATCGCCTGCGCCTGTTAATGCTCAGCGCTAGCTCATAAAAACATAAAAAAAAACTAAAAAAAAGTTGGACAAGCTGGACACCATTTATTTTGGCCGGACACGCAATCAAAAAGCCTACCTATGTCCAGCTATATCCGGACGCCTAGCAACGCTAAATCCATAAGTTATAATAATGATCTTCTCCTTTGTTTTATTTATTACAAGATCTCTAAGATCTTTCTTTACAAAATATCCGATTTTTTAACCGACTTTTAAATCCAAAAGGAGGAAGGTTGTATGTTCGATGGCGAGGTATGTTTTTTTATGTATGTTCAGCGATTTTTCCGCCAATTGTCGACCGGTTTTTTAAATTCTTTTTTATTCGACAGCTTAATGGACCGAGGTGGCACCATTTAAATTTTATCGAAATCGAATCAGTAGTTTCCTTTTTATAACAAAATAAAACATGCTTTTCATCATATATCAACCTAAATATTTATATGATATGTTTATTTCATGTATCTCAGCTACAATAACAAAAACTGCGTATTTAGAATTCATTCGAAATCTGAAAGGAGGATATTTTATGTTTTAAAAGTATGTATATTTTTTAAGAAAGTAAGTATATTTTATCAGTTTTACATTTACAATGCTTTGAAAAAATATTCTTAAGTTATTTTTATTAAGCTGTATTAAAAATTGAGTTAACTTTTCTAACCAAAAATACGACAACTTTTAATAAAAAAATATGCCTCCCTTAATAAGTTTGGGTCGGTTTCATTAGCAATGCTAATCTACGTTTAGCACTTATATTTATGATCGGAAAGTGTGCCTGCCGCATTTCGTAATATTCAAGGGCAATTAAGACCCTAATAACAGTTATTTGTACACCCAGCGCCATCAAATTTAACGACATCACAACTAAATTGAAAAAGTTTTGTTCCAGAACAGCGTCACTGTCATATTATTAAAACTTTACCTTTGATATCATGATAAGTAGTTGAAGCGTTGATTAAAAATTGTCTATTTTTTGTTTAACTTTAGTTTAATTATTAGTGACGCCTTTGTTTTAATAGCTGTACGGGTGTTGAAATTTTAACTCTAACAGTCATTAGCTAGAAATTCGATTACGGTTGGTTTTTATAAGATAATAAAATTTAAGAAATTCTACAACACATATAAAGTTAGCCATCATCATCATTGTAAAAAATTAAATTAAATTATTTTAGAATAGGTTTCCGCATCCAATTTTTTTTTGTTTCATCTTTAACATCGTTTCATATTTTTTATTCATTTTTCGAAATTTGAAATTTAGAGTAACGCGAAAAAAGAAAAATATACAAGAAGTTTGGATGCGGAAATATACGACAAAATAAACGGTGTGATACGATGCACCGTTACATCGTGATCATAATCAGCCCATAATTGTCCACACTGCTGGGGTACAGGTCTTCCCTATGGATGGAATTGATTCGAATAGGATGAATTTCACAATTGGCTTGTTTATAAGCAGATCCGTGTCCACGCGATTTGCCAATTAAATCATTATTCGTACTTGGAACTCGCACAAATAATGATCTCAACAATATTATACGTCATTGGCACAATTGTACTTACGAGCGCGATTATCTTTCAATTTTCGGGCAGTGCTAATGACGTGTAATTCTTCCTTTGCGTGGCACTCATCATTATCTTTGGATAAAACTTTGAAAATTTCTTATCACAGTTTTAATCTAACCTAATCAAAAGTTCTGTACTTTACATAATAAAAATTGAAAAAAACGTTCAGATTTTTTTCCTCAGTGCCCTGCGACGTATATTCCAACGCAAAACATGGTTCAGGGCTGTCATGATTTTAATGTCACTGAAACATTGTTGGTGACCTGATACGCAAACCTTTTTAGCAATTTATATAAAAAATTCTCAGTTCAAAATTAATTGTCATGTACATACCTAGAATTAAAAAAAAAGGAAAGCTACTTCAGTCAGAAGTAAATTATCACAAAGGAATAAACCAAACTTTTGATAACATGATACTTTGAGGCCTTACATATAATATGTAATCAAAGGTTAACATTATTACAGCCAACGTTTTCGCCCCTTTTCTACATTAATTTCAATCTAAATAATGAATTGGAATATGTGAACTTTGAATATTTTTTTATATGCGTCATCTAATGATTAGCAAGTGTTATTATAAAATAAACACTCTTAACCGTCTGGTTAATAGATCCAATATCTGAGCCTAGCATCTTAGCATAAGATGATGATATGATGATATTAGACACTGTACTATCATACTTGGATGGGACCTAATGTAAAAAAAAAATTAGGAAGAGTTTGAAAGTAACGATATTAATAAAATAAAAATATTAGCAACTGTTAATATGGTCTGGAATAAAGTAAAGATAAACGATTGTGCATATCGACGCCGGAAAGCAAGCAGTAACCCGCAAAACCAAAAGTGTTCTTCAGAGTACAAAAACTTTTATTTCTTATCGATAAATAATGCCTATAAACGTCCAAGGTAACAAATAAGGTGTTCCTAAGGTGATTTATACGAACATAAGCTTTTTTTTGGAAAAATATAAAGATTTTCCACTCTAAATGTCCATTTTGGGTTTGCAGGTGTTTGCTTTCTAGCGTCGATAAGTAGAAGTTAAGAGTATGAATGCAATGTATGAATATGAAAGTCGAAGTGAGAGACTGTGTAAGATGATATGGCTAAGAAAAGGGTGAATATTTATATGACGAGTGATCATAAACTACAAAAAGATTCTTAGATTTTCGTATAAATATCATATCTTAGCTAGGTCCTTTATCTGTAATTGGTCAATCGATATTTATATTATATGTTAATAACTTCTATCTATATCTTTAGATGGCTTGTGAGATAGGCATATACAGCATTATATAATAATGGTATAGTAATCATGTTACACAAATCCGACTATATTTAGATTAATTATATTTTCTTTTAATTACACCTGACTATGGAATTATGTTTAAACAAATCCTAATTAAAATTAGATTTCTTTATTTTTTTTTTAGTTAATTTACTTTAGAGAGTGAGAGGTGCTACGGAGTTGGTGCCAGTGGTTTACGACTCTTATTACGTTTTACAATTTAGAATTTAATGTTGTATATCTACACTTTGCCATAGATACACATATTTGCTTTAAATATATCTCTCTGTTCAATCTTCCTATGGTTTGTTTATATTGATCGATAAACCATATAATAAGCCACAAAAATCGATTCTATTCTAATCAATGTAAATGACCCACTGTCGCAAATGTTCATCGTAACATTTCACTGTTTTTAATTTATTCATATATGTGTGGTTACCATAGGCTGTTAAGTTTCTGTGAGGATTTCAGTGCAACTGTTAGAGTTTGTTTTGGCTTTTTATCCCACTAAAGATGAAGTAGATGGCATCTTATGTTGTGTAAGTCTCACTATAGTTTTTATTTCGATTTCTATTCCAAAATCAGGGTTATAACTCTTTATTTAAAGTAATAAGTACCACTAATATAGGTGAACCATTTTGATTGAACATTGAATCCAGCACAAATGGTTTCCCGATCTTCCAAACTCTTATTTTACTTAATTAAATCACTGTAAAAAACCTATGACATGAAAAACTGCTTCCTTTTTGCTAACAGGGTGACACTCGGCAACTGCATGGGTCTTGGTTTGCGGCCATACAGCCCCCCGTGGTGGGGCCAGCTCGCTTGGTTCATCGTGTTCGCTCTGATGCTACTCCTCGCCATCTTAGGGAATACTCTCGTCATATGGATAGTTCTTGGTAAGAACTTCTTACATTTTTTTTATAGGCTCCGAATGTATTTCATTTATTTTACCTCGAATATGTTATGCTAGCGACCCTTTCTATCTTCAGAAAGGGATCAATTTACATATAATAATTTCGAATTCGATATGACGTAAATTATATACCAAAAGCTTCCTCGTATTAGTCCGTTTATTGGTATAAAGCAACACGATAATCTGTTTCGGAGTATTTGAGTTTATCACCGTCTGACGGATACACAAGACCAAAGGGTTTTGTTATATGAGTTCTATAAGAATATTTTATTAACCAAATTTATACTATAATCATTATACTAACCTAACTAAACATATTTTTTACATTACATTACCAGCCCTTTTAAGTCCCCACTGCAGGGGCTCAGGCCTTCCTTACGGATGGTTAAGGAGGATGGGCCATGACCCTCCACGCTAGCCCAATGCGGATTGGAGGATATTAACGACTGCAAATGCAGCCGAGACCAACGGCTTAACGTGCCTTCCGAAGCACGGAGTAGCTCGAGATAATAATTTTTGGTCACCCATCCCGTGACCGACAAATTATACAATTTTAATTGAAAAAATATATAGGTACCTACATGTAATTGTTGACGGATACTCCTGATTCGAATCATTAAATTAGGCAAGTACACAGTAATTTAAGGTACATAATTATTTTATCATTATGACATTTAAATATTATTTAAATATTATTTTTCGGGATCAATATTAGAAGCAAATTGTGCCATGATGTACTAAAAAGTTAAATATTTTTGTATAAAATATGTAATCTCGTTTTCTATATATTTCCTTTTGCAGTTTAAGCGTCATTTTTAATTTGGCTAGTGATCAATTTTACCACGCAATTGTTTGGTCCAGTTATATTACCTAGTATAGTATATCTTTATATTCATATAAGTTTAAAGTGACTAACTGACTGATACATACTTATACATACAGCTCAAGTTACTAGACGAATAAATTGGACGCAAACAAGTGCCGCAAGGCAGGCAACGGATTATATTAAAATTTTATGACGTCTTCAACATAATTCTGACGTCAAAATAGACAGTTGCATTTCCATAAAAGCCTCTATGAAAAATGCGACTGCAGTAGAAGTATGATATCGACAAATCCGTGCAGCAATGCGTTACGTGTCGTGCGGCCGGTGCGTGCTGAGACAGTGGACGACTACCTTAATAGTTATAAATATATTACAAAGAATCAAACGGCCAAGATAAAATTTTTTAAATTAAAAGCTTATTAAGAGGTTTCAAAATTGTGGGCGAAGCCTTGAGCAGAATGCTAATCAAATAATAAATGGGTTATGAGCACTCATTCAAAGAATATTAATACCTCCTACGTCAATTGTTATTTTTAGATTTAATAACAGATTTTCATTTGAATTTACAAAATCATTGAATGCGTCAGCAGATTTTGGGAAAGTGAATCGTTATAAATGTTATGAATTAGTAATACAAACACCCTGTTTACATAGACCTAGGTTCATAATTAATTACATTATATTGGATCTACTAAGTAAATTAAATATTTAAACGAAGGTTATATTTTTTGTTATAAGAAGTGTTCTTGTCATAGGATATAATATTTTTATTTATATTAATTGTAAGTCCCATTTTCATAGTGTCAGTAATTGAAGTAACCTACGTAATGCGTAGTACATAGACGTGAACATACTGCTGTTTTATAAAAGATAACCTCGGTTGAAATTAAATTATTTATGTGACAATACGTTGTAATAGACACTACCAATTAACAACTATGAAGTCCAATTAATTATAGTACATTTTGTTTTCAAATTAAATATAGAAGTTGACGACCGTGGTGAACTACGAGTAGCTTATACAGTGGTGGTTTATTTTAATTGGTTAATATATAGACATAAAAACTATCGATCTTCAATTTGTATGTCTAGCTGTATCCCCCGACTTGGTCCTCGTAAATAATAGCATATGTCACCCGCATATGATGTAATTTACCGAAGATGACAATTTTTTTTAAATATGCCTGTAGTTACCGGAGAGCGGCGGAGCTTACCTATTATTAGCAAACAAGAAACAGCTCTATGATAAAGTGGCTTTATATCAGTGAAATATATTTTTAAATCAATCCAGTAGTTTTGAATTCATACATTACAATCAAATATTTTCTCTTTATAATATTTTGGAATATTATTTCAAAAAAGTTTTAGTACTTTTTCACAAAAAAAAACACATGCACATGAAGCCGAAATTTAATAAATTTTAGCAACTATCCTTTTACGGCTTCTTGTGCATGTGCTTTTTTTTTGTGAAAAACTATTACTAACATTTTTTTTAAATAATATTCCAAAAATATTATAAAGAGAAAATATTTGATTGTAATGTATGAATTCAAAACTACTGGATTGATTTAAAAATATATTTCACTAATATAAAAGCTCATTTGAATCATCACTACGATAAAATTACTATGCAAGAATATGGAAACCAGCCCTCGAAATGACACTCTTACCGCGATCATCTACGAATAAGATTCCCTTTTATTTTTACCAAAAAGCCGAAATAAGAAGTATAATTATTTATAGGCACAGTTATAACGTATCGAAACTCGTAAGAGGATTAATCTATAAAATTCTGATATAATTATTCGTCGGAGTTTTTCGGAAACCCAAGTAGGGCTATAGAAATCCAAATATAGATATAATAGAGGATTTATAATATTGACTTATGTTGATATTATGTTTATTTTCTGATCTGCTCTGAATAGTATAATATCCTTTGTAAAACTAAGAATATTTTTGAGCAAATATTTTTTTTTCGTGCAAAAGGCGTTCATTTGGCTAATTATAACGTATCAATGGCATTTAAATTGTATTTTGGCGCTGGATTATCTACTGCAGACTTTTTTTAACGCCGAAGAAATTTCCTTGAAATTTTATGGTAAATATGTTTAGACGATTGTACGAATTTAGGGGAAGTTTGGCACCATTCGTACACGGGGAACCTTCATACAGTCACTACTACATCTTGTAGAAAAGCCTATTTATTACGTCTTTATGTTAGTGGATAGGCGCCGGCGACTGCCAGTTGTCCACGAAGTTAGCCACACATGCAGCCACTGCGAGCGAAACTAGAGAACTTAAAGTGTTTTGGCATGCTCATAGTAAATATTTTATTAATGTTTTTGGATCTTCCGTGCTTTAATCATACGTCAAATTTTAATGAATTATTGCTTAATCGTAAGTGAATACGATTAAGATAATAATATATATCTATATTGTGTATTTTTCTACGTGGGTTTTGTGTTAGAAAAAATAATTTTATTATTGATCTTCGGGGCACGTTCGTACATTTCCAGAAAGGGTACATTCGTACGCGTATATGTGTACCCCCCCTAACAATTTTTATTATTATATCAGAAAATTTAGAAAAAATGATCTTAATTTTAAGAAGAAAAGGCAGACACGTTCCCAATATTAATTAAATGAGTTTTTTTTGCGTCTGTAAAAGGTGTTTTTAAATAGTAAAAAACAAATTGTTTTACTGAAAAGATTAACCAATTGAAAAAGTTCATAAACACATTTCGGACTCACGATATTGGAAGTCACAACACTATCAAATGATTATGATTATATAAATGTTTGCAAAATTGTTATGAAACTGGCTTCGCTGATATAGAATGGATGCACCGTTTTCGTAAAAAGATAGTTAGACTGTAAGCCTATATGTCGTTTAGTTTATCACATCGTTGATAAGTTTATGATCAATGAAAACGATTTTTTTTATTCATTTGTTGTTTTACTTAATATATATGAAGTTACCACACTGTCTGAATGTTCCCCGGCCCATGTACGATTGTACCCCTTAATAGGGGTAGATTCGGACATTTCATTAGCTTTTAGTAAAATTCAATCCTTTGATATATTATACAAGATATCGACTTTGAACTTTTTAAATAAGGAGCAGAAAGTATGCTTTATATTTTAATAAGTAATTGAGTAATTTATCTTTGATTATCAATATTTTAAAAATCATTGACTAAAAAGTGTACGAATGGTCCCAATCTTCCCCTATTAGGATTCTGTATATAATCGATTGACTCAATTACGCTTTCAATCCCTAATTTCTAAATAAATAGGGCTTAAAATTTGCATTGCATAATCAATAGTACTTTGAGAATCTTATAGATGAAAATGGTATCAAATCTGTTGTACCATTATTTAAAATTAAAGTTATTAAGAATGATATTGATATATATATTAATTACCATTATTTGGGAGGCGCAGGACCGATCACGTTGGAAATCTTTGGGGGAGGCCTATGCCCAGCAGTGGGCGTCTCTCGGTTGATATGATGATGATGATGATATATAACATTATAATTAAGAAAAAAAAATATTTTTCTACATATATATTTCAGTATACTATAACATAATAAGTTTACTTTTGTCATATTTTTTTTTACAGAATTGATTACAAAGTTCGACAAGATTAAGACTTAATTAAGACTAGTTTTTGTAACAGAATTGCTACCAATAATAAAATTAGTGGACTCAGACTTTACTTCAAATTGCAATTTATAAAATAAACTAAATTACTCAATTTGGATGATATTATTCGAGTAGGTACTAGGCCCTTTCAAAGACTATCTCACTTAAAAGTAAAAAATATATATTTATTAACAATTTCAATGCCCACATAAATTCTACAATTCTATAGCTTTATATAAAAGTACATAATTGGCTTCCCAATTGTAGCGATTCCACTTTACTTCTACATTAATGTATCTAATGGAGCTACGAAAAGTTTAATGCTTCTATATTTGAAGTGGAAAATGGAATATTTTCACATTACTTTGACTTCATATATAATACACAACATTGTTGAAGAGTGAATGTCACTAAGTATTATGTATGTAGAAAATATAGTTTTTGAATTCTATTTTAAATATTACAACCTCCGCGACCATGGTCCACGCGTCAGTTTCTAGATGGCGTCATCTCTGAGGTCCCGGGTTTGATTCCCGGTTGGGTCAAAGTAGAAAATGAAGTTTTCTATATTGTCTCTGATCTGGGTGTTGGGTACCTTTGTTGTCTCAGATACTCCAAAATACGAGAGTTTAAGCTACTCATCTTGGAATCTGAGCAATGTATGTGATGTTATCTAATAATTATTTATGTATTTATTTATATAATTATAACATTAATAAAATAAGATATCTTCGCTCGTGATGTGAAAACATGGTAATTTATTCAGGTTAAGCCTGTTATAGACACATCATCATCCTATTAATATCACCCCTGCTGGGTTATCGGCTTTTTCTATAGATGAAATTTAATCGAACAGGTAGAATGGGGCATGAATAACCACGCAAATTTAGAGCAAACAAAAACAATACTCTAGCTTAAATATTATTACAAAGTTTCCATACTTGACCGTCCGGGAAAGAGGGCTATTCTCAAATAAGTATTAAGCAAGTGGCCACTACCGTTTGTCTCTGTGGCTTGTTTATTCATAGGTTTTTTTTTTTGTCTGAGGCAATAAAAAATTATTTATATTATTAAAAGTGTAGGTATTAACAACTGCAGATGCAGCCGCGACCAATGCTTTCCGTGCCTTCTGAAGTGAAGGTATAAGACGATAAATTGTCCAATATAACTGCACCATCGACTTCCTCATTATAAACACCAGTCTCCCTTAAATAAATTAATAATCTATGTGAACATATATATGTTTCCTTAGTTATATTTGTAAAATTATAAGATAAAATAAGGTTATTCATTATTATTATTACTTTTTTAGGCAAACAGTTATCTTTGACATTAATGAACGAGCCTCTAACACTTACCGCGTTCGTGAAATTGTGAGAAAAATATAGGTATTGAAATACTGTATAAAATAGTATAATTTTATAAAGAATATGATCGATAGTATCAGAGTATCAAAAATATTAACATTATATCTGTCTATGCATAATAATTTTGCTTAATGAAGTAATGAAAGTTTGAAATGAATCACAATGATGTTCAAATACCGTTTAGGGTTTTATAATTTAACCAACTGTCGATTTAAAACGAGTCAGTTGAGAATATTTTCATTAAAAACACGAAAAGGGGAATCTAATTAGAAATTTCAGCGATCAAATATTCATTGAATCTTTTTTTAAAGTCTTCATTTCTGCTTTAATCACAATTTAATATATTTTGTAAAGCGTAGCTTGACACGTTGAATAAAATTATTGATACTAATAATTTAAAGAGTAATGATTTGATTGTTTATTTACATCGAATAGACTCCGAAACTACAGGACAGATTAAAAAAAAAACTTTAATTCACATCATATGCGCGTTACATAAGATATTACTCGGACAAAGTAGGGGAAAAACAGCTACTTTAATATTCTTGAATTCTTTTTAGTAGATGTACGATCACATATATGTATAATAAAAATAATTTATATTTGTCATATGAATAATATACTACTTTGTTCACAGCCCATCGAAGAATGCGGACAGTCACCAATTGTTTTCTAGTGAATCTTGCTGTGGCGGACCTTTTAATGGCAACATTAAACGGAGCACCAAATTTCGTGTTCCTGGTCACTGCTCATTGGCCCTTTGGGGCCGCTACGTGCACAGCTAGTAATTTCACTGCAAACCTGACAGTGTCGGCCGGTGTCTTTACTTTAGTAGCTATAACAGTCGACAGGTAAGTTGACATGTGTATTTATTTGACTTTTTCTTATTTATAAATCAGGGGTTGACAACCTTATAAAGGAAAATTTATTTACAATATTTCACAAACATTTTTGAAAGAGCCACTTTCGTAAAGAAATATAATTTAAATTTCTACTTCAAATTTTATTTTTAATAAACGTCTTTCAATATGTTTTTCTTATTCATATTTAGTATATTTCAGTCGTATTATAATAAGGGTATTCAAGTATATATCGAAAGCACAATTTAATGGATTTTGACACAACATGAAATTGGAGAGATACCGAAAATGCCGCATGCGCGTGCTTGGCAACTCCTGTCATAGCCGTTATAAATTAATTTATTCACAAAAATCATAATCGAAAATGATCAACGCTTTATAAAGCGTAGCCATTTATTTAGTAAGTATGGGAGTGATCTTATATTACAAAAAAAAAAATTCTAAATAGGGTCTCTTGGGATTATATGGCGTTATAAAAATATGATAAATTATAATTTTGTTCTGTTGACTCAAATAATTATTAGAAATGATAATAATATAGTAGAATAAGGAACATAACATTATTTGCTACCTGGAGGTGGGCGCTAATGATTGCACTTCAGTTTTCTTTTTTAAACTGAAGTGCAATCATTAGCGCCCTGCGACCGCAACTATTATCGTACACTATACTTTTGTTAAATTATTTGTTCCAATAAATGTTCCAATAAAAAATACGGTTTACAGAATATTTAGTTCCTAAATCGGCAACGAATATTTTGATTTAGTCTCATTATTTTGCTAAGTTAGTTTCATTTAATTTTGTTTAGTTTGATATCATTAAGATATGTTATTATATTAGAATATATTTATTTAAATTATATACTTAAATAAAATTGTTATCTTCCAAAGATATTTAACTACAATATTCACTTGTGATAAAGATTTTATTCACAAGAATTAAGATGTTTTCATTAAATTGTAAGGTACAATAATATCAAAATACGTTTATAGTAAGTACTATTATTTATTATCACTGCTAACTAGAAATTTTATCTACTAATACTATTAAAGTATTATATACTGGATATGGATAACAGGCTTATTAAGTTAATTGTTTCTATTCGAAATTTATTTAACAGTTTTATGGGCATTACATTTAAAATATTGTTGGATTTTTAATATTAATAAAAGATCTCAAACGTTGTGTAACACAAATACATTCTTTATTATAATAGATTTAATTAATTTTGATGAATGTACACCATTTATCTTCATTCTATTGTCACTAACAGATGGTACACAATCAGATAGACGTAATATACCCGATGACAACCGTTTAAATTAACATTATTAGTGAATAGTTGTTAGAATAATTTGCTATTAACAGGATGGCGGCTATGATTATTATTTATATTGAGTCGTCGATACTGTATCAGTTAATCCGTAATTATCTCGATTGAAATAGCGCTGAAATATCGGGGACTCGATAAATATAAGCTAATAAAAGCTAAGTCTTTCGAACAGTTTCAATGTGTCGCCATCTCTGAGGACCTGGGTGCGATTCCGGTAGGGTCTAGAAAATGGACTTTTCGATTTTGTTTCGATTTTGGAGTAGTACCTACCCTCTACGCCGATTTTCGATATATCGGTGAATTCGTTGTATCGCATGCTACTACGGTGCACGTTGTGTTCGATCGAATTATCGAACGTTATTACATTTGACATCATAACCTATTCTCTACTGCCAAATGACAACGACGAATTGGAAAAAAAACATATTTTTTTACAATTCCAACGACGTAACATTTGGTATTGTCCTAAAATTAGTTTTAGTTTTTTATAGCTTATTTTTAGTTTTTGTTATAATTATGAGTTTTTACAGAAATTTAATAGTTTACTGACATTCATAGTTCTCAAAATGGAAAATATTCACCTATTTTTGCAAAATATTAGCAACAGCGTGATGTATATATTCATCATCAGCCCTTTTACGTCCCCACTGCAGGGGCTCAGGCCTTCCTTATAGATGGTTAAGGAGGATGGGCCATGACCCTCCACGCTGGCCCAATGCGGATTGGAGGGTATTAACGACTGCAAATGCAACCGGGACCAACGGCTTAACGTGCCTTTCGAAGCACGGAGTAGCTCGAGATAATAATTTTTTTGTTACCCATCCCGTGACCGACCCTTGCGAAAGTTGCTTAACGACAAAGATCGCGGGCCGCGGCGCTTATGTATATATTATCTGTATATAACTTTCCGGTTGCCGGTAAAGAATTACTAATGGCATTAAGTCCGCTATTTGTACTGTGTGCAAAAAAGTTTAAATAAATGTTATATAGCCTGTAGCTTTCCTCGATAAATGGACTATTCAACACAAAAAAAAAAATTCCATTCGAACCAGTAGTTCCTGACATTAGCTAGTTCAAATAAATAATCAAATTCTCCAGTGTATAATTGGTATAGATAGAAAATTTATGTGTATAAGTGATATGTAATAATTACTTAACATAGTATTCATCTACAACTACAATGCATCTAAATACCTAGTAAAATAAAACTCGATAGGGCTAGTATTTATTATTATTGAAAATACGTGCATACCTTTATACTTTTCAGTTTTTTCATCCTTGTTATATTTGATACAACACATATCAATATTAAGAAAGGGTTTCACGTACTTTTACGACTTCTTAATAGCTAAGGTCTTTTTAATATTTCGCTTTAATACCTACATGCGATATAAAAATGTTAGTAGCGCTTAATCTTTTTTGAGCTCTCCATCTTAATTTATGCGCGGCACGGAATTCGAAACAGGGGATGTCAATATTATTAATATAAAAGGAAGAGAATTAACCTAAGCTGCTGCTGGACTTAATTGTGACTTCTGCTTATAATGAAAATTAAGTACCCACTGATATCCTTGTATTTAGACAAAGTAATATTGATAATTGTAGTAAATTAGATATTATTTTAGCGTTACATTTAGGTAAGTGTGGGGAAATATGAAAATATAAAACATACGCAGAACTTGTCTTACCATGTCATCGATTTTCCTTCCTACATTAAAGAAAACTTCATTCCTACATTAAAGAAAACCTAGTTTTCAGTTTCGGAATAGAAGGTGGATGTTTTGAAAATAAAACTCACAATATTTCTTCTTATATACCGTTTGTGTTAATGTAACTGTGGAACGTGGTGTCTAAAATGAAACAAGTAACAAAAGGAGAACTTTTACGCACTTTAACAAGTTGACTGTTGTACGAGTATTATCGTTTAGAACACCTGCTATAATAAATTAAAGATACGAAAAACAATCCTTATTATTCATTTTAGTATTCACAATGCTATAAGTATATTGATTAATATTGAAATGTCCAACAATCTGGTTTTGTAGTTTAAAATTTATTTATTACAAATAAATTGTATTTTTGTTCTATATAATTCTACTCTTTATAATACTATAGTATTATAACCTGTTTGTAGATTATAATAATGTTATTAAAATAAGAACATAATCACTACACCACATAATAGGGGTTAATGTATGAAATTGCCGATTTGTACGGAAAATCATAATTGTTTAATTTTTAACAAATTTATTTAATCAAAATAGTTACCATTATTATCTATACATTGCTGCCAAGTTTATTTATGCCTTTGATAGAACTCTGAGGATCTATACTGCATAAACTGTGTGAAAGCATTTTGTACTGCCTCCTGGGAAGAAAACTTTTTATTACGTAGATAATTATCCAAATCATCAAAAAAAATGGTAGTCCGTCGGAGCAAGGTCTGGCGAATACGGAGGATGATGAATGGTTCCTAACTGCAGATCCTGAAGGGTCAAAACGGTTTCTCGTGCTGTATGAGGTCTTGCGTTATCATGGAGCAATAAATGTGAAGACCGATTCATTAATCGGGGCTGTTTTACTGCTAGCTTTACCAACATTGTTCAGAGTTCGGCACAATAGACATCTGTCGTTATTGCTTGACCAGATCGGAGAAAACTATAGTGAATAAGGCCATGCTGAGACCACCAAATAGTTACCATTACCTTTTTATTAGAAATTTTTGCTTTAGGACACTGCTGTGGCGTTTGACCTGGGGTAATGGCTGACCCCAGTTTAAATGGCATTTTTCTTTTACGGTTATCATAAAGAATATTCCTTCATTTCTGTACCGATTCAACAAGGCAACCATGCCGTTAATTTCTGGGTAGTTTGACTAGGGTCAACTTCCTCCATCTCTCTTAATTCATCGTTATTCACCTGTGTGGGCGGTCTTCATCGTTCTTCAAGTCGAAGTTTCCATTACAAAAACGTTTAAACCAAAATGGTGCGTTCATTAGTAGACCCCTCTCCAAACGCAACATCGATATTGCGGGCTGTTTCTGACGTGTTACTTCCACGTCGGAACTCGTATTCAAAAATCACTCGAATTTTAAAAGTATTAATATTTCTTGTCTAAGTTGAATAAAAAAAAACAATTGAAAGTCGATATTCAAATATTTCACATTTTTCAAAATAAGATAGTCATAGAAACCACGTGAAAAAAGTTTCTTTCGAAAATCCATGAAGATTCTATTACAATAAAACTGCAATTTTATGCTTTAACCCCTAATATTACAAATAAAGAATAATTTACTGTTTCAATTTTATAACCTTAATAGCTTTCGCCAGCGGCTTCGCCCGCGTGGTAAAAAATGTTTAGTGGGATAAAAAGTCCTATCCTATTATCTAAGTCAGCTAATACCCTATCTGTATACCAAATTTCAACAAAATCCGTTCATTAGTTTCGGCGTGATTGACCGACAAACATCCAAACAAAGAAACTTTCACATTTATAATATTAATAAGATATCATCACGGTTTGTAGGTCGTTTAAATACATAAACAAGGGGAGACAAAATTTAATACAAAATTATGTCAGCTCAGTTGTCTTCAGTAATTTTAGGTAAAATTTCCTGATAAAATAGAAAACTCATAAAGAAAACTTCCGTTATTGGATAAACAACCTCCAAAGAAAATACTTTTTGCTTATAGAATATTTCTACGAATATCTATCTAGATTTAAAAAGGCCTTTAATACTTCTCTATTATGAAAGGGTATTCCGGATCTAAAATATTATTCATTAATCAGTACTTATACTAAGGAAAAGTTTTAAAGTCAAGTAAATTATAGTTTTTCCAACAACCAACTCGAAAGATGCTACGAAGTATTAAAATCAAAGAAATTATAGCAGCAGTTTTACTAAATGTTTATCTTTTCTTTTCTTTCGAATCAATTAACGCTTTCCGTTTCTATGTCGCATCTTCTTTATATCGCTTATACATGGGGTATTATTAATAAAATATATTAACTTATGAAGAAAGCTCATGCGATGAAAATATGACGTCTGTAACATCTATTGACGTCTGTAACAAAAAAAATTGTTTAAAAAATAGTCATGATATTTTTAGTATGAATCTATTGTATATTAGACTTATATTTTATGTTCCATTGTGGCGTATTTTAGGGTTCTGTCTCTGTTTTGCCAGCTCAGGTATTTGTTTGTTTTTCAAATATAAACGAGTTACATTTGGTCAGATGACGTCATAACTTTAAGTTTCACTGGTTGCAACCGAGACTAAAAGATTTAATGAAAAATGCTTAAAAATCCGCTAGGTCCCTGGCACCTTAATCCGTCTGCTACCATCATTAGATTTTAAACCTGTATTCACAGTAGTTGCTTGATGCTAATTTCGTTTACGGTTTATATCGGATATATGATAGTTTCGGTTACAGTTACGGATCTCCTAATATTCTTGATTTGCAACTTACTATATTTTCAAAATAAATTATTCATCAATGGTAGATCAAATAAATAAAACATTGTAATACATAATAAAACATACATATGTAAACTTTATAAGAGCAGAGTAGACAAGAGATTGTTTAATGTATTTCACGGTAATAATGGGAAACACTCTAGAAAATTCATTATTCGTGATTTAACTTCACGGGATGTCTTTGTGGAATGCTATAAATTAAATTAAACGGTTGAATGATACTAGAAGTAATGCTCGTAACATATTTTAGACCATTTCAAAGTACAAAGGACATATATAAATTACTTTCAGTGTTTCTAATCGATGATATAATGTAACAGTTTTATTCGTTTTGATTATCAAGAGATGGCGTTAGTGGTTTTGATTTGATTCTATTTTTAATAATTGATGATATTTCCGGTATAATTTGGATTTGCTTTAACCACAGGCATATAAAATGAAGTATAATTGTTCTTTATTTTATATCATCATCATCAGCCCTTTATTTTGTCCCAACTGCAGGGGCTCAGGCCTTCCTTATGGATGGCTAAGGAGCATGAGCCATGACCCTCCACGCTGGCCCATTGCGGATTGTCGGGTATTACCATCAATCCGCATTGGGCCAACTACAAATGCAGTCGGGACCAACGGCTTAACGTGCCTTTCGAAGCACGGAGTAGCTCGAGATAATAATTTTTTGGTCACCCATCCCGTGACCAACTCTTGTGAAAGTTGCTTAACGACAACGATCGCGTGCCGCAGCGCTTATCCACTACGCCACCGAGCTATTCTAATTTTATATGCCTGTTGTTAACTATATAATATCTACAATGTTGTATAAACTTCTAGATCAAAAACTTTAACAATACCCCGAAAACACGCCTTCACACTACCGCGTCTCGAACAATAACAATATTAATAACCCTTATAATTAGCAACTATCTTACAGCAGGAATAGTCAAATAAGCTTTTCTTATTAAGCCAACATAACACCCGTTTACGGACAAGTGATAATATTTTATTTTTTTAAGAATAAAGTAACTTATTTAATGGCGCTCTCTATGAATAGTTTTATTCTGTAAATAAATTAATCTGCTTAATTAAAAGCCATAGCTTTTAAATTAAAATAAATAATATAAAATATATTTTGTAATGTTCTAATTATAAGTAGATTGATAGTTCGGCAGCGTATTAGACAAGCGCCGCGGCCCGCGATTATTGTTGTTAAGCAACTTTCGCAAAAGTCGGTCAAAAATTATTATCACGAGCTACTCCGTGCTTCGGAAGGCCCGTTAAACTGTTGGTCCCGGCTGTATCAGTAGTCGTTAATACCATCCAATCCGCATCGGACCCGTGTGGAGGGTCATGGCCCATCGCCCTTGACCATCTATAAGGAAGGCCTGAGCCCCTGCAGTGGGGACGTAAAAGGGCTGATGATGATGATGATTAAAATTCCACCTAGCATCAGCACGTAACAGGGTTGATAATGAAATAGAGTGATGGTTCAATAAAAAAGTAAAAGTAAAAATATCTCATAAAAATACATATTGAAAGATGATATATTTAAATTTAATTTCGATTTTTGAGATAACATAATAATAATAAGTTGAAAAGCAATTTGACAGGCTAAAACAATCTAATTTGTGCAACAGAATTGGTAACAATCAGGGGCGGAACGTGAATTTGTGCGGCTTTGGGCTAATACTAATCAGACAATTACTGAAGCGATTGTAATTTTGTTAAGGAACTGTTTTCAATAATACCTCATGTAATAAGCACCTTATTGTATATTGTTTTTATTGGGGGTTGATGGCTCTTTATTTCTACGGGCCCTGGGCTTAATCCTGTTAAGCCCTTACGTAGATCCGCCCCTGGTAATAATGTCTACTCTGAAATATAAAACGCTCCACAAATTACGCTGTGATTTTCATCATTTGTTTACGGATTCGAACACGGCGACCTATATAAATGGATCATTTAACTATAAAAATAACACTTAATATTTCATATGCAGTAACGACTTAGTATTGATTGCCACAGATAATATAAAATTATAGCAGTATTTTCAGTATATATTTAAATGTGTTAAAAATTTTCATTCAAGTTTTGTTACTGTCTTGGATTTTATTTTATCGGTATTTTCTCTCACTCAGGTACGTGGCTATTGTCAAGCCTCTACAGCACAGATTAAGCAGGCGAGTTGCTCGTACAGCATTATTCACGGTATGGTGTGCAAGTGCATTACTCGCACTGCCCAGCTTGCTCTACTCCGACACATATAAGAAACAGTAAGTAAATTCAATCAAATCAAATAGTTTACTTTTAATTTACATAAAACAAAATTCTTTACCTTTTATTTTTAACCCCCGACGCAAAAACGACGGGGTGTTATAAGTTTGACGTGTCTGTGTCTCTGTGTGTGTGTGTGTGTGTGTGTGTGATTGAAAGGTGTATAAGTCGGGAGTGTTCTTCACTATGTTTGATGAAAATCGATTCAAGATGGCCGCCGCCACAAAATGTCGGATTACATATTTTGTCACGATTCCATCAATATGTATTATCTAGGTGCTTCACACAGTCGAAACCTTCGCTCAGACAGCAAAGAAACTCTCGCCACTCCTTTTCACCGTACAGGGTTCATTTCAAACTCATTTTCGCTTAAGGCTATACGACTTTGGAACGCACTCCCTCCCCATATTCAAGCTGCTCCAAATAAATTATGTTTCAAAAGACTGTTACGCGATAAGCTATTGAATTCTACTACCGCTGGTAATTAATCTGACTTATTTAAGTATGTATGTATTATATATTTATTTATGTTATGTAATTTGTTATGTTATTTTCGTATATTTATATCCATTTTTTTATATATATCTATTAAGTGTAAGACACTTTATTTATATTTTGCATAGCGCTGCCTCATTAAATTCTTTATGTCTTAACTCTCCGGTTGACTGGTAGAGAATACCTACTGGCATTAAGTCCGCCATTTGTACACTTTATTTGTGCAAAAAAGTTTAAATAAATATGGGTATCAAATAAGAGGGCTTGAGTAGTAGAATACTGAACACTATGACAAATTTCAAATCCAAGATGGCCCACAATAAAAATTTTGGATTACCTACATAGCTCTCACGACTCCCTCAATACGGATATCAAATAGAATAGGTACTATAGGTACACTATGACAAATTACAAATCCAAGATTGTCGCCATCATAAAAGTGCGAAATTATATAATAGATACAGACAGTCACATGTCGGATTACCACAATCTAACACTGAAATATTTTTTCAAATCGGACGAGTAGTTCCTGAGATTAGCGCGTTCAAGCAAGCAAACAAACAAACAAACTCTTCAGCTTTATAATATTAGTATAGATTACCTATTGAAAGCGTGAAGTTATTTGAACTTATGTTATTATACGGTAAGTTATATTTAAATCGGTGTAGCTGTTTCAAATTAAGAGGGGGGGGGAGTAAAAGTGGGGATGACCAATGTTATTGCTATTTTAATAGAATTGAGTCTCATCTTAGAAACTAGATCTGAAATACCTAAGATAAATACCTAACTATATGACTATGCAATACTTGTATGTATAAAAGTAGAAAAACTAAAAGAACAGATAATCACCAAATTAACTGAATTGCAACTTACAAGAAAATTAATCAAAAATGAAGGACTCTCTAAAAAAGCAAGAAAAAATAAATAGTTAAATTAAAAATTGAAAAGACCCCCGACACAATATAATAAAAAAAAAATAAAGTAAAAAGCTTAAAAACAAATTAAAAGAACTATAACTTAATTGTCCACAAATAATACAAAAAAGGGATAAACTTGAAACCCTTTAAAAAGAAAAAAATAACCTTGACATTATGACCCTACATAATTACAGACAACAGCATGTCAGACTATTTCACTTTGAACTTTGCGCTAATATTGAACTGCAAGTAACAAACCTTGCAATAAGCAACCAACCCTAAATATACACAATGATATATCGTACAAATAAACGAATATCAATTAATACCTTTATCAAAATATAAATTGTGCTTATATAAGAAAGAACTACAATAAGAGAGTAGGAATATACCATATCGAGAGCACCTCTCAAATCGCAGGTATACAAATTATAGAAATATTATTGCTTCTAAATTAAAAAAAAAACAAATTATTGCTTCTAAATTTAAAAATGCTACAATGATTTGAATAATAATTAAACAGTGTAAAAATGCGGAAGATGTCGAATGAAAAGACCGTTTCAAGTAAAATATGAGTTATAATTGAGATATTTACAAAGTTATTAAACATTCTCAAATTATAATCACGTGTTAAACAATAAAGAGAAGGGGCGGGAAAAAATAAATTTAGCCTGTTTCCTAACAGAGCGTTTGTTGAGAGCCTGTTTCCTAATAAAGCCCACTGCTGCTAAAAAGCTAATTATAATACGTCACAATTAAAATCCCGCTCTGACTGATCACTAAGGACCAAATATAGACGTCTTTGATAAGGATAAATATGATTTAATTATATTTATTTTAAGTGTAGAACTGCGGCGGTCAAAACAGCGCGCCTTATTAAATCTACTTTCTTGATTAGTATTGCAGCGTTCAAAATAGTGAAGCTTATTACGCAACATCATGTGATATTCACGGGTAAAAGGTGATGAGAGATGACTGTATATCTTTATGTAATTTATTCAAGTCCTCCTTTAATTAATTACCTTTAACCCTATTTCCAATATGACAGAAAGCTTGACTCATAATAATATTATATTTGATCAATATCGCATTCACAAATGCTATTATATAAGTGGATTCTTGAAATTTTCATGTAATAAAAAAGGTGAAAACGCCAACCGAGTCTAACAATATGCCACCGTGAAATTGTCAGTATCACCAATTTATAATCTATTCCAACCAAAACTTACGATAGTTTACAATCTAGCTTTTACAGAAATTGTTTAATTTTTAAACACATCTTTAAAACATGAAAAACTTTTGTAATTTTCATTGCAGATTTAAATAGATAAATATAAAACAAACTAATAATTATCATTGTAAAATAAGAACAATATACATAAGAATGATAATCTTTGAAATGATCAATTACTAATATCCATTGGTAGTAAATGTATTGTTCAAACTAGACTAAATATAGATTTAGTCCTGTCAAATTGCGTTTTCAATTGTGAAAATAACTAAGATGACAGTTGTAAACTTATTTTAGTATATATATGTATAATTACCTTTCTTTTATTACATAGGAGTATGAAACAATGTTAAAACAAGCCCAAATTAAAGTTACAAATGCTTTAGGATAGATTAGAGAATGGTACAACAAAATTGGCACCATTATTTCCCCAATCCCCATCAAGACGTATCCAATATTGTCGTTTATTACAGGATTAATATTGTAGAGCATACTTCCTTAATGAAAGGTAATTAAACAATATCCAAAGATAGTTTCATATAAACGCTATTGCTAATCCTACCAAATCACGAATCGTTAATCTGATAACCCGATGGGAAACTTCGAAACAGCCACAACTGGCAGCCAAGCCAGGTGATCATTTCTCCTTGGCAGAAATTGATTATTATGTCTAATAAGTTTTATTTTTATAGTAAAGTTTATCCATATTTATTTAATTATGGATAATTACTTACCTATTTCGCAGAGATATAGCATTGTAAATGCAAACCTGATCAAATATACTCGTAAGAACGGATTAGATTTAATTAAATAAAAGTTTATTGTTTGCTTTTTAACATATTAAAATGAAAGTATATTTTGATGTTATTTAGAAGAATATCATTATTTTTAAAGGATTTTATTATTTTTTTATCGAATTTTCCTATTCAAATTCTTTTATTTGACTTCATTATAACATTACATACGCATATAAAAAAATATAACTAAACTGCCATCTTGGGCCATTTACTATATTAGATTTATAATTATGTAACTTAACTGTTATGCATTGAAATCTAAACTAAATCTATGTGCAAAATTTCTACTACTTAAAATCCAGTTAAATGCCTTAAAATTTATATGGACTTATAATCCAAGTTAAATAAAACCTTGTAATAAGTAAAGTAGGATTGCATATGCTGATACCTTTGTTCCACGATAACCATAAAGTATTTATTATAAATAAAAAAAAACATACACTCAACAAAAGATATTGATTAAAATATCCAACCAGGAACTTACATATATACTAATTATAGATTTACTGTATAAAGTTACGTATACATTTTCACGACGTCTGTTTCAGTCAATTTAAATAATATTATTATTTCGACATAGATACTATCCCTAAAATCCTAACAACTGGAAATAAAGTTTTTTCATAATATAGGAAATAGAAAGCGAACGCAAAAACTAAATTTCAATTAAACTAACTGCTAGCTAGCACCATCCAAAAATCGTCTGGAAAGTAAATCTACTGTAGATTGTAGACATGCTCGGAAATTGCAGTTCTTTATTCAAATATAGTTATTGTTTGACTTTTATCCAGTTCAGTCCAGTTATCTGTTCATCATCGCTTGTGTTGTTATACCAGTTCCGTCAGCGTAAAAATTTATTTTACGTTAATTAAAAAGACTCGTTCAAAATTTCACGTCTTTGCACTCAGTTTTTTTATACCATAAACAAAGCCTTCTCTTAGAAAAATATAAAATAATATTTGAAATGTAGACTTCCGAGATAACCGGGAACAAGCCATGTCATCATTGAGATATTGAATTGTGATAAGCTAGAGGCAATTTTGGGACGCGCGTGTAGAATGATAATTTACAGCTTAGAAAATAACGCAAAGCCTTACCCATGCCTGCATAATTCAAACATTACTTGTACCACTCCCGACCTTTTTCAGAATACCGTTACGTTGTAACATCTTTATACCTACATTCATTTTCATTCAAGATGTCTACCAATAAGGTCGAATGCGGAAATCTGATTATTATTTATTGACTAGTCAGTGTGAAGAATATATTTGATAAGTTTTTGTTCAGATACATTTTAAGGCCTGCGTGGAGGTTTAGATATCCCTTCATATTTTTTTAATGGGTAAAGCCCTCTGTGTATAAACACATTGTGTATTATGCCATAAATTTATGGAGAGATACTCCTGGATAATAATACATATAGTGTAAGTAGTGAACACGACGCCAGATTACCATGATATTTCAAATTTTAGCAGTTCATTTCAAAGTCTAGACCCAAAACATTAAGGTTTGAAAACAAGTGTAGAAATTTCACCACATAAATTATTATAACTTTTTCTATTATTATAAAAAAAAACTACTGGGTTCCATTTAATTATCGTTATCAAAAACTGAACATAAAATTACTAGATTAAATAAATGAAAGATATAAGATTTAAGTATCTTTATTTTCATAAAACTGGCTCCTAAAATGTTGCGAAATAAATCTTAGAATAAATTCTGTTATTTTATTCTCATTCATGGATGTTATTTCATTGAATTAAATTCTTATCTTTTTCAAATAAACTCGAAACCATGTTGTATTCTATTTCAGTTCAATATTACATGAACTTGGAATGTTCGAGACAAATATTTCACCACGATAAAGTCACGGCCACGCTGTACTTTGTCAAAGCCGGGTCAGGTACTTAATGAAAGGCGGGTACAATAAATTGAAGTTCGGTTTTCAATTACAAAATTAAACGCTTTAAATTTATTGAAGAGTATGGTCAAAATATTTGTAATTGAATTGATCTCTTTCAATTACTAGCCATACGATGTATTGTTTTCTTACAATAATGAAAATTCATCTCGATCTTTCAATTTCTTTAAGCGCTTAAATATTTTATCATGGAAAATCTGTTTATAGCTCAATGGTTCGAGCAATCACACGGATTCTGAAAGGTTGTGGGTTCGAGGCCCATTTCGGGATATCTGGACCAGGCGGATTTTAAAAGGATTTCTCATTAAAAATAATTCATATGATGTTAATAATTCGTAATTCATTATGAATACAAAATTGATCAAAAGTAATATTATATATAACTTAAATACTTAAAAATATTTCAAACTTTCGTAATGAAAAATGTTTAAAAAATGACTTTATTCCTAGCTCTCTGAGATGGGTCTCGAACCCATGACCTTTCGTAATCTCGGTGACTGCTTTATGGTTTTGAATCTCATCTTAGAGTGCCAGGGACAAAGTGGATTACTTGAGCATTTTCCATGAAGAATATTTTTAAGTAGGTATAACATTGTTAATGTAAAATTGACCAAATATAATAATTACATACATTTTATCATTTATCATACTTTCTTATATAGTAAACTAATGAACTGGCTGAATGAAAATATTTTATTTTTTCATACTATTTAAATACTGACACATGTATCATCCTTAATCGTTCATTTCCTTGTTTGTTTCCTTTTAACACGCAACATAACACCATCGTTGTTGTTAAAGGTACATCAACGGAGAAAGGGAAATATGTTTCATCAAATGGCCCGACGGAAGCTACCCCACATCCAAGACAGATTACTGGTGAGTTTTCGCTCAGTCACCTCTTCCATAACATTGTTTAAGAGAATTATATTTGACTATCTATATGTGTGCACGGATGATGCTTTTATTTTTTTAAGTGCAGCAGATACGATGCTTGGACTCGCGGTGTTCCAGCCATTTTTATTTCAAAATTAATGTTTTGTTTATTAAGTTAATATTGATAGATCGTGGTTTTCTTTATTGTTCTTTCTTTTAATATTTTAATGGAATGTGACCTCATAATCTAATAACGTTGTAACGGTGTGCCGTACCACCGTTTATTTCGTCCTAGGTTTCAGCATGCAAACTTTTTGTCTTTGATCTTTAACGTCATTTATTTTTATTATTCACATTTCGTAATTTGAAATTTTGACCAATCAAATATGCTTTTTATATATCAGTTCGCAAAAAAATCTTCTTTTCTGAACATATTATTTTAAATCGAATAAATTTAAATATAAATATTATAATAGTTAGATTAAATTATAAATTATATATATATATAAGCGTCCAAGTTTTTATTAAGAAACCCAAAAAGAGGTATATCTTTGTTTTATTTAGCAATTTTAATTTTATATTTAAGTTAACATACAAACTATTATTATATTCATTTTTTGTTATTACTGTTTCTTTTCTTTACCCATTATTACCATAAAATAAATAAATTCTCAAGCTAATCAGCCTTTTCATTAATTCGCCCAAGCATCGAACACCCGTCACAACGTTAGTTGTTGGTGACATAATTCTAATTTATACTAGCTGTGCTCACGATTTTATCCGCGTGGAAATTAAACTCAATTAATCCTTATTACATAAGCTATTAGTAAGGGAAAGTCCCGTCAAAATCAGTCCAGCCGTTTCGGAACCAAAACAAACAGTTTAGTTTAATGTTATAAACAATCACTCAAACTTTATTTATTTGTATAGTTTATATTGTAAATATTCTATATATATTTGGAAATGGCATGATTTTGTTAGTATCGTAACATCTGTTAGAGCGGAAGAAACTCACCGGGACTTTCTTTGCTCGTTTTTCTAATAAACCAAAAGACACCCTAAAACAATGCCAGGCGATTCTAAAGTAATTTTCTTAAGTTTATTTGAATAAAGATGATTTCGTCTCTGATTGAATGAATTATGAGGTATCGATAATGGTACCGCATAGTCGCTTGACCAAGAATACAGAATAATTACTTAAACTTAATTAAAATATCATTCACCGTGTAAAACGTTATTATTATCCAATATTTTACAAATCATAAGTTGTTATTTGCAAATACATACAATTTTGATTTTTGATTTTGATTTTTTTGAATAATCTTTCCTCGCACTCTGACCTAATTGACTTGCAACACAGTCCAAGCTCGCACTTGTCAACGTCACTTCGAAAAACAGCCATTGATCATAAATAATAAGCAACTTAATAATATTTTTTGCTCATTTGAGAGTTGATTTTACATAATTTATAGGTTATTAGATACCTTAAGACGCAAAAACTGACTACCATTTACTCTAGTACGAAAAAAAATGTTTTATACTTACTTTGCGAAATATAAGGTACAGAGAGCCAAAATAAATATTGTAAATCATTTTATAATAAAGTATGAGTTTAAACGATTCTGCTATTCGTTTTCCGTCTACGTAGGTAAGATGTTTGTGATAAAACCTATTTTATTAACTTAACCCTTTACCGCATATGGGCCCATATATGGTATTGAAGTTTTAATTAATTTTTATTTCCAAACTAAGTATTATAAAACAATTCAAACTATTTTAATTCATTAAATATATATTTAGCAATAATAAAACGCAAAAATATTGTCTATGGTTTGATGACATTTCGAAATAACCTCACTTTTAAGCAAGTGGGCGAAAAAGCAGAATCGAAGTGCGAGTTGTTCATTTTCAAAAAACTATAACAGAGTAATACGTAAGTACTTTTTGATAAAAAAAAATTTTTCATGGAGTCGATATATTCATCTTTCTCGACGAATGACAATTTTTCCGCTTTTCAATTGTTTTTTATACTTTACAGCTAGTTTTTTTTCGATTCCATATTTGGTCTCGTATGCACTAAGACATTTTTTTGCTAGGACAAATATGGAATCGCATGCGCTCAAGAAAATTAGCATTTAAAGTTTTATTTATTTATAACAGCTAAAATTTTATACATATTACACATTTTTATACATTTTATTTATTTATTATGCTTTGCTGGCTTCAAAAATTTGCCTTTTCTCTTGCTTGGCAGAATGGACCCAGCGCGTTTTTACGGAAAAAACCTTCATACTAATTTCATTCCTGGTGATGGCATGCTAAGTGATGATGATGATTTAGATTCCGAAAGCGATGTTCCCTCAATGCCTGTCCCATTCAGATCAAATCTTGGAACACCTATATCTAAAAAGACGAGAAAAATCCCAGAAAAACATCAAGAGCTTCCCTAAACTCTGTAAGGACGGACAGTATAGGTCATTGGCCTGAATGGCAGAAGAATCGTCAGCATTGTCAAGTATGCTCAATGAAAACTTATACTAAATGCTCCAAGTGTAAAGTTTTTTTATGCTATAATGAAAAAAGAAACTGTTGCTTTCAATTTTTAATATAATTATATTGTTATTATTTTTTCAATATTCTATAAATTCTTTGTTTTGCTGCATACAATACCATATGTGTCTGTAATGGTTTTTGTCTCAATGCATACGAGCCCATATATGGTTCCGTAAAAAAAAAACCAAAATATAAAACTTTTTCAAAATTTCTTTCTCAATATGTCTTATTGATGATTAAATAAAGCTATTACCACACTGAAATATTTTTTTTTTCAACGCTATAATAAATCATGCAGTAAAGGGTTAAGTAAGTTGTAGTAATTTGTGTAAAAAAATAATACGTGACTAACCAATATAAGTTACTTTATGTGACTAACATTAGAAAAGATAATCTAGATTTACTCGAGCAGATTTTTTTTATCCAAAAAAAAAACATATTACTCGCCTTTTTTAGATCTAGCAACATTGTTGTTGGGTGGCAAGATTGTTTCTGTAAATAACGAAATCCTATCTCATCAGCGTTCATAAATATGTGCATAGGAAGCGGCTTATTTATTAAATTCTCATTTTCAGACTCGCAGTCTGATTTGTACAGATTCATCCAATCATGAAACAACGTGAATAATGTTAAAGTCTTTTCCAAAACAGTCATTAACCTATTCAAAGCAATTTTAAATCGTTCAAAAGTTTAATTAAAATTCATGAGTTCAACAAAAAACTACCTAATATGATATAATCGCTTCACAAAAACCGAAACCAACTGCCAAAAAAAATTGAATAACAATTTTTAGTAATCACCAAGTTTCTCCAACTAGGTGATTTCTAAAAATTGTTATCATTTTTACACATTTTTTATTTATTTTATTCAATTCGGGCAAGTTTCTGCTGACCATGCTTTTAACTTTAATTTCAGTTTAATTTCTTGTCTTTTCTAAATTATTTATTGACCAAAACCTAAAAAGTTAGTTCTTCCGGTTATTTTGATATAAAACCAAACCTGATACAATTCGATAAAATTAAAATGGAATAATGTTAAAAGAAGAACATTTCGTCATATTGATACTTTTTTCTTTCTTGAAGTCTTTTAAAAACTTAGTTTAGTTTAAACTTCTTATTCTTTGGATACCCTCATTAATTTAACCAACATTTGAAATTTGTTATTCAAATTTTTATATTTACTTAAGTTAAGTATCTTTAATAAATACCTCTTTTTTTCTGCTTAAAGTGATTTTAAGTGTAACCCTCAGATTTTTAGGGTAGAAGTTTTCATAGCCGACCAACTTTATTTGCTAGATAATAAAAACTTTTTCTTTATAATCATTTAAAAAGATTTTAATATCAATCTCCTTTTTCAGCTACAACATAGTGTTTGTGTCAGTGACCTACGTTTTACCTATGTCAATAATGGTATGGGCTTACGTACGAATGAGCGCAGCACTACGAGGTCGAGCCATTGGCGAATGCACTCACCATCAGATGCAAGTTGTCAGAGCTAAGAGAAAGGTGAGTCTATAGCATTCGTGTTAAAGTTACTACCCGCGATCATAATATATAATATATATCATAGAAAAGATCTTATTTTGTAGAGTTTTTAGACTGCACTGCTTTTATGGAAGTTTAAAAATGTGCGCGCATTATTTATAAATAGTGTCAAGAGTATCGCGTATCTAGAGCTAGATTGTATTAATTATCATTAATACTTTTTAATAATAATTCAGTATATTTGACCTGACCCGTCAACGCATTATAAATCTAACACATGGACCTGAAAATTTGCAGACTTTTGAATTCCACCAATTTATTTCTTCCATTCAAGACTACTTTTTAATATTTTTTATTTATCGCATGGAATTTAGAATATATTACAATAATAAACTTTTCTTACAGTTTTGTTGAGGTACACCTACGATATTATAAATAGAGCTTTATGGATTTACATGCCATGTTTAAAGTTTTGAGTAAAGTAGATGAACCGATTTTAACCATTTTTAACGGTAGAAGTAAATGAACCTTTGCCATTATTCGAAATTTAGCCGGTGACTGAAACTGACACTTGTCTGTTGATATTTGTATTTTTCAAAATTAATAATATGTAATCGAAAATTGTCTTTATGAAATGAAACAAAACATAGGTATAAAACTTCTATTAGAAAAAGAAATTGTGTAACAAAAATTTGACCATTTTCCACTTCACAATCATAGGTAGTGACAATACCCATTAATAATACATTTCTGCGGTTGTTTCCTTTTTTTTCTGATAAATATGAACAGTTTAAGTGAGTGATTGTTTTGGGTAATATTGTTATAGAGGTAACGGCAAATAGCGGTGCGTCCTGTCACATTTCTATATTTTGATTTATTTATACATATACAGTGTTAATATTAAACAAGGTTTATCTTTGAAGCGAATTTACGCTGAGACTACACTTAGTGATAGTCAAAATTCACATTATTAATGAAGACTTAGCAAAGGCTAACCTAGTACGAGATTATACGGGAGTAATATTTGCTCCTAGAAGGTAGTAACAGGTTTGCTTATTCTCTGTATAATATGAATTTGGACTAATACTAAAATTGCTTATTAATAGTACTGATAAGGACATGAAATAGAATACACTTATGATGTTGCATATGGTTGATATATAATTTACATAGATAAATTGTAGTCATCATCCTACTGAATGGGAAGTTATGTTAAAATTATAATGAGCTTTACATAAAAACTATTTTCTTCTATTTTTTTTTTTGTAATAAGCCTGACGGTGAGTAGCATAGTCCAGTACAATCAGATTGTTAGAGTGAAATTAATGAAGTGATCGAATGTTATTGTGATTACTTAGTTACTCTTTTTAAACATCGGTTGAAGTTCCAATTTATTTGGTGGCTGCAGCATTCATAAGGATCTCTGCCATTAAACAAAAGGCTCTCTAAAGGTACTCAATAAATTTAAAGAATATAACTTAGAAAGAAGTTACATTGTAGATACTAGGTTTTGCCCATAACATCATCGATGTATAGTTATTTTAGGCAGCGATTTCAACAGTAAAAGTAATATTTACTCACATATATTCTATCAAGTACCTAAATATAAATTGTCGTGTTTTACTTAACTTTCATATAAAATTGCAATCACTTAACTCTTCTTTTTGTGATAAAAGTTCCCTACGTCCATTCCTAAAGTCAATTCTATTTCCGTGCTAAAGTTCATTTAAATTGTTTCAGTGATTCAAGCGAGAAAGCGTAACAGATAAACAGGTTTACTTAAAATTTTATAATACTAAAGGAAGATATTGAAATACCAATTGCATTATTTTTTAAAGCTTTTCCGGGAAGCGTGTGCCATAACTTTTTCGAGTTGTTTCATAATTGAATTATATATTTTAAACTACTTGAAGTCAACAGTTTGATACGCAGAAGACACTTCCGGTAATAATGATGACTGCACTTATTGAAGTGGAATAGAAGGTTAATGTTTTTTAACATCCACAATGCTAATGCTAACTAGAAACAACACACAGAACTAGAAATGACGCAATTTATTGGTGTTTCGAATTAATTAAAATTACTTACTTCTATTTTACATATAACAAAATACTTTATCGCGTCTGTCCATAATCGCTCATTTAAATAAACCAATGACAAACAAATTAAATTACGAAATCATCTGCACGCCGTATTGATATTTGTAATTGCATACTGACGAACGAAATGGAGATATAAATTAGTCCCTTCATTTAAATTCGATACATTTAAAGTCTTAACAGAATCTTACAGTTTTCACGTTATTTACCTTTCATACCTACTTAACACAAGGTACCTATGTATTTTAAAATTATTTATATTTATTCATTGACGTTACACAAAAATATTAATGACTGACTGGCACGGAGTGGTAGTGGTGGTCATAACCACCTGTACATTTTTTATTAATATTATTATAACATATAAGGGTTTTGTATAAATTAACTCTTTGACTAATGATGACAAAAAAACCAGCCAACTACGAGTCAGACTCTTGCACGAAAAGTTCCGTACTGAAAACGAGCGAAAAAATCACGTTTATTGTATGGGACCTTCTTTAAATATATACTTTTTTGTATTTGATATTGAAGCGGTAACAGAAATACTGTTAAAATTTCAACTGTCTAATTTTCACGATTTATGATATACAGCCAGAGTGGTAAGTGTAAGTTTTACGCTAACGCGTTCACTAGTGAGCGCGTTAAGAATTTGTATTCAGGTTTGTACTTCTTGGTAGTTACCGCTAGGGGGGTGTACCGGATTCCATACTAAAATCTTAACGCGCTCACGATCGACAGTGAACGTGAACATCAAAAAACTTACACTAAGCGCTCTGGTGACAGACGGACAGCGAAGTCTTAGTAATAGGGTTCTTGTTTCACCCTTTGGGTACGAAACCCTGAAAACAATAGCTTTTGAAACACCTTAAATAACTAAGTCGCTTAACTACTTTCAAAAATAAGACAGCGCCAAAGTTCCTAATACGGCCTGCCGCACAGATAACATTTATATGTCAGATCTCATCACTGTCTATTAGGAGTGACCGGATACGCTTCATTTACAATTTTGGCAACTATTCGCCTCGTTGCCGTCAAAGGAAGTTATCTTTGTTTTTTATCGATTGTCTTTTTCTTGATCCCTTAAATACATAATATGTCTATTTGAAGGCACTATTTAAAAAGATAGTTATCTTTTTTACTTTTCCACGTGCTATAGCAATTATAATAATTTGTTAACCTTACATACTTATAGATCAAAACCATTTTAAAGTTGCCAACTGGAAGCTGATATTAAGATGAGTAGAAATTTAAGTTACCAGGCTCCCCCTCGAAAAACACCGTAACTTAGAACATTTTTTTTACAGTTACAAATATGTGTGTGTGTGTGTGTGTGTGTGTGTGCCTGTTTGTGTGTTCGTGTGTGTGTGTGTGCCTGTGTGTGTGTGCCTGTGTGTGTGTGTGTGTGTGTGTGTGTGTGTGTGTGTGTATGTGTGTGTGCGTTTGTGTGTGTGTGTGTGTGTGTGCGAGTCGAGTATGTGTTTAGGTTAATGGATACTTTTGTACCACAAATGGTTCAATACGGTTTCAAATCATTGTGTAAGCGAAACCGTTGGCGGAAAGCCAGTCTATCATAAATTAAACAAAATTTCACAAAATGCTTTATTTAATGGAATAAATCTTTCAAAATTGTTTGAGCGAGTGTAATTTTATGTGTTAAAATGCTTTTGAAGTAAAAACAATCCACAAGCAAACCTGAATGTAATAAATAATATTGCGTATATAATAATGAGCGTTTGTAGATTTTTTTTTCTAATTTACGTTACCGTTTCTCTTTCAGATACTGATTTCAACTCAATCAGTTGTGAGAAAAAGACAGACAGAGAGAAATTAAATGAGAAAATCCTTTTAATGTGTAAATCTCTAAATATTGTTATAAGGCAACACTGTAATACAAGTATAAAGAGCAATAGTCAGAAATTTATGATGTGCACAAGTTAGTTTCTCAGATAAACTAAACTTTGATCAATTTTAGTTTCTGTACAAATTATGCTTAATGGGATTACTTCTTATTGCTATTCACCAACATTCGATTCTCAGCAGACCATCCAAGACACTTTGTAGGTCTTCTTAAATTTACAAATTAATACGACTAAAATATTTTGATCCAGTTGATTACTCTAAATTAGATTAGAAGAAAGAGTAGATTTCCTTTCTAGAAAATTAGAACTTGCAAACAGTTTGATGTACGAATAAGCGAGACTTATTTAATGATCATGCCTTACTGTTCTTGTTAGTCTTTGACGACCCTGAAATACATCGTATGGAATTAGTTCATTCAGTAAATATTAATATTGATTATTTTATTCTATTTCAATATTTCTTAACATGTTAAGTTTATTTTACTTAAATTGTAGGTAGGTATCTTGACAAACTTTGGTCATCGACCTCCCGTTATAGTAGGAATTTAGTATGTAAAACATGTTTGAATACCATCTTTTTTAAATTTTATTTTCAATATCCACAGGTGAAAAAAGTATGAAAAACATAATTGTAATTTATCTTAAAGGGCACAATATAAATTTTTATACAATGAATACAAATTTTAATGTAACTCTAAAAAATATATATAGAGGTAGATAACATAGACGTTTTTTATTATCATATGACAATTTAAACAAGCTATAAAAATTGTAATGGCTATTTTCCGACAAAACGATGACCTCAATTGTTGAAAGCATTTTACATAACACAAGGCAACGGGGTCTTTGAGAAACCCTATGACTTTGAAATATCTCTTAAAGCACTGCCTGCGATTGTTTACGTGTAAATCATAAAAACCACATTTGCGAATAAAGCCATGTTGGAACAAACTTGTTACGATCATCAGGAAGCACAAAATATTTTTTGTATGACCCATTGTAGATATATATGTTGCTGGACATCAACAATAGCAAATTTATATTTGCTCTATTTTACTCGCTTAACACTAAAAGATATTGTTGCAATCGTTTTTCTTCCCCGTTATTCTTGTATATAAGTTTTTGAAATAATTATTTGTCTTGTTGGAATCTTCGCACATACGCTGACGACTTACTATCTCTTTCTAACTAATCTTATATTCCACATCAATGCATCTTAGGGAAAAATAGGTTCAACGAGAAATAAGTAAAAATATTCTGAAAGCACTCACTGGAACTCATCTCTGAAGTGGGTAAGAGATTGGAAAACTTATATAAGTTTGTCTAAGAATCGTACCCTCTCACTGCGATTATTATTGTTTCGGCTAAAAGCCGAACAGGTGTGGCCGAACTTATAATATTTTGGGTGAGATTCACATAGACCTGACTCTCATTTCATGTCTTATTCATCTACCGTACGTTATAACAGCATTATACATAATATTTTTCTAAATTATAAAAACAATGATATTTATATACATAAATATTGATATTAAAAAAACTAACACAAAAAAAGAAAGGTTAGGCGGCTGCTTGCCACAGATATCACTGATATAGAATATCAATCTGAGTATTATTTTCTTCTCTAATCGAGGATCATCTAATTATAGCACATGATACATAACTATTCATAACGTAGAACCTCGTAACTGCCGAGGACAAAGATCAAAACACATATTGAAAGATGTTTTTGGTCATGTTGACCGTTATTGCTTTTTATCTAGGCCGTAATATATATCTATCATTTCAGACGGATATTAAGATACGGTATAGCCTTAAGATATGATATTTATAGGTAGAATAATCTATTCCAGTCTATACTATTTCTTGCTCTACTATCCGTTTTATTATGCATTCTACTCCTGGTATTTTTTTATCATACCAGACGGATTTACTACAGCCACTATTTCATCATCTGCGTAAAGCAGATATCTAACAAGATAATACTAGAACTTATTCTCTGTACATAGAAGTCTCATCCAATCGTAACCCTACCTGATAGTTATTTAGCACTCCAGCTCTCCGGTCTTTATTAATAGACTGCACATGCACAATACACAGCGAAGTACAACTAATCCTACATATCGGTGATATACCACATAACTTTCGCACTACTCTGTCAATATATGTGGACACCGCGAAAAACCTTCCAGTGATCTAAAGTAATATTAAACTTATCAAAAATGGCGTAGAGCCCAGAGACTTTCGCTTATTTTTGAGATAGGGTACCTAAAAGCATTAATATCTATAACATGTATTATTGTAGATGTAATACTATATTATAATTGTCTAAGAAGCCGTGATAAAACAATTTCTCGGAACACCCAATAAACACAAAGAAACACAACCCTCTCTAAACAAAGCAATACCACTTTAAACTTACTTGACTTAGTCTTAACTAAAAATTCGCTTATCATTTCAAGATCGTTAACAGAGTGCTTCAAGTTTGTAGCGATATCTCATTAATAAGTTTTCTGATAATTTGATGGGAAGACCTGACTAAAAAATATAATTATAAGCCAACACATCTTATCTTATTTAAAGATTATTCGTCTTATTCATATAATTTGATGTCCTTAGTAGTTAGATATTCATCTCAAGTATATCGCAATTTAAGATTTATAAGACAATTTTAGCAAGGAAAAAAGATATAGCGGTAAAATTGTATTGTCAAGACAATATATTCATTTTACCATAACACTGTAACGAAACATTTAAAGATAGGGCTAGCTCAAAAATCCAAGTCTCTCTGACATGTAGATAATTACTCGAATATTTTGAAAGAAAAAAGTATGTGGATGCGCAAAGTGGCATAAAACAGAAAAGGTGATACCTGGTAGGATGCGGAGGTTGAAAAATCCGTAGCAAAAAAGAAGAAAGCATGGCTAAATTATGTTTCAGCTTTGGGACTAAGCGAAAGTATGAAAGAGTTACTGAATGAAATACACCGTGAATGCAAGAGTTAAGTCAAGGTTTTAGTGAAAGAGAAGCGTGAAACGATAATTATAGGAAGGGAACTGGCGAAGAACTTCGAGCCGAATACAAAACTCTTTTAGAGAGAGGTAAAGTCTCGACGTTGTTTGTCAGTATCTAGATTGGATAAGATTATGTTTAAAGTTGAGGACATTCTTGCAGATAGATACATGAGATGAAGTTACAACAGTGGAGTGGATATTATGAGAGCAAATGCTCGAGACGGTGACACAGTAAATGAGTCCGAAGTGAAAGCAGAAAGCATTTGACAGAATAGTACCAAAAGAACGCATACTTCCTATAAATGGGATAGATGGAGGCCATTTAAGGTCTGTATAGCATGTGTTCGAGTAGACGGCAACATGTTGCCCTGGTTTGGCGTCAATATTGGTGTCAGACAGGATTGCGTGTTGTCAGCAAGACTATTTATCGTGTATCTAGACAGTTGTTTTCAGAGGATAAGACCTATGAATGTGGGATTGCAAATAAGTGATCTAGTTTTTAACAGCCTGTTGTATGCGGATGACGCTGTAGTGCTTGCAGAAAATCCATCTGATCTGCCAACTCTAGTCACAACAACTCTAGTGATGAAAGATGATTGTATGATGAAATTCATACAATAGAATGTGAATAAGACAAAGATAATGGTATTTGAAAGAAATGATACCAGTACAAATGTACGGATTATGGTTGATGATGTAGTACTGGAACAAGTGAATGACTTTGTATATCTTGGATGTGCTTTTGGTAGGGATGGAAGGTACACAGCTGACATAGAAAGGAGAGTGAATGCAAATAGTTTGAATGGAACTTTGAGAAAACTTCTTGGCAGCAAAACCTTAAGTCAGAAAGCACAGGTCGCTATACACAATGTGATGCTGATCCCAATGTTAATGTATGATAGCGAGAGTTGGGTACGTCAGAAAGAACATGTAAGTAGATTTAACGTAGTTGAAATGTCAAATGTCAAACGTTGAATTTGCAGAGTAACGCTCGTAGAACGCAATAAAAATTATCAATGAGAGTTGACTCGGAAAAAAAGCGTCGACAGAAAAAATGTAACCACTCAGTCAAAGTAATAAAAACGGCATGTGCAGTCTCACGTGGTACACGACTAGTGTTATTCGAACTATCTCCAACGACAAAACAAAAAAGAAGAGCCGATAAGGGCTCAGGAAAGAGCAAGAAAAAATACTGTTGTTTTTCAACTTCCACTGCTTTGTCAGCATCAACGAGCGAGAAATACGGCAGTTCAAAACACTATACTTTACTAGCGATGCGTAGTTTGTTATGGCAAAACACTGTATAATTCTTCACAGTTTTTTGTGTAGTTTAATCTTATTTCTAACGTTATACATTGTTTTATTTGCTTGTAATATCTGACTAAATAATAGTTAGATTAAAAATGATGGACCAGGGATACTTAAGAGCCTTAAGAAATTGATTGAGCACTGTTAAGCAGAAACACTGTAAGTCGCTTTACTGTATTTTGGATTGGCACGGCAGCTTGATCCAATATTAAATTTTATGTTTTAATCGTACGCACAATAATAAAGATTTCTTAAATAAACACATAAATCAGCGTGAAAGGAGTCTTCGTAAATTTTTATTATCAAATTCTTATAGTAAATTGCATGTAAGTTATAATAAACAAGGATATAACAAACATGTTATAGTTTGTTGGGAGTTAACATTATGCAATACTTTTATTGTACCAATGTCATAAAAATAACAATAAATCATAAATGTAACTCCGACGTTCCTTCCACACTTACCACACGAAAATAGTGCTGTTAGGACTTTTCCTGTTGTTATCTAGTGGGAACATATTTTTGTGTTATAGAAAATATTATTTATATTGTTTACGAAACCACGCGTTATTTTGCTTCAATGAATTTTAATATTGCATTATTTCAAACTATTCTATTCTTAATTCAAATAATAATCTCCATATGTATTTTATTTAACATTTCGTTTGAACTTAATATATATTCAAACGAAACGTTAAATAAATGAACTTAATAAATAGATAGATAGAAAACTATGTTTTTTGTTTCATGGTTATGTTTTTTACTAGTGCATTTTGATCTCCTGAAACTTTTATAACATAATATTAATTTAACATTATTTAAAGACAAAATTAAAATAAGATTTCTACCTTTTCTACCTCCTAATTTTAAAGGTAACTGAAGTCAAGCAATTCCCTTAGTAAAGCCTCGTGTGGTTTTAGGTTTCTAGATACACGATTTACTTCTGGATTCAATTAACGCCTTTAGGAAGGAACATTTAATGTGGGTTTACAATAATACGTTTTGTTCTTTATTATTAATTGAAACAGCTTTGTCTACGCTGTAGTTTTGTTACTTGCGCGACAATTTTAAATTATTTACAAATTCTCAAAGACGCCAATAAGTAAATAATGTACATTTTCTTCAATCGAACGAAAAGCTTTCTAGGAAAATTATGAACCCATAAAAGAGGTGTTTACTACACACAACATTTTATGATCGCATGAAATATTAATATTGTAAATAGAAACTTACTAAGTTGATTGTGTTAAACAAATTTTAATAATATACTACTCGTATATAATATATGCTCGATGGAGAAATTAACGTGTCGGGTTTACAAGGAGGTTAAGTAATTTTCGCAAGGGCCAATCATAATAAGACGGGTGACCAATTTACTGACATGAGTTCTACTGTGGTTTAGAAGGAACGTCAAGCCGTTGGTTCCGGCTGTCTTTGCAATCTTTGAGTGACATACAATACTCTTTTGAGAAACTATTCCGAATAAGGTTAATTTTTTTAGACGCAATGGGAATGGCCGGTTTAAGTTTATTTCTAATAGCACTGTTATAACTTCTGCCTTCGTATAGTCCAGTGAAATAAGCATAAAAGAAAACTGCCAATCGATTATAACATGTATCATCAGAGCCAAAGGCATCAAGTCGAGCACTCTCCAGCACTCACAAGCCCAGCTTCTTCTCGTAATGGTACCTTCTTCCTACGACGATTGACGATCATCAAGGCCACCAGCACTTTTCGAACCGCTGCTCGGATTAGAAGATTAGAAGTAAGGTGCAAATAGAGACTCCTTTAAATCACAATCCATGGTAAAATATGAAGAAAAGAGAAACCCTATCCGTAGAAGGAGATCCTGACTTGTGACTTCAATAGTTCACATCAGCACCATTTCACTGATTCGAGCATGTCAAGTTACTAAAAATTGACAATTTAATTCAGTTGATTTTAAATTCTAAATAAGGATATTAAGGTTCAAAATCAAGAAAAAAAAAATTGACAGTTTTCCATAACTTGATGTGATATAGAGCGTACTTTCAGAGTGTAGTTGCCTATCTAAACATTTCCAAATATCCTAAAAATGTGACATAGAAAGTAAAACGAATTTGTATCAGAAGGAGTTTTATTTTGTCATATATTACACGCCTCACTGCTTGATTTAGTATCGACATTGACAAAGTAATTTAGTTAAATTATATGAAAGTCGACAGACATTGATAAATAACCCGACATGGCTCGAATGAATTTGAACCTTCAGAAAAAAGGAGATCGTAACGCAGTAACAGTTTTTATTATTTAAATAAATTTAATTGTAACAATTCTAAAAAAAATAAGTTAACTTTATTCCACATAACAAAAATAATATGATGAACACGTTTTCATATTGTCTATAAGTTTTAATTATTACGATATCAACATTGTGTTACAATTATTTTCTTTATTTCAGTACACTGACACTTCGCCAGCAGTTTCGGCCAACTGGTCCTATATTATACAAGTAAACCGTTCTCTTAAATTACTCTGTATATTGATGGTGAGCGCATTAAAATCCATTGCGTAGTTTAAAATATCGACTTTGTTTTATGTTATATATAAATAGATAGTTAAGTATGAAAGTACCAAACTTTTTAGGCATCTATTTTTAGAGCGACACACCAATGAAACGGCTGCTCCATTTCAATGATTTTACTCGCAATCACTTTCCATTGTGACATAACTTAACGTCGCCCCGCATAGGTTCACTTCACACACTTGACAACATGTTGGAAACATGAAAATAATGGAATAGAGTTATGTCCAGTTGTGTCAAGGTTTCTGTTATATGTTCGGAAAATATGAACCATTTTAACTTATAATTATTTAATAAAATAATTTGGAAAATAACACGCTTTAAAAACTTGAAAAAAAAGGAGGAAAAATATGTTACAAAGTTTTGCTAAAATAGATATGGTATTAAATTATTTACATAAAATGTAGTAATTTTCATTAAAATAGCTATGAACATAAAGGCACAAATAAAAATATATTACAAAGATGGCCCAGATGCCCATACTTTTTTCACCACCGTTGCACTGTGTGACGTCAGTTAGTAAATTGCATTTGTAGGCAGCGTGTTCGACCGACTAGAAGCGGTTCCTCAAACACAGCACCTCATCTCCGAAACTATGTTGTTACTTCTACATTAAGACATACTGTTACTTCTGTGTTATTCTGTATTATTTTGTCAGATATTAATGGACGATTTATTTATAAAATAAAAAATAATGATGATGCAATTATAATGGATATAAAACGCAAACAATATTAATAGACCGAGGTGGTCCAATTTAAATTTTATGTGAATCAGTAGTTTAAGTTCTGTAACAAAACAAAATACGCTTTTCACCATAAATCACCTAAATAATTTTAGATTATATGTATTGTATTTCATGTATCTCATCTTAAAAAACAAAACATTGCGTATTTTGAAATCAAAAATCGAAAGGAGGATTTTCTATGTTATATAAAATCCTCCTCTCGGATTATAGTCTATTTTTATTAAAGTAGATATGTCAATCAATTTCTTCTAGAAATGTGAACTAATTTCTATGAAACTAGCCGTTTCCTCGCGACCTCGCCTGAATAAATTATATCTAACGCGTATTAAGAACCTTCCGGTAGATGAAAGACTTTTATAAATCGTAGGTTCAATAGTTTCAGACCTCTCTAATGCCAACAAATAACCAATATCTTTCTTTTTTATAATATGAGTATACAATTATTGGAAAAAAATATGTCGACAAATAAACAAAATCTTCTATTCTAAGACTCACACTATGATAAATGATTTGTTTGTTTGTTTGTTTGCAACAAATAGGCTACGAAACTAATGGGCCGATTTAAGAAATTCTTTCACCTATGAAAAGCTCCATCATACGCGGTGAACATTGGTTATATTTTATCCCGAAAAACAGCAAATAAAGGGATGAAAATGGGAGTAGAAGTTTCTATTGGAAATGAAAACGTTACCATAGTAACAATTGTTTACTATTCAATTTGTCATTGTAATTATATCCGATATGAATCGATATCCAAATAAACAGTTCCCTAAGGACCACGTTGGCGATGCCGCCTACGGAAAGGTAGTATTTAATATTTTTATCGTTACCTATTATATAAAAAATATCAATATCACTAAAAAGCATGATATAAAATAATGGAACCGACTTCAAACTTTAAAAAAGTGATAAATAATACTTATCTCACAAGTAACTTATTCAGATGCTATTAAGTCTATAATATTAAGTCTGGCGGAGGTTTTGTTTTGTTTGTCATTTATTATTATTTGTAATTTATTTATTAAATGACAGGCGATAAACTTTCACCATTTCATCTCTACATTTACTATTTTTTCTAGAAAATAGCTAATAAAAAGTTTAAAGTTTGAAATCAGTTCAATTTTTTTTTTAAGTATTTTGTTTAGAGTTTCTATGACACATAGTTTTACTTATCTATATGATACTTATTTATATGGATTACGGGGCAATGTATTGGTATTTTCATTGTTTTGTTTGCATTGCCCCGACTATTTCACATAGTGTCGACAGAATATATATTTTTCATATTTATTTAAAATTTGTTGTCATCCTTATTTCAAATGTCTAACTATCATAATTCATTAGATACAGAAAGTTTACAGACAGACGGTGACTTAAAAAGAAATGAAACAGACCAAGAGCGAGTCGCACTAGCTCACTGATAAATATTAAAAATAAAAATCATAGACTTCTTATAGGTTGTCATTATCATTATCAGCCCTGTGACCCTGTACCTGTTCCCACTGTACCTAGGCTTATGAATGGTTAAGGAGGATGGGCTAAAACCCTCCACGTTGGGCCAATGCGGATTAAAGGATGTTAAAAACTGCAAATACATAATAACGTGCCTTCCGAAGCACGGAATAAGTCAAGGTAATCATTTTTTTGTCACCCATCCCGTGACCGACCTTTGCGAAAGTTACTTTTAGCTACAACGTTCGCTTATTAACTACGCGACCGAGATACTCCTAAATTAATAAAAACCTATTTTAATGAAATAGATTGTTTAAATACAGCTTCGATATGCTCGCAGGTAAGTTCGGGCATCGTCGGCCATGCCTATTATAAGTTAACTCTGAGCAAGCAGTATATTATTACGTCAAAAGTATAACGAAATGATAGGACTTCCCTCGAACTTTGTTATCAACGGGATTACCTTTATAGAAATAAGTTTGAGAAGTTGATTTTCTAAAGTAATAAGTAATTTTGATAAACTTTCCGTGAATTCGAACTTAGCCCGTAAGTGAGTACCGTAAACAGAAATCAACTAAAAGTGAAGTTTTCTTCATATTTTGTATCTATAAAATTATGAAAATGTAGGAATTCTGAATTTAGAGTAAATGGTAAGTTTAACACACTATTTTTGTCCTCTAAAGGTCAGCATCATTTTTGTTACTAGAAATACAAATTGGATAAACGTACTGTGTTTGAATTCATTGCTTTTTATTAGAATAATAGGATTTTATTTTGAGGGCAATTCCTTACTTCCAAAATTGTATTAGATAATCAAACAACTACAGCGATTATTGTTTGATAACATAGATTGTAATACGTAAATAAACACAAGACAACACACATAAAACTCTAAAGCACTTATATACTAGAGAGAAGTCTCACAACAAAAGTTCATTTTCTATTTCTTTTTAAAGTGCCCCTTCAATTAGTTAAGGTTTGCCATCAGCTTTTTACAGTCGTCCCAAGAGTGGAGTCTCTTTAATATTTCAGAGCCACAATTGCTTTCTCCTTCCAACTCCTCTATTCCCAAGAATTTTGCGCATCATTGTATTTTTATTTTTTATTCAGTCTAGGCTGGTACAAGCACTTGTGAAAGTCGAGAGCTACGCCATCGTTTCGTAAATCTACGACAGGAGACCTTGTACCGAGAAGAACCAGCAAGAAACTCAGCAAGGGCTGCTTTTTCTTCCTCGTTTATTTCATACAATGATTTCATTAAAATATGAAGTCGCTTTCCATTACAATATTAGAAAAGTAAAACAGCATTTTCGTCAATCGAATTACATGTCTTGACAAACAAGCTAATCGATAAATAATTTAATATACATAAAAATAAGTCATATTTAACACCAAAGAGTTTTGTCGTTTAAATATTCATTAACAGTATAATACTCTTTACTGAGTTGACGATTCTTAATATGGGTTTTAAAAGGTAAAGGTAAATTTAAAATTTCCATAGGAATTTTGTTATAGTAGTTTATACCTTGACCCATAAATGTTGATAGAACCTTCTTTAGCCTGCATGACGGCAAAACAAATTTATCTTTATATTCTATTTCTAGTATTCAAATTGTGTACATAACCATGTTTAAAGTAATGGAAATGACTAAAGTATACTATCCTACCAGTACTAGTATCTAGGGGTACATCTGTGAGTTGCCTAATTTTTCTTATTGCAAAGGCAGCTGAACTTAGTTTTCCTGCCAAAAATGAAATGTGGGGATACCATTGCAATTTAGAATCCAGCGTTACACCCAAAAAGATAGTTGACTCGAACCAAGAACCAACTCAAGCTTTTCATCATTAAGTTTTTCTGTTAGTTCAGATTTTACATTGGGTAACATGAATTTTATATATTTCGTTTTTTTCAGCATTTAGCTAGAGATTATTTACAGTCAACCTGGTCATAATCTCTGGGAGAGCATTGTTTACATCGTCAAAGTTATAAAGAAGTATCATCTGCAACCAATACTATATCGCATAAAGCTTCGAAAAGAATGGGTAATCATTTATGTATGTAAGAAACAGAAAGGGTCCCAGAATAGATCCCTGGGGTATCTCCATTTTTACCTGTAAACCAGATGATCTCGTACCGTTTATATCGATAGTTTGAGTTCTGAAATTTGCAATGCGCTCTCGCTCATTAGAAGAAAATCTACTCGTGATAGTATATGTCGTCTCCATTTAGATATCCTGAATGCCTTTTCTGATAAAAAACCACTAATCTTGTGACGGGTTCGGTGCTTGGGCTAATTAATGAAAGGCTGACTAGCTTTAGAATGGATTTATTTATTGTGTAAAGGAATAATTAAAGAAACTGTAACAAACAAAAATAAATATAAAAACAGTTCGTATGATAAACTTAATATAAAATTTCAAATTACCAAATAAAACGAATACATACCCCTTTTTGGGTTTCTTGATAAAAACTTGGATCAACCTAGTTACAGATTACAATTTTCTATGTTATATAATTTCTATCACAATATCCTATTATTTTAATTAATTTATATTTTTTGGTTATCGCTGGCTAGGTTCCTCATTCTGTTCATCTCATTCAAATCATTGTTGCCAGGCCGTTTGCCGGATAATTTCGTTAATTTATTTTAATCATAAAACACTTAAATAATAATAATGCACTATTTAAGTTTTTTATGTTATTTTTAGGATCTAGAGTGATGTCACATTATTTTTCTTATTATTCTCGGAAAGCACTTTCATTTGATACCCATATTGTAAAAGTGGTTTAAAAATAACTATTCCGCCATCCTGTATGGTCCGTTATATTGGATTTAGGATGACGTCACACTTCTTATTATTCCATGTTATCCAAACTAAACGTATATACAAAAGTTCAGTTCAATCGGTTGAATATATGTACTTCAAAATTGATTTCAAAGATCCCACCCAAACAAACATCATTGCATACATTGCAAATTAAATAAAAAGTGGTAATTTTAAGTTTTTAGAAATAGAATTAAGTAATATCTTATCGTTTAAGTCATATGTTCTAAATTTAATGGACAAAGCTAATAAAGCATTTAGCATATTAAAAACTTAAGCAAAAACTTCATGGCGTTCTGACCCAAAAATCTTAAAAATACTATGTAAATCATTAGTCCGAAGCAATTTTGAGTATAATTGCTTATTTTTTTCAAGACTTTATAAACTTATTGAAAATCTTTGAAAACAGAAAATAAATGTCTCAGTCTTCTTATTGGGGCAATGAACTCATCACCTATTGATATTTACAAAGAGAAACCAACATTAAGCCTCTTAAATGTCGATTTTAGTATTTGAGGGACAAATTTATTTTTGAATTATTTCGGAACCACATAAATAGACACTTTATTTCTTTAAATATAAACATTACTTGACAATTATTTTTATACTTATGTCTCCATATAAATTTATGTCTCTATTGGAAATAATTTACATATTGAACAAGATGTATATAGGAAGTAATATAAATGGTCGGATTAAAAAATATATATACCGATGGCTCAAAAACAGATTCAGCCATTGAGATAGCTATATATATTCACTATATAAGAAAACTGGTTTTGGTGTAAAAATATGGAGCATATTCACTGCAGAAGCTGTTGCTATCCTAGAAGAATTACTTTATATAGAAGAAAATAATAAGGTTAATCAAAAGTGATTAATAGTATCAGATAGTCAAAGTGTATTGAGTGCATTGCGAAACCTCTACAGAGCTGATCATAATTACATAATAGAGTTGATAAGAACAAAAATAAGGGATTTGCAATAGAAGAATATTATTGTATCATTCTTTTGGATACCTTGCCATACTGGAGTTCAAAGCATTGAATATGCTGTGACACATTTTGTAAAGCAGGAGCCTCATATGGCAAATGTGTTGTGAAAGATATCGGTACACCTTATAAGATCCTATACTAAATTTGAAGAAAGAAATAAAAAAAAAAACTATGGTTCGATTACTGGAAACCATCCCTGCAAGAAAAATGACAGTGGCTTATAGAAATTCAGAAGGACATCAGCACCCCATGGTTTAACAAGGGTGACAAGTTGAGAGATTTTTACACTACCATATGCAGATTAAGAATAGATCACTGACTTTCAAACATCATTTGTACCGTGTTTGTACCGATTAAAGATTGTCAACTCTCCTATTTGTAACTTCTGCGATATGGAGAATACTGTCACCGGATCGTACCTTTTACAAATGCCCTTCATTTCAGGCCCAAAGAAAAATACTTTTTCAAGAATTATGAAGAACGAAGATTTATAACGAGGAAAACATCCCGCGGGACTTGAGAAAATTGTAATTTATTTATTTTATAATAAAAAGAATAAACCGAATAAATCACAGATACTCTGACCAGTGCTAGCCACCTCCTTTATGTAAGATAAACGCAGGTATTACCGCGGTAGTCGAAAATCTGCAGGTATTATCGAGGTATATGATATAATTGAAGTTTTAGGCAATTGCAGTCATATTTTACTCAAAAAGTTGAACTTTTATGAAAATCAATTTATATTCGTTTGAATGGACCCGTGGCATACTATGCACAACAAATCAGAAAAACAAAAAAACAATTAGTTTGCGTCCAGCCGGTGTCAGAGCATGACGTCCATATAAACACGAGTCACCATACGTAAGTGCACTCAATATTTTGCTAAGGATTAAAGAGTCTAAAAGAAACCATATATACAGATTCAAACTAGGTCACAAGGTGGATTATAGTTTCAGCCATTATTGTAATTATTTAATTTTCCTTTCGATTGTATTATTTTTCGACAATAAATAAAAATAAAATACCGTGGTGATAGCTACACAATTATCTTCTTGTATTTATTGACCGCGGTATACTCGGTAATAGCATAAACGAATATTAATAGTTTTATTATTTTTTAAAGAAAATTCTATATAAAAGCAATACAGATGGTTTGGTAATTCGTTCACATAATTAGGTAATTATCGTAAAAAATAATTTCCGCGGTATGAAAATTGCGTTAGAACTCTTATTTTGTTGCGCGAAATTAAACCATGAAAAATAAACTTTGTATGAGAGCACTAAATTAATATGACATGAGACCATAACCCAGTCTGTATTTTAAACCTAAGTACTTAATAAAAAAATCTTGTTTATATTTAGGTTGCTTCATTTGTCATCGTTTAAACTTTTGTATAGTTAAAAGTTAGTCAAATTTTATCCCTTGGAATTGCATTATTTACACTATCGCGAATGAAGCTATCACTGAGTGTTATTATTACTCGGTATTAACTTCACTATAGAATTCTAATACCGATTGATTCTTGAGTTTAGGATTCTCTAGAAACAAATAAGTATCGCCTGTGAAATTCAAAACCCTACTTTCACCTATACCGACCTACTTTTCTAACTCAGGATTTAATTTTAATGTAACAATTTCGTTGCTTTTATAAACAAATATGATCAAAATAAAATGTTAATAAAAAAATAAAAAAATAATTTTCTATTAAAAAGATATTTATTTATTATTATTATTTATTTATTATGATTATCAAAACTATCAAAAGTGAAACATAAGTGCCATTGTAATAAAACTGTAGGTAATAAGTCATATTTTAATAAAAAACTTTATCAGAATTTCAGTTGATTTAAACTTAGAATAGCCAATAATTAGTGTTTTATTAAAGTTTTGTACGGAACCAACATGACTATTATTTTTCTTCCCTCGGTAATAAAATTACGAACCGCGGTATTAGCTGCAAACACACTGGCATACGGTAATAACTTCATCCGGATTTTTATATTTAATATTTTTATTCTTTACGTATTTCCTCAAAAACTATCTACATATTTATAGATTACAAAATTTGAAACCTCTACGTATCAGAAAATATATAGAGGAACTGCAGCATATTTGGAATACCAGTTTGTTTTTTTGAGAATAATTTTAAAGAAAAAAAGGGATAGCTCAATAAAAAATATGTTTATTACTTGGAAAACTATTAAACTTTAATATTTATAACTATCATAAAGAAAAAAAATCAGGAACCTTACCAAAAAACAAGAAGAACTAAAAATTAGAAATTATGTGAATGGACTTAGAGAGCAGGTAATTTGGAATATAGTATTCCAAATTATATTCACTTTATATGATATACTTATATATATTATTATCTATATATATTTTAACAATTATATGTTTTATTAACATACTGTTAACACTTGATCTTAAAAACTAATATATTTCTAGTCTTTGTAACAGTTTACGTGTCGTATCCCAAATTAACAACATACCATCCTAACCTAAAACGGCATATCACATTTTCAATTCTAGAAATATTCACAAAATCAAAGATAAATTATTAACTATAAAGGTCTCATAACAGTTTGAATAATTACACTAAATATTTTATGTTTGAGAGTAAATAATTATCGTTGTTTGCATACTTACCAAAAAAGTTTTGAAATCTATAGTCTTGTTCCGCCGGAGCTGGTAGCCGGAATGTGAAAATGGTGTCCTGTTTTTAATGCTATATGTCATAGTGTGTCTTACGACGTTATGTTTACGGTAAAAAAACATAGATGCTGTTAATATTTATTTAGATACCGAAGTATTCCAAGTTACCTGCAGTATCCCAAATATGCTGCATTTCCCCTACTAGTAACTGTTTTTACGATCGAAAATTCCTATTTCGAAGGTTTAAACCTTAACGCCTTGATTTTACCTCGGTAATACCTGCGATTACCTTAATACATACGATTCGGATATACGCCTGATTTTTTCTTTTTTTTTACGTAAGTCCAGAAAATCTTGTGATCCTCAGTGATAAATTATTCAATTGTTGATATGTAATGATCAAAGCATTCCTTTTCAATCAAATGCTGAGTTATGTTCCTGCATACAGATTTGTCAAAACTACAGTTCAAAAATTTAAAGATACAGAATATTCATACAGGGCTGTATGGATCTAAAATCGTTTATATTATATATATTGTAGAGTAGCTAGGTGGCGTAGTGGATAAGCGCCGCGGCCCGCGAACGTTGTCGTTAAGCAACTTTCGCAACTTTCGGTCACGGGATTGGCGACCAAAAAAAAAATATCTCGAACTACTCCGTGCTTCGGAAGGCATGTTAAGCAGATGGTCCCGGCTTCATTTGCAGTCGTTAATACCCTCCAATCCACATTTGGGCCAGCATGGAGGGTCATGGCCCATCCTCCTTAACCATCCATAAGGAAGGCCTGAGCCCCTGCAGTGGGGACGTAAAAAGGCTGATGATGATATATATTGTACATTATTGCATTTATTTACATTTTTTATATCATATAAAAATATGGGTACACGAATAAGGCTAATATAGTTGAATACTATAAAGTATTTTAATGTTATTTTTTGGAAGAAATTTCAAAAGGACGTAAACGTAAAAAAATGTTTCACCGCAATTATGTATTTAAATTGGAGAGCCGTTTTGGGATATTTTTAGTCATATGGTGTCCATTTATTTTACTGCAATTTTATTGTTTATAGTGAGTTTTTGTTTGTAAAAGTGATGATATAATGCGAAACAACATTTTTATAAGTGAAATAATACGGTAAGTGAGTTTATGAATAAAAATTGTGTTCCGTGAATTTAGCCAAGCTTCTTTCTTGAAAACGCTTCTGCATTCCTACATCTTTCGATTAGCTTAAAAAAAATCCAAAAGAATTACAACATGCATTCCAGAAGCATTAGAACATCGAACCAATCGACCAATGTATAAGTGAAGATATAAGACTGATTTATGGAGATGCAAAAAATATGTTATCAGAGATAGAAAATCATCTAACGCAAACATTTGATTATTTTCTGAAGAACTTAATGGACAAAAGTAAACTGATATGCTTTCAATTCATGTCGACTGTAAAAAATCTTGACATTTGTAATTTTAATAATTGTCATTAAATTGAGAAAGTTTTGAACAAGTTTTCGGTATTTCAGCTCAATACCTGTCGTAATTAATGGTGAGTTGTTTAACAGTACACTTCTGAATGTTAAATTTGTCTCAAAAGTTTACATAACTCGACCAATTAGTGAAATAGTTCTAATTGACGCCAACGTCTCCGATTTGTTATAATAGAACGTTTCAAGATTTCCCAATTATTACAAAAGTTTTGTTAAAGTTCAAATTATTATAGTGATTCTGTTGTATTTTAGTTATTACTATTAATATTATTTTTTACGACCTTTCGCAATCCGGACGACTATAAAGTGCTTGAAAAATTTGTCAGTCCTGTTTTTTTTTTATAAATTCTTGTTCCCCATTAATTAACAGATCTTTTTTTACTTTGCATTTTTTGTTTACTTTATTTCTCTTTTTTGTTATTTAGGCTCTTTCTTTTGCCCTATCTTTACGGTGTTGTTCTTTTTACCTTTAGTTTTTTTTTTATTCTTTTCTTTAAGCGTTAGCCATGCATATTTTTGTATGCTGCTTTTGTTAATTTTACATATTTTTCTTATTCTATGTTAGTATTTTTACATTTTGTCTTTTCACTTATATCTATGTACATTTTTTGTTAGACTATTCACGTTTACATTTTTACTTAAAACTAATATCATATATACTCTGTCGCTTGTTTATGTTTACATTTCAATCCTTATTACTTTTGTTTACCTTAGTTATCATTTCTCCGGCGTGCTTCATAAATATCTCCCTATCTTTACTGTCTTCTATTATTTTATGGAGGTTTTGCTTACTGACTGTGTGGTTTATGCTACTTTGTATAGTGTGCCTTATCATATTATATTTTGGATATTCTAATATAACGTGGAAAATGTCTTGTACTGCGTAAGGATCGCATTCGTAATATGGGGTGTCCTTGCACTTATATTTGTGGAGGTAGAACCGGAAAACTTCATGCCCGGTCAGCAATTGTACTGTTAACCTTTCATTCCCTATCTCTCTTACTATCCCTATCTCTCTTATTATTTCCGCACTAGGGAAGAAGACCTTCGTTATGGTCGCCGTGTTTTCGCTCCTGTAGCGTCTATCCCATTCTACTTTTGTCAAGGTCCTCAGGTGTCTCTTGATAGAAGAGATACGACATCTGTCATAGTGCGATTTCCTTTTCAGTCCTAGAGCTGCCTCCTTCGCTAGCTGATCCGTTCTTTCGTTCCCAACCACCCCGACATGGGCCCTGATCCAAAATAGGGAGACATTATAATTGTTCTCCCTAAGTTGTACCAGGTTGCCCTGTATCGCCTTTGTGGTTGGGTGCGTTGAGTCCGGATCTTGCAGGTACTGAAGTGCGGATCTCGAATCGCTAAGCACGGCGACATCCTTCCACTCTTTCTTCATCACTTGTTCCGTCGCCTGCAGAATGGCGTATAGCTCAGCCTTAAAGACCGTACAGAATGGCTCCAATTTGAACTTTGGGACGCTGTCTCAGCCTTCCCTTTCCAACAGGTCAGGATGGCACCGACTTTTCCCTCCAGTTTACTACCATCCATGTGGATCCTAATCAGGCCTTCTGCTATTCTGCCATCCTCCTCGGCGTTTTCCATGCATTCGAATTCTCTTGCGCTCATTTTTCTGGGGTGGTTCGATTCCGTGAAGGACACCCGCTTCTCTACTTTTCTGCCACTTAGCACTTCTTGGGGTCTCCCACGCTTTGCCTCATAAAGCTGGGCTGCTTCATGAACCCTGAGATCCAGCGGAAGCAACCCCTCAGTACTAAGGCAGAGTCGAGGGATACCGTTCTGTAACACTTTCTGATTTTCTGTGCGAATCCTCTTTGTACAGTATTAAATGACTTGAAACATTTTATCTTTTTGGTTTCTTTGGCCCACATACTAGCTCCGTACAATATTGTCGGTTCGATTACCGCGACATAAATAGTTTTTATTATTTCGGGGTCTAAGCCCCATGTAGTTTTTGCTGTTTTTGCAATCCCTTTATAAATACCTATTGCATTTTTTGTTATGTATTTTATGTGTTGGTTAAATGTTAGTTTTTTATCAAAGATTACCCCTAATATTTTTATTTCCTCCTCTTGTTCTATTTCTATGCTCCCCATTTTAAGTTTTGGTTTATCATATTTTAATTTGTTAGTTATTATTAAGGATTTGGTTTTGTGGGGGACAACATTTTAATTTATTTATTTTACCCCATTTGTCTATTATCTCTAGTTCTCTGTCAGCTTTCGCTTCTATTTCTTTACCTGATTGCCGTTTATTATTAATAGGTACTACATCGTCTGCGAAGGCTTGACAGTAGCACTCAGCATCCGTGAGGTCGTTTAGTAAGGGGTCTAGTATAGTGTTCCACAGGAGTGGTCCTCCTATGGAGCCCTGCACACACCCCTTATTTGTTTGCTTAGTTATTTCTTTGCCTGCATACCTCACGGTTACTTTCCTGTCTGACAGATAGCTTTTCATTATTTTTCTGAGGTTAAAGGGGCAGTCTTTGTTTTTTAGTTACACATGTCGTCAGTCCTGTTAAATCCTGGATAGCTCAGTGGTTAGAGCAGTCGCCCGGATTTTAGAAGGACGTGAGTTCGAATCCCATTTCAGAGTACCAGGGACAAAGTGTTTTTTTTAAGCATTTTTCATTTAGATTCTTTTTTCAGTATAGCATTAGATGATTGCAAAATTAATCAAATATAATAATGAAAGAAACATGTTTCATTATTGCTTTTAACAAACTTGTTTAATTTTGACTTTGGCTGTAATGTTTTTAAATATTTAAATTGTTTTATTCCTTTCGGTGAGCAGTTAATATGTATACAAGTTATATATTTCTGGAACGTACTCATCCAGATATTAGATACTCATATTGCTGTATTTAAGATAATTATATTTTTTAAATAGCGTCATGCATCTCTTATTTGGAATATTTTTTTAATAAATATATGCCAGTGGTACTTGGGATGATGTTACGTCTTTTAATGATATCTGTTCGTCCGTCGAATCTATCAAAAGTTATGATAGAAAAAAGAACCAACACTTACTTATACACCAACCAATACTTACTTATATTAACCCTAACACAATACACTCCTTTTTAGGGCAATCGTGTAATAAAAATCAACACATTACTCGAGCGATTGTGTTCGGAAATACATTATGAATTAATGTGTGATTAGAAACTGTGTCATCAGCCAAATCCACCCTTATTAAGATAACGTTTCCCTCTAGGTATATGAATGGTATATAAGTCTCTATAGGCTTACTGAAATATATCTAATCTATAATTCTAATCTTACACCAAAGTATTAGAAAGCTAACTAAGCTGTCATTTAATATATAAAAACTTTAATAATACACAAATACTACTATAAATTCAATTTGATAGCTTTTTACTTTGTATTTTCAAGAATATTAACAATTAAAAGTTATGTTGATAAAGACTGGACATATATTTTACCACAGATATTATAATATTTGTCAATAAATATTATATTGAACCAGTTATCCAATTATAATAAGCATAAAAAAAAATAGAAAACAATAGAATATGCTGATCCCGTTCTCTGATATAGACCTTTTTAACTGTTAACCGTTCTCTTAGTAGCACATTTAAATATTTAAGAAAATTTTTCATAGTATTTATTGATTATACTTACTTTTTTTTAAATAGAAAAAATAATAGTAAACTTCTTCAACTATTTTTGTAAGTTCCACTCTTATGTAACATGTGCTAGTCACTCTTATGTAGTTATATGCGCTATTATAAAATGGTCTTCCACGAGGTAACGACTGATTATATTATTACAATTTTTTTTCTAGGTACACTACGTTTATTGATATGCCATTCGTTATCCGGGTAAACAATACTACTTGTTACTTAAACCTTCAACAACGGCTAAAAGCATGAATATATTGTGCACACACAATCTTCAAATTCATTGATATTCAGGTACACAAACGTACCCCTTGGAACAATTTTATTTCACACCTGAGAACTTGAGATAGTGAAATTGTTAGATAAAATGCCAACACACGTATATACACCGCAGTAAAACCTTCAACAAAAAGAAAAAGGTGCGTCACATCGTACCTTTGTCGGAAATACAATTTTATCCTGTCCATTTAAATAACCGCACCAGAAGGATTTTCTTTCTAAGGCAATTTTAGTACAGTAGACTTGGGACGTTACAACAAAAGAGGAACGACCACTATGATTAGGACATTATATTTGAAAATGGCTACTCAGATATTTTTTTTAAATATTTTATGTGTTACAATGACAGACTGAATAATAACAATGGTTTCTATGGTAACGTTAGAATTCCCTATACAAACTCCATTTTCATTATTTATTTGCTGTTTTTCGGGATAAAATATAGCCTACGTTCACCACATATGATGTAGCTACCCGTAGGTGAAAGATTTTTTAAAATCTGTCCAGTAGTTTTCGATGCAAACAAACAAACACACAAACAATTAGTCAAATTTATCCTCTATATAGTATTAGTGTCGATGATGTTGCTGTAACAGTTTACTAGATAAACTGTCCTTCTTTTGAATGTGTAGCTGATGTGTTTATTTCGTTTTTAATACAAATTAATTTAAAGAAAAATATCTTTAAAAATAATTGTAGGTACAATGTTAATAATTGTACTATGGAGGTAGGCAGACATAGGAGCGCAGCGCGGCTCATAGTGGTGAAATAGTATTTAAATGACTTCTCGCGAATCAATAGATTCATTTTTAAGTGATTTTTCAAATTTATAAGTTAGTGTTAAATAACCCCGAAATCGGGGTTCTTCTACCCCAGTCCTCCTGAGCTTCGTGGATCTTCGGTGCTGCTGACCGGAGCTGACGACGGGTCTACATCCTTGTCAGCCTCTGCCCGGCCCGTGACAGGCTTAACAAAATAAAGATTGTTAAACTTTATTTTTAGTTTTATTCTTTATACTGAAGCGTTGGGTTGTAGATGGGGGGTGAGAAGCACCCCCCAGGCTTCAGGTATAAAGAATAAAACTAAAAATAAAGTTTAATAATCTTTATTTTTGTTCTCAGGGGGTAGGTAAAGATATTCGCTCGCTATGGTTCTTGTATCTGGTATTATGAGGGGAGGACTTAGCTTTAAGTTTTGCTAGGGGATTTAGTGACGAGTTCGTGGGTTCAGCGTCACGGGCCGGGCAGAGGCTGACAAGGGTGTAGACCCGTCGTCAGCTCCGGTCAGCAGCACCGAAGATCCACGAAGGTCAGGAGGACTGGGGTAGAAGAAGAACCCCGATTTCGGGGTTATTTAACACTAACTTACAAATTTGAAAAATCACTTAAAAATGAATCTATTGATTCGCGAGAAGTCATTTAAATACTATTTCACCACTATGAGCCGCGCTGCGCTCCTATGTCTGCCTACCTCCATAGTACAATTGATAACATTGTACCTACAATTATTTTTAAAGATATTTTTCTTTAAATTAATTTGTATTAAAAAGGAAATCAACACATCAGCTAAACATTCAAAAGAAGGACAGTTTATTAAGTAAACTGTTACATTGCAACAAATAGTCAAGTTTTTCCTCTTTATAATATTAGTATAGACGATGTAACAATAATCATATGAAAGTGAAAAACTCGATTTTTTGTCTTCTCCTCAACTTCTTTGCCTCGTCTTGCAACAATTTTGAATAAATCGGTCCAAAATTTTACGAAAAAGTCAGTGAACAAACTAAAAACACATAACCTTCAAACTCCTTTTCGATTTTGAAACCTATTAAAAGTATTCTATCTATACACAAGAATCTATTAAAACTACTGAATAGATTTTAACATTTATACAAATAAATAAAGTTGGTGTGTCTGTTTGTAATACTAAAATAACCGTTTTCACTAAATACATATGTATGTATACACGTCATATACACAAACATTATTTTTTTCTGTCTCTTTGTTCCGGCTAATCTCTGAAAAGACCGATTTTAATGGAACTTTCACTGAGAGATAGCTTATGTAATAAAAGGTAACTTAAGCTACTTTCCACGCGGACGAAGTCGCTGACACACCTAGTATGTCATATAATTTTTGATAAAGTCTCAGTCGTAATATCGGCATGAGACTTTTTTCCTCTAACATAAGCGTATTGTTGCCATAATTAAAAAACGTTAGTGCAGAGGTTATAAATGATACCCTCAAAGATACCAAAGTAACCATAAACTTTTTTCAATTCAATTTAATATTGTTTGTTTAGTCTAGACTGTGTAGGCACTCGTGTGAGTGGAAAAGCTATCAGGTTTGCAGATCTGCTCAGAAAGGTTGTGGAGAGGAAGAATAACGATAACAATATGTTTACAAAGTTACAATGAGCAAACTCAATTGAGTGAGACTTTTTAGTACATTAGCTTTGTCTATACTAAAAAAGGAACATTATTTCATTTCTCAAAAAATTCGAATCCCTTACATTTTCCATATGCAGACTAATAAGACTTAAATATTGGTCTTTTTTAACAATGATGAGCACCTTAAAATTGTTTTAAGGTAGAATGTAGCTATGATACTGTGACATTTGTGCACTTAACTATAGTTTTACTCTCCGAATGATTTATGCTCAATGCTGGCCGCTAATACATATATGAATATTTAGTTTTTTGCGTTCGAATTCGCGTTGTCTTTTCTTGCTGGTTTATAATCTTTCACTTATTTGTCATTGTTAAAATGAGGAATATTAGAAGAATTGCCAGTTTCATTCTACAACCCAGAGTTACTTCATCGTCCCAATGCTATAGTAGGTATTGAATATTCAAAATACAAAAAAATGCATATAAAAACGTTTTTATTATGTAATTATTATGTAACAAAACATTTGAATTATCTAATTAATTGTTTGTTAATCTACCTCCGACTTCCATAAATTTTACCATCGATCCAGATTTGAGAGATATGTTCGAGAAGAACTGGCGAAACAAACACAGTCAAAAAGTGATAGCTCTCTTTAATTTTAACGTTTGCAGAACAGAATTAACTGTAAATTTAGATTTTGCAGTTTATGTGAAAAGTCTGCGTGAACATATAAGAAACTTAAACAAAAATATTTTGATGAAAAATGCTTAAACTTCGACTTTGTCCCTGGATTTCTGAGATGGGACGTTTACAGATGTGCTAAGAACAAAGTGGATTTTTAAGTATTTATTGTTAAGAATATTTTTTAGTATAAATTGTGATTGCAAACTTGTTCAAATATAACAAAAATATTTTAATTTAATACTTAGAAGAATATTAAGAACAAATGGGAACCGACTCAAGATAAATAAAAATAACTTTATAACAATGTCGTCGATGATATATTGAAATAAATAAGCAAGCCTCATTATTATGAAGCCACAATATTTAAGTGCTTCCACACACTAAAATTATACAAGATATTTATATATGTATATGCATCACCCGAGATGGGATCAAATGCTTAGCTTTAAGATTTTTACCCTTGGTCACGCCATCACCCGTGAACGTCTGAATCCATTCTGCGAATTCTTATTTTTTTATGTTTATTATTATCAGGAAAAGGTTGTTATAAAAGAAAAAAATAAGAAAAATATGTGGAAAATTTAAGAATATTTAACCACAGTATAAAATTATTTCTTATATAACCTTACTGCCTTGGTAATATAAACTTTTTAATGTAACCTAATGACAAAATGCGTGCTGCAAATATTAAATCAGCCGTTTTTTATCCATTTAATTTTCATTTTACATGTAGAAATTAATTTATTTACCTGACATTGGCATAATTATGCGAAACGCGCAGATAAGTCTATATATACATATATATATATATATATATATATATATATAACTCAAAGGGACGAACCACTGGACGGATCGGGCTGAAATTTGGCATGCAGGTAGATGTTATGACGTCGGCATCCGCTAAGAAAGGATTTTGATCAATTCTACCCCCAAGGGGATAAAATAGGGGATGAAACTTTATTTCAGGTATTTTTTATCAGGACAACGTTTGTCGGGTCAGCTAGTAATAAATATTTTTGTTGACAGGTGGTACGCATGTTCGTGTTGGTGGTGATGGTGTTTGCGTTATGCTGGTTACCTTACCACGCATACTTCGTATTGGTCTACCACCATCAGTTGCTGGCCTCCGCGCCCTTCGCTCAGCATATTTACCTTGGCTTCTATTGGCTGGCTATGGCAAATTCTATGTTCAACCCACTCATTTACTATTGGATGAGCAATAAGTAAGTAAATAGTTTATAAATAGTAGTGAGTAATAATTATATAGTAATAGTTATTAAGTTTTATCAATAGACAAATCTTATACGACATCGCATACATTACTCAGATCACAAATTACCTAAAGCACCTTTATCATGAAAGGACATTGCTCAACGTCCATACATTGGTGGACCTAGAGCCCAAAAATATAGGAAAATACTTATTTTATTGTGTATCACTAACTAATTCTCATTATGTATTTATTATACCGCGACCAATTGTAGAACTTATTATCACGCAAAATATGATTCATTTTGAGGTTATAATTTGCTTGGAAAACCACCAAAAGATGGCACTCTAAGTACATGACATAATATTGATGTCTATATTGTCGAAGCAAAAAAATTCAACTTTAAGAAAGTCGGTTTTTCGTTGAGACTTGTAAAAGTTTCTAAGTTAATAGACAAATAAATCATTCTAATAGTTAAATAATATACATATTGATACGCTTAAAATTAAAAAAAACCTATAGCTTTTTGATGGTTTACATCAAAGATGGCGCCTTGATTGATTGAAATTGCGAATAAAAATGTTACTGTTAAAGTACTTTTAAATATTAATTTTGGATCGCAGCTTGTCCGTATCAAATAAATATTTGATTCCAATTTAATAAATAATTTAATGATTATTATTGAAATAATAATATTTAATGGTATTGGGGCCATTTTCGGCGATGTCCTTTGAAACCTGACGTACGTACCAGCAACTCGTTTGGTTTGTGATTGTAGACTGAAATCAAAAGTCGTAAGTTCATGAATTAAAAGAAAATATTAAAAAGATAAATGGTGAGTTGCACAAACGTCCATTAGGGTTTAATGACGTCTTTATACTTCAATGAATGTCAAATTTGTATGGGTAATGTCACTTTTAACTAATGACAATTTTAATGGACGATCGTGCAACTGGCAGAAAAAATATTGAAAACCATGAAAAAGGTTTTAATGAGACGTCTTAGGCGACACTACTGTTATGTTTGTACATCCGCCATTTCCTCGAAAACCGATTGGAACGTATTTCGTGATTTAAAGTTAGTGTTTTACGAGGAATTATTAGGTTTTAATAAATAAAATTTCTAGGCGAAAATAGGTATTATTTTTTGAAGTCAGTTTTAGTTTTTTTATTATATAAAGATTGATAAATAGTTAATATGATACATTGATCTATCTCCAGTGATAAGTGTGCACCGCCACATGAGGATCCTTGAGAGACTACGGGTATCTTTTGTGCGTTGTTAGCAATTGTCCTTATCAATCAAAACGACCCTTGTCCGGTTTCACACTTTTTTTCTCAGTAGAAGGAACCTGGACATCCATCGTAAAACTTATGATACAATAGCGTCCCTTTATTTTCAATAAAATTTTAGTAAAAAGGATTAGATTTCATAAAGTCAAGGTTAATTTTACTGATTAGAAACCGATTAGAACTATTTTCAAAGCCCATAACTTCTGCGTAAGTACCTCGAAGATTAAACTATTGATTTTCTCAATAAACTTGAACGTCCCGAAAGCTATCGAACCGATTCATTTTTAGCTTACTCAAATATGACTGTTTCTGAATTTCTTCATTGGCTCTCCGTTCGTCGAACTAAGAATTTCTCTCTTCTCTACAATTCCATTAATTAATAAATATTTGACCGGAAGTCGACACTAGTCACGCCATCTTGGGGTACTCAACGACGACCACATATAGCGACTTTAGAAGCTGACAACCGACTGAATCATGGCAGTCTTCTTTGCGCACGCATAGTGATAACTAGTGCAAAAATATTTATTTCAAGCGTTGTGTTATTCTCTGTATTAATGTTTGTGAAGCATTAAATTGTTGATAAATCATAATTGTATTCCAAATAAGTTAACACATAACTCGTGCTTATGCGACATGAGCTTAAAACATGAATTATTTTCTCATGATCTATGTTTTTCTGCTATTATTCGCACATAACTCCCATATGTACAAAGTTCTTTAGTTAATCGTTTTTATTACAGGCCACAGTTTCCCCGTGAACGTGAGATTGTTAAAAATTTGTTTTGCACAAAATTAAGAAATTACCTCATTGATAATACCATATGAATTTCTTTGACGAGGCTCATAATGTGGCAGCCAAACCTTTTATATGGGTTTGCTGGACTAATCACAAATAATATTGTATTTAATAATTTAATAATAAATAAATAAAACATTTGGACATCATTGCCAGAGTTAATCAGACGAGCGAAAACCTTAGACTATAATGTAATTGTAGTTGAGCGACTTTTATGCTATTATTTTTATATTTTTTTTTTTTTTTTAATTTATTTACAGTTTGAGAAAAAATTATTTAACATGGTAATTAAACTAAGACATGAAGAGAAACCAAGAAGGTTTGTACACATGTGCTAGGAATAAAATTATATAAAACATGCATTCAAAACATATCGGCAACAATTTAATTAACATATTGTTAACAACAGCAATTTAAACATTTAAGTAATAACACGCACTTGGCACAGTATTTAGTCACCAAGCACATCTAAGTAATAAACTTTTATTAATTTCTTTAAGTTGTTAGGATGTATAAGCTGTATTAAATCCGGGGGTAGTTCGTTAATTATTCGTGGTACAATGTAACTGGCCGTCCGCTCGCCATATACGTTGTTAGCCCGTTCGATCATAAATCTGTTGTTTGCAATGGCGCGCGTGTACACAGAGTGCTTCTTTTTTTTCAAAAGTTCCTCTCTAAAAAAATATTCCTTGTGAAGAGCGTACTTTATCTGAGAAAAAATTGGCAAAACTCCACAGTATTTAAAAAGGCCATTATCATTACAATCATATTTTGCGTTGATTTTCGGTAAAGCAATTGTTTTTAAAATTCTCAATTGCAATTTGTATATTTTATTAAGATAAGTTTTGTATGTACGTCCATAACTACTCAGTCCATACTGGATGTAGGATTCCGCCAATGAATTGTATAGCATTAGTTTAACCTTGAAGGGAATGCGTTTATTTAATATTGTGATATTAGCCAAAAATTGTCGTAATTTAGTACAAACAGATTCGATATGTTGGCTCCAATGAAATTTGCTGTCAATCGTAAGACCTAGGTATACATGCGACTGAACTTCTTTTATTAACGGACAGGCACAAGAACACAAATTTGCATTATGCAGACACACATGGTTGTGGGCGACTATTTTTATTACGTTATCACTTTTTAAGTATGGAGATTTGATGTGTAATAATGTGGTTTTATCCGAGTTCAATACCAGGCCAGCGTCGTGACACCATTTTTGGAGCACGTTGAAGTCATGTTGCAGACGCTCACACGTTTCCACTAGATCCCTACCCGCAGCAACAAGACACGTATCGTCGGCGTATTGATAGCAAGCAGTATGCTCCAAATAATTACTCATGTCGTTAACATACGATAAAAAATGCAATGGTCCAAGTACCGAACCCTGAGCTGTACCCTCAGTTAACATAATTGGATCACTATAGGTGTCATTGACTTTAACTAAAGACGTTCGACCTTGTAAATAATTTGCACACAATTTGAGTAACGGACCTCTTATTCCACTTTGTTCGAGTTTTGAGATTAATTGTTTATGATTAAGAGTATCGAAAGCACGAGAAAAATCTATAAATAACACTAAAACATGATTTTTAACATTAAGTTGTTTGTTGACATCATCCGTAAATTTGGCCAAAAGATTAGGTGTTCCTTTTCCATGCTGAAAACCGAACTGGTTGGTAAAGATGACGTTATGTTCGCGGTAAAAGGCATGGATATGATTAGCAATATGTTTTTCTATTATTTTATCTATAGTTGAGAGCAGTGTAATTGATCTATAGTTAGAAAAATCTTCATGTTTGCCCTTTTTGTGTACATCTAATGCATCTAGTGCAACCTTTTTTTAATTCATTGGGATATGTACCCGTTTTAAAACAGCAGTTAATCAAATTAGCTATCGCATTTGAAACATCTTTTCCGATCAATTTCACGTCGGATACCCTTATTTGGTCTATTCCAGGTGCTTTTCTCGGATTTAATTCTTTGATAATGTTGTAAACATACCCCTGAGATGCTTTCCTTAATAATATACTGGCATTAGCAGGTTTGCAGCAGGTACTAGGACTGAGTAATTTCGTATTACATTTTGGAATAATATTTTGAACAACTTTGTGGAAGCTATCTGCAAATCTATTAGCAATACATTTAGATGACAGACCTTGAGCTTCAAAGGCTTTATTTATGACAGAATCGATAGACAATGTCACGCGGCCCAACATTTTATTAAGAATTTCATACAATTTTTTGGTATTAGAAGTATTATTTCGTATTTGTTTCATGTAATAATTATTTCTTTTATATTCTAATACTTTATGAACTTTATTTCTTATACGGTTATATTCTAATCTTATGTTAGCATCTGTAGAATTATTTTTCCATAATCTATATATTTTGTCTCGTTTTTTGCAAAGCCGCGTAACATTTTCGTCGATCCAAGGCATTTTAGTTAGTATTTGTCTTTTTTTATTTGATGTATATATTGTAGATGCAGTTGTATTTGCATTCTGAAACGAATTATGGATAAATTTTAAAATATCTTCCGGAAAACTCATTTTATTTGTAAGTGACCAATTAACTTGTTTTAGTTCATTATATAAGATCTCGCGATTAATATATTTTTTTGAAACACTCTTTATACAAGCGACGCGTTCTTGAACGTTTGCTTCTGTGCACGCAAGGATTATCGCACGGTGGTCGGCCAGTACAGTATCCAGCACCGCCGTGCGCGGACTTAATGTAGGGAATCTCGTATAGATGTGGTCAATACATGATTTAGTGGTTATATTTAACTTTTTTTCAATTCTTGTGAAGTCCGTGATTCCACACACTAGGCCGCGCTCGCTCATTGCATTTTGATACAATTCTGTATGAGAATTAATCGATTTTAAGTTGATATTAGTGTCGCCAATCAAAACAAGATTTTGTTTTGAAACAAGATTTTGAGTTGATTTTTCTATTTGTGATTTCGTGTTCGAATACTTTAAATTAATGAAAGATAATCGATAACCACCACCTACGTAAAAATTTAAGGTTTCGCAAACATTCTTGAAGCTTTAAAAGATGTTTAATTAAACTTTCTTATTTTTTATTGAACTTTTTTTAAAATAATTGCAGTGTAATAAATAAAAAACTTTAATTAATCCACAAGTAATAAAACCAACGACATTTTCTGTCGATTTTTTTCTGATTTCAATATTATCACCGCTTTACTGTGGAGATTCCACAAACTCGCACCAAGCGATTCGCCTCTACATTCATCATGCGAACTGCGAAGCTATGGAATTCGCTACCTGACTCGCTGTTTCCGGACAAATACAATCTGGGACTCTTCAAGTCAAGAGTGAATCGGTTCCTTCTAGGCAAGTACGCTCCATCTTAGACCACTGCATAGCTTACCATCAGGTGATCTTTGGTCAAGTGCTTGCCTATCAAGAATAAAAAAAAATAAAAAAAAAATTATGTTAACTCTTAATCTTATAGTTTTTTTTTTTTTTATTTAAATAATCTCTTGTCTTTAATGTTAAATAAAATAATATGTCATGTTGATTAAAACAAAAAAGTTTGGCAAGCAATAAATTAGTAATTATATATTTCCACGGATAAGTGCTCTTATGAATCAATTTTCCAAAATATTCATTAATATTTTAAACAAATTTCTATTTAAAATTTATCACTTGATGAAGTATACTTTAAAGGTGACGAGATACTAGACGAAAACGGGGAATAAATGGGTCCCTGCCGAGTTTACTGACGGTTCTTCTGACAACGGGAGACGTTGTAGATTCGCAAGCCGTTAGCACATCTTATCGACTTTTATTAAAGTCTGAAACAGCCTAAACTGATTAAATTATACAAAAATTGAATTTTATACGTATTTTTAAAAGGCTGGTGGAGCTGTCTTGCGTTATTAGATGATTGTGTAGGTGTAAAGGTCGTCGGGCGTAATCCTACCCGGATGACTTTCTTTTTATTTCTTAAATTCTCACAATATACAAGATAGCGACCCTCAACACGACAAAATGGACAATAAGCTATATATCTTAACAATTTCATTTCCTTCCACCATGAGTTTTTCTTCCATACTACTATTTGCACATAGACCTCCTGATGTTATTTTTTCAAATAAAAAACGAAGAAGCAAACCCCGCATTATCATACAAACGATTATATCGGACGCTGAAGCCATTCGTAACATATATTGAATCGAACAGCAGCCTTTTGAAGTAAATACACTGAAAAATATTTTATCTGCAAAGCTATGAAAGCTTTACTATGCAACAGGAAGAAACAAATGCTTTTATTGACACTGAAATGAATTTGAAACTGAATTATAATCATTATTAACATCATATTGACTTAAAAATAATTAGATAGGATGATATAGATAATCTACTTATAGAATTTGATTAAAATAGATTACGTTAAATTGCGTATAAGCTCGAAATTTATAGAATGCTAATAGAGGTCATATCGGGCACTTCTATCAAACTTTTGTACAAATTTGCACAATTGTACAAACTTTATTGGGAACTAAGATACCTATAACTATGAACAGAAATGCGGTCAGCATTTGCTTTTTCATTGACAAACTCTCTGATGTCTTTCATTTGCATTAAATTAGTAAATATGTCAATGATTAAACAAGTAATTATATTATATATTCTACTAGCTGTTTTGTCGCGGCTACGCCTGCTGAAATTATAGCCTTTTTTTAGAAGAAATTTTAAAGTCAGTTCAGCAGTTTCAGGGCATATTTGATGCTAACAAAAAGTAAAATTATTCCTCTTTTTAATATTAGTAAAGGTATATTAAATACACTAAAGGAATTCACAGCCCATACAAAAAAAAAGAAATACCAGAAATTTTAAGTGCCGATATAAAAGGCAAATTAAATGTTTCATTTGTACATACAAATAATTATTTTAAACAAATATTATGATAGCTTAGCTGCAATTCCATTATTAGAATAGTATCGTAGTCGAATTTGAGCCAATAATTCAACAGACGTGTGAACGCGTGCATTATCCTGATGGAACAACACTTTCTTGCTGAGTAACCCTGGCCTTTTCTCTTTGATTGTTTCGCGCAAGCGACGTAAGAGGATGCAGTAATAAGCCGAGATTATTGTTTCACCTTTTGCAAGGTAGTCCACCATGATGACACCCTTAGCATCTCAAAAAACTGACACCATCACCTTGCCAGCTGACAAAATTGTTTTGGCTTTTTTGGAGTCGGTTCATCACGTTTTTTCCACTGCTTGGATTGCTGTTTTGACTCTCAGGTGTAGTGGTGTACCCAAGTTTCATCCATTGTTACGAATCTGGATAAAAAATCTTGTGGATCAGCCTCAAACATTTCCAAATACTCGCGAGAAATCGTGAGGCGTATTTGTTTTTGTTCGACTGAAAGCAATCTGTGTACCACCACGCAGATAACTTACCAAATACAAGTTCATTGACTATGATGTTTTGTGTTCGTTCATACGAGATACCAATAGAGTCTGCAATCTCCCTGATGGTCAATCTCCGATCTGTCAATATCAGATCACAGATTTTCGCGATGTTTTCTTCAGTCGTAGACGTCATAGGCCGGCTAGAGCGAGGGTCATATGCAATACTCTCTCATCCGCGTTTAAATTAAGCAACCCACTTTTTCACAGTCGTATACGACGGAGCAGATTCCCCCAATGTTGTCGACATATCTTCGTGAATCTCTTTTGGAGTTCGTTTTTTTTTTAAACAGGTATTTGATGATCGCACGTTGCTCAATTTTCTCCATTCTTTAAAAATGCTGCACAAAGGCTCACAAAATTCAGTTTAATTTAAATACAGTTAATCCTATTGCGATAGAATTTTACAATTTGACAACCAGAGAGTACACTAATCGAATGAGGTCAGTAACATTAAAATAGTTTAAGTATTTATGTGTTAGACCGCGAACTTTTCAATCCACCTATTATCGTTTATGAGTCAATCAATAACAGTTATTATATAAATTAACGTTACGAATTATATCTTGTTACTTAATGGATAGAAATTACTTTTCTTATCAATAATACCTATAGCCTTACAGCTCAGATATGTTTCATCTTTTGATTAATTAATACAAAATTATTGGTGAAAAAATTATTTCATTTTTTTTGTGTCGCCCTACATTTTCTCATGTTTTTATATTTTTTGCCTTTCACTCGCGACTGCGTTCGCGTGGCTATAAAGATATCCATTACATTTATGCAAAATTAAAGCCTCCTGGAACTTGTAGCAACGAAGATTCGTTTAAAATATCAACCCCAAAAATAACCCAACACCTTCTTTTATCAAAGGGTATTATTATACACTATCCTCGCCGCTTGATAGGCGGCAGGGGGTGAGTAGGTCTTCCCGTCTGCACGGACCCGCCCGAAGGCTCGTCAAAACGTGGATGGCATACCCACTAAACGCCATACACCCTTTTTTGGGGCAAGGGCCTGGGATCCAGCGGGGCGTGTTTCAACTCCATTCCTGTTCAGGCCAAAGGTCACACTCACGTCTTAGTAAGACCTGCAACCTAAAAAGAATCCCCATTTAAATTCGAAACGTCGTAATTTCTAAAATTTCATCATGACCTTTCGCTTTAAATACATAAACATATAATTATATAATTGAAGATTAAGGATTGGAAAAATAATCATTTTGACATTGTTAAAATACTTGATTTATTTGACATTCCTACTTACAATGATTTGACCTGCATGATTTAAATCTTTATATTTAATTTAAAATACTTATTGTACAAGACTTGTCGAGTGTAACCTTCTGAGTTATATGGCCAATGAATTATTTGATTTGATTTGAACAAAAATATTATGCGAAACAAGGGTTATTAATTAGTTTATTGATTCCACCAACAACCAAGATACTATTACATAGATATTCGAGAGCGAACGCTTGTTAAACGAAAAGTTTTACAATTTTCGATTTTAATTATTCTCGTTAAGTTCAAAAACCTTGGACCAAAGTTATGCTGATTCGGAGGCAGTAAAAGGATATTACGGTGTTAATCCAATCAAATAATTATAAGTTATTCCATCATTTTATCTTTTTTATTTCAACAACCTTAATTGCACCCATTGAAAGTTAAGTTTGATGTTAAATATAAAAATCAATAATAATATACTTATTTCCTTTTTTTTGAGCACACTAAATAAAATACTGACATTTACTGACTGATATTAACAAGACATTTAATTAGCTCAGTGTGATCTATATTAGGTGGAGGTGAATGAATATATGAATATGAATAAACAATATTGGCTATGTGCACGACTTCAGCGACACCTACCGTCCTCAACTTTGGCAGCTTTAACGCTTTGAAATTAAACGCGTTCTTTTAGACAAAGTATTGAAATCAAAATTTATATATTATTTATATTACATAAATACTGAGATTTTGTGATTGGGGTGGACACAGGTTTCTAAAATTATAAAAAAAAATGATTGTCGATCGAAATGAGTAGATATTATTCTGAGGTTTTTCCGGGTTTGTGTGTATTACTCACAATATAAAATAAAAATTTTAATACCTTGTAATGCTTATGTTATTTAATGTTTTATCGATTCCTATACAAATTATGTTTTAGATTTAACTTAAAATAAATAAAATCATTTTTTTTGGTATTATAATAAAAAGTATTCATTACCTCATATAAAACTCGTTTTTATATTTATGAAAATTATAGCGTATGATGCAGCTTCTTCATCTACTTTCTATCAGTATTTTTGAAATCGGTCCACTAGTTTTAGCGCTTATTCAATGTTAATTAACAAACAATAAAAATCTATGTAATGCCACCACCCTTGAATGAAGTTTTTGCTTATCAAATTCTATCCCGCAATGGTACATCACAGAACTTAACCAAAATGGTTCTTAGCTTGTCATTCCCAAATCTTCCTATTCTCTGTACACGACTTATATCATGCTCTGAATATGCGATCTGCTTGAGGTGTTGACCTGTCACACCCAGTAACACATCTGCCACAGCTTAATCCTTGCGCTTAATAACACCGTGTATCAGTAGCATACAACGACGACTTCGGATCTCGCAACGCTCATTCTCTTATGTGAGAGCCTCCACCTGCTTTTACAGAGTGTCGAGAGCAGTCATAACAAAGGCCCGGAAATAAACTAAGTCAGCAGCCATTGAAGATACATCCGTCGTAGGTGCCGTTGCCCTGCGAAGATCTGCTTGGAATTCAGCCGTCCTAATGTTAAATTGTCATTTTATTGTCATTTCATTGACTCCATATAGTGAGGTTGTAATATAGTGCAGTGCTTTATGAGCGGAATCTTATTAATTCTGGTAGAATAATGTCATATACCACATTATAAGATAATTGATGTACGTAAATATGTGATTATTACTATTTAATTAAATTTTAAAACTTTAAAACGTTATTTTTTTTTTTCAAGACAATAACCGCCAAGTAGTTGAAATTTCTAAATAAACAACAAGCAAGGAGAAAACGTAATTTACTTAAGAAATGCAAACACTGGACCTTCATCGTCTATATAATCAATTATAGGGAAAGCAGATCTCACCCAATCACATTAGCGTGGGCTAGGTAACCCAGCTGGTTAACTGGTCCAATCTCTTATAATAAACAAGTAATAGGGTCTGTATTGAGTTTTTTAGATTGAAAAAAAAAAACAGTAGGAAAATATGTGACGTATCTACTAATAAACTGACTATTTCAAGGTAAGTTCAGATTGATAGAAAGAACCAGTTATTTAATTTTCTAATTTTAAAATATATCGCAATCGCTTTTGGTACAAATATTGATTTAAATGATCATGAGATTTAATTAAAATTTAAGGTATTATTTACGTCTAATGCTGGTCTTTGATAATTGCAATCAACATTAAATTTGCGGTATCGTTCAATATTTAAAAAAAGTCACGATTGCAATCGCTATCACATGTCAATTAGTTGTAGCGTGAAGTTCGTGAATATCTTTCAAATGTCACATTAAAATAGATTACGAATTTGCGATCATTTTTAAAATTAGACAATTAGGCCTGTGTTTCAGAGATTCCAAAATCCAAGTAATTCATGAGAGACTGGAAGCTGATACTGAACTTAGTTACTACTTAGAACTTAGTTACTAGTAAGAGCTGAGTGCTAACTAAGCTCTTTATTATCAGTCACCAGGCTCCTATATAATATTAGCAGACCAGTTGTAACAACACCCCCCCTTACCCACTAAAAAATTAAATTATTAATTATCTGCGTATAAGAATTTAAATAAAAAATCTTTAATAAAATAAATATTAACTTAATATTTGGCCATAATTATAAAGTTGTGATCGTCTAGTGGTAGGACTCTTTATTGTGTTATATTTGTAGTAACCTTAGATTCTTTGTATGAAGGTGATTGTGAGTGGTTAGAGTATATGTTTTTGAGGGCATGGAGAAGATTAGATCTTAAACTAATAAATTAAAATAACACTATAAGGTGATAAAATATAGTTGTGTATAAAATAATAAAAGTAAATGTTTCTTCTTTGGTAAACAAATAAAATATAAGAAATGTTTGTTTACTAAATTAAGCTTAAATATTTGAATGAAAGTTATAGAATAAGTCTGTTAGGTAGTAAAGGAAATGAGGTAAGTAAACAACAACAATGCCAAGAAATATGTAAATAAAAGAAAATAAATACAGCATTGCTGATGTTTAAAGTGCTTTCGAGCCCCAACCACGCTCAAAGCCCAGGGCCCACCACACGGCCCCTTAACCATTATTAACTCTAACCGGTCCAGCAAGGAATACCTTTCTAACCAGAAAATAAAACTACACCTCCACCAAAAAAAAAGAATTGCTCTGCAAAAGAGCAAAAGGAAACCCTATGTAGTTCGTTAATATACCCAGACTGATGACCTCCATAAAGACAATGGAACATAGTTTGACATAGCATTAGCGATCGTCCACCGGTACCACGGGGAATGCGCCATTTCGACCACTCCAGTACGGGATAAGGAGACAACTAACACGATATCGCACAGGACCTCACCAATATGGAACACACGCCTAGGAACATTAGCTACCACATCAGAACGACACAATAAAGCGAAGCCCTATAATTATTCGTCAATATAACAGGATTATTTGCCCTCCACTGAGCTGATGGCACAAGTAATCAACCGAGCTATCTCTCACACTTCCGATACTGGCGGTGATCACCATCCTGACCCAGTATAGGATAGGCGTCATTGATACTGGTATCTCACCGAACCATTCATTCAAATGGCGGACAACACCTGCGATATTAACGAATGATTGGAACAACCCAATATTGTGACTTCTTTGAAAACTATGAAAACCTAGTAATAAAAAATAGTATGAACAGACTCAAAAGAGTCCAAATAAGAAAAAAGTGAAACACATAAGAATTCTCTTTCCAATCTGGACCGATAGAAATTGAAATTGAAAATTAGAATACGAAACTGACTATATTAATTCAAAGTGGTTATATTTTCTTATGTCAGGTTAGATATGTGTTATTTGAGTAGTATGTTATGTATATAAATAGATAGTATAATATAAAACACCTGAAAGACATAATTATACAGTAATTAATGATAAAACACACAAAAATCCTGCTCGATAATAACCCCTTATCGTAATTTATCTGCAATATACCGCTGTAGGGTTTTCCTATCAATTTCAAGGATACTTCAAAATTCGTCATCCATCCTTCATACATACTATTTTGACTTACTATAAATCGTTGTATTTTCAAGATTATATTATTCACTAAGAACATATCGGATATTACTTTCATATCTATGTCAGAAAAATATAAAATTTGATATAACTACGTTCCCTAATAGCACTTACTTGTGGTCCAAAGCGGAAGCCCTGAACCCAAACCTGTTAAACCACTCAGCTCTGTTTATGCTGAAACCCGTATCGACAGCTCCTCCTCCAGCGCTTCGCCCTTGTTTTGCTTCTACTTGAACACACACTGACCGACTACCAGAGTTCCGCCCCCATTGATGTCACTCGCCGAAAAAGATCCAGAATCTCATGCCTATTTCCTTTTATACACTTATCCTTCTAGAACATTCTACACACACACATCAACGAGTTCATTCGCTTTAGTTTAGGTATCCATCCCCTCAACCAGTCAAATCCATTACTGAATATTGTGATATTCTAGTATATTATTCTAATAAAACGATACATCACTAATAGAATGTACATATTAAATGTTTCGATAAGTATATTCAATAATCATTTGTCGTGATGTTGTCGTCAAATATCTTCCTAACAAAATTTTATATTTTAATCATAACTCGTTAACACCCATAATCATGTCCTGGCAACCAGAACCTTAGGAACCATTTAAATTCCTTTAACAATAACACTAGTTGTTTTATTGAATGTTTCTAAAATGTTTATCGAATTCCATTAATAGGTAAATAATTCATTATTTATCGAGATTAGACAATGACTCTTCCTTGCTCCTTTCTATTTTTGTGAATTTATTAATCACTTGAGCCTGACAACAAAAAAGATGTTTACAGTGGAATAATTTATCTTTTTGCATTAAATTTTCAGTTATTAGCTTACTTTATATTTTCAAAAACTATTAAGAACCTTTTAAGAGAATATAGCCATCAATAATTTTTATTACAAACTTTATTAATATTACTCAATTACGACTTCCGCTAACTAGCTAAATCTATTTGTCCGTGAAATGAGCGCCATCTGGTGTTGAGTTACCAAACTGTATATATATACCTATATTAAGTTACTATGATAGTGGAACTACTACGATATTCATTACAAACAAAATAAATTTAATTACAAACTTTATTAATATATTAAAATACAATTTCCGCTAACTAACCAAATCTATTAGTTCGTGAATTTCATTCTTTCTTTTATTTTTTGTAAAAGTATAAGAGCGCCGCCTAGTATGAAGCTTGTAAACTAGCTGCTGCTCTGTATTCAAGTTACTAGGTACAATATATATGGATAATACAATGAATTTTGCATCTAGTCCGAGAGATGGCAAGACTATCATTTCTAGACTATTGTTTCAAGAAATAAATAAAGCGATATGATTACAGCCATAATATTATTCATTTGCCTTTTTCAGTGTTTTTTTATTTATTTATTATTTAAGATAATGGTGATATATTTATTATATATGTTTATATCGCGGTGTGTTCCGTCACACAGTCTACCACGCCTAATGTAGCATCCCGTAGGTGAAAAACTTTCATGATCGAATCAGTGTATCAATGGATTCGTCCCTACAAATAAGCAAACAAAGATAATAACTTTATCTCTTTATAATATAAGTACAGATATAGATAGCTTGGAATAATATTATTTGCTCCGCCATCTGCCACGAACTTTGGGAACAACAATAAATAATTACAATAATTTTATAAACAATAAAAGCAAGCATTGATCAAGATAACAACTATCCCGTCTCATAACTTGTAACAAGTTTCATACAATGAGCAAGGTGGATTAAATACTTTGAGAGTTTAGCGTGGACAAAAATCGTAAAAACGGCTTTTTACATATCATCGTCATTTACTTACTTTTATCTTAATTCTTTCAAGTGTAGATTCTGTAAAGACTATTTCTTGTCCTCAATCCGCTATAACTTCCACAATAACTCCTTTACAGATTTACCACATAGTCATTCACATAGCCACGTATTTCTTTTTTGTTTTCCGACCACATTCACGCTTATAATCCTTTCAGATACATAGAAATTGTCTCTTCTGATCCCATGTTTGTATGAAAACAATAATTTACTTTTCAATATTTCAATCAATGGCGCTACTTTAAAACTTCTCGTTATATATTTTGTTCAATTTATCCACTCAACATTATATCATATTAATTTAATTATAAAGAGGATATGAATAAGAAAGGTGTGGATGTGGAGCTGACGTCTGACAGAGAAGAATGGAAGAAGAAAACATGTTGTGCCGACCCCACGTAACGTGGGATAAAGGGCAGGAGGATGATGAATTTAATTCTTATATGTTTTCTCTAGCTTTTCGCCGAAAATTGTTTGGCTGATTATCACTTACCAACTAACAAATCGTAGAATTTTATTTTGCTGAATAATTATTTGCCAACTTATCATAAGATATTGTTTTATTTCCCAAACTCACCATTATTAACTATACGTTTGGTGTGCTTTTTATAATGTCACTTTTTAAAATGCCAACTTTTAAGTAGTAAAATATTTCAGTCAATGTAATTTTCACTAAATTGTTTATTTTTTACCAAATATCGTATTAGTTAAGTCGATTCTGGTTAGCTAAAAGTCAACCTAGAACGCTCCTCATCTCTTCCTATGTTGTCACACCTAATATCACCATTATTGTGACTTAAACTAACTGTTGCTTTGTTCCTGGCACTTCGCCCACCGCTGCCGCGGCACGTTTGCTTCGCTCGCTCGGCTTGTGCGTTGTTTTTCATATACTATCCCAACCTTACCTTTATGTTTCTTTTTCTATACTTATTACAAAGTTCTTGAATACAATCTAAACACTTAGAGAAAAAATGACAAATTATCAATGTATGAAAAGGGAACCGATACATTGACGAAAAGTTATTAGTCTAAAATATAAAAGCTTAACGATAATTCTACCGAATGAAATGCTGTCATACAAATTTGCTAATTGTTAGTTGTCATATTGAAACATAGGCGAAATTTAGGTTGGCAAGTCATAATCGGCCAAACAATTTTCTGCGAATAGATAGAAACCGCTGCCATATAAAACTGTAAGTCTCGTTGTGGTCCTATATATTTATTATTTTGGACATATGTATTGGAACGCTTTAATTAATCAAACGTGTTTTGTTCTCAGGTTCCGGATTTATTTTCGGATAGTCTTATGTTTTTGCAAATCAGCGAAGTCTGCTACTCCGCACGATATGAAGAAATTAGAAATGAACAAATCATTCTCTGGTGAGTAATTGGCAAGATTATGTTATTGACTAGCTGTTGTCCAGCGATTTTGCCCACGTAAATTAATATACCCTGTGACGGGTTCGGTGCTTGGGCCTATTAATGAAAGGCTCACTAGCCTGAGAATGGATTTATTTATGGTATAAAGGATAAAGTAAAGAAAAGAAACTGTAACAAACAAAAAATAAATTTAAACAGTTCGTATGTTAAACAAAATATAAAATTTAAAATTACCAAATAAAATGAATACATACCCCTTTTTGGGTTTCTTAATAAAAATTTGGATCGTCCAAGTTACAGAATACACTTTTACTATATTATATAATTTCTATTTTAATTACTAATTCATTATTATTAACAGTTATTAATAAAATTTTATGTTTAAATTTATATGATTTATATTATATGTGATTTACATGTTTACAACAGATGATTTTTTTACGAACTGACATCCGAAAGAAATGATGTTGAATATCAAAGACAAATAGTTTGCATGTTGAAACCTAGGACAAAATAAACGGTGGTATGGCACACCGTTACAACCCTACAGATTCGTGTTAGTTGTAGCTTGGCGTAGGTGAAAGAGTTTTTATGATCAGATCAGTATTTTTGAAGATTACCCCATACAAAATAACAAACAAAATTAGAAACTTAACCCTTTTATTATATTAGTATAGATTACTTACATTATTGTGTTTTCATTATCATGCAATCCTGTATCGTTTGCTGTTTATTATTATTATTAAATGAAATAATTTATTTTATTTAAAATTTTAGTATATTCCTGTCTCAAATATATATTTTTTAATAAGTTAAACGTACAGATTACGGTAACATCACTATTTAAATACCAATTCAGATGTATTTTATTATATTGCTTTACCATGTCATGTCATGTTTTCAAATAAGACCTGGTTTCCTAAAGTTCAGAGATTTAAAAATAATTTGTTTTACCCAACATTGATGTAGGTACAATTCTCATGGTAGTTTAATAAATTTACAAACGGCACAAAGTTACAAATAGAAGCCATACTAAGTAACTAATACATATAAACGAACAGGAATAAAATCAATATGTTTTCGAAGGGTATATTAGAACTTTATAGTGTCCAATTTCAATATATTTTTAAAGAGGGTATTACACAACCTTACAATTGAATTTAGTCTAATAGAAATTACTAATTAATAAATATTCTTAATATTATATTTTTTTGTAAATTAATATAAATACTATAACTTAATATAAATATTTTTTTGCCAGATACCGAACCATTTCAATTCTTGCAAACAGAAAAATCAATTATTTCCTTTGACTAATGATAAGGCATGAAGGTACAGATTCATGCCAAATCCTTTGAGGGGTGGACAGAAAGAATTGAAACAATTCATTGAAAACATGACTGGGTAAAAAGAAAACACATTTTTATTCCATTAATCATATAATAGTGAATTGATAAAAAAAAATTATGGAAGACACCTTAAAATTTTTACAGCAACAAAAACACATCATCTGTCTACCTACCACTTTCATGAGATGTTAACAGAAGGTCATAAAAATGGGCGGACGAATAGTGGAGTCTTAATAATAGGGTCTCGTTTTACACTTTGGGCACGGAACCGGAAAGGTATAACTCGTCTACTTCTGTCCCTGTCTGATTACATTGAGATTGATAGACCGTCTTTTGTTTTAATGTCCAGCTTTAAGTTTCCTTCTTCCAGTGCCACTACGTTTACGATAGGAATACCTATAAAAATTATTATATAAGTCACTTTCCTCTTTGAGCTAATGTAATAACACTAAAGATTTTTTCAGCAGTATTTCTAAAAATAACTCCATTTTGTTTTATATTAGTACTTATAAAAAGTAAGTGGTTTGGAATTATAGCGGCAATTTTTTTACTAAAGCGTAATACATGACTGGGAGACCCTAGATTGAATAACTCGTAATTACGGTAGATCTCTGTGCACCAAGCACTTACATGTCTAAGGTTGGTGTTGATAGAATTAACGATATTATATTAGACCTTAGCCACTCGACGGCACTCATTTCGTGGTTTACCTTACTAAACATTCTTTCGTGAGACATTTGAAGAATTTATAGCAAAAAGATCACGTTTTTTGTATTCGGGGAATAGCCGCCAGGAGACAGTAGTTCTAGCTATGGTAATGGTAGTGTAGTGGGTGCGAAAAACCCCGGCTACGATCCGGCTACCATTTCAAACGACTTGACCTGGCAACTTACAACACGCTCATGCTGAGGACCGACACGAAGTTAACGGAATCGGAAGAAGATATTAGCAAGTTACGCTGGGACATTATAGGGTTATCTGAAGTCTGAAAAGAGGGGGAGGACTCAATAATCCTTGAATCCGGTAACTTGTTATACTACCGGGAGGGTGACCAATAGTCCCAAGCTGGTGTCGGGTTTATTATTCATAAGTCCTTTATTAATAACATGATTACCATCGGACGGATCGGATGTCGACTAGGGTAGCGTTCCTGGTACTCAGAATATAAAACAAATATTCGTTGAATGTCATACAGGTTTACGCTCTAACCTCGTCGCACCCAGATGATGAAGTGGAGGCTTTGAATGCGGAGATCTTAAAAGATATGCATAGCTACTGTTCTGGCTTGCCCTTGTTTCCGTTTCCTTCCTATCCATCCTGAATTCATGATTCGTAGTGCCATCTCTGAAGCACTGTGGAAACTATGTCGACGTGCGAAGCGACCTAGCGCCATCTCAAGGAAGAAAAGAGAAGATGTGTGACACAAAATAAATAATAACAATCCGACGTTCGATCGCGCGCGAGTGACACTATCTAAATTATATAAAGAAAACTATAATTCCATTAAAAGGAAACGTGTGAGCCGGTTCAAATTACATACAGAAATCTAAGTGATAACAAAATCAATAAGTGCGCGAGGAGTCATCACCCGCAGGCCTGGAACCTGAGGCGACCGTTGCCAGCACATCAAGTGAGTCCATCAGTTCCTGTTTCCTTCCCTTAGCCCAGATATTACTAAATGACAATTTATTTTCATTAGTGAAAAGCAACAAATTTAACGAACAAAAGTTCGATACATATAGTGGACCCATACGAGCACAAATGCCTATGGTACATGGTACTGGTTTTAACTAGTTTGAAACTCCAGTTTACAGTCTTTAGTTTGTTAATCATAATTTGCTGTTGTAAATAGAAGACATTAACAATAATTTCATTTTATGCTGTGCTACTACATACCTATTCACAAATTGTTTGTATTTTTACGGTTTCAAAACGCAACATATTCATACACAAGCGCGGCGCGGCCGCCATTTTTGATACTTATCTAAGTACCTACTAACTACTATAATAAAACAAAATCATACACTCTGTTTAATAATAGTTCATACCTTTATACATATAAAATATTTATTATTCCATATAATTGAAAGTATACATTTAATATACATATTAAATTGACCTTTAAAAAGTTAAAAGTAGTCAAAATTCACAACATAATTATATAGTAACTTACATCTAGAGGTACTATCTAAGTACCTAGTTAATGTTTAAAATTAGAAACGATTAGTTATATATGTGGTATTGACCGACACAAGCAACGCCTTCATTGTAAGAAATTGCAACTTAATTTTATTTTATTTAAAGCTTAAGTAACAATAATGGCACAACAGTCTCAATCGACTAGTAAAGAAAATCCGAAAGCGATAATGCATAATGAAACGACCCGAAAACTTGTTTTGCTTCAAACAAAGCGAGAATATGCATTTCGCGATATGCAAATTTTAATTGATTTATCTAAAGATATCTTTTCCGATAAGTCAGCATTAACTAAATTTAAAGCTAGATTCAAACGAATTGAGCAATTACGAAACGAATTTTTAGAATACAATTCACAGATAAACGAATTAAAATTAATCATTAATCCGAGTGATACGATTGATTTAAAGGTGGTTCATGCATTTGATGATTTGTACTACACTGTAGTAGGTACCGCAGATAGCGTCCTAGCGGATGAGCGCGACCGGGCCGAAACTTCTCGCGTTTTCGACGACGCAAGCGCGCGCTATGGCGCCGATTCGTTACAAAATAGCGCGAAACCATTTTCGCAGGTGCGTTTACCCAGTCTTGAGCTACCAAAGTTCGGTGGTGAGATTGAACAATGGCAAACATTTTTTGATACGTTCTCGTCACTCGTACATGAAAATCGGAGTATAAGTTTGATCGAAAAGTTTCATTACTTGTTATCATGTCTTTCAGGGCCGGCTTTATCAATAGCAAAAGGAGTGCCTGTGACGGCAGATAATTATCAAATTGTTTTCGATGCGCTTATTGAAAGATTTGAAAATAAACGTATTTTAGCTTGTAACTATCTAGATAAAATTAGCAATTGCCCTCAGATAAAAACTAGTAACTTCGCAGAGCTTAGAAATTTAACTAATATTTTAAATGAAACGGTAAACGCCCTTAAGGCTATGAAAATAAAACAGTTGGACGAATTCATTTTATTTTATTTAGCTTCACGAATTCTAGACAGCGATACACGTAAACGATTTGAGATTCAAAATCGGGAACAAATACCTACATCTTCGGAGTTATTGACTTTTCTGCAAGGGTACATAAAAGTATTGGAAGTCAGTCAATCAGGAAACGGTTCTGGCATTCAAATGAAACTAACAAACAAATCTTTTGTGCGCGCGGAAGGGCGCCCTAGGATTTATGATAATAACTATAAATCTGCTTCCTTGCCTGCCAGTAGGTCAATGAATGCTTCGATGTCAAATCAGCGTTCAATGAGTTGTATTTACTGTGGCGAGACACACACTATTTTCAAATGCTCTAAGTTTCAACAACTTAGCATTCCTGACAAATATAAAACCGTGTCTACACGTAACTTATGCTGTAATTGTTTACGCCCAAATCATAATGTTGATCAATGTTTTTCAAAGTCATCTTACTCTGTCTGTGGTCAACGTCATCATAGTCTGTTACACAGTGATGGTTCCACTGTAGCGATCCCCACGGTCGGTGAAGTATTTGACAACTCCGAAGAAGTTAGTGAAATGGAACCACCACTGATGAACGAAACTTCGTCAACAACGACTAGTACACATGTGGGACATAGTCGTGCTTGCGTTCTACTTGGCACGTGTGTAGTGCGCGTTTGCCGTGACGGTGATACAAGTCCTGCCGAGCCGATATTTGCTCGCGCACTTATTGATAGCGGAGCTCAAGATTGTTTCATGACATCGTCATTTGCTCAACGTATGCGTTTACCGCTTCGTCGTTGTAATTTGACTGTGGCGGGATTAGGTACTAACGTAGTACATCAAGTGAAGGGAGAGGCCGCGTGCACAATTTTGACCCGAGATTCTGATGATCCTCAGTTTCATATTAATGCAATAGTCATGGACAAAATCACAAGCAAAATGCCGCTGGTCGAAATACCGTCTACAGTACGTAAGAATTTAAAACACTTAATATTAGCTGATCCACAGTTCGACAAACCGGCATACATTGATTTATTATTGGGCGCTGAACAGTTTCATTCTATTTATGATGGTCAACGACTGCATTTAGGTAATGGCTTACCGGTAGCTTTGCATAGTATCTTCGGATGGGTTGTCACTGGCAAGGTACAGCCAGTTTGTCCTCCAGCAACAATCTCTTCTCTCGTGGCTTCTACTCATTCTTTGGAAAATATAGTAAGAAAATTTTGGGAGGTAGAGGAGCCACCTAAAATTGCCTTATGTGATCCTGAAGACGAAGCATGTGAAAATTTATATACAAGCTTAGTTTCTCGTAAGCCTGACGGTCGGTATGTTGTACCATTGTTATTAAAGGAGTCACAATTTTGTCTCGGCGACTCACTAACAAACGCTAAGTCTCGATTAAACAAGTTAGAGAAACGATTTGAGCGAGATTCCGAGTTGGGTAAAGAATATAGCGCTTTCATGTCGGAGTACCAGAGCTTAGGTCACATGCAACCTTCAAGCCTGGGTTCAGGAAAATTTGTCATACCTCATCATTGTGTAATCCGTCCCAATAGTACTACTACAAGGTTGCGTGTTGTATTCGATGCCAGTTCAAAATCTACAAATGGTAAATCGTTAAATGATATCGTTTTGACGGGCCCCAAGCTCCAGAATGACATTGTTGATATTATAACGAAGTTCCGGTTACAGGCTATAGTATTCACAGCTGATATTACCAAAATGTATCGAAACATTGAGCTGCGTCCACAGGATCGAGAGTGGCAACACGTGCTATGGAGATCGTCACCTTCTGATCAGATGTGTGAGTACGAATTAAATACCGTGACTTATGGCGTGACCAGTTCTTCCTTCCTAGCCATTAGGACATTACATCAACTCGCGGACGACCATAATTCTGAATACCCTAAAGCTGCAAAGATTATCCGTGAAGATACTTTTATGGATGATATAACTGCAGGTGCTGCCACCTTCACTCAAGCTATCCAACTGAAAGAAGAGTTAGTTAGTCTTCTGAAATGTGCACAATTTGAGCTTCATAAATGGAGTAGCAACTCTCCAGAATTTAATGCCAGTATCCCTGAAGAACATTGTCAGGTGCCAAAAACATTTTGTGATGAAAACCATCAACACATTATTAAAATCTTAGGTGTCCAGTGGAATCCCCACGAAGATTTCTTTACATATTCGATATCAAACCTTAAGTTAACCTTTACCAAACGTGCAATACTGTCTTGTATTGCTCGCATTTATGATCCTGTTGGTTGGCTGGCACCAGTCGTATTAGTGGCAAAATTAATTTTACAAGAACTTTGGCGTTTAAATGTAGGTTGGGATGAGACTGTTCCAGCAGAAATCGCTCATAAATGGAAAGTTTTCGTCAAGGATATTCAATGCTTACAAAATATAAGAGTACCTCGCAGAATCACTGCTAATAACGCTTCATGCTATGAACTCATTGGATTTTGTGATGGTTCTACAAAGGGTTACGGTTGTTGTATCTATTTGCGAAGTGTCACTCGTATCGGATATCGAGCGCATTTACTAGTTGCAAAATCAAAACTTGCCCCCATCAAACCTTTAACTGTAAATCGTCTTGAGCTTTGTGGAGCTGTGTTACTAGCACGAGTTCTAAAACACATGTTCGATTTATTAAATGGCAAACTCAATATCAGTCAAATCATTGCTTTTACCGATAGCAGTACAGTACTGGCTTGGTTACATACCGAACCACACCGGTTAAAGTCCTTCGTTGCTCATCGCGTAGTTAAAGTTACCGACGAAATATCTCTTGAACACTGGCGACATGTCTCCACACACGATAATCCCGCTGATTATAGTAGTCGAGGTTTAGGTGCGGATCAGTTGACAAATTGTGCAATGTGGTGGTCGGGTCCAGAATGGCTTGTAATGGACGTTTCTTGCTGGCCAGAAAGTCGAAATTTTGATTCGTCATTCAGTATTCCCGAGATTCGAAATAATTATTTAACTCAGAATATAACTTCCCCATCATCATCAACTGATACAAACTTCGTATCACAGTTTTTAGAACGCTATTCATCTTTATCACGAGTTCAAAGACTTCTGGCTTGGTGTTTGCGTTTTGTAGCGGCGTGTAAAGGTCAGCGCAAATTGAACAAATCTCTTACCGTCGAAGACTTGGATAATGCACTGTTTCACTTGGTTAAACATGAACAACAATGTTACTTTTCTAACGATATTCAATCCTCACGAGCCGTCACTAGACTTCGTCCATTCTTAGATAAAGCTAATCTTCTTCGAGTGGGGGGACGACTTCAACATTCCGAATTACCAGTTTCTTCCAAGCATCCTTTATTATTGCCAAAATCCTCTCAATTGTCATTGTTGATCGTCGATTATTATCATATAATTTATCTGCATTGCGGTCCACGTACCTTACAATCTATTATTCAGCGTAAGTTTTGGATACTCGGTATTCGTAACCTAATTCGTACACGATTTTCAAAGTGTATTCAATGTTTTAAGGCAAAACCAATTGCGTGTCAACCCCTCATGGGGAACTTGCCGCCGTTCAGAGTACAACAAACTCGTGTTTTTCAGAAAGTAGGTATAGATTTCGCAGGACCTTTTGTTGTAAAAGAAAGTCAAAGACGTAAGTCCAGGTTATATAAGGCTTATGCATGCGTTTTCGTGTGCCTCGCTGTGAAGGCTATTCATATTGAAGTTGTCACCGAATTGTCTACTCAAGCCTTTATCGCAGCGTTAGATCGTTTTGTCTCACGACGTGGTCTCTGTACAATAATAGTCACTGACAACGGCACCAATTTTATCGGCGCAAAACGTTATTTAAATGAGTTACACAAATTTATACTACAAAATTATAACACCATTGTATCTAATTCGGCCTCCCGTCAAATTATGTGGCAGTTGAATCCTCCGACTGGAAGTCATTTCGGAGGCATCTTTGAAAGTGGCGTTAAATCCATGAAATACCACTTAAAACGAGTAATAGGGACTCAGGTTCTGACGCTGGAGGAACTGATAACAGTGCTTACCAAAGTTGAAGCAGTTCTAAATTCGCGGCCTTTATGTAATATATCTTCGGATCCCAGTGAAGTAGACGTTTTGACACCAGGTCACTTCTTGGTTCAGGGTCCCTTTATATCACTACCTGAGCCAGACTTAGTCGATCAGTACATTGCTCCTCGAGAACGCTGGCAGATGTTACAAAAACTTACCCAGTCCTTTTGGCGTGTCTGGCATCGCGATTACCTGCATACTTTACAACAACGTGCAAAATGGTTCCAGAATCAAACTAACTTACAGTGTGGAGATGTAGTACTAATCGTTGAAAATAATGTGCCACCTTTAGAATGACGTTTGGGCCAAGTCGTAACTTTGCATCCCGGCAGTGACGGTTTAGTGCGTGTCGTTACAATCCATACCTCACGTGGTCAACTTCGGAGACCAGTGACAAAGCTTTGCCCTTTACCGAAAACCCATTAGGTACCTAGCTAAGAGTTTTTTGTTTAGTTTATAGGATCTATTATAATATTAAGATAAAGTTAAAAAATAAAATTTTTTTGGTATGTAGTAGCTATGTAGTAGTAATATATATAGTGTTTCATAAAGCTATTTATACTTTGAAATCGTAAGAGATTTCAAGTGGGGGGATTATGTTCTGGCTTGCCCTTGTTTCCGTTTCCTTCCTATCCATCCTGAAGATTCGTAGTGCCATCTCTGAAGCACTGTGGAAACTATGTCGACGTGCGAAGCGACCTAGCGCCATCTCAAGGAAGAAAAGAGAAGATGTGTGACACAAAATAAATAATAACAATCCGACGTTCGATCGCGCGCGAGTGACACTATCTAAATTATATAAAGAAAACTATAATTCCATTAAAAGGAAACGTGTGAGCCGGTTCAAATTACATACAGAAATCTAAGTGATAACAAAATCAATAAGTGCGCGAGGAGTCATCACCCGCAGGCCTGGAACCTGAGGCGACCGTTGCCAGCACATCAAGTGAGTCCATCAGTTCCTGTTTCCTTCCCTTAGCCCAGATATTACTAAATGTCAATTTATTTTCATTAGTGAAAAGCAACAAATTTAACGAACAAAAGTTCGATACAGCTACAATACCCACTGGTTGTGATGGGGGACTTCATGTAAAGTTGGGAAAGTGGGGCAATTTGGATTTGGGTAACGGAACGTCAGAGGCCGGATGCTGGCTAACTTTATGGAAAGGGAGGATCTTTCTATGATCCTTCTTTAGGAAGCCACAGAACTGAAAGTGGAACTGGATAAGTCCAAAGGGCAAAGTGAAAAATTAGATAGATTCGACGAGAGATCTCTTTCTCAAAGTTGGACTTCTCTAGCTTGGCTGTCGTCCAAGGTATACGTAATGGTCGACAACTTCAAGTGTAGTATTTCCAAATTTACCTGGAGTAAGTACAACATGGGCATTTAAGATGATTTTTGATTTTGCATGACCTTAGAAAACAATGAGAAGATATGGCTCAACAGCGAAATCGGCCTACAGTTCTACAAAATTGTTTTATCACCCTTTTTGATAAACAGAACGATACTTTAAATATCGGCTTGCTTTCAGAATTTCTCCAGTGATTCCGTCATCACCCACCACTTTGTTGTTTAGGGGCTATACTAATCTCTAACAGGCTGACGTCCGGGATATCTAACTATCCATAGAAACTCTCGATCTTCTCCAAGATTTCAGCCTTTGACGAAATAATGCTACCATTGTCAGATTTCAGCCTCATAAGTTGGCTTTGTCAAATAGACAGATCTTTGGCGAATACTTTAAAGCCTTTATTCCTCTCGATAGCATCTAATAAATTCTTTGTTAATTCGGTGAAAATCGTCTGTTATAGATTTTGATATCTGTCTATTCAACTACCGATAAAGATTTGTGTCCACTGAGTCTTGTAGCCTCATTTCATGTCTTGCTTTCATAAGTTGGAGCACTCTCCAACACTTTGTCGGAGATTTTTTTCATTCTGGGAAAGTGGGTTTTGACATAATTAGACCCAGCGTCCGAACAGTATTCACCACCATGATGTCGTAGATCGTCCACGCTTAAGCTGTTCTCAAGAGCTGCGAAGCGATTCTGAAGCTCGAGATTAAAGCTCTCAAGGTTACTCTATGCAGGCATAGGTCAGAGCGTTGATTTTATCAGTCGGGATCTTCCAAGCTCGATGTTGATATTCAATATACCTCGTATATGTAAGTCCATGATCACTTACTGTTTTGATAGCATTAATCACATCATCATTGAATATTTGCTTTTTGTTGATATAATAATCGGTTGGGCAGCGTTTGGGAAGCAATGAAAAATCTTCGCGTCCGATTTACCGCAGTGTCTCAAAATAACAGTCTTAAACCAGTGTGTGTTGCCAGTGATGACCTACGGAAGTGAAATGTGGTCGTTTGCTATGGTTCTCATAAGACGGCTCAAGATTACCCAGCGGGCAACGAAGAGAGCAATGCTCGGTATTTCCCTACGTGATCGAATAAGAAATGAAGATATCCATAGGAAAACGCACGTAAACGCCGTTGCTTAAATGATGCTCAGCTGAAGTGGTAGTGAGCGAGACACATAACGAGAAGAACTGATGGCCCCCAACCAGGTGAACCGACGATCTAGTAAAGGTAGTGGGAAACCGCTGGATGCGATCAATACAAGACTGTTAATCGTGGAGGCCCATGGAGAGGCCTATGCCCAGCAGTAGGCTGATATGCTAATGCTGATATGCAGTCGGCTGATATGCTAATGATGAAGAATAATAATCACTCGTTTGTAATTTGGACATATCGAAAGTATGTTATATATACGTTTGATATATCTTTTTTTTAAAAACAAATCGTTTCATGGATTTCTAATATAATTTGAAGTCATATTTTCAGCAATATAAAAAAAATTGATGATAAGAGTAGAATCTTTTTGGAAACCAAATATTTCCAAAAAAAAATCACGGTGTCTGAAATATACCAAAACTTGATTTAAATTGGTATTGATTATTCATAATGACATACATCAGTAGCTCGGTGGCGTAGTGAATAAGCGCCGCGGCCCACGATCGTAGTCGTAAAGCAACTTTCGCAAGGGTCGCTCACGGGATGGGTGACCAAAAAATTATTATCTCGAGCTACTCCGTGCTTCGGAAAGCACGTTAAGCCGTTGGTCCCGGCTGCACTTGCAGTTGTTAATACCCTCCAATCCGCATCGGGCCAGCGTAGAGGGTCATGGCCTATCCTCTTTAATCATCCATAAGGAAGGCCTGAGCCCCTGCAGTGGGGACGTAAAACGGCTGATGATGATGAATGAATGACATTCATACATGCATAATTTTTTTATTTCAACTCATCGTTTATTAAATACGTCCAATATTTTCGTGGACGTAATATTTTGCGGAAACAAAGGGCTTCGCAGAAGCGTACTTTGAGAAAGGTTAGCATAGATGAACAAATTTTTCAAATAAATGTTGAACACAAATTTGAACATATAAGGTATGTTTTCATAAACATGCAGTTGCCAGGCTTGTAATGCGAATAACCATTATCTAAACATGACAAATCGTAAAACGTTAATACTTTGTTTAATGTTACGTTAAGTGGGAAAGAAAGGGCATTTTCTCGTCGCTTTATCCCTTTTATTACAATGGAGTATTGTTCTCACGTGTAATACTCTTTTTTCTATTATACATTAATAAAATGACAGGAAAAGTACTAAGGGAACGCATAGACTTTATTAATACCTGATAGTCATTCTGATAATGTTAAATTACCTAAAAATACATTGAATTCAAGATTTTCTTTTCTGGTAACACATATTAAATAAAAAAGAAATAAAACCAAGTTGTTTCACTGAAAATCTAATATTGTTTTGGCCTATTGTTTGTGAATAAAATTGCAGTTAAATGTTTAAATTTAAAGTTCTTCGTGTATAAATATAAAAGACCTATATTCTAAATGAAAATGCTTAAAAAATTAAAACATTGGAGAGAATGCGCTCTGTAGTTGGAAAAAAAAAACAAGTACTTGAAAGATTCGTCAGTCCTGTTAGTTCCTGGGTAGCTCAGCGGTTAGAGCAGTCGCCCAGATTGCGAAGTGTCATCTCAGGGTGCCAGGGACTGAGAGCATTTTTTAAGCATTTTTCATTAAGAATAATTTTCAGTATAGCATTGTGACTGCGAAATTGATCAAATATAATGAGTATAAAAGACCTATTTCTTTTCAAATTCATAATTAACGCTGAAACCAAAATTGCTCAAGACTTGCATTATCGCCTTAGTGATTTGCACAGTGACTATTTTTACTGTAACTAAGTGAGCATTACTAATGATTTTGAAAATTATGCTCCTAAAGAGTGTAATTAGAAGTTGAAAAATTGGTTTAAAATTAGAACAAAAATCCTTGATAAAATAAATAAATTTAAAAAGTAAAATCAATAATTAATTGGCTTTAGTTATTGAAATTGACTCCATAACTCTCCCCAAACCGGGGGACTACTCTAACTCTTTTAGTAACTAACATATAGAACATAAAAATACGATATGACTTCTTAAAAACAGCAGTGAATCCGTTCCAGTTTCAAATTGTTTGTTACAGGGCAACCAACTGTACAATATCGAAAAAAATCATTTAATTTTATCGTATAATACGCTTGAGTTTAGTATATGTTCAATTATTCGTTAGAAGGCTGTTTTTTTATCCAAGTTTTTTGCTAAGCGTAACATCTGTCAGATGCTCAGTGAGCGGAATAAATTGGTGTAATAGACGTTCATTTCTTTTGCGGCAAGAGGCGCGGCACATTTACGCATTACAATTTTTTATCCTGGGAAGTAGTAAATAAGTAAATAATCGATGCACAAAATTTCATAAATTTATCTTAACTGTGTAACTGTGTCCGAGACCGAGCTGAATCTCATGAATTGTGATAGTTAAAATTTTTCATAGATAATAAATTTCGTCTATGCTGTGGCGGGTTCCATGCTCGGACGAAATAAACGGTGGTACGAGGCATCTTTTTACCAAAGAAAGGGTTTAGCCGGATACGTATGACGAGTCGGCCCCCAAATGGGAATCGATATTGAAACTTATGTTTTAATATCGACTTGATGTTCAAACACGATTTATGTACTTTTCGCGACCGACTTCCGCTTTGACCTTGAGATAGAGAGCAAAATATCCGTATGCTTGACTATTACTGAATGTGATATATCTCTAAAGCTAATTAAGATAAAGAAGTGAAACTAACGCGAGGTGTTAGGTTACATTACAGAGTATATCACATATATTTTTTTATAATTTTTAGAATAAAAAATTACATAAAAAAAATAAAAATAAAAAATATCATGTTTTTTTTTCTGACTTCTCTGTGACTTACAATCACGAAATTAATATATATTATGCTCCTTTGTATGCTCTATCACCCATAAAAATTGCGTGAAAAAAAAGTTGGTGCAACACAACGGAAAAAAATTATATGTGATTCGCGCCTTGTAGTGTGAGTGTATAAACAAACAAGTTCGAACTTGTTATCGAGCTGTTTACTGCATCGTTTGTTTAACTAAAGTAGCAGTCATTTGTATTACACAAGAAGGCAGTTTGAGACTCAAATTCTGTCATAGGTATTTTGTATCAGCATTTTGAAATTATTAACTATCGAACCAAATCATTATTAAGTAATAATGTCGAGAAAGTGTAAAAATTGTAACAAGTACCTGTGTAAGATTCCAGGAGACCAGGATAACCAAGATAACCAGGAGGTTATAAAAAAATTATAAAGAATGAAGAAGAAGCTAAAGTGTTTAGTGACTGTTTGAATAAAATCGTAATAGTTAATGATATTTTTTGTAAGAAGTGTCGACTTATCCCATATATTAACAAAAAAGCTTCTACTTCTAAATGTGTAGCATTTAACTTGGCCGAAATAATGGACGATCAAAATAATCTCTCAGTACAATATGTGAAATCAGCACCTAATATCATCAAAGCAGAAGTAAAATCAAGACATATAAATAGAAAAGTCTATCGAATTTACATTCACTATATTTCCGAAGGTAATGACTACAATAGTATTCTTCGTTATTGCTGTGATTGCCCCAATGGCAAACGTACAGTGGGATGCTGTTCTCATGTAGCAGCTATTATTTATTATTTATCATATCGATGATATTTGTCCAAAATCATACGTCCTGCTGAGGTCCTAACTAAGTTATTTGCGACTCAAAGTGTTCCGATTGTAATTAATTACAACAGTGACGATGATTAATATTTTGTTTCTTGTATTTTGATAGACACGAAAAAGTAATAATAATGAGTATTGAACACTGGCTGTTTTTATTTCATTTCTTTTTTAACTATTATCCCATCTCTTAAGACTAGTTACTTATGTTTTAAAACAAGCTGATGTGAAATTTCGAAAAAAAAAAACAATGATGTAATGTGAAAACCTTATAATACAGGGGTATACCATAAGACAGAAATCACATATAATTTTTTTTCGTTGTGTTGCACCAACTTTTTTTTCACGCAATTTTTATGGGTAATAGAGCACACAAAGGAGCATAACATATATTAATTTCGTGATTGTAAGTCACAGAGAAGTCAGAAAAAAAAACATGATTTTTTTATTTTTTATTTTTTTAATGTATTTTTTTATTCTAAAAATTATAAAAAAATATATGTGATATACTCTGTAATGTAACCTAACACCTCGCGTTAGTTTCACTTCTTTATCTTAATTAGCTTTAGAGATATATCACATTCAGTAATAGTCAAGCATACGGATATTTTGCTCTCTATCTCAAGGTCAAAGCGGAAGTCGGTCGCGAAAAGTACATAAATCGTGTTTGAACATCAAGTCGATATTAAAACATAAGTTTCAATATCGATTCCCATTTGGGGGCCGACTCGTCATACGTATCCGGCTAAACCCTTTAATAAAAACTCCATTAATTTTTTTTTACTCCGGCCTTGTTTCGCACTTGTTCGATACCCGGAGGTTGATGTTGTTGATTTAAGTTAATAACTATTCTACTCGTGAAAATATTATATTAACAATTTTGTGGAAATATTTTGCTCTAAAATTAAATTATTGTCCCGCTAAATGGTATACAATAATATGGAAATACTTTCTGTATATATCTGTCCTAAAACAATGTACTGAAAAATCACCAAAAAGATTTTCATGCGTCTTTTGCTAATAGTAGACAATTTTACGAAGTTTTTAATGTAATCCAATTATCGTTGCAGATTACTGTCTACATATCTTATAAATAAATCTGATAAGATTAACATTGAAGTCCCTTAATATACATGAGAATAGATAAAATACTTAACTAACAGCTTTTCGCTTACAACAAACAAAACAGCTTATGTATACTTTTTGTTTTGGCAAAGTTTAATCTATCACGTAAGACACAAACTTTAGCTATAAAAAAATTTCGCACACACACACTGTGCTTCACTGTAAGAGAAACTATCGATTGCCTTAGGTACCAACCTAACTACATTATAATACTAGCTGTAATCCCGCGACTTCGCCCGTGTGAATTACGGCCTATTGCACACGCGTATAATGTAGGTACCCGTAGATGAAAGAACAAGCAAACAAATTAGACAATTTATCTCATTATATCTTTTAGTACAGGTTATTGACGTTATATTATTCGTATGCCTTCGTAAAATTGTAAATAATAGTAGATTCAAATCTGTTAAGGTAGAATATAATAATTCAGGTGAGATTATAAACGGCAATTCTATGAGTTTTTTATTGACTTAATAACAATCAAGCATAATGGCACCATTTATGCTTATAATTATAGTATGATAACCGGCTTAATACATAGAGAATGTTCAAAATATTACCGCGTGTGTTCATAAGCTTTGAGACGAAATAAAAGTTGCGTACCTTTTTAATAATTAACTTATATTTTTGTAAAATTTTCAGTCACCATTGAACAGAAAATAATCAACAATAAAATATATATTTTATTCAAAATAACTGCCCTTGTTTTTCTAGCGGAATTCGCTTTGCTTCTCGAACAAGGGTTCGCTTCAGTGAGTCCTAGTTTGCATGAGACTTTTGGCAGGCCCTTCCTTAGCTGTAATTCAGTCTCATCATCATCATATCAACTGAGACACGCCCACTACTGGGCAAAGGCCTCCCCCAATGATCTCCAACGTGATCGGTCCTGCCCCTCGTGCATCCAGCCTTTTAATTCAGTCTATAAAGAATAATCCTGTAGGTTGAGGTCGGGGCTGGAGGAAGTCCACTCGTCCGCCGCGATGAAGGCCGGCGCATTCTCCCTTGACCAAGCTTTGGTACTTTTTGCTTTATGGGATTGCACCGAATCTAGGTGAAAAACCCAATCCTTATTGTGGTATAACGAATCAGACAGGGGTCTCACCACGGGCTCTAAAATGTCACTCTGATAATTCTTAGCTTGCACCTTGACACCTTGTTGGCAGAAATCCGCTCCATTTCTGTGACAACTTCATACGAAACTCTCTACCATACCATCAGCCGGATGATGAGTGCTCGAGACATCCCGTGCAGAAACTGGGACATACTTGCTACTTTAAGCGTACACTTTATTGTTTTGTCGGTTGAACTTTTCTTGTCGCTGAAGAGTATCTTCCAAGCAGCATGACTCCTCAGCAGCAACGGCCAACATTCGCGTCGTAACTTACGAAGACGATCGTTTAATAGTGAACTTTTCTACGGCTATAGGCCTTAAGATCATATTTTTGCTCACTGAAACGCGCGAAATATTAGTCTGCAGAGCGAGTTTCTTCTGAGTGCAAAATGGATTTCGGCGAAGTCGCTCTCGGATTATTTTGATGTTGGCCGGCGTCCTCACAGAGCGTGGCCGACCACTCCTTTGGCGATCTTGCAGAGAACTTGTCTCTTTGTACCGTTGTATTGCGTAATATACGAAGCTACGGCGCACAAGTTTTCAACTCGCGGAAAATCGGCATCGGTTTTTGACCAAATATAAACAAATAAATTTGCGATACAAATAAACTAGAAGTTAACATTCGAAATAATAATCGTTAATAAAATAAATACCAGCCAGTAAGTAATATTTTATTTAATTTTTTCAGTAAAAATTTTGTCTCAAAACTTACGTGCACACGAGGTATACTTAAATTTGTTACTAACAGAAAAATATTATTTATTATATCTTGTACACATAAAAGTTGTATTGCTACTCAGTTTAGAAACTGAATAGCGTAAATATTGAACTTGGCCATAGACAGCCGCAGCTGCAAATAGCATCTACTTGACAAATGAATTTTCTATCTTTATTGTATGTTGAAATAGAAACTTCTAGTAACAATTCCTGTCGAAGATGCTATACAATGACATAGTTTTTAGCTATATTGGATGAAATGAATATACTCATTCAAGCGAGTGTGATTATACGCCAATTTTTTAAAGACAGTAATATCAAATTGTTATGTAATGAATTAAGACGTACCTTTGTATAATTTTATAAAACCAAGAGAATAGAAACAAAGATAAAATGGGGTTTTAACGCCGTGTTTTACTTCGATTATGAAAAAATAAAATTATAAACTACGGTCACCATTTTTAATTACAGAAAAATTCTGAAAATTTCACGCCAACGCTTTTTCCTTCTAATGGCGGAACGAAGGTAATGCACTTATTCTGATAAAGCGTCAAAATTGCTGCTTTAGTTCTATTTCCAAAAATCGATCGATCTATTCTAAATGTTTGTTTGCAAATAAACTTGCAAACTCGAGTTTCTAAATAAACCTCACGATATAAACTCCTTCAATGAAATGACAAGGTTGCGAAATTTACTGTCTTAGAGTTAAAATAACGAAGTCAATGAGAACTAACTAAAAAGTGTAAAGTAAAAATTTAATTATAAAAACAAAAAATTCGACTGCGTGAAAACAAAAGAAAGAAGTGAAAAAATATATAATTAATTACTTTCATTAAAAAAAAAAACAAGCTCAGTAGTTTGAAGTGTTATTAAGTACTACTGAATAACGGCTCCATTAAAATAGATTTAAAATAAAATAAAAGCAGAATAGAAGGATCAACAGTCGGGACCCATTCAAATTATAAGGGGCTCCGTTGATTGGTCAAAACGGAATGGGTCCTGAGTGTTGATCCTTCTATTCTGCTTTTGAATTTATGATATGTTTTATGTGTGTATAGATTTTGTGTACAGAAAGTTATTCAATTGTACTAAATAACATTCCAAACTACTGAGCTTGTTTTTCTTTTTAGTTTTTAGTGAAAGTAATTACATATTTTTTTCACTTTCTTTTTTGTTTTCACTCAGTCGGGTTTTTTGTTATTTATAATTAATGATAAATTAAAGTGACACAATTTAATTTTTTAAACCACCATGACAGATGACAATGGTACCAGAATAAGCAGGTTTAATATTCGAAACACCTGCTAACCGACCTTTAAAATATACCCTCTATTCATCTTCCCAAATAGAGCAATGCCCTCCTATTCCACAGAGGAAATACTTTTCATCGAATTCTTTGCTTGGTCTTAAAATTTGTAAATGAAATTTTTGCTCGTAATCAAAGGAAAGGGTTTTATATTATTCACTTTACATCGTCAGGCTACCACAACTTGTATTTTCACAAAGGATTTTGGTATTCTTTTTTACTGTTACATGAAAATTGTACAATTTGTTAGTAACCAGTGTCACCGTAGAGTTCGTGATTTTTATAACTGTTTAACTGACTTTTCCTACGTAAATACCCGCGTATGTAGCTTCCTGTAGGTGAAAGACTTCTCTAATTCGGTCCATTAGTTTCTTAGCCTATTCGTTGCAAACAAATCTTTCTTCTTTATTATATTAATATTACTTTGTTTCAGTATTTGTGAATATCTCAATGTATTTGGAGTCTGGATAGAAGAGCGTCTACGTATAAATTATGCATCATCAGTATTCTTTGAGCTGACTTTGAGAAGAGAAAATTGTGATAATGATATACTTATTTGTGAATGACACAGAAATAACATTTTCTTACGGGTGTTGTAGAACTTTGAGATATTGTTATAGCTAAATAATGAAATCAGAAACACTCACAACTTTTATACGTAATTATTATTTTGTTTATAGGATTTGTAAAAGGATAAGATAAAGAAGCATTAATCTGAACACTCAATAACTAAAAGTTTTATGAAATAGAGACTATTAGCAAATCGTGTACCTAAGTGGTGTAAAGAAAAATAATTATAGATTATCCATTTCCGGAATCCGGATGCATTTTGCGAAAAATATGGTGTTCCACTGCGAAAACACAGTAAATTTTTTTTTAAACTCTATTTTACTATAGTTTGGGCTATAGAGAGAAAGCTAATATAATAAGATGCAATGGCGTATTAATTAGATATTTTGTTACCCGCGTAAAGAGAACGCTTAGGGTCATCCACTTTAATAACAGTACAGGTCACCAGCGTATGATATAGCTTCACGTAGGTGAAAGAATTTAGAAAATCAGACCAGAGGGGCTACTCTGTTTGTCTACGAATGATACTTACAAAAATTTCGAATCGTTCTTGATTGCTTTTTTAAATATATACGTCAATACTATCTGTGCATCACAAGCAATGTCAGGGTCCTACCTTCGTTTAATTATTAATTATCGGAAAATGTGTTCCTTAACAGTCGTATTAGGGTTTCGAAAATAGATGAAATTTCGTTTTCGGAAAAACAGAGTAGGCCTTCAGTCAGAGCTTATTTTTATGTAAACAAATAATCAAATCCTTCTTTTTCACAATATAGACATACGTTATCATCATTATCACCAGCTTATTAATGCCCTCGCTGCTGGGGCTCAGACCTTCCCTATGGATGGAATCGAATTAAATCAAATAGGGAAATTGAGCCATGACCCACCACTTGATTGGTGGGTATTAACGACTGCAGATGCAGCTGGTACCAATATCTTAATGTATCTTCCGAAGCACGTGGGAGCTAGAGATAATTAATATTTGGTCAGCCATGATGGGCAATTGCGGAAACTTGCACCTCTGCGCCATCGAGCACCTCTTGGTTATACTTTATAAACCAAACACATTAGTTTTTGATTTTGTTACAGCGAGCCAGAGGCACTATCGTGACGTATCCTCCTTCAGTAGAACATGACATTCGAGAAGAAGAAGCAACCTGTCCCGTTCGCTAGCACATAACGGTATGTTACTACTTATAAAAAAATCTGATCTTCATTCACTACCTAATTGTCAAGTGCAAAATATACTATTCGGACCGATAATGATTTATTACAAAACGAGGTAATGCTTTGTCTAGAACAAGAAATTTAGATATTTTTCTACACCAAACATCACTTTTCTCGGGTTGAGAGCAGTAGCAGGTCTCCAAACGGCTGCAAATTCCCTTGAGCAAATCGTAAATTCGGTTTGGAGGCCCCGTACATAAATAAGTACAGCCTGTAGGCTATACTTATATGCCACCCTAGGCCTCTAATTGAATTAGTCCGCCACTGGTTGAGAGTAAGATATCATATGGGCGCAGTGTGAACATTTGGGTTTAGATAAAGGTTCTCAAATTCATCATGCTACGCATGCAGGTTCAAACTATTGTCCGACCAAAATAAGTGAATACATGTCAACTTGAAGTTTTCTCTTCTGTCATTGTCAAATTTTATCTGGCCAATCGATTAAGCTAATAATAACTTTAGTTCTCATTTTATCGTATAATAAGTCTAATGATCTTTAGTCAGTAATTTTGTGGGGTAAACACTAGGGAAGATTTGTTGAAATTCTACTTTTAATGTGAAAAAAAAAGGGTTGAAAGTTTGCCTGCACATTTTTTGTGTTAAAGACATGAAACTTAATTTTTGTGGCGACTACAGGAAATTTATAGTCATATACTATAAACTTCTTGGTTGATTATCATTTATTAAGTAGCTGTTCCAACATATATTTAAAATCATGTTATCCACGCGGGTGAAACTAGGATCGGTAAGGTAGTTTTCTAAAACTTTAACTAAAATACCTGTATAAACACGTATGTGTAAGTGTATATGTACTTAAAGTACAAAATTTTAAGAAGGATATCAGGAATGTATGTCGATCTATAAATTAGAAAATGTTTTATTTTAAACAATTAATAATATAAATAATTGTATTAATAATATTATTCATTAGCTCAAACTAATGGCTACTTGTCTCACATTAAGATGAAATTGTTAGAATTAGTTAAGAGATCAAATGTTAAAATTAGATAAGAAGAAGGGGTTATAGAACCGAAGTTGCGGACACGGCTCCATGAATTGTCAAACTAAATTGCCAATGAGCAGGCTCCGCACAGCTGACAACCATTTGGAGACGAAAAGTTCTCAAATGGCATAGATAAATTCGGAAACGCAGTGTAGGTAAGCCGGTTATTAGGTAAAGCGACGATAAGTAGGTTTCAGAAATTCGTTGGAGAGGTTGGAGAGGCCTTAAATTGCTCGATATAGAATTTTGTCGAGAATACCAAAGTTTAGTCGTAAATTCCCCTCGGCCGATGAAGACGAATCGAACAGGATGCTTTAAAACTTTACGACTGACAAACGGTAGGGGGCAATAAAAACAAGCTAGATTACAAGCTCACTTTATTGAATTCAGCCAATAAATTATTTTATGATATGTTTTGAACATCTCACTCCATTTGAATTACATTTCCGGAATCAAACGTAAATTAATTAAATTAAATAGGTTGTTCGGGAAACGCTCTCAAAAGGAATTGAAATAAGTCAATGAAATGATACTTGATTTATTGGATTTTTATTGAGTGTTCTATTCGTAAAATAAATAACATCATTTAGATAATATTCTTTGTTGAAAATTTCGCAATTTTTAAAAAATAATATTGAGTAAACGACCGTTTAAAAATCACAACGAATATTATATTTACTATGTCTTGCCTTTATCTCGTAGGTTAATAATCTCTTGATCAGTCTCTTTGAAAATTTTATGGAGAAGAAATTGATGTTAAGGCTCGAATCTCGAAATTATTGATGATCAATGAAAATTTGTAATATTCACACCCAATTTTTAATGGTCATCAAATTCTTCTTTATACCTCTAAATTGAGGTAAGCACTACCGCCTTTCATAAAATATTATGTTGCGCAGGAACATTTCACGGTGGAATGGAATCGGTTTCAAAAATGATGAGACTATTTTTTATATAATAAATGAATATTAGATTACTTTACATACATTGATTAAATTCCAAGATAAGTAACTAGAGCCCCCATATTATGGAGTATCTGAGACAACGTAGGTACCACAACACTCAGACCAGAGACAATATAGAAAACTCAATTTTCTACATTGACCCAACCGTTAATCGAACCCGGGAGTTCAAGATGGCTACACCTTGCAATGGGCGTGCGAACCAATCAGCTAAGGTGGTCGTCAATAAAATTTTAACAATATCAAATAAATATCCTTGATGATAATGTTCGGCATAACCTTCATAAATAAATTATCTATTTCTGTAGTGTAATCGAATGATTTCCCTGTTCAAGGTTCTGAGTTTGATTCTAAGAAATTGCGTAATTAATTTCATTCTAGTGAAAACTGATTGATACTGCGATTATTTTCGATTTGATTTAATATTATTATGATTTTTTCTCCCAGCAAATGCTGGTAGTGAGAGCTGACTACAGGCTAGGACAAGTTAATCGGCTCTTTGTATACTGTTGCGGGTGTTTATGTGGTGGATATGAGGAATCGCCTGACTATGGAGAAAGTGTCGATAATGATTGATATCTGTAGTGAAATGTATGTATTTTTGTGTAGGTCTAGTTATTTTAGTGTCATGTGGAGTGCTTTTGGCAGAATGCCTGTTAAGAGTACAATGGGAATTATTTTCACTGTATGTTGATGCCGCATTTGACGTATTTCGTCGGCCAGCGGAATGTATTTTTGATATTTTTCAGGATATTTTTTTCTTAAATTTTCGCTGTTCGGTACGGTAATAATATCTTTAAGATATTTAATTTTATTATTTTTTAGAGTTAGTATAATATCTGGTCTATTGCTTGTGGTGGTTTTATCGGTGATAAAATCGCAGGCCCAGTATAGTTTAGCCTATTCATTACTAAGAACATTTTTAGGTTTACACTTATAAAATGGTTCTGCTTTATCTAATAGTTTGTATTTTAGTATTAGAAGTGCATGTATTTGTTTGGCTACGTTGTTCTGTCTTTCTGTGTATTCTTAATTTGTTAAATGGGCATCCTCCTGTGATATGGTCTATTATTACTTGATTAGAATTACATAATCTCCATTATTATTATTTATTTATTTATTAGCTTTGGATAAAAGTTACGCTTGTCATGTTATGTCATAATAAGCACGACAAAGTTTGGTTCGGGAGCTACCTAAACTAAAGTAAATATACAAGAGAAGTTCATGCCTATAAATTTGCTTCAAAATAAAACGCACATAATATCTATGCTTGTTTGTTTGTTCCGAAACTATAAGACCGATTTTAAAAATTAATACTGGTGATAATATTAATAATAAATTTTATTGACGCGGGAGAAATAGCGTAAAGAAATTGTATAAAACCATTATACTGCATCTATTTTGAACAATATCACGTTTTAATTTGTTTAGGCTTTAAATTTTGGAAACATTTAATAAAGGTAGCACAATCATTCAAACAAATAACATTGAAGAGCTTATAAATAAGTTTATCCATATATATAAAATTCTTGCGTTACTGAATGACTGACTGACAGACAAATAACGTACAATCGAAACTACTAAGCGTAGAAAGTTGAAATTTTGTATGAAGATTCTTTAGGGAGTGCAAAGGAGCACAAAAAGAGGACTTTTGAAAATTCCACCCCGAAGGAGCTAAGTTAGGAGATGAAAGTTTATATGAAACTTCGTTACTACAAGTGCTAGGAGTTTTAAATTTTGTAAGTGGGTTCTTTTTAGGACGTAGGTGCTCACTAAGACGGGATTTTACAAAATTTGACCCCTAATGGGGTAAATTAGGGGATGAAAGTAATTTACCCCATTAGGGGTCGTTTAGTTTAGTTTATGTAATTTCTCATTTCTGGACTTAAAACTCGACCACGCGGGCGAAGTCGAAAAATTATAAAGATGTTATCCGTACATAACAATCCGTACACACAAAGGAATGTAACATTATTAAGGAATGTTATATTTATCTGAAAAATAGGTAACATACAAAATTTTCAATATCACAGGAGCTCATCAGGTTGGCACGACATGTAAAATGTCCGCAGTCGACTTTGAACTCTATCTTTAATGGTTTAAGTTTTTAAATCAAGTAGAATAATATGAGAGATTTGTATAAGCTATTTATTATTATATATTTTTATTTAAAAAAGGCACTCTCAATTTTATGTGCTGTTTTGACATCATTGTTTCAAAAGTACTTATTTATTGTAATAATTGAAAGACAAGGTCCATTAGTAGTATAATTTGACATGCCCTTTAGTAAAATCAAAAAGGTAATTTAAAGAATGAAAAAACTGTTACCTACTGGAAAATTACCGCTTCTTTTCAGGATAAATTCAAATCCAAATATTATCATATTTACTGCATCGAGAAACCGTAATTATAACTTAAACCAATGAGTGTAACATTTACAGTATAATTAATTTTGAATAATATCATATCTGTCGCATCATCATTACGAAGATCGTTTGATTTAGTTTCTTTTATTTTAATTGCTAGTTACTCGATTACTTAATTACTCGATTGTAAAGAGAGCGTGATCATCGATACTTTTAATTTTATTAGAATGGTGACACTGACTTTGACAGTTCGTTTATAAAAACCAAGTTGCCGCCATTTTGGCAGACATTCTGTTTCCAAACGCCGAGGAGTAAAGACATCAGATGACATCACGCTCATCTCGTTATATTTTCGTAAGAAAAGTGATAAAATGGAACAAATCCACGTTGGTATACACGCCTGCAGTAATTGGGCTTCGTAATAGCCCATTCGGACTACCCGCCGTTATATCTAATGTTATTATTATTATCTATGTAGGGTAGTCTTCATGTTAAATCAATTCGTCATTAAATTTGACTAAAGCAGCTATTTCATATTTAAGCCTAAAGAACCCATTACAATAACTATATCCAATAGTCCATACTATTTTTTTGTTTATTTCTAAAAACTACTATATAGATATTACTACAAAACTGCTACAGCAAAAAAACAAAGACAAAAAACTACTAAATTGATTTTAAAAACTCTTTTTCAAATATAAGCACATCATAGGTATCATCGAGTACATTATGATTTATTTTATGGGGTTGCCCCTTTGGTTACAGAAGTCCTTACGCTTCAATCGAACACTGATAAGTGAGCCTAAATACTACCAAAATAGTCACACGCAACTATTTTTGAGCAAGTGCCACAATTACTTTCGTAAAATTTGTTTTTAGTTCTGTTCATGCCTCTTTTGATATTCAGGTTTATGTTATTAGTTTATATATTTAAAATAAATAGTCTGATGTAATCTCAAAACATATTTTATTTAATGTGATAAAATCTTTGATATTTACCTTTTCCAACCGCTTTTCCACCGATTTAATTAAACCAAGGTGTAATCACAATATAATATTTCAAGAATTAAAGCCACGTCAAGTTCAGTGACACTACTTGCGTCGGCCTTAATGCACGCGTCGTTGGTATTGCGTAAATACGATATACCTTGCAGCTCACATTTCCAATTGGTGAATATGTGCGCTTGCATAAAAGACTATGTGTAACAAACAGATTTACATAAGATAAGAAGCTAGACCTCTTTACGTCATAAACTAAGAAAGGTTACTCCTGTGTTTGACGTGTAATAAGTTTCTCGTCGTCGGCTATAGGAACAAAACTTTACTGAGTATAATAGTGAGCGTCTATAAAATAATACTGTAAAATGTGTCTATAAAGCTTCATCAGAAAGTGTGAAATTGGTATATTTTTTCATAAATTCTTTTATTTAATACGTGGAGGGGATAAAGTTCAACTTGTGATTAACTTTCATGAATGAAGAACATTCCACAAAGGTCCAATGTTGCTATTCAAAATATATTAATACTTTCATTTTATCTTGGACGTTCTTTCGGGTTTATGAGTCTATTCCATATTCTGGTTATTATAATAAAAGAAAAATCTCATTTCCTAAATATAGGCTTATTGCTTTGCAAATCATTACTTTGTGACTAGTCACATTCTTACCCTTTTATTATAAATATTTATATTTTCTCCAAAACATTAGACGACAAAAAATTAATCATCTCAAGTTCCTGCCTGATGACGATGATGCTAGCGATGGCAATAGTGATGATGATTATAATAACTGTGGTAACACACTAAATGCCTCACTAGTAAGTAATGTACAAGCATTTTAAGCATTTTATCCATCAATTGCCATCATAAATTGTGTTCTTGTAATTTAATTTATTGTATATCTTTGCACGTCAATATTATCATTTATAATTGTCAGATTACAGCATGTCAGATGACGATTACAGCATATCAGCATGTCAGATTACATATACAATTTCTCTGCTGCTTTATGTTGCATTTAAGTAGTATGTACTATAATATATAGCGTTTCAACTTAAGCTGTAAGTTTTATATGCTATATTATTTCTTGTAATTCTTGGTGCCAAGAATTTAAATAAAATAAAGTAGAAACACACTTTTATGAATAACTTGATATGCTGTTGACTATTTTCTGAATATTTTCTGTTACTCAAAATAATAAATAATGATGATTGTCATCATAATATATTGCGTGTAACATCAGCAACATGAAAATCTTATTTGCAATTTATTCATGAAACCTTCCAGTGTTTTAGGCTATTAGCTTTTTTATTCATGATCTTTATCTTTAAATAGAGCCTAGACAATGAATAAAATGGACCTATTTGTTTAATATATTCAATTGAATTTGTTACTAATAAGGGGGTTTATCAAATTTTTTATAATGAAAAATAGTTTATATTCATCAATGGTTCATAGGAATTTATTTTAAATGTATTAATATGACCATCACCATATGAACAATCGAAGTCATTATTATATTTGATCAATATTGCATTCACAATACTATATTGGAAAATATTCTTAAAGAAAAATGCTTAAAAAAGGGACAAAGTTGATTTTTAAACATTTTTTTCCAACATCTGCTCTTATTTTAAACATGCATGAATGTTGTAACGTAATATTCATAGCGCGTTCACTTTTTGTCATAGAGATCTAAGTGATAGGCATATGCTTATCAGTGGGCATCGTACGGCTATTCATGATGATGATTAGTTTAGATCAGTTTTAAATCAATCCCAAGGTTGCCTGAAAGAGATCACTTTTAGAGATAAGGTTGTCTATTGAACATCTCTTGTTCAATTGAAATTGAGTTTTATAAATGTGTGTAAGTGTATGAATAAACAATACTCTGTTTAAAGTGGAATAAAATTGTTGATGTTACCTACTGTTCTTATAAAACAGTAACTAAATCAGACCCTCTTTTTATATAAGAAGGCACATGAAAACATTACGTTGCTTCTTAACAATATTTTCCCATCACTCTATTTAGTGTGTTGTCCTTTAATTACACATCAAACTCGATATAGTGCAATTTTTTATTAAAAATGTAGTGTAATGGCCAAATAAATGAAACTCTTAACTATCAACTAATAAATAACTAAGAACTCGGATCTTTTTCTACAGTCAATATATTCGGAGAACAACAATGCTCACATATAAAGATGTAGGCATGTTATTTCCGCTCCTTTTACTTTGAAGGCGGCATGAAAACTCATTTTATGACACGTATTGGATGAATGCAAACGAATTTCCATAGGTTTTACGATTTAGGTTTATATAAAGCATGTCAACTATTCATCTCATCGTGATACTTCTTGATCGTAAAAGAGTATTGCATCGTTTTCTCAACTAAAATAATATACAAGAAAAATATACAAGAGGTCGAAAATAAGAGTGGGAGACTGGAAAATTGACTATAGTGGTACGAGTAGGTAGGCTAACTGCTAAAACTCCTCAGCAGCTGTGTATTAACACTCCGTTTCAGAAGATCGAGGTGCAGAGTGGAATACCAAAGAATATATTTGATATTCTGTCAATATTATGAAATCTGTAGATTTGATATTTTGAAGATATTCACGAACTTCACGCTACAACTATTTGACATGTGTTATTAATTTTATTTTTTAATATTATAACGATATCGTTAATTTGACTTTAATTGGAATTGTCTAAGGTAAGTGTTAGATGCATATATCTTGGAAAGCTATTGAGAAAAATTTATGAGATGTATGCTATCTGAAATGTTTCGATGGATTTTGGTTAAATTTTTATTATTTTTTTGATCATTTAAAATCATCATTCGCTCCGAAAGCGATTGTGACTTTAAATGTTACATAATTTTATAACTCGCTGTCACAATTATTATACCTTTGAAAGGATTTCATAGACTTTGAAATTAGACAATTAGCTCACAATATGATCACTAGCTCGATGGTGCGGTGGTTAACGTGCTTGGTCTGCTATAGTTTTGTAACCATAAATGTAAGTGACCATAAATGTATTATCTCGAGCTCCTCCGTGCTTCGGAAGGCACAGTAAGCGTTGAACCGGCATGCGGTCGCTAACACTCACCAATCTGCGCTGCTTAAGTTTTATAAAAACCAAAACAGCATTTTCTTAAAAACAGTATATATATAAAAACTTCTATTGTAGTCGGGTAGAAGCAACATGTATAAAGACATCTTTTTTCTTCCATAAAGTTCGACGTTAGTAGGCTATAAACGTTTATATGATTAATAAAAAAAACGCTTCAGTATAAAAATTAAATCACTTTGTATACAACGAATTTAGAAATATTACAATAATCGTAATTTTTGCGAGAAATTTATTAATAATAGTTTTGACATTCTATTTTATGCGAGATGTCACACATCGCCTGTCTTTATCTGTTTAATTATTTCGTATCCTTGTTTTTGCGTGGTCTCAATAAATGTTTCTTTTGTCCACAGATCATTCGAACGCAACAGAACTGTTTACTAATGATAACGTCGTGCGGATGAACCCAAAAGGTGACAGGGACGATGGAAATTGTCACGTATGTGACGACAGACTATAAGTGCAAAACAGTGTCATAAAATGTAAGAATTAAGGTTGATAACAATTTAAATTTAATAATCCAAATGTTAGAGAGAAGATATAGGTTATGCGTGCACAAGTAACTTTTTGCCTTCAGAGCGTATACACCCGGTTTCTGAATTGAGTATTTAAACATATACATGTCTCAAACTTCAATTAAACAGGTTTTTATTTATGGTTTTAGGTTTTTTCAAATCAGTTGATAGCAGTTAAATAAAAGCTATATTATAAAAAAAATATATAGCTTTGTGAAAAGTAAAAAAAATAGGTTATTGAGAGTAATCAGTTGAGATTTTGTATTTTTTTAAATTTAGAAACCGGCTTTAGTGTAAGTTTTTTGACGTTGACGTTCACCGTTAAAATTAGCGCAATAAGATTTAAGTAAGGATGGATTATAGTATGGAGTCAGATTTTAGTATGGAAACCGGCACATCGCCCCTAGCGGTAACTATAACCATACAGTTTAATAACTGCGCTCACTAGTGAACGCGTTAAAGCAAAATTTACTCTTACCACTCTGTTACTGTGTTTAGGAAAACTTTTGGTGACGCATCCATTTGGGCATGTGACAAAGAAACGACGAGAGCACGGATACAGAAACATCAAGTCGCGATGCAAATAGTCACCAGTGTGCGCATTCCCTAGTTTGAAATATTATGTGATAGAAAACCATCTTATTTATGATGAAGTTTAATGAACATTAATTATTGATATAGTGTAATAAATAAGTATGTAAAGTGTAATAATGATTAAGCATGTTCTTTAAAATTAACTTTTTAAATATATCATCGGTAATCTAAATTGTAACTAATGTTATTTTGAAGACAAATTTAGTCAATGTTATATCCTGTGCTTAACAAATTGTATTGTATTAAGGCAACAATACAAACTTTCTATGGGTGATTATACCTATATACCTAATAATCGATTGTAATAAAAAAAAACCAAGTAGAGTAGGTATTACATGAAATGTGAATATGTTTAAAATTGATATGAAATTTTTTTTTTTGTTAATTGTACAGTCAACAGCTCGTCGGATTATAATCTGACAACTTATATTATATATAGTATAAGATGTCAGATTTCAACTTATACTATATTTAGTAATTACACTAATAATTAAAGAGTTTATCTATTACATCAATTAATTTTGAAACTTAACCCTTAACCAGTCTCTGGGTTATATGCTTCCCACATACATTTTTGGAGGTTTTTACCAGGTTTTGGTAAAGAATCTACCGCAAACTATCAAAAGTGGTGAAATAGAAATATTGTCTATGGTCACCCAAAAAAAAAGTGGAACGGAACGTAAATGTCACTTTTGGGATCATTTTTTCTGTGGTCGTTTGAAAAACCGTTGTTTTTGTGAGAAGTGCACCGTTTTATTTTTATAATGGCGAATCGGCGAAAGGTAAGTCGTGCAATTTTTTGATATTTTGTAGGATTTGAGATTTTCTAATGATATATGGATAATTTATAAGTAAATATTTGAAAATTATGATAATACAACATAATAAAACATGTGGGGACCATGCAACCTTAGCCTGTCAAGACCTAGAATATTGTGGGTGTTATATGTCCATTGCCCGTTAATTGAAATCTTTCTTTTGTACTAGCGTTTTGCCGCGGGTTTTGTTTTTGGTTTGGATACAGTCACACCTGCATGAAATTGTTCCACTAAAGTCAAAATCCAATATAAGTATAAAAAACCTTTGTCCATTCTTTTTTTTTTGTGTTACTGAAATAAAAATTAACGTTAGTTTTTTTTTATTTACTATTTTTTTTACTAAAATGCTAACAAAATAACATCCGTCCTTGTCAGATTTTTATATCTATAATATATAAAGCTCAATTACCACTGACTGACTCACTCACTGACTCACTCCATGCTTTTTTCGGGTAGATAAAGTAGGAAAATGACATTTTCATGTATGGAGACTGATAAAATTATTTTTAAATGAGTTGAAACGGCATATCGGTTCAGCCAAAAAACAAAATGGCGGCGAGATAATTTTTTTAGTTTCTACATTATTCACTCTATGATTACGATATTCAAAATGGTCGTAGATTTGGCTAAAAAAATGACACTGAAAAAAGGTTTGTTAAAAAAAACAAAATGGCGGCCGAGATATTTTACCTCGAAAATTGTCATTTTTCGACCTCTGTTCGGGCGGATGTCGTTTCTTTTGTGGTGGGTTTGGAGGGGGGATTTTTACGCTGGCGACACGGAAGTATAGTCGATTTTCACGTAGGGGGAGTTTTCATTTGCGCTTCAACATGGCGGCGGCGGGGGCGGCCATTTTGTTTCGGCATTGAAAAATCACCATTTTCCAGTGAGATTTTCTCCAAGATGGCGGCGGTGGACGGGTTTGCGTTCTATGGGAAGGTCGTGGGGCTCGGTGGGTTCTTTCCATATTAGTACTAATTTCTACTATTTTCATGGTAGTTTAGGAGATTTTGGAGGAAAAGTAAAATTTGGAAATACGCACTTTTCGCGGAAAACAGACTCGATGCGGTGTGGCGCCGGGGGAGCCCTATGACTTTTGGTAGTTTTCGTTTCCGCGAGCTGACAACCCTGAGCTCCACGGTAGAAAACGTGTTTTTCGACATGCCCTCATAACCCGAATTGTTTGGGAACCTGGGTGGCCAGCAGAGAAAATCTGTGAATGAGGTTCCTTGCCTGATATAGTCGTGACTATGGGAAAATTATGAAACTCGGGAAAATTAATATGGCGGCGCTGGCAGCGGCCATTTTGTGATTTTTTCACTTTTTCGAAAAATTCAAACGCACTTTTAGCGCACTTGGCAACATCGGAGCTCTTCGCCTGGTATGGACCGGTCGTGAGTCTCCACTGGCTCTTTCGAATGACGTAAAATTTTTCCCCGATTTTAGGGTAATTTCGGAGATTTACCCCAAAAAAGTGAAAAGTAGAAGGAGCCGTTTTGGGATTTCAAAAATGAATTTCCTCGACAGAGGGCACTCTCCAAAATGACATTTGGCCATTTTCATCGTCGTCACCTGGCAACCCTGGTAGGAGCGGCGATTTGAAAAATTTTGCCCATTTTTTACTTTGTCGACTCTAGCGCAGTCGATATTGCCACTAGAAAAATGGTAAAAACTGCATCGGATGCGCTATTGCGTTGGCCACACCGGTACGGAGCCGGATTTTCAAAATTAAAGATGGCGGCCAAACCAGCGGCCGTTTTATCCGGAAAATTGGGTAACGTCACCACATCGAGCCGATTTTGACGCACTCGCCGACATTTGACAGAGGCCTTCCGGGGAAACATTTTTTAGGCAAGTAGCTAAAGTGTTGCTAGGTGAAAAAAAAACTTGAAAATTTTTGTTAGTTTATGAGATTTTAGAGGAAATACTTTTTGTCGAATTTTGGATTTTTTTCGATGCAAATATTTTGATTTTAACTTTTCAAGATACTTGATGGAAATTATAGAACGATCGACTGGCAACACTGAGAGCAAACAACGTTTGAAATTCAACCTCGATTTTGACCGACTTGGCAACCCCGAAGGTATTTGGCATGTATGGAGAGATTGTGTATTTCTATAGACGCTTTGATATGGTGGAACAAAATTACCCGATTTTAGGGTAGTTTTTGAGATTTACCCCAAAAACTGTAACTGTCAAAGGAACAATTTTAGAACTTGAAAATTGGTATCCGTCGATGGAAGGCACATCCCGAAATCACACTTGACCATTTTCATCGCCAACACCTGGCAACCCTGGCAGCTACGGTGGTATGAAGATTTTATGCCCACTATTCACGTTTTGGACTCTAGCGCAGTCATTATCACCGCTAGGAAAATAGTCAAAACTGCGTGGAATGCGTTAATAGATGGGCTACATAGGTCTGAGGTTAAAATTTCAAAATTCAAGATGGCGGCTTAAACAGCGACCGTTTTATCTAGAAAATTGTTAATTTTTCACGACTTTCACTTTATAGAGCTGATTTTAGCGTTTTTGATAACATTTTTCCGAATACTTTTAACAAAAAATATGTATTCAGCTGAAGTGTTGCCAAATGAAAAAAAATCTGAACATTTTTTGATACCGGGTTTTTAGGAAATTTTCATGTATGTCTTTATGAAAATTATTTAAATATCTTTTTACAATGATTTCACTGTTTAACAAAATTTTTACTGTTGCATATATAAAATAATTGATGGAATAATTTGAGTGATCGACTAGCAACACTGATAGTAGTCACCATATTAATTTCAGAATGATTCTGACTGAGCTGGCGACTCGGAAGCTTTGCATATATAGACCGTTTGTGTATCTTTACTCAATCTTTACGTGGTGAGAAATAAAATCCACTATTTTAGCCAGCAAAATAAAACGAGCGAGACATTGTCATTCGGTAAGATTAGAACTGTGACTAAAACAAAAATTGTAAATGCCAAAGGAACAATTTTAGAACTTGAAAATTGGTATCCGTCGATGGAGGGCGCATCCCGAAATCACATTTGACTGTTTTCATGGTCTACACCTGGCAACCCTGGCAGTTACGGCGGGTTGAAGATTTAATGCCCACTGTTCACGTTTTGGACTCTAGCTCAGTCACTATCGCGGCTAGAAAAATAATAGAAAGTGCGTTAGATGCGCCAATAGGTGGCCTACATAGGTATGAGGCTGAAATTTCAAAATTCAAGATGGCGGCTTAAACTGTGGCCATTTTATCTAGAAAATAGATGATTTTATGATTAACAAAATTTTTACTATTGCATTTATAACATAATTGATGGAACAATTTGAGTTCAAGCAACACTGATAGTAGTCACCATATAAATTTCAGAATGATTCTGACCGAGCTGGTGACTCGGAAGCTTTATTGCATATATAGACCGTTTGTGTATCTTTACTCAATCTTTGCGTGGTGAGAAAAAAATTGCAATATTTTCGTCAAAAAAATAAAGCGAGCGAGACACTGTCATTCGGTTAGATTAGATCTGTGACTAAAACAAAAAGCGAGCGAAGTGAGCAATAAAGAGTGACCAATTAGAGAGATTTGATTAATTGGTAAGGTAAAAACTGTGACTAAAATAAAATGCGAGTGAAGCGAGCCATAAAGAACACCACCAATAGAAATCTGATCAATCAGTTACATTAGAACTGTGAATAAAACAAAAAGCGAGCGAAGCGAGCCATAATAAATGGAGACCTGGTCAATCGTTTAAGGGACTGTGACCAAAATAAAGAGCGAGCGAAGTGAGCCATAATGCGCGACCATTAAAAGAGACCTGATCAATCGGTTATGTTAGCACTGTAACTCAAACAAAAAGCGAGCGAAGCGAGCTATAAAGAGTTACTATTAAGAGAGATTTGGTTAATTGGTAAGGTTAAAACTGTGACTAAAATAAAATGCGAGCGAAGCGAGCCATAAAGAACACCATCAATAGAGGCCTGGTTAATCAGTTAGATTAGAACTGTCAATAAAACAAAAAGCGAGCGAAGCGAGCCATAATAAATGGAGACCTGGTCAATTGCTTAAAGTACTGTAACCAAAATAAAGAGCGAGCGAAGCGAGCCATGAGGAGCAACTGTTAAAAGAGATTTGGTTAATTGGTAGGGTTAGAACTATGACTAACATAAAATGCGAGCAAAGCGAGCCATAAAGAACACCATCAATAGAGACCTGGTCAATCGGTTAGATTAGAACTGCGAAAAAAACAAAAAGAAAAAGCGAGCGAAGCGAGCCATAATTAATGGAGATCTGGTCAATCGGTTAAGGAACTGTGACCAAATGTGCTTATAAGTGTGCTAATTATGTGCTTATAAGTGTGCTAATTAGGTCAGGCTGAAACTTTAAAATTCTAGATGGCGGATAAAACAGCGACCATTTTATCTAGAAAATGTATCATTTTTCACGGTTTTTACTTTATAGAGCTGATTTTGGCGTTATTGATAACATTTTTCAGATTACTTACAGAAAAAAAAATGTATTCAGTTGAAGGGTGGCCGCATGATAAAAAACAGTTTTTTTTTATACTGTGATGTTTAGGAAATTTTCTGTTGAATAAGAATAAAAGACTCCAAGCGATGTATACAACATTAATTTTAAGTTTTCTTACGTTTTTCAACTGAATATTTCTTTTTATATTCCATGTAAACTGGCAATCTTTTTTTTATTTATGATGTTTTGCGTACTCAAAGGTCTTTTATTTGAAGATAGAACTTACTAACTTTTTCTAGGCAATTTTATATTGTAAACCTAACATAACAAGAGGCGGTCTTAAAACTCTAATATCTGTATTAACTAAATATTAACTTACTTTTGAATAAGAATAAGAGAATTAATGACTACAAGTCGATGTATTCCAAATTCTATTTTAGTTTTGCTTGCGTTTTTCAACTGAATGTTTCTTTTTCTATTTAGTGTAAACTGGCAACACTTTTTCTTTGACGTATGGTACTTTGTGTACTTAAACATAATTCATTTGAAAATAGAACTCACAAACTTTTTCTAGGCAATTTCAAACTGTAAACATAACAAGAGGCGGGCTTAAAACCCCACCGCTCCGATTCCACAAGCGACTCGTTTATGCTCAAGAACTTTACAATAAGTAAAGCAACAAAAACTTGTATAGGTTTATTATGACATATGGGTTAGGTTAGGTTAGTGTATGAAAAACAACGCACGAGCCGAGCGAGCGTAGCGAGCGTGCCGCGGCAGCGGCCGGCGAAGTGCCAGAAACAAATCGCTTTTGTTGATGGTAACATTTAGTTTATAATGTTTAAAAGATGATCGTGTAAGGCTGACTGTGAGCAATCCAGCCCGCGCAGTTAACATTTTGATTTCAGATTTGATTTTGATTCACTTGACAATTCGGGAGCTTTATAGCGTGTATATGGATCATTTGTTTCCCAAACCTTTCCAATTTTTGACACGATAATTATTACTTAAAGTACATTTTTCTATACTTTTAGAGTAATGAGAAATTATGTTCTTTTTTTATTTAAACTAATTTGACATTGTAACTTAATTTCAGTGAAATAGTTTCTATAAACGCACACATCTTTTCTCAAAGTTTAGTATTTAGAGTATTTTTTCCAAGTTTTAAAATATATCTGCAGAAACAATAAATAATGATTAATAATAGTAACACTTGTGGAAATATATATTCGATTGTTGTTGTTAATACTAAAAATTAATTTACTATTGAATAAGAATAAGAGATTAAAATACTACAAGCCTATCTAGCGTTTTTCGACTGAATATTTCATTTTCTATTGAGTGTTAATGGGCAACTGTTTTTGTATTGAGTGTATGGTGCTTTGTGTACTTGAACAACTTTCATTTGAAGAAAGAACTTACTAATTTCTACTAGGCAATTTTATACTGTTAACCCAACATAACAGGAGGCGGACTTAAAACCCCAACATATGTTTTAACTAAATATTCACTTACTATTGAATAAGAGTAAGAGAATAAAAGACTACAAGCCGATCTATATAAAATTTATTTTAAGTTTTGCTTGCGTTTTTCGACTGAATATTTCTTTTTCTATTAAGTGTCAACTGGCAACACTTTTTCTTTGATGTATGGTGCTTTGTGTCCTTTAACACCTTTTATTTGAAGATAGAACTTACTGACCTTTTCTAGGCAATTTCAAACTGAAAACCCGACATAACAATAGGCGGACTTGAAACCCCACCGCCCCGATTCCACTAGCTACTCGTAACCTCCCCGGGCTGCTCGCAGCCCGGGGCAACCAAGCGAAAGCTAGTATATAGATATAAAAGTCAATGTCTAACCAGGCAATGGGATTACGTATTCCCACATGTTTTTTTAAAGGATTTATACTAATTTTCTAAATGTAATTAATGAAATCTTAAACTAGGCATTGTTTTTCATATAAATCTATAAAAAAATCGTCATTACTACAAGATTTGCCCGAGGCCTGGTTAAGGGTTAATTCATTGAATGTGGAATTTTAAATTAACTGTGGAAACTTAACATTAATTTGTAACCTGGTGTGTGTCTGCGCGTACATAAATACATACTTATATTAAAAATGCGAAAGTAACTCTGTCTATATGTCTGTTACGATTTACGCCTAAACTACTGAACCAATTTTAATGAAAGATACACAAATATAGTGGTCAGTTCGACACAGGATAGTTTTATTGCGAGAAAATCAGGGTTTCATGCAGTGAAGCCGTGGGCGAAAAACTAATTAATACTTTAATAGGGAACGTTTCAATATAATTTGTTAAAAAAAAATAACAAGGAAAGATACAAAATCACTTGATTTTCGTTTTAATAAAAAGATCCAAAAATCTACACTAATCTATTGATAATCCGAAGAAAAAATATTGAAATAGGTCAACCCACACAAACGTGAACTCTCAGCAAAAACCAAATTAGGACTTGCGTATTAATAATGTATTTGTTTTTTTTAATAAACATTGTTGTTTGTAACTCGAAGTTTTATTTTAAAACCTATTTATGACTTAACTTATGTTGCGGAAATATCTAATAAAACAACTGTTGTGCGAGATATCCGTGGACAAACATCCAGACATACATAAATCTATAAAATTTTGTACACGTATTTAGTGGCCCAACTTCTCGAATTAATAACGTCCATTTTTGAAGTCTGTTAAATATTCTAAAACCAATTAAGACGGTTGATTTTTTTTAGTATTTTCTGACAAATATTGCTTATTGCTTATGTTATGGTAGTTCCGCTTAATAACGTCCACTGACTTTGAAGGTTTGAGTTCTGAAATCCAACCTAAGCCCTTTTAATGCACAATCCTATGTTGTTCACACTACAGTCAACACATACAGAAGCATGTTCTATTAAGTATTTAATTATGGTATGTAGCTTTCAAAATTTGTGACGTATAAGATAGCACTTACCTTATTCAAACTAACAATAAGATACCATTTAGATAATGAACTGAAGCAAAACGTAAACAAAAGTGATAATACTTGTAAATACGCCAATTCGTACATCACAAATAAGGAAAACATTACTGTATTGAATCTTGTGAAGAACAAAAGGCAAACGCGAGGCGTGTTTTTAGTTTTTATCCTCTTAATAAAGAGATGCCGTCACGTGACATCTGAACTGCTGAGAAATGAACAAACGAGGAAGGTCACATAAGGTTGTTCGAATTTTCCTGTTAAGGTAGATAAAAAGAACAGTTACAGGGGACAATCGAGGGGCGTAAAACGCATTAGCAGCGGCTTTGGATGCTTCTTCTATATGGTCGAATCAGGGAGAATTTAGTAACTGCCCTTGTGAATCTATAGCTACGTCTACACTTATTTATCTGATTTATTGAGTGGACAGCTAAATAATACCTCGGTAATAGTAGGGATTGCTGTTGACAGAATTTTATAGTTTAACAAGTTTTATTGAGATTTGAAGCACTTTTGTAATCCAACTTGATTTAAGTTTTATAATTTCAATGTCTTCTTTGACTAAAGATACCGAGTACTCGTTATCTGCTAATTTAATTAGATTAAAACTTCTATTTTAAATTAAAATTACGTGTCCAAGTATTTTAAATAATAGGAACAGAGGTTTCCTCCTAGAAAATACCTTTCCTCTTCAACAGTTACCTAATAAATTGAAATGCTTTATTGGCAAAGTAGCGGAATCTCCAACAAATTATCGGGTTTTATCTTAGTTATTTCAAATAAAGTGATTAAATGACAAACATTAATAAGTAACAGCAACATGGCTTTGACTACTTTTTGTTATATAAAAAAAGACTCCAATAGAAAATATATTTTCTCCTGTGAACTGTGGATGATAGTTTTCTATAAAATTTAGCCAAGTATCCTCAGAATTTAAAGCGAGACAAAACTGTGGGTTTTCAGTCGATGATTAACATAAATTAACATCCTAAATACAATCAAACTTAATTTGTAGACACTTTTAGTTATTAAGTTTTTAAATTTATTTTATTTTAACATTAGATTGCATTTTTAAGATGCATCATTATACATTTTACGTTTGGTAAACTTTGACCGTATAATTTACATTAACTTTTGTTATTTTTGTAACTATTTTTTTATTTACATATTAAACATTTACGATATCGTATGTTGAAACAAAAAATATATTAAAAAATTTGTATTTGATCTTATACATAAAGTATTCAGTTTTTATTTGTTTATTTTTCATGGACATAGGATATTAATTTCCTTTTAAAATCTGACATTGATTTTGCTTCTTTTATTAGTTTGGGTAAAGAATTGTATAGTTTTGCACCTTCATCAAAGACAATTTTCATTTTTTTGTTAATGTTGAAATCTTTTTATTTTATTATTTTGCGTAGTTACTAGTAAGTGTTACACTCACAATAGCTTTCTTTAAAAACTTAATTATTAATAATAATAATCTTGCTCGATAACGCAAGAATCGTCCGCCGTTTTCTCTCTTTGTCGCCCTGACCCCCGGCCGTCTGGCCTCCTCTGCCGGGGGGAATCCCCCCCTTGAATTATCGAGGGATCGGGAAGAGTAAATTATAAATATAAACTAAATAATAATAATAATCATTTATTTTCTCCACACAAAATTATGTACTTACATACATGTGAGTCTTAAGATTCTTATAAACATTTTGTATCTTAATTTTGTGAGACACTGGAGCCCGAAATTGGTTTCAGTAGAAACCTGTGTGACAGGTCACCAGGATCTCCCCACAGATAAAATATAAGAACCAATACGGAAGAGAATGCAGTTAAAATGTCGCTATTTTATGAGGAGATATCTATATTTGAGCATATAAATCTGTCTGTCGTTCCAAGTTGTCTAACACTACCATAGAGTATTAATGTTATGTCCACAGGTTAATACTTTGAAATAATTTTAAAATCTTAATAATTCATAAATGAATACAAATAAAAGCGATAGAATAAATAATTAGATGTAACATTAAGAATGATCGTACGGGAATGTTCGAAACGACACTCTAAGATTTTATCTCAGGAACCATGCAAAGGTTTTAGAGAGAAAAAAGCTGGTTTCGTAGTTATCAAAAATGTAGTTCTTTGTTCGAACTTGTTGAACCTGGACGATTTGTTAAAAAAAACTTACATTATATGTATATGTTTACATATTCAACGATATACCGATTAAGTAGGTTTTATGCAGTACCTTGCAGGTGTGTGGCCTTTGGGCCGATCCCGTGCATCGCCTTCCATGCGAGGGACATCGCTGAGTTTTAGTGGGTAAACTCCTGCTTCTTGTCTAGCCTCTACGGGGGTGAGGCCGCAGGAGGAGTCTCACATACCTCGTGGAGCCCCCGCTGGGTGAAATGGGTATGCGTAACGCATTTCTCAGGGTCAAAAAAAAAGGTCTTATGCAGTAAATATTTTTAAATTATATTATTAATTAAAATTAAATTGTTTATATATTTTATAACAAGGTTCAACTCCATTAAGTGCGTAAAATATTCTTTATCATTGCTATCTATTTCTTTCTCTCCTTGTCCTATTTTGCGACGTCGGGTTTCCTAACCCTTCTGCACCAGGAAATCTTATCATGTCTTGCGAGCTCAGGCAACTAGGCTAGCTTGAGGTCTCTCTCGATTTTCAACCACTAAGTCAATGGTGGCCTTTGCTTTTTTCCGGCTCTGGCATGTTAAGTGCTGTGTTCACAACGTGGTCTTTATTTTTTCTATAATAGGTGGGGTGCTTGTTTATTTTTTCATAAAAGTACCTTACTCCTCAGAAGAGGCCGCTCAGTTTCAATTCCATTTATATGTGTTATATTATACATACATGTACCAAACAGTTCAATCCGTCCAGTAGTTTTGGAGAAAATCAGTAGTGACAGACGAACTCGTAGACAAACAAACGGACAACTTTATCTTGTAAATATTTCCTATTTTCAAACCAAACTAGGTAATTAAGTGATTTGAAATTGGGATGAGCTAAAAACACTGATGGGATGAGGAAAGAATTCAAAATTGAAATAAATTGTTGTGAGTTGAGTGAAGAACAAAAATAGGATGAGTATGGAAAAAATAATGCGTACGATAAGACGTCATTGGTTGAATACAGAACAACCCAACGAATATTGTAGATAAGTATTTGTTTTCAAAACTCATTTTAATAAAAAAAGGAATGTCTCAATTTTTTTTTTATTACCAAACAGCTACTGTCCGATAATAAACTAAAATCTGAACACATAATAACGCGTGACTGTGTACAACTATCTTTATTACCGGATCGCATTTTATGTCTGGTGATTAAATGTGTTTTATCTGGGTACTGGTCCCGATTTCGGCGGGATGTTTCAACTTTTTGTAAAATATTAAATATCCCGCCGCAAGTGCTTGAAAGGTACTATAAATACATATTTTGTAAGGGTATCACCAAAATATTAAATATATATATATATTAAATGAATTATATTAAAATTACGAAAGTCGAACGACGAACCACAAAGAAAAAACTAATATAGAAATTTCTCCTTTCGGATTTTGAATAATGGACGTTATCTTTTGTTTTTTCGTTTAAATAAACATCTCATCAAAATATTTAGGTGATACCTGATGAAAAGCATATTTTGTTTTGTTATACAAAGAAAACTACTTATTCTATTTCGATAAAATTTCAAAATTATATCGAAATCGAATAAGAAATATCGAAATCGAATAGATAGTTTTCTGACTATAAATTTAATTTTCAATTACATTTTGTTTTCAATTTTGTTCAAGTGGTAAAATAAAATGCTGAATTTTTTTTTCAGTTACCTCCCCTACATATAAAGTGGTAGACTAAAATAAATGGTTCTTTCAAATATATTAGAGGTGAGGAGAAACCATTATTCTATTTATTTAACCTTAACCATGTTTACTGGACGATTTTTAATGAAGATTAAGACTCCAGTATAACACACTTGTATGCATACAATAGAAACGGACCACATGGGCGAAGCCGCAGGTTACAGTCAGTTATTTTATATGATTACTTAAGTATTTGATGAATATCTTATCAAGTAATGATTTTAAAAATGAAATCATAGCTATCGGAATGTCATCATATAATAATCTATTAATTGAATGATTAATCGAGTGAATATAAGTATCGATGTTTTAACCGACTTGGATATTTGAATATACCAATGTTTCCTTTGGGATTTGACGAAATCTCTGTTTTATCATATTCCTACGACATTATATAAATGTAATTCAGGGCATCGCTCCGCTTTGGGATTCGGAGATTTCTCATTTTGTACACGACTTCAAATCGAATTAAAATGTATCAGTTTTCGAGATTTGTAGTGCAATGCAATACTAATAAAATTCAGTACTGTAAAGTGTAATTGAAATCGAAAACCATCACTCTATCAACGTCCTCACTGCTGGGCTTTGGATCTTCCAAATCGTAAAAGGAGTGCTAGGGCAAAAGGGCCAAAGTCCAATGCGGACTGGTAGATGGTAACGACTGTAGATGAAGTCAAGATCAACGCAAGTACGGAGGAATTCAAGTTATAAAATTATCGGTCACCCATGCTATGAGCGGCTTTTACAAAAGTTGCTTAACCCCCTTACACACTGAAAGCGATAAAAACTGCGCCATCGAATTTCTACGTATAATATAAATAAATAAGTATTAAACAAGCATGCTATCGAATTACATCTAACTGTGTATATTGTAAAGTTTCAACGAAGAAAATGTCTGAAATAAACAGCTATTAGTTTTGCAGCTCACGTCTTTGTTCTAGATCTTTTGATGGTGTAAATAGAAAATATAATAATAAAACAAAGAGAGCGACTTTCCTGTGTTAAGACATGCCTACACTCAACACACTTTGACGCAAAGGAAACAAATAGTAATTTACTCTGCAATTTTATTTTTTAGTTTTCCAGTTACAACTTGTGCAGTGGCCAGTTGCCAGTTTAGTTCTGGAATTCTTCGGACGAGGATTTATAGATGTTTGCGCACTTTATACAGTACTTAATTAATTTACTAACATTTAAGAATGTGCTAAACTAAAACTTGGTCAGATTGCTGGCATATTCTACGGAGCTTTCACATTAAGTTAATAGTGTCAGTTACTTTAACTTAATTACTTATTAATTTAATTTTTTTAGTAATATTCTCTTTTCTCTTGTTATTAAACTAGCTGTTACCACGAAACTTCTTCCGCGTAATTTATATGTGTTCGTCACCAGCGTATGATGTAACTGACGTTGGACCGATATTAAATTATTTCACCTGAATTTAAAATCGGTCCAGTACCTTCGGAGATCGGAGCCTATTCGATGAAAACAAATAAATATTTATTCTTAACCTAAGATTATTTAATATCTAGATACCATGTTGATACCCAAAAAGGCAATACCACTTTTGGGTATTGTCGACAGAATGACAAAGGCCTTCGCCGCAGGATTGTCGAGATTTTTTTTTGTATAAATGACTATTTATATAACGAAATCATGCTTAAATTACCTATACTCACAAGAAAGATATACATTAAGATTACCTTTCATTAATAAAGGAGTGATTTGCTGGAGTATTTTTTTCTAAATCGTATAAAATAATTTACTAACAAAAATGACGAAAGAGTAAAGTATTTAAACATGAATATTGCCATGACTGTAAAATTTATTTCCTCTTTTTTATAATGTTGTTGCTTTCCATTTATTTAAAAAAAAAGTCGTTTTCAAAATAAGTCAAATGGCTTTAGTTTAGATTATTGTCTTTTACGTTGCGACGACGCTCGTGGGTGGGTTAATTTAAAAAATAACAATAGTGTCTTTTTGATTGAAAACTAAAGAGGGGTGTTTACATTATCTTTGATAAACCAAAAAATGTATCAAAATTAGCATCTTTGTTTGATCTACCTGATAAGATAATATTTTATTTTATTTTGTATGTAACTTTTAAGACATAGATTCTATACTGTTATAAAACAATATATGTATAGGTTGGTACTACATAATCTTTCTATTAAAAAGAAGATATTTTGCTTTATGAATAATAATTAATATTGCGGCAAACAATAAATTAGATAGGACAAATCAAATCAAATTATTTAATCAGTTTAGGCTATAAGCCACGACATCGGTTCGTAAAACTACAGCGGGAGATCTTGTACCGAAAAAAATCGGCAAGAAACTCTGCAAGGGCTGCTTTTTCCTCCCTGGTTTATTTCATACAGAGCGTCAAGATTGAACGACTTCATTAAAATATTAAGTCACTATTCATAAAAAAAATTTGGAATATATAAAAGTAAAACAGTATTTTTCGTCAATCGAATCACATGTCTAGTCAAACAAGCTCACCGATAAATAATTTAATATACATAAAAATAAGCCATTAACACGAAGCAATTTTGTCGTTTAATTATTCATTAACAGTATAATATCCTCTATTGAGTAGATAATTCTTAATATAGATTTTAAATTTAAGCAATGGTAAATTTAAAATTTATAGGAATTTCTTATAGTTGTGTATACCTTGACCAATAAATGTTGATAGAACCTTTCTCGTATTAATGAGAATGTTTCTCGTATTAAAATTGTGTACAAGACTATTTAATGTTATTTTTAATATTGCTTCTAACATAAATATACAATTATATATCAATTGGGAGGTTACAGTTAAAATCCCAATTTTTTTTTGAGTTGGTGAAGAATTTAAACCAGATGTTATTTCAATTGGTATGTTTATAAAATACCCATTAAATACGTTAGCAATTTTATCATGAGATTTGATGGTCGTATTATTAAGGTTAAGTGTCAGAATATCTTCACGTATTTGCTCTTTACCGGTTTCACGGTTTATTACATTCCAAGTTGTTTTGACTTTATTATTGGAATCATTTATTTTCTCTTTAAAAAAAATTGACTTTGCCGCTGAACACACCGTTTTAAATACTTTCGAATAGTTCATCACGTATTCGATGAAATTTTGATTGTGGTTATATTTTTTTAAATCGTAAAATTCATACAGTTTATTTCTACTTTTATAGACACCTGTTATAGCCCAATCACAAAACTATAACTTCTGTGTAACTTTTACGGTGTTACACGGAAAAGCCTTTCAAATTCATTTTTTATAAGACAGAACAGATTACTATAAAGAGCACCAGGACCATCATTTGGCCATACCATCTCAATTAATTTGTCATCTATGTTATTTTTAAAATTATCTAGGCGTATTTTAGGAATTGGTCTACACTCAATAATTTTAGGCTCATTAGTGTGATTAATCTTATATGTAGTCTTCAGTCTGTAATGGTCAGATGTAAGATTGTTGAATACTACTTTATAATTCGGATAATAATCAGAATATATATTATCCAAACAAGTGGCTGAATGTGCCGTTACTCTAGTAGGCTCAAAAAAAATATTAAATAGATTGAAGCATTAAATAATGATAGCAAACGAACGGATGTTGTGCTGTTCACTATAAGATCTACATTAAAATCACCACAAACAACCAAATATTTGTTTTTTGTTTGTAATTTCCTAAGTATATCTTCCATTACAGATCCGAAAGTTCCATTGTCACTATCATGAGGTCCGTATACACGTACTACGATTATACTATTTAGCTCCACACAGTACCTTTAGCTCAATTTGACGTTCTACTGAGAGATTAATTATATTTTTACGCTCCTTAAACTAGAAATTATTATTTACAAATATTAATGATCGTACCCGCTGGGCGCTCCTACGCATTTGAATTTTTTTTTATGAAATTTTTGGCTCAGGCCTTCCTTGTGGATGGTTAAGGAGGATGGGCCATGACCCTCCACGCTGACCCAATGCGAATTGGAGGGTATTAACTACTGCAAATGCAGCCGGGACCAACGGCTTAACGTGCCTTTCGAAGCACGGAGTAGCTCGAGATAATATTTTTTGGTTACCCATCCCGTGACCGACCCTTGCGAAAGTTGCTTAACGACAACAATCGCGGGCCGCGGCGCTTATACACTACGCCACCGAGCTACTACTAAAGAAAGTACAGAAATACTTTTATTTAAATCTGTCACATGCGTATACAGAGACTTAATAATACTAGGAAAAAAATATGATTCCGACATTACTATTGGTAATCAAGATTTGTTCTTAGGAATTGGTATAGCTTTTTATAATAATCTGCCACAAAATATTATTATCCTCTTCCTTGATATAAATTCAAGTCTCATAGGAAAAATATTCTCGTTTAGGCAAAGGTTAAGACGCAGAAGTAGTTTGAACTGTGCATGTGCTGTTTACATCCCAGTCAGTCAATTTATGTAAATTTGTATATAGTAACTACTATTTTTCTATTAGCTGCCCGCGTGATTTTGTGTTTTATTGCGTTGGCACAAAAGTAATGAGACACACTAGAAAAATCTATAACATTTCCTTTTTAAAATAAATTTTTTCGATAATATTATAGAATGTTGTAGAACATTCTAGGTACTTCTGGTGTAGGGTATATAAAGCCGCGCTCGCGATTTGTTTAGTCAGTTTGAAGAAAAATGGACGAGCGACAAGTTCGAACACTATACTTATACGAGTATTTGTTAGGCCACAAAGCGCGGGCTGCGGCTGACAATATCAACAATGCATTAGGCGCTGGAAGTACAAGCCATGCGACGGTGTCCCGATGGTTTGACCGTTTTAAATCAGGAGACAGGAGCCTTGAAAGTCAGCCACGCTCAGGGCGACCACCCGCAGTGAATGATGACGATTTGCGCCGCGAACTGCAGTTGAATCCGGATGCTACCACTCGTGAATTAGCGGAAGCACTTAAATGCAGTCACCACGCCGTGGAACACCATCTGCATGAGCTTGGTTATCGAAAAGTTTTGGCTCGGTGGGTACCGCACATCCTTACAGACGCCAGTCGTGCAGTCCGTGTCGCTATCTGTCAGTCACTTTTGCTGCGACCCCGACGTAAAGAGTTTTTGTCAGATCTGGTTACTGGAGATGAATGATGGATTTATTACGAGAACAATACACGTCGTGCTTTTTGGCTGCCTCGAGAAGAAACACCACCAACTCAACCGAAGCCGAGTCAAAAGAACCGCCGAAAAATACTGCTTTGCTGTTTCTGGGATGCGCAAGGCATACTGTTTTATGAGCTATTACACAATGAAACTATAAACGCTGACAAATATTCAACCCATAGCTTACCAAATTATCTGCCGCTATTAAGAAAAAACGACGAAGACGAATCAATGTAGTTTTACTGCACGATAACGCTCGACCTCACGTCGCATCTGTGGTTCGCCGGCAGTTGGAGAACTTGGGCTGGGAGACGATACCCCACCCACCTTATTCCCCAGACCTCGCCCCATCAGACTATCATTTGTTTAGAGCCCTGAAACAGCATTTGCGGGGTAAACAATTTAATGATTTCTCTGACGTAGAGGCGGAGTTGAACAACTTTTTCGAGGCACAGCCATCAGAGTTCTGGGCAAAAGGCATCCAAACTTTGCCGGATCATTGGCAAGAAGTCTTAGATACTAATGGTAATTACATCATTGACAAAACTTTTTTTATTGTAATAATAATAAAAAAGTAAAAACTTAAACCAAGTGTCTCATTACTTTTGTCATCATCATCATCATCATCATCAGCCCATATTCGTCCACTGCTGCAATTTCACGCCATCTACTTCGATTTTCGGCTGTTCGCATCCAGCTCCTGCCAGCCATCTTGCGCAAATCATCGTTCCACCGCGCCTGAGGACGTCCTACACTACGTTTGCCGAGACGCGGTCTCCACTCAAGAACTCGTTTACCCCAACGGTTATCGGTTCTGCGGCTAATATGGCCAGCCCACTGCCACTTCAGCTTGCTAATCCGGTGGGCTATGTCGATAACCTTGGTTATCTGCCGGATCACCTCATTTTTGATTCGATCCCGCAGAGAAACGCCGAGCATAGCCCTTTCCATAGCCCGCTGAGCGACCTTCAACTTGTGGACCAGCCGTGCCGTCAGTGTCCACGTTTCGGCTCCGTATGTCATAACGGGTAGGACGCACTGATTAAAGACTTTCGTCTTTAGGCACTGCGGGATCGACGATGTGAAGACCTTTTTTTTTTTTTTTTTTTTTTTTTTTTTTTTTTTTTTTTTTTTTTTTTTTTTTTTTTTTTTGACGCTGAGAAATGCATTCCGCATGTCCGCTCCCCCCATGCGCTGGGGTTCACGGGGTCTGTGGGACTCCTCCTGTGGTCCCGCCCCCCGAATGGAGGCTAGACAAAATACAGGAGTTTACCCACTAAAACTCAGCGATGTCCCTCTCATGGTGGGCGAGGCGCGGGATCGGCCCTGAGGCCATACACCGCGCAGTTCGCCCCCATTTCGGCCCGCCCTGAAAAGGGCAGGTCCCTCGCGGGTTGGGCGGCACATCTCAGAGACACTCGAGACGTACCCCCCCAGACAGGGCGGAGACGTGCAATGCCAGCTAGTGCGCGAACCAGCCAGCTGCCCCCGACTAGGGACCAGAGATGCGCGATTGTGCATCTCTAGTCTCTTTCCCATCTATTGGAAGGACCCACACAGGCAGAGCCCTTGTCGTGGATCCCTCCCCCCGTACGGTCGCAGCTACCACCGGAGTACGGCCCGACCACAGCCCTGAAAAGGGCGTTATCAGGCCTCATCAACCGGCTCCGCCGCCCCTCTCTGCGTGGCCCCGGAATGGTACCGCTCGGACCGGACGCCACACACACCAAAGCGGTGTGTATGACGGCCGAGCCGGGCACCCAGACCGGGGCCGTGGAGGGAATCCCCTTACCTGCGAAACGCAAGTCGACTCCCCATGTACCTCTCACTAGCAGCGACACAGGCGCACCCGGCAGACGTATCCCTGCCAGGGAACCAGTCAACTGCTAGCCGCTCCAGCTGTCCCCCCCCAAGAGAGACAGACCCGCTAACGCGTGTCCATCACCTCGGGGAGGTCCTCAGCTGGTACCGCACGAGTACCACGGGGCACGGGAACCAACCGTGACCTCAGGACGGGGGTGGGCGCGCATAGCGACGCCTTCTACCCCCCGTCCTACGACTGCGGCGAGAGCCGGCGAGGGCTGCCAGCTCGCGGGCTCTCTCCGCGTCCTCCTTCTGCGACATCACGGTCTCGCAGAAGGAGGAGACCGCCTCCCAGGACCTGCGGCTGCCCAACATAGACCGAACTACGTTGGGGAGAGACAGGTCCTGGCCCACCACCAGCGTCAGCGCGTATCGCTGGGAGGACCAGGCACTGCACACCTCGAGGGTGTGTTGCGCTGTGTCCTCCACAGCACCGCACTCGTGACACTGCGGCGTGTCCTCCCTTCCGATTTGGTGCAGATACCTGCCGAAGCAGCCGTGCCCCGTGAGCACCTGCACCAAACGGAAGGTAAGTGCACCGTGCCGCCTGTCCTTCCAGTCACTAAGGACCGGTTGGATGGCGGCAAGAGTGCGGACTCCGGCGGGTGAGGACTCAAGTCTCATGGCCCAGGCCTCCATGAGCTCCTCCTCGTACTGCCTCCTCAACGCAACCATCTCTAATGGTGCCAGGCGGTCGCCCCTCGCCAACGACTCCTTGCGAGCCTTGTACACCTCCGTGAGAAGCTTGGCTTCAAGCTCCCACGGAGGCATTCCCGCTAGTGCACCCGCAACGGCGCCAGAAGTGGTGCGGTATGCGCGGATTGCGCGGTTCGCAACTGTTCTTTGGGGACCCCTCAACAATGTCCTGTTATGAGCATTGAGAGAGTCAACCCAAACCGGGGCACCATACAGAGCCATGCTCCGTACGACCCCAGCGAATAGTCTTCGGCAAACAGCATTCGGGCCACCCAGATTGGGGAGAAGTCTGCTAAGGGCATTGGCGGTCTTCTCCAACTTCGGAGCCATCTGTTGGAAATGATGAACAAATGTCCACCGGCTATCGATCCACACACCCAGATATTTGATGTGTGGATCGATCCTTACCCCTACGTCGTCTATTCGTAGGTAGGCATTGTCTGGCAGCCTATATCTTTTGCCGTGGAATAAAACGGCCTCTGTTTTATCCACGGCAACTTGTAGCCCCAACCTTCTGATGCGTCCTATGACCATTTCGGTTCCTATCTCCGCCAGTTCTATGGTGTCTCCATACGTCCTCCCCCGTGCTGTGACCAGAGTGTCGTCCGCATAGCAGACGACGCTCATTCGGGGGAGGAGGGCACCCCTGAGTACCCAATTGTACCCCAAGTTCCACAGGAGCGGTCCAAGGACCGACCCCTGTGGAACTCCACACGCCATCCCACGGGACACAAGCTGGCCTGTGGCCCCAATATATGCAACTTCCCTGTCACGAAGGTAGTCTTTTATAATACGACACAGATAGGGCGGGACCTCATGAAACGCGAGGGCGTCTTCGATACACTGGAAGGGGAGGGAGTTAAAGGCATTTTTAATGTCTAAGGACACGGCAATCATTAACTCTCCCCTTCCAGTGGCCATCCTGTACTCCTCGTTGACCTTCAAAATTGCATCAACAGTCGACTTATGACGGCGGAAGCCGAACTGTCGATGCGATAAGTCTGGGCCAGTCGTCTCAAGATGCTGGACGATGCGGTCTGCAACTATCCTTTCAAACAGTTTGCAGACCTCGTCCAGCAAGACTACGGGGCGATACCCGGAGGGGGAGTCTGCAGGCTTACCCTCCTTCCTCAGAAGGACCAGACGTCCCCTCTTCCAGCACCTAGGAAATTTTCCCTGCTCCAGACAGTTGTCCAGGAGGGAGCGAATATGATTTCCTAGGTGCTTTAGAGATAGTCTGAGGGTCTTTCCCGGGACCCCGTCAGGACCTGGGGCTTTATTCTTGAGCCTGAGTCGCTCTACCGCGTTCTCCATCTCCCCGTCCGTGACCGGGGAGAATTCGCTATCTCGCTCCATCAGAGGCCTTGAAGGAGCAAGTGGGAGAATAACAGGGGGGGTTTCAGGGAATAGGGCTGAGACCACCCTATCGAGAAGCTCCTGATTCATCTGCTCCGTGGAGGGCGGGTACTGCTTCATCCTGCTACGGATAAGCTTGTACGGCCGCCCCCACGGGTCTCTGCTGAGGTCTGCGAGGAACTCCTCCCAAGCTGAGGATTTTGCCCTACAGATGGCATCCCTTAGGGACCTTTTGGCCTCAGCATAGGCCCTCTTTAGTCTAGCCTCTTCCCCTATCTCTCTCCTGCTTCTGCGATGGCTGCGGAGTAGGGCCCTCCTCCTACGTAAGCAGTCGCTTCTCAAGCCGTCTAGCTCCGTCGTCCACCAATATACTTTGGTGCGTTGTTGGGGGCCAGTCGAGCGAGGCATCGACGCATCGCACACTTCCCTTAACGCACCACCCACGAGGTCAGCCCTCTCGTCGATGTCCGCTGCGTTCTGAGTGTCCAACACCCACGCCTGGACAATCGCCGCCTCCTCGACCATGGAAATGTCCATTTTGGTGAGAGCCCAACGAGGGAATCGGTAGCTCTCACCGATATTGGATGAGCGATTGTTGTTTGCCGGAGGGGGGGAGACCACAAATCGGATGTACTTGTGGTCCGACAGGGTCTCCTCCTCCGTAAGAACTCTCCAACTGTGAGCTCTGGCAGCCAGAGCAGGGGTTGCGAATGTGAGGTCTACTATCGAGCCTACCGTTTGACCACGATAGCGCCTCACACAAGTAAACTCGCGACCCCTATTCAGGATTTCCAAGCCAGTGGAAGAGGCCCAGTTGTTGATTAGGACGCCCTCGAGTGAGTTCCTGGGGGAACCCCAAGCCGTGTGCTTGGCGTTGAAGTCCCCCAGGATCAACATTTGGTGGGTTCTAAGGCGTCCCACGGCCGCACCAAGTCTATGTACCCAGTCTTCGTACTCTGAGTACGGGCGAGTGGGCGAGAAGTAGACTCCGATGATGGTGACCCCGCCCCACATGATGGCAACGTAACCCGAGCCCCTTTCCCTAAGCACAAAGGGGGGGGAAAACGCTGCCGTGGAGGGAACCACCATCACAACTGAGTTATCGTAGTCCGCGACCCAGTTGTTTGCCTGCGGGACATGATAGGGCTCAGCAAAGACGACAAAGTCAACCTTCTCACTGGCGGCGCTCTGCAGGATGAGGTCTTGAGCGCCTGCGCAGTGATTGACATTCCCTTGCAAGAAGTTGACTGTCACCCTATCCATCGGTGGGGGTGTGAGTCACTTCCATGGCCGTTACCGGCCGTTCCGACGGCTTGTTAGTTTGGCTCCTTGGGGGAAGTTTAGGGCGAATCCCTGGGGCCAAACAGTTTCTGCCGTTCATAGTGTGGTTGCTCTTGAGGCCTGCCTCTTCGCAAACAGCACACTTTGGAGTCGCGGTACACGCGTTGGCCTTGTGTCCGGGAGAGCTGCACCTGAAGCAGAGAGAGCTCCTATCTGTATCGATTGGACATCTCTTCCTGACATGACCCGTGCGGAAACATTTGAAGCATCTGAGAGGACGAGCCTCCAAGATGCTTACACGGGCGGCACTCCATCCCACCAGTAGTCGACCTGCGTCCGAGACCTTCTTGGCTGCTGTGACAGGGCAGCTTATTAGTGTGGAGAATAAGCCTCCTGGGCCCTCCTTCAGTGGGCCCACCTTGACTTGCTCCGCTTTACAGCCTCCTTGTATGGCAAAGGCTTCTGCCACGTCAGTCGGCGTCACAGAGTCATCCAGGTTGGTGATTCTGGCATCCGCCATCATAACCGGCCTGGAGACTTTTGCTACCCCCTCCAACACAGTTGTGAGTTGTGAGGCGAACAGCTCCACTTTGTCCTCGGGAGTTGCCTTGGGGAGCTCATACTTCCTGGCTCCCGTGGCAGTCTTTGACAGTTTAAGACCCATGGGGTCGATGCCCAGGTTGGAGAGGTCCATTTCTTTTCTCGCCTTGGTGAGAACATGGGCATAAGTCGTGCCCGACTCCTCGTTCTCCTCCCCCACATCGATGATCACCACCGACGTTTTAGGGACTTTAGGGATCTTCTTCTTTGGTTTTTTGGGGGGAGCAGTGGATTTACGTTTCCCCCTTAGCTGACCCTGTGAGGCAGGGGGTGAAGGAGAGGTTTTGGCTGCAGCTGACCCTTTCTTCTTCTTCCCCTGTTTAACAACCTTCACCCATTCCCCTGGTTCTCCTTGAGGTTTTCGGGGGAGTGGAGCAGCAGAGACCGATTTAGGAGGCACTGGGGCCTGCTGTGTCGGTTTGCTTTTCACCTTTTTGTTCGAAGTGGCGGGGGGGAGAGTGGGGGGGCCTTGTTGAGCTGCAGCACCCCTATTCCCCTTAGCAGACTTCTTGGTTCTCTTGTTTTGTGAGGGCTTTGACGGTTTGTCAGAGACCTCAGCTAGTTGTTCCTCAGTGGAGCCGCCGGCAGATGGTCTAAACATCTGTCTCGCGGCTATTCTGGTTTGTGAGTCAGATGCCAGTGGAGGTCGTGTTGGGTTAATTGGGATGAGCCTGCCCTCGATCCCCCTGAACCTTTCCTCCATCATTGAGCCTACTGTGTCCAGGATCAGCTTCACCGCCTCTTTGGGCATACCCGCAATCGAACTTGGTTCGAGTTCGGTGGGATTCACGGGGGGAGCAGCCTTTCTGTATCGACCCCTGGAGACGCCCTCTTGGTTTAGAAGGACGTCCCTTTCAGCTCTCTCCTTTTTAAGAGCGGCGATCTCCAACCTGATAATGTCAAGTTGGTTGCTAAGGATCACGTTCTCCGCCTTGAGTTTACGGATCTCTTCATTTGCCGAGAAGGACAAATGTTTGGAGAGGAGATCCTGAAGTTCCGCCGTAGCATTGTTAAAGTCGCGTTTGACGGTACCTTTAACGTTGCTTGATTTGGCCATTTGAGCCGACATAATCCCCACAAGCTTGAGTGCTTGTCTTTGCACCGTTGATATGGACGGAGAATAAGCGAAGTCTTCAGTTCTCATGCCTGTGCTATCCCAGGCGAGATCCTGTCCTTGACCCACTGTTCGTATCGAGTGCTCCATCCCAGGATTAAACTCTCCGTCAGAATGACGACGCTTCTTCCTCTTCCTCTTTGCACCAGAGATACCTGTATGGTGCTCTTTAGCTACAGCCTTTTCCTTTAAAAAGGAGGTTGCCGTGGTAGCCAGAGGAGTAGACGAGTCAATAGATGCGGTGGAGGAAATCTCCACTGCTTCTTCCATGTCCGAAATGTCGCTAGGCATCTCCTCATGAGGGGGATTGATTGTAAATGGGGAGAGTGCCTGCGTAGAGCTAATCGGTATTTCCGTCAGCGTATTTGCGCTGTCTCCGCTGTCGGCACTTGAGTCTGTATCCGGTCTGCCTCTTTTCTTTGAGGCAGTCGGTATGGCTGGAAACAGAGAGTCCGTGACAAGTGTCTCTAAAGAGTCCTTGTTGCTTGACATCGACGTTTTGTTGTCTGACTTGGCCAGATTGCCTACCGAGTCAAGAGTTGGGGTTGAGCCACCCTTATCCAGCAGTAGTTGAGAGCCAGAAGGGTTTTGAGCAGGCGACTGCTCTAGCGCTGTCTGCCTTGTCCTGGAACGAGTGCACAAAGATGGTGGGGGGCACTCGGAAGAGGCGCGCATTGGAGAGCGGTCTCTTGTTACTTCAATATTTTCGTTCGACCGGTGCACTAACGACGAGCACGATCCTCTACGATCAGCTCCAGTCGTGAGAGTGCGAGGGGAATCCAGATTCTCTACCAGAGACATCCGAGATCCCCTGCGATTATTCCTGTCCGAATTGTCCAAGCCGGGAAAGTCCGAGCTCTCTATTGAGAGGGACGATGACCTTATTCTTTCGACCTCATCTTTGTCGAGAACAATCTTCAGCTCCTTGTAAAGGGGGGTTTTGGCAGGCCCACTGTGAGTAGGTTTCCCTTTAGCGGGATTGCCTCTGCCTCTACCTGCACCCTTGCCGTCCTTACGCTGCTCCTTCGGGGGAGCTATAGCGTGACCATGTGTAGTCGACGTGCTGTCGACTCGATCTAAGCTCTCTATAGAGCCTATATCTGCGTCGCATGCACCAACTGCGTCACACGCACCAACATCACACGCACTTCCGCCCGCGCTGGGCTCATCCCCTCGGTACGGGGACTCCGACTCTGCACGCCGCGCACTTCCGCCTGCGCCCGGCCCATCCCCTCGGTTCGGGGAATCCAGCACCGCACATCGCTCACTTCCGCCCGAGCTAGGGCCATCCACGACAGCAAAAGGTTTTTTATTTTTATTTAAATCATTCATTTTGCGTCCCACGAGTAGAACGGTCTTCTACAGTCCACCCGGGCAGAGCCGACATACCCGGGTAAGGCTAGGGTTATGAAGATGGGGGTCGCCTGTTCCCCACCTCCAGAGGACGCGTCGCGACTGAGAAAGGCCCTCAGCCACAAACCCCTCGGCCGCGTCCACCTTGGGCTAGCCGATTTTTTAGTGAGGTTTACTCCTCTTGAGACCACCCAATTAAGGGCAGCCCCCGCCCCGGCTCCGCGCTTGCGGAGTAACGGGGTCGGCCGATGGTTGCTGACAATCAGCACCCGCCGCTCATGACCACCATGAGACAGCAGGCCCACCGCCCTCGCTGGCACGGCCGCTTCCCGGGATACCCAGGGCGCCCGTCCAGCCCGAACCGCGCCGCCGCTGCCCGACTTACCGTCAGGGCGCCGGCCCGGAGCCCATACACGCGAGACTTCTCGCGTGGCGGAGACAGAACTCCGCCGCCCTCACGTCGTCTGACATCAGCCGTGGCGGCTCAAAGATGCTTTGAGCGGCCACGTTGCCCGGGGTGCACCACGAGGAGGTTGCCAGACATCGCACCCCACGATGTGAAGACCTGACGTAGTTTCCCAAACGCTGCCCAACCTAGCCGAACTCTTCTATTTACCTCGCTCTCGAAGTTGTTTCTACCTAACTGCAATGTTTGCCCGAGGTATACATATTTTGGAACAATTTCGAGAACGGCACCGCATACTGCAATCGGTTCCGGTAGTACGTGTTCGTTGAACATGACCTTGGTTTTATCCAAGTTCATCCGTAGGCCGATGCGTATAGAAGAGTCAGCCAGGTCATTCAGCATCTGTTGTAGGTCCTACAGATTTTCTGCCATGATGACGATGTCGTCAGCAAATCTCAAGTGAGAGATGTTCTCGCCATTGATGTTGATGCCACGTCCTTTCCAGTTCAGCGTCTTAAACATATCCTCCATTGCATTAGTAAACAATTTCGGAGACGGCCTCATAAATACATCTTATCACTTGGCTGTATCGCCAATCGACTTGGCATCGCTGCAGGGACTCCAGAACGGACCAGATCTCAATCGAGTCAAAGGCCTTTTCATAGTCCACAAATGCTAGACACAGGGGCTGATTATACTCTTCAGTCTTCTGTATAATCTGCCGCACTGTGTGGATGTGGTCTATGGTGCCGTATCCACTCCGAAACCCAGCCTGCTCCGGTGGTTGGAATTCGTCAAGTCCATGCGCAAGACGGTTCGTGACTACTTTAGAAAACAGCTTATAGACGTGGCTTAGAAGGGAAATGGGTCGATAGTTCTTCAGCAGGGTTTTGTCTCCCTTTTTGAAGAACAGGATGACTACTTTGGAGCTCCCTCAGTACCGGTTTACCTCCTGCTTTTAATAATTCAGTTGTAATGCCATCCTCTCCAGGGGCTTTTCCATTTTTAAGCTGTCTCAGAGCGATCTCGATTTCGCCAGTACTGACTTCTGGCAGATCTTCGGTGTAGTGGCGTGTTAATGTGGCTCTAGAATCCTCATTTCCGGGATCAGGTCGAGATGCATGCGAAGCGTATAACCGGGCATAGAAATTTTCCACCTCCGAGAGGACCGCTGGCTTCGAAGCAACAACTTCCCCGCTTGCTGTGGTTAACTTCGTCAAGTGGCTTCTTCCAAGAGATTGTACAAATACTTTTGACCCCCTGTTTTGCTCGATCGCTCTTTCTATAGCGTGAGTGTTGGAGCACCGGAGGTCATATCGTACGCGTTTGCTGATCTCCTGGTTTTGAACACGTTTTCCTGACGAAGTGACAGGTGGGTTTTCACGTCGTTCTTTCATTAGCCCCAAAGTTCTATCGGAGAGCTTAGACTTCCCGCCCTTACGCTGCATGCTACAAAATTTCGTACCTTCTTCCCTGAGTATTCGAACCACATTTTCAAGGTTCTCGTCAACGTCAATTGTGGTTTCCATGGCAGCGAATCGGTTCTCAAGATTTGACTGAAACGTTTCAGATTCCATCATGGTTTGGAGAGGAGTAGGTCGGAGCCTGGCCTTCATCAAGCGGACACGTTCAGCTTTGAAGTCGATATTCAGAGAGCCTCGGACAAGTCGGTGATCGCTGCCGGTGTTAAACCTATTGATCACGGAGACATCTCTGAATACGTGCTTTTTGTCCGTTATAATGAAGTCGATCTCATTTTTTGTCACGTTGTCGGGGCTTTGCCACGTCCACTTCCTTTGGGGCTGTTTCTTAAAGAACGAGTTCATAAGGAAGAGCACCTCCCGTTCGAGGAAGTTAACGAGCATTTGCCCTCTATCATTCCTGCTTCCAAATCCATGGGATCCTACTACCGATTCGCCGCAATTTTGTACTCCCACTTTAGCGTTAAAGTCCCCCATAACAACGCTGTAGTGGGTCTTAGTAGTGAAGTGGAGTGCCCTCGATATATCATCGTACATATTCTCCACTTCATCGTCCGAGTGTGTCGAGGTCGGTGCGTACACTTGAACAACCTTGAGGCTATACCTCTCAGTGAGCTTTACAATCAGGTACGCTACCCTGTTCGACACACTGGAAATTTCTACAACGTTGTCAGAAAGGGACTTATTAACAAGAAACCCAACGCTACCTTGGGATTGTTGGTCTCCCTCGCGGAAGTACATTAGGTGGTCTGATTCGAGGGTTATGGTATCCTCCCCCTCCCTTCGGACTTCACACAATCCCAATATGTGCCACCTAATCTTTCCAAGCTCCACCTCAAGTTGAGCCAGATGCGAGTCAAGCCGTAGCGTGCGTCCGTTGTACGTCGCCAGGGTCAGTCGGTTGTGGTGGCCTCCCGTAGCCCGGAGATTCTTAGCACCCCCTGCCTCGCCGTTACCATGGTCGCCACCATGACCAGGAATAGCGAGGCTGCCGGGAACTAGGGGCCGTGGCCTTTTGTGCCTTTGCATTTGGGGGTGGTAAATCACAAGGAAAAGGATGGGGGCGTACCTGGTTCACCGTCCCAGCGTGCTGGATGTTCTGGACGCGCGTCTTATTTCCTAGTGGTGCACCACACTCTATATCACTTGTTCGCGAGACAAACGCGTCGATCGCCGTGATACTTGACTTCTCAGCTTTTATATATTGGGAGCTACGTCTGCTCGACCCGGCTGCGATTGCGGAAGTGAGTTTACGATATTCTCGGATTACCCCCAAGGACTTCAGATAATAAAAAGGCATGGAGGTAGGAAGGTATCACGAGTGATGGGACACGATTGTATCGAATAGGTAAAACCTAAACCTTAAAATCTACCATACCGCCCCCCAAAGAGCGGTTCAGCTCTTTCAAATAAAGAGCAAGGATGAGTACACTAAATGTATGCTACTTTGGTAAACTAATTGTTGAACAAAGAATAATAAAACTATGATTAAACGAAACTTAAATCTAGAGATCGCTGCTTTCGTGCTAATTTAAGGTTCTGGTAATAAGCGACATAATTTAGCCACAGGACGCAACAAGACTCCAGTAGAAGTATTAAGCTCTACGACTCGAACAATGCTATCATTACCCGGGTAGAGTTTTGTCACACGAGCCTTTCGCCATTGTAACGGCGGTATATGAGATTCCGCTACCAAAACTAAATCCCCGATTTGTAAATTACGATCAGTTTTAAGCCAACGATCACGCTGTTGCAATGTATGTAAATATTCGGTGTGCCAGCGTTTCCAAAAATGTTGCGTTATTTGTTGCAACAATTGCCAACGATTAAGACGATTAGCAGAAATTTGCTCCAGATTATGTTCTGGCAAACCGAGAAGCGGTTGCCCAATCAAAAAATGTCCAGGCGTAAGAGCCTCAAGATCATTTGGATCGCTACTAAGCGGACAAATCGGTCGTGAGTTCAGTATCGATTCAATTTTGCAAAACACGGTACTAAGTTCTTCAAACGTTAGTACACGTTCACCGATTATTCGTTTAAGTAATGTCTTAGATGATTTCACTGCATTTTCCCAAATACCACCAAGATGTGGTCCTGAGGGAACGTTTAAATGCCAATAAATTTCGCGAGGTGCCAGATAAGATTGAATTTTTTCGCTGTCTCTATCTAATTGCGTTTTAAGTGCGTATATATCTTTTAAATAGTTACGGGCGCCTAAGAAATTGGTACCACAATCAGAGAATATGTCAGATGGTAATCCTCTCCTCGACACGAATCGATCTAAGCAAGCCAAAAAGGCGTCAGTTGTTAAATTAGAAACTACCTCTAAGTGCATCGCCTTAGTGGTGAAACAAATAAAAACACACAAATATGCCTTAAAAGTTTTCGGCTTTCGAGCGTGAGAATCCTTAACGATGAATGGGCCGGCGAAGTCTAATCCAACTCGTTGGAAAGGTCTTGCTTGAGTAACTCTGCTAGCAGGTAAATTACCCATGAACGGGTTAACAGGCCTTGCCTTTAACCTATAACAACGCTGACATTTGAAAATCCTATGACGAACTGTACGTCTAGCTGATATGATCCAGTATCTGTGAGACAGGATCGCCATGAGAGTGGACGGACCAGGGTGGCCATAGAGTTGATGGTAATGATCGATAAGGAGATCCGTTAAGTGATGAGACTGAGGTAACAAAATCGGATGCTTGCTGTTGTAAGGTAAGTCGGCATTGACTAGCCTCCCTCCAACACGAAGAAAGCCAAACTCGTCGAGAAATGGATGAAGCCGACAGAGACTGCCCTTGACAGGCCTACGTTGTTGTAACAATTTGATTGCATCGGCAAACGCGGAAGATTGAACCGATTTGATGCAAATTAACAATGCTGATTTGAGTTCCGACAATGATAAAGAACCTGATCGTTTATCTTTTGGTGTACGTAAGTTATAACTATAGCGTAGCCACCAACCTAAAATACGTAATAGTTTAGATAGAGAGCTATATCTTTTAATGACATGTTGAACAACTTCGTGAGATGAAATTGCAACAGTCGATGTAGAGCCTTTTATATGAGATGCCTCCTCGACGGTCCGCACGATAAGCGAAGAAACTGGAGGGGTAAAGAGCAATGTAGAGTCAGAGTGATGTGTAGTCTCGACAGTTTGCACCACATGTGCAGCAACTGCAGCTGATTTGACACCTGGCAAATCGTCAAGATCGAGAAATTGACATGAAGAAGGCCATGAATCGGGATTAGATTTGAGCCAAGAAGGACTCCACCAAAGTGAATGATTTAACAACTCGCGAGGGAGCAAGCCTCGGCTCGCGCAGTCGGCTGGATTGAAAACGGATGGAACGTATCGCCAGGTAGCGTTTGGAAGAATACCTTGAACCTGCGAAACTCTATTCCCTTCGAACGTCTGAAGCTTGTGAGGCGATGTTCGCAACCATGTTAGCACTATGCTAGAGTCGCACCATGCTGTGACTGAAGTGATGTTTATTTTATGTTGCAAAACCTTGCAAACATGTTCCAAAAGACGAGCCAATAGAACTGCTCCACAGAGCTCGAGTTTGGGAATTGTCTTCCTTTGCTTGACAGAAGCGACTCTAGATTTGGCAACCAACAAGTTCGTCTCTACATCGTCATCGCTACCACAACGAAGATATACGCATGCGGCGTAACCGCGTTCAGACGCGTCGCTAAAACCGTGAAGTTGACATTCAGACATTTGATCACGCGCTACATAGCGTGGGATACGAATTTTATTTAATGAATGAAAATCTTCAACAAACTTAAACCAAGTCTGCTGAGCGTCAAAAGGAAGTATATCATCCCAACCTATCTCCAAAAGCCACAAATTTTGTAAGAAAGATTTAGCAAAGAACGTTACAGGAGCAATGAAACCACAAGGATCATATAAACGAGCGATATTTGAAAGAATACCCCGCTTGGTTAATGTTTCACTCATACTAGACACTCGATAAAGAAAGCTATCAGAAGATGGGCTCCATTCGATACCTAAAATTTTGAAAATGTCGTCACCTGAATCTTCGAATCGATAAGGCGTCTCACAATGATCAGCAGGTAAGCCCTTAAGTAGTTCGCTAGAGTTGCTAGACCATTTCCTCAAATGGAAACAACCTTGAGCCAACACGTCAGTAATTTGCTGCTGAAGTGTTTTAGCGCCATCCAGTGTAGAGCTACCACTCACGATGTCATCTACGAAAGTATCCTCCCGCAGGACACGTGCCGCCTCAGGATATGTAGAGTCGTTGATGTTCGCCAACTCGTGAATCACTCTGATAGCTTGGTAAGCAGAACTAGAAACGCCGTATGTAACAGTGGTTAGCTCGAACTCCTGCAAAGGCTTATCGATAGAGTCACGCCAGAAAATAGTTTGAAACCGCTGATCATCGTGATGTATTTTGACCATACGATACATTTGCTTAATATCGCAAGTGAAAACAATTAAATAAGTTCTAAAACGTAAAATAATATCTTGAATATTTTCTTGTAACTTAGGACCCGACATTAAAATTTGATTAAGTGAAACTCCTGTAGAGCTAGGTAGAGATGCGTCGAAAACTGCTCTCAGTTTTGTAGTGCTGCTACTCTCCTTGAGCACGCCATGATGAGGAATGTAATACCTGTCAACGTGGCCATCGGATGACACTAACTTCATATGACCAGACTCTATATAGTCCTTCATAAACTGAATGTAGAGTTCACGAAGTCTAGGCTCCCTTATAAGCCGTCGTTCTAAATTGTGAAAACGTTTCAGAGCAACAAGACGTGTATCACCGAGCTGAGAAGAGTCTACCTTAAAGGGTAGACGGACAATGAACCTCCCATCAGTGTCTCTACTATGTGTGTTGACAAAGTGCTTTTCACAAACGATATCTACAGGATCTGGAACGGGCATCAAAGGAACGTCTTCAGATTCCCAAAACTTAATTAAAGTATTTTCAAGCCTAGACTCATCAGTGAGTAAGCTTATATTTTGATATTGTGTTGTGGTCACAGGGGTTGAACCCATAATGACCCAACCGAAAATAGTTGAGTGAGCTGTTGGTAAACCATTACCTAAATTTAACTTCGGACCACAAAAAATGTCACTGAAAAGATTAACACCCAAAAGTAGGTCAATTCTACCTGGAATGTTGAAAGTCTTGTCAGCAAGCTGAAGGTCGCTACATTTCTCTGGCACAATTGGATTGACCATTGCTGCAGGTTGATATCCAGTGATACGCTTAAGTATGATGGCTTCAGTGGATAAACCAGGAATGGAATCTGTTGTGAGAGACACAATGTTACAATCTACCCTGCCATGGGTAGACTGTCGATGTTGACCAACACCAAACAAATCGCAGGACTTACGACGACGAAGTCGAAGCTGCTGTGCTAAAGATTCAGTCATAAGAGATGATTGAGCACCAGGATCTATCAACGCGCGAACAATATGTACATGACCATCAATGTCTTGAACTCCAACGAGAGCAGTACCCAATAAGCCAGTAGATGATGGTTCCACGTTGAGCAAGACCTGTCTCGAAGATTCGAGATTCACATTTGAACCTGCTGATTTACTAAAATCATTATGTAATTTGGTATGATGACGTCCATTACATATTTGACAAGTGCTTTTAGATATACACTTTGATACAAAATGAGGCCTTAAACAGTTGAAACAAAGCTTTCTTTGTTGAATAAATGATTTCTTATCTCCAAGTTTTTCAAACTCTGAACAATGGTATACACCATGGTTACCACCACAGCAATGACAAGTGATACTAGATACATGCAAAGTAGATGAACGATTAACTAATGATTTTTCATTATTATTTGAATATGCAAAATTAGTAACTTCCAAAACTCTCAAGTGATTTTCTAAAAATGTTAATAAGTTATTAAAATCAGGAATTTGATTTTGCTGCAAGGTAAATTCAAATTTAGTTCTTAAGTCTAAAGGTATTTTTCTGATTGTTATGTGATATAATAGAAAACCCCAAGATATCACATTAAACCCAAGTGAATTTAAAGCTTGTGTATTCTCTTTCAATGTGTTAATAAAACGTTTCAGATTTTTTAAATTAGGACATGAAACTGAAAGTAATAATTCCAAATGTTTATCGGCTATCAAGCGCTTGTTTTCATAACGTTCATGTAAAATAGTACATGCAACCTCATAGTTGTCACTAGTAATGCTTAAATGTTTTATTAAATTTAGAGGTTCCTGTTCTAAAATACTCAACAGATAATGAAACTTTTGAATGGAAGATAACTCATTGTTTTGATGTATCAAACTATCAAAAATTGATTTGATATTAGGCCATTCTGTGTGAACACCTTTAAATCTAATTAAGTTAATTTTTGGCAAATGAAAACGAGTCGTTTCATTATGGGATTGAGCAAATGTCTGCTTCACTACAGGAATATCGGTTTTGGAATCACACATACCTAAGTCGTCATAAATAGTTTTTATGGTATAAAATTTTTCGTAAAACTTTGAAAACTTTGATTCTATGTCTTCCCTTTGTTTGTCATCTAACTGAGTAACTAAAATAGAAAAGTTCTCATCAAATTGTTTCCGAATATGTTCTAAGTCTGCGTAACGCACACGAAACATAGCTATTTGTTTAGCATTTGGAGTTGTTTGTGTAAGTCCTGTTGCTGATTCATACAGTTCTTTTATAAAATCATATGAAATTTTGAATTTTATTTGAGCAATCTTTAGATCACAGTTCATCTTATTAAAAATTGTAAACAAAAAGAAACGAGGTTAAGTTATGAAATAATGTGACACTTGTCAGAATGAATGTCGTCTATAAATGAATGTAGTCTATGCAATCAGTGTTGCCAATAGCTAAACTCGGAAACGCACTAATGTTCCACGAAAAATGCACCAATTTATTTAAATATACGAGGGTATCCAAACAATAAAAAGTGAAAAGAAATTACAAAGAACTAATAAATGCTTGGATATGATTTTGGATGATATATTATTATGAAAATTTAAGGCTACCAGGGCAAAGGATAAGGATATATGGCTGAAGGACCAGGAAATATGATCCAGCGTGCTGGATGTTCTGGACGCGCGTCTTATTTCCTAGTGGTGCACCACACTCTATATCACTTGTTCGCGAGACAAACGCGTCGATCGCCGTGATACTTGACTTCTCAGCTTTTAGATATTGGGAGCTACGTCTGCTCGACCCGGCTGCGATTGCGGAAGTGAGTTTACGATATTCTCGGATTACCCCCAAGGACTTCAGATAATAAAAAGGCGTGGAGGTAGGAAGGTATCACGAGTGATGGGACACGATTGTATCGAATAGGTAAAACCTAAACCTTAAAATCTACCAGGGGGATATGCCCATAATCGCCACGCTGGGCAAGCGGGTTGGGGTTACTTTTGTGCCAACCCGATATATATTATCCTTTATCTTGAATCGCTCTATATTGGATGTGAATAGCATTAAAATCCATTGTGTAGTTCAAAAGATCTCACCGTACAGACAGCGGTATGCGACAATGTTTTATACTATGTATGATATAGACGTACACCAACGAAATAGATTGAAATAACGAGAACCAAGGCTGGGGCTCAGGCCATGGATGGAATCAAATCAAATCGAATAGGGATAATGGACAATGACCGTGGTGGGCCCAGCGCAGATTGGTGGGAGTTGACGACTACAGATGCAGCCGAAACAAACGGCTTAGCGTGCCTTCCGAAGCACGAAGGAGCTCGACATAATAACCTTTTCGGTCACAACAGTATCGCAGACCGAGCACGCTAACCACTGTGCCTAAGATACTTATCTTTGAAAACTTATAAATTTAATGTTATAAATATCTTAGAAAGCAGCTGTAAGCTTTCTATGAAACAAAATAAAAATTACACCCTTATACCCGCAACTCAGAGTAGTTTCTCCATCAATGGATAGCGAGATGGTCTACAATCCATCTTATGATGGGTGGGTCGTTAACAGAAACTTTGAGAACAAAAGCTTATGGCAGTCATTAATTCAGTGACCCATACGATTCATCAAAACAATAGGTCAGCACGACAGAAACCTACCTATGTCAAAATATTAAAAGCCCGTACATTTTCTTACAGAGAATATTCAAAGGACTTGACAGCCAAGAGGAGTATTGTATAAAGCTGTACCGTAGATTGCCTATTCATTGCAAAGTCACAAAAGAGTCCTATAATTGTTTTCGCTATCTTCTTTTACTGTTTTTTTACACCAAGTTCTTATCTAAAAGAATAAAAGCAAAATGGAAATAATTATCTGTCCCTTCATCGTTCTTAAAATAAATCCTAAATTTGGGTATGAATTTTTGTGAATTTCAATAGAAAATATTTATTTAGTCTTATTCTTACATTTATACGAAATTGATACTAATAGCCAAGAAGCTTGACAGCTTTAGTTATCGTTATCATGATTATCAATCATAACAAAAAAAGAACAAAATTTACAGAAAAAAAAACTTTATACTCAGATACTTAAACCTAAACTCTTTAACCATATAATTTAAGTGTAACGAATGCTTTTCCTTCTAATTCAAGGAAAAGCTCCTTCTAATTCAAATAAAAGGCTTTGAATTATTCGGCTAAGCTACCGAGCTACCATTTTAAAAGCAGTTCATAAAAAACTGGATTATCTGAATTAATAGCCAACACCATCTAAAGCGTGATATTTATTTAAAATGGAAATCATCAAATTGTAAACACCTATAATATAAAGACATCTATTACTTGTAAACATTTATCTTACAAGAAATAAATCATTAATTTTTATATAATATCGAACGAAGAAAACAAACAAAAACAACAAATTTTGTGTTAGAATCATATATTATACGAGTATAATTACAAGCAAATTTCATTTCAGTCACGTAGACCTTTGTGATGGCAACATCAAATATTAGCTCATCAGATGAAATATATTATCAAACACAGGTTTACCCTTATGTCTAATAAATCAATTTGTCTGTGTCGTTACAGAAGTAATGTTTATTTCGGTAAATCTTAGACTTTACTAATAATTATTAAGATTTATGAGTAAGAATTGGTAAATGTAAGAATTTTATGAAAAAGAGACGTCTTTTTGGCGTTTGCTACCTATTTTTGGAACATGAGAAGTTTGACCAGTGACTGTTAGTAAATGTTAGTATAGTAAATAAAACTATGAGTATTTCTTCACCTTAAATTTCAATTACCGGACACTCAAAACTACACGTAATATGATAATTTTGCTTCTTAAATCTTAAGTTTTTCAGGGAAGTATTAAAATTTACCGTACTTCGGGCTTTTACAGTAAATACATACTTTCTATAAACACCTCCTATTTCAGTGATTACATAATCATAGGTACATAATTTGTAAACCAGATTATTTTCTAAAAACCTATACAAAAGCCTACTGTTAAACCTTAATTGAATGTGAAAAAAATGGCACACACATTTCCTTTGAGTTGATATTGTGGATAGCAGAAAAGAATCACCAGGGTAATCGCTGAAGTATATTTTATCAATCTCTTGAATAAACCAAATCGTGTGCGAGCAATTGCTGATTCTGTATTCAATGTAGGACCGAAGGAATTCTCCAATGGTTCAAGACAGAATTTATCATTAAATTTGATCAGTAAAGTTACTCAAAACTCATCGAATGGATATGTAAGCACTTACTATCGTGTTTGACGTTCGTATATCAAATGATGCCTTATTAGAGTGGGTATTTAATATTTATTTAGTCTGTTTAAAGATGTTTCATAAAATTATATACCTTAGCTTGACCTTAAATTTCAGCAGGTATTTTCAGGGTCGCCATAATAAACAACTGACCTTTTTAATTTGGATCTTTCTTGTCCTCCTTTGTGAACATCTTTCTTTAATAAAAACGATGTTATTATTAGTGCCTTGTAGTGTACCCCGCATGATAGAAAGACATAGATAAATATAATTATTATTTAATTAAATAAACTTGCTAATAATAACCTCCTACAAGAAATGATAGAAGTATTTTTTTTTTTCATTGAATCTATATGCTGTGAAAGCTCTGTGCTCGTTTTAAATCTGAAGTTGACTTTTACAGACTATAGTAGTTGTTCAGAATCGAGATTTCAAAGTTTGTTCCGCCCGCAATCGCAAATGGAACACTCTAACCATGTAGCTCCCAACCGGCCACAAAGTAAACATATGGGATTTTCACGAATCAGAGCACGTGTTACTGAGGACTCCATTATTTAAGCCAAAAATAAAAAGATGAGCCGAAGAGTACGGACCTTTCAGATATGCGATTCCCTGTCGCATTGGCAATTTTTTCTTATAAAACTTACAGGATGGATCTTTGAGACTGGACAGTTTTAAGCGTTATTGCAACAACAAAAGAATTTTCTGAGAGACTATCCTTATCTTTTTAAGATCTCTGAAATCCCGGGAATCGAACCCAAGATCTCAGAGATAGCGACACCTTAAAAACCGGCGTGCGAACCACTTGGCTACTAAGGTCGTGTGTCTGGATCAGTCTCATCCAAAACACTAGTAACTAATTCTTCCATAACCGATCATAGCGTTGCCTTACACACTTTAATTTGTAAATTACCTAATGTAATACGTAAGCAATTCATTCATAAAATAAACTTGAAGAGGATTTATGCAAACTCGACTTTGACTCAGATTATAATTCTAATGACGCGGATACTTGCATGTCAAATTTATAACAAGTCTACAACACGTCATATTGAGAAATACATACGTACATACGTTTTAGTAATAAAAATTGCAACATTAAGCCCTGGATTACTCTCAGTCTTATCCGCTGTATGAGACAGAGGGATAAATTGTATCTAAAAGCTAAATCTTGTCCAAACAATTCGTTAATACAACATGTAAAAGATATCGGCACTATTACAATGATTTCCTTAAGAAAGTGAAAAATATTTGCAACTTAAACTTACATAGTGGTAAAATTCATTCATATGCTGATGACACTGCTCTATTGTTTACAGCTAACACAGGCGAAGACGTATATCAAAATGCCCGAACAGGATTAAATAAAATAAGTGGCTCCAGCAGCATTTACTAACTCTGAATGTGGCTTAAACTGATTATATCCAGTGTTCAATGCGCCAAACAAAATGGACTTCAACTAACAAAAATCTATTTGATCACTATTGCAAAGACCCATTACAAATAAGCTGTAAATGCCCAGAAATCTCTAATACTGTAACGGTGTGCCGTACCACCGTTTATTTCCCTACGTTTCATTTCAGCATGTAAACTTTTTATCTTTTAACATTCAACATCATTTCATTTTATTATTCATCTTTCATAATTTAAAATTTTGTCTAATCAAATATACTTTTTATGGATGTCAGTTCGTAAAAAATCATCTGTAAATTACATTTCAATCAACATACTATCGTATTAAATCGTATAAATTTAAATAAATAATGATTAAGAATGAGACATTGTGATAGTAATTATATAACATAGTGAATTGTAATCTGTAACTTGAACAATCCAAGTTTCTAACAAGAAACCCAAAAAGGGGTATGTATTCGTTTATTTGGTAATTTTCAATTTTATATTTAGGTAAGATACGAACTGTTTTTATAATCATTTTTGTTTGTTACAGTTTCTTTATTTTACCCTTTATACAATTAATAAATCCATACTCAAGCTAGTCAGTCTTATCAATTGACGCAAGCACCGAACCCGTCACAATACTAACACAATAAAATATTTAGGCATTATAATAGACGATGCCCTCACATTTAAGTACCATATAGTATATAACATGTATATAAGCTGTATATAACAGAATCCGTAAGTTATAATTATTTAAAAAAATCGAATTGTTGCTGAACCCAAAATAATTAGGCAAATATATTTTGCTCTTTATTAATCAATATTAACTTACTGTATCACTATATAAGGTGGTACGACTAAAACTTTAATTTTTAACACCTTTGCTCGTAAAGCTGATGTAATTCCACCGGTTTTAAATATGTAAAGCGGGTCATAAAAAACGCGTGTGTTACCAAAGCAAATAGTTAAGTTATAGTCCATACAAATTCCATAACAGTATTATTTGCCATTTCGCGCGCTATTGCTATTCAAATTTCGAACTAATCGCCGCGCGGCGCCAGTCAGTAGGCAGCGCTAGCGCGCTGTTAAAATGGCGGGAAAGCAACAGTGTACATTCACAGATTGAGTTTATTTAATGTTTTTTTTTCTGTTTCCTCGCAAATGTGTTAAAACACGTCGTACGATATACATACGTGCGTAATGTTTATAACATGCTCGGTTCAATTACGCCCTCGCCTTCTGCTCGGGCTGAAATTCTGCCTCGCATATTACAACCATCATAACGCACTAATATCGTAATGTACTATTAAAGTTTCTACTTTTCGTCCCTTCCTCCCACTGACGAGCTTTATAAATCATGTAAGGTACTAACAGTTACCTAGTCAGTTATTGATAATAATGAACACAATTCTTAAACAGGACACCATATTTCTATTTAGCTTTGAAATCGTTCGTAAAAGAATATAAGATATAGTTTGCCCTCTTAATGCCCAAATAAAATATTCTTTCAAATTTGTCATTTTTTTGAAGAACGAAGACAAATTTTGAGCAATTTCAAGCAACGATACTCACAAAGGCATCGCATTTCTTAATTACCTACTTAGATAGCTATTCAAAATGCAAACGCAATAAAATTATTTATGTAACATTTGTTAAACATAACACTTAACTGAGGTCTGTTCTGTTTCGACGACTGGTGCTGCGCCGGGACCTCGATAGGGCCGTAGCCGCGGCGCGACGAGAGGGGATGCGACCCGTCGACCGGCTGGACGCTCCCTGTCTGCCCTCCGGAGCTGATACAGGGAGTGATGAGGCTGAGTCTTCTGTGGCGCATCGACCTACGGGGGAGGGGGTCCACGATAAGACCTATGCCTGTGTGGATCCTCTCAACTCGATGGGTAGGGGACCGAAGATTGCCCAGTTGCGCATCTCTGGTCTCTAGTCGGGGGCAGCTGGCCGGTTCGCGCACCGGTCGGCATTGCACGCTCTTGCCTCGTCGTGGGGGTGCGTCTCGAATGTCTCTGAGTCGTATCCCCAACCCGAGCGGGACCTGCCCTTTTCAGGGCGGGCCGAAATGGGGGCGAACCGCGCGGTGTATGGCCTTCGGGCCGATCCCGCGCATCGCCTACCATGAGAGGGACATCGCTGAGTTTTAGTGGGTAAACTTCTGTTTCTTGTCTAGCCCCTTCGGGGGTGGGACCACAGGAGGAATCCCACATCACCCGTGGAGCCAGCGCAGGGTGAAGCGGGTATGCGTAACGCATTTCTCAGCGTCAAAAAAAAAGGTCTGTTCTGTTTACAATTAATTTCATCAATTCGCAATGGGTCATTGAACTCTAACCGTATAGCCGATACGGTCGCGTAGTGCGTATGTACCTACAAGCAAACCACACCACGACTGAATAAAATCGACCTTTGCGTCCATTAAAATTATCATTATCAGTTTATAAAGACATTACCAATACCAATTTTGAAATTTTAATTATTCATAGAGCTTGAAATCGTCTTGAAAGCATAAAGAACCTTTATGCAATTGAGTGTTGAAGTGCCTAATTTGTAACATGAACGTGATCAGATGACAGAATTTAGTTATGAATGAATTTAACTGTGAGCTACTAGGAATAGGATACTACTACCTATAGGGTTGCCACCTTTTTTTCCCCAATTAAAGTACATTAGTTATTATAGGTACAAAAAAAAATGATTCAAAATAAAGTATTATTTATTTTTCTTTATTATTAAACTTAAAAATACATTTTCTTTTTATGTATCGATTTAGCATGAATCGATAAATTTTGTTTAACGAAAAATACTAACGACTAAGCTTCAAAATCACAAACAAATCAAATAATACGACATAAAGTATTTTCGTGTACTTTATTTTTCTTATAGAGTATAGAGTACAATAGGGATGATGACTGGGTAAAAAAAATGTAATTCTATTTAGTCCTTCAGTCAGATAATAGAAAAATATTAGATACGTATTTTTTTTTACTTCAATTTAACAAGAAATAGCTTAGATAATAGGCATTAAAATTGAGGAGTGGGGGCTCGCTACGTCACAGTTGAGTAGAAAACGTACTCTAACGTGACGTCATGCGAAATTTTAACTCAATGTAACGCCGTAATATTATGATTACGAAAAAAATAAAAAAAATACGTGTTTAATATTTTTTAACACTACCTGACGGACAAACAAACAAAAATTAGTCATCATCCCTATTGTCTGAAATAACGTACAATACTTTATTATAAAGTACGGGTGGTAACCCTAACTACCTACGAGTTCTCGCAAGTCAATGCACTCGGCAGAGTATGTACTATGCACAGCGGCACAGCTGAGCGCAACATACATTTATTTAGTTATGATTTTAAGGCTTTATTTAAAGAATAACTATTGTTTTTTTTTGTATTATATTCTTTGCAAAAATATTTCATAATAAGCACAACAGCATTTTTCATAAAAAAAGTGTTTTTTTTTTGTTTTCGCTTTGACATCCAATATCTCCATGGTTTGCCAGGATTATTCTAGAACAAAAGTTGTCAGTATAGGCGATCCCAACATGTTCCTTTCGGCTTCGGTATGAATTTTGTTCCACCCGTTATTAATAAATTGCTTTAATATTTATTCTACATATGTTTATGTTTAGCTTATGTAAGTTCCTCATTTAATTTTATTTTTACAGTGATTAGTTTAATGTTGGTTAGGTAAGCATTTTTCACGACTGACATACAGGAATATACTAAATCTGGCACTTGTGTTATTTTGCTAAATTTTATGAGTATTTTGATAAAGAAGAATTCATTATTTATTACTTAATGGTAATTTCCAAGGTATAAGAAATAACTACTAGAAATTACCAAAAACTTTCCTCATTTTTTCAGAAGTGCGGAACTCGAATGATTCTTTATATTGTCAAATAATTTTATTTCTTACCATATCAAAAATCTGTAAATGTTATTCAAAATATCTTAAAAAGGTTAAAATATTTTCAGGGAAGATTTCCTGTAACTTTCACGTCTAAAACTCTAGCCTGTACTTTTTTATTGTTTCAATATAATATTACGAAGAGCAGGGGCGTGATGTGTGAGGCGTGATCGTCTGTTTGAAGCTAGAAGGCGTTTTGCGCCGCTCACTCGTGAGGTCATATTGAATGGAGCCGTTCTAGCACTTTTTGGTAATGCCTTAAATATACTGATGGGGTTGACGCCAACCTAGAATGTTTTAAGACCTATCCTAGAACATTCTAGATGTGGTATCGGCCCCTATAAATACGCGGTGATCTACCCGTCCCGGCGTTCTTTCAGTGACTAGCTAACTGAATACGAGAACTCAAACTCAAACTCATTTATTGCTTTCATGTGGTGAAACAGATGTTGCTTGTGAGAACGACTACAAGCGAAACTCGAAACGATAACTAGTGAAGTAAACTACCGTGACAAGCACGTAGAGTTGTAAAGTAACAGTAGTGACGTGAATTAGTGAAGCATGTATTTTGTTAAGGAATTATTTTTGTAATTTTAAATTGTTAAATACAGAGTTTGGACTGTGAATTAAATTGGCGTTAGTTTTTAATCCCGAACTCTAAGTCGTAACAATAATATTCTCCGTCACTGGTAAGAATTAGTTAAACGTTTGTTAATATTAGACCACATCTGGTAGACAATGGAGCAAGTTATCGAAGGGTTAACACTCTCTCGTGGACGACAGCAGAATATTCAATGAATATTGTTAGTTATTTGGAAAACGTTATCTGATTTCCCTTCAATAAATGAATTGCTTTCTTATATGTGAATGAACAATGAACACATATTTTGCTAATATTCAACAGGAAGTAAAGGTAACTTATAAACTAAAGGGTAAGTGACAATGGTTGTTAGATTTAAACTTCGTTAAACTGGGACACAGACCACACGACTTTATTGTCTTCTTATTTTATGTTTTAAGCGATTTCAAAAAAGAGGTATTAAGTTGACTCTAAATGCCAATTTTTGGAACGGCAAAGTTTAGTTCAATAAAAAAGAAGCTAACGATGGATATTATATTGGAACAGTCATTTCAACAAATATCAAATGATTGAGCCGAAACTGGACGGAGTTGTGTTATTTAATGACGAAGTTCTCTGGCCACCTATCACCTCCATCACCAGACCCTGGATATTATCTCAGACCAAAGTCCAAGGCAAGACAAGTCGAACGAACAGAAATTCAATGGGTTTACGACATTTAATTATAGAAGTCTCATAGCTACTCTTACTCTTAAATGCAATCTCAATGTCAATTACAATCCGATAGCGATCCCAACTTTTATCAAATAGTAGGTCGTACTTTTGAATAGTCAATAAGTTCATTTCATAACTTCGCAATATTGAGGAATTTGGCGCTAATATATCAAATCAAGAGTACGAAACGTTACAAGTGCAATTTCGGTCGCTCGCGATTGCGCTCGCATGCAGATCAAGTACTTATCGTGTTAATATTGCATTTTAATCGAAATTATTTCCATGCAAAAATTCCGCATTATCGAATACCGGAAATAATAATACTTAACAATATTTGATCCACACCAATAGTTGCTATAACAATACCAAACAATGTTTGTTTTTAGCAAATTTCACAAAACCTAGCTAAAGCGCTTGTGTATCTTTTGACTGAACGAATGAAACTTCTGAAAGATGACAGGAAACTTAATAAAAAATCCCGTCATATTACAAAACAATTTGATAATATATCCACATGGCTCTTCGCTAAGTACCTACAACTCAAACAGATGCCTTGATGCTTCTAACAAAAGTATACACGCACGCCTTGGTGCGAATATCAAATTACGCGGTCGAATTTCTTCAACACCTACGTATCTACGAATATCTTCAACGTATACGAGATTCGGAAATAACGGTTCTTTATCTAAGAAAGTGTTAACGTTCCTTTTTAAGCTTTACATAAGTTTTTTAAACTTAGCAAGTAAATCATTTCATCAGTATCTGTTACCCTATATACTTAGCGAAGAGCCATATTTTACGAGTCAACTTGTATTTCAAAAAATTTCAGTAATCATTAAATAGAGAACAATCAACAATGAAATATATATTTTATTCAAAATGTCCGCTCTTGTTTTTAAAACAGGCCCTTAGACAATTTAGCCAGTCATCAATGGCGGTACTTTCGGCTGGCTCTGAGCTCTAATTCAGTCTATAAAGAATAATACAGCGGGTAGAGGTCGGGGCTGGAGGGAGGCTACTCGTCCGCCGCGATGAAGGCTGGCACATTCTCCTTCAACCAAGATTGGGTGCCTTTTGCCTTATGGGATGGCGTCAAGTCTTGCTGAAAAACCCAATCCTTATTGTGAAATAACGTATCAGACAGGGGTTTCACCACGATCTCTAAAATGTTACTCCGATAATTCTTGACTTACATCTTATAACCATATTGGCTGAAATAGAGCGGAGTGACACCTTCATACGAAACTTCCCTGCATACCATCACATATTATGTTCACTGACACACGCGAAATATTAGTCTGCAGAGCGAGTTTCTTCTGAGTGCGACATGGATTTCGGCGAAGTCACTCTGGGATGATTTTAATGGGCTTACAGAAAAACTTTTCAGGTCGTGGAAAATCTGCATCGGTTTTTTCCCGTCTTAAATAGCGAAATGACAGTTACACGTAATTGTTTCGTTCCCTCTAACTCGTGAAAATATAAACAAATGAATTTGCGATACAAATAAACTGAAACTTAACATTCCATATTCAAAATCGGTAAAACAGCTGTATCAGTAACAATAACATTTTATTTTATGTTTTCAGTAAAAAGTTTGTCTCAAAACTTATGAACACACGAGGCAGACATTAGATTGAAATGATACTTTTTGTTTGATTATTTTCAACTTGCGAAAGACATTAGAGAAAACTTACTAAATGACTTATGAAAATAACTGTTACCAAAACAGTAGGTTAATTAAGGTTAGAACTGCGACCCCAATAAAAACGAATTGCTTCAAGAATATTGGGTAAGGTATGGTTATAAGAAAATGTTTATCTGATATATAGAGTATAAGTATGTTTAAATACAGGCAAAGATGTCCATTAATTACAAGTTAGAAGTAAGTAATATTGATCGGTGATACCTTCCATTATTAAAAAAAAACCATTTTAGAAAATTAAGCCGCCTTCAAAAATCGTTATAAAGAGAAATGACTGAAAAAAGATAATTAATACCATATATTTTTGACTTCAATAAAATTGATATACAAAAAGTGGATACACCAATATTTTTTTTTATCGGTAAGAGAAAAGTAGATTTTCTGATAGTGATGTTTTACTTCTTACTAATGACAAGGCTGGCAGTGACCTCAAATAAAATGTTGGTGTATCCACTTTTCGTGTTTCGATCACCATAATCAGCTTACTACGTGATAACCCACCAAGGATGCGGGCGGTATTGGTGATTGTCAACATTTGCCTATATAACAATCCACGACTCGATATTATACATCTTCAGGCCACCAATCCAGTGACTATAACGCTCCAACCAATGCGCTATCGAGCTCTTTCAGAGAACATACTATTATGGATATTTTATCTGCTATATGTATTGAAACTGGCCAGTTATGGCAGTTAAAATATTTTTGGTAACCGATTTAATTCCTTCGAGAAACCAATTTATAGGGAGTTGTTAACATTTTAGCCTTTTGAACTTATTGTCTTATAACGATGGAGCACTTGCGACATGAGAATTTAATTTTTCGAAGTCATGTAAACCTTTTACTAACTTGTACCCTCGTCAATGAAGATAGTTTTTCTCGTGACAGCTAGTTAAAGTGCTAATAAGTTTGATACAAAGGGGCAAAAATATTCGTCTACTATATAGTAGGTAAATAACTTATATCAAGTACTCATTTAATTCGCATGTGAGACCTATTTTTCACGAAATATATTAAGTCAATATAAAATCATAATTGAACGTTATCCTTTTTTTAAGGATACCTAGTTACATATAAGGCAGTCGACTGTCTAAATTAATCGTCTAAAACCTGACCTTTTTTGTCATGAAAAAGTGGAAACCAATTCCACCATTAACATTCAACGTGACTTGTAAATTTTAAGACAGATTAGACCTCCACAGTGTAATGTATATTTTGTCTAAAATTGGAAATACATATTAAGATCTTATAATTCATAAGTGCCATTATTTATTTAGAACATTAAATTATCTCAAAGAAGGACCTTATATATCTCCACTGCTAAAAGTAAAGAAAGAATCTGAGTATAGTAATTACAAAAAAAAAAATATATATTTCTTTGCAGTTTTAAAATACGATAGCATAATTGTTAACATGTTGGGCAGGGATGCGCAAGTTAAGTAACTTTCGTAGGCGCCGGTCATACGATAGGTGATCAAATATTTCCGATCTTGAGATACTACGTGCTTCAGAATACATGGTAAAATATTGGTTACGGCTAAATCTGGAGTTTTGATTCTATTCCATCCATAGATAAAGAGATACAGATGTGGAGACGTTAATAGGCTAATGGTAATTAATTTTTCATTGCACATATTTTATATAGCTTCAGTTATATGAAAGTAAATTCTAACTCAGATATAGACATCAAAAGCACTCTGTTGAATTTTCAAAGAAACAACAACGTAAATATTTCATCGGTTAAAATATTGTTCAAAGAATATCCAGTGAATCCTAATAAAAAACTTTGATAGAGTGGAAACATTTTGGTTGAATTTCGTTCGGTCAATTAAACGCTGTTTACAACACGTAACGGATTTATAACGCTAGAAGCCGAATATAAATATTCCACCTCCCACATATTTTGAAACAATCTGAGTAGGTATACTCTATTTAAATTGAAAATTGAAGCAAATATTGTGGGCTTTTTATTATAACGCATATATGAAAAGAGTATGACGAGTCGTGGAAGAGGCAAAAGTCGTATTACATTGTTAGTCCTCTGTGCCTACCCACAAAGGATACGAAGTGAAGATATATATATAAATAAATATATCAAACAAAAAAGGAGTTCGGTTTTTTAGTTCGAGTGCACAGACTGGTATATGTGAGAGTTCATTTTCATTCGAGTACGCTCTTAATATATATGTATAACTTTATAATTTGTGAGAATAAACAGCATCTCGAAAAATACGTATCTATTTTCCAAAAGATTCGAACCTGCTGATATTTAAGTCTGACATTATTATTTTTAAGTTGAGACTAAATTCACTATATTTACAGGTATTAAGCAAATACATTATTATATTCTCTAGTTTTACTGTTAAGATAGCGTTGGCAAAGGAAAATAATTGTACAAACAAAATTTAAGTAAAAATAATATTACTATTAATTTCAAAGACCAGTAACTACATCGGTAATAGGTATTTTAAATATTTACTAAAAACATTATTGTTCTACATAAATGGTTTTTATGTAAAGAACGAGTTTCGACTGTTATTTTTTTCGATTAATTGTGTGAGTTAGGTGAAGGTGAGATTCAAAGGTTTGTGGGCTCAATCCACCTGTGGTTTGATTGCTTCTGTAATACATATATTTGCGGTTACTAAATACAGAAATAAATAGGAGTCTATTTTGATCGTAAACTGTGTATTTGTTTATTTATTTTTTCACGAGAGCATTGCACTCGTTCTGTTTTATGTTTTCTTTTTATTTAGAGGAACCATATAAAATATGACAGAATCAAATTATGAGCCATAATATACTCTCCAATAACAGAGTACAATAAAAACCATATGCGGAAAGAGCGCATTAGCAATTTTTTACCAGTCATTCGGAGATCATAACTATAAGAAATAATGAATAGATGAATAACTATTAATATAAAAAAAAGATGAAGTTTCTTGTTACACCCTCTCATCTTTTTTTATGCCATCACTTTCCAAGTAAAGTAGTGTATTGTGATATCATAAAAAAAATCTAGCAATATTTGTAATGTCAAAATATCTTTATTTAAATAAACTTTTTTAGCTTAGCTTTTGAATTTACTAATTATAAACATAAACGAATAAATAACAAAAATTTCTCAGACGCCCATACGTTTTTCGCTACTGTAGCAAGGCATGCCGTGACTTCATAGCTTGAATTTGCAGGGAGCGTTTTTAGTCTTCTAGCAGCAGTTCCAAAAAACTTAGCACTGTATCTCCGAAACTGTTCATGAAATGTTCCTTAAAACATATATTTAATAATAAAAAATCAGCATGGACGAAATGGAAAAAGTATAAAAACCAAGCAGACTACTTAATATTTTGCATATACAGAAATAGATTTAAAAAAGAAGCAAAAAAATGTTATAATCAGTATATGAATAAAATTGAGGATAGCATTAAAGACAACATTAAGTATTTTTTCACTTATATAAGGAGCCGTAAAAACCAGTCTATAATCCCTAACAATATGGAATATGGTAATATGAAAGCTAATAATCCCTACGATATATGCAAGTTATTCTCCGTTTTCTTTCAGTCCGTTTTTCAGCCGTCAGAGTTATCGAGCTCGTATAACCTCAGCAATATTTATAACTTAGATATAAAAACTCGTTCAGACGACATAATTAGTGACATATTTTTATCGGAAAACAGTATATTAAAAGAACTTAAGTCCTTAGATACCTCTAAAGCTCCAGGCACAGATAATCTCCCATCAGCTTTTTTTAAAAATACTGCCTTAACCATATATAAACCTATACATATAATATTTAATAAATGTTTAATTGAGGATGTGTTTCCAAAAATTTGGAAGTCTGCTAGAGTTACCCCTGTGCATAAGGGAGGCTCAAAAACGGACGTTACCAACTATCGGCCAATCTCTATCTTGAACACCTTGGCAAAAATTTTTGAGAGACTTGTCCATAGTAACTTATATAATCATATACATAGAGTTATACTTCCACAGCAGCATGGTTTTTCTCTAGACGTTCAACAATTACTAACCTCATGGTGTACACAACTGAATTGTTTCATAATATGGACACTGGCGTGCAGACTGACGCTGTTTATACTGATTTTAAAAAAGCATTTGATCAGGTAGATAACAAAATACTGTTGCAGAAGATTGCTTTTAACGGCATCCGAGGAAACCTTTGGAGATGGTTCAAATCCTATATAAGTAATAGGGCTCAAAAAGTGGTCATAAATGGTCATGAATCTGAAACCGTTACAATTACATCGGGCATTCCTCAGGGTTCAATAATTGGCCCATTGCTTTTCAATATTTTTATAAACGATATCGATGAGTGCTTTGAAAATTGTAGCTTTTTATTATATGCAGACGATCTTAAGCTGTACCGCAAGATAAGAAATACCACGGACCATTACAAAGTTCAGGATGATCTTAATAGGTTGACGGTCTATTGCAGAAATAATAAACTTAGTCTTAGTATAAATAAGTGTAAATTCATGTTTCACTATTAAAAAACTATTAGTAAGCACAATTACTCGTTATGCGGCACAAACCTAGATAGAGTACAGAACATTAGAGATCTCGGTGTTACACTGGACTCTAAACTGACACTGGATTCACATATAGAGAGTATTTGCATGAAAGCATATAAAATGTACGGATTTGTTATGCGTGCTAGTAGTAACTTTAAACGCTTTTCTACATTTATTCATATATATAAATCCCTCATACGTTCACAACTGGAGTACGCCACGTGTATTTGGGATCCATTATATAATGTATATTCTGATAGAATTGAAAGGGTACAAAAAAAATTTTTACGTTGCATACATTATAAATGTTACCATAAAAGATTGTCTTATCAAATATTATTGAAACAATATAAATTACTTCCTCTTAAATTTAGAAGACTGCAGCTGCAAGGTTTGTTGCTGTATGACTTCTGTCACAATAAATATGACTGTATCGAAATAATTAATAATATAAGCTACAAAGTTCCCTTTAGACCGCGTGTACGAACCTGTCGAGCTAGTATACTATTCTCTACACCTAGATCACGTACAAACGCCGGCAAACGTACACCAATATCGCGGCTAGCCGACATACATAATAATTATTTTAACGATACAGACATATTTGCAACCAGTGTTGGCTCGTTTAAAACATTAATTACAAACAAATTGAACGAGATCAGCATTGGGCATCTGACTTAAGTATGAGTACATCACTTTTCTTTTCTATTATATTCTATTATACTATTTGTTTAACTCTCAACTTCTGAAATCTACCCGTGGTTGACGGTGTTGGTTTCACAATTAATTATACTTAAATACAAATTATATACTTAGCTATTAAGATTCATTGTGAAACTGTTTGTTAACCCAAATAAAAAAAAAAAAAAAAAAAAATGCTGTTTCAGCGATTAATGTGTTTGTTTATGTAACCTGTTTATTTATAGAATAAAAAAGAAGTGAACTAACCTATTAATTAAAAACTATTTCAAAAGGGTAACAATGGTTTCATTTAATTGAACCTCAAAATGCTGTGATGGCTCGTGTTTGACGCTGCTTTTGCTATATTGTTACAGAATACCAAATCAGGTATGCGGAAAACCGTTTTTTATGACTTAGCTGAGCTTTTTTATTTTTGACGCTGGGAAATGCGTTACGCATACCCGCTCCCCCTTAAAAATCCAGCGATGTCCCTCTCCATAGAGTCGATGCACAGGGACAGCCCTAGGACCACTTCCCGCAACGTTTCGGCCCACCTCTAGCGTCTCTGATGCAGTAACTAAACCTGAGGCTTTAGATTGTAGTGTAGTTTCTAGATTCATCATCAATCACTAGTCTTACCAGGTTCTTACTTAATAGAGCTCAAGTATCTTAAATGTTAAAATATTTATTGCTGCCGAGCGAGGCTCTGTAATTAATTGGCTTCTCTTGCTTTACCCGCTAACAAATTAGTTTTACTAAATTATACCTACTTCTTATTTTCTAGGTTTTAAATTTACATAAGAGATGAATTTATATGTGAAAAACTTTTGACTTATACATCGTACGCGTCAGTTTTCAGCAGAATTAGAATACATTATTTTACACGTAGAATTAAATTAATGGCTTAAGACGTTTTCATTGAAATATTGTCGCTATAATTATGTCGTTTTAACTATTTTTCTAAGTAGATTGTTGGCGTAGCGGATAAGCGCCGTGACCTTCAATGGTTTTTGTGAAGCAACTTTAGCAAGCTTCGGTCACGGGATATTCCTTGCTTCAAAAGGCATGTTGAGACTCCTCTCCGATCCGTTTTAGACCACCATGGAGGGCAATGACCCATCCTCCCTAACCATCCTTAAAGAAAGTCTGAGTCCATGCCATGGGGATATAAAGGGGCTGGTGATGATGAACTGTTTTTTAATGATCGGCTAAATGATATTATTGATAAAACATTAGGTTTGTAAAGGACACCGAGCCACGCCGCGACAACGGCGCCACCAACGGAGAAACAAAGAAACCTTCCCCTCCCCGCGCGGTGCGGGGTAGCGTACCCCCACTCTAAGGAATCTAATAAGATTAACTGATTTATGTATGAGCTATCAAATCAAATTGTATATAAGAAATCGATTTTGCGCAATAAAGCATGTTCTGCCTTCGAACGTTCTCCGAGTTTCTCCGAACCAAGTGTTTTATTCGAGACCTCTGCTACCTGCCCGCTTTCAAATCCAGCTACAGTCCATCTGCTACAAGGTTTTAACATTATGTTTATGAAGATGTTTCATCAATGCATATTGACGGTTGAATACACATTTCAGGCCACATATTAACAAATATTACGTGTGTTGATTGGTCGGGTAAGCACTAAGCGTTGGCAGAAATTATCTTGATACACGAGGGACCGCATAGTTTATGTAAATTACGAGTATATGTCCCGCAGTTATGGCGATACATTCACTAAGTCTTGGTAAATAGCTGTTTATTCTAATACTAGCTGTGCCCGCGACTTCGTCTGCGTGGGAAGTATTTTGGTAGAATTCTTGTTTTCCTATGAATGGAGTCGAATCGAATAAGATCAATGGGCCATATTAACCCACTATGCGAGATTAATGCGGATCGGTGGGTGTTAACGGCTAACAGGACTAACGGCTTAACATGCATAGTGCCAGTGTTGTGCACAGTGATCAAAATAACAATGTTTTGGTCACCCATCCTGTGAACGGTTATTGTGTTATGTTATTTTTCTATCTTTTTTCTCGCGCTCTGGTTTTCGCTAGTGTCAGAGCATTTTATTCGTACCTTAAAACTGTCCTTCTTTTGTTTTTGTTTTTTTTTTAATTATTATGATTTGTCTAGTTGTATGCACAATCGGCTATTTATTTTTCTATTTTCCATGTAATGCTAGGTTGCCTGGAAGAAATCGCTGGCTAGCGATGAGTGTGTCGTTTGTGCTTAGTTATGTAAAATAATTATTCATGTATGTCGTTGTTGTGCAGTATTTACTTACTTATTTAACTGCAATTTAAACCGAACGCGCTAACTGACTACGCCATCGGACCTCTTATACCTAAGCTATACTAATATTATAAAGAGGAAAGATTTGGTTTGTTTGTTTGCGTCGAATTTGCTTCAAAACTACTGGACCGATAGTTTCAGAGCGATTCCGACCTATGGGAAGCTAAGTCAGACGCGGATGTCATAGGCTATAATTTTGCGGCAAAGTCGCGGGAAAACAGCTAGTTCATTATACCCTGTGAAAACATCTGCGGTACGCCTGTGGAATGTGAAAGCAACACGGGTTGGCGATAATCGAAACTACTTTCTCAATCTCTATTGTGCAAACTGCGAGCCCTTTCAGAGACTAAGCGCATTTCTCTATCAAAAGAAGTTTCATACTCATACCATACTGCATGTATGTTACGATCAGCAGTTAGACGCGCTATGCGATCTTCAGAAGTTACCTGAGATCAACATTGTTGTATGAGTTCTCAGAGAGCTCAAGAGATTGTTAACGGTAAATGCTTCAGATACAACTTAATAGTGCATGAGCTTCGCGTTTTTCAGGTGTCTCCCGAGACCGAGCGCTTTCCGTCCGATCTCCTTCTTTGTCAATAAAAGTCGGTCGGTACATGTCTGACGTCTGACGGAAGATACGTGGAGTTTTATTTATTCATATAAAAAATATATCCATATTTTAATGTCAACTTTCGACATACTTCCGAGAGGTGCTTATCTGAGATTCCGTCAAATTTGAACGGCCCTTATCGTCATCATCAGCTCAGGCCTTCCTTATGGTTGGTTAAGGATGATGGCCTACGACCCTCCATGCTGGCCGAATGCGGATAGGAGGATATTAACGACTGCAAATACAACCGGCACCAATCGCTTTACGTGCCTTTCGAAGCTTGGAGTTGCTTGAGATACTATTTTTTTGATCACCCATCCTGTGACCAACCATTGCGAAAGTTGCTTAACAACTACAATCACAAGCCATGGCGCTTATTGACTACGCACCGAGCTACTTTGAACCAACCCTCTGGCTCACTTAATATTATATGAGTGTTTTGACCAATGAATAAACCATTGTTTCCAGCGAAGACTGAAAATACCAAATTTGAACTACGTATCTACAACAATTTGTATGTAAAAAAAAAAAACAAAAAGAGTATTAATATAAAAAATATATAACTTGAGTTGTCTTTACGTTCTTAACTTCAGTTGACGTGAATCTAACTTTTTTAACGTCGTGGAAAACTTCAGGTATTGTCTCTGTCATCTGGCAAGCAACAGGGGGTGAGTAAGATTCTCCTTCATGAACCCGACAGTGAGCTGCCCAGTGGTTCCCCAGAGGCCTACCCACCAAAACCCGTACGCTACACCCTCTCATGGGAGACGAAACCGCACAGACAAACCGACAAATCGACAAACAGACAAAAATATTATAAATCATTGTTTTGTGTTCTATTACGCTTATTAATGTCCCCGATAACAGTTTTTTTCATATACCTTCAATGTGCAGACATCGATCGGTTACGTTTTTATTATAGTATAGATATAGATAATACATTTTAACCTCATTTTCAAGGTTAAAATTTTATAGTAGAGACCATTATCAATAAGTTAGGTTAGCTAATATTTACTCAAATGAATCTTTATTTCGATCAATATCTTATTTAACTTTCGCCAGCGGTTTCGCCCGCGTTGACCCTAGGGAAATATTATGTGGGATAAAAAGTATTATATTATCTAAGTGAGCTAATACCCTATCTATATACCAAATTTCATCAAAATCCGTTCAGTAGTTTCGGCGAGATTGACCGATAAATATCCAAACATCTAAACATCCAAACAAAGAAACTTTCACATTTATAATATTAATAGGATTTAAATCTGATGTAATAGGATTGATGCTAAGGCAATAAAACCTTAATTCTATTAGGTTTACCGGTCAGATAATAGAAAAATATAAGATACGTCGTATTTTTTTTTTGCTTCACTTTAACAAGAAAATATTTAGATAGGCATTAAAGTCACAATTGTGACAAGAAAATGTACAAAACTGTGACGTCATGCTAGATTTCAACTCAATGTATTGCAGTCATTTATTGATTAGCATGTTTTAAGAAATACGTGTTTAATACCCTTGAATAATCTATCTGACCGACAAATAAACTTAAATTACATGGAATAAAATAAAGTTGCATTCCGCTGTCTGTAAGCTGAGATCTTCCATGCACTATGGATAACGGATTTTAAATGCGATTTTTTTTTATTATACAGTGTCATCAAAGAGAATTTTTATATGTATAATACAGTTTCACGCGGGTTAATCCGCTGGCAAAAAGCTAGTATTTCAATTGAATTTCTATACGCACATGCTACTATTTTAATAAAGCACATGGCCCGATCTAGTTATTTAGCTGAAGCGGCATAAATATTGGAAATATTGGCAGCCCATTGCACTTAAGAACTACGCGTGAACTTCTGCAGAACTACCCGTGTATTAGAGGCGTATACATCAGTCGTTGGTAAGGAATAATGTATATGTGTACAAATATGTGGGGGAACAATGAACTTAAATCGCATCTGCATTCGCAGAGAGTTTACCTCTACTGAACACAACGTCTAACACTAATCACCATATGTGGTATGTAATACTACTCATACTTTTTGAACAGAAATTGCATATGGAAATGTAGCAAATATAGCTCGCTGGCGTAGTGGATAAGCGCCGCGGCCCGCAATCATAGTCGTTAAGCAACTATCGCAAGGGTCGGTCACGGGATGGGTTACAAAAAAATTATTATCTCGAGCTACTCCGTACTTCGGAAGGCACGTTAAGCCATTGGTCCCGGTTGCGATTGTAGTCGTTAAAACCCTCCAATCCGCATCCAGCGTGGAGGGTCATAGCCCATCCTCCTTAACCATCCATAAGGGAGGCCTGGACCCCTGTAGTGGGGACTTAAAAGGGCTGGTGATGATGATGATATAAATAATTTAAATACCTCTAAAATCAATTTTGTGATCAGCCATCTTATAACCGGCTTTTATAAAAGTTACTTCGATCTCACAATGGCAGAACTAGCACGCAGAATTAGTGTATACATATATTTAATATCTTATAACTTGTAGAGAGACATTTGATTAATTATAAATACTGCAAAACTACGGTAATACTTGTTCAAGACCGTTTTATAGAGACCCAGAAAAAATGCGTCTAAATAGGAAAGGGAAGTTCAATTTCGTGTCGGTATGACTTCTAAAAATAAGTTGTGTCCTCTATCTATATTCCATTTAGAAAAAGATGTATTACAAATTAATAGATTCATCATCATCTAACTTTGGCAGTTCGTCTTCTCTTTCACCCAAAGAAGCTTCATAAGACTGTAAATCGTTACTGCAGATAATATCTATCAAAATCGGTGTTCACTTCATCACCATCACTGAGAGTTTCTTTTTATGATTTGGAACTTTAATAAGATCTTCGATTAATCGGAATTTATTAGGGAATTATCAAACATGCTGTTGTGAGAGGAAGAATGTGCAGGACACTTGCTATATTTTGGTTTATTCTTATCGACGTTGCGTTTTACGGTGTTATTTCTGAGCTTCCTGTTTGTTGATGTTTCTTGAAACAATTTAATATGGTTTAAGGCTTAACTGCTTCCCATACCATAAAGCAAATATCATCATAAACGAGACAAAGAATTATAATAAGTGTCAAAATGTATGAACACATGTCTCAATGCAGGAACTGACGCGATGTGCGTAGGTTATAAGCGTGAACACATATTAAACGCAATAAATAAGTATGATGGACCTAATTAAACTTGAATAATATGTTTTTTTATGTATTATTTAATTTTAATTATTAAATAATATTTGGCTACTCGGAGATAGGTATTATGAGATAGTACCTACCTCCACGTAGCGAAGAAAACTATTACAGTTTTATTACAAATTCACATTATAGTGATTAAAGTTTTATGGAAGTAATTTAATTCGTTAACGTATTTTAGTAGAAGTACTGTGTGGTCTTACAGTTTGTGTTTAAACATGTTTTATTCATCTACTATTGCTTGTAAGTATTCATATTTAATTATAAATATATAACTAATGTGTTAAATTATTATACTATCGTGTTTTTCAGGTATATTCATATGTCTCAATATTATAAATTCCAAGGAAATAAAAATAAAAATTGACTCAAATGATCTTCTTAAAATTGTTAGTGGATTAATTAACTCGGATAATTTCAAAAAGTTAGCTGATCAAATTGTTCAAAGAACTGCTATGAAATATGGCAGTTACAATAATCCATATCATCCAGAAGACAATATAGTAGATAATTTAGATGAAAAACCGAATTACGATATAAATACTAAGCTGGATGAGGAAAATGATAAATATGTTGAGGGTGGTGAAGAAAAAGCAGAAGATCAACTTACTGAAGAGTTAGTAATTAATAATTCTATTGATAAAAAGCATTTTTCCAGCCCAACTGATACTGAATTACATAAGCTAGCGATATCGAATGAAAAACTATTCATAGAACCTAAAATGAAAATTAAAAGAAGACACGAATTGGAAAATTCTAATTGATTCTTATAATCTTAATGGCTTTTAGAGTTAAAATAATAATTGTGTTATTATCATATTAAAGAAATTAAAATGACAAAGTATTTCATTTATTTTTATTAATTCATTAAAATTTTTGTTAAAATTTTTTATAAGTTATGTTTTAATGGTCTTGAAGTCATTTTTCGTTGGTAGTAGTATCATATTGGGATTTTTAGGGAAAATATGAACTACAGTTATAAGGTCACGTCTATTGTTTGAATACAAACTTGAGAAAAAAAAATAGATCAAACCTTGCATTTTTTCCGGTTAAATATAATAAACTATTTAAATTTATTTGGGGTCCACAAATCTTTTGTTTTCGATGCACGCCCATCAGCTTTCGGTTTTCAAGCATCCCTTATTTTGAATAAATAAACATCCTTTTGTATGCTCAAAGATTACCTTACCCTCATCTTAGTTGGCTAAATGGTTACCTCCTATTTTTGTTAGTAAATTCAGATTTTGGATATTTTACCATGTTACAGCGGAATAGGTGAGACCAGGTCAAATTTTTCTAGAAAAAAATTTTGTAGAAGTAATTTAAGAATCATAATCGGCAGAGAGCAGGATAGAGGAAGAAGGGAAAGTGGAACAACCTACATTATTTGACTTAAAGTCAAGAATTTGTTCCACCGTGAAAATAATAATTAGTTATAGCCATGATTGCTCCATCAAATTCATGTTGCCAAAGTAACTTGCTCATGTATAATAGTTGTCAATATGAATCAAATAGAACGTTCGTACGTTGTTCATGTTGTGTTCGATGAATTACATAACTAAATGAATTACATAATGCGGGTTCGTTATCAGGGCTAACTCTGTCATGATGATTTCAAACTTAAAATTATCTCAGACGCTTCTATTACTGGTTGGGGTGCTTTCTGAGCCGGTGAAAGAGCTTATGGTCACTGGCAAGAAAATGAAAAACAAAGCCATATTAATGTATAAGAATTGAAAGCGGCCTTTAATGCCCTAAAAATGTTCACTAAAAGCCTGTACGATTGTGAAATATTACATCGTATTGATAATGTTACTGCAATATCCTGCATTAATAAAATGGGAAGCATAAGATACCCTCATTTAAATGTAATTGCAAAATCAATTTGGCAATGTTGCGAATCTTATAGGATTTTCATGTTTGCTTCTTATAAAAATACGAAAGAAAATATTGAGGCGGATACACTATCTCGTGTTACAAATGTTGATACTGAATGGCAATTAAATGATACTTCTTATCAGAACATCGTTCATGTTTTTCAACCACAAATTGATTTATTTGCTACAAGACAAAACTCTAAGTGCAAAAAATATATTTCTTGGAAACCAGATCCAGATTCTGTGGTTATCGATGTATTTACGATATCGTGGTCTGATCTATTGTTCGACGCCTTTCCACCCTTTTCAGTAGTTTTAAAAACGTTGCAAAAAATATTCACGACAAAGCTGAAGGCATAGTCATAGTGCCACAATGGCCTATGCAGCCATGTTACCACCTTTGAGGTCCTCTCACAGTCTGCACAAGAAGCTTACATTGGTTGCCGGAAAATTGGCCGACAAACTTTACTAAACCGATCCCTTTCATCTAAAGCTATAGAAATAACTAGCTGTGCCGGCGACTTTGTCTGCGTGGGAAGTATTTTAGTAGAATTATTTTTTTCCTATGAATGGAGTCGAACCGAATAAGATTAATGATCCATAACCCACTATGCGGGCTTAATGCGGATCGGTGGGTGTTAACGTTTCTGATGCAGCCAGGACTAACGGCTTAACCTGGATTGTGCCAGTGCTGTGCACAGTGCTCAAGATAATAATGTTTTGGTCACCCATCCTGCAAACGGTCCTCACGAATGTTTTTTTTCTATCTTTTTTCTCGTTTCTCGCGCTCTGGTTGTCGCTTGTGTCTGAGCATTTCATTTGTACCTTTAAATTGACCTTTTTTTGTTTTTGACCTTTTTAAATTATTATTATTTGTCTAGTTGTATGCACGATCAGCTATTTATTTTTCTATTTTCTATGTAATGCTAGGTTGCCTGGAAGAAATCGCTGGCTAGCGATGAGTTTGTCGTTTGTACTTAGTTATATCAAATAAGTATTCATGTATGTCCTTGTTGTGCAGTATTTACTTACTTATTTAACTGCAATTTAAGCCGAATGCACTATGCCATCGGACCTCTTATACCTAAGCTATACTTATATAATATAAAGAGGAAAGATTTGCTGCACACCTATTGGACCGATAGTTTCAGAGCGAGTCCGACCGGATCATCAGACATCAGACGCGGATGTCATTGGCTATAATTTTGCGGCAAAGTCGCGGTAGAACAGCTAGTTCATTATACCCTGTCAAAACTTATCTGCGATACGCCTTTGGAGTATGAAGGCAACACGGATTGGCGATAATCGAAACTACTTTCTCGATCTCTTTTGTGCAAACTGCGAGCACTTTCAGAGACCAAGCGCATTTCTCTATCAAATTAAGTTTATGTTACGATCAGCAGTTAGACGTGCTATGCCATCTTCAGAATTTTCTGAGATCAAACGCTTGTTGTATGAGTTCTCTGAGAGCTCAAGAGATTGTCCCTGATGGTAAATGTTTCAGGTTCAACTTTATAGTGCATGAGCCTCGCGATGGGCAGTTAAACATGCTTCGCGTGTTGCAGGTGTCTCCTGTCGGAAGATACGTGAAGTTTTATTGATTGATATAAAAAAATATATACATATTTGAATTTCGACTTTCCACACTCGAAATATTCTACTAACACATACTTCGGAGAGGTGTCTATCTGAGCATTTGGTCAGATTTGAACGGCCCTCATCATCATCAGCCCTTTTACGTCACCGACTGCAGGACCTCAGGCCTTCCTTGTGGATAGTTAAGGAGGATGGCTCACGACCCTCTATGCTGGTCCGTTATGGATTGGAGTATATTAACGACTGCAAATACAACCGGAACCAATCGCTTTACGTGCCTTTTGAAGCTTGGAGTTCCTTGAGATAATATTTTTTTGGTCACCCATCCTGTGACCAACCTTTACGAAAGTGCCTTAACAACTACAATCGCGGGTCATGCCACTTATTCACTACGCAACCGAGCTACTCTGAACCGACCCTCAGACTCCCTTAATATTAATAGTGTTGTGACCAATGAATAAACCATTGTTTCTGGCGAAGACTGAAAATACCAACTTTGATGGACGTATCTACAGCAAATTTGAATGTTAAAAAAAACAAAAATAGTATTAACATAAAAAATGGTAATAGAAGAAAAAAAATCGAGTTGTCTTTACGTTCTTTACTTCAGTTGACGTGAATCTAACTTTTTTAACGTCGTGAAAAAGCTTCTGACTTATGAAGTGAGAAGGATTATCCTCCGTGAACCCGATAGTGAGCTGCCCAGTGGGTCCCCAGAGGCCTACCCACCAAAACCCGTACGCTACACCGTCTCATGAGAGATGAAACCCAGCAAGCTATGGCCGAGTCACCGGGACACTCAAGTATTGGACCATTGGTCCCCTTGCATATGGAAAATTGGAAAGACTCGGGTAAATCGAGTGCCTCTCCCAGACAGAAGAAACCGTGCAATGCGGGAGCGGCTGCCAACCACCTCCGTTGGCCCCGACGACGACGTGAACCTAATCTGATAAAAATATGCGTTCACTGTAAATTACTCGAGGCTTAATTGCATCATCGGAAGGCTCTATCCGCTTGTTCTCCTACTCGAGTGATCGTATACCACATGTCCATTTTAAGCTGAACCTTATTTAATATGATTGGCCATATATAAATGAGGTCAACTTACTTCGGAGTTGTCTAAATTTTGGAATCTTATTTTTTTATTTGTCATCATACAAATTATCATTTTATAGACAATATTAATTCGTAGCTCGGTGGCGCTACGGATATGCGCCGCTGCGCATGATCGCTATTGCTAAGCAATTTTCGCAAGAGTTGTTCACGGGATGGGTGACCAAAAATTATTAAACAAAGGCCTGAGGCCCTGCAGTTTGGCTTTGAAAGAGTTAATGATGATGATCAATATGATGATAATCAAGGACGAAAATTTACTAAAACAGTAAATATTTCATAGCAATTTTGACGACCACGTCACTTCAAATTGACATAACTTTTTTATTTGTGAACCGATTGAAATAAATCTTACACTAAATGTTAACGGAAGAATGCCGCAATATAATAGTGAAAACTGCATTTAAATCGGTTCAGCCGATTCTGAGATTATCGTGCACAAACGCACAGACAAACAGACAAACCGACAAACAGACAAAAAATTTAAAAATCATTGTTTTGTGTTCTATTACTCTTATAAATGTCCCTCATAACAGTTTTTTTCATATATCTTCAATGTACAGACATCGATCGGTTACGTTTTTATTATAGTATAGATATTAGAGTCACTATCTTTTAACACTATGAGACAATATGACAGTTCATTAAAACAATGGTTTGCGTTTTGCTAAAAATATCACAATAATTATTTAGTACTGTAACGTCCGTGCACGTTACTATAGGCAGGTTTACGTTAATATTTTAAATTATTACTTTTTCATATTCAAATTCGCGTGTTCGTGTTTTGCTGGTTGTCAATCTTCCCTTTCTGATCGAGACCAGCTTAGAGAGAGCATCATAGTTTTTGGTTGTAAGTGTGCTAATGTAATACTAATTGAAATAAATCAAGACTGAGGAGTTCTACCAGTTTTTTCATTGCGCCACCCACCTCCACCATTAGACTAAGTTGCCATAGTTACAGTTTCTTTGATAATTGATTTTTTAACTGAAATATACGAGTATAATAGTGGTGCCGAGTACTGAACCATTAATTCACACAAATCAGACCTGATCATGGGCCCAAAATTATCAGTTGGTGATTTGATGAAAAGTTTTATGAAAATAGTGTTTTGTCTGAATTCCCCAATACCAAAATATAACGTGACTTTTGTGACCCAAATATTGTTCTAACCTATTTGTCTTAATTTTAGCATAATCATGAGATGAACTTAGAAATGATTTCTAAGAAAACACTAACCTGGCTGGCTTTAGTCACCGCACACCGCGTACAAATATTTTCATTAAAAAAATTAGAAAATATTATGATACAGGATACTGAAATTACAATAATGATACCAGATTTGATAAAAACTTCCAAAATTAATTGCTTCCAACCGATATTAAGGTTACCGTTTTATAATGCACGTCCAGAAATCTGTCGAGCACGTGCTATTAATGCTTACATAGAAAAATCCAATACAGTTCGAGGCAATAACAAAAACTTATTTATCAGCTTCAAAAGACCATATAATAAGGTATAATCTCAAACCCTAAGCCGTTGGATTAAAGACATATCATAGATGTATTACTTTTTACTGCTCATAGCACGCGTCATGCGGCTACTTCTACTGCCAGCAGGAAAGGTGTTAATTTAGATTTAATTAGAAAAACTGCTGGATGGACACACGTGTCCAAAGTATTTGCAAAATATTATCATAAAGAAATCTTCCTAGACCCTAATGAATTTGCAAACGCCATTCTTAGTTGAGAAACAATGTTTAGCAAAACGTAGGTGTAAGGAGTGTAATAATTATATGAATAAAGGTAAACTGATTCACTACTTTTTATTTTTCTTTTCTTATTACCTCTAAACAACCTACAATATGTAAAATAGAATAAATCGCTAAGAATGAAGCTGCGAAATAAAATTGATGACCAAACGAACTTACCTGCACGTGAAGTTCGATCACAATTATATGAGCACCTTCATTTGATGCGATTGGTACTATTATGAAAAATGAAAGAGGGTCAAAATTTCGATGGGATTGCTAAGGTACTACCTTCTGGTTCTACCATATTTCCATTTCATATGTAAGTATATTGGATTGTCATCCAAGTTATATATGCAGGTGCAACTCAATAGAAAACCGAAAAGTGGGTGAAATTTCCAGCCTATCAGTGTCCCTTCTGCTGGGCCTTCCCTATAGATGGAATCAAATCGAATAGGGAGAATGAGTCAAGACCTACCACGCAATCCCAGTGTTGATTGGTGAATGTTAACTATTGAAAATGTAACTTTCGACGCATGGAAGAGATGGATAGAATAAAAGACATTGCTCAACGTCCATACATTGGTGGCCCCAGAGCTAAAAAAATATAGGAAAATACTTATTTTATTGTGTGTCACTAACTTATTCTCTTTATGTATTTATTATACCGCGACCGAGTTTTACAACTTATTATCACGCAAAATATAATTCATTTTGAGGTTATAATTTGTTTGGAAAACCACCAAGAGATGGCACTCTAAGTACATGATATGATATTGATGTCTATTTTGTCGAAAGCAAAAAAACTCAACTTTAAGAAAGTCGGGTTTTCGTTGTGATTTGTAAAAGTTTCTAAGTAAATCAATAGACAAATAAATCATTCTAATAGTTAAATAATATACCTATTGATAAGCTTAAAATTAAAAAACCTATAGCTTTTAGATGCTTTACATCAAAAGATGGCGCCTTTAATACATAAATGACATGATGTTAATATGTATGTTTACGAGAAATATAAAGGTAATGTAATAGAAACAAAGTTGTTTTTAGGATATGTCGTATGAATATCAATCTTTCTGAATAAACAAGAGTGAATTATCAACAGTTAATTAATTTAGTTTGTATAATATTCAGTTTTTATGTCCTTTTGTTGGAAAATCACCAAGAGATGGCGCTTTTAGTAAATTTAAGTTTATTTTCGGTCAATTTAATTTAATGTTTTTGTGTTCGATGATTTAAAGGTTATCTAATAAAAATAAATGATCTTCTTGATCTGACGTGTAAATTACATCCATCTGACTCAATATAATTTAAGTATATTGAATGTGAATATTTGCGAATAAAAATGTTACTGTTAAAGTACATTTAAATATTAATTTTGGATCGCAGCTTGTCCGTGTCAAATAAATATTTGATTCCAATTTAATAAATAAATTAGTAATTATTATTGAAGTATTAATATTTAATGGTATTGGGGCCATTTTCGGCGATGTCCTTTATGGCCACCCATTCCATGGGGCCTTGCAAAGTTTGTTTAATTTCTATATCGTAGAACGAATGTGCTAACCATTGCGCTATCATGTTACTAAAATTTAACCTGCAAGGTTTGACCTACACCACCTAGCTAATAATAATAACAACTGAAAACCCGTCCCTGGTTTATCCAGCAAAGTGCTAAGCGGATTTAGGGACAGGCAAAACCAAAGTTGACTCAGACAATCGCCCTGGAATATACCCCTCTCAATTTTTATTCGGTCTTCCGCATCCGACAGCTGCACCCCGAACAGACTAAGCTGCGTACTCCACTGCCCCATACAGGTCTCGAGTCTATCCAGGCTATCCAGGCTGCAGAGAAGTTGCGTCGGTTGCGTTTGACCTGTTGGGCCACGACCGCATCGATCAGGAGAAGCTCCTTTGAACCGCGGCTCCCGCCCCTGCATCCATTCTGAGTGTCCACCATGATATGATTTTGCTCAACGTGAGCATCAATCTTAGCCTTCAGAATGGATGTCAGTGCTTTGTAGGTGGTACACAAGCACGTTATGGGGCGGTATTGTGATGGATCCGCGGTATTGGTGGACTTTGGAGCTAAGTGAGTGACCCCAGTTGTTAAGAAGTTTGGGAGACTTTGCTGTTCTAGGGCGTCTTGGAATTGGCGTGCCAGGAATGCGTGGCATGAGCGGAAACTCTTCAACCAGTAGTGGTGCAGTCCGTCAATCCCTGGAGTTTTCCAGTTCGGAGCTTTACGGACCGCAGCCAACACGTCATCCGACTCTATGGTGATGGGGTTCATCGCGTCTATCGATGCACACGCTTCCTCTATAGGCGCCATCCATTCGCCCTCTATGTGCTCCACAGGCCGGGACTAGATGTTCCGCCAAAAGGCAATGACATCTGTGACATTCGGTCCTTGGCCAGTGGAGGGGCCAGCTCGTGTCTCCCATGTACGGTAAAACTTCTTTTGGTCACTCCCAAAGAGACGATTCTGGCGAAACCTTGCCGCTCTCTCCGAGTACCGCCGTATCCGACTTCCCCAAGCCGCAATTTTCTGTTTCAGGTCATCGACGCGCTCCGACACTTTTCGCATTAAGGTGGGGTCTGCAAGACTGAAATCTATCCCCGCCATCGCCATGTGTACGAAACGCATCACCCTCAGCCTCGTATTGCCTGACCTGAAACTAATCAGTTTGCCGATGAGGACTCTGGTCTCAGCAATACGTTTCTCAATCCTCTTACGCCACGCCGGAGTCTCGCTGTGCCGGGCATTGGTATGCCGTTGAGCTCTCCCAGCGGGCACTTTGGCGCCGATGAATCGACAGACTGCCAATGCGGCGCCAAATAGGATCGAGTTGGTATCACTGAGACTGCCGCTTTCTTCTAAGTATGGAAGAAGCATTTGGCTTACTGCCTCAACGACATCCCGATTTTTACGACTTAGGGGTATCCTCGGGATCTTCGGCCTCTCCTCAAGTGGAAGCTCGCGAAATTCGAGAATCGCCTCTTCAAGTAACCCCCTGATCTGCTCTAAATTCTGGGCGGTTGTGTCGTCTACCCTTCCCGTTTCAGCAGGAGCAGGATTGGCCACTGTAGCATTGGGGTCGCATATGGTACTGCGCGCAATACTACTCCGCCTTCTGCTCTGTCTTCTGCTACCGGGACTCATAGACGACACAACCTCGAGTCGTAGTCGACCGAGTTCTGCTGGAGTAAAGATTTCTCTCCGAAGAATAAAGCGAACTCGATCTGCCAAATTTTGCGCCGTAACGGACAGCGAAGACTCCAGGGTACGAAACGCAGCAAGCAATCTTGCCCGATAACCCGTTCCACCGACACTTGTCTCTGTCGCCCTGTAGTACGCGCGCATGACGTTTTCGTTCTGTGGAGTAGTCCACCTCATGCGGCGTACTCCACCAGCGGCGGGGACCGATTGCTGGGTCTGTGAAGACCCTGCCGGACCCAAGCCAGCTGGTGGTGATGGTGGAGTGGGCCGGCGAGATGGTCGTGCCGGCCCTCGGGGTTGGCTGGCTCGCATTCTGCTCGACCCGGCGCCAGCTCCGGACGAGCCCTGGCGACCCCCAGGCAGCGGCCCTATACGCGCTTTGTTTACTCCACTCATCATAGTACATAAATAGGCTTGATACATCAGGGGTCGCCCAATTCCCTAATGGGTCCGTTAAGATAGATTGCACCCACAATGACGGCAGATGGAAAAGAAGCACGGACCAACACTTCTCGCCTATGAGTAACATTTTGGGTGCGGACTAATTGCACTGATACGGCAAATCCTCTCACTAAACTCGCCGCATCAGTGGGCGATGGGGTCGTCACATCCCTACATGGATGATCTCAAGTTGCTTGCCCCGAATGCTCAGAGGCTGGCGGAGTTGCTGAAAATCACAAAGGATTTCAGTAGCTCCATCAGCATGGAGTTTGGGCTGGACAAGTGTGCGGTTATCCATGTGGATAGAGGTCGGATAAGTGATTCCACCCAAGTGGACCTACCGGATGGATCCACCATCCGTACCCTCTCCGAAACTGATACATACCGGTATCTGGGTATGTCACAAAATCTAGGTGTGCATATGGCGGACGTGAAACAATCCGTTAAGGAGGCCTTTTTGGGACGCCTAACAAAGGTACTTGAAAGCTACCTGTCAAGCGTCAACAAAGTCAGGGCCATTAATGGTTGGGTCATGCCAGTCCTAATGTACACCTTTGGCATACTCAGATGGACTCAGACCGAATTGGACGCCCTGGATCGGAAAGTCCGCACAACTTTGACACTCCATAGGATGCACCACCCGAGATCGTCAGTGATGAGGCTGTATAGCCCGAGGAAGAGTGGCGGTCGTGGGCTGCTCAGTGTGAAAACCCTGCACAACCGCGAGATACATAGTCTCCGTAATTACTTCCTGGCGAAAGCGGAATCAAGTGAGTTGCATAGAGATGTCAAAGCATGTGATGTAGGACTAACCCCTCTCTCTTTGGCCACCGAGGAATGGCGAGAACCGGCAGTACTTAGCACCACTGACCGAGAGGCTGTTTGGAGGGAGAAGGAGTTGCACGGTAGATTCTATAAGGCGCTACACGAGCGTCACGTGGATCCGAGAGCCTCCGTGCATTGGCTGCGCTTCGGGGACCTCTTTGGGGAAACCGAAGGTTTTGTCTGTGCAATACAGGACCAGGTCATTATGACCCGAAACTACCGGAAGTATATCCTGAAGGATGGGACAGAGGACGTTTGTAGAGCCTGTCACTAGCCCGGTGAGTCACTCAGGCATATTACTTCCGGTTGTCCTGTACTGGCTAATACCGAGTATTTGCACAGGCATGACCAAGCAGCCAAAATACTCCATCTCGAGCTAGCCTTCAAATACGGCCTCATAGGCGAAAAGGTGCCGTACTATAAGTATGTGCCGGAGCCAGTTCTTGAAAACGACCGCGCTCGATTGTACTGGGACCGGTCCATCATTACGGACAGGACTGTTCCTGCGAACAAGCCTGATATCGTACTGATGGACCGGGCGGAATCTCGGGTGTTCGTAGTGGATGTCACCGTCCCATTCGATGAAAACCTCGTGAAAGCCGAATCAGATAAAAAACTTAAATATCTGAACCTGGCGCACGAGGTTACCGATATGTGGCGAGCGTGTCATCCACTGAGATCATCCCAGTCGTAGTGTCAACGAATGGCCTAGTCCCAACTTCTCTTCACAACCATCTGAAGACGTTGGGACTCCGTGACGGACCAATGATTGCGAGGCTCCAGCAGGCGATCTTGCTCGATAACGCAAGGATCGTCCGCCGTTTTCTCTCTTTGTCGCCCTGACCCCCGGCCGTCTGGCCTCCTCTGCCAGGGGGAATCCTCCCACCCCTCGAATCGTCGAGGGGTCGGGAAGAGTAAATTATAAATATAGGAATAATAATAATAATAATTTATTTGCCTTTAAATGAGGTACATCGTAGATGGAAATACAATATATGAGTCCAGCTCATTTAGCCATCAACAATAGCATGCAAATATTGATGATAAAATTACAAATACACGTATCATTGACAAATAAAATTAAGAACTATAACAGCTGGTGTTGGTGATTGTAAGAATGAAACGCAAAAACTCCTTATTACGATCTATAATAATCGATACAGGACTAACCAATACAACAATATGCTTATTTCGCGACTGGGTGTTAGTGGTCCGTAAGTTCCAGTGCAGGATGCAAACGTACGCACTTACAACATTAGTGGTATAAGCTTAATTTAATAAAATAATTTCTTAACACTAGTACTTTACGAAAAAGGAAGATATACCGCGATTCACAATGGTACAGCGCCATCTATCGAAAATAAGAGTAAGCAATGTATTTGACTGCGATTGTTCTATATTATTTATGTAATAATTTACTATATTGGTGTTACAGTCTCCCCCTCTATTTCCGAAGACGTCACGACGAATGAAATAGTTAAGAAAATGTTTTCACTAAAGTTATAATAAAAATAAAAAATACAAATGATTGAACAAACAAAAATACCTGATAAAATCTAATTTAGAGAAGCACCACAATATGCAAAAAGTATGCAGGTTTATTTTGATCTTCTCCGTGGCCGCCCACGTTTCTTTATTGGCTGTATAGGTGGATGTAAATTTTCTTTCTCACATCCTGTATACATACGTAAAGCTGATGCGTGATAAGTTCCTAGGCTTTCATTTGGTCTGTCAGGGTGTGCTACTGCAAATGAGCTAGGTCCATGTCTTCTTTTAATTACATATGGACCATCACGTCGAGGGCCTAGTTTTGCACAAAACCCTTGACTTGACTTACTCAATAGGTGTGTTTCTACCATGACCAAGTCATTTGGTTTGTATTTGGGGCAGGGTCGACGGTTTTTATCGACATACTCTTTCCTTTTTTCTTCGCCCCATTCTTGGATTTCTCTTGCCCTCTTGTTAACTTCTGCTAACACTAATAATTTTGGGGTTATTTCTTCTACGAAATTTTCATTCTGTATAATGACATTTAAGTCATGCAAAACATCATCATAAGTCCGTAGATTTCGTCCAAACGTTAGATAGGCTGGGCTGAATCCAGTGGCTGTACAAACTGCAGTGTTCATAGCAAATCTTATGCAAGGTAACTTTTCAGCCCAAGTAGTGTGATCATTCTGAACTAAAATTGCAATTTGTACTTTCAAATCACGATTTCTTCTCTCTACTGGGTTCGTTTCGGGATGATATACTGGTGTGAAACCGTGCTTTATATTTAAACAATATGTCAGCTGTTGCATTACGCCACTAACGAATTGCGTACCATTATCGCTTATAAATCTACGAGGGGTACCATAGCGTAAGATAATTTCGTTTAATAGTACCTTGGCACATTCTTCTGCGGTAGCTTTCTTTAGAGCAAATAACTCTATCCACCTTGAAGCTACATCTTCGACTATAAAAATCCATGTCTCATCATTAGAAGTCCTTGGTAGTGGTCCGAATAGATCAAAAGCAATTACTTCAAATCTTTGGTTTGAGGCTGTCGTTTGCAAAAAGCCAGCGGGTTTCGTATTAGATGGTTTGTACCTTTGGCACTGAATACACTGTTTAATGTATTTTTCAATTTGTGTCCTCATGCCCTTCCAATAAAATCGCCTAGCTATTCTTTCTATAGTCTTTTTAACTCCATAATGGCCTGCCGTTTCATCGTCATGATACGTTGATATGATTCTTTGTTGATTTTGTACCGGTACAACTAACTGTTTTTCGTCACTATCTGTATCTTGATAATATCTATATAAAATTCCATCAGACGTGATATACCCTTTCCTACTCCAGTATATCGAGTCTTCTTCACTATCACCTTCCAGGGCGCTAATTATTTTAAAAATATTCTCATCCATCATCTGTTCTCTTCGAATTTCTTCACTATTCTTTTTAGGTAAATCTACCATTATAGTACATAATCCACATTCATTCGTATTTTCTAGTGTACAACTTGGGCGGGATAAGGCATCGGCGACGACATTTGTTTTACCCGTAATATATTTTATGTCAATATCGTATGGTTGTAATTGTAGAGCCCACCGCGCTAGACGTCCAGTCGGGGACTTGAGTGACATTAGCCACTTTAAAGCTTGATGATCAGTGAGAACTTTAACTGACGATCCCTCAATGTATCCTCGAAATTTATTAACTGCCCATACTACAGCAAGAGCTTCTCTTTCTGTAGTCGAATAGTTTCTTTCAGCTGACTTTAAGAGTCTACTAGCATACTCTATTGGATGTTCTTTTTCTTTCTCCCCCTGCACTAATACTGCTCCAATAGCATAATTACTCGCGTCTGTTTTAATAATAAAAGGTTTTGTTTCATCAGCTTGAGTTAATATAGGTGCAGTTGTTAGAAGATCTCTGAGTTTGTTAAAGGCATGTTTCTGCTCGTCAGCCCAATCCCAAGTAGCATTCTTTTTAGTGAGCCGCGTCAAAGGTTCAGAGATTTGTGCAAAGTTAGGGATAAATCTGCGGTACCACGAACACATCTGAATAAATGATAACAAGTGTTTCTTGTTACACGGAGTCGCCATTTTTAAAATATGATTTACCTTTTCGGGGTCTGTTTGAAGTCCGAAAGGGGTTATAAAGTGACCAAGATATTTAATTTTGGCACAACAGAAGTTACACTTTAGTTTATTCGCCACGAGATTGTATTCTTGTAGCCGATCAAATACATCTTGGAGATCCTTTAGATGTTGACAGAAGGTAGGGGACAAAATAATCAAGTCATCAAGGTAGGCTAGTAATTTTATGTGACTTAGTGATATACGGAACCGATCGATTAAACGCTGGAAAGTTGCTGGGGCATTTCGAAGACCAAATGGCATTCGTAAAAATTTATACATTCCAAAGGGTGTAACGAATGCTGTCTTCAATTGATCCTCATCTCTTACTTTAATTAACCAATATCCTGCTCTAAGATCAATAGTTGTCATATACGGAGTTGGCCTTGCATTATTCAAAAGGTCATCTATCCTTGGTAGAGGATAGCGGTCGGGAACCGTAATAGCATTTAATTGTCTGTAGTCTATACAGACTCTTACACCACCATCTTTCTTGGGCACGAGAACAACCGGTGCAGCCCATGGGGAAACACATGGTTTTATAACATTTTCCGATATCTCTCTATTTCCTTCTTCAGAATGTGTGATTTTGATGGAGAAAGGCGATAAGGAGGTACGGCGATTGGCTTGTGATTTCCTGTGTCAATTGAATGCTCTGTTTCTGTTGCAGGCTTATTCGTAATCTTAAAAACAGAATCATTCCTTTCAATCAATTCTTCTAACTGCTTCCACTCCTCTTTGCCCAGGTGTTGCACATCCACTGATGATAATTCAATGCATGGAAACATATCCTGTGAGTGGGGGGACAATGTTACTTCTGTATTAGTTATTGCTTGTTCCGCATCACGATACAACAAGTCCAATACCGGAGAGTATCCTATAAATGCGTCAGTTTTAATTTTCTTTGAAGGTGTAGATGCCATCGGTATTAAAGGGCCATAAGGTCGACATAAACTTTTTTCGGTAGCGCTAGGTTCAGGTGGATTAGGTTCATTTAAATCATGAAAAACAACCGGCGATAGTTGAACTGCATCTTCATGAAAAGTAACGAAATCTTCCCTATAGAGTTCGTAAGTTTGATCACTATCAATGAATTGCCAAGTATACTGAGGTAAATTTAGAATTATACCTGCATCTTGTATAAAACCTACCCCCAATAAAGTACGGTTATTTCGGGCTTCCGGAAGCACTAGGAAAGTAGTTATAATTGTACGATCGCAAAGAGTAATAGGAACATCAACAGTCAGAACACATTGCTTTCTCCTAACACCATCAGCTAAAGTAACAATAACTTGACTATTTAGAAATTTGTAACCTTTATCCTTAAGTTTGCAATATAAACTATAGGATGCTACGCTAGATTTAGCACAAGTATCTATGTGAGCTATACCCTGAATACCATCAATCTTAATGAAAACAACTGGTCTTGGTCTAGCATCAGTCTTGACGTTTAGAGAACAAAATCCGATGTCTCCTGTCATAGGTTCACTTTTTGTTTTGTGGCAGTTGGGACAGTTACTTCTAACAACACCAGGTGTTCCACATCCATAACAGGAGTATCTTGGGGTAGATGGAGAAGGTATTTGAACTTTTGCTTCGGCTGTCTTGGCGATGGGTGGTTCCATAGGTCTCAATGTAGGATGTTGTTTAAGTCTTTTCAAACAGTCTTCGAAGGAATGCCCTGGTAGTCTACAAAATTTACATCGACTTCTAACTTGCTTCAAAGGTTTCTGTTGGGGTTTAAACACTTCTGTAATTTCTTCACGAATTTTTTCGACCCCACGGGCTGCTTCCAATAGCTCATCATATGTTTTGACTGATTCGCGTGGGATCTTTTCTCGGATGTTGATCGTAAGCTGTCCGTACAACATGTCGAGTTGTTGTGCTTCACTGTGAGGAGGGGCGGGTAGTAAAGAAAACAGCATTCTTTTACGTGCAATATAAGTCTCTGTAGACTGTGAGCCTTGCTTTTCTTGCATAATTTCTTGATAAATTATGTAGGCTGGTTTTTTAGGAGCAAATGCATGACGGAAGCAATTTTCAAATTCTGCCCACTTATGAATGGTATTTTTTATACCCTGCCACCAAATGCTAGCTTCTTTTTTCAAAATTAGAGGCATTCCTAGAAGTGCCTCTTCGTCGCTTATTTTTTCAACACGCTTAAAAACGTTAACGGTTGCTAAGAATGTTTCGACAGTTTCCGATTTTCTCGTGCCATCGAAGGAAGCGGGGCAAGAGGTAAAAGTAGCGCCCCCCGTTCTCGGCATCGATAGTGTTGATAACAATTTGTCAAATTGGTCTTCTGTAAATGTAACTGCCATAGCTTTTGGTTTCGGTTTTGGCTTTGGGTTCTTCAAATCTTTACTTTTTGATATTACTTTGTATGAAGGGCCGGATCCACGACGACTCGTAATTGTAGTCTCTGTGTCGGCGTTCTCGTCTTTTATCATTGGTAAAGGTCGTCAAAAGTTGAAGCCACGAGTTGAGGCGCCAATTATAACAGCTGGTGTTGGTGATTGTAAGAATGAAACGCAAAAACTCCTTATTACGATCTATAATAATCGATACAGGACTAACCAATACAACAATATGCTTATTTCGCGACTGGGTGTTAGTGGTCCGTAAGTTCCAGTGCAGGATGCAAACGTACGCACTTACAACATTAGTGGTATAAGCTTAATTTAATAAAATAATTTCTTAACACTAGTACTTTACGAAAAAGGAAGATATACCGCGATTCACAATGGTACAGCGCCATCTATCGAAAATAAGAGTAAGCAATGTATTTGACTGCGATTGTTCTATATTATTTATGTAATAATTTACTATATTGGTGTTACAGAACTTATTAATAAAATTACATTATTACCATTCGCATAACATCAAACTAAATTAATACTTTTGATTGCTTTACAAATTTCTGCTTGTTTTTCCAATTCAAATTATTTATTCAAAATGAGAATACTTAATATGAATACAATAATTCTAGTTCGTCAATTTGACATATAAACAAAATGTCCATAAAATTCAATTAATAAAAAAAAATAAAAAAATTGTATGTCAATAACATGTTATTAAATAAAATTATCGTATGTAAGTCTTACTATTAAGATATTCTTTGACTGAGTAAACACATATTAATTCTAAGTGAGTGAAACAAGTCATGAGATTTATGAACTCAACATTTTCGGAAATAATCCCACGGAACGGAAAAAGCCACCACTCCAGAGGCGTTCGTTTTTTATTTTTATTTTTTTTTACTATCCTTCGTTAAGGAATTCACTAATCGAGTAGAAAGCTTTTCCAATCAGCCATTCACGCAATAATATTTTGAAACGAGTAGCCGGCAAATCTTTAATATTATTTGGTATTTTATTAAAGATAGTTTTGCACATAAAGAGACTGTTGTTTAAATACTTTTTTGTTTTGGGGATCGATATATGTACTAGTTTGTTCGGATTTCTCAGACTTCTCTCGGTTAAATTTCTCGATCGTATGAATAATTTCTCATTCTGCTTCACAAACATCCCCACTTCTAATATATACAGGCAAGGCAGTATTTTTGTAAGTTGTTATTATTATATAAATGTCATCAGCAAATAGTATCGTTTTATGTTTTATTATGTCTGGTAAATCGTTAACAAATAAAATAAATAATAATGGGCTCAGGACACTCCCCTGTGGAACACCAAGATTATTATGCCTAACTTTAGATCGGTATTTGACAATCTTTTTTAAGCTTATTTGATTAATTTCTACATATTGAAATCTATCAGTCAGATAAGTCTTTATCCAGTGGAGAGCCGGTCCCCTTATTCCACTACTCTCTAGCTTAGCCAATAGTCTGTCATGTGGAACATGGTCGAAAGCTTTCGACATGTCTATAAATAAAACTGTTGTGAATTTTTTTTCGTTCACATCTCACATTTTGAAGTACCTCATTAACAAGATCAAAAGCGGTATTAGTCGTCGATTTATGCTTTTGAAACCCGTATTGGTTCTTTGTAATGACTTGGAATTTGTCAAGAAACGTTGAAAGGTGATTATGCATGACTCTCTCGAAAACTTTTGAGAGAACTGGTAATATTGCTATTGGCCGGTAATTACGAACATCAGATTTGTCACCTTTTTTTATGCAACGGTTTAATAATAGTTAGTTTCAATTTATCAGGAAACTGTCCGGTTTGCAATGATAAATTTACCAAAAAGGTCAATACCTGACAGATTTCAGCTTTACAATATTTTAGTACCTTAGTGCAAAGGGAGTCATAACCTTCACATTGTGAGTTTTTTAGAGACATTATAATCTTACATATTGTATTTTCATCTACTGGTGGTAAAAAAATACTGTTTGATATTGTTGAATTTGTCACATTTGTTATGTTAAATTAGAATTAGTTTTTATGTCATCGATAAAGTAATTATTAAATATAGAAGCAATCATAGTTGGGTCTATAACCTCCTGGTCATTATACACTAATCTATTAATATAATTATTTTTAAAACGTTCACCAACAGTCTCACTTTTTATGACAGTCCGAGTTGCTTTACAGATATTATCACTTTTACAGACATATCTTTGATTGGCAAGCCTTTTTGAACAATTAATGCATACTTGGTTAAATTTATATAATTGAAGTATAGATAACGAATCGAGTGACACCTCTCAATGCGTTTATTCCCTCTTACGACACTTTATTACTACTGAAAAAAGTGTTTATTAAAATTTAGAGGATATGCGTAGGTATATTCTCTATAATAAGGTTGGAAGCTTAACTTAAGGAGGTAGTTAGTACCTTAAATAAAACTTCCAACCTTGTATTTGATAGAGATATTTGTATTTGTTTTTAACTTCTTCATGATTCCGTATGCGACGTGTAAGGAACTTTAATAGTTGAAATAGAACCTTTTTTCACCGTAAAAAGTATTCTATATGATAATACGGGATGTCTTATTGTATCCCAAATTCATTTAAAATTCACTTAGACTCAATTCTTGGTTCAAAAATAAACAAATCTTGCCTTTGTTCATTTTATAATAAAGAATTTGGCTGGAATACTAAACGGTCTGCTTGATATATGACTAAAAAGCGGTATGAAAAGAGTTCATTTTATTTTTGTCACAGATTTTTGTTTGATATTCGTCCGTGCTGCGAATAATATGAAGTAAATAGCTGTTCATGCGGAAAATTTTAACGCTGTCCACGTTGACAAAGAAAATTATCTCCATGAAGGTTGCCAACCTTTTAGAATAAGCAGGTTTAAAACTACATTTTCGGTTTATTTTCTTAAACAGTTTTGTCAATTCCTCTTTTTTATTTGGAAAATTTCTGAGTTTACGTATCGGCTGAATTATTGCATAAGAGCAATTTAATTTAAGGTTCATGTCAAATTTGACAACAACTGTCAAGTTGCCTTTCACACTGACTGTGGAATGCGTTGCACCATCCTCTTTCTTGACAAAGTAAAACAATAACTTTAACCAGCGAAGCTTGGGCAGTTATAGTTAACAGTTAAAGCTATGATGTCATCTAACCATTGCCAAATGGCGCAACTGATTATTTGCTATATTTTAAAATATTTATATTGTTTAAGTAAGTTGTTGCGACAAAGTTGAATTTAATATCATTGTTATAATGAAAGTTGTTACGTTTACTAATATAATGACAAGTATATCTTAGGAAGTTTTTGTAATATATTTACTCTCTCCTTTTTAAAATTTTCTAAACTTAATTTCTTAATTAGTATAGTAAAAATTATTTTGTTAAATATTTATAAGTTAAAATGATTCATATTTTCGAATCATATAGCAGAAACCTGTATTTTCACGTATAGGACACAACCCTATTAAAGATGCACCTAATTTTACGACAGCGCTTTTAGACGGTGGTTTCGACGCTGTCAATTTAACAGAATAGCACTTCTGCTAATATTTTGGGTGCGAGTTAACATTAACAGTTTCTTTCTAGGTGTCGCCGCGAGATTAGACATGGATGGAACATGGATGAATGCTGGATGTACCAAAATGCAGAACTAGTAATAACGAATACATTCACCTGCCTACAGACACCAAATTATTATATGATAATAATTTTAATAATAAATACAATTTATATAGTTATAAACTGATTACTGATCGATTTTGTACTCGTCTGAAATATTGTACTTTAATTAATATAATAAATGTTTATTTTAAAACTTAAACAAGATCAATCTATAATTATAGTAAATATTGTTTGGCTTAATCTTTTGTCGGTCGTCCATATTTTTATGGAATTAAAATGCGAACCTTTTTTCAACCTTTTCCTATTACTTTTTATTGAATCTACTGGATAAAGGCAACGAAACGACCTGCTGTATTTTAGTCGGGTGGGTTCAATAGAAATATTATAGTTCACATTATTTCACAATATTATAGCAACGGTTGTAAAATTGAATGTTTCTTCACTAAAATATTTTCATTATCACAATCCTCATTACAAAAAATTAGTTGCAGTGGATAAGCGCCGCGGCCCACTACCGGTGTTGTTAAGCAACTTTCGGAAGCTTTGGTGACAGGATGGGTGACCGAAAAATAAATTAGAGCTACTCCGTGCTTTGGATGACAGCTTAAAACCCGGTGAAACCAGCATTTGCAGTCGTTAATACCTTTCAAAAGGCCAGCGTGGAGAGTCATGGTCCATCCTCCTTAAACATCAATAAGGAATGCCTGAAGTCCTACAGTGGGGGCGTAAAAGGACTGATGATGATAATGACATCTATAAAACTATTCATGCAAGATTAAATTGAAACTGTCATTCTGCCCGTCCGTCCCTCTGTCACAGTTGATTTTATTTGAAACTACTAGACAGATTGTGTTAAATGGTGCAAATATTTAAATCAGTGACCCAAAGCCGGTGATGTATTGTAAATAAATTAATTGTAATAAATGCCCTTTTTAAAAGGTTTTATTTAGCTTGCCCTGATTATTTGTTTGTTGGGGTCAAATCTAGTAATTGAAATTTGACACCCTGCCTGTTGACAGATTGATCTGAAATTTAGTACAGTTCTTTAGTTCTGCTGACAATACAATTATATAAATTCTGTTTCATTCCAAGATGGCCGCCACTACAAGGGGCCGGTTTACGAATTTTGTCACGACTATCTTAACATGAGTATCGAATGAAAGGGCTTGACTAGTAAAACAAAAAATATTATTTTAAACGGTTTTATTGATAATAATGTACTATAGGATAAATTAATGGTAAGGTAAGTGTATTGTGCGATGCTCATTTTAGTCCAGGCGCATATACTTATATAATGTTCAAAAATAACTTCTCGTTAACCAACTTGGAGCAATAAAAAATAAAATAGAGATCTAATATTATTATTCAGAATAAAATGGGAAAAAAGCAACCACTTAGTTCCGACACTTAGTTATGTATGCAAATTTTTTTATTACCTCATATCTTCAGAACAGCTATACGGATTTAGTTAACTGAGGTTTTGTTAGATTTGTCTTAGTAGCCCATGTGTTCTTAGATAGGTAACGTTAAAAAATTCAAGGTGGCGGCAGTGTGACGACATTATATTTATTATATTTTTTCTTCTTTTAAAAACTACAATATGGGTATCAAATCAAAGGGCTCAATACAAGGATTACCGTTATAATTACCGCAATAACCACAATACTAATAAAAATAATACAAAGAGAATGTTTAAAAATATGGATTTTGTTTTTTCACTTTATGTACCAAACTGGCAATATGTATAACTAGAAAGATATAAATAAAATTATAATAAAAAAATAAAAAACAAAAACCTGCCTGTGTGAAAAAGAACTAACTAAAATGGCTGGAACAAGATAAGAAGTTATGCAAGAGCATACATAAGACGCAGGCTTGCATAAAAAGAAACTGATTTGAATTATCAATTTTAACAGGTAACTTTTAATATAATTTAAGCGGTAGGTATTAAGGGCCTCTTCGTTTAAAGGACCAAAAAAAGAATGATTTCGAACAATTAAGATTTTCAGAAGTAATTATGTGGTAATAGAATTGCCACTTACTTTTAGGGGTTCTGGAAACTTAATTTTACGTAGGGCAAGAAGTGGTTTATTGGTGTAATTCATGATCTAAGAGCTATTATTAAATATCCATAATTTGCATTAATGGCGCCATTGAATAACACTATTGACTATAAACAATATTTTCATTGTAATTATTAATATTCCCTGGAACGCCTTCAACTCGTAAATTTGCAAATTAATATGTGTGGATATTTCACTAAGATATTTTGTGTGTTTTGAATTTCATATGGCTTAGGTCAGTGATTCTCAACCACTGTGCCGCGGCACTTTTGTGTGCCGCCAAATTTTGCAAATGCATAATAATGTTAATATTATTAAATCATATAATTTAAAAAGAAAAATATTATTAACATGAATATATATTTCAATCCACAAAAAATAAATTATTTTATTATTTGCTTTGCAGCGCGTTTTTTCTTAGTGCCAAATTATGATGAAGCGGCGTGCATAGCAATAGGAATATGTTTTAAGTCGGTGCACACTTGCCACTTCTGCGTACAAAACGTGTTGTTTTAGTGATAGTTGGGATTCACAAGTTGTTGCATAGTAGTTACTGCACCTGTTCTTTCGTTAAAATTGGGAAATGTATGTATATATTAATTTATTTGCATATAGTGTCAATTTATAAATTTGTAAAATTTGTAAACAAAAAAAACTTTAAACATATTATTACAATTTTCCACATCTTATTTGCGTGAATTCGGATTTTCAGCATTAGCCAACATTAAAACTAAAAAAATGATCAAGATGTTAAATGTAGCAGACGATATGAGAGTAGCATTGTCATTATTACGACCAAATATAAATGAAATTATCAAAAAACATCAAGTTCAAATTTCGCATTAAAAATATTTTTATTATTAGCTTATAATTAATCCCATAATAAACGTTAAGTTATTATTGTAGTATATATTAGTTTATTTCTATTTATTAAACTATTTATGCAGTGTGTATAATTTTTATATTTTTCTTTGTGTGCCGCCAAATTTTGAAATCATTAAATATGTGCCGCAACAAAAAAAAAAAGATTGAGAATCACTGGCTTCGGTATTTATTAGGTATTCTAAGTAAAAGATATCTATTATGTATGATACATAGAATTTGATCTTATTAATCCGATTATTACTGTTAACATTTAGAAACAGAAATTATTTTTCCATTAGAACATTTATTTCTCCTTAAATATCAGAAGAGTAAGGAAAATAGAATTTCAATGAAAGAGACGATACGATTCCGAGTAGACTAGATCATTTTCCCTAAAAGTTTTAGAATTTTCCAAATTAGGTACACTTTTTCTTTTAAATCTAGGCCTAAAGACAAAAGAGAAAAATGAGATGAAATAAACACGACCGTCAAATAGGGGTATGGCTTTGTTATTTGTAAGTTACTAATTAATCGTAAACCATTGTGATTTTTATAAAAAAAAATATTTATTTGAACAAAGAAATAATTATTCACTTTTAAAGTATCGCGCTGCATTATTAAATACTTATAATACCGGCTGTTAGACGCGATTGTTAAAAACCGTAAGTCGGGTAAGTCTGCCATTGCGGAACACCTACTAGAAAGGACCATAAATCACTGGATCAAGTTTTACCGTACCTACGCAAGTCCTTTCCACGGATCGCCATTTTTATTCAAGAGTAGTGCGTGCAACGATTGAAATTAAGAAACACCTTAATAACTTCAATCGGGAAGACGGATATAAATTGTAACAAGCGTGGAATCCAGTATTTGCTAAAACGCAACCTCTTCTTTTACAATCGATAAATCTCCAGAATAAGGCTCATGTGCGGACACCGTTAGTGTTGTTTGTGACGGTAGTTGGATGAAAAATCTGAGGGTGGAAGAAGATTCATCCTCGGATGCAGAGGCATACACTTGCTGCTCCAGTCTCGTCGCAATATTAATCTATGGTCGTGACCACGGCCGGTGCAACCCGGCCCAAACGTCGGCGCAGGTCAGTGTAAAATTGCATCTAATATCCCGGTACAATTAATTATTTCTTTAAATACTTATAATACCCGGTATTATAAGTATTTAAAGAAATAATTAATTGTACAAAATTAATTGAACATGAACATGAACATGAACTAATTGAATGAACATAAATATTATTATATATAAGTGATCATATATAAATATATAAGTGATCTTTGTCATCGATACCTACTTCTTTTAATAGGTCTAGCAAACGATCATGAAGAACTCTATCGAAAGCTTTTTCATAATCGATAAAACAAAGATAAACGTCTTGCTGCATATCTCTGCATTTCTGAACCAAGACCTGTATAGCAAATAATGCTTCACGAGTGCCCACTCCGGATCTAAAACCAAATTGACTGTAGCTTGGTGACAGTCAATTTGGTTTTAGATCCGGACCTATTAAAAGAAGTAGGTATCGATGACAAAGATCACAGATTTATTCAGGACCTGTATCGTGGTCAAGTGGCCACTGTGAGAGTGGAACGGGATGAAACCAATGAAGTTGTTATCCAAAGAGGGGTTAGACAGGGCTGTATTCTATCACCTATTCTTTTCAACATATACTCTGAAGCTATAATAATGGAAGCGTTGCTGGACCTCGACTGTGGAGTGAAGATCAACGGCCGTAATATTAATAACCTTCGTTACGCGGACGACACAGTCTTAATAGCGTCCACATCAGCTGATCTTCAAGTAATGGTTGAGAGATTAGAGGAATGCAGTCAGGGAGCCGGTCTTTCAATGAACTTAAAGAAGACGAAATTTATGATCATCTCCGGAAAAGCAGACTGCAATGCCAGCATAAGGGTATCCGGCCAAAACCTAGAAAGGGTCAAGAAATATAAATATTTGGGCACATGGCTGAATGAGGATTGGAGCAGCGAGTTAGAGATAAAAACTCGGATCGAAATAGCGCGTAATGCCTTCAATTCGATGAAGAAAGTCCTATGTAATCGTAATATTAACATCTCTTTACGAACTCGTTTGCTCCATTGTTATATTTGGCCCCTGGTATTATATGGATGTGAGGCATGGACCCTTAAAGAAGATCTACGAAAACGCATAGAAGCTTTCGAGATGTGGACTTATAGGCGCATGCTCTCTATAAGCTGGACCGAGAAGGTGACCAATGTCCGAGTTCTTCAACGAGTTGGCCAAAAACGCACGCTTATAGCAACTGTTAAACGGCGTAAAGTCTCGTATTTGGGCCATGTTCATAGGGCGCTTGTGCACTACACTGAATTTTCAGGTCCGGCGGTCCGATTTTTTCCGGTCCGGAATGACATGAAAAACTCGGATGAGTAGCTTGTGCACTTGTCCGTTTTTTTACTGATCGGAGCGGCGCAGTGTAGGGCAGCTCTCTTTGAAGCTACACGTCACTTACGCTAGGTACGATGAGATTTTTGGAACGTCGGTAATTCCGTTCGAAGACGTAAAAAGGTACCTAAATAATGATCTGATCGTTTTACATAAACCATAATAAATTATGGCAAGACGAGAGCATTTTTTTTACTACTATCGGATGACTACTATCAGATGTAAAAACTTATACCCTTACTAATTTAGGAACAGCATTATCATTATTCACATACAATAGCTAAAAATATCTGTGACATTAGAATAAAATTACTGATAATGGTCTAGTACTTGATGTTTAAATTTTTAAACGTGCTAGTTTTTTTCGAAGTTTTGTAAAAACAACTTTCAGCGATTACAGAGATAGACCAATCGGTGGCGCCATTTCGTAAACAAATCGAAATTAGTGCCGTGTTAGCGGAGAATTATTATGCTAAATGAACTTTACGAGATCAGTTGACTGTATTATATATAGGCATAATTTTATACGCGTGGTGTAGTTTCTTTGAGCAGAAATATTATTCCCTTAGAATACTTCTTTTTTTTTATTTATTAATGACACAAACATACATTTAAAATTTTATTAAATACGAAAAAGACATTGAGTGTCACTTAATTACTTTTGTTAGTCTTCTGTTTATTCTTTATTATTACTCCTGTTAGATGGGTTCAATTGTTTATGCGTCTAAGCGTAACAATACTTATTTATCTTACCTTAAGCTATCGATACTTTTAATACGATTCTAAAATCTAGCTAAGTATCGATACTAGAACAAAATAGGACGCTGATCAAAATAGGACTATACCAAGTTTGCCAAAGCATATGCAGTGATATATACCAACTATATTAAATAAATCATCATATAAAATATAGCATTTTATAATCAACAATAAATATCGATTATAAGTTTATTGGAAATTAACAATATTGCCGAAATAAATATCGATTCAAATCGATTATTTTTTCCCAAGCCTATTCCTTATGAATTTTCCGGATCGCGGACACAGCAGTGCACAAGCGTAAATACGTTTTTCATTGCCGCCATCACGGACCTGAAAAAACCGGTCCGGAATAGAGAAAAGTAAAATCCCGGACGGTAAAATTCCTGACAGTGCACAAGCGCGCATTACCTACATACGGCCTGACATATCGGACCTGAAAAAATCGGACCGTCGGACATGAAAATTCAGTGTAGTGCACAAGCGCCCTTAGACATCAGAGATATGATCTCCTGCAGCTGATCATGATGGGCAAAGTTGCGGGAAAGAGAAAAGTCGGAGGAAGGAAGAAGTCGTGGTTGCGGAACATCCGAGAGTGGACCGGGATAGCAAACGCTGCTGAGCTGTTCCGCCGAGCTAAAGACAAGAAGGACCTGAACATACTAATAGCTAACCTTCACTAGTTGGAGAGGCACCTTTAGAAGAAGAAGAAATTGAACATGAGTGGCTTTTAGTTTACGCGCCCTCTTAAGAGATCTGCATGCCTTTTGAATTCTGTAAGCTTTATTAGTTTCTGTGATTTCTCGGTTCAGTAAGTCGGTGATTGGTGATTCGCTCTTATCTTAATAAAAAAGATTCAAAAGTAAATTGTTTTGAGATTTTGCCGCTTGCGTATCCCATTTTTTGCAATGTATTATAAACCTTATTGTGTTAAAAATTAAGCTTAAAACCAGGTACGGGAATCATTTTATGGTGATGCGCTTCTATGTTTTACTTGCATGCATCTTGTATCTATATGCAAATGGCTAATAATTGTAATTTTTGTATTTATATTAAAAGTAGGCACATTAGTTGCATCACACAGAACACGGCCCTCCTAATTTAAGATGTATTAGTAAGAATCAAAGGATGAACGTAATATATCAATTAAATGTACTCTGCGTAAAATAGATGATATCAAATCTGCGCCTTGGATCATAATAATATAATCTATACTTTGGGCTCATACACATGGGCAGCCTTTGAGATGATGATAGACTAGTATGGCTGCTTTCAATTTTTTTTAAATTATATTCTTAAAAAAAATGCCCAAAAAATCCAGTTTGTCCCTGGCACTTTGAGATGGGACACAATTTTATTTTTTTTCGTATTTTTCATTATGTATATTTTTCAGTATAGCATTGTAAAGTCAAAACTGACCAAATATAGGGAAGGGATGGCCAGATGATGGCCAGAGTGGGCAATATGGAAATTTCTTATATTAGACAAAAAGTGCCTTTAGCGCCTGGTAGCACCAAGCTAGCAGGTATGCATACACTCATAGAGACTACATTATTCTGTACATTTTGTTTCTGAGAAAATAAGTAATGTCTGGGGACCCTGGGTTCTTGGACTATAAGAACGTTTCGAAATTTTCCGAATTTTCGTTCGAGGATAAAAAAGAATAAGTCTCGTGTTAATTCGTACAAATAGTACAATAAAAGCTTATAAAATGCCAGGACCTCCTCGGGCTTACGGGATTTTTTGTTAAATCCGAATAAATAAATATGTTTGATTCACACGGGATATTCATTTTCATCTAACAAATTAGGTTATATATTTCACCAACCATCTCAATAGTGTTACAAACACACGGACTCCTAATGAGCTAACAAAACGCTTCCGTGATCTTGCATCGTAAACAAGGATTTGCGCGTCGGAGAAGATGGAATCAATCTACATAATCCACTTTTGATTACTTTGAATGGCACAAACCAATATTTGTTTAAAAGTTTTGTACAGGTAAGTACCTGATGATCACTGGTAAAAAGTAATAATGCCTTCCTGCTTTTCTTTCTTTACAGTTTATATAATTTCTCGCAACTTCGCCGGCTTAAATTATAGGCTATGTTCGAAGGCTATGGCAGCAATTCTGTAGCACAAACTAGACTAAATTAGTCTTGTCTGCCTGTCTTGTCTAGTTTAGTCTTGTCAAACTGGGTTTTCACATGTAAAATAACAGAAGTAAACTTGTTATGTTATAGTAGAATATAATTATATTATTACATTCGACTACGCAATGACGTTAAAACAGACACAAATTAAAGTTAGAACTTAAATAATATCAATATCAATCTTAAATAATTGTTCAGTATCAGGAAGAAATACCTAGATTTTTGACGCTTATTTCCGGAAGCTACATTATACTTAATACTATGTTGATTGTCACGCGCGATGTATTTCGTATAATCCATAATATTGATGGGTGAAACAAACGTTAACAAGTAAGCAAGCCTATAATTATCACAAAATATCAATGCTAGATATAACGTGGTAATAACTGATTGTTACTTAGATAAACATAAAATATTGGTTTCTATGCGCCATTTACGTATACACCAACAGCTTTTAAGCATAAAGCAGCTTGCAATAAGGCTTTGTAAATTAATAAAAAAATCGTGTTTTTGAGTTTTGTTTTAATTTTCTTATATAAATATGTAAGACAACATATATTTTTTAATCATCTTTTATTTCAAATGATTGTATATCTTTTATAGTTGAGCTGGGCTTCCTAATACAAGCAAACCACTTGCTTAAAAGGAGGCCTCAATTATCATGTGTATTGTATGTATAAAAATAAACAAATAAATACAATAAAAAAAAAAATCATAATTACAAAAAAAATACACACACTATATTAATTTCTAAGAAATCTACACCTTAAGATATTTAAAGATCAGACGAAGGCCATTTACATTGAGAAATTTACATTTAATATGGTCAAACTTATACGGTTTTATAAAAACTGTTGTAGTTGAAATTCAATACTTCGTAGCCACAAGTAACAAAAACCAGGTAAAGTGTTAATATGCAATTCTATGTAGATCTGTAGCTCCCGTAGGAGCAATAGTTACTCCTAGAATTTTGACCTTATTCCCGGTAGGTTCGATTATTCTCTGTTTAATATGAATTTGGACTAATACTAAAATTGCAATTAAAGCTTAAATTTACTCTGACTCTAAACCTTGTTTATTAATAGTATTGTAAAAGACTAAATCACAGTGAAGCATGAAGGCAGTAGGTACAACTAGAAATAAAGGGGTTCAATCTTTGTAAGTTAATAATACGTTAATTGTATAAAGGAGATTCTAAAAGGGCAATATTTATCGGCAATTAGTTGCTCCAACACAGTGGCCCGACAACATTGCAATTATATCCCGGTCAAAGATTTTTGGTATGGCTCATATTGTTTTGAAAGTTAGCATGGAGCCGACCAGAAAATATTTCTTATTCAAATTCAAATTATTTATTTTTATTTATTTTAATACAGGCACACGACACATTACATATAATCAACAGTAAAAAAAGGACAATACAAAGTTGAATGTCTCATGACTGCACTAAAAAGGGTGACTAGTTCAGCATTAGTCAGCTAGGGCTGACGCTGATTTTCAACCTTCTTCTGACCCACGGACCCCAAAACGGCTACCAAAAGTGTGATTTATCGATGGCCTGGCAATAAATTGCCGATAGTGCAGCCACTAATTGCCAAAAAACATTGCCTGTTTAGAAACTCCTTAATTTCAAAATCTATCGCACTACCTTTCAATGGTATAACGATTTAAAGAATTATATAACTTCTTAAGTCGTTATCGCTTTTGGAACGAATGATGATTTGAATGATCAAGAAACAATAATACTTACCTACCCGTCGTAAGGTTGCAGTTTGTTAATTATTGAACATGAATGCATCGATTCGTCTATGATTTTTAACTGAGATTTTTAATGTGTAACTCTGAGTTCCGTGTCCGATTTCTTATGTTTGGTCTGTGTTCATCTGGGTCAGTGGTGTGTGAAAATGGCGACGAAATAAATGGCATGTTTTAAATAATCAAGCAATGGTTATTTGATTTATTCGGACTACAGTATTACATTCCGAGTTCCTGACACAGTGCTGAACACAGTTAGAATTCAACTTTTTCATTAGACATTTCTCAATAGCTTTCGAGGATATTTGCGTCTAACGTTTGCTTTAGATAATTCCAATTAACGATATCGTTCACTCAATATTTTTCAATTGCCAAATTAAAAGGGATTGCGATTTATTTCAAAATTAGCCCATTAGCCTCCTAGTCTTTCATAGCTATACAAAGGTATAAGGTTATGTTTCTATATATAAGTACAATTCTTTCAATGCCTACGAAAACTTTTTCCACTGTCGACCTTTATCCACAACTTTATAGTTTACTGCCTAAACCCCGTCACGCTTTGCTTTTTACTTGGGAACTTTAAAACAAAAAAGCATAGTCTATGTTACTGAACGGTTGTATAACATTTTATTGGAAAAGAAATACTTCTGCAATTTATGTTTGTTTATTACAAACCAAAAAATGCTTTTCTCTTTACAATAATGAAAATTAATGTATCTGTAACTGTTAGATTCAGATCTTCCTTATAACTAGATATATGGAGCTTGATGCCGCAGTTAGTGCGCTCGACCTGCTATACGGTTGTTAGGCAACTTTCACGAAGACCGGCGATTAGATGGGTGACCAAAAATTTACTGCCGCGAACTCCTACATGCTTCGGAGTGCATGTTAAGCCGTTGGTCCCGGCTGCATCTCCAATCGTTGACACCACAGAACATAGAGAGAGATTAGAAGTATAATGATATTAATTAAGTATGGGAACCGAGTGTCGCCTGTCCGCACACAAATACAGATTAGATGAAATGATCATTTAGTTCACTACATGAAAAACCGCCACGCGATACGTTCGCAATAACATAAACAAAATCCCAAAAAGATACTAAGCTAAAAAATCACACGATTAAAAACAAACTCTAATTTAACGTGATAATAAATAATTTACTTTAACATGAATGTTGAACTGTCACGTGACTGTCCAGCTTGTATACGGGGATACCAGAAGGGATTTTTTTTTGTAAGATTATGCATATTTAAAGAAATTGGGGACATCATTTTATGTGCGAACTATTAAGATTAAATTTTGCTGTAACCAAGTGAATAGTGAAAAATAACGCTTTTCCCTATATAATTTAATAAAATATCTGATAAAAAAACGCAGTACAAAAACTAAGAAAACTTAATGATAAACTCTATCATATGTCTGTGGAGTAATATAATTAGGCGAGGGAAAGTGTAAAAAAAAACAAAAAATAAGAAAACAACAGATTTTTTGTATTAATCACATTAAGCCTAATTTGTATTTTTTTCTTACTGGTATCATTCCGATTGTGCATATTAGAGATGGGACATAATATTATTTGATGAAATAAGAGCTTTAAATTTTGTTATGAAACAGTTAAATATAATTCAGTTCAACAATGTTCTGCAGTGGTTTGATAGTAATAATATAAAGCTTAATTCAAATAAAACGAAATGCATAAAGTTTGCATTACCTAATGTGAGGAATGTTAATACACTTATAAATGTAAATAGTGAAATTCCTTGGTATTACACTAGATTCCCGACTGCAATGGGATCCTCATATTGATAATTTGTCAAGTAGACTGAGTTCTGCAGCATTTGCTGTTAAGAAAATTAGACTCTTGACAAATGATGAAACGGCAAGATTGGTATATTTTAGTTATTTTCATAGTGTCATGACGTATGGTCTATTGTTGTGGGGTTCTGCGGCTAGCATTCAAGATATTTTTATTGTACAAAAGAGAGCTGTCCGCGCTATATATAATTTACGGTCTAGAGAATCTCTCAGAGAAATATTTAAAAATATAAATACTTTGACTGTTGCCTCTCAATACATCTATGAAAATATGAGTACGCAAGAAAACATTACGATTCCTTCACAAAAAAAAGTAGTGTTCATAATCTTAACACAAGAAATAAAAATAAACTTGCCGTTCCAAGCTTCAGACTTCAGAAAACCAGATGATAATTTCTGGGTAAATGCATTGCTATGTTCAATAAAGTTCCACAAAATGTAGTTGACCTACCCATAAATAAATTTAAAATTCATGTAAAGAATATACTTATGTGTAAAGGCTATTATAAAGTTAATGATTATTTTAAGAATCGCAATGCATGGAATTAATAGCCTTCGCTTTGTTCTATAAAGACTAATTATATGTTCAACCTATGTCCTACAGACTTTGGAAGTTTATTTATTATTGTAATTTGATATGAAATGACATGATTTATGTAAATGTTATTACTTATGACAAAGAGCTGGTAAGTTTCTTTCGCTTGTTCTTCTTGTCAGCTAAAAGACGTCCTGAACAAGTGGTAAGGGAAAAAAAATTGTTGGACGATTCAAAAGTGCCTGTAATAGCCTACTTGAACAAAGATATTTTCATTTCATTTCATTATATCTAACATGATCATTACAATAATAAATTGATCATAGCCATGTTTGTTTCACTTTATTATTCGAAGTTTTATATCTGTAATAATAATAGTACCTACATTATTAATTGCAACGACTGGACAATAAGGAATCGCTAGTCAAGTATGAGTTTGAAAGCCATGACAAAAAAGTTTGAAGACAGACACAAAACCGATAAGTACGTACATAAGTCAATCTACATATTAAGTCACATTCGTTTGAGACATGCGTCTATAAACTTTTGTGCAAATATTGAGCAACAAAAAAATTTATAAAAGCTGTTCTGTGGGCGGTTCTTTAAAGTGGCTATCTTAACTCGATTTCTATAATAATGGTTTCCGATTTTGAATCAGCATAATAAAATTAAATTCACGCCTATAAATTAATTTTGTAAATTAAATTCACACCACCAACAATATTGCGTTAGTTGAAAACATGATTTTTTGTTTGTATAGATATTATGTTGTTTTGAAATTCATTTGATAGGTTTAGGTCTAAAACGGATAGAGCAAAATAAATTATGTAAACAGAGCAATCCGTTGTAAAGTTAATAGGGAAACTGAAATATAAGTAATGCGAAATAAGTGAAATCCAGATTCACCAGTTTCTAATAAGACCTATTAGGCCAACTCTCTTAGCTTTTCACGAAGTTTCGTTTGATTTATGTATTGTTCATAAAACGGTGATATACTTCGTAACTTAGATATTTATAACTCATCATATTTTTTTAATATTTATCTGCGTGTAAATATTTAACCGAATCTTCGTAAAAAAAGTGCCTGGTTAGTTCATTATTTCATTTGTTCAGTATCAGTTCATCTATTATTTTCCCTTGTAAACAGTATTATTTAGTTTTATATAATTATGGCATATACTTATCCATAACGTTGTTATGAAATGATGAGAGAAAAGCTCTAAATTAATATGTTTTAGTTATCGATTACGATCCATATAATTAATAATACGATTCCGAGCAGCAGCGGTACATGTCAGACAAATGGAGGCACAGCACTATTTTTTGCAAAAGTGCACAAAATGATTTACATTGCTGTCTAGTATTGGGGTCAGAAACATTGATGTTGGTTTGAGTAATCAATGTATATTTTATTTAACATTGTGTCAAATTATTACGTTTTTTATATTTTAGCACTAAAATTGTACTTACCAGTGAAAGGAAATGTTTGCATTAGTTAGATTGTATACTTTACTTTGCTTTTTACAAGTGATAATAGCACAAAACGGCATTTTTTATAGAAAAAATCTGTAAAATCACCACTCGACGATTGACGAACGACTGACAAACGTATAACCGAGGAAAGGGCGTCATATGAGTAAAAGCGCATATGCCAGCGACGCGTGTCCCGCCCACTTACTACTTCTAATCTCTCTCTATGTTCTGTGGTTGACACCCACCAATACGAACAGGGCCCGCGTGGTGGGCAAGGCCCATTCTCCCTATTCGACTCGATTCATCCATAGGGAAGATACCTACCTACTCAATCCACACAACACTTACCACTATAATTTTTCATGTTGCATATAACAATGCTGGATGTTATCAACTACAGATTCAGCCCGGACCAACGACATGAGACAGCTAAGAGCATTGTCTTGGACCATCATGGTCTGACAATGAGAAGCCGCCAGCCAGTGCGGTGGCGGCAGTTATCCTACGCGAGCGTCCTATGAGCGCCTTCTTTTTCGAACATTTTGTTTCAACCAGGCCCGTCTTTAGCCATGGTGCGGGGAGTTCAAGACACTCAGGCGCCGCGCGTTGTTCTCGGGAAATTCCCTGTAATGGGGAGGGGAGGCAGAGCACTGTTTGCACCCGAGCGCCGTGCTTCAGAATAGCTCTATGACAATAAAACAGATACTGCGTATATGAGTGTCGAATGAAAGCGATACGTATCGCTATCCATATACCTCTGTATCGTTGGCACCCTTCGCAAAACATTGGAACGACGCCCATAAAATCACAAAAATTATTACAGTTATTCTTAATACAAAATGCTTAAAAAATCCACTTGGTCCCAGGCACCCTGAGATGGGAATCGAACCCACGACCTTTCACAATCGCCCGGATTTTTTAAGCATTTTGTATTAAGAATAATTTTCAGTGTGGCATTGTGAATGCAAAATTAATCAAAATATAATAATGATTACAGTGTAATTTTACAAATAATAAAAGAAAATCTTTGAGTACTACGGTCTGATTTTGTACTTTTGAATACCATGAACACGGACTCATGTTCAAAGAACAGAAGTACTTTTTTAAAGTTCAAATACAATAATTCGACCAAATATAATCTATTTGCCGTGTCATGCCGCGCCTTAGGTAGTTGCTTCATTTGCTTATATGGACAGGCCGGCCCCGAGTACAGAGTTTTGTTTTGTAAGGAAAGCAGTAGGTATTCGCTTATACTAGGAAGACTACTATACCTATTGTATGATATTAAGCGGGAGTTGGCGACTAACTACAACCGATCCTTCACCGTTCTACGGGTAAAAGATCATTACACACTTGACTCCATAAGCACTGATTCACCATTCTTCCGAAATCTTATTCTCGTTGGTACGCTTATTCAAGTGCAGGCCGTTAAGAATTTGAACATGCAATAAAATTCCGTTGCCCACACCACACACAACCAAGGAAAGCAGGTTTTGAACGAAGACAAGACAACTCGTCGTGTACACTAAAAATATACCTACCCACATTTGTGTTGTCTTTAATGATATGTAATTAAACTGCTTCGATATGGAACACCGTAAAAATCTTAAGTTCCTTGAGAATCCATAGATAACATAATATGATTAATTTTTAAATGTTTATGTTTTAAAACAACACAAAGCTTTAACTACTACTACCATATAGGTTTTCAAGTATTGAACTCTATAAATTATGAGATATATTAACCATAAGACAGACCTTCGTTCTTCATACAGTTCTTAAAAACATAGGGAGATTGAATTCAACCCAAAGCTACTTAAATATAGACGAAGAACCTATAAAGTATGTTTAAATGAAAAAATTCACACTACTTTATCACATAAATTTTATTTGTTTTCTTGGACCATTTTTATACAATAAAATAAACAAAATTCTCACAAATTACCTTATACATAAGATGGCTTATCTTACAGATAACTATATCTAATTGGTTAAAAACATTAGATTAGCAGGATACTGAAAACCTTCTAACCTCAATTTTATAGTAAACTAGTTGATGCTGAATATATAGAAACATAGAAAATTCTTATCATACATATATTAGCAACTTGTTAATGTTCATCTAACACATTTCTCACATTCATTAATTTCAAAAGTCTGCAGATTTTTGATTTTAATTGTAATTAAGTTACAGAAGTAATCTGGATAAAATCCAAAATGTCTATAAATAACGGAGTACCTTTATATAACATACTTCTTGTTATCAACTTTACGTTATACGGGCCTGGTGATCTGTTAGGACAGATACTTATGGTATCTTTTACAGGCTCCAGTCTTTCACATTAGGTTTAAATTTAAGTATGTATAATTAAAATAATAATTTAATAATGTACTATTGTGAAGAGAAAAATAAATAAAACAAATGGATATCACTACAGAAACAGTAGGTACAACAAAGAAAATACTTCACTGACTGAAGAGAAGTCATTAAGAGCGCTCATGTAAATTTAGAAGAAATTGCTTTTAAATTATTGCAAGTAAAGAGGAAAGGTACAGGAAAAGTCGACTTTCAAACGAGTTCAAAATAAAAAAGGAGGAGGTTCTATGTTCGACCGCTATGTTATTTTTTTTTTACTTATATTCAGGGATTTGTAAAATCCCATTTCCAAAATCTAATTAAAGCTTATGACGGTTACGGAGACGGTCTAATAAAAAAATATAATGTAAATCAGAGCAGTTTAGTTTTTATTACAAAATTAGCAATTTTTCCGTGATTTCATCGTCGTAAATTATAGTATTATTATTTCCGGTAAATGAAAAAAAAAAACAAATCGATCCAGTAGTTTTAGAGTCAATTAATTACAAACAAACGGTAAATTCTCTTCTCTTTATAATATCAGTATTGATAACGAGAAAAAATTACAAATTATTTAGATGAATTACACAATTTAAGTTATCGAATTTCTTTTCTATCGCTAAAAGTATACAAAATCTGCTATATAATTTTGTTTTTCCGTCCAATGCAAGGTTGTCTGAAGGAAATCGCTGGCTAGCTATAAGGCCACTAATTGTAAGTAGTTTTGTAAAATATTTTTGTAGTTATGTCCAATGGCGGCGTAAGGGGTAAAAGCCTTCTACAAAAACATCATAGAAAATTCAGGACTACGATCAGCTGCTTAGGCTGTGTTGATTCGTCAAACAATCATTCAGGACAAAGCATTATAAATGTATAAATAATCAGTTCACTTAGCAAATAAAAGACCAATAACAGTAAAAATTAATTTATTTATTTTTTATTTCATTTTTTAAATGAGGTACCTTTTGAAAATAAAATAAATTTCTAACGTATTTACAGATAATTGAGCATTAAAAAATCATTTGTTAATATTAATTAAATTCAGTTTACTTAACTGATCAGATTTTATAAAATTAAATTTAATCACATAAATCTATCAATCAGTCTAAATCTATCAGTTTTGCAACTGATGTATTTCAGGACTGGTCCTCATTTTTACACGAAGACGATATTACTATTATCCGTCTATTGAATGAAAATAGTTCGAATCGATTTCTGTGGTCATTCCTCTGTTTACAGGCTCCAAACCCCTATGAACTCATCAAGTTTTGTATAACTTTAAATGACAAAACACGGTCGCAAACTGGGAGCTCTAAAACCTCAACATCCAATTTGCGACCAGCATAACTGTATATCATAATTAGTTTATATAAAAAAAATATTGGACGAAAACTGATCATTGATTAATATATAGTAGAAGATCCGAACCTAAATCGACCTTCACCGGGTTGATAATGGAATAAAACTTATTGTATAATTAATTTAGTATATTAGAAAATATATTAAAAATGGGTTCGCTAAAAAAATTCTGGACAGAATATTTTTAATTATATTTTTTATTAAATGTTGCAACATCAAGATAATAAGAAAAATTTAATTCTGACTTAAAGTATAAAACATATAGAATGTGCAGACGTTGGGTTGTCTATTATTTACCTGGACGAACTACTGGGTTGTCAGGTATAAACAGGTATATCGATGCCAGTTAATTTCACTTGATTTGATAATAAAAAAAAAATTATATCAACATAAGCGCTGTTTCATTACGAACACATTGATATAGGGTTGTCTGCAAAAAATTCGGTCCTAATACGGGTTTGCGAATTTTAAAAATTAAAATTTTAACGCGTGGGAAAGTGAGTGACAGAGAGATCCGAGGAAAGTATTCCGTGTAATAGTAAAGGACCCAACATTGCAGTCGCATCTGATCGGACCCTGAATATATGAAAGTGCGCATGCTCGGAATGTAAAATATGGAGGGTGAACCCCTGAACCCCTTGAACCCCTGATGAACCCCTTCGTATAGTAAACAGTGCACGTTATTTTGGAGCAACTGACATTTTATTTGCAAAAAAAAGTTAATTAAATTCATAACAATCTAATATATTCAATATAGTGCAAATAAAATATTAAGCAATATAACATTAGCTTAATAAATATATATTCATATATATTGACTTATGAGTATAATAATAATTTATCTATAAAAGAATAGTTTTTGTAATTTAAAATATGATGACGTAAATAGTAAAAATATCAATAACTTGCTTTCAAATTTTTTTTGTTCTTTCTGGAAACAAATAAAAGAGAAGTAAAGTGGACAGCCAAAAATTCAAATTAAAAATAACAAAAAAAAGTTTAAGATTTTGTATTATATTTAAAAATGATATGACAGAACAGCATAAGTAATAAATAAAATATTATTAATGTAAAATAAATTGTAATAAATATTTTCTATTCAATATCTGATTCATCAGAACTAAAACTCTGACTCTCAAACACATCAGATTCATTAGATTCTCCCTCATTTACTTCCATTTCAATAATGTCCTGGATTTTCAAAGGAGATTGATCTCCGATAAAACCTGTTTGTTTTAAAAAACCATCTAAATGCCAACCGAAGCTTTCAGGGTTTTAATTTTGCACATATAATTTTTGTAGTAAAAGAATTTTTGTAGTAGGGAAATCCGACATGGCGGTATGGAGTTGGAGTCAAAACTTTTAACCTTGCTTAAAAATTTTAATTTTTAAAATTCGCAAACCCGTATTAGGACCGAATTTTTTGCAGACAACCCTATATCAATGTGTTCGTAATGAAACAGCGCTTATGTTGATATAATTTTTTTTTTATTATCAAATCTAGTGAAATTAACTGGCATCGATATACCTGTTTATACCTGACAACCCAGTAGTTCGTCCAGGTAAATAATAGACAACCCAACGTCTGCACATTCTATATGTTTTATACTTTAAGTCAGAATAAAATTTTTCTTATTATCTTGATGTTGCAACATTTAATAAAAAAATATTTTTTAAAAAATAATTAAAAATATTCTGTCCAGGATTTTCTTAGCGAACCCATTTTTAATATATTTTCTAATATACTAAATTAATTATATTATAAGTTTTATTCCATTATCAACCCGGTGAAGGTCGATTTAGGTTCGGATCTTAGACTAATAATGGTCACTAGAACTCGCATTATGAAATAAGATTTTTAAAAGTTCCATACATTTTACAGACAGCAAAGAATTCTTAATTGGACGTGTCTTCCCACTTTTCGGCCACCTGGTCGAATACTGAATGATTTATAAATATATTAAAAGTTAGTTCCTTAATTCTACCACCTCATATTAATAGTATGATAATTAAATTTTCGCTAAAATTTCACTCCATAATAGAGGTCATAAACTAGCTGCAAAAACAATAAATAAACCAATATGACTATTTTTTGCTAATATATGACGCGTCTGATGCTGCCCGCTGCAACCCTCAGATTTATTTGTTGGTTTTGGCTTGAAGCTTCATTTAATCGTATTAATATGCGTATATAAGGGTTAACAGTATATCCAGGTTGCCATGTATTTATGTTTTTGACACTTAAGTATACATTACTGTTTTTGATCTTTTTAAAAGGGAGGACCGTTAAATGTTCGTAATTGGGATACGGACGGAAAATGTGTTTTATTTTGGTTATGTCAGAATTTGTTTGCTCATTTTTAGTTATTATTTTACTTTAAAACAAGATATAAAAGAGCCTCGGAAAATTCAGTGCAGGTCTGATATATCACTCACAATATAAAATAAAAGAAACTTTGATACATAATTTTTGAACCCGAATAAATCATTCATTCATTGATAATTAGTAATGCCCATGTTTTTTTAAATAGGTAATAAATCTCATAATCACGTCAGTTTTTTATTTTAATATTAATTCGATTACAGCTGAATACAACACTACTAAAGTGCCTAAGAGATAAAAGCTAACATAAATATTAAGTGAGTGTATTAAATAATAATTAATATTAACAAAAGTAATCATATGAATGTTATTTTACTTAAAATTATGTGTAATGTGATGTTAGTTTGATAAAAAAATTAATTACGAAATTTTACAAATATATTTCAGCACGGTTTATTTATCGTTTTATTTCCTTTACTACCTATATCTATCTAAATATATATAACTCAAAGGTGACTGAGTGACATAGTGATCTATCAACGCACAGCCCAAACCACTGGACGGATCGGGCTGAAATTTGGCATGCAGGTATATGTTATACCGTAGGCATCCCCTAAGAAAGTATTTTGATCAATTCTACCCCTAAGGGTTATCCCCTTAGGGGTAATAGGGGATGAAACTTTATTTCAGGTTTTTTACACGATATAATTAATAAATATTCGTTAGAATTGTTGCTCAAAGTGACTTTACCACGCGGACGAAGTCGCAGGCAAAAGCTAGTAAATCTATATAAAGCCGATAGTAAACAGTAGAACATAGTATGGTATGGCAGATGACAAAGCTCGCTATATTTTCACTTTAGGCCACCATGAGCGCTGCGATAGATTGCGTTACCTTCGCCTAGTACTTCGCACCCACCGAATACCATTCATTTAACCTATATTCGACCTAAAAGAGATACTAAATGCCATCTTTGTTATAACTATACTTTTTTTTACTATTTCCATCTATTTTAAAAGCATATTACGGAATTTGCGTTTAACCCATTCTTGGTCGCCGGGCATTAAGGGTTCACGTGGCTACTAAAAGGGGGCGCTCTTATTTATTAGGCACGAGATTCAAATTCTTCAGAACATTTTTATGATGTATACGTCTTTAAGAATAATTCACACAGTCTGGTATTATTTTGAATGGTTGTGATAGTTTCTAATTCAATTAAATAAATAGTTACCAGCATCGGTGCGGTTGAGTTGATAAATTCTTGCAATCTATCGAATCATATGCTTTATCGCACTGTCTCCACTGACAGTTGGCGGGAAATAATTATTTTTATAAAAGCGTAGTCTCATTCTTATTAGAAAAAACTCTCTACCTTCCGATTTCATTTTTAATTACATTATTGCCTACACATTATAACGATTTTATTATCGATATGCGAAACCAAACCATATATTCCGTAATGCATTTAGTTTGGCTCAGCACAACGCAGCGCATTATGTGTTTTCTTATTTCCAATATACTTAAAGTAGATACGAGGGTCAAACTGAAAGTTCTTAGAACTGGCCACTTATAAACAATATAATAAAAAAATAATTCTAAAATTTGAAAATATAACTCTTTGCCAATATTACTGAGTATATATTTCATTCATTTGTCATTTGTTTTACGATTTGGCGGCAAATTGAAAATTGTCTGTGTCACGTCATCATGAATTTAACACGAGAAAATTTTCGTGCAATGATTTTTTATGACTTTCGATGTCATTTAAGTCAACAAGAAAGTTATGATAGACTACGATTGGCCTTTCACGATGAAGCCCCATCTCGTGCGACTGTTTACAACTGGTTTAATGAGTTTAAACGTGGTCGCACTAATCTCACTGATGATTTACGTGAGGGACGGCCTTCTACGGCGACGACTGAAGATAACATCTGTGTTGTGCGGCGTATGATAGAGACTGACAAAAGAGTGACCTATCAACAGATTCGGACAAGCTTAGGCATCGGTATGAGTCAAGTGCACAAAATCCTCCACGAACATTTAGCGGTCAGGAAGCTTTGCGCCCGGTGGATACCTCATAATTTGACTGAGGCTCAAAAACTCCATCGTGTGAATTGGTGTCGTAAAATGATTGAAAGATTTAACGGAGGTGACTCAAATGCTGTGTTCGACATACTAACAGGTGACGAAAGCTGGATTTACTGTTATGATCCTAAAACCAAAAGACAATCTGCTCAGTGGGTGTTTCCTTTCGAGGAGTTGCCAACTAAAGTGAAGAGAGATCGAAGTGCGGGAAAAAAAATGGTGGCCTCGTTCTTTGGAAGGATAGGTCATTTTGCAACAATTGTGTTAGAGGATCAAAAAACAGTTTCTGCAGAATGGTACACTACCAATTGTTTGCCACTTGTCTTGGAAAAAGTTCGAGAGAAACGACCTCGCAGTAGGATCCTCCTTCACCACGACAACGCCTCGTCACGTTGAATTACTGGGTCACCCGCCGTATAGCCCCGACCTCACGCCTTGTGATTTTTATTTATTTCCAAAAATTAAAGAAAAACTTAAAGGAAAGCGGTTTATGAATGCTGAAGAAGCGGTGGCTGCGTATCGCGATGCCATTGAAGAGACCCCTAAGGACGAGTGGGCAAAGTGCTTTTCCCAGTGGTTCCATCGCATGCAGCGGTGTATTGACGTGAATGGACAATATTTTGAAAAGATATAATAAAACTAATAACTGGCTAATGTAATCAGTTTTTGATTTTCTAAGAACTTTCAGTTTGACCCTCGTATACTTAAAATTATACTATTGTTAGTCTGGTTTTTTTCTTCGTGTCTATTTTTATTTATGGTATTTTTATTTTTGCTTTTTATCGCTTAAATTTACGGTGCACACTACAGATAAACGTCAGGTTACCACAATATGACAAATTTCTCCGGTACATCAGATATTCCACCCTTTAAAGCAATAAGATTTGAAATAGCCTGACGTACAGTTGACTGTAATAACCCAGTTTGTAACTGGGTAAAGAATGTCGCAGCTTTTTATTGTCATGAACTTCCGCAAGATGACGTTCTTTTAAAATCTTAAGAACACATTAAACCTACATGTTTAACAGTTTTACAATAAAAACAAAGAATGGACTTTATGAAATTTATTTAAATACAGTGTGAAATAATCTACTTAATTAACACGTACTCTTATAGAGCATCTTAAAAAAATAACTAAAAGAGGAAATATGAAATGTTTTGTTGAAACAATCGTTAAATTACTATACTATATAATATATCGAAACTGGCATATACTCAGTCAATTAATATGTCAATGAGGAAGTATTTAAAAAGAACACATTAGTTCCCAAAATCAAACTAGATGTCGCTACGGTACGTTCTTGATTTATCCATGATAACTCTTCCGGTTTTATTTCAAGTTTAAAAGTAAATTAGTTTTCAAAACTCAATAAATAACTCATATTCTATTTGTACTTTTTCGTATTTGTATTGATATCTAAGTTTCGAACTTCACAAATTTCAGTTTTTCAATATGTTAGTTAAATGGAACGGAAATTACTGTCTTTGGTCCATTCGTTTCCTGCAAAAATCAACTTTTTCTAGAGTCTCTATCTAGTGGAGGTGCTTTTTAGTGCTTTCTTTTTTTTTTAATACTTCCTCATATCTTAAAACTACATTGCTACCTACCGTCACAACCGAAACAAAAAGCCTAAATACAATGAAATATTTAATTTCTAGTGACACAATGCAAAATAAAGAACAATGTCCAAAGAAATTATTCTGCGTTGTTTCGTGAATGGGTCACAATTTAATACATTAAAGAACGTTATAAATTGAATATTCAAATAATTTCGACGTGCTTGTAGTTTCGTAAAAATGACTGAATTTGTGAATAGGGCCATCACGTATCACTGCCACTTTCTGTCGCCAAAATGGAGCACTAGTACAATAGTTATTAGTTTTTATTATCATATTTATACTTCTATTGATATTATTAAATTTATTTGTAACGCGCACAGCCTACCTACATTATTGATACCATTGCTTCTTCCAGTATAGGTTGCCAGGAAGAAATCGCTGTTAAGCGATAAGGCCGCCTATTGTGCAAATGTTTTTATGTTTGTAAGTTACTCTTTATTTATCTCTGTTATGTGTTGTACAATAAAGTGTTTTTATCTTATCTTACAACGTCATCCAGGATAAGTATAAAGCTCATTAGAGCGATCCGATGGCCGACCCGCACCTCTTGGTCTCGACCAATTAATATTATTTATATGGATTTCAATAGATATGCGTCCATCACATCAACTAACCGCGCACGTACGGAGAGGACCATTCGGTGATAAAGTGCCGTTCGCATATTTGTCTTGCGTTGACTGCGCATTGTCATTGCACGGGTCCGAATGACACGTACACCGTCCGCGTACATCTGGTGCGGAATGGTTTTAATGAGCTCAGTTCAATAGTGACCAAAGTAGAAGAAAAATCCAAATATAATAAGGAAATCATCATCATTTGCAAAAGACAAAATGTTCGATTTTTTTTTCCGCTGACTATTGCGCTAGTGCTGCCATCTACGCCGAATGTTTATTTCATATTATGAATCATTGACACATTCTATCATAGGATAGATATAAACTATAAGTATATCGGTGGCAAAGGCACTGCTTCTGTTATAATCTTTAAAAATATATATTTTAATGTGAATAAGAACAATTCGAAATTACACGAATATTCGTTTACAAATAATGGTGGCAATTCTGCTGGCATAAAATATACATAATTTGATTTTGGTCCTGTAACACTTTTACGTTTTAAATTATACAAGTTCTACCTCGAACTAAACTCAAATATTTGCTTATTAACTTAGATTGGGAACAATAAAATTAAATCAAACATGTATCGGAGTTTGGAAATGACGTTGACAACGCCCAGTGGTCGAAATTCGACCATAATAAATTTCAATTAGAAGTTATTACTGAAATCGAAAATCTTTTGACATTCAGTAAGACCACAGAAAACATCACAAACATATAAATAGACATCTATGATAATTATATAAAACTTGACACTGGCACAAACCGTGCGAAGCCAATATTCAAAAGAAACAAACAAATTCTATGTCAAAAGAAACAATTTGACCACAGAGTACATGTATGCGTGTAGCAAATACTTGTTTGTATGTGTCAAATGCATAGTAGTGTGTATAATGCTTTATTTATTGATTTATTGTACTTTTTAAGCATTATTATTGAAAAATATTAGCAGTTTACACTTCTCCTACATATAAACTATATATGCCAAAATTCATACTCCTCCGTCCTCGCAATTTTCGTAAAAAGTGGTCCAAAGTTTTTGTTTCACTTATTAATATATAGATAAATCAGAAAGTAAGCAGAAGTAGTTAATATTATTATTTTAGTATACATAACTATAATCATATCTCTGAGGTTACATGTGATAAAGAATAAAATAAGCAATATAGTTTTAAAAGTAGTGCAACATAATTACCACCATGTCACATGAAAAAGAAGCCTTTTTATCAATTAAAAACGAAACACCCAACTTTAATCTACATTCAATTATATAACTCTATGACCACATTTAAACGTCATTACCCTAATTTATTTTTGGACATTCCCTCATACTTCACGCAAAATATTTTTAAATATCATAAGAACTTTCGCTATGCTACATTGACTGTTTGTATGAGATTATTTATCATCTTCCTATGTTTCTAACTCAGACCAATGAGCAAGTAATTAAAAAATAAAAATTTGTTCTTGAAAGCAAACTAGATATACAACTTTCAAATTTATTTAAAATTTTTTTGATGTGCAAATTTAAGTTATTATGTTACGTCTAAAGGAACGATATGGTTGTTTGTATGTCAACACTAGTGATGAGCAAACACCTCGGTTGCTTGTAACTTGAATTGATTCGATTCATCGAATTCTGGTTTGGAAAGATCAACAAAAAGCAGATCTTTTTATGTGCTGATACCATATTTGCCATTATGCATCCATACATCCAATGATATTTATATTAATAAATAATTTTTAAAAATGTCAATATTGTTATCCAATAAATTGTGCTGCCATGCTGTGATATATATTTTTTAAATATTTTCTCATTGGTCTGAGGATTCTAACTGTATATGAATCAGAAATCAATGTGTAAAAATATTCTTAATAATAAAAAAAGGATAAAAACATGTGTGTCAAGCGTGCTAACATAGTTAGAAATTAAGAGATGATATAGACATATTGATTCATACATAAAAACCTAATGTTTATGTTTTTTAGAATTATATTTATTACATTAATTATAACTAGTATTGTACTCATAACCATTTGTGTGATAATGTGGTAATAATATGATCGGTGTCGTTTTAACAAAAAGGGAAAATTTAGTAATAATTTAATATTATGAAATTTCGAAAGATTCATTGAGTAATCAATTGTTAACAAGCTTTAATTGGTTAGATTTAGCAGGACCGCGCTCAAAGTCAAATTATTGATTTCCAATTCGTAGCTGTTGGCGCAAGTATATCGGAAGATCTGACGGAGCTACTTACGAGAGTATGGGGTAGAACGAAATCCTCTCTGAAGTGTACAAAAATAAGGCTGCATTGCGAAGTTAGAACGGTTATCGTTAACCATCAGGCATGATGTATCTAACCAGGGCCAAATGGCACAACTCATTATTTGCTTAAAGGGTACATTAACATCTTTCTTATTGTTAAAGTAAGTAAAGTAACCTTTAACGTCATTGAGTTCTGACGTTCTACGATCGAAGAGACGCGAAGCATATGCTACCAAATACACACCGACACTTACTTAATTTTTGAATACCCACTTTTGATGTTCCAATAATAATTCAAGAACAACGCAACGTTCCATAATTAAATTGAAATTACAGAATTTGACTTTTTCGTAGAATAAATTACCATATCCGATGGAAGACGCGTCGCGTTTTGTCGATCTCAGAAAGTCACAACCGACAAATTATATATCATTCGACCTTACGTACTCAATGGAAGAATACTTGCGCTCACACATCTTAACGCTAGACGATTTCCGCCAGTTTTGTACAGACTTAAGCATGGACTTTTGTCAGCAAAGGGTGGACAATAGGTTCTGCAACTGCACTGTATCCTTGAAATATAAAGAATACTTGGCTTTTCCTCAGAATACATATAACTCAATTATATTTTATAATTTATCTTAGAAATACTTAAAATAACCGTCTGAAGTACCATGATCGATGTTAATATTGTGCTCTGGTATGAAAATATTGCTTTTAACTCATTTTTTAACAAAAAAGATCAATTTTAATTTAAAAAAGAGATACTTAAAACGAGGAGAATCACTCACCATGCTTTATTACACTTTGTTGAAAAATTAAGACTTACCAATTTTTCCACTATTTATATAAAATTAGATATTATATTTAATTTAGAAAGGGTAATTGGTTTAATCTATATTTTCTGCAAATTAGCAAATAACGCTGGTTCCAAATATCTATATGTCACAGCCAACTGGTTAAAATAGCTGTCCAATTGGACGGCTAGCCCTTGAATTAAATGTCGCCATTAAGAGAATGAACACGACTGCACGTCGATCAACTAAGTAGCTAAACACAACGTTCAACAGTGCAGATGAACGAAGATTAGCCAACTAGTTAACTGATTAAGGTTTCCATAATAAGGTATTTGACTAATTTAGAAAAATCGTTTTTAAATTTTTCTTTATTTCATAATAAGCACATTACATTAATATTTCTTATTCTTAATTTGACTGTTAGGGGTGACAATAAATTTCATAAACAAATATTTGCAATATAAAATAAACAAACGAAAATAGAATCTTCCTTTGGCGTAGGTATGACAATATTATACTACATCATACGATTTAGAAAGTGTCATTTGTATATATGTATATCAGTGATTTTAAAATTTTAGAAATTTCAGCCTATTTGTGTAATGTACTGCTATCGGCACATAATTGCCGTCATCTGATTAAGATGGTTATTAAAATGTTGTTAAATTCAATAGCCAACGACTGTTGGGAAGGTCTACCGCGTGTTACAAAAATACCCGTTATAGCTGAAGGGTGATGTATAACAAAAAATGTCCTCTGTAAATTTTTCAAAACCTTTGCTTAATGCAATGCTTTTAATTTTGAGTAAAAATAATTATTTAAAAAAATTATTAAATATATCGAGTATGTTATTTCACATCACTATTTTAGGGTAATGATCTTACCAGGACTGGTAGCCCAGAAATTATTTTTAAACATTATCTAGGTATTTCATCCATTTATATCCAAGATAGCAAGTCAACTGAGTCAACTCGTCCTCAAATATTAAAGTCTTGGGAGAGATATGGCCTTACCACACCTTTTCTGGAAACATTTCTACTATTGTAGCATATGGGTCAGAATGATAGCAATATTTCAATAGATTTTTGAGTATGTAAAATATCAATTGAAAAAGTTAGATGTCTTATGGTAGGGCTGTTTTAAGCAGTTAGCTACAACATATATTTCGTTGAAATTGTCGCTTAAACCAATTAGCCATTTAACCCTCATTATAATGGCTCATAATACCTATTCATTTTTATAATTTAAACTATTATACATAAATAATTTTTAAACAAATATACTGACTATAATGGTTGAATACGACAATAGATACTAATATAATTCATGGCGATATTATTTTTTTAAACAAATATACATCAAGTTTATCTGTATTAATGAATTTAGATGAAGCAATACACCTAATAATACTTTTTCGAATTTAAAAGCAATTCTGACAGAGTGAATAGAAAATGAAACGCACTTGTGAAACACAAAATACTATCTCTCTATAACTTAGTTGCCTATTTAATTTACAGATTGATGAGTTTTGTAAATATTCTCATATTTAATGAGACCACTAAATGTTATCACAAATTTAAATACCCATCCATACAATAAAGGAAAAATTATAAAAAAAAAGTTAAGTATTTTACTTACTTCACTGTAATAATACCGCAAGGCGGAAAACAATATGTTACATTATTACGAAGCATGTGTTCAGTATATGATTTTACTTGGAGGCGCTGAAGAGTTCGTACTCATTGCCTGCTCCAATGTATCGAGACGTCGATACGCATGGCCACGACTGTTGCGACGACGACCGGGCTGTCTGCCTTCTACTATCAGACCAAGAAGCTAAAACACACAAAAAATAAAGCGTAACATAAAAATATTACTAATAACAATAACATTGTTGTAATATAATTAGAGTATTCTACATGTAGATGCTGGTGCCAAAATTGTTATCTCTAAAATAAATGACAACACAACTAAAACTCAATTTTTTTCTTTATAGAAAGTAATCTGTTTGATTCTCAATAAAAAAATCTAAGTATAATCCACACCAGGGGACTTTCATACAAATGACAGGTGACATTGTTCCAAATTATTTAACAGTTAACTGAAACGTTAACAGCGATGTAGCCAAGCAACCAAAAAAGGGCTTTAAAATTAATAAGTGTTGACTTCAATGAATATATATTCACGACAAGCGCCAAAGAAGAATTTAAAATTCTTGTAATTGTTACTTATTCTTATTGTCGATTATTATTGTTACTAAATTTTAGTTTTTCAGTGCCGCATATTTTTTTAGTTATATAATGATGTAAATTATCATATGAAAACTTTTTGAAAAATGTGAACATTCACTATTACGATTGTGATACCTGGTGTGTAATGTTGAAGTCTTACTCGTTAAGAGGGATCTACGGAAAGTATGCTATAAAGACAGTTTGATTAAAGAATAGCGACAATAAGAGAATATTGTAGATTATATGGCATTAATCCTAGTGATATTAAAACATTTTATTATTCATCAATTTTTTAAATTTGAATTTCTAAATGAAAAATACTGTTATCAACCTATATTTGTCAACATACTCACACAGTATGACAAAAAAATGGGAGAGTATGCTTTCCTTTCCCTACATTTGTACTTTACTATTATATTTGATCCACACTTAGGGCAGATTTAATATAATGATTTCAACTTAAAAACAAAAATATCAAGTAATAGAAAAATGTAGAATGTTTTATGTGACACATACCACTTTGCTTACTCTGTTTTTATTATGATACAAGATATACAGCAACACAACCATGATAATGGCCGTTAGGAAAAATGGGAAGAAATGATCGTCTTCCTCAGCAAAATCAGGAAGAGTGTTGGAAAATGTTTCTGAAAAAGAAAAACAATGAAATTTACATGACTATATACTATGAGATGATAAAATTTAAGTAAGACTATCTGTCTTATTATAGAACAAGCACTAACTTTGATATTCAGTTCAAACCATTATCCAACCAAAATAAGTCAGCACATCTCATCTTATTGTATTTCTTCTGTCATTATCAATTCCATTTAGGTAGCTAATGGTTTAAAGAAAATACTGACTTTAGTCTTCATTTTATTGTAAAAAGATGCATATTTTATATACATAGCGACCCGTGTAACCGGTTTCTTTCTGAAACCTATAGCAGGCAGCAGCTTTTCACACTGGAGTAAGGTATAGTCCTAATCATAGCATATTAAAAAAAACAGACTGTACAACCTTGTGTGAAAGGAAATAAATAAATAATATTATTATTATTATTATTCCTGTGGCACGGGTTTAGCTAAAATAGGTAATACCTGTAATGCTTACAGATATAACAGACAAAAATAAGAATTTATTTGTTGTTATGTATGATGTAATGTTATATTTTCTTTATCTATAATATTTTTTTATACCATTTCGACATTGCTATAAAACTCACAAAATTATTTAAGTAAAACAATAATTATAATTTTATATGCAATGAATGATGTTGTTGCTATACATTTGTACAAACTGAACAAACACTGAAAGAAAGCTGAATATTAAAAGTTCAGACAATGATCCACTAATTGATAATATGATTTTATCTAATAAAATCTCTTTATGGTATTAACCCTGTTGTTATAACCATAAACAGATTTTATGTTGGTATCCGGGCGAAGCCGCTGGCGAAAGCTAGTTAGTAATAGAATTTATGAACTTATAACTCTAATGATTTAATTAATAATATTGAAAACATAGTACCTACCTTTGGGAAGAATATCACTATTGTCAATAGCTACTTGCTCATTTATTTTCGTATTTTTTTTATTTATAACCTCTTCTAATTTTGTATCCAACAGGTCATCAGGATCATCATCACCATGAGTGTCACCAAGACCATCCCTTACTTCTTCAGAATCTGAAAAGGCAAATGTTAATTTATAAACTTTAATATTTTAATACTACTACAAACACATTTTTTAAAACAATATTGTTTGTTTTGTTTAAGCACATAAAATTATAATAGTTATAAGTTCATAGTGTTTTTATTTAACTATATACTTTCTTAAGTTAAACTCAACATTGCATTAGTCATAAGTTCAAGTCCCATCTCAGAGTGCCAGGAATAAAGTGGATTTTTTTAAGCATTTTTCTTTTATATTATTTTTCTGTATAGCATTGTGAATGTGAAATGGATCAAATATAATAATTAGAACAAATTTACATCTTTATCAAAAGTTAATGACCTCCATAGACAAGTGGTCACATGCTGCTTTCAAGGTGATGCCATCTTTGATGTCCCGGGCTCGATTTCCGGTTGTTAAATATAGAAAACGAACTTATTTATAATGTCTCTGGTCTGGGTGTTGTGGTACCTTAGTTTTCTCAGATACTCCATAATACAGGGCTTTAGCTACTTATCTTAGAATCTGAGTAATGTATGTGATATTTTAAAAATTTCTTTTGACTGTTTGGGTAGATTACCTGAACTGATTGGGTAGATTGATGAAAATACACTCTGTAGTAGTGAAAAAGTAACAAGTATTTGATAAATAAGTCAGACCTGTACAGTCCTAGGTAGATAAGTGATTAGAGCAGTTGCCCGGATTGCAAAAGGTCATACCTGTCCCATGTGAGAGTGCCAGGGACAAAGTAGATTTCTAACAATTTTTCATTTATATATCTGTATTATTTTTAATTGAATAACACTTGATAGGGGGACAAAAGAATCAATTTTTTCAGGTCAAAGTCAAAAAGTAACAAAAAACAGGTATAATTGATAAACTTTGTATGAATTTATCATTTCTTGGACATATCATTGAATAATTAACACAATGTAATAATTATCTAATTCAACTGTTATTACTTACCAATATCGTTTGGTGGATAATCATCAGATTCTCCATTGGCAATAGGAGGTCTGTTTCCAATTTGATTCAAAACATCTTGATTTGTAGCATCTTTACTAACCTGTGCTATCTTATTTTTGTTTTCGTTTGGAATAACAGTACTTGTTGTTTTTTCTTTCTGAACTATATCTTTAGCATCAATAGGTGGCTTGAAATTCATAAGAGTTCCTGTATTTATCTGAGAAATTGATTCTTTATCTTGTGGTTTAGTATTTGTATCGCTGGCGTCTGGTAATTCATTGTGCTTTTCAGAAACACTTTCTTCTTTATTAGTGGAAACCACAATTGCTGTATTCACTTTATTTGCAGTTTCAGTTATAACAGATGCACTATTATCAGTAGCATTAGACTGAATATTGACTACATTCGGACCTTCTTGTTTCATTTGTATATCTTTGGCTGTTTCAAGACCAGTTCCTGGATTTGTATCAGTTTTATTTTTTATAGCAATATTATCTACATTAGTAACTTGTGGTATAACAGCAGTATTATCATGCGATTTGGTACTCAATTGAGATTTTAACACATCAGATCCCCATTTGAAATATTTACAGTAGAATGTAGAGTCAACACTTAGTAAATTATCACTGGTGAGAATACAAAATTTAAAGCACTTAACTGGGTCGTGAAATACAACGTTGACGGTTTTGTTATAAACAACACCAATATCTGTGAATTTCCAATCTTTAGCTGTGTCACATAGTTGTGATACATCTTGCTCTTCAAGTATTTTAGAAGTGTAATCTTCATTAAGGGCTAGATTAGACGAGGCAACAGCTTCACAAAGTTGTCTGTTTATGTCGTAAAACAATAAACATTCTATTTGTTTCTTCTGATATGGAGGTACACCCACTTCACAATCCTTAAGTTTGTTTTTCATTTGAGTTGCCAAAAACGGACTCTTGCAACTTTTTGCAAGTTCATTTAGAGACATAGAAAGCACAATAGTTTTAGCGGGAGCTCCCCAGATACCGGAGTAACAATTGATTAACAACAGGGTAACAACAATGAAACGAAACATTGTTGCAATCTCGTATTTATGCGATAATTTTAGAAAATAATAAAAAATTTAGTCAGAAACACAATCCGTGTCAGTTTTAATCACAAACAAAGACAGAATGTTCATTGATCGTAGAATCCCTTATACTAGCTGTAGATATGATTACATGAAACTAAATAAACCATGAAAAAATTTAGTAAATTTTCCTCTATGACATGACATGAGCAGACATGAGAAAGACGAGACGTCAGTCAGTTTTTGACAGTTGGTTTTTTTTAAGCAAAGATCTAGCTCATACAGCCTAATACAAATTAAGCATAATTTTTACTTTATAATGTTATTCGTTTGACCAAATGATCGAAATATCATGCTATTTCACATAAGTATAATTCACTGTATCCAATGGGTCATTTGAAAAAACATTTAACAGATATCAATAAGAAATTGAAAAAGAGGGGTCCTGCTTAGAATATTCTATTAATATTAGGTCCTTACATATGAAATTGACGTTTTGTCGTACTAGCCACTTTAATCACAAATTTGTCCTCCTTGTAGTAGGGGAGCCCACGATGCTAAATCGGGATTTACTCGAGCGTCATAGAGACCTATTAGGTTGCGAAGCTTAGATGATAACAAAAAAAAAATTTCATATAATATATACCTTTTCATCGGTGCATGCATTGTCCTATGCATTTTTAAAAACTGTCGTATGTTAATCTGATCGTTTTCATGATGGGGGTGGTTATACGTAAGGGTTGAAAATGAAAAAAAAAATTAATCGAGCGCGTCAGATTTTTTGAGGGGATGTCAAGTAAATCTAAAAAAAGCTCTCATATAATAATCTGATGATTTGGATGTAACGCAAACGCGTGACCATTATTAGAATGTGCAAAAAAAAACGCCATTTTGAAATCCTCAAGCGCGTCAGATTAAGATATATATGGTTCATCTTTATGCCCCAGACGTGATATCTCATAATCTGACGATTATCTGAAGGGATTTACTTAAGCTGACAATTAAATTTTTTCTTTTTTTTTTCAAATCATTGAGCTTAATCAAATAGAAAAGCGCCGGAGTTAGCATGCAAATAAAAAAGTGTATGTTTTTTTTATGTAGAATACTTATATTTATAAGAAAATGATTATATGAAAATTTAATTTTTACAGTCTATTTTATTAATTATAATCTTCATCGCTAGTATCATCTTCTTCTTCTTCTCTTAGTAAATATGTAAAAAGTTTAATTCACAAATTTTACATTAAAATAACAAAATAAGCAAAAACTTTGGAAATACGATGTAAACAATATCACGCCACGAACGAGTCTGTGTCATCAGCTGTCATAGCGTTATGGCAACCTATTCTATCTATTCTATTCTATTGGTATCACGTAGCTGCACGCTTTTAATCTTATCGATGAATTTTTATTACTTCGGCTTGTGAAAATCGTCAGATTATATATTTTTCGTAATCCCTGAATGATTCCCTTCAAAATAAAAAAAAAATAGCCACGCTCGAGAATGTCAAAGTGACGTTTTTTTTATAACTTTGTAGCCTTCCCCCTTCTTTACGTCACTCTCAAATTGTCAGATTAGAGGTATGTACACCTTTTAGCATGTAACTAGCTCACCTTACCTTAATCTGACGCGCTCGAGATTTTCAGATGATCAATTTTTTTTACTAATCTGATCCTTCGTCTTTGCCGGGCGGCCATTTTTATAGGGCTCATACTTGGTCCAGGTACTTAATTGGGTACAAGGTATCCCCCTGTATATTAATCTGCCGCGCTTTAGTAAATCCCCAAATCCCCGCTTGGGCTCCCCTACTATTGGTTGAGAATTCCAAATTCAAATTTATACAGCCATTTACACATGTATTTGTGTTTCGTTAGGCGACATTCATTTGTTTTTCTTTTCTTCTGTTTGTCCTATTTACGTCACCCAGTATAAAAAATAGAAAACTTGAAATATCGTGTTATTTACGAGTACGAGTTCCACCGTAGTATCAGTGCTGCGGAAACGGCTCAAAGGTTTAATGATGTGTATGTCGGTTGTGTCGCAAAAGAGAACACAGTGTGTTTTGGTTCCAAAGTTTTTTATTCTGGAAATTTAGACCTGCAGAACAAGCCCTGTGGACGGCCAGAGACCCAAGTTAATAATGAATAATTTAAGGCTATTGTAAATCACGTCTGAGTAAGCTGCAGACTGTGGTGTTAGTGACAAAACTGTTTTATTCCACTTGAAGCAAATTGGAAAGATTAAAAAGCTTGAAAGGTGGGTACCTCACGAATTGAGTGAAGCAAACCGGCAAACGTGCTTAGACTGCTACGTTACATTACTTAACCGGCACAATAATGAAGGGTTTTTAAATCAAATAATTACCTGTGATGAAAAGTGTATTCTCTACGATAATCGGAAGCATTCATCGCAATGGTTAGACCCTGGCATGACAGCTAACCTTTGACGTATCAAAGGTAGTGCAAGTGTACCTAGGAAAATTATTATTACTACTACCGTAGTAGTAGTAAGTAATGATAATTTTCCTAGCTACTGACTCGAATACCTGGAATACAGGTTTCAAGTCAAATATTATTTTAAGTTTACTAAGTTTTTAATTATACACGACATAAAAAATAATATAATATAGTAAACTAATAATTTACCATGCAAATGAAATGAATACTCGGGTACGTTGGAAAAATGACGTAGCCGTACCAGAACCAAGAAATCCAAATACATCATCTTTGCTTTAAGAAGTGAAGCAACTATGCTGCCGTGAAATTAGGCAATGACATCTTACAACAAACTAACTGTGAAATAAGTGGTAAGTGGTAAATAAGTGGTATTTATTTCATCATACATTAGATCGAATACTGGTTAATGAGCCAAAATTCAGTTCAAATTTTTGTTTATCAGTATCTTGAAATCTAAATGCTTGTGGCATTCAACACTGGGAAACGGCTAGCAGCAGCAAGATAATGTGTCTCTACAACCTCAAAATGGAATCAGGGAAACATTGTTAATGCACCGTGATTTCCCACCAAACAATGAAATTCACTACATTCACACGGCTGCACTTTGGGTACCAATACTATACTATACTAACTATACTATGTCAAATTTCTTCAAGTGATTTTGTCCCTGGCCCTTTGGGATCCTGTTAGGTCCTGGGTAACTCAGTAATTAGAGCAGTCAGCAGTCGCCCGGATTGCGAAAGGGTTCGAGTCCCATCTCCGAAAGCCAGGGATAAAGTGAATTTTAAAGCATTTTTCCTTAAGAATGTTTTTCAGTATAGCATTGAGAATGCAAAATTGATCAAATATAATAATTAAACAAGAGTCAAAATATGATATGAATATTAAAGACAAGTGCCGTAACCATGGGTAAATAGAATAGAAAGTTGGAGCGTGTCAGTCAAATAATTTGGAAATAAGTAGTTGGAGTAAGTATCATGGCACATGTTTAAGTCACAAGATGTGAACCGAAGATTTATCTGGCCGGGTATTCTTAAAAAGTGTCTGAAGTATAGAATCTATCAGTAATAATTTACTCTCTTGCACATTTATGGTTAAAGTTAAAATTTTAATAATTATGGAATTAAAAGTGAAAAATATATAGTATTTTTATATATATATATATATATATATGGAAATATATTCCGCATACTATTGGGTTATATTTTGGAACCAAAGCAAAGAAAGATGTTTTATAGAAAAACCTTTTATTAAAATTACAACGCAACCACATTTATTCACAAGACGCCATCTTATATATTCGAACACAGTTCTCGAAGATTCCATAGACTCCTAAAGTTAAACCATAAACTATATTTACTTTTACAGTGATGTTCGCATTGCTTTCCAACACCCTTCCTTAATGTGAACATCACTCAATCAAAAAAAATCTTTTTATGAAAATAACATTTCTCTTAATTTAACAAAAACATTTCTACTTAGATCCTTAGTACAAATATCAGCAATCTGTTCACTGGATGGTACATACCTTAAACATACAATTTTGTTTTCAACCTTTTGTCTTACAAAATGATACTTAATATCAATATGTTTGAGTCGCTTGTGATATTCTGGGTTCTTGGCAACATGAATTGCAGACTGATTATCAATATTAATAATAAAACTTTTAGAATGAACTCCTATTTCTTTTAATACATTAATTATCCAACAACCCTCTGCAATACCTCTTGCTAATGCAACATATTCTGATTCTGTACTTGATAAAGATATACACTGTTGCTTGTTGGACGACCAAGACACTGTATTACCAAACACTTTCATGACATACCCTGATGTAGATTTTCTATCATTTTGATCTCCTGCCCAATCAGCATCTGTATATCCTTCTAACTGTACATTTACACCTTTTTTATAAATTAATTTTAATGCTAATATTCCCTTAATATACCTTAAGACTCTTTTTAATGCTTTCCATAAGCTCTCGTTACCACAACTTTGGAAACGACTCAAGTAGCTCAATGCATAACATAGATCAGGACGTGTCCCCAACATAGCATACATTAGAGATCCTATTAACTGTCTGCATCTTTTAATTAATTCTTTATTTGAAGGCTCTTCTTTATGTATTACTAAGCCTTGTTCTATGGGTGTTGACACAGATTTACATTCTTCCATATTATACTTCTTTAATAGATCTTTTAAGTACTGCTCTTGGTCCAATTCAATGAAATCTTTCTTCTTAATGATATTTATGCCTAGATATTTTAGATTATTGCTCCCTAAGTCTTTCATTTCAAATTTTCTCTGCAATGCTTCTTTTAATCTGTTAATCTCTTGCTTGTCTTCACAAATTAAAATTAAATCATCAACATATAGTAGAACATAGAACTTCTTATTCATTTTATAATATAAACAGTAATCGCATTGGCTTCTTATAAACTCTTCCTTAATCATAAATTGATTAAACTTTTCATTCCAATATCTTGGAGATTTCTTTAGGCCATATAGAGAATGTTGCAATTTTAATACTTTACCATCTTTTTTCATTCCTTTTGGCTTTTCCATAAACACCTCCTCCTCTATGTTTTCATATAAAAATGCACTCTTGACATCCATCTGTTCAATATCCAGATTGTATTTACTTGCTATTGCTAATAATATACGCAGTGTAGATAATTTAACCACTGGAGAATATATTTCTGAATGGTCAAATTTATCTTCTTGCTTAAAGCCTCTCGCAACTAGTCTTGCTTTGTAAATATTTTATTGGCTTCTTTCTTAATTTTAAAAACCCACTTAGAATCTATCAACTTCTTCCCGACTGGCAAAGTAACCTCTTGCCATGTTTCATTTTTACATAATGCTTCTAGCTCTGCTTATATTGCTTTCAGCCATTTCTCTCTATCTTTTCCGTTAACTGCTTCTTCATAAGTCAATTCTTCTTCTTCTTGTGCTATCATTGCTAAATCATAATCTTTAGTCCATGCTGGCCTTTTTACTTGTCTTTTGCTTCTAGAAATTGTTTCTTCATTTTTTGGAGTATCTTCTTTTGCATCTAAGAATTCTTCATCCAGGTACTCTTCCATCATGTCTATTTCACTTGATGCTACATCTTCTGCAATGTGTCTTACTTCTTCTTGCTGCTGAACTTCTTTGTGTTCTTCTATCTTAATCTCGTCATTTTCTTCTTGATTCTCTTCCTGTTCATTAATATGTCTGTTACACCTTCATCCTCTACTAATGTACTGCTCGAGTTATGTTTCTTAACTTCAATGTTCTCCTTTACAAATACAATATCCCTATGAATTTCTACTTTTCTTGTGTCTAGATACCATACCCTGTAACCTTTTGTGTGATCACCATAACCCACAAAAATTCCTAATTTTCCCTTTGGGTCCCACTTCGATCTATGCTGTTTTGGTACATGTGTGCATACAGTGGCACCAAAATCTCTTAACAATGTAATATCAAAACTCTTGTTATACAACACCTCATATCGTGTTTTGTCACAAACTTTACTTTTACCTGTTCGATTTATTGTAAATACCGCAGCATTTACAGCTTCAGCCCAAAGTTCCTTACATAAACCAGACTGAATAATTAATGTTCTCGCAGATTCTACAATTGTACGCATCTCGCGTTCAATTCTACCATTTTGCTCAGGTATGTAACTTACTGTTAACTCATGTATTATACCTTTCTTTTTAAATAAAATCTCAACTACTCTCTTGACGAACTCTGTTCCGTTATCTGAACGAAATCGTTTTATTTTACATGTAAACTCATTTTCAAATTTCTCTATAAATTCCTCAATTTTCTCTTTAGTTTCATACTTATTCCTTATAAAATAAACAAATCTAAAACTGCTATAGTCGTCTTTCAACAATAAGAAATATGAAGAACCACCCACAGAGACTTCCTCCATCGGGCCACACAGATCCATATGTATGAGTTCACCTGGTTTAAGTGACCTACTACTACTCTGACTAAAAGGTAGCCTATGTTGTTTTCCCTGGATACATGGTAAGCACTGATCAGTCTGCCCTTCATATTTAATGCCTCTTGAATCTAAAAACTCTTTTACATACTTATAATTTTGGTGTGCAAACTTAACATGCCAATCTGTTAAAGTTAACAAAGCTACATTACTCAATTTAAATCTCATTATATACATTTTATTACACTTGTCAGCTATTGCTGTTACTGAATCATTTTTATAAAACTTACATCCATTAGAATCTGATAACATTGTGTGACCTTTATTTACAGCTGATGCCAAAGAGAATAAGTTTACTTTTAGGTCAGGCACATACAACACATCATTTAATGTACGGAAAATATAATTAGAGCCATCGAAGACCCAAACATTAACCTTTCCTACTCCCAACACCTCTAACTTAGTACCATCTCCTATTGTGACAAATCTCTTAATGTCTAATTCACAAAATTCTGTAAAATATTCCTTGATAAAACACATATGGTCACTAGCACCTGAATCTAAAAAGAAAGATTTAGAGTTAAATGAATTACATTCGAGATCTCTAGTTGTATGACAAACAAAAGATTCTGAATTTGATTTCTTATTTTTCTCTTTAGATTTATTTTTCTCACTACAATTATTTTTCTCATTTGATTTATATTTCTCATTAAATCTATCCCTTTCATTTAACTTATTCTTTGCTATTTTACAATCCTTGATTAAATGACCTCTTCTTTGACAATTAAAACACTTTCTGAATCTACACTCACTCATCTTATGGCCAACTTTACCTCACTCAAAACACTTAACACTTTGCCACTTATTACCCGCCACCAATGCTGAATCTTGAGGCGCTTTACTGGCACTGCTGCTAATACTATTTTTACTTCGCTCCTCCTCCACCAGCAATCGCCCGGTCAACTCCTGTAAGTTTTGTTTCTCCTCCGGCAAGCTCTCCCATGCAGACACAAAGTGTTTATATTTATCTGGTAAAGACATCAGGATTTTTGTGATGACCATCTTCTTCGAGACTTCCTCACCTGCTACTTGAAGCTGGGTCATGCATTCCTCTATATTTGCTATAAACGCTGCTACTGACTCTTCAAAAACCAAATTTAAGAATCTCTGTTGAAGTAGGTGTACGCCCACCTTTGTAGACGGTTCATATATAGTCATCAATTTCTTCCACATATCTGAACTACTGGTACAAGAAATTATATACCTCATAACTGACTCTTCAACCCTAGTTACTATTACCTCTTGGGCTTTTATTTCTCTCTCATCCCATGATTCTTGTGATTTGTCTTTTTCCTTGGGCCTCTCTTCCTTGCCCAAAACAATATCTAATAGCTTTTTCGATCGAAGAACAATTTGTGTTTGAAATCGCCACGCCTGCCAGTTGCGGCCGTTCAGTAGGATCGTCGTCTTATTTTCGGAATGCGACATTTTGCACGCTGCTCAATAAAAGTTATGAAGTTTTCTCGAACCACGTTGCCACGAAGGAGTCCTTTGTTGCACCGCGACTTAATCGATCAAACTTGATTATTCTACTATTTACTCCCACACTCGACTTTTCTTGTCTGGGCCCATAACCTATTGGGTCATATTTTGGAACCAAAGCAAAGAAAGATGTTTTATAGAAAACCTTTTATTAAAATTACAACGCAACCACATTTATTCACAAGACGTCATCTTATATATTCGAACACAGTTCTCGAAGATTCCATAGACTCCTAGAGTTAAACCATAAACTATACGAGGGTCAAACTGAAAGTTCTTAGAACTGGCCACTTATAAACAATATAATAAAAAAATAATTCTAAAATTTGAAAATATAACTCTTTGCCAATATTACTGAGTATATATTTCATTCATTTGTCATTTGTTTTACGATTTGGCGGCAAATTGAAAATTGTCTGTGTCACGTCATCATGAATTTAACACGAGAAAATTTTCGTGCAATGATTTTTTATGACTTTCGATGTCATTTAAGTCAACAAGAAAGTTATGATAGACTACGATTGGCCTTTCACGATGAAGCCCCATCTCGTGCGACTGTTTACAACTGGTTTAATGAGTTTAAACGTGGTCGCACTAATCTCACTGATGATTTACGTGAGGGACGGCCTTCTACGGCGACGACTGAAGATAACATCTGTGTTGTGCGGCGTATGATAGAGACTGACAAAAGAGTGACCTATCAACAGATTCGGACAAGCTTAGGCATCGGTATGAGTCAAGTGCACAAAATCTTCCACGAACATTTAGCGGTCAGGAAGCTTTGCGCCCGGTGGATACCTCATAATTTGACTGAGGCTCAAAAACTCCATCGAGTGGATTGGTGTCGTAAAATGATTGAAAGATTTAACGGAGGTGACTCAAATGCTGTGTTCGACATACTAACAGGTGACGAAAGCTGGATTTACTGTTATGATCCTAAAACCAAAAGACAATCTGCTCAGTGGGTGTTTCCTTTCGAGGAGTTGCCAACTAAAGTGAAGAGAGATCGAAGTGCGGGAAAAAAAATGGTGGCCTCGTTCTTTGGAAGGATAGGTCATTTTGCAACAATTGTGTTAGAGGATCAAAAAACAGTTTCTGCAGAATGGTACACTACCAATTGTTTGCCACTTGTCTTGGAAAAAGTTCGAGAGAAACGACCTCGCAGTAGGATCCTCCTTCACCACGACAACGCCTCGTCGCACACCGCCAAGCGAACGATCGACTATTTGGCGACATCAAACGTTGAATTACTGGGTCACCCGCCGTATAGCCCCGACCTCGCGCCTTGTGATTTTTATTTATTTCCAAAAATTAAAGAAAAACTTAAAGGAAAGCGGTTTATGAATGCTGAAGAAGCGGTGGCTGCGTATCGCGATGCCATTGAAGAGACCCCTAAGGACGAGTGGGCAAAGTGCTTTTCCCAGTGGTTCCATCGCATGCAGCGGTGTATTGACGTGAATGGACAATATTTTGAAAAGATATAATAAAACTAATAACTGGCTAATGTAATCAGTTTTTGATTTTCTAAGAACTTTCAGTTTGACCCTCGTATTTACTTTTACAGTGATGTTCGCATTGCTTTCCAACACATACCGCCTCCCCAGTGCTAGTTAGCAAGATTATGTGAGGTTTTCCCCATGGGCCTACTCATCCAGTGGAAACGTGTAAACTAGCTTAACCATACCCACTATAAACCTCTCTATTGAAGGCATTAAAAAAAAAATTGCGGGTTAGGGAAAGAGTTCAAAACACTTAAACTGTACTCTCGCCTTATAATGCAATCTCCCATCCTACCACTCGATAGAAAATATAGTCCTAAATGAGATTTTACCAAATGAATTAACAACTTAATTCATCGAGTGATCACAACAACTTAATTCATTGAGTTATCTTAATACACTGAGTCTATAGAATTTTGAAGTTGTTTTGGCTTATGACTTAGAACATACAGCTATCTCTAAGTGCTGTGGGTGCAGGAAACCACAGGCGCTTCAGCGGTGGTGGCACGGCAGTGGCTAGCAGCATGGCGTGTTACATGCCTCCACACCTCCTCGCTAATTGAATTCTAGTCTAGATCAGTGTACGTATAAGAGCCGTATTACATTGGCGCCAAGATTGTTTTTTTTTCACTCTAAGATTTATTTTAAGAACAATTAAAAAAAGTAGCTACTTCACATAAATTACTTACTTAAATTCATCTTTATCATATCAAGCCACAGAAAAGTGACCGTTTGAAATTGTTACACGGGTTGTGCAGTTGGTATCTAATCTGGAGGAATCGGAGAAGAACTGTTTGAATATTTCTACCCAATATTCATATCCAAAGCTTATAAATTTGTAAGAAGTTGTTTCTGTATTGGCGATTGTCTGTTATTGACCGACAATCATGCCATTGTACTGCATGTTAAAATTTTCGTTATAAAATTTGACTTTAACTATAGACGCTACACTAGCTGTATCTACCTGTTTTAAGCGAGCTTTCCATTTTATATGTTGGAATAGCAAAGCCCTTATTATTTTAAGCTCCAAGCGTTAACAATTATACGGCTTTCGCGTTTACATGTCATTGAGACTACGCTCACGGAATTCTGGCTTTATACTTTACCTTTACCTACGCTAGAGTATTCATGCTCTAAGGACTCCGATGAATGTCGCCCATTTTCACTGTATGTGGCTAATTATTTACCTTCACACACCAAGAGTCGTTACGTAATCAAAATAGCTATCCTCCGCCGCAAATACATGTAAGTGGAATTCATTTGGTGATGGGAGCTTTTAGTAAACCACCCCTTTTTGTGACGGAGAAATTGAATTGCTTATTTGCTACATGTTATATAAGTAGTGATTAGTTACTTAAAAGTAATTAGATCTCTTTTCTTTATTATTTTGTAATTAGCATTAGCTAAATTGAAGGATTTGTTTATAAAGAAATGTTAAATGATTAGGCTACATATATGTTATTGGCATCAGCATAGTTTTCGTTTTAGAAATTTATTTTACAATGATTATTGAAGTATTGCTAAACTGATTTCAACAATATTTGTTATTCAAAACAGTGTCACGAACGGTAAACCCTTTGCTCTATTCTTAATTCCTTAGAGGTTCAAACTTCGGAAAGTAGTCTTGTGTCATTTCGTGTTAAACTGTATATTTTTCCGGAAACTCCCACAAAGATCCCATAACGAAGTGAAATAGCCAAATAAGAAGCTCTTAATGTCGCAGTTAGCTGAGAATCCTCCCTTGTGAATGTTGGGTCATTAGCGATTTGTTATTGCGAATTGCCCCAAAATACTGGTTATGTAGTCGTGTTTAATCTGAATTTTCTTTATACGCCGCTTAAAACGTTTCGTGTATGAAAATTTTGCTGAGTTGCTTGCGCATGCTAAATTAAATTGTGCCAATAAATTTTTGAGTGCTTTAGCTCGTTTGTCGAATGCGATGTTACGCTTTTAAAAGAGGGCTTAAACAGCGGATGTAATTATTATTATGATAACATAAGCTCTTACGTTTTACATACTCCTAAAATCTCGTTTAGATTTTACATAACTTGTTATTAACAATAAATAATTTATTAAGTACTTATCTCATAATTCTCATATTATTATGTACGTAATTGAGAAGTCAATTTGTTGTAACTAAACTAACGATTACAACGTCGAAAAAGCTTTTAGCTACTGATTGGTAAAAAATAGTGTTAGCCCAGGGTTTAGCAAAGATTAAAGTGTGACATTCATTAGGGGCAATCAGTCAAGCGAACTAAGCAGGGCAGCCTTCCGACAGGCAGCTACTTATCTAAATAAGATCGCTACTGCGTGATGGATTTTAAGACCCTCATCCGGCTACCTTCGTTTTATAATTCAACTATGCGCCTTTAACATTGTGTGATTTTTTAACGAATCGAACTGTAAACTACATAATATATATGAAGAGATTTCTACATGGATTGCTCTTGTGGTGCAGTAGATGTCATATGTACTCACGTTTTCATTTATTATGATTTTGTTGCATCCTCGATTTCGTCCGCATCGAAAGTAAATAAATTAGCCTTTATTATATGAGCTATCAGCCAGTAAAAGTCCGATCGAAATTAGTCCAGGCATTTCAGCGATTAACCGAAACAAATAGACAGAAAAATATTTTTAAATGTTAGTCAAAGTCAAAGTCCGAATAATCTTTATTCAAATAGACTTCTCAAAAGTACTCAGTTATTTTATACGTAATAATTTTTATAAATGTAGCGTGTATACATAGATATGTTTTTAGTGAAAAGCGGTTATTTTAATAGGACATAAAACACATCAATTTTATATACTTGTATGTAAATATATGTATAGATTCACTGACCAGTGACCACATTATTAATTTAAGCAAGTGGTCAATTAAACGCTTGTTGATACGACCAAATGCGCCTTGAGGTTTGAACTCCATTCGCTTAGGCACTATGCATTGTATTATTATAATGTATCCGTTAATTTAACACCATCCATCAGATTGAAGTCGCTTCTATTTTTTTTTAGGTTTAAAAAAAATAGAACCGACTGCATACTTAAAAAAATGGTGAAAATAATACTTATGTCAAAAGCTACTAATTCAAGAAAATGCTATTGAAGTGAGGCGGAGGTTTTCTGTAGGTTATAGGTTATTAATTAAATGATAGGCGCCTGACTTCAATACCTCTTCTCCGTGTTCTATGTTCAATAGAATTTTCTTGAATAAGTCGCTTTTGAGTTAAGAATTACTTTTATTTTTTTTAAAGTTTGAAGTTTGTTCCATTTTTTTTTTTAAGTTTTTATTTCATGCTTTTTAGTGATATTGATATTTTGTATATAATAAGTAACACTATAAATTATTTTCTGATTACCGCGTCAAAATCGATTCAGCCGAGAATGCGAGATAATCGCGGACAATATATACAACATGTGTTAAATTGCTAACCTTACTTTTTTATTCCGTTAATATACTTAAAACCTTCTTCTAAGTCTGACAAATATTATGCTGAAGTCGGTTAAAATTATGTTACCTTACCTACATCAGCCGTTCATTCTTTATGTGTACCTATATAACAGGGATGACGTCTGGATAAAAAAAAAAGAATTTTTATTTATTCCGACAGTCAGATGATAGAAAAAGATACGTATTTTTTTACAATTTAATAATAATAGTAGTCATTAAAGATGAGGAATGGGGGCTCGCTACATCACAGTTTTGTAGAAAATGTACAAAAGCGAGACGTCATGCGACATTTTAACTCAATGCATCTTTGTTATTAAATGAATACGAAAAAAATAAAAAACTACATGTTTAATATTTTTCAGACAAATAAACAAAAATTTGTCGTCGTCCCTATTAATTTAAAAGTAATGTTTCATTATTACTCAAAATAAATTGCGATAAAAAGAAATCAACTGTATACGCTGTATCTCAAGATTCACACTATTAACACTTATTTAAAAATGTCAACTCAAATCACAAACTAATGCCTAACCCTAAATCTAAAACTATGTTTTCACTTCACTAACACCTAACTAAATGCCTGACGCATTTACGGTCAGTTGCACAAAGGCCATTAAGGTTTAATGACGTCTTTAAGCTCTAATGAATGTCAAATTTGTATCGATAATGTCGCTTTAAACTAATGAAAAATTTAATGGACGTTTGTGCAACTGGCTGTTAGTCGCTTTAAAAGGCTCTTGTGAGAACTATAGTTCTCGAATAATTACATCACTTGTAAGAACTATCACGAATAATAACATTTGACATGTATGCATTTAATTCGTCAAGTAATTATTTTAATAACTCATTTTGCAAAATGTGCGAACAATATGTGTTGCGGTGATGGCAGTGCAATAAGTGTGTTGGGGAATCACAAACGATGTTAATTATGCATGTTCGCATATTTGGACTATTTTACAGTTAAATACAAAACAATGAACAATTTTCCCACAAACAAAGCACATAAAACTACTAAAATTATAAATGTATAGTGTAGTTCCCGTAGATTAAAGAATTTTAAATCTGTTCATTAATTTTGGGGCTTATTTATGCAATGTAAACAAAAAGTGATATTATGAGAATAGATGTATTAAAAAATCTCCTTGTTGAAGCTTCATGTACGTAGTGAAAAAAAAAAACATATTTATTTTACTTTTCAAGATATTGAAAATGTATAAAATATGATGAATGCCGAATGTTTTTATGTATGTTTCCATTGATCCATTGTATAGAAAAAAACCCTATATTTTCATAGAAAATAGTTCGGAAGCAAATAAAAATATTTAATAATAATAATATAAAAATAGCCAAGGTGAATAAGAATACGGTAGCAGTCAGGATTTAAGATGCTTGAAAGTTGCATGCTACTAGAAAAACAAGGCATTTTTCTTATCTTTCTGAAACTCTTTTATTATAGTTCTTACTTAGCTCATCATCAACCTATAAATTTCCCCACTGCAGCGACCAGGCCTTCCTTGTGTGATTGGTCACCTATCGAACAGCATTTGCAGTCCGCAACAATTTATTAACTAGTCGTTTGAAGCACAGAGGAGCTCGATATAATAATTGTTTAGTTATAAAGTTTTGGTACATATATTTGTCTATCATAACTTTAAGTAATACATTATCTGTGAGATATACACCGAAACTGAATATAATATCGTTGCCATCTATATTTATTAATTTAAGGTGCCTCAAATCCGTTTCGATTTCGATTCCGAGTTAAAAGAAAAATATTTGCCACATTTTATGAAACAGATAGTGGGTACATCGTGTTAACTAATATGTTTACATTGCAATTTCCATCGAATCCCTGCCCGTGTCTGTCCAATAATTAACGACGCAACTCCCGGAGGGATCAAATATACCTACGACCAAACCGTACCAATGCCTTTCATTTGGTTTTCCAAATTAACACCCCCAGACCTAACTCCGTAATCGGGTACTAGTCAGTACTTTTGTTGTTATAACATTGCCTGTACGTGTCATGATTTCTGATAATTGAGCTTTATAAGAAAATAATTACATTCTCGCGACTTCATCCGTTTTTTATAGACTACTAGCTGACCCGACAGACTTCGTCCTGTCAAAAAGATTTGTAACGTGGCAGTTTTTTTGCCTACGTATTTAAAAAAATTCTCCTGAACAGAACCGTCACCCTGGTGATAGGGCGTTGTGAATAAAAAATAATTAAATAAAACATATATAAGGATTTAAAAGTAAGTAATCGCTTTATTGTTAATCATGTGAATCATAATTATTATTGCAATGTATTAATAGTAATAGTATTAAATATAGAAAAAAGAGATTTTTATGATCATAAAAACACATTACACACAACAGCATTATAAAAGTAAACTATTCGAATTAAAAAAATATATAAACATTCTCAAGGAAAAATGCTGGAAGAATCCATCTACCTGTACCCCGGAATGGGACTCGAACCCATTCGCGATCCAGGGACTGCTCTAACCAATGAGCTATCTAGGACCCAACAGCTTTGCTACTACAGAGCGTATTTTCATCAATGTTCCGGCAATACATGTAATGACGTGGAAACTGATGCATTTTATCTCGCGTGCCGAAACTAATACAAAAGAAACGCGAGTTTCGGAACGCGACATTAAACTCCTCCAACTATGTATTCTGTGCTCCAACGCACACACGCACATTGTTTTGATAGATATGATCTTTGGCGTTAGGAACACACCTACATTGTTTAGACAACAGTGAGTGCTTGTAATTTAATATGAACTTTATACCATAGCAATAAAGCTCGAATTGACTACGTTTTAGTTACAAATCATTTGTATGGGAAAAAGAAAAGGGCTATTTTTAGGATTTTTCCAGCAATAATTCTAATTTTTCTCGCCGTAAAAACCATCCTTGAACTTCAACGAACATTTTAAAAAAAGATTTGGCCAAATTGGTCGAGGCGTTGTTGAGTTATGCGCTTACCAACACATTTTGCGATTCATTTTTATATATATACTAGCTGACCCGACAGACTTCGTCCTGTCAAAAAGATTTGTAATGTGGCAGTTTTTTTGCCTACGTATTTAAAAAAATTCTCCTGAACAGAACCGTCACCCTGGTGATAGGGCGTTGTGAATAAAAAATAATTAAATAAAACATATATAAGGATTTAAAAGTAAGTAATCGCTTTATTGTTAATCATGTGAATCATAATTATTATTGCAATGTATTAATAGTAATAGTATTAAATATAGAAAAAAGAGATTTTTATGATCATAAAAACACATTACACACAACAGCATTATAAAAGTAAACTATTCGAATTAAAAAAATATATAAACATTCTCAAGGAAAAATGCTGGAAGAATCCATCTACCTGTACCCCGGAATGGGACTCGAACCCATTCGCGATCCAGGGACTGCTCTAACCAATGAGCTATCGAGGACCCAACAGCTTTGCTACTACAGAGCGTATTTTCATCAATGTTCCGGCAATACATGTAATGACGTGGAAACTGATGCATTTTATCTCGCGTGCCGAAACTAATACAAAAGAAACGCGAGTTTCGGAACGCGACATTAAACTCCTCCAACTATGTATTCTGTGCTCCAACGCACACACGCACATTGTTTTGATAGATATGATCTTTGACGTTAGGAACACACCTACATTGCTTAGACAACAGTGAGTGCTTGTAATTTAATATGAACTTTATACCATAGCAATAAAGCTCAAATTGACTACGTTTTAGTTACAAATCATTTGTATGGGAAAAAGAAAAGGGCTATTTTTAGGGTTTTTCCAGCAATAATTCTAATTTTTCTCGCCGTAAAAACCATCCTTGAACTTCAACGAACATTTTAAAAAAAGATTTGGCCAAATTGGTCGAGGCGTTGTTGAGTTATGCGCTTACCAACACATTTTGCGATTCATTTTTATATATATAGATAGATGTTACGCACCTATGATGAAGGATCAGCTTTTGTCAATTCTTAAAAAAAAACGAAATGCGAGTCAGATTTGAATTTTTTAAGAATAATTAAATAGGTTTTATTCGTAATATATAGCTAAAGAATATTTCTTTGCTTTAATATTTTAGGCTCATTAGTTTCAGAGATAAGAAGGAGTGGTAAATCTTCACCAATTTCTTAAAAAATTATATTATTGGTAGGTATATTTAAATTACAATCATAATTTACTATTCAAATTTGCGGTCAAATAGCCTTTTACAACAATGAGGTATATAAAGTAATTATAAAGGTTATAGGAACATGATTAAAATATATGACAACTATTCGTGTTCCCTCAGTCGTACTCCATTTTGGTACATTTGAACAATGGTCTCTAACGGTGGTCGTCATCTTCGATACTGTTAATGAAGCATTAAAACTTCAGGCTTTGCCAGCATTTAGTTACCTTTGTCCCAAGGTATATTGTTACATTTATTGTCTTAGTGTTGATTACTCTTATTGTTGACTTGAAACCCCTATTAGTGAAAATTATGCGGTACCTACATTTTGTGTCAGTGTTTTAAGCTTAATTGTTTCAAAATGAAAATGTGACGTGCCTACAGTTAAAATGTATACTTTTAAATAATCCATTCATTTTTCTGCTTCTTTCCTTTATTTAAATTATAATGGCCTTGAGATTTCTTAACTGATGAAAAAATAATGATAAATCAATTGTGATCTTAAAGGATAAATAGATATATTAAATCTATTTAGCCTAGATATATTAAAAAAAATGTCTGCTTTATTTTGCGCACGATTGCAAACAACTAGCATTGCTTTTTCAATGCAGTACGAATACCTTCTGTTAAAAAAAAATCCTTGGTAAAAAAAGAACGACTCAAGCGAGCGTCCACATGACACTAGCTTCCGTTCTGTTTCGGAATTGTGAAAAATGAAACAGTTCATAAAGCGGACGAAATTCGAGATAAAACAGACCGGTTTTTCTGTTGGATGGGTGCACAGGACGGATGAGTTTCGTTGCAACATCCGAAGGATATAATTCGAATTGGAACACTTGGTGTTAGATTATTGTACAGTATTGTTTTAGTATAATTTAAACTAGTAAATCACCTTTGTAGATTTAAATTTTTATGGTTATTAACATTAGAATCATTGTTAATATCAGGATTGTTACCATACCTCATATTTATCGAATCCCTGATATATTTCATTATGAAAACCTTCATTAGGGGTGAGGGGAAAGATCCGAGTCCCTGATATTATGATCAAATAACGAAAACTCGAAAAAATTATGTTTATGGTAGCAATTCAGTAATTAATAAAGACTTTAATCTGTACATAAATATTGGTTGTCCATAAGAGGGTCATGAGAAAAAACCTATAGGTAAAGAATTAATTGTATTTTTTTCCTTCCACTTTTCTAATTTATCTACTGATTTCCCTAAGAGTGCACTTTAAAAGGAATATATATCTGGTGTGCTTTTGGGGTCTGCTGACTTAAAAAGAGGATGCATGTATTCGCAATCTTAAATCGCTTACACGCCATGTCGTCATTACGAAGACAAATATCGTCATCTTTTTTTTTTTTTTCACCGCTTAGTCATGAAAATTTGTCTAGCCTATATTTTTGACAATATATAATATCATTGTCTATATTAAACAAAATATCATACAAATTATGTCAGCTGGCACAAATTTGAGCCGCGGTGGTGTTCATAAATCGGTGAGTATATTCAACTATATATTTTTTGTTTTACTGCACTTTAAGTTTCTCTTTTTCTTGTATAGTATAAATAATTTTATTGAAAATCTATAATGATCAGGCTATCTTGAACATGATTTCCAGAGATTCTGTTGTCAGCAGAATTTTAGAAACTTTTGGTAGGTATTTCGCTAGAAAAACTTTATGATAGATATTCAGCACTTGGTTCGCAGTATAATATGTGTTTGAACTCAAACTTTGTAGATTTTAGTTGGAACATAAACGCTTTTGTAATTATCTCGTATAGCCATCCCAAGCTGACCATTGAGGTTCATTAGCATCACGAAATAATTAACCGCCAACCGTCCCACAATCCGTTCGGGTGCAAAACTCTCACATTATTATTCCTCGGAGATGAAAATCAAAACCTTATCTCTCAGGTCTCATTGGGGTACAATTAGAACTTAAGCTTATAGTGACGTCAGTTTCATAAAATCTTTTAACAGAGGTAAGTATAAAATAATGTTCCTGAAAACGATTGAGTTTGATTAATATAATAAAATCATTCTTATAAGGCATTCTCATAATCTCTCATAAATATCGGCCTGTACGCCTGTCGCGTTTGTATTTAAAAATTTATAAATCTTACAATATTGAACTGACCGTGTGCACATGTATTTTGTTACACTCTGCGTTGTATGCCAAGCGCGTGCGCATATAAACAAGAGCAATGGCTACACCAGCACACTTTCCCGTTCATATTTAATTTTGCTCTATGCGTTAATACTAGCTCCACCACATGCAACTGACGCACGTTGATCTGTCACCGGTGGGGGTGGGAACGCGTACAAGATTGCCTACGTTTTTTCTAAAAGTGGTTTTAAAGTTTGGCGTACATCTCATCAACTAATCAATACATTTCAGGTGACAATCTACATGCGCCTTTCGGCAATACGCTTGACTTGATACAAGACGACTGGAAAGTTGAAACGCATATCGAATGACGAAATAAAACACTCTGCAGAGTAGAAATGCAGTATAAGGATTATAATATTAAAATCTCGTTCATAACATACCTTAACAAAAATAAGTCATGAAGTTCTGTTGTGATTCTCGACTGAACGCTCAGCAAAGCGTTCTGTGACGCTTGCGTTGTTATCGCTGCGTCAATTACTCAGGTAATGGGCCGCATTTACAACGTACGTGCCTCGACATTCATTAAAACGACTAATTAAAGCCCCGAGATTCCGACGAATCCGCCTTTTGAGAAGGCCCGTAATTTCTACATATTTCTTCAAAGAAATGTCGAGTGGAATATCCTTGGTATTCTTTGCGCCAATTTTTAAGCAGCATTAATGGGCGGAGATAACATTTGACTTGGCGTGTTAGAAGTGCTTTTTTTTTCTCTCTCTTTGGATAAGGTCTACATTCAGACTACCTATAAGCTGCGCTAACTTCATAGATATTGAATCCTGTTGAGCTTTCCCTTGCATATAGCAATAAGTTTAATTTTTTTTTTTATTGTATGTTTCTTATTTCTGACTTTGTAAAACTTAAGAAATAAAGCCGACTTAAGAAAAAATATAAAAAAAATAATTCTAATCTTAAACTCTGTTTATTGTTCGAGCGACATTAACCACCTTCGACTTCAATTGAAGTAACTTGAACATATGAACCGCATCGATAAGTATTATTTTAAACTTTTGGAGCTCGGTTTTTAATAAGGCATTTAAACCTAGCTATATAAGAATTTTATGTAAACGTGACCACAGATATACCTCTATCATATGAAAGCAAATTGCGATTTTGTTTACATTAACGAAATGAATATGCCGTCTAATTAGGTATTTTTTTTTTATTTGGCAGATTCTCTTCCAGTTATTTTATAATAAAAACTAATCTGCTGTTCTCATTTCGATAAAATTGTAAGGACCTCAGCTTTCGAACAATATCAAACTTTTTTTTGAAGTGTGGCACGTGAAAATATTTACTTTACTAGCAAATTTTTTATTTACAAAAAGACCGATTGTTTCAGTTTTCATTTACGCAAAAGTGAAATATAAAAGTTATTGTATTCTACAAACAAAACTTGCTTCTAGCGTTTTAGTTTGTAACTCTAACCTACATAGCCTTTCTAGCGTTGTTTTTATTTCAGATCATTGAAAATTCAGTTTACGTAATATTTAAAGGAATCTACATGTAAATATGTAGATTCCTTTATATATTACGTTGTAATATATATAGTAAAATATTTACTCGGTTTATTTATTTTTTAATAAGTTATAAATACAAGGCATTCATTCTTCTAAAATAAATAATATGGGTGAACGTAACAAGTGGTAAGTAACAAGTGCTTGAAAAATACATCAGTCCTCTTGGATCTCGGTTAACTTGGAGTCGCCCGGATAGCGAAAGGTCGTGGGTTCAAGTCCCATATCGGGGCACCTAGGACTGGTGGTATTTTCAAGCATTTTTTAATATTTACTAGAATAGCAGTATGAAAACAAAATTGATTAAAATATCATTATGAATCCGATAAATGTGGTTAATTTATTAATTATTGTTTGTCGTGCAAATTTATGTTTTTGAAAGACGCCAAGTAACAGTTACCTTCTCAGTATTAATATCTGAAAATATTCCTTTGAAATCTATATTCTTATGAATTATTTCAATAATGAATATTAAGAAAATTAAAACACCATCAACCTTTTGAAATGGTATTATATGATGGCATGTCAATCAATATTACTATTAATAGAAATATTTTTTTAATTCCGTCAGACTATTCTTAGAAGACTATTAAAACTATGTAAAATTACTAGACTATTAAAAAAGGTTATGCGAATCGGTCGCAGATAATAATGCTTATTCTCTTTCTATCTGCCCCAAGGGGCAAGTTCGCCATACTATGCGAATTGGTTAGGGGCTTACCGATTAAGCGTTTGTTTGGTGTTCGATCGCCATTCTAAAACCTTATTTCTCCAATAGTCATTGACCACTAAAATATAAAAAAATAACTCGATAACACCAAAAAGAATGTCGTAGTAATACAGACTTAAGGATTAATTGCATCATATCCTTTGATATTAGAAGTATAAAAAGTTATCTTTGATAACGAAGTTTACAAATACATTCCCAATATGATATAACAAAGTTAATGGAAACAATCTTTTCACTCCTATCAAACACCGCTCTATAGGGTTGTTGTTTTATGAAAAAAAATGGGATTACGGAGAGGCACTCCTATAGATGCTATGAAATATAAATATATTATATGCGTATATTCACGTAGTTCGAACGGAAAAGTTCGAGGTCCGCATAACTTATGTACGCTTTATTAGGAATATAAAACCTTATTCGAGGATTTACAACTTGCATAATTTTATTACCATAGGTACTACTAATTTAATGTCTACATTTAGTTTCTCGATTATAGGTCTTGATTTTTTTTCAGATAGAATAATATTTTTTACACAATATTGCAATACTTAAACTGGTTTTTACTTAAAGCAAATATTTGAAAACTAAAATAAGATGATATTCATAAGCAAGTCAAAAAGTCAAAGAGACAAGCAGTAACATAAGATACTTGGGAGTACCCAAGCCTAAACCATCTTTACATTAAATGAACATAAAATGAGATTTTTCAATTTTTACCAAAAATTAATAGACTATATTAATAGAAATGAAATTGAATAAAGGTAGTCGAATTTCAGACGTAACTTTGTACTTAATTTTTTTGTTGTAAATGCAATTGCCATTGTATTGCATTTGTTGTCGCTCTATACAAATCACAGGTTTCTTGTCTTGTTTAGCGGTTCTGAAGATATCAGTTAATAAATAATATTAAATACATACAAACACACTTTACGATCGGGTAAAAACAAACCATGCCTAATCACTTGTGTTTTTTGTGAACCCATGACCTCTTCGGCTGAAAAGCGTAGAAAACCTTAAATATTAGTAATACATTCAATATTCAAACTTAGTAACCTATAAATCTATATAAACAAGAAACTTAAGGAATGTCATAAACTTATAATTGCTTATTATTAACATATTATTAATAACATACTTGGTTTGACGTGCAGAGCTCGAGGGGCGTTGTTGTAAAATAGATAATATTTTAACCTTAAAATTGTCATAAATAGATATTTTATGGCCTAACCAATGGGTTATATTCAATGAATAAATCTTATGATATTTTATTTATTACTGAAATATATATTCAACATACTTATTAGCTAAAATTTGATAGTAATAAGATGCCATGGGTACCACGGTAACATACTATAAATTTGTGTTTAAAATATGTAAAATTCTTTAACATATTAAAGCATATATGTTGTGTTTCAGGCTGGGTTTATAAATAGCAATGCAACCTATGTAGCATGACGAACTCGAAAGACTTGATAAACGCCCGAGATGCTCGAGAAAGAAGTCGAGAGTGTGATATGTCAAGAAGTACGATGTCGGTCTCGCTCGTTTCTCAATTCTCCCGAGTTTTTTACCTTTCTGAGTTGAGACTTGTTCTCCGCTTGGTTCATTTTATATTACCGTAAAGAATTAATTTGACACAGCAGTATTACAATGTGTTGCAAGAATAGTAAATTGTACACTAACCACCTTCAATTTCTTATCTTTTCTTTAAATCTAAATTTCCGCTCTAATAAATTAAAATGTAGGTGTACACTGTAATATTAAATTCTACTTATGATTGCACCAAACAAAATTCCGTGTTAAATACTTAGTTCATTCGTTGAAAATTATGTTCAAAATACAAAATCTAAAGTATACAACAATACCTTTTAGGAGACACCGAACACAATGTCGTCTATATTGTCACAAGTTCTTAATAAATTAGTCATTAATTCTGGGGTAAATCTATAAGACTCATAACGTAACACTTTCTGAATACAAAATCAAGAGTAAAACTCCAGGATTCGCTCATATACATACATCTGAACATGCTGTATGATTATAAGTATTAACTTTAAATAAGGGAATAGTAAAATTGGATATTTTGAAATAAAATAGCCATTAATAAAGTATTTTTAAATTAAGTATATTGCAGTTATAATTAAATAAAACGATATACATTCGTCACACACAAAGATTAGAGAATTTCAAAATAAAATCTGTCACTGATGTAAAAATAATTCAGCTAAGGTGTTCTCTTAGGAGACAAAGTCGTAGGTGTATATGCTAGCAAAAATAGTGAATAATTTATTTAAGTACAGCAATTAATACCTCTGTCCCAAATACTCCTCTAATTAGAGGGAAATAACACTGATAATACGTCAAAATATTTTACGTATCTTATTTTACATGGTTTATGTTATTATTTTAAAGTGCTATTTAGTTATCCGTATAATTAATGTATGAAGATTCTAAACCAATGATTAATAGTGATGAAAGAGCTGCGACTGATGTTATTTTAACTTGATATTATACATTGTTAAACATAGCACTGTCACTCCAGGGGTACAGTCGTTTTACTACACCTGTGGAAACTTCACCAAAAATATTTAAAATGGAACAATTATCCTATTTGAGTTTAGCAAAACACGTAAAGCATTTACGTGGTTGTGGTTTCTATAGATTGGATGAAAGCTCATCGAAAGCCTTCAAAACTTTCCATATGATCTATAGAGGATCGGTTTTCTCATTTTTTCTTTTGTATACTATACAACAAGTCTTAAAGATTTATGAAGTAAATAGACAAAATATTATATTATGCCCTTTTTTCACTGTTTCTTGTTCAGTAATATTTTAAGATAAACGACTCTTTTTCCCAATATTATTTATTTCTTTTAAACTACTCAGAATTAAGAATGTTTCTCTTTAAAAGAAATCAATGAAGATTTGTTAACGAGTTGAAGTATACTTAATTGTTTTTATCAATATTTAGGTAAAGCATGATGTAGACAAAGTAATGGGAACAATGTTCTTACTTCTAACAAACACGGACTGTCTTTATAAGGCTATAATTTTATGGAAAAAAGCAGATGAAATAGACGGACTTCTAAATGTTACGAAAGGTATATACTTTTAATTTCCTCCCTTGTTTTAAATAAGTATTTTTTTTTTACTTATCACTCGAGAAATATCCGATACATTTGATGAGAGTAAGATGATATTTACGTTTTTTTCTGGAATCGACTGTAATTTTAAACAATGAAACTTACGGATTTTTTATTTAGTATTTAATTTAGATCTCGTTTCTGTTATCAGTCCCCATGTTCAATAAGGGAGATCCCGTACATCGAATAGTTTTACTACGAACTATGCGAAATACCATATTGGTTTTTCGTATATACAACTACATGTCACTATTTACTTGCTTCCTCTGGGTGTTACATCCGACTATTCTTCATATCAGAGGCAAATTGATAGAGTTCCCGATTTGGTTGCCATTTAACGCCAACAAACGGTAAGAATAAGAATTAATTTAAACTCGAAAATTCAAGTTCGAATAATTGTGTATCAATTTATATTTCCAATAAAAATCTAAATCTAGTTCATACCAAGAAATAAGTATCTAGTTTTAACGAAGATAGTATTTATCTCAAAAAGATACATGTGATTAATCTTTGAGGTAAATTGAGATAAGTGATTATATTTTTTTTAAATAAATCAATAGGATAATGTGTCTTAATTATATTTATTCAGGTATTACACCACTGTGACTTACGTTTGGATTCAGACATCTTGGCTGGCTTATTGCAATACAGTCGCGGATACCTTAGTTGCATTTTTACTGGAGCAGTGCAGAACACAGATTACTATTCTCAGGTAGGACACATCAAATGAATTTCTTTTCCTCACTAATACAAAACATGTTTACAAGTAATCGACTAAATACAATTAAGTATAAAAAATCGTTTTCTGCACACATTTTCCTTCCACACTAATCTAAAACAAACCTATCTTATTTCTTATAGAATGTTATTGTCATTTTACATAATTATTTAGTTAAACGATTGCAAACGCAATGTATTAGTTAATAAAAATAAAAATAAATTTATAATTTGTTACTTGTTTCATTCTGCTTACAATAAAAGTCTGATTTCAGGTTTGATTTGGAGAATGTCATTAATAAAAGCAAAGAAGAAGCAAGAAAGTCATTATTGAGTTTTGATGATATACTCAAAAGAAAATTGAATGAAATGATATTACACCATAGACAAATCATCAGGTGATCTTAAACATTTTACATAAATATTGTCGACAAGGGATCTGTCACAAAAAAACTCTTTACCAAAACATGATATCAATGGAGTTTTGTTTCGAGAAATAAGAAAAAACTTGTTTCAATATGAGTCACTTAGTACACATCTAAGTAATAGGTTATACGTCTTTCTACTTTATCGCTTAAATTTAAAAAGTTTTTGTTACGTATTTTGTCTTCATCATAAAATCATTTTTATTTTATATTAGAACTCAATAATCAATCCATCTAGAAAATATATATTTTTTAATAGTTAAAATATTTTTTTAAAGAAAGTGCTTTAAAATTCACCAAAAATGTTTATCAGTATACCATTTTAAATGCAAAATTGAACAAATATTGTACAATTCAAATAAATTGAATTCCTGAACCACTACTCAATGCCTATCATTTAACTATACTTATTGCCAACAGTACTGCTGCTAAAGTACAAACTATATTTGGTGGCGCCGTACTATATCAGTTTTTAGTAAGTGGATGGATTTTATGTACATCTGCGTATAGGATGGTGAATGTAAGTCTATTTTATTAGAAATAACATTACACACAAACACGAATTAGTGATTTTATTTTTCAAAGAAAACAAAGCGTGTCTATTCTATATCATACTAAAATGGAAAGATAAGCAACTGTACTATTCTATACAGAAATGCACATTCTTCACGTTAGCACAAATACATATAAACTATATGTTAGATTTATTTTGGGTTCGTCTTTTGGACAGGCCTGTGCTCCAGCAGTAGGGACGTTGATATGTTAATGAAGAGGTTACACAAGTGGATACTCACTGTTTTTTTTTTTTATTTATTTAAGATTACATTAAAATCCCAGTAGGACACAGCACGAAGAGAATAGGCTTGTACCATTTTTGATTACTTTAAATCAAAATGGTACGAGTACAAACATCTCTTTACGTCTTAATATGCGATCAAATCTAAGAGGTCACTTGTTAAAAACGAAGACTAATAATTAATTTATTTTGGAGCAGTAATGAAATATTAACTATTTTATAATTTATCAGAGCCTCAATTCTCTTAATTTTTAGGTTACAATCGCATCTTATATTTTGCCATTGTAGGTACTATCTACTTGAAGTCCAATAATATTAGTGCAATGTTTTCTTCACAAATCAATGGTTCACGTTGCATTATTACGCCAATATTAACAGAATTAGGGTCCAGCGTGATAATTTAGGCTCCTGATGAATTTATTTCGAACTTTTTTCTATTCTATTAGTCCATTTGGTAAGTAGTACGTAATACACCGAATTACAGATTTCAAACCTAAAATATATCGAACGAAATATGAATATAAGAGCCTATAATATGTTTCAACTTCTGAAACCATCCAATAAAGAGGACCCTAACGTAGCTTAACGTAAGAGGAGCGTAAATCTCGGCCTCGACTAATTTAGCCATCCATCATAAAACCTTAGGTATATGAATATTTCAAGTGTTTCTTTTGAAGATATTATCAATATAGCATGTGTCTTGTTCAGCATGCTTATACATATTTTCAATTATAAAATTGTATCTCCACCTGTAATAAAACTAATTAAATGATATGCCTATTTTTCTTATCACAGGTAAGTCCAGCTTCAGTAGAGTTTGCTTCTATGATTTTTTATATCATATGCATTTTGATACAATTATACGTGTATTGTTACTATGGTAATAAAATAACTTACGAGGTACGTATAATATTATTCAATTTCTAGTGTTTATGTTTTCTATGTATTTACGCTTAATATATAGCACTTACTATTTAATATAAAAATAATAAAAATAACTTTTGGAAAATTTTATAACATTATAAGAGAATTCATTTTCTACCATTTCAATTGATGCTTTCTTATGTTGATAGAGTAGACAACTCTTAGATTCCGCATATGCAGTGGACTGGCTGGAGATACCCGTACGCCAGCGGATAACTCTTATCATATTTATGGAGAGAATGAAAAGACATGTCGAGCCTATGGCAGGATCTATTATACCATTGTCTAATGGCACATATATATCGGTAAGAATTAATATGAATTTAAATCTAATTTACTAGAGTAATACAAGGTATTTTGATATCACTGAATATGACGAATTGAATATATGAGATAACAGTAAAAATAAACCGCCTTTTCCGTGTTTCTTACTGGTTCTTCTGGGAGAGTTGCTTGCACTTGTGTAAAGACTATCCTATGGGATAGCTAAAGGGCTCACAACCGAACAGGACCCTAGTCCCAGAGGCTACGAGCTCAGAATTGACCTTACAATATTCACAAAATATAGTAAAATATAAATTTTATATAAGAATTTAAAATCAATTACAGTTAGACACAACCAAAGACCAATTATACAAATTCAAATAAATAAAAAGATTTGAACGATTTCATCTAATATTTAAACAATATTAGATACTGTTGCTTAACTTTATCTGAAATTTATTAAAAATAAAAGCAGCAAATGTATACTGATGACATAACTTTACAATTTTATTAATTGGTAGAAATCTAAATAGAATAAAATTTTAATGCAATATGTTTATTTATATTAAACCATTGATTCTTTTCTTATACATTCGTAGTAGTTATGTTACATAGTACTATATACTAAGTATAATTATATATCACCAATGGACTCGTATGTTAAGTTGTTTATTATTTACCTCGAGAAGGAATTCGAACATTATAACATGTTTTTTAATTAACCAAGATTATAAGTATAAATGAAACAACTTTTAAACAGTTTTATCGCGTTTTAGATGTTCCGGACACTTTTTTGGTTCTGTGTTCAAATAAGACTAATTGTGTTGACTGTCTTTTTTAACTAAAAGTACATCTACCTTCAAAATCCAATACTGTTGGAACACATTCACAATACTTTTTTTTATATTTATTATGCAAAGTTTACATTTAATTAAATTATTTTAAAGATATATTTATTTATTTACCCCTAGCTACCGTAATCTAGCATCAGTTCCAACTTTGGAAGTCTGGTCTGAGAAGAACTGGCGAAACAAACTCCGATAAGAAAAGTGAATTGCTCCCTTTCATTAATATTTACAGAATGAACTAACTGTATCTTTTGATTTTGCAACGTGTTAAAAAGTTTAAAAGTTATTTCATTTATGGATAGTGCACGTGAAAATATAAGAAATCAGTAAGATGAAGAAGAAGAGATTATAACTATTAAAGACTGTAATTTTAGAATTTAGAAATAACATATAAAAATCCCTTGCTGACATCAACGAACAATAAATACTTTTGACATTTTACACTTCTAAAAAGAACTTAACCTATATTTGAACGGCCAGTCGCCAACAATAACTATTTAATTCATATTTCCAGATTCTCCGCAGTTCTTATTCATTTTACGCTTTCTTGAAAAACTCCAACAGAAATGATTAATTTCTCAGTGACAATGAAATGGCTGCAAATATGAAACAACAACACTATGTTATATTATGACGATTTAAGTTGAATATTTTGTGATGTACTTCATTATTAATAAAATCACATAGTTTTCGTTAATCTTGTATTTCTCTTATAAGCTCAGCTTTTCTTTTACAGCCCTTGCACTAATACATTCTTAAAAATATAGAGAATATAGAATTAAAAAGTACTTTCATGCTGTACGCTACACAAGTTAAATAAAAAAGAAAAATTTCTCGACTTAATTTTGAGCACCCTTGGTGTGCGGCGGGTTTTACTTTGTACTTTTTCGTTTCTATTGTTAACAATACTGAACGGATTAACTTTGGGTTTTTTATAGTATCTAAGATACATATATTATCTAACAACTTAATCTATTTCAAAATGTAGTTTTTTAAATACAGTATTCACAAATTTTGACATATAGTGAAAACGTGGGTATTTTTTATTATTTTTTCGTTTTTTCAATGTTGCTTCAATTTCAACCATATTTTAAACTTATTTAAGTATTTTCATAACAAAAAACACAGTTTTGCTTTACTTAATCAAAACAACAACAAATCGAGATCAGCCATTGGATGTCCTTTAATTCCGCTCGATAATATTCAATTAACGATTATATCACTTTTTTCCTCTGAAAGTGTTTTAAATATTATTTGGTTATAGTCTTTGTAATTCAGCCAGCCCATAGATAAATTTTACAAGGAAATATTACTTCAAACCAAAGTTATGAGTAAAACAATCGGAAGGCGCGTGCTGTCTCTCATGATACAGGGCCGCACACTCAGGCCGCCCGCGAGCTTTGTCTCGTAATACACGGCCCGCACACCAAGAATATTGCATTGATACTCGTACAATTCAAATTAAACTGTGGAAATGAGACATATGTATTGTGGTAAACTGTCGTGCTGCCGTGTGTATACAGTCTCAATGTTAGTAAATGGCTGGGACATGTGTTAACAGTGTGCGAGGAATGAGAAAAATTTCATATTATAAGTTTCGATCCCAATGGTAAGTTTTTAAACTGAAATTACTATAATTAACTAACTATAATTGTTGTAATTATAGGTAAATTAGCTGATTCGGCAAAGTTTGTTTTGCCATATAAATTTATGGTGGATATATCACTTATCACTTAGGGATGTAAAAAATAGATAACAACCTATTCTCACACCTTCTGTATTTACAATAGAATTTTTTCATGAATATAATTTTTGAAAAAATATAAAATTTCATCATAATCGGTGAAGCCGTTTCGAAAGAGTATGGTTACTAAAACTTTGACACGAGAATTTTATATTTTAAATAAAGATACATATACCCTTAGAATTAAAGCTCTTACATAATTGTATTAAGAAATGGTACATCCAAAATGTATATCTTATAAATGTATACCATTAATACCACCAAAGTTCTTGTGTATTTTTTTAAACTTAAAACAACACAACACATAATTTTATGTAAAATACTTAGGTACTCGTTCGTTCATTCTTAATTTATTTCAATTCAAAATCTAAAGTATGCGACAATGCCCGGCAACAAACACAATACAAAAAACATCATAGTGTCTGAATACAAAATAAAGACTCAATGCTTCAGTATCATGTACATAATTGACAGGCCGTGTAACGAATCTCAAAACCTCATTTAAGTATGATGCAAGATTAAAAGTTTTTATTAGAAATAAAAAAAGAATTAAATTGAATGTATATTTAAAATTTATGAATATAAGTTCTAAAGCCAAAGTGTTCTCTATGGAGACGCAGTCGCAGGTATATGCTAGCAAAAATCGTAAATATTTAATCTAGAACAAAAACCACTCCTTCTTCGCTAATTAGAGGGTAATAACGCTGTTAATACGTCAAAATATTTAACATAGCTTATTTTACATGGTTTATGTTATTACTTTTAAGTGCAGTTTAGTTTTCCATGTAATTAATGTCTAATCCATTGATTGATGGTGATGGAATAGCTGCGACAGTTGCTTCAACGTTGTATTTAACTTAGACATTGTTAAACATTGCTCTGTTACTACACGTGTACAGTCGTTTTTCTACACTACCTGTGGAAACTTTATCAAAATTATTTAAAATGGAACAATTATCTTACTTGAGTTTAGCAAAACACGTAAAGCATTTACGTGGTTGTGGTTTCTATAGATTGGACGAAAGCTCATCGAAAGCCTACAAATTTTTCCATATGATTTATAGAGGATCAGTTTTCTCGTTTTTTCTTTTGTACACAGTTCAACAAGCCTTAAAGATCAATGAAGTAAACAGATAAAATATTCTGCCCTTTTTCTTTCACTATTAATGATCTTATAAATTTATATTGTTGTATAGCAGTAACTCTTTCTCCCAATTATATTTTTGGCACAGTTTTAAGGATGTTTCTTTAATAGATATCAATTAAGATCTATTAAAAGTATAATTAATCGTATTCTTTAATATTCAGGTAAAACATGATGTGGATAAAGTAATGGGAACGATGTTCTTATTTCTAACAAACACGGATTGTCTCTGTAAGGGTATTATTTTATGGATAAATGCGGATGAGATAGACGGACTTTTAAATGTTACAAAAGGTATTTTCTGCTAATTTTTTTTTCATGTTTCTGTTATAAGTTCAGTATTGTCTTTTTTTTTTACTTTGTAAAGAGGTTTTCTTTGGTGTCAGGACCCATATTTAATAAGGGAGATCCCGTTCATCGAACAATTTTACTACGAACTATGCGAAATACTATATTGGTTTTTCGTATATACAACTACATGTCACTATTTACTTGCTTCCTCTGGGTGTTGCAACCGACTATTCTTCATTTCAGAGGCAAATTGATAGAGTTCCCGATTTGGTTGCCATTTAACGCCAACACATGGTAAGAATATAAATGATAATTTGATAATTCACACTTGAATATGAATTTTAAAACAGTTAATATTTCCGATATAAATCTAGTCTTTACCAAATAATATCTTTATAGATCACACTTTCGTTTTTACTCTAGTTTCTCACTAGTTTAAGTACGAATAGAATGAAAATGATTGTTATCTCAGAAAAAATATGTGAATATTGTGATTAAGTGGTTGGTTTTTTGGTCAAATAAAGCAATATGATCATCACATTATCACATCCCAGTATTGGGGACCTATTAATGTCCCCAATACTGGGCCTCAGGTCTTCGCTATGGATGGGATCGAATCAATCGAATAGTGAGTACGAGTACTTCATAGTTATATTTTTCAGGTATTATACCACCGTAACCTACGTTTGGATCCAGACATCTTGGCTGGCTTACTGTAACACAACCGCGGATACCTTAATTGTGTTTTTACTAGAGCAGTGTAGAACACAAATTACCATTCTCAGGTAGGATACATAAAGTTATGAATCAAAAAACTATATGCTATGCTATTATTAATATTTGTTATTATAAGGTTCTATGCAGTTCCCTGAGGAACTGTAGTCACTGCGACTTTGAAAATCTATTGTGACTATCTAAAGGAGCTATCGTAACTCCTTTAGCCCGATAGACTTCAAAAAGTCTATAATATTCCTGGCTTAAGAGATTTTATATGTTCTGGGCTAATTATATGTCGTCCCAGAAGTATGCTTCGTTTGTGGATCAATGGTTGAAGATGTTTTCGTGTTTCACGTTCCTGTTTGCAATGTCTGCAAATATCAGTGTCACTTAGTTTCATGTTAAATAAGTGTCTGTTTAATTTGCTGTAGTGTCGAGATAAGGTTCGTACAATTGTATATATATTTGCTCAGTTTAGCGTCCAGAGCTCTTCAGTTAGCTTTTGTAAATGACCTTCAATTAGGGATTTAGCGTGATTAATCCCGACTGTTTTTGCCAGTTTTTTTTTTTGAATCCCTTTGCAAGTAATTCTTTAGAATTTTCATCACATGGTTTTTGGGATAACCACAAAAAGGACTCTGATCATATTTGTAGTCCCTGTGCACCAGCCCTTGCTTTCTCTTTCTTGGTACCCATTTAAGAATAATCTTATTCCTTTGTCCCGGTTCATTCAATCTGTCAATACAGTATTTTACCAGTTTCGAACTTATCACGCTCGAATGTGTGGCATTGAGTGCTGCTTGACTATCAGAGTATATGTAAATAGTCTGATTTCTGTAGTTTTGTTGGCGATTAGCTTCCACACATTCTAAAATGGCGTACACTTCAATGCAATTAAGAAACTAATTAACTTAAAAATTTACAAATTGTTTCGTTCTGCTTAGAATAAAATTATGATTTCAGATTTGATTTGGAGAATGTCATTGAAAAATGCAAAGAAGAAGCAAAACAGTCGTTATTTAGTTATAATAATATACTCAAAAGAAAAATCAATGAAATGATATTACACCACAGAGAAATCATCAGGTGATTTTAAATACGTTTTTATAAAAATTGTTGTAGACAAGGGTTCTATCACAAAACTAACCTCTACCAAATCATAGAATCAATTGATTTTACATTTAATTTAATTTATGACTTAAATATGATAAAGATATCTTTTATTTTTGTTACATTAACTTTTTGTGATAGTGGTCCCCTCTATCTGAAATTTCCATAATGAATAAATTTGACGTATGTTGGAGCTTTCCGACTAGATCATCAGAACAATTTTTATTCCTAAAATATTGGTTCAAATGAAACATTTAACTACTTATTGCCAACAGTACTGCTGCTAAAGTACAAGATATATTTGGTGGTGCCGTGCTATATCAGTTTTTAGTAAGCGGTTGGATTTTATGTACATCTGCGTATGGAATGGTGAATGTAAGTATATTTTATTTAATGTATAACTTATACATTACATACACACTTAAGACTATTAATATCTTCCTGGGGCATAAGACTTCTCTATGGGTGGCGTCAAAGTCCATTATATAAAAATATTATGTACCTGCAACAATATTTCTGTCATTTCTCATCAGAAACATTGATCACCTGAAGAAATTTAAGAACTTAATTGTTAAAAGAAGTGATTACTAACATTTGTTTGGAGTTTAATTCCAATAATAAAATATTAAGTAATTTCTAATTTAGCTGTATGCTAGAACACACTCCGCATTTTTTTTTAGAAATTCTTCTATTACATTTGTCTGAAATATGACCAAAATGACCTAAAGCCTAAAATATACGTAACGAGAGATGAAAAGATCCATCTTTTGAAACTACTCAATAAAGAGTACCCGGTCCCGGATTGGTGGAAAAGCGGCCGGGATCAACTGCATAACCTGCTTTCCGCACAGAAGAGCTCATACCTCGAGCACTGACTAATTTTGGTCACCCATTATATAACTCTCTTGCAAACATTCTAATTACCATAGACATGAATATTTAAAGTATTTCTTTTTAATAATTTATAAGTGTAAAAGCCATCAATAATATTGGATGATATTGTTAAATCTTATTCGGTGTCTTTATATATATTTTTTATTTTAAAAATGTATTTACATGAGTATTACAATTATTTTAGATGATGTTGTAAGTTTTTTTTTATTTTCATAGGTAAGTCCAGTTTCAGTGGAGTTTGCGTCTATGATTTTTTATATCATGTGCGTTTTAATACAATTATACGTGTATTGTTACTACGGAAATAAAATAAATTACGAGGTATGTATAATCTACGTATTAAATAGCTAGTTTTTTAGGGTACTAAGAGTTCGCTGTCTGTCAGTCTGTCACCAGGCCGTATCTCATGAACCGTGTAAGTTAGACTGTTGAATTTTTTACAACAAATACTAAAAAACAGAATAAAATAAATTTTTAAAGGGTTTCCTAAGCAACAGTCGTGATTTTTTGCTACTTTCGGTAGGGAACCCTTCGTGCGGGAGACCAATTCGCACTTGGCCGGTTCTTAATTATGTTTAACATATAACTCGTGTGTTGATAAATTTTGAGACGAAATAAAAGTTGTGTAACATTTTTAATAATTTTTAAATTACGAGAAAATATTAAAAAAAAAATTGCCTTTAATTTAAAAAAAAGCAGCCAGTAACATTTTATTTAAAATTTCAGTATTGTCTCAAAACTTATGAACTTACATAATATACAATGATTAGCGCGTAGTATTTAATATTACAACATTAATTAAGATATAACTTTTAGAACATGTTATAAATAATATCATCACAAGAGTATTTATTGTCACCGGTCTGCCGTTTTTTATTGTTACTCTTTTATGTTGTTAGAGTGAAATACTCTTAGATTCCGCGTATGCAATGGATTGGCTGGAGATACCCGTACGCCAACGGATAACTCTTATCATATTTATGGAGAGAATGAAAAGACATATCGAGCCTATGACAGGATCTATTATCCCACTTTCTAATAGCACATTTATATCGGTAAGAATTAACATGAATTTAAAACTAATTTCCAAGATTTTAACAAATATAAACATAATATTAGGTACAGTAGAGTAGCCCGGTGGCTTAGTGGATAAACGCCGCGGCCAGTGATCGTTGTTGTTAAGCAACTTTCGCAAAGGTAGGCTAAGAGATAGGTTACCAAAAAAATTGTATCTCAAGTTACTCCGTGCTTCGGTAGGCACGTTGAGCCGTTGGTCCCGGGCCGCCTTTACAGTCGTTAATAGCTTCCAATTTAGGTAGGGTTATGCCAATTATAAGAAAGGCCTAAGCCCATGCATAGGGTACGTAAAAGGGCTGATGATAATGACGATGAAGATACTGTTGCCTCACTATTTCTGTAGTTGCCTGAGATGTAATTCGAAACATGTAGTTGTAAACCATAATAAATTATTTATCTGACTCTATTTACTTTATCAAGATTTTTATTTCGTATTTCCAGATACTACGCAGCTCTTACTCATTTTACGCATTCCTCAAAAACTCCGATAGAAGTTATTAATATTTAGTGACAGTGCGAAATAGGAGCAAAAAGGAAACTAAAATTCTATGTTATATTATGATAATTTTTACGAAGTGTTACGTGATTTATATAATTATATTAAAAGCACCTAGTTTTCAGTAAGCGTGTATTTCTTTTATAGCTATAAGCCCTTAATAGCCCATTCAGAATTCAGATTTAGAATAAAAAGTTTAGTTTTTCATAAATAAGAGATTTAACAGCTCAAAGTTTCTGTCGTTAAACGAAACAACCGGTATGATTTGTTTTAATCAGGTTTTTAGTCTGAGACCAAAGACCATAATATTCATGGCCACCCTCTGGATGGAACTTGAAGTTCTCGGTCTAGGTATTGGGCGCCGTCACTGAGCTGTTTAGTTTGGGGCCAGATATGCCATTTTGTTATAAAACGGCCTCGAACTGGATGACGAGCACTAAGTTGTGACAGCACAAAGCTTCAATGAAATAAAACCTTTATTGCTTTTTGGTGTAGGTTTTATTTAATACAACCACTATACTTTGCCAACGGTACGCTTGACGTGGAGTTCGAGGCTGTTTAGATAACAGAATAGCAAAGCCGAGGAATGTATGTGAGGCTGTCTATTATTATAGAGGACCCAGTATACTCCGTATCACCTCTCACGGTTTGAAGCTTCTTTGGAGTATGACAACCGTTTCAAAACCAAAATCAGCTAAATCGGCACAGCCATTCTCTACTTTAAGCGGGACAAAGGCACAACAATTGATTTTTATGTTTATATGTGTAGTCCAAACTAGATATATGTAAACATTAATAATAAAGCATCTTTATCAGATTTTATCAAACTTTAGGCGCCATGAACTTTCATAAGATTCCAGACTCAAAAGTTTTTTTTTAATGTTACGTGAAGTGTGGGCTTCTATTTTAATAAGTCGTTTAATAGTTTGGAATTGACATTAATTATAAACTTATCTTTAAACGCATGAGTGAATATCCAAAAGTTAAGCTTTTACGCACTAATAACGATACACTTGTGATTAATATTTCTTAATACTATAGTTTATAATTCATGTGCTTCGAAAGCACATGAAGATTAATTAAGTGTTAATCAATTTAAGAGTTTCCTTCTTTCTTCTTTGTTTTGTTCTAATTTTTTCTCAGATGACATTTTATATTAAAACATTTTTATATTTCATGCTTTATAATTTAAGATTCAGTGAAAATATTAATATTATATATAATAGAAGTTCCTTTAGAATGTTCATGTTACAAACAAAATCATTCTTTTTATCCAATTATAATAAAACTTTACTAATGTTGCTATAGTTATTCGATTTCATGTATTACTCTCGCTCGATACGCCAGGCAAGTGAAAATAATCTGTCCCATACTAAATATAATTGCTGCTTTAAATGTGTACTGTAGGGACCACTTTTAGTTCCAAAATGAGGAATAAAATTGTAAGAGTCTAAGACGTTGAAAACAGAAAATCTGTCGATTTTCAAATCTCTGTATAATTAATAATAATAATAATTAGGTACCTTTAATAACATTACCAAAAAACCATAAATATTAACAAGTATAACTTGTTTTTACATACATACTCTACTAATTAGAGAGTATATTACAATAAAGGAGCCACAACACATACCTTATTATATATGCTTTGTATTGTAACCTAAGGATGTAACAGCAAAATTTATATGTAGTTATCCAATTAATCTCTGAATCGATTAATTATTATTGATGTTAGACATTTAACGCTTCACAAGTAAAGTCGCTTTACTACAACACCTGTAGTAAGTAATTTGAAAAATATTTAAAATGTAGTATATATCCTATTTGAGTTTAGAAAAATATGTGAAGTATGTATTTATATGATTGTGGTTTCTAGGGTGGACCAAAGCACATGGAAAACTATAAAAACTTCTTCATATATGATTTATAGAGGATCTTCTCTCTCCGGGGCTGCCTTGCTCTACTCTGTTGTGCCCAGTCTGTTTTGTCTGCGTTTTCTCCGCTTTTCCCCGCTCTGTGAATTTTTCGAACTTGTGGAATACTTATTTAAAAAAATGTTAATTATTTACACTAGAAAACAGTATGATAAATGCTTATTCATTCTTGTGCCTTCAATAACTTACAATAAAATATTTTTTCTCTTCAGACTAATAAAATTAAGATCACAGGCTAGATTTGGAGAATGTTATCAATAAGAGTAAAAAAAGCTAATATACTCAAAAGAACATCTCTTGAAATGTAATTACACTACAGAAAAAATATAACTTTAAAATAAAATTATCTCTATGAAAAATGAAAAAGTAAAAAAAAAAGAAATGAAACACCTTTAAAGGTGTAAAAGTTAAAGGTAAAAAATTACGAAAGTTCTTTATTTGTTTAGTCGACATACTCTAAAAACTATGAGTTTATTATTCTTCTTCTCGCCAAGAAGTTTTTATTTTTTGCTTTGATGGCCTCTTTGGGTGATAAATTAGAAACTTAAAAAAAAAGTTTTGCAAACTATTTTATGGATTTGTGGACAGCTCTAGAGCTGGAAATCAGTCTAGACTGATCGTCGTGGAGATTATTATGCTAAAGTGACATATGAAATGAAAGGGTTTATTCTAATAAGAATTCTAAATGTCTTGTATTAAAGTATTGAAGTAATGTATTGTATTATACTCAAAACTACAATCTTTGACCTTTATAAGATTAGTGAGATTAATTAATGTAGCAAATGCAAGTTTTATGAATAACAAAATACATAATATAATTTTTAAATCTTAAAACTCTATCTATATCTATTGCTTTATTCAGTTTTGTAGGAAATTGCATTATTGACTTGCTTTTAGGTTATAAATATTGTAACTGAATTTGAAAGTAGTAGCTAAAATTTTGCATACAGCTTCAATTTAGATGTAAGTGCTTAGTTAACTAACTTACATCATTCAAAGCGAAGATGGCGGCTTAATTCTTTTCTGCACTGTCAAAATAATCATGGATGTTACCTAGGTATATGAGTATCAAATAAAAGTGACAAATACTAAAATACATTTTTAATCTAATATAGCAGACAACCCAAGGTGTCGAAAGATAACTAGGTTAAGCTCTCTCATAAAATTAGTTGCTGAGAAAGTTTTATCTAAAAGATTTTTGCATATTTTATTTTAGCACTCTGAATGCAAAATTGATAAAATAAAAAACCCAATTTTTGTTTTCGCAGTGAATTCCTGTTTAATAGAATTTGCATCTATGATATTTTATGTGTTTTGATAAAATTACACGCATCGATTGAACTTATACCTATATTGTTACTATGAAAATGAAATAACTTACGAGGTACATACATATTACATAACGTATGAGGGTTAGGATGTAGTTTGTACAAATGAGTATTACAATGTTAATTGGGAATAGCTGTTTTGTTATTTTTTACTTTGTATAAAATCTTTTTAATGCGTCGTTTTGTTAACATACTGGACTCGAAGAGTCTCAACTCGTATCTATCGTGGAGAGAAATAATAACTTGAGAATATGTCATAACTCAAGCAGTTTTTTTTCCAAATTAACAAATATTTGAATGAAATAAGAGCTGATATTAATAAAAACATAATATTATTAGCTATTAATAGTTCTTAATTCATACAAGTGTTAGATTCTACATATGCTCTGTATTTGCTGCAAAAAATAATAATCTTTGTTGTAAGCACCACGCAAACATACGTCAATGGATAACTCTTATTATATTTATGGAGAGAATGAAGAGACTACTACCACGAGTATTTCCTCTTTTGATTATTCAAATGCTCTTTCTTAACATTTTATTTAAATAAATAGATATTAAACAACATCACATACATTACTCAGATTCCAAGATGAGTAGCTAAAGATCCCGTATTATGGAGTATCTGAAACAACGATATTACCACAAAATTTAGATCCGTGATAATCTAGAAAAGTCCTTTTACTACATTGATCCAACTAGAAATCTAATTGAAATTAAATTTAATAAAAATAAAATAGCTGAAGCTTTGTTTTGTAGATGGGGGTGAGAAGCACCCCCCAGGCTTCAGGTAAAAAGATTGTAACAAATAACGTTTTAACAATCTTTATTTTATTTCTCAGGGGGTAGGTAGAAATTCGCTCACTATGGTCCTTGTGACTTTTATTGGGAAGGACTTATCTTTAAAGCAGAATAGGGTATTTAGTGTCGAGTTCGCGGTGTCAGGACGTCACGGGCCTGGCAGCGGCTGGTAAGGGTAAACCAAAGTCAGCTCCGGTCAGCAGCTCTGGTGAACGAAGACTCGACCGTAGAATACAAAGTAGCGTAAGGGAGGCAGTCTCCGAAGGATGAACCCCGATTTCGGGGTTATTTAGCACACAACTTAAAAATACTAGAAAATCGCTTTAAAAAATGAAGTATTACTTTAAATTAATTTGTATCTAAAATAAAAAGAAATGAACATATACAAAAGAAAAACAGATTATTTAGAAAACTATTACATAGTATTCAATAAAAAGTTTGAAACGTCAGTAAACCGTTCAATATTAAAAACATTATAATAAATACTCCATAAATTTATAAAAGCTGGTTTAAAAATGCGAAAAAGAAAAGATAACATCTTCGACACAAATTCTCGATAGACAATTCGACAAAATGTTGATACATCACAAAGAAATCGTAAAGTAAGAATTTCGGTCGGCTTTTATTTTTTATCTCGCATAATAAGATTATGTTAAAAAGAGACCTCGATAAATTTTCAGCATGGCTGATAAAATACAAGATATATTTTGGGGCTCTGTGTTTTATCAGATCCTAGCGAGGTGGCTGGTTGTGGCATGCGTCAACTAAATACATATTATTATTATACACCGCTAAGATTTCTTTACTAATATTATAAAGAAGAAATATTTGATTTTTTGCATTAAATAGGTTCCGAAAATACGAGACCGATTTAAAAAAGGCCCCCTACGGTACATCTTATTATTTACGCGGTAGAAGTCGCAGGCATCAGCTTGTTATAATTTAGTAACTAGTTATAAATTATACTATAAACGATAAAATTATTTATTAATCTATACAAAGTATTAAGTCATTTAACGATGTATATAACTATAGGTTGAGTTCTTTTAAAGTTCGCACGGATTTTAAGGCGGTTTTCATCAATATACAGAATGACTCAAGAGGAAGATTCGTATGTTTCTTACAGGACCACGAGGTCCGAAAACTTGAGAAAGCATAATTTACTTTCTCAAGTTCTAATTAAAGACGATGCGATACGATATAAAAAAATAACATCTAAGTAAACCGCCATTAAAAATGAGACTACTACATTCTAAGGGTTATGTCCACAGATTTTGTCAAACGTGAATAACACAAAATTCACAATTAAGCCCCTAAAATTCACCATTTTTCAAATTTTTATATATGAAAAATTTTATACTCTTCATTAGATATGAAAAATTTATAAACATGGTTCTATGGAATATTTTTAAGATAATCGTAACGGTTTCTGAGCAATAATTCAAAATAGTTTTTATGACGTAATTATTTAACCATTGTGTCCATCAAGTCTGGACGTAAAGGCAATGGGTCTTTATTTTTAACTTTTTAGAGCTTTAACAGGCGTTGTTCTATTTTTTCGAGTATCTACTTGCCAATTGCTCTAAAATAAGTTTCGAAAAGTTTACATCACTTAAATGGCTCTTTAAAAGTTTCCAACAATAAATTTGCGTTAGAACAATTTAAAAATCTATTTCAATTTATACTCTTTTATCTAAACATAGACTTGGGGATGTTTGTAAAGTTAGACGTAAACTTACTTTATTCTAAACTAGAAATTTATTGAAGTTGCTTTCTCAGCCCTTATTACTTTCGTGGCTATGGGGAAATCATCCCATCTTCATAGTAGTTAGCACCACTTATTCAAAAAACATATTTATAGTACTTTTGAATCATTAAACATTTTTTTCTTACAACTCGTTCAAGACGTTTTTTGGCTATTATGAAATTCGAACGAATGAATCTCACCAATTCTAACTGAAGCAACGACATTTACAAAAATCATGTCATTATCAATATTAACAATATGAATTAATTATGTGTAATATACAAGTAATTTCTTTCCTTGAACTTAAAACAATAAAAAATGTCAAAGCCAGAGGAGAAGAAGGCAAAGTTCTCTAGTAGAAAAATAATGCTTTAATTTTTTACTTTCTATTAAGTTTCATTTTATTAATCTACGAAAGCCATTTCATTCAAATTTTTTTCATTACAATTCTGAGTCTTCTGCGCTCACCGGAACAAATATTGTAGGTTATACTGAAATCACATTACAGTTAATCCATCAATATGATATCCGATCACAGCGAAACTGTATAAAATATCAAATCAAAAATTCGTGAAATATGCACTGACCATTAAAGCACGCGCTTCAATCGACGAAGATCTTCGGTATAGGTATGATTTCTTAGTAAGTCGACTGTAATAGACGTATAAAAATACACATAATTGATCTAATGAAAATTTCGTTTGGATACGTAATCCTAAAATTAGATTTACCTTTCAGAATGCTTACACTAATAACTCCTGTATTATGTAAAGGAATTTAAATTGATTAAACAATCGAATGAGCCCATTTAACTAAACGTATTTCGGAGTTTATAAATAAAGGGCAACCGTTTTATAGGACAACGTGGAGCTAGACAAATGGTTAGAGTACAAATGAAAAGGGAGCCACCCTTACTTAGAATGCTTAAATGCCTACGGCCAAGAAGGTAGGATTGACGTTGCATTAACAGACAATGGTTTTGTAACTAAAACTAGATTCGGCTTTATCTTTCGGCGATTGTTATAAAACACAATGCGGTTAACTAGCTAAAAGCCTCCACCGACTGCCGGTTTTGGACACAAAGTTTGTTTTAGTGAAGTTTGGGAATATGCCCGCCGTATCTAATATCCGACCTAAATTGTTTAGAATAAATTGTGTTTCGAATTGCGTTGGTAATAATCTTAATAAAAAAAAATATTGAGATTATTATAAATATATTCTGCAAAGTACTGGAGTGCGACCACCTCTGTCGCTATAATTCTAGTCATAGCCATAAAATTTAATAATAATTTCATCAATAAGTGCGTTAGCTTCCTTTTATTATGATTGTTGTATGTAATATAAAATTGCTGCCTTCTAAGCATATTCTTATGTTTGTCACAGCTTTGTGAACTTTCTATTTCTCGTATCTACGATTAGATTAGCCTGTTCTAAAGTTAATTGAAATGCATCTTTATAAAATTTTAATAAAAGTACAACGTGTATATCCGTCTCACACTGATTACCCATATTTTGCTGTCCTGCGAGAGAAAAAGGATATAAAAATGATGCGTTCACCAGACAAACCGTTTCAATCAAATCCCGACCTTAGCAGCGTAACAGATTTTGATCTGCCAGTATTGCATTGCGAAAAAGGAAAAAATCCCATAATGAATACTCGTCTATTACGGAACAATTAGAGGAATCGTTATCTTCGAAAATCTCTGAAATGATGACGGAATTACGTGGTGATATAGCAAAAATTAACAACAATATTTACACCACCGTCAAAATCGAACTAGCCACTTTGAAATAAAAAAAGAAATTTCTGACCTACGCGCCGAGTATTCATGTTTGAAAACACACATTTCAGAGCTGAGTACAAAATATAACACTCTAAACAGCGAGCTGATCAGCCTCATAGATTCATTTGAATTTCAAGCTAATCAGCAGTTAGACATGCAAAAACAAATCCGTGATTACTAACATCTCTGACAAAGTAACGTATCTTCAACACAAAATTGATACATTGGATCAGCAAGCTCGACAGTGCAACTTGGAGGTGTGTAATATTCCGGAGAAACGAGGTGAAAACCTATTAACGCTTATTGATGCTATTGGCACAGCTATCAAACATAAAATAGATCAAATAAACATTTTGACAAATAATCACGACGGTGGTGGTGGTTTAGTGGTTTCAAACACGTTATAATAGTTGTACTGCCAGTCGGCCGACAGAATAAAAAACAACATCTTATTAGTGCTGCTTACATACCGCCACGCATTTCCCAGTATCTATACTTAATGCATTACAATACTCTACGCAACATTGGATCAAACAGGAGTATTGAGTTGTTATACGTCCTTGGGTATTATAATTTGCCATACATAGAATGAATTAGATGCGAGCCTCCTAAGTGTAATATGGTGGGATACGGAGGAGGTTGTTTGGGTACACATTTATTCGTTTTTGTAGCCGATTTAGAATCTACAGTATAACAACCTAAAGAATGTCTGTCAACATATACTTGACTTATGCATAACTAACAAGGACTTATGTAACATCACACTATGTAACGCTCCCCTTTTACCTCCAGATAAATATCATCCTCCGTTTAGTTTCCTACTTGCAATTTACAATCATTTTACTCCCATGAAACATTGTCCTTTACAAAATTTTAAATATAAATCTGCAAATTATGAAATTGTAAATACAGAATTTGATTAGGATTGATTGGTTTATATTAAATAAATTGTGCCCTGACGAGGCTTTCCAAAGATTTTATGATATTATCTTTGACATCAAAAGAACCCACATAACCACCGCCAATTATAAAAGCTCCAAATACCCGAAGTGGTTTTCACCTGCACTCATTCACATATTTAAAAATAAAGAAAAGGCATGGCACCAATGGAAAAACTACAACAATTTATGTGATTAAGAATTATTTTCGGGGTATCGTGCCAGGTTTAAGGCGGAATGTAATTCCTGCTACGAAAGTATATACGTTAATATTAATTTCTGGACATATGTTGGCAATTGTAAAAATAACTCTAGTATACCTAGTTCAGTGTTCAATAGAAATATAGAATCTGCAGATCCGTCACAAGTCTGCGACTTATTTTCTTTTTATTTTCAATCTGTACGAACCATCAACTTTTATATCTACTAATTTGCAACCGGTTACTTCCTGTAATGATAGTTCTAAGATAATAGCTAACATACGCATCGAATTAACCTTAATAAAGCAGGCTTTGAAAAACTTAGACACAACAAAGGGTGACCCTGATGGTCTACCTGCTTGCTTCTTCAGATCAACTGCCGATGGCTTGGGTTACCCCCTTTATAGTTTATATAACAAATGCCCCAAGGATACATTTCCGACCATCTGGAAACATGCAAATATCACACCCATGCACAAAAAAGTGACAAGACAAGACGATGAAAACTATCGACCTATCTCAATGCTTTCCATCCTGTCGAAAATGTTCGAAGCTTTGGTTCACAATTTTATCTATCCTATTATTCATGGCACTGTAATACCTCAACAGCATGGTTTTGTTAGGCGCCGTTCCACTACAACTAATCACATGATCTTCACTAACTACTTATTTGACATAGATCCACGACTACAAATTGATATCATATATACTGATTTTCAGAAGTGTTTCGATAAGATTGATCACGAACTGTTGCTTAAAAAAATATCCTTCAATGGTATTCGTGGAAACTTATTAGGATGGTTCTCATCGTACATCTTGAGTAGAATTCGGACGGTCGTAGTAAATGGTTTTAAATCTGAAACCGTCTGCATAACATCAGGAATTCCTCCAGGAATTCCTCCAGGGCTCCATTCTCGGCCTCTGTTATTTATTTAATATGTCAACGACATTAAGAACTCCTTTGTGAACTCACATGTCGCTTGCTCAACAAAACGTTTCTCATGTAAACATTTTTGCAAGCGATACATATTAATTTAAAACGTGAATTAGAGAATAACTGATTTCCTCACGCACTCCTAATGTAACATAGATTGTCTATACTTCAACTATTGTCTTTTTGATAATTCAATATATTTTATAAATGTAACAACCTAATTTTAGACGCTTTGTTTTTTATCGAGTTTAACACGACTAATTAACATGAGGATAGCGGTGTGGGTTTCACAATGACGTATACATGTTTATTCTAACATATCATTGTATTACCATGTATTGTGTTAACCGTTTGTTGTCAACAAGTACCCAAAAAACTAAATTTCCCGAAGAAAATAATACTTATCTGTGTCAAGGTGAAATTTCAGATGGACAATTTATGCCACAAACATACAAAGAAGCTGTATCTTCAAGTGATGGAAAAAAATGGAGACAATCATTCAGAAAGGAGCTGCAGGCACATGAGCAAAATGGGACATGGGATTTGGTGAAGAAACCACCAGAAGCAAAAACAATTAGCTGTAAATGGGTCTTTCGCTAGACAGATGAGCCACCAGGAATACCTAACAAATCTAATCTAAGGCTGTTAGCTGTATGTTTAGCCACTAAAGAAGCTTTATGGATCAAAAGACTATTACTTGACATAAGTGCCTATAATCAAGACAGTATTTGCTTGAATGATAAGTGAAGAATAAAGATTTCTATAAACGATGTAAGCAATTAAAGAGACTTCTCTTTGTACTTCGAAGTATTTGTGTACCAATGAGAAATGTGCTGATATATTTACAAAATCATTGCCTCGGGTTCGATATCAATATCTTACAAATATAATAAGTGTAATAGAGAAAAATATATTGTAAAATATTTATATTAAGACTATATTTTTTAGCACACTTACAAATGTAACTTTTATAAAATTTGTAACTTTTATAAATTATGATAACATATTAGAAGCTCATACCAAATTAAATAAATTATTATATCAAGTAATTTATTTCCATTTTTAAAGTCTATTAATACGAATCATGAGTCCATTTTTAAAATTAAATATTTCAACATTTTTACTTCGTTTCAAAGGTCCATCAAATGTCATTACTTTAAAGCGACATCACCGATATGGATTATCAAACTAGAAGAACATTAATTAAGTATAAAGTCGTCAATAAACTCGTGTTACTGTATGTTAGTGTAATATAATAATCCTGTCATTACTTATTTGAACTAATTAATATTGTTTTTACATCAACATCTGACACATTTCAAAATGCTGAAAAGTTTTTCTAATGATTATACCCTAACCGCTTCTCGTAATCAGTTCTATTGTATTATCAACATTTATATTAAGATAATATCTGTTTCCTCTCACTTTACAAAAATCCATATACAAGAAAGAGAAAGCATATACTTAAGGCAAATCAGACTAAAGACCCCTATCGTCTGCTGGGATGGTAATTCCCGTTGCACTAAAGCTTTTAGACGCACCTGTGTACTTTTATTTACCAACATCACGTGCATAATAAACTAATTTTTTAAACAAAGTAACAGGATAAGCAATCTAAGACTTAACGAGACGTTTACTGATGTAACGACAATTTCTTTTTCAAATTCAAATTAAATTAGTTTCTAAGAAATGTAAAGCAAACATCTAAAATTATTAGTACGCATTTTAATCTCTACTTTATTATAGGAAACAAAACCTTTCGTCCCTTATTACTAAAATTGCATGGATTAAGAACCTGTTAAATTTTGCACATTTAATATTTTTTTTACAATCCTTATTAATACCTTAAAGCGAGGTTGTACGAAGTAACCACATTTTGAACCAAATTTATTCTAAGGCTATGCTAATATTTGCCAAGTAAAAATCATTTAATGAAAATATAACATATGATCGATTGCTTGCTAAGAACAGAAATATAAATTTCAATAATTTTCTAGATAAAAATAATAAGATAAAAAATAATATTTAGATATAATATTTTACGAAATGTCAAAAGAATGTAATAAAGAATAAGTTTAAGCACACACCTAAATGATTGGCAGTCTGAGAACAAGGGTAGTGTTGTGTTACATCTTACTCAACGTCGTCTTGGGTAGTGTGTTGTAAGAATTCGTAATTTGTTCCCTTATTACGATACTTATGTTCATTATTAACTGGTAAAAGTTATAAGAATTATTAAATTAGTAAGGTTTTTCTTCATATAACTGCATTTGTTTTTTTTTTTTCTGTGATTAAAACGTACGAAGTTAAGTAAGCGCGTCTTTACTCTCGATGCGTATTTAATATGTAACCTCTTTTTAGGTTTCTAGTACCTGCGGCGGTGACACAGAACAGCAAACTTCCGAAAGCACACCAGATATTCCTTTAGTGGTACACGCATAGGGAAATCAATATAAAAAGGAAATTTGTATGTACAATACACTTGAAGCGGTTTCACCAATGTCAGTAGAGTGGAGCAAAATAGTAAAAAGGGCACGATCGTACCATCCTTTTCTCGAAGCCATTCGGGCCATTTTTGACCACCTGTAACTTCGTTGTGGAGTAAATTTCAAGAAGTACTTTAAGAATTATTGCAATAAATAATACCTTCTTTTTTGTACCTTAATTTTACTATTCATATCTTTCTGTGAGAGGAGCTATCCAACCTTGTCATAAACTTAAGGAATACTTGGCAAACGCATAGATAATGTAGAATAATGTTACATAAAAATCGATCTTAAGTTATTGGCACTGTGCTTTATTGGTTTAAAAGTACATACTTAGATTATTAATAGGTATGTGCGTTTGTTAAGTATTCCTATGTCGTAGTCTATGACAAGGTTGGATAGCTGCTCTCATAAAAAGATAGGTACTGAATCAAACGACTCGGTTTACGTTGATTTCATAACTTTTTTACGGCAGAAGAATTGCGTTGTGAGTCTTGTACATTTTTGTACATACTTGTTATGTTTTTAATGGCATTATTACTTACTAAATGTCATTTATAGAAAATATAATATTAGATAATAAAACTTATAAAGTTAAAACTTTCTAGTGAATAATTATAACTCTATGTTTATGTTATAATTTTGACAATTGGATGATTATTTATATGCAAAAAAGTAAAAATCTTCCGATATAAATCTTCAAATAAAATGAACAAGAATATAAAAACAAAAATCATTCCTACTAAATGACTCATGGGGATAAGGCTAAACAATAACAATTTAAAAACCGAAAACAAAACGATTTCATAAATAAATTGTTCTAGAGAGTTCCGCTACAGGTGGAACGAGACAAGCGGAAAGTGGCTTTAAAGTATTATCTGGGGCCGTCTGCGTTAGAGAATTATTGCTATTTAAGTTAAGACTCGAAAGGGAATAATTTATCGGCGTGTAATTTATCAATTGTTTGTATTACACCTTATCTGAATATTGATCCTGATCAGTTGAGCCGTTTGAAAAGGATTTGGAAACTATGAAGGATATAAACTATTTAACGTGTATAGAAAGATTAATTTGTATTAAGTACTAATTACATAGTTAACAATGCCGTGGCAATATCTTGAATTAATAGAGCACGTAATATGTTTGTGGTTCATCTACGAACGCAAATTGGGTATTTGATCTTTGTTACTTCTTAAAAATTAAAAAAATAAATCGTATAAGTGTATTTAAGTATTTTATCCATCAGTATCATCAGTAAGTGATGATACTGACTAATGTTAAATCCTTATCGAAATTAATGTGGTTGTCGACAAAAAAAATTGTAAATAAAAATTTCCAAATGATAATTAACAAAATGTATAATGCCCAATTTATCACCTGGTCTCTAAAATATACATATACTGTCTTATAATTAATCTCGTACGAAAAGTAAAACCATTTTGGATGGCAATTAGTAACAAGAATATGAAGTAAACAAAAATAGAAGATAAAGCTTCCCCATGGGTGACTTATTTCTTCAAAATTAAATCAGATTCCTAGCAAAACTAGTCTAAAAATATAGCACTAACCCATATTGCAAGAACCTGGGTGCCTTATAACAACAATTACCTACATTGCAGAGAAATCAGTGCACAGCTTGTGCGCAATAATAGAAAACGGCGACTCAAGTCGAGCGTGGCTTAACAGAATTAAGTTGGCAGACGTAGAATATAACGCGGCTATGTTATTCGGTATTCCCACACCGAAACTTGGGTCCGTTGAGCAAACTTTCGATTAAATTATTACGGCTTTGAAATGTTTCATCAAACAGATTAGAGTTGAAAGCCAATGAGTTCAAGATGAGGATTTGGGATTTGTTAATTTCTCATTATTATATAAGTAAATAAAAAATGAGTTTACCACGCTAATGGTTCCCGTTATGAAGTACCTGTTTGTAGTAACAAATTAAACAGGTGTCGTGCCGAAACGATGTATCTACGTATCCCGAGAACTTTAAATTCTGTCTGCGCGACGGAAAGCGTCCAACTCGAGATTCAACCAGCCATGAAGAAGCATTGTAAGGGAGATGTATCCATATAACGTGACTGGCATTCTCGCATGTACTCTTGGCAGTTTCCACTACACTCTCGGCAGTTAGCACCACCTGCGTTGCACTAGATACATGGACGGTTTATACTATAATAACAATAACATCTTGCTACTTCACGCCTATAACTTTGGGCTCCAATGTGTTCTACTAATATCTACAATGGCGCTTACTTTGTTACATTGATATAGGTACTCTGATCTTTTGAGTTAAATCGAAATCACTGAGTTAACGTGAGCCTATCTTCCCATTGAATATGTATGAGTTCAGAGTAGAAATATATTTCTTTAACAATGTGAAACGCTCAGAATTTTCCCAATATATTTAATCGGTATAAAATGACAAAAACATTTCTGAAGGGAAAATGTATTCAATAATACAGAAGACAGGATTAACGGGGGCTTGATAACGCTTCACTTGAGCCGAACGAGTCTCTGGAGCTATTGCTTTTTTGAACTCCCGAATTTCATCTAGCAACGGAGTTTGGCTATGGATTGGCTTCGAAATATCCGATGTAAGCTTGTGTTTACTTCTTGATAGATGCCAAAATTAATTTTGTCCAGGCACGTACTGAATAATGCTGTTCAAATAAATGGTCGAAATTAGAAAACCGTTGATAGACATACTTTTCATTTGAAGGGTAAATGTTACACGATGAGTAAAATAAACAATAAACAAACCAGTGTTTATTGCAGCAGATTTAAGTAGTCCGGTTCGTTGCTTCTTAACATTATATAAGAGTTTGTTTGCTAACGTATTATATTTAGATATATCAAATATCTGTTAGATTGCTTTTGTTATATTTTGATTAATTTTGGTTCGATTCCCATCTCAGGGTGCCAGGGACCAAGTGGATTTTTAAGCATTTTATATTAAGATTGCTTTTGGTTCTAGTTTCAATTCTGTTTAGATTTCATCGTTCCGGAATGCATACAATTCATTTGCAGTCCGGGCAATATATTTTTAGAGTACCTTCAAATAGAGTAAGAATTGTTCTATTATTATTGATTTTGAAAACCAATTGATAGTGGAAAATCTATTTTCCCGAACAAAAATATAACTTAATATATAAAGGTAATAGCGTGATAGTCTGCTTAAACTTTAAATACTTACATATACTCGTATAACCCGTATTCATACGAATACATATGAAAGCATTCATGGAAGATTGAAAGCAACATCGCTATAAAGTATTTCTAGTTACACACAAAGGAATAAATAAAGGCGTCCAGATGTTGATGGTATCGAGAATATAAAATACAATAGTCACTTCACTGTACGATGCGACGACGGACTGAGATGTTATACGGTTTTTTATAGTCTTCTTTATTCACAACAGAAAAGAGATATTGGTTCCGGTAATAGGAACCGTTTTAAAGTAGCTGTACAAAATAATATTTAAACGTTCATATACTTCAACTAGTTGCAAACAGAACATAGTATAGTTTGAGAGGATTATATTGGAATAACTGTGATCTTCGGGTGTTAATTAACTTATTGCAACAACTGTATTCTTTAGTGCTTTTGCTCGATGATAGACCAGAAAACTAATAAGAATAGCTAAGTACTTTTGCTGTATATTACAAATAGGTAGCATTGTACAGTCTTTCTGTGTTTTGATTCTACAATGCAGAAAGCTTCGTAGACTAGACTAGATATCTTAGCAAAGCATACTTTATTGACATCTATAATAATAAGAAAAATAGGAAAGATTTGATTATTTGTTTCTTTGCATTGAATAGGCTCGGTAACTACAGGACTGATTTCGAAATTTCTTTCACCTACGAGAAGCTACATCATACGCGAGTGAGATAGGCTTATAATATACTGTATAATATACGGGCGAAGTCGTGGAAAACAGGTAATTCGGTATATAGTGAAATATTACGTTATCTATACTATAACTTAGGTACATTCATACTGTAGAGCAAAATAGAATACGACGAAGTTAAAAAAATATCCCGAATGTTGATTTTGAAAGTACGCTCCCAGATTTCACTAGAAAAAACATGGGTTTTTTGTTATGAATTCATCTTGCTTTCATCGTCTAAGAGGATCTATTGTTATAGTGTTTGCGTCAAAGCTCTTCTTTGTAATACGATTTGAATCATAATAGCGATATTCTTATATTTTAATAAGTACAAACGAGTTATCTATATGTTTTATGCAAGCATTTGGAGCTGCCTGAGATGGGTTAATCTTTCAAGCATTTTTGTTTTATATTTTTTATCATTTGTATTGTTTCTTATATAATTTTTTTAAAAATTCATCAGTCTCAGTAATCTGTGACTGGATGAATTTTTTTAATGGGCTTATCCACCCCTTCATACCATACTTATTTTAATGCATTAAATTAATAGAGGTTGTTAAGTAATTTTTGCAATGGCAGGTCATAGGATTTGTGACTAAATGTATTATCTCGAACTCCACCGTGCTTAGGAAGGCATGTTAAGCAATTGTGGCTGCATCTGCAGTAGTTAATATCCACCAATAAGCACTGGGCCTGCGTTATAGGTTATAGCCCATTCTCTTTCGATTCCATCCACGAGGAAAGGCTTGAACCCCAACAGAAATTAATAGTATGACAACATTAAGGTATTTTTCTCTAGATAAATACTGTAATTGTAAAATATTATCAAATCCAATAAGAATTGACAAACATATACAATAGATTTATTGTTTTAATTCACTTTAAAGGTCTAAAGTCTTTCATTGGGGTAATGATACACTAACAGCTCACCGTGAGTACCGCTACTTGCTTTAAAGCAATTCAGTACCCAAATACAAAGGTACTATTTTTATACATTTTTAGTCGTGAATAATTTTTAATAAAAGTCTTTATACAAAGTAAAATACAATAATATTACTAGCTACACTTGCGAAATTCTTACTGTATAAATAAAAATTATAGTCTTAAAATTTACTTGTGAACGCAACCGAAGTCAAGTCATATAAGAAGAGTTTGCAAGGGATAATAATATTTTTATCTTTCTAATTTCCGTCCAAACCTAGAAATACCAAAATTACCCATATCGGTATCCAACGTTATGTTTCTTAATTATATATTACAATATACCTATTCCAGTTAAATTTTATAAATAGTACGAAAAGTACAAATGTCTTAGGTAAAAATTATTCACACATTTAATCTTATATTTCGAGATTTCATCAACAATACGTAATGACGGTATGTAGAATTAAGGCTAGTAGGAGTTATTAAGAAAATACGGTACGGTATTTACTATTTTTTCAAATGAACTGCAATCGCAACAAAACAAAGAGCGCTGTTGTACACCAGTTTGAAAATTATTTCCATAATAACACGTTTGTAACCGAACGAGGGGTGAGTGCTGCATGCAAATTATTATTTCAATAAATAATTCCCTACTATTATTTGGTTTAAATGTTACAAAAGCTTTTTCATGAACTCCTTTTAACACTTTTTATAGCAAATATGAGTAAATTGTTATCGAGTAAACAAAATTAGACTATGAAATATAACATGCTTTATATAGAACTGTTATATGAACTGTGAACTAAGCATTATTACTTAATTTTAAGTCTATTATAACTGTGTGGATCTGTAATTGGTTATCTGATATTTGTAGCAATATTGTAAGATCATTTATACAATCATGTAGCTACCATGAAAAGAAAATGAAACCTTCAATCTATAGAGGCATTACCATTTTCCTTCAATATTGACACACTAAGCAAGATTCTAAAACTTGTATGTTACTCAATCGCTCAGAGATGTTTCCGCATTGATAAAAATTTTATCATTCACTCATTCATTTGTTTGTAATTACTGATGAAACATAGTAATATAATAAAATAAAATTATAATTATTTAAATTTATAGCAATATCAATAGTAACAAATTACGAGTAAAATGGGAAACTACACTTCAACTTACTAACTAAACTAGATTCTTAAATTACCCGCATGCTTCCCAAACGCACCCATGCGTTTCTATTCATGCCTACGTACTTTCGCATTAGTAAAGAATGAATCATTCACATGAAGCCCTCCTTGTTTTGAAAACTACATTTCAACTTATTCAAGACATAAAAAGAACTAAAATTGGACTCGTATTCCTATTTTGTCTGCTCTTCACCGAACCAATAATAGTTTTCGTATCAGACGGAAATACATTTTAAGGTCGATATGTAAGCGTTTTAAAATACCGCACGGTTTTTGTCTTTTTTGATGATACTTTTTTAATTGAAAGTTCGTAAGTACTGTTCAAACCTGAACTAAAAATATATTTAGGAAAGTGTTTTACTATTTTCACTAATATTCGCTGCCTAAATCAAGTTGTGGTGTTGAATTACCACAATAAGTTTATTACTTAGATTAAATAATTTATTAAATATTTATTTATGCATACTTTGCTTTACATATTTATAATTATGATTACATACATAACATCACATTATAATTACATATTTGATAAATTTGCATTCATTAATTCTATATTTGATATGACAAAATACACAAAGGGATTTTGAAAATCCTAAAAAACTGATAACCGACATCATTTGAAAGAAACTTTTCAAAAGGGAACAATTTTTAATTTCGCATCAATAGATACCAGACTGATTAATTGATTGAATTAATTAGATGTCTTGTAAGTATTTTTCGTACACAAAAAAATTAACTTCGAGTAATAATTAATACATTTCTATAATTGAGAGCAGCATATTTAAAATTATATTAAAGCATTACATAAAAATCTGGGGGCGAGATAAATGTTTTATCGATAATAGGCTTGTGTCCTACAAGTGAAAATACAGGTTTATGTTATATATACGGAAATATGAACCATTTTAACTTGTTGATATTTAACAAAATAAATTTTATTTAATTTGCACAATATATATGACATTAAATTAGTTACATAAAACGGTACAACTTTCATTATAACTGCTATAAATTGACCAGACGCCCATACGTTTATCGCTACAGTATCACTGTGTGACGTCAGTTAGTGTCTAAAATTAAATTAAAATTAGACAACGTGGATAACTTCGTAACAAATGAGAGATGAATGTCATATTCGTAATAAATGAGACCTGTATGTATAAGATTTCTATTTTTCAGAATATTTTGCTATTTTAATAATATTTAGTAGGACATAATGCGGCCTCCATTTTCAAATGGATCACACGCCAGTTTCAAGGTGATGCCATTTCTGGGATCCTTTTTTTACGAGAGTGAAATGCCTTATGCACAGAATGTGGGACTCCTCCTCCCTGGCGTCTAACAAACCGAACAGGGGAGGCCCTACCCATTAAAACTTCCTCGTTGCCCGCTCGAGCCGGGGGAGGTTTTGGTGGAACGGAGGGCGGTGTCTAGCAAGAAAACTCCGCGCCCTATTCCTACTCACCCCTCCCAATTTGGACCTCGAGCTCACCCTCTCGGGTGGGGGATGTGGACAAAGGGTATTTTCCCGGCTTCCCCGAAAGTATTGTTGAACCTCTCCCACCCCCACTGGCAATCTCTAGGTTCAATTTATGATCTTCATTTACCAGTAGAAAATGAACTTTTCTATATTATCTCCGGTCTGGGTTTTGTTATATCTTCATATTTTGGTAAGTTTGAGCAATGTATGTGATGTTGTCTAATATTTATATACTTATAATAAGAGAGAAGAACAAAATAATATTTTAAATGTTTCATTTTATAGTAGGTACAAACATAATTACACAGTATTGTGATTAAACTACCCAATTACACTAGTGGGAACAACGGGTCTCAGTACTTAATCCGGTAAAAGTATTTTTTTACAGTTTCACTACTGGCATAAAAAAAGTGTCATTAGTTTAACAACGTTTGAACCAGTAGGAGCGAAGAAATTATAAAAGCTCCAGTGCTAAAAACAACCAGTTTAGGTAAGCTGTAATCACAGCTTTATGCTTCTACTGATGTTTAAATCCCATTACTGCAATTAAAACGTATTCTACTTAGTTTTTTAGTACTGCGGAAACAATAGAAATTACAAGGCGACATTCCGTTATATGTTATTTCATAATTGATTGTCACACAGAAGTTCTTAGTGGAAAACTTGTTTAATATATGTGATAACCTTGAATTACTGAGAAACTGAATCCATTTTAACAATTTATCAAAGGTCGTAAATTAAATATTTAACAACTGTTACAAATAAGTAAGTTTAAGTAAATTTATTGCTAGCTAAACTCGATTAAAATTGAATGTGGCTCAGTCGTACATGTTCCTGTGGTAATTTAAAGTAAATAATATTGTAAAACTAATATTATGAAGAAAATATATAATTAATAGCAAATAAGCAAATCCTTTGATTATTTGCTTATTTGCATCAAAAAACGCTCTAAAACTACTGAATCGATTTAAAAAAAAAGAACCTACGAAAAACTACGTCATACATGTATGAGTGACTTCAATACTTAGGAGCTCTAACTTCTATCTTTTTAATGTGATAAAATAGGCCAGCATAATTAAGTTGATGAGATACAGATAATTAATTTAAAGACTACAAATCCTGTTCTGATAGATAAATACGCCGGGTAAATTTGTTACTAAACTTTATTTCTCTTACTTGAGGTCATTTATTGGAACGAAATTCGATCTTTACTAATATTTACGTTCACAAACACCTGAGATACGTACCTACTTATTTTGTTAGCGCTCCGAGTGCGACCCTCTATTTGGCTAATGGATATATCAGAGAGATTGGATCTCAGATACAGGCATGGTACTAGACTAAAAACGTATTTGCAATGTGTGTACATACAATAATTACATTCTGTAACAAATTCTTTTACCATTGATAAATATGCAAAGACTACTTATTTTCTTTTTATTTTATAATTCATTTAAGACATTTATTTACTTGCCAACACACATCACTTACACAATAAATATAGAAAAAAAAATTACAAAAACAAAATAACTTAAAAAGGTTCTATTAAACATTCTTAATGTAAAATGCTTAAAAATCCACCAACCCCAAGTACCGTGAGATGAGACTCGAACCCGACCTTGCATAATCCGGGCGACTGCTCGGAATATAGGATTGTGAATCCAAAATTAGTAATGAGGTAAAATCATATCGTAAAATGCTGTGCGTTGCCAAGCCGACCTCAATTCAATTTTTATTATTAGTCAATTAGTCAAACAAGTATAATAAATATATCCTTCTTATAAACCACTGAACCAATGTCGACAAATAATACAATGATCATTTGAACCTTATCCCGTAAATATAGAATCTATCCAGTAGAGGTAAATTATTACAAAATAATATGTATTAATATATATACTACTCAGCGTTGGTCAAAAACTAGATTAAAAAAATGAAATTACATTTTGCTATACCCAGATAACTTTTTAAGGGTAAAAATTCTCTCTGAGCGAGTTTCATCAATTACACCCCTAAGTGAAAGTCGACAGAACTGTGTCAATTCGTTGACGCACGTTTATTAGGATTTGCACACACTTACGGCACGACAAGGCAAAGAAAGAAAGCATAACATGAATTAACCATACGATATCATAACAAAATAGAATAGAATGCTATAAATTCGTCATGTTTTGTACGAAGTACTGAAACCTCTTTTTATATAAACAATAGGAAAAGAAAATGAGGTCAACTCGAACTAGGTTCTTTAAGAATAGGGTTCTCTAGATAAGGTCTCTGATAAGATAAATCTTAAGATAGGCCTTTGTGTTAACCATAGATGGTTAAAATATTTTCTCGATATTCGCTTAGAAAAGTACATCTCGGCACGTGTCGTCAAAGCTGAGACATGCCGTATCAACTTTAAATATAGATAAATAATTATTTACTTGCATGCAAATATGCAAAAAACTTATTTGACATTTACTTAAAGAACAAAGCACTGATTTTCACTTTTAATCCCAAATATTCCTAATCGCGCTATAAATAAGATATAATGAGTCTTAAATTATTGATATAGATTTTAGAACATACGGAAAGTTGTTGTTGCGATCACGATATGGACGTAAAAGAGCGATCGATGTCATAATCGGTAGCTATTTACATTAACTTATATTGTTTTTGCACAATAGCGTAACTATATAGGTACACGACACAATAGATACAAATACAATAATTAATTAGAATCGAGTTTTCAATAGGCACGTGATTTATTTATAAGCCCAGGCGAATGTGTGTAGGTCTCAATAAACAAAAAAACATTATGAATATAGGTGACGTTAATAAAATAGCCATAAAAAAAATTCTAGACAACGAAGAATGAGGTCTTGCATTCTAATATTTTCTGACTCATCGTTTTGTATGCCTCGCCATGTTGTGACAGTGAGTGCAGCCCTTTACTCGGATGTGCGAAGGCGTCCGCACGTACCGTCCCAGTTGAAAACGCACGTACACAATTAACCTACGATGCCTGTAATGATACACGAAGAGTGGCTGTCTGCTCTAGAAAAAAATGTTCCAGAATAAATACGAGATTAAACTTTTGTTATTGTCTATACTAATATTATAAATAGGAAAGATTTGATTGGTTGGTTGTTTACATCAAATAGGCTCCGAAACTACTGCACCCATTTTAAAATTCTTTCACCTACGGGAAGTTACATCATACAGGGTTGACATACGCTATAATTTACGCGTGCGAAGTCGCGAGAACACAGCTAGTTTTTTTTATATGAAAATACTATACTCTAGCTCGGTGGCGTAGTGGATAAGCGCCGCGGCCCGCGATCGTAATCGTTAAGCAACTTTCGCAAGGGTCGGTCACGGGACGGGTGACCAAAAATTATTATCTCGAGCTACTCCGTGCTTCGGTAGGCACGTTAAGCCGTTGGTCCCGGCTGCATTTGCAGTCGTTAATACCCTCCAATCCGCATTGGGCCAGCATGGAGGGTCATGGCCCATCCTCCTTAACCATCCATAAGGAAGGCCTGAGCCCCTGCAGTGGGGACGTAAAAGGGCTGGTGATAGTGATAACTATACTCTATTTATTAGGGTTAAAAATGTAAGTAATAGCTTATACAGAAGTATACAAGAAGAAAATATTGTGCCAATCATAGTATAAAAAATAATAGCTCATAAACATTCGTCGTTGGGGTTTGGTTAATGACAAATGAAATCGCACACACTTTCCATAAACAACAAGAACCAATCATAGAATACGTGACCAAAATATTTCTATCCTGAGGTCCTCCGTGCTTCGAAAGACACGTTAAGCCATTGGTCGCGGTTGCATCTGCTTTCGTTAACACCCGCCGTTCCACACTTGACCTGTGTAGTAGGTCGGGCCATGCCCGTTCTCCCTATTTGATTATTCTGATAGAGATGACCTGTGTCCCTGGAATGAATACGGTAACAGACTGATGTAATGATGAGCCCACATCTGACTGCAATGTAAAATAATCAAATTATAAATTAATCCTCGACTTTATTCTCGTAAATTATAGCCTATCCCTATGCCTAAGCTTCCCGTAGGTAAATTTTTTTTTAATCCTTCCAGTAGTTTCGGGACCTATTCAATGTAAACAAACGATCAATACTACTACTGTATATTACAGCCTTCATACATATTTCATTTAAAGTCTAGAATCATTGAGATTAAAAACTTTAAAATAAAATTATACAACAAACTATGTAATTCAATCCTTTCCTATAAAAATAATAGCAATCCCTTTTTATCGTTATTCTAAAAGCCGGCAACTGGGAGTAGCATCAGCATTCAATGTTCGGTCCCCCGGCGTTATTCGTGAAAGCTATTCTTTTTACTTTATGAAACTTTTAAATTGTTAAGAAAGAAGCACCTGGCAAGCAAAAAATTAGAAGAATTTGGAAATTTTCGTGGTATAAATCTTCACCGCGTCTAATTACGTAGATCCGAGTACTTGCAAGCTTCTCTGCGCCAACTTATGACGGTCATGCGTCACGACGTTCTTTATGAAAAAAATTACGATGTCATTCCCCATCGGCCGGGCGAAATATAAAAAAAAATATTGTAAAAAATATTTTACTCAAAAAATGCGTTGATGTACGTTATGTGTCCTTTCAGATTCGATAGATACAAAATATATCTACTTCTTAATTTTTGGGATAAACTCTTGTATGAAAATCGTAAAAATATATTAGATGATTTATTAGGTATATGACTTATTTGCTATTATAATTTTAATGTATTAGGTTGCCCATTAGGTTAACACAATATTTCAAATTTACGCAATGGAATTTGACATCTTCTGTGTTTGAAATAGCGTGGGGAAATTTGTACATGCCTTCGAAGTGTACCACTCGATAAAATGCAAGTGCTTTTATATCTCAAAGATTGAAGTATAATCACAAAAATATTTATGAAGCTAGTGCCTGATATTACCTGTAAATTACACAAATGAATGCAAATAATTAATAGCGGCATCGCCAAATTTAACATACAAATATCAAATAATTGAAATCAATGGAAGCAGTAAATATACCTGCGAACCCCAGAAAAACGTAACACTATAAGATTTTCGTATTTGTAAGAAAATATTTCATATTTTGCACTTTCCCATATTATGCTTGAAGGAGTAAAGAGTACGATACACAATTTTGTATTAGCTTCAGTAAAGGCGGGCAACGAAGCGACGCACTTGAACACAGACTATATGTTCAACTCGGCAACACTCATACTAGTGGAAAAATAAACTGAGTAAACACTAGCCGTAAGCTGCCCGCGGAAAAAACATTTCCACTAGGAACTTTCAATTGAAACGCCCGTAAGTACTTCCGAGTTCACGATCGGTGAAAACTAACAAAATAAAAATGCTCACAGCTTTTAATTCTCAGTGAGAGTTGAAGTAGCTACTTTGAATTCAGTTATATAAAATCATTCCATTTTAAAATAGTTATCTTTAACTGATTACTCTGGAAATTTGCGTACAAGTTTAGTTTAGATGATATTGCCGAATATTGTGTGGTTAAGTTGCATTATTTTAAATCAAAAATAACGGTACAAGCTTGGCTCAAGATCTATGGCCTAGACATTTTTTTTTTGTACATAACAACGTAGTTAAGTATCAAATGTAGAGTTGTATTTGGCAGGAAAATTGGAAAAATAAATTATTTTCATTCTAAATCCAATACAATGGACTATCCAAAAAGGCGGATTATTTTTAAACCCACTCTTAAGCTTTTCATACGCATACTTATATTATTATGATTATGTCAAATGAATATGTTCAACGAGAAGAATACGATAAAAAAAGTATAAAATAAACTTTGTAATTCCACCCCGTTGCCTGTGTATTAAAAACGAGTAAATCTACTCATCTATAAAATTTGCCACTATTTTTGTAAAATAAAAAAAATCTCATAAAAAAACTGCCGCTATACTTCTAAGTGAAAATTAATAATACCAACTTGACAGTTTCTATTCCAGAATATAAATTAACGTTTGCTTATTAAAGCTAGCAATTAAGTACATATTTGCCAGAAATGTCGAAAGTAAATTAATTATGTAATTGCTATAATAAACTGCGAAGCTCGGTCGTAAGTAGATTTTTTAGATAGCATTCAAAGAAGATATTATCTTCTCTTACTACGATAAGTATTATTAATTATATTCTAATGTGTTTAAATATATAGAAGGTATGCAAACGAAAACAGAAATGACAATAAGACTATATTTTCCCTAAACTGAGTAGAAATATGTATTTCAGTACTAAATATTCTGCATGTGAAATAATATTCAATCCTTTTGTCTCTAGTCACACCTTAAAACTTAGGGGTAATGCAAATAAAATGAACTAGCGTTAAATTATAATGGATTCTATTGTTACCAAAATTGTAAAGTCATTATCATTTGCCACGAATAGTTTATTTTAGTCCTCGGTGTTAAATAGAAGCCAAAGCCATTTATGAATTACCACCTAGAAACGATGACATAGTGATTATATAAGAATAATCTAATGAATGTCATGATAACTTGTAAGTTTGTCTTCTGTTTGAGTTTAGAAAGACAAAGTTTGTTTAAAAATCGTGCCACTGGCCATACGTCTGTCTCGTTGAAGCAGTTGGATGGCGATTGGTGATCGTAGAAGGTTGAATGCTGCTCTTCTAATGCTCGATTAGTTAGGGTTGTCTATTCAGATAACTATTTCACTCTCTTCTGGTTGATGATTTCGACAGTTAGTGTTCGTACCGAAATATAATTCTGAAATGGATTCCGTTATTGACAATACATGCAACTTAGAATATGCAAATCAAACTATTCGTTTTCACTTGTCATTAAATGAACGAAGTTGAAAATTAAATGTGCGTACGTTAATTGCAAGTGCGTTCTGTAACGCGGGTGTTTCTAAGCATTCGCCTTCAGTCAATATCTAAAACAATCATGTGATAGGAAGAAACAGTAGTTATTCTTACTCCAATAATAATTCCAAACCTGTGTATTTTCCCTATTTACTAAATATAATGTTGATATTACAATACTTAAAAAAATAAAAGACTTCTAGATTATTTCTTCTAAATGAGTACCTCTTTTTTTATGTCACTTAAAAAGACTCGTTTCGAAGAAACTTGATAATATTTTATTTTAAAAAGACAACCCTATTGGTGCTCTTTGAACGATCGTTCGCTCTTGTAAGCTTTCCGTGCGGGGAATTGCCGACGTACCTAAAGGAATTTCCAATCTTACACTACGAGTATGGGCTATCTTAATAAAATTGTATTTCATCTTTTATTATATCTAAGAGGATTTTTTACTGCCTTAAAAGTTATATTGTTAAATTTAGTTTTAATCCCTAATCAGGGAGTTATAAAACACTCAAAACTTATCTAAGGATAAGTATATTGATTTATTGAAACAAAAGGTATTTCTTGCAAATCAAGCCGAATTGAGGCTTAAATTATCAGAATGAAATAAATATATGAATATATGCAATAAAAATTAAGTGAAAACTCAATAGTAATTATAAATTCAAGAATTTCCTTTTATGTCAGTACATACAAAACAGAAATTTAAAATTAGACCCTATGTGCACGCTTAAGACATCTATGTGATCAGCGTCGATTCTCACTTATTATTTAAGTGTTCAAAAAGAACTTAAAATTAATAAAAATCATCTTTGGGAACTTAGAATTCACAAAGATTTTTTTTAAGGGAACTTAAGCTCTCATTTCCTTCCCTTCTCCTGCGACTTTGCTTGTGTGAATTACACATTTCCAGCTCGACCATACTTTAAGCTGTGCGTTGATAATCAGTCAGCCTATCCTTCAGTGAATCACTTTTGCCTTTATATATTACAGAGAAGTCTTACTTGAGTAATATGGATGCAGTAGAATGAATTTATTAGATGAGAGTCATAAAATTGATTCTATCGCCCTAAGTGCGGACTCTTTACAGACTTTTGTATTCAAGGCACAAATGTTTATGGTGTGACTTCACTCACTTTTTAAATACTTCATAATACTTCAATTGCAGGCGAAAAACAAAAATAATAAGTATCTAACAAAATATATGAAAATGATTGTTAATATTTAATTAAGTTAATCCTAGGTAATATGCTAAGGTCATTTTTAGGTTTCCGTAGTTAATAAAGAACCCTTATAGTTTCGCTATTTCCATCTGTCCATCCGTCCGTCTGTGGATAAACTCAAAAACTATCGGTACTAGAAAGTTTTGATTTGGCATTAGTATACACGTTAATCACGCCAATAAAGTGGTAAAAAAAATTAAAATATTTCACCTATATGTAAAATGTCTTCCCCATAGTGTTAGATAGTTTTCGATTAAGTAACTCGTTTCTGAATTATTAAGCTTTAAAGAGCTAATTTTGGTTGGAAACACGTAACCCACCCCCTCTCTACCATGGCCGTTGGTAAAAATTCAAACATTATGATAGTAGAACCTACAACGAAATTAAAGCGAAAATTATCACAATGAAGTCGTTCGACTATTACTCGTAACAAGTTTACGAGTAATAATGGACCGATTGTATTAACTTAAAAATTTCGAAAAACTCCATGGAAAACAACAAACATGATTTTTTTATACATTTTTAATGGATAACGGTACGGAACCTTACATGCGGGAGTATGACTCGCACTTGACCTGGTTTTTTGTATATGTCACCTAAATTTGTAATAACTGTCAAATAATCTGTTATGTGTTTAAGTTTGTATAACAATTATTTTAGTAAAATTATAAACTGACGATGCTTACAATTTAATGGTGACATAAAATCGGTGGCATCCTATTTCCATTTTCAGAGATTAATTATGTGGTTCCTTCGCATTAAAATGCTCTTACACCCCTTACCGCACTATTAGTTCTATAATAATGTAGAAGGTTGCTATTTAGAGTCATTAAGCTTATGATTCTTTTAACGCTTTATTTCTGCAGCTGGAACTTTAAAATTTTCAATAAAAACATTAAAAAAAGTGACCTGAAATAAAAAAAAATAAAAATAATACTTATGGTAAAAGCGATTAGATTATTCGGGAACCATTGAATTTTGAAAACCAATGTTGCACTAAAGTTTTCTGAGTTTACTAAATGAAAAACAATGTTTCTTGAACATTAATTGGAAGTAGGTTCTATTTAAAAAAAAAAGAACATTATTTTTAGTGATACTACAACATGTAACAGGAATAACGCACATGCTTATACACCACAATTAGAAATGCATTTATAATCATAAATTGAAAATTGGAATTTTACCTTTATGTATGGACAGATATAATAATTGCTGGGTAACAGTGTGGACATCTTACTAATCCACACAATGACGTCAAAATGACGGCTTAACCTACAACTACAAATGTATGTACCAACAGCGCAATTCTACAATGATACCATCTACCTACCAATAAAGATTCTCGACATAAAATATTATTATGTTTCGAGATTCAAATATTTTTTAAGTTTAGACAATTATTATGATCCTTGCTATCCGTACACCACATTATGCTTAACCCTTCATTTCGATGTATTAACATGTCTACTCATATTTGTGGTATATTATTTTTCTCTTTGTTTATCAATTATTGCACTCTTTGGTGCATGAACTTGTGCATTATAAAATTTATGAGCACTTTAGACTCTAGGCACATGAAAAGAAAGCTTATTTTTCTATATATTTTCCTATGTTGTATTTTATTAAAAGCTAAGAATATAGGGCATTTAAAAAAGCCTTATTACATTAATTTAAGTTATTTTTTGTTTGTGATGGCTGTATTGATTACAAGTGACCATAATTTACCTATATTAGAAGTTGTTGAAATCGAATCAGTAAATAGTAGAATAAAGTATTATATATAAGAAAGCTTTATTAGGACTATAGAAAATAAAAAATTAATACAACTCTACAAAGAGTATATTTGCATAAAGATATAAAAAAGTTTAATCTTTGTACCAAAAAAACTATTATTCATAAAACACGTTGAACATAAAAAATCCTCCTTTCGAATTTTGAATGAATGCAAAGTACCCTACTATTTTTTAATGGACATGGCATTTAAAATATTTTGGTGATATCTGATGAAAAGCATATTTTGTTTTGTTATAAAAAGACTACTTATAATAACTACTTATTCCATTTCGATAAAATTTTAATAGGACCACCTTGGCCCATTAACCTGTCGATAATTTTAAAAATCGATACATAATTAGCAGAGTAATCACGTAAAAAACATACACTAGAATTGAGACCCTCCTCCTTTTTTGAAGTCGTTAAAAAATATTTCCATATTACTAATAATTTTAATTGAATAAAACGTACTAAAAATATATTTTTTTTTATGCGACGCATCTATAACACAAATGGTACATCAACAAACACGTAAGTGTATTCTATATGTGAGTAAACACAAAGTTATATCCCTGGTAATTTTATAATTGTGAAAGTAAGTCTGTCTGATGTTACGCTTTCACGCCTGAACTTCACGCTCACGCTCACGCTCCGGATTCATTCGAGTTTGTTTTGACAGTTGCGTTTCGTTTATGCTGTGACCGAAATGGTAATCTATGGTATTTTTCTATTTGTCTGTTTTCATTCATTATATTTTACTGAGTCACGTTTATTGGTTAACTGAATGCAGTAATCGAAATTATCCGAGACTAATTGTATTTTTAATTCATTGGACAAAATCTTTATGGCGACTTTAATATTATTCATATCTAACCGGTGTCCGCGTATTGGTATTCTAAGCAGCTTTTTAGTTGCGTCTCGTAAGATTTCGGCGCTGCTCTGTATGTCCTTTTTAGGTGTAATGTTGACACAGGGTGGGATGAGGTCGTGGTCCCGGCATTTTTTCAAGAAATTTAACGATGTTATCTTTCTTGCGCGCTTAGTAAAGGGTCCGAAATGTCAATAAAACTAAATACAGACGCGATGAAACCGTTTAAAAGTCGTTTTAATTTATGGATAGTGCGCGTGAAAATATAAGAAATCAAGATGAAATTTTGTATGGAAGTTCGTCGTTAAAATTAACTATACTACAATTTAAATCTATTTTCTACTATTTTCTTACTAACCACACAAAAGGACTCTTAAGTTTATTTTACGATCCAAATAATTTTACAGATTAGATAGACAAAGCCGATTTTAACGCTGATAATATGATAAGAATCGAATAAAAAAAACTGACGTTCGGATGAGCCTTAACATCTTTTGACCCTTCCTTGAAATAAAATATGATGAAACAGATACGTAACTCAGTCGGTAGTCTATCACTGTCAAATATATAGACTGTTTGATATTAAATTTTCAATAATATAAAAGTTCTGTATCGACGTTAGTCTATTTATCATGTTCGTTGCTATTTCGATCAAAAGATGTTTCTCTTATAGCAAACTAGTTGCTACCCGCTGCTTCGCCCGCTTGATTAAATGATAATAATGAAGATGTTTTTGCAGTTAAAATGAATAAGTAACGTTTTTCAGTTTTTCAAATATCTCCACAACAAAACATCATTAACATCCGTTGTTATCTGATAAAAAAAGACAAACCAACAGACTTTCTCATTAATAATATTAAGCACTTGCATACCGTAAACATATGTGGTAGAGAATAAATATAACTTTACTTTTAAATGTTAAATGATGCCATGTTTAATTAGCAACTGTCTCGTTGATTTATGAACTTTCTTCATTATTATGTCACGGTAAGGCTGATAACTTTTCAAGCTAATTTTGGAAGCTTAAAGGATAAAGATAATATCTTCAGACTAATCCTAATATTTGATTAGCCGGAAAATTCCGGGGGCTCGATTACACCGAAATTTCATTTTCAATAACAAATCAAGTATTCAATAGAAATCATACAGAATTTCTCTCCGGAGTACGGTCAAATAAGGTAGCCGACGCCACTCGAGTTACAATAACTATTGTCACATTCAATCAAACCATTCAAACATCGTGTGCCCTCGGCAAAATAAAAAGGGGAAGTGGGTAACAATTCCGCAGATCCATACAGTAAAAACAGTGGGATCTCATCCAATTTTGCATTCAATCTACGACCACGAGAATTGCTCCCTCCGAGATGACCCGCCAGTTCTCCTCGCAGTAAAGCGATGACCTAATCCGGTTTATTTGATTTGGGTCCTGACTCCAGCCTTCTTTACCAATTTGTGGGGATAATGCCCCTGTGTAGACGACTTTATTTCGAGTTTATACTTTTTAACTATTCGAAGTGTATTTTTGTTTAAATCTAACTTTTTTTTATTATTACCCATTTGACATAAAAAAGATATAAATATTAAACACATACATTGCTCAAATTCCAAGATAAGTAGCTGAAGAGACAACGAAGATAACACAACCAGACAAGAAACATTATAGAAAAGTCCATTTTCAATATTGACTCGATCGGAATTTGAACCCGAGACCTCAGAGATGGCGACAGCTTGAAACCGGAGTGCAAACCACACGACTACGAAGCTCGTCCCGTATTGTCTGTGTATAATTTTAAAAATATTATCAAAATACTTTCATATTATCAAAAAATTCCCTAAATTCTCCAATTTATTTTAAACCTTAAGTAATTCAAATTTATGTTCATAATTGACATTAGGATTTTATAACCTTATGTGCTGCCGTAAGAACCAAATCACATATCACTTTTTTTCATTAGGTATAGTAGTATAGAATTAATATTTTTACTCAGAATAATCTTATCCGCTCAATATCCTTAAATAAAATATTTTATACATCCTTTTTAGATTATAGCAAAAATTTCTTTCACAAGCTCCATTGCCTAGTTAAAGAGACATGATGCTTTATTCTGAATTAAAAACGTGACTCTTCAAAGATTCTGCAATCTAAGGCGAAATTCGCCTTGAATTTATTCGTATTTGAAAACCAAGTCACTGAAAACTGTGCGCTTGACACGAGTGCTTTGATTGTCCTAATTTTTCGTCTCGCTGAATTAACTGCGAGAAACTGCTGCAACAAAGAAACTTCAATTTGAAAATTTTAAATAGCACTTTTTAGTTTCCAATACGATCTGTTACTTTGGAGATAAACGTGTCTTACTAAAATATATACAAGAATGGAGATCTTGATTATCGATTTTGTATTGAATTTTTACTTTTTAATAATGCCAGTATATAACTAGCTGTTTTCCCGCAACATCGCTTACGTAATAATTTTTCTCTGTGATCTTTTCTCATGTCAACAAATATATATTTGTATTGTATTAGAATACATCATGCATTGAATACTAATTAATATTATAATAATCAAATTCCCCGTTATATTAGGTATATTGTTTCACAAATGAAATCTAACAGACAAAAGATATATTGAATTGTTGCATGCCATTAATTAGATGAGTAGCATCAATTATCATAAAAAGGCGGCTCGAGAAATTATGAATTCAAGGAAAAATAAAGAAGTTATAAAAAGCCAGAGCGTAAACAGGACTTGTGGTTCATGTGATTAATATCAGCGAACACTTTCCGACTACAAATGGGTTGTCAGAAAGTTCATTACAATAAAAAGCGTAGTTTGTACCGGGAATGACGCGAGCCTCTACATTAATGGTCCTTGAACTTTCAACCATTAAACCGTCTCCAATATGCCATGTAATATATTTAACTTTTAATCCGTGTTACTTAAAACTAGTAGGTTATTGCTCGATTCTGTTCTTTAATTAATTTGCCCTTTAATAATTAATGTCATCAATTTTTTACGAACATTGAATATATGATGTTTAATTTTTGAATAGTTTATTTTAGTGTATGTTATGTTAGGTTATGTAAAAAAATATTACAGAAATATGTTTGTATCTTTAGATTTTTTCAGAATCCTTTAAGAAGTGTCAAATATAATAATGAGAACAAAATTTTCATCTTTATCGAAAGTTAACATATTTGTAAAAATATTTCTTTCGGCTATTTGGTGTGAAGTCATCGGGGTCTTATGTAAAAATAAGCGTTACCAAAGGTTCTATCTTAGTCCCATTTCTAATTTTAATAAACGTATATTAATGATTTACCATTTTTTGTTAAAAACCTTTGTGAGATCATGCTGTTTGCAGATGATACTTCATTGATAATTAACATTGACAAAAATAAGTATAACTTTGACGATGTAAACAATGCTCTCTCACAAGTTTTGTCTTGGTTCACAGTTAATAACCTTCAATTGAATACTAAAAATCTCCTTAACCTCATGTAAAAGTAGAACCAACTGAAATGAAACTCAACAACGAACATTTAAATTTAGTAAATTCAACAAAATTTATAGCCATAACACTAGACTCAAAACTGCATGACTCAAAAATGAGCTGGTTGTATGTAGCTCAGCTCGGCTACAAATGCCATGCAAAAAATATTAATATGTATAGCAAGCATAGTGAGGTACACAAACTTAACACTAGAAATAAAAACAAGCTAGTAATGCCTTCAGACAGATTATAGTAGATATCAGATTCATTCATAGTTCAAGATATATGGTACTTTAACAAGATCCCTAGTGATGTATATGATTTACCAATAAATCATTTTAAAATTCGTAATAAAAATTGACTCCAAAGTATTGTATTATACCGTTAAAGAAAATCTAAATAAGAAAAAGGCATGGTATTAGATATATATGACGAGTGATCAACATTGCATCTATGTATTATGTGCCGTGTCCTGCAGCCATCAATAGATGTATTAGAACTAGCTTCCTTAATTCACTGCAAAAGTAAAGTATCGAGAGTAGTCACGCTCTCTTAAAAATCTCTAAGGGGTTGTCTTCTGCGTCGGATCATTACGTCCCCTAAAATCGAAGCATTTTTAGGGGCGTAATGACCCGACGCACAAGACTCGAGAATCGAGCGACCTAAAGCGAAGCGATGGCTGGTTCATGCGTCAAGCTTGTGAACGGGTGCTGCTAGTGGGGATGAGTCTGCTCTGGTATATTTGATTTCTATTATGAATACTGTATATTGATTTGTCAATGAGTATGTATGATTCGGCAACCAGAATATTTATCAGTAACCGAAATATATATATATATATATACTTCATAGTCTCATATAGTTATTTTCCGGTAAGACTTATCTGTGTGAAATAAAACAGGGAGAAAAAAACAGCCCTTGCTGAGTTTCTTGCCGGTTCTTCAAACGAACTGTTGGCATAGTTTTCGACTTTCACAAGTGCTATGTAACAACCTATACTGTATAAAGGATTTTGATTTGATTGATTTGATTTTTGTTTATCTTCACATCTGATTCCTTACGGGGTAGGCAAAAAGAACGACACAAACTACGGGAAGGAACGAGTCTTTTAAACGTATTTCGCTTAGGGGTTAATTACTTTTTCATACATACTTTGCGGTTTTTATGGCTTTTGTCATTACCTTCTAATAGGATACGATTTGAACGTAAAAGATATGTCTTGGCCTTCCACAGCTTCAACATCCTTTCACATTCTCATAGTGTATTTTTTTTTCATTCATTCGTCCATAATTATTTCCAAATATCCGAACCAATAACGAATGTTTCTCTTATTGACGAAGTTTGCTAAAATTCAATAATACCAAAATGTTAACTTTACAAAGAAAACGGCCTTTTGTTGCTTACTTTATTCATGCACAACTTACTTAGCGGTCTTCGGTTAATAGATTTCGTGGCAATCGCGGCTGATTGTCGCGCTCATAGATTTCTGCCAAGACAAAATGAACTTAATGAGGAAGCATTTTCAGGTTACTTTATAGACGGTCCTAATTTGCATATTATCAGGGTGTGGACAGAAGGTCGCGTGACAGTCAGCCCGAATTACCATAAGAATGGCCCAACGAGGTGAGCGTTTTGTTAAGATTCCAACGAATGACCCATTGTTATCCGAGTTTTTCTTAACAATTACGCAGAATAAAAATGCTGGCGATGCCAGCAAGACTTGACTTTCGCTTACACTCGTATATCTCTCGCCACAGTCGATTGGAGAAGTCGTTTTATCCTTCTTATTTATTCAATTTAACTCATTACATAATTCTTAAAATTTCTTCTTTAAATAATGTTAGATACCTATCTCGTTTACTCGATATAATAATGAATACTATTTGTTGACGACAGCTTTGCCAGACTTTAGATAAGTGTTTTTGTATTAGATTTTTTTATGATTGTTGTCACTTTTATTGTTGCCTTGTCTTACTAGTATTGTGTAATGTTCAAGTTATTAAAAAATATATTATTTTACTAGGCTTAATCTATGTTTAATGTAACTATAGGTACAGTTTACGTATTAGCTGCCGATAACACTATTCATGATTTTTAATTTATATAGTACCACTAATAAAAGGAGTTTATGTATTATTTGACCTGTGCAATTTCGACAGACATCTTTCCTGTATGATTAAAAAAAAAAAATTATCAATTTAATGTGTGTAATTTCGTTGGAGTGTTGCGATATTTATATATGTTACCATGAATTGCCATGTGATATGACCACCACCACCATCAGTTCTTTAATGCCCCCACTGCAGACGCTCAAGCCATCCTTATGGATGGTTAAAGAGGATGGACCATGATCCTTCATGCTAGCCCAATGCGGATTGGAGAGTATTAATGACTGCAAACGCAACCGGGACAAACGGGTTAATCGAATCATGGAGTAATCATGGAGAATCAACGAGATAATAATTTTTTGATCACCCATCCCGTGGCCGACCTTTGCGAAAGTTGCTTGAAAACAAGAATCGCGGTCCTTGACGTATATCCGCTAGGCTACTGAGCTACTTATGACCACCATAGCCTTTTACAATTCTCCGACATTGTCAGTATCACGAAGCAGCATAGTTTACTGTCGCATGTTCCGTCGCAGTTTCCGACCAACTGAAAATTTAGTGTCTATAAAATTGATGAACAGTTTCTTAATAGTGTCTTTTACTTGATTTTACAATAAGCGAGAATTGGTATCGCGGAGTGCCTAAAAATCAATTTGGACAAAAACCATTTGTGCAGAGGTCGCCGAAGTGCGGTGGAGACAATATTTGAAGCCGACGCCGTATTCGGAACGACTTCTGTCTACATTATTGGAATTTGCGGGGCTTGGCGGAAAAATATCTTTATATATTCTATAGTTACGGAAATGATTCGATATGTTAGTAAAATGTGTATCATTTTTTCATTTGTCTCTCGTCTTCCTGTTTTCAATTTACTAAATGTAACTTTGGATTATTTTATATATAAATTTACTGTAATTTTCACGAAAATCACGATAACTTAAGTAATGTTTATGCTTAAATTCTTTTTTTTATGGGATAGGGGGCAGATGTGCAGACAGTTCACCTGATGGTAAATGATTACCGTCGTCCATGGACACCAGCAACACCAGAGGGGCTACAAGCGCGCTGCCGGCCTTTGAGGGACGAGAATATGCTCTACGCTTGAAAGTTTGAAGGTCGTATCGGTCCGGAAATACCGCTGGCGACAAACTGTTCCAGAGTTTGATATAATGTTACTATATTATACATTTTTGATGCATTAAAACCGTTAGCCAAACAAAAAACAATACTGTGCAACGGGCTTTTGTTATTTAGTAGTTTATTTCAGGTCATAGTTATTGTTTGATTGTATTTTTTAATTTTAATGAAGACGGCATATTGTTGGGTTTAATATTGATTAAAAAATATAAGTAAAAAACATCACTACAGAGTATAAAACAAAGTCGCTTTCTCTGTTTACCTATATATGTTTAAATCTTTTAAAGTACACAACGGATTTTGATGCGGTTTTTCATAGATAGGAGGATTCAAAAGGAAGGTTTTTATGTATAATACAAGACCACGCGGGCGAAGGAATATAATATAAATTAAATTCTTTCCCTCAATTAATTTATTAAGATTGTGTATCTACTGCAAAATAAATAACATGTAGTTACACAATTGAATAAAGCAGTAAATGCATCATGAAATATTTAGTTTTTAAATTTTTTTAAATAGGTAATATATATGCCCTAAATAACATTATTTATGGCTAACGACGTCTTTCTTCTATCAAAATCCATTAATGAAATCTAAACAAAAACATCATTTTATCACCGCACGTCCTAACAGAAAGCTATTAACTTAATAGAATAACCAAATTATATTTTATAACATTATTCTATTGCAAAAGCAAAACTTTTTTGTCTTCAGTTTATATCCTTTTTATTTGCGAAAATAAAATCATCCATGCAAATATTATAAACATGTAAAGTTTGCAAATTTTGTTTATTTGGTAGAAGGAAATAGTATTCTAATCTTGAAAATTCATTCACCTATGAGACACTACATCATAGCGTTCCGAAGCACGATGTAGCTCGACCTTTGCGAAAATTGCTTAACAACGATCGCGGGCCGCGGTGCTTGTTTACCACATCATCAGCAAAGAACTTGGTAACCTACTAAGCTCTGACGTCATATTTCAATACCAATAATTATTACCAATAAGTATTACAAGTTATACACTATAGTTATATGTATGATGTAGGAGGTAAACATAAGTTTTGGATTTTTATATTTATAAAATTAAACATATTTTCATTATAAAATTTAAGTTTTATAACTTAAAATTTGTTTTCCCAACGTATATAATAATGTTATCTGAAATAAATAGAGCTAATTTTAGTTTTAGTAATTAAGTATCAGAGATGTTTTGTATCCCCTGTAAATTTAAATTATATGCAATAACTGCTATATTTAGTTAGTATTGCGTTAAATAAGGTAGACAAAATAGCGGAAATTATTGATTTTATCATCCAACAACCGAACTAAGTTTGTTTACAAGAAAGGCAAAGCATGGCCATGAATATTGAAATTTTCGATTTTCATCTTCGACATTGCGTGACATTTGTTCTTGAGATTTTGTCGTCGCCAGACAAGTAAATCAGTGCCGCCAATAGTAAGTAATTCCTGAGACATACAAAATGTCTTTCTCATCAATAAATAACTTAATTAATACTTATGTTTCATAAGTATAATAATAAAGATAATTACTAAATTTTGTTTGTCTGTCGGTCCAATAGATTATTGAAGAATATTAATCCTACGTATTTTTATTATTGATTATTGAGTTGAAATTTCACATGACATCACGCATTGCTATATTTTCTATAAGTTATATTGTGACTTAGCGAGCACCCAGTCCTCGACTTTAATGCCTTTTCTCTAAGCCATATCTTCTTTAATAGTAGCATAATAAAACGTGTTTTTCTATTATTTTACAGACAGACCACATTGGATTTCTTTTTTTACCCAGTCATCATCCTTATTATGAATTCATCATTGTCCCCACGTGGAAAACGTGGGCCCAATCCGGATGCAATGGGTGCTTACGACAAATGCAGCCAGTACCAACAAAGATAGATAGCAAATTTTTGGACAGCCATCTTATGAGCAACCGAACGGAGTAGCTTCTACAATCAAGTTCCTCATAAATAGTTCTTCTTTTTAACAGACTTCAAAAGAAGGAGGAGGTTCTTAATTCGACTGTATTTTTTTCTGTTTGTTAACCTCATTTAACCTAACCTAACTTTTTACTGGATTGACTAATCAGTCAATCCGTTAAAAAATTAGGTTGATGATTTTTTTTTTTATTTGAAAGCTAGTGCTTGCCGTGTGGTCCCATATCATCCATCCAAAGATCCAGATCTGATAATGACATCTATGAGAAAACCATCTACGTAAGTCTAAACTTTGCATTAAGTATGCGTGATATTTGTTACCTCAAAACTTTTTACAGATCCTATTGATTCTTTTTTTTTATTTGAAAGCTGGTGCTTCCGGTGTGGTCCTATTTCAATTTTCAGCATAGTATTGAAAAAAATGGAGGTTCGCTCTTTAACACAGTTTTGCCGCGGTTTTCAGAAAAGTATTTTTAGTGTTACCTTTTATATAAAAACTAATAATAAAAACTTAAAAAAATAGGAACGTCTTCAAACTCACAAAAAGTGAAAAATAATACTTACCTCCAAAGCAAAATCGGGCGCCTATAAATCATTAATAACCTACAGAAAACCTCCGTCCGACTTTAATAGCATTTTCTTGAATGAGTCGTTTTGAGATGAGTATTAGTTTTCACTTTTTGTAAATTGGAAGTCGTTTATGTTTTTTATAGTGACAAATTCACATTAGATTTTACCCTAGCGGACTTTGGAAGTCATTGTGAAATTGTATATAACCATTACCTGATCATTAATTATATATTCAGTTATTAGTGACAGTGTGCTATTGCTGTCAACTAATACGTAGGCATGAGGCATTACCAAACTTTTCCTATTTTCCTACGACTTTGCCCGCATATTTTTTTTTTAAATCGAATCAGTAGTTTTGAATTCTATTCAAAACAAATAAATCTTACCTCCTTAAATGTGACATATCGATTTAAAGGCCTTCTGAAAGTGGTGATTAAATAAAAAATATAAGAATTCATCTAGAATATTGTCATGTAACTGCCTTAAATAGTCGTCACAGAATCCAGAGGGAAATCTACTGAAAATTAATTTCTTTGTGAAATATAACCGACCTAGGCGACTCGAGCCGTCGCTTTCTTGATGAATCTACTTTAAGCCTTTTCGTGTCTAGGAGAAATAGAACTCTATAGGTAGTTTTTTTAATTAAAGCAAATAATATCCCTACTACATCGAGACTAACTTTGAAATATTACGATTGTGCCATAATGAAATATTAAATAATAACACTTTATGTCAGAATTACAAACGTCCGTTGTTTGTCTTAAGTTAGTAACAATGAGATTTTTATCAATGTTTGTATTGTAATAGCTGGTTTCTAAATTGAGAAAAGCACAAATTCTCAATTGTAACCCAATATCTTACTTAAGTTTTTTACTCTTCACGGGTAAAAAAAAGTCCTATTTTTATCAAACTGCTGTAAACTGATGAATAATAAAAAACTAAAATCAGAAACGAAAACTTTTTAAGTGCAATTTGAGACATTCTTAAATTCAGAAACTGGATGTTAGTAAATTAACTTAATAAACCTATAGCCAGTTCCACCCAAAGTCTAACTATTAAGCGGTCCGGTCGTTCCGCAATCGCTGGATGCTGTACCGACTGTAAAGCAAGAGTTGAAGTAACGTAACATAATACGTAACGCGATGAAACCGTTTAAAAGAAATCAATATATATGTTGATCGCTTTGCTCGTATGTGAATTTTATTAAAGACTTGTCACAAAATAAATAAGTTTATTTACTGATATTACATTTAATAAGTGATTATAATAGGTGTTCGGTGCAATGCAACCGAACGGCGTTGTAAGCATTTATGCTTTTTAGGTCATTAGCGACGTCAATAATTCAGTCCAAAATCATACGTCAACCGCGACACGCGACTAATCATTATCATTGTAATTATCAATTTCATTATAATTTTAATAAGTACATTTCACTGTAAACGGACTCAAGTGTTTTATTTATATCATTTATCATTATCACCGGCACTATACCGAATAATAGGATATAATTGTAATATATACTATTTTTAATTACGTATACTCGTTACTTTATATACATATACATTATGTATTTATATAAACTTATTATAGAAAAAGACATTACCTTTCGACATCTTTATTAGCAGAGAGAAAGACAGCGATACTTAAAACTAGGATTGCTATTGCTTCAAATAATATCTCAACAACCACATACATATATATTAACTATATTTGCTTTATAGGACTCAATTTAGAGGTTAGTTTTTTAAATTTCTAACCTATTACGTGATTACTACACCAACACATTTGTAAGAATATTTATGAATAAGACTGTAAATTGTAGTATCTTGCGTAATAAAGAATTAAATATTTTGTGTTGATTAATCTGTAAAGCTATCTCCTCATTATTCCCTTTTCAGTCAATATTCAAATAAATGTTAAAAGATTCAATGGCATAAAATAACCACTTTTGCAAGCGTTATTAAAATTTGCTTACAGAGCAAGACCATTGCCAGCCAACGAATAGGAAAGAAAAGTGAAATTAGCCAATTTCACGAGATTGTCGACTCAGCGAATTTATACTCAATCTTCTACTATGATTGTTTTTATATTTATACTATTAGTTTAATTAAATATCAGTTCATAAACATGCTAAAAGGAAAATTATTTCATACAGTTGGAAAAATTCTGTTTCCAACTTAGTTAAAACGGGAGTTTTTTTTTTTACTTGTATAAAATCAGTAAATATTAACATGATATTTGTTATATGCGTAATATATATATACATTTATATATAATTCCCAGATAATTCCTTCTTTCCTTCCTACTCGACGTTAGAATAAAAAATATAGATTTCGATTTGATAAATAGCAGGATTATGTCTAGATTTTCGATAAATTTATAACAACCAGTCCACTTTGCACTTCAAAATTAGCTCCCTTCACGAAACCATGGAAGGCGCTGTGTAAATTCGAATAAAAAAATAAAAAACTGCTCGTCTCGACTAACACTACTTCGTACTAAGTAAAAAACAAGTAGTTAATCATGTTACGCATATAAAAGCTTGTTAGTATATATCTACAAAATTAATATATTGTTACAAATTTTCATGCGCGCTATGTGTGAGTGTGTGCGTATGTGTATCGATGTTTATCTTAAAGAAAAAGGCTTAATAAAATTCTCATGACCCAGTTACCCAGAATAAGATTTAAACTCATAACTTTTTGCAATCCGGGTGACTGCTTTAACTAATAGAGCTACCCAAGACATAAGACGATAAATAATATTATGATTAAGATTCGAATGCTAATTTTAAAATGTAAACATTTCTTCCAAGAATAACAAGTATCATTATAACAATAAAATTTATTATTATTCAAATAAAAAATAAACAAAGCATTATATTGCTGTGATGATTCTATTTTAGTTTCATTCAACGAAATACAATAGGTACCCACATAGCATAAAAGACAAATTTATTAAAATGACACACGTCCGATAAAAGTTAGAATACATTCCCTTGGGATCAAGAAAGGGTTAATGTGTTCCAGAGGAGTGCGTTGTTAGACCATACGACCGCTATTTCAGTGGAAGCTGCGTCTCCTAAAATAAAAAGGATATCAAAATAATTTTTGATGTCACACAATTCGCTTTATATGAGGAGGCACAACCGCATGAAGGTTTAGGTGTTGAAGTTTTAATAACATGCTAATTTATGTTTATAAGAGATACGTCTTTTGAAATTTGTTTTGTTACATTGAAGTGAACTCCGAAAGAAAATTAAAAGCTTTTTCACTTAAAGTAACAAAAACGGCTTGTTATTTGAAGCATTAAGATTCAACAAATCGTATTATTACTGATTAAAAAATAATAACAGTTTAGGAAAATCAACTTTATTTAGTAGCTTAGAAAACATATGTTTATTAGATGTTTAATAAAGAAGTGTATTTTTTTTATTTAACATTAAAGAATAAGCATAATCAATAAACACTGTGAAAAAAATCTTATAGATATAAATAAAAAGTTATGGGACTTTGAAGTAGCACTCGCTAGAACAATTTCGCTTCACGCGGTACCTCAGCATGTGACGTCATACTACCATACATAGTTCGTTTTGAGCATCGCTTGCATTTTACATTCGCGTTTTGCTTATTACTCAATGGAGGGTACTATTAAAATCTCATATTAATATTGTATTGTCTCTTTGTATACCCCTATATATAAATACCAAGGAAAAGAAAAACCTTAAAAGCTATGCTTTGAACAAAAACTTCTAAATAACCTAAAAGACAAATAATAAATTACATTTTAATATCCATTAATTACTAAAAAAAACTACACCAGAGCACCCAATAAGTAGAAAAAAATAAGTTATTTGCAATGACTTCTATATAATTTGTAGTGAGACGATGTCAAGTTCGGTGCTCTGACGTCACAGTCGAGTTTTAAATAATCTATAACTTGATCTTTTATTGACGAATTTTAATTCTGATTTCTGATTTATTTTAATTTTTACCTATATTTTTATTATATTGTGTTAAATATAATAATATCATAATCATCATGAAACATTCTCATTGCGAACATGAAATTTCGCGGAATTAATATATTACCGTTATTTGAAACTTTATGGTTTGGAGATAGGCTCTATGGTTTCCTGCTTGCCTATTTGCCTCTCTTTCTACATATTTTGCCTTTCACTCGCACATCTGACGTCTACTCGACCACCAGGCAGGCTTTGCGCGCTTGCTTCATTGGCGTCTTGTTTCCTGCAGCGCACGGACGTGCTTCAACGGGTGTCTAGTGAGTACGAATCTTTCTTCTTAGAAGTCAATTGTTGTAGATACCCTAGCCTCTTTTATTATATTTAAAATTCATGAAATGAATTCAAAAATTTTTTATTTATTTTTTCAAAGTAATAATTTTATATTTGGTTGTTTATACGACCTCCGTAGCCGAGTGGTTCGCACGCCGGTTTCAAGGTGTCGCCATCTCTGAGGTCCCGGGTTCGATTCTCGGTCGGGTCAATGTAGAAAATGAACTTTTCTATATTGTCTCGGGTCTGGGTGTGTCTCATATACTCCATAATATGGGAGCTTTAGCTACTCATCTTGGTATCTGAGCAATGTACGTGATTTTGTTTTATATATTATATATATACTAGTACGTAAATCTACAATTTTGCCAACCATATATGAATCATTTTTGATCAATAGGGTAGACTTTACTTTCTTTCGAAATTGTTCAATTTCAAATGGGTAATTATTTATTTTTAGAATTTATCAACTACCCTCTTTTTGCTATAATAAATTTCTTTTATCTAGATATTTTCAGAGAATCATTAACTTTATAATGAATAATTCAAATGATGGAAATGTTTACAGTAATAATGAGAATACATTACATAGTGATTCGGCTAATAACGGATCTCACAATCGAACAAAGAAACGAAATAAGCGTTGTCGCAGTGCCTCGAGTAGTAGCTCTTCGAGCTCCTCGTGTAGTTCTTCTTGCTTCCCAGTATAGAGTATCGTGTGTACACTCAGATAATTTTATGCAATATTTTATCGCTTAGCTTTATTATCTACATATTTACGTATAAATGTTTAACTTGTTTACGTATCTATTTTAACGTTTATATATTACAAACTACAAGATTTCTAACATTTTCAGCAACAATTATCATGCTTCAGTTAATTTACACAAAATCTTGATATAATATACACACGCTAATTTACTGTCTCCATTAGTGAAAATAGTTTGAAAATCGATTGAATAACACATCCAATGTTTGTTGTGTTCTATTTTCCTATTCTGTAATAAAAATAGCCTCGAACCTACATGAAAAAGTTAACCTAAATTATCTTTTGGAGTAGATTTTATTTAATAGAACCACATGCTGTGCTCGGCATCGTTTTCAACGCTGCTTTTTTATACTGCAGAATGAATGTAAAAAAGATATTTTATACAACGTAATAATAGTTACTTTTGAAATTTTGGATACTGATGTTTCCCTCGGTTTGGCTTGTGTAAATTATATCTTTGGTCACCCACATGCGTTGTAGCGTCACGTAGATGAAAGGATCAAGTAGTGCATAAGAGCATCTTTAAACTAGTCGCATTATACTTAATATAAAAACACTTATCCAGTATATCTTATTAGCGGATGTATTTTGTGTTACTTTGTCAATCTTCATATCATAACAACTATTTGGACAATCATACCGACTAAGGTAATGAGAGTTCTTATCCAAAGTAGTAGAAAAAAGAAGAGCTATTCAAGAGTTTATTAATGCTACCAATTTTAAGAATGAGAACTTGGATTTTCTTCTAGAAAGGTATATATAAAATTAACATATGCTTCAATTCGATGAAACTATATCCGCCATATCGCCCGGTGATTTGTACACAACTTCCTATTTATTCATGCAGTTTCTAGAGGCGATTACCTACTCCCGTTGCTCATGAATAAATTTGAATAATTCCCCGCCTAGGTGTAAATGATGCAAGTTTTTGCATTTAAAACAGTTATTAATCATTTCACTTTTTTCCCGTTGACAAATTGTAGCGAAATTTGCTGAAGCAGAGCAATTCTGTAAAAATCCGAACCCGAATTCGAATTCATTCAGTTATATGTCATTTAGTGAAAAAAATCTATTGATTCCATTTTTTGTATAAAAATACAAAACATTTAATTGATTATATCATTCTATTTCTTTCTATTCCTTTGTCTCAGACATTATATTCCTTTGTCATTTCGAAACTCACTTTACTTATGCCACGAAACGTTAATACCAACTCGAGATTGAGCGGATGCCGCTTTTTGAAATTCGGATATCTGAGTGAATTCTAATATGAATTTTTACAGATTCGCTGTGCAGATTAAATGTTTTTAGTTATTTCTTTACTCCGTGCTTCGGAAAGCATGTTGAGCCAATTTTCCCGGCTGCATTTGCAATCGTCAGTACCCTCCAATCCGCATTGGGACAGTGTGAATGGTTATGGCTCATCATCCTAAACCAGTCATAAGGAAGGCCTCAGCCCCTGCAGTGGGGAGATAAAGGGGCTGATAATGATGATTCAATAATTAATATTACACAAGCATTGAACGGTTAAACGTGTATGGTTTAAGATTTTTAAACCATTTCGACATTTTGAATCAGTTTATTGTCACAAAACTAATATGTTGAGTTTGTAAGAAAGCTCACGAGTGAATATAAGAAAACTACAGAGTAGGACTACAATACACAAATGTTATTTTTATTGTTGATATTGATATATCAAATTTTCAGAGCAAATTTTTTTTATTCTATCCTTGACGCATCAAGGTTTAAAATTGAGGGGAAAATTTTAGTTTTTTAAAACTTGATATGCTGGTGATTACATTGTAATGTTTGGCATTGGCAAAAGAGTAAAATATTTAACTTTATACTAATTTGTAATTATTTAACTCATTGTATATATTGTGGATATAACTCCTCTTCGTTAGTCTATATATATGACAATATGGTGAAAGTACCTGACCATTAGAGAACAAATTATTGGTAAACCATGGCGTCAACGAGCCTTTCTTATTTACCGAAATAAAAGCGTAGTAAGAGAACTTTAACACCAGCTTATGAATGATCCCACATTAGGGCTCAGGACTTCCTTATAGATAAAATCGGACAGGGAACAACGGGCCATGACTCACCACGCGGCCCCGGTGCGGATTGGTGGGTTTTGATGATGTGACTTTCTAAGCACGTAGAATCTCGAGATAGTAAATTTTTGATCACCCACCCTATGACAGGTCATTGCGAATGTTGCTTAACAACTGTATCGCAGACCTAGCGTGCTAACCATAGAGCTCCTTCAGGACTTAACTTAATCAAAATTTTGTGAATTGCCACAATTATTTTTAGTTTTCCAGTTAAAAAACCCAACAGTAGAAGAAGGATAATTCAGTTTCGAATGCCTTGATCGTACACCAAAGCACAAGTTGGTTTTAGCATAAATCGAATCCGCTTTTGTTTGGAACAAATTGCTGTAGGATTATACGAATCAATAGTTTACACACAAACTCCCTCCATCGTTAAGGCTCACGATAATAACGTTTAACATGTATCTGTATGCTGAAAGCGTGCCGCTATTTGGATATTCGATATTTCGCTGATATTGCGGTGGGGGTTATTCCCAAAGTACACCACAAAAAAAAAACTCTATTAAAAATATAAATATAAACTTCATTTTGTTTAGCAAATTTTGTATTGACAATGATATCTAAATAAAAAAATGGTCAAGAGCGAGTCAGTCTGCACGGATAACCTTTTATATAGACTACTTTTAAGTTTTTCCAAATCGGTGAACAATACTTGCTTGCTTGCTAAAAATCCTTGAAATATAATAAAATACATGAGATCTTCACAAAAAGCCCTTTAATTTGTTATATAGTATAATATAGTTTGCAATAGTTTTATTTTGAGACTTATCCCTCAAAAGAGGCTATGTTGCAAATTCATTATTTTACTTTATATGGCTGTCATTGTGTCATCGACTTACCAAATTTCATCTCAACCGCTCGAATAATTTGTAGTGCTATAGACTGCTCTCTATCAATTTAATCTACTTACTAGAAAATTGACAACACTTATTTTTTCATACTGAAAGCTAAGTAAAATCTATTAATGAAATGTTTCCAAGTTTAAAGTCATCATGGACAGTGGATTCTTTTACGGATTTTAATGTAAATAAGAGACTGGTACTTTACAAATATCAGAGACAGCAACTGACAAATAACAGTGAATCTTACACGGTAACTTCACATGTGACTGGACATTAAAAGCATTAAATTCGATTCAATGAAGCAAGCTGGTATTAATTTAAAAAAACAAAATAATATTTTCAGAACAAAAGAAATGAATACATTGGGAATGACCCTGCAGTGGTTGACAATGAGAGATGAATTTATACTATAATGCGGGACGGACGTCGTTTTATACGTGAAATTCGACATTTTGCCGAATCAATAAATCGTCAGACCATATTTCATGAGATTTAAGACCGCAATTAATTCGTTATAAATTGTTCTATTTCCCACTAAATTAAAAATCTTTTTCGAGTGTCGATATCGTTTTTACGTTTCAAATATTGATCATGAAATACTGAAAGCGACAGAAATTCAGTTTGTATTTAAGTTTTAATGTATTGTAAATTTTTATTTATTAGTAAAAGTAGTTATGCTTGCATATATGAGTATACTAGCTGACCCGGCGAACTTCGTACCGCCTTATACCCATTTTTTTTTTATCTTATATACATACCGTGTCATCGTCGAACACATAAAAAATAGAATCATCTAATTCGGTGCAGTCGGAACTGGAATTCCGAAGTTATGCGCGTACATACGTTTCGGCGATTCATTTTTATTCATCAATATTTAATAGCTTGCCCGGAGATTTTTATTTTTCGATATCTCATTAGTTTGTTTTTTTTTTATATAGTATAAAATTCAATTTTACTTTACATTACAAGCATAACGTATCTAACTTACCTATTTATTTGACTAATAATTTTACCGATTTAAGTCTACGTAAAAAAATGGTTATTTTGTGTTATCCTTGGAATACAGAACGCGAAGAGATAGACAGACAGAAACGACGAGGGACTTTGTTTTATAATATGTAGTGATAATGATATACTTTAATTGAGTAAAGTAAGCCATTAAATCCGTAAAACATGATTTATTTACTAATGATACATAAACATCACCCATTTTGAAGACTATCATAATAATATATTACTAAAGGCCCATATTATGTTATAAAACTAATATTGAACTCAGTAATGTCATAATTCAAACTGAATAACGGACACATCATTCAGAAGCGTTGACTCCTGAAAGCGATTCGATTTATATTGATTAAACGAACAATAGCACAATTGTATCCATAATACCAGGCTCGGCAGTGCGTAGAGGGTTGGCAATCTTAACTAGAAATAATAAAGTATATCTGATGTTTTAGAGAAGAAAGGAAAAAGGCAGATTAATGAAATAGAGCCACCATCATATGCCTCAATTTGGGAAACGCGTTTTTGGAACTTTCCACTAATATTTTAGTTTATGTAAAATTGTAATTTTAACGTACTCATTCGTACGATGTTGGTAAAATTGCACTTATATAAAATGTTTCAATTAATCCTCATTCAGAATACTAAAGATTAGCAACCCTAATGTAAAGTGACAACCCGATTTTGGACACGCGACGCGAGACGTCGGCCCGGTGTCACCCGCGCGCCGATTTATTACCTCCACTTAGTTGCACGTCATACTATTACCTTAGATCGACATCGATAGTTAAAACCTGTAATTAAAGCCAATCTGAACTGTTTCAGCTTCAACGGAACTTTACAACATATTTGATATAATATCATGCCTAAATGGTTTTTACAACGAATCTATACTTTATTCATGAATGTAAATTTTTTCCTATACAAAATAGGCGTAGTGATAATTTATAGACTTTAAGTTTATATTTGATTTGGTAAATTTATTAAATAGCAATTAATAAGCAGAAAATAGTTTTTTTTCATTTAAATTTGGGGTCACGGAAGTGGCCACCAAGACACTATACATTCAATCAGATGATGAGCTCGTTAATTCAAATTATATACCTAGTCATTATATTTAAATGGCAAAGTCACAAAATGTTGAATTTCAGAAATCAATGAACCTAATAATCAACATAATAAATTTTTAAGTACAGAAGTGAGACGAATTTTTATAACCCTCACTTATTTCTGTGGTATACCTATTGTTAACTGTAAATTGCTAATTTCCTAGTATTAATAGGATATAAAAATAATTCAAAATATAATAAATATCAAAATTTTGCGCCATTACAAAATTAGGTGAAATAAAAATTGCCTGAAAGAGCTTTAATAAATAATCAAATGTAATAAAAAAAGAGACATTGTCACATAAATATCTTTTAGCAGAAGCAAATAAACACAGTAAGCAATTTACCACGTCGTGACGCACTGAAAGCGAGGTTTTCCCTTTTTAATGAAAGATAAAAGCTTCGCGGCCTACGTCCCATAGGATCAACACATCGGAACAAGGAGCAAATTTACTTGGGCCAATCTAATATGGGCCCGCAAGAGATTGCGAGACTAATCTATTGCTTTAATTTCGGCTACAGCACAAAAAGCACTAACAAAATTTGTCTCCAATGAATCACTGGAATAAGTTAGCTTAAATAATCGGCACGTACACAAATTAATTTGAATGGTTCGTTATTAAATTTGCAACCCTTATCAATAATGTACGACTATCGTCCGTAAGGTTTCGAGTCAATTTTCGGACTCGGTAACATCAACTGTTAGTCCTTTCACTTTCGTATTGATTTAACGTAGTTATAATTTATGTCACTTGAAGAATCAGTGCAATGATCTTGATTTCCTTTAATAATATGTATCATTGTAATTATGTTATTCAAAAATCTGCTGAAGTAATATGTGACAAGTAATAAGTGATAATTAATTTAAAGGAAGTGCTCGACATTTTTAATTCGATACATGCACTGTTATTATCAAATTACTCATTCATATCGGATGCTCGTGTTGAGAATTTTTTCTCATCCAATTAAATTGTCAGGAACTTTCGCTTATATTTTACAATAAACCATTAATTAAAACTGAGATATTTATAGTCGTACATCTAATTAACAGAAAATTTTAATCCGTAACAAATAATACAAAAAATCAGATGAGAGCGAATCGGACTCGTATGAAGAACGTTTCGCACATAGTTATATTATAGGTAGATTTTCCTGTAATGTATTTATAAAACAATTTAACGTACTTTGCGAAAGTACGAAAAACTTTTTTCATTTCATATGTTACATAATTTAAAACAGAAAAAAGTACACTCGAATTGAGGACCTCCTCCTTTTTTGAAGTCCGTTAAAAATGCAGAAATATTATTTTTTTCTAATTTATCTCCTCAGATAGATTACCAAGTTCCAAATTCATTCATTTACCTAAGACATCTTGGGGTCACTGACTAATAAGTCTGTATTTATTTTCAACTCTACTTCGGAACTTTAAAAAACATAAAATATCAATACAAATAAAATGTTTTTTGTTTGTATCGAATAAGCTCCGAATTACTGGTCTGATTTTAAAAATTCTTTCACATTTGTTTAGGCTACATCATACGGGCTTAACAAGGGCTATAATTTATGCGAGTGAAGTCGTGAGAAAACAGCTAGTATATGATAAAGAACGAACGCACTTTATTACTTCTTAACTGGTTAAAACTTTAAATGACCAGTTTCCGTAGGGCACGGGTTACCTCGAGTAGACGTTTGAATTAAATTTACATCTTTCGTTTACTCATTCTATTAAAAGTTTACAGGTAAAACAAGATTTATTCTGTTTCTCTACATTTTATTTTTTCAAGTAATCTCATTTAAGGCTGTGTACACAAAACATTTGACCACAATGTTATTTATATCCAAAAAATAGTCAAGACCGAGTCGGATAGAGGTTTATGTACAAATATGAAATTTGTATAACCTCAGACTTTATGGGTTTTCCTGTAAGATTAGGCACGAATATGTCTAGATAATCTGTTCGCCTATTTGTTTTATCTATAATTTATTATCTTTTTTCTTCAATTATTACAGAGATCAAGGATCGAAAAGTAATTTCCGTAATTTGAACATAATTTCCTAAATATTAAAACTACCTGTCTATATTCTAAACCATATTTCATTTTTTTTAGCCGTTTCATTTTTCAACCAACTACAAGCATCGAACAATCACAAAGTATTCTCTCCAAAAACTAAGGCAGCATAAACATAAACAAGCGCGACGCACCGAATTCATTTTCAACGCGAGATAAGCGTCTACCAATTCCGTTATCGCGCACTGGATCAGAAAGAAAGTCGTTTTTAACCGAGTACGAACAAAACGGGCTATCGTGTGCCCCTGAGGCTTGTTGACCCAGAACGTTGTAGGAGGGTCATGCAGCAAAGAATATCATCTATATTGCGGAGGACCATCCACTTAAGAATACATGGGCGTTTGACCTTTTTGCTATCTTTAAATAGCAATGTGATAACTGATAAAATAATATTATTATTAAACTTCTGGAGTAACACAAAATGAAAAGCTCTTCTAGAGTATATTATAGGTATGAGCGCGTTCGAGTGTGCGTGTGACTGTTCAAATGAAAAATAATGTCATTTTGTTTTTAGGTAATTTTAAATATATGTTTGTGCATCAAATTTTATTTTGAGTCATTTGTATTTTTCAACGACAGATCTCTGTACTTGTTTAACTAAAAAAAAATATTGTAAATAATAATAAGTAATAAAATAAGTGTGTAACATTCTTATTATTTATAGTACTATATCGTGGTGATTCTGTATTTGCAATCGCGCTCGGGGAAACAGAGTTATTTTTATTCTATATAGAAATAAAATAGATAACCTATAACAAAAAGCGTATAACTGTATTTTATATTTTTACATAACTTTATGCAAGTTTTAATATCTTTGTTTTTTATCCTGCCTGTTAAAAATGAAATGTTTTCGTTTTTAAACCTTTTTTTGTTTCGAACCTACAAATACGACTAGACATTGATATCCAACAGTAGAAGCTACGTATGCGTAATAAGCTTGCAACCCTGTTAGTTTTTCAGTACCACAGATAAATGGAACATGCAACACGGAACATTCCCTTGTATTATTTTTTTCTTATAAAGTCAGAAAAGTAGTGACTTATATTTCTTTTTTTGTATACTAGTAAAATTAATATTTATAATTAGTAGTTTATTTTCTCTTCGTTGACAATCCATTAATGGAGTTTTTTCTATGTTTATTTTAATCATTTTTTAATTTGTTTTTATGTCTTGCTTATTTCGTTTTCATATTTAGTCATATTGTTTACAAATATAATTCATCATCTGTCAATAAAGTCTTGTGCTGATTTTCGTTATGTTATTAATATTACAGTATTGCATCAAACCACAGAATCGAAAAAAGTCAAACGTGTTGAAAACATAAAAGTATTTATTTTTCAAAACGACCAGTAGGAACATAGGACCATAATATGAAAGTATATTAATTTTATGATAATAATTTTTCAAAATATAGCAACCCTAAGCGGTAAAATTATAATATTTCTAATGAATATTACAATGCTTTTTAAATATATTTAATGCTTTTTAAATAAATTTTGCAAATACCCGAAATTTTCTAAGTGTTCCTAATTTGATTACTTTAAATTATGTTACATACAGCTAGTTCCACGAAAGTCCTTTAAAATTGTCACTATTTTAAAGCGACATTACAGATACAAATTTATATTCATTAGAGTTTAAAGGCGACATTAAACCTTAATGGGCGTTTGTGCAACTGACCGTATGACACATGTTTTTGTGCCGAATTAATGAAGGTATTAAATCAATTTACATAACGATCTCCTTGTATCTGATCCAACAACCTTAGTGGATATACTGTTTGACACAGTAATGCCGTTAATACTTACATTAGCGCGACGATCCCAGATTATTCCGACGCTTGTTCAGGTGCGTTGACAATTTCGCAACGATAAGCCGTGTCAATCCGTCTTATTAATAATTGGAATTACAAGAAGATCCACTAAATCTAACATAATGTAAAGAACGATAAAATTGAGATAAAATAACCACAATGTGACAAGATAACCATAGTGTGACAAAAGAGTAAATAAGGTGTGGAAAAAAAAGAACAAAGAAAAAGTGACAAATTAACACTTTTTTTTCGTATTGTCTTTATTTAGGTATAACAAACAATATTTCATTCAATTTAATATTTTATCATAAGGTTTTCCTCAAAGACATAAGTGAAACAAATTCAAAATTAATCTCTAAACTCTAAAATAACACTTAATGCTTTTGCGAAAAACTTATACCTGGCTCAAATGGATTCTACTATGAATAACAATGTAGCTTCAAAATTGTAAACAACTAAACTGATGAACATCTTTACTGTATCTAATAAAATAACCTCGATCACCTTTCGTCATCTGTCCTGATCTAATGTGCGTATTTTATAGTACAGTGATGTTCGCTACATATCGACAATTAGTTTTAAAGTGTGGTTTCAGATGACCTAAACGAAATACGAACTAAAACTAATATTTCGCTTTCCGAGCGAATGCTTTAACCTGAACGATTGAGCTACCAGAGTCCCTAAAAAGTAAAATTAAGTTCACAATCCGACTTTATTTAATTAGCAAAAGCACAGAAATAACTAACAACAAAATACACACATTAACTTCTCTATTTCACTTCACTATGGTCACTTCGCAACACTAGTAAATCGTTCACCGCACTAGCTTAGCTATTGCTTCCAGTTTGCTTGTTCACTGAAGAATGCCGTAACGGGTAGTCCGATACCGCATCTAGAATGTTCTAGGTTAGGACCTACAACATTCTAGGTAGACCTCGGCCTTGTCGAGGAATTACCGAACAGCTACCCGTTCATTTCTTCCCCAATGTCCGTTTCTCTTTATACCTATATAACACAGGTAGTTTAAACGGTGTTAGCGCGATTCATTGGCGCATAACGCCATCTAATAATGCGTAGACGAACCGCGTCGCTGCGCTCCTTAAGAATTTTACTTAGTTACTAGAAAACGTATTATTTCTATGAAATTTAAACAATCTACCTAAACGAAACTAAATTACGATTTATATAAAAATATGTTTCAATAATTGTATTCGATATTTTATTATCAATTGAAGTTTCTCAAAATATATGTTTTTTTTTTTTAATTAACAATACATTAAACCAAATAAATACACTTAACGCATGATTACAGCATCACAAGCTCCAGAACCTTTTCATCAACGAAGCTGGATAACCTTTAACGTGAGACTGAAACAAATATTGATACAGGGATAAATACGGTAACATCACATCAAACAGACGTAGTACATAAATAATTAAACAGTACCCGTTATCGTAATAAAGCGCTATCTACGTATTATATAGGTGGGTGGGAATTTCCTAATAATTTTTACGCATGTTCATAAATACCCGTAAACAAAATCCAAAAGAAAAAGAAATAATTTTTGATCGTTAAATTGGGAAGCGGGATGGGTTGGCTGATTCCTATTTTGATGAAGTAAAGAAAGACAGACGTAGAGATGGAAGACGACCAATGTCTAAGTTAAGTGAATACGAAACCTGTAAAGGATCCGAGAAGTCTGAAAGATTAAATAGTTTTCCGAAAATATAAGCGCTAAAATCGTTAAAAAATATATTTTATTTTCGGAAGAAATGTATCAAAGAGTTTTCGGTATTCGTATTTATAGTGTTGTTGATTGTATCTAACCTAAAAGTTGGTCTTTAAATAATTAATTTTAATCTCAAGAATCAAAACTAGATCATTTAAATTTCTTCACCCATAAAAGTTCTGATATTTCACACTATAGAGGCGACACGCAAGCAAGACACGTAAGCACCGATATAAATTGCTAAAAGTACTTTTTTCTCTTTCCATACTTCAGTTCTATCTTATCGGCATCTTTATGAGTAGCAATGCAATATCTGTGTCGGATTATGCTAATACACTTTTTCTGTCATGAATCGACCAATAACCTTCTCTGTCAACAACCTTGCTGAGAAATAAATTTTAAAGTATTTTATAAGTAGGTACCTTTCAGATATTTCACTATTAAAATGATATTTCTTTATTTGCTACTAGCTATTTTTCGCGACTTTGCCGGCATAAATTATAGCGTATGTCAACCACGTAAGATATAGCTTCATATGGGTGAGGGATTCAAATCAGTCCAATAGTTTCGAAGATTGTTCGATACAAACAAAGGTAGTAAAAATTATTTAAAATAGAAAGTAAATCTTAAAATAATATACTACATCATGTAAATAACCAAAATAATCGTAATTTAATACTGTAACATTTCTTTCTGTATTTCTTTAGAATATCGTCCCTATTTTTAGGAGATCTTTACATTCAGGTTGAAGAAAGAAGATTAAGTTTCGATAAACAAAGACTGTTTTTTTCTACGAGTATTTACATATTTTTATATTTTAATAAGCCCGTCGGGAATGTTATCGAAGTATGAGCAACGAATTCTACATAATTACAGATTTGTAGACGTGTATAAATTTACCTTTTTTGTATTTGTAGAAATCCCAAAAATGGCAGAATGAAATTAAACAGAACTAAATGATCTACAACCTTGAAATTTTCAATTTCAAATGTGTGATTATAGCTTAGGTACTAGATGTATAAATTTCAGCATTCTAGTCCCATCCAGAGGTTCTAAAATTAGGGCTTGAAAATGTAACGAAATGGTTCCAGAAAAGGATTGCACGGCAGTGCAGGTTCGCGCTCGACTTAGGGAGGACACTGCCGTGCCCCCAGATTTATCGAATAAACCTCCTAAATATCGCGATGTAAAATTGCATGCAATATATTATAGTATATTAGGGCAAATAAACGTTATCGCCATCTAGCGACAATGAACCTTATGATAATAAAAACTGATTACTCAATAGATCTTATTTTTCACGTATTCCTACTTGAGGTACTGATGGTATACTGTTGTAATACGAGCATATAAATTTGCAGGGGGTTGCGTTATGTCGAGTTTCCATCAGACAGAATAATTAAAAACAAACAAACTGCCGTGTCCGCACGCCGCCGGCCCGTATAGTTAAGTTTATTTTCGATATCTACTGACCTAAAATCGATCTTGTTTATTAGATTTGTATTCGTATCTTGTGGTTTTAACGTCCAAACAAAATGAAATACTGTTTTATGTATCCCAATTTGGGAAACGGGTAAATCTATCTTGACTAACATAATAGTAAAACCAGTGCTATTCTATTTTTTAGTATGTACTACACTTTAATCTGTGAAAAAATCAACGACAAAATCGACGTCAATCAATTAAAATTGGTTTAAATTGTAGTAAAGGTTTATTTAATCATTTAACTTCTACGCTGTGACAGCGCTGAGCTCGACTTATAGTTCAATGCTAATTTTATTACAGAATAGTAAAGCTGTGATCATGTTACAGTTAACAGTTAATTTCCTAGCTTTCACATTTATGAGTGTTCGCTTCACTCATATACCTTATTCGATTATCAGTTACTCAAAGTGAAATTAACCGTACTTTTTTATGTTATGCAATGAATATGCTTTTTTATGTTATTCAAAATAAAGAAGCCGTATCTTATTTTAAAAAAGTTTTTCTATAACGAACTCTTTCTGTCACGGTTTGAAAAAGTTATAAAATAATGTTAATGTAGAATTTAAAAAAAATACATCGCTGTCGTACATATAACCTCCTCCTTTTGGATTTGGAAGTCGAAAATAAAATGGAACTTTTCAAATGTCACCTTTTTTTAATAATGCCATCACTTTACTGTTATCATAGCAGCATTCAGTAATGACAGTGCAAACTAATAAATATATGTGTTATTAACTGTATTATGGGTTGTTATAAAGCGTCACGTGAAGCCAACATATTGTTGGAACAATAACTGGTGTCGTTCGCTAAATTAAATGAATATTTGGCATCCGTGCAGCTATTATAGGCTAACGTCATATTGTCGCCACTTGCAGTCAACCGCATCGTTTATTAGATTTTACTGTAACACTAACCCGTCTAGATGCTTCTCAGTATTCCAAAATGGAATGGTATTACATCCTTATTGTTATACAGGAAAACAACAAAGACTATTTGGAATATCGACATTCCTTGTGATTTAACTACACGTGGTTGAAGGGCTTCATAAGGAAATTGAATTTGCATTGAACAATACTGGGGAACCCCATAATGGTTTTGGTTAAAGTCTAATTTAATTGTTTTTTAATTGAAATTGATTTTTTATTTAATAATAAATATTTGTAAATGTAAATGCTATACTGAGGCCCGTGATTGCTGCGTGACTATACATAACAGGACGCATTCACTATCACACAGTTGACAGCATTAAATATACCTAGTATTTACTAGTCGATATCACTAGGTGCACGCCCATAAAAGTATAGAGATTTATGATGCTTGCCTTTTGTAAACATAATATATAGTAATGAAATATTCATGTGCACTATATAGTAGATGACCCAATTTTTAATAAGTTATAGTTACAGGTATGATATCATATATGATATGGATATTCATTATTGAATAGTATTGCAATCTACCAGGCGACCCTAGGCTAAAGGAAATACCAATTATGACAACTCATGAGAATTTTTATACAGGCAGTCCTCGACTTACGTCGTTTCAATTTACGTCGTTTCAAGTTACGTCAAACAATGTTTTGACACTGTTCCTCAAGCATACGTCAATTGTTTCGATTTCCGGCATAGGAGAATTCACTTGTCGCGAGGTCAATGTCTGTGGGGTTTTAATATTAATAACAAAATTTGTGCAGCCTATCAGTGTTACCAAGACCTGTACGATAGCAAAAAAGAAAAAAGAATTCCTTTAATTATGCTTACACACATCACCAACAACCACTCTATGCATGTAATCATGAAATAATAGGGAGAACATTCACATACTTACTACTCTCGAGCTCGAGATGTAAATCTTATGACTTTATTGTGATCTTATTGTGAAATTTGACTAACTTCCACATCGCAAGCCACTAGCATATCGCGCTCCTCAAGGAGAGGAGATAGAATATCTAGAATAAAGAAATTGTATAAATTTTACTTCCTACTCACTAAGAACTCTTGGTAATAGTGCTTATAAATGATAGACTATGATGTGTAGAATACAGCTGCTATTGATCTAAATCTCTGAAGGCCAGGAGTAAGTTGGGGACGTAATCTCAGTTCTGTGCAATTTATTTTAATGATTAATTACTTGCCAGAGATTATTAAGGACTCGAGTTTATTATTTCTGGACATTAAAAAAATATGTCAATTAATTAAAGACACTTCTAGCTGTGACTGATTGCAGAAGTCTTTAAGTAAATCTGCAGAACACATCTAATGTGTAATGCTTATATTCACACAAATATGGGTTAAAATCGTAATTTAACATGGTTCTGATATTGAGAACCCACCAACTAACAAGGACTAAGGCTGAAAAGAATGATGCAGTAAAGATCTGTGAGTGTGTTTTGCAGGTAACTTTATAAACTAAAGTTTGTAAAAGATCCTGCAGAATTTTTTACGGCTTTATATTAAAGCAATTTACACTATAAATAATTACTTGAGCTTTGATACATTTTTAGTCACAGAAAAAAAAATGCAGTTCTAGAAAAAAAAATCTTTTGTATAATTTCGATAATATCAATATCTATTTTTGTATATATTTTTATACAGTTAAGATGAAATATATAAATCCTAAAATCGATTCAAAAAACCTATTTTATCTTAGCTATTTTTAAGGTAGTTTATTAAACGAAATTCTCCCGGCACGCTTGTTTGTCTGTTTGTGCGAATGAAGTTGATGTAGTTTTCATGAACGGACATAATATTTCGTGAGAAAGGAATTAGGTGTAATTTTTTTTTATAAATATCTGAAATGAAAATGTCTACTACTACTGCGGATAATGAAACTGCATGCTATTTGATAGCTTTTGAATAAATTAATTATTATACTCTGTACGATATTAAGCAGGGGTTGGCGACTCACCGCAAGCGATCCTTTACCGCCACGGGTTCCGAGGGCTGGGTTCTGAAACGGGGTGCGTCGACGCAGTTACCAGCGAAGATATCATACACGATATATAGTCCATAGGCACTGATCCACCGTTCTTCCGAAATGTCCTTATTCTCGATAACGAACAATTCACCAAGCTCAATCAAAATTAGGTGCGCGCAGTTAGCAATTTGAATTCACAGTAAAAAACCGTCACCCAAGGATTAGGGTGGGGATTTGGAACGAAGACAGCTAATCGCCTTACCCATAGACAATAAAAAAATTTACCCACAGCTGTGTTGTCTTTTATAGTTAATTATCAATCATCTGTTTCGTTACGGAACATACTCGTAGATGTAGACTTGTGAATATTAAAATCACGACATACTCGTACTAATTTTGTTTTGAAGAATTAATCTATAGATCCCGAGAATAACAGCGACAGTTGAAATAAAACCGTAAAAGAACTTTTACAAAAATGCCTTTGGCTGTTTTCGCCTATATTCCGGCCGAAATAAAAGCTTCTAACAGTCTCTTTATCAGTAGCAGCGCAATATGTGCGTCGGAATATCCAATGCACTAGCGATCGATGACTTTTACCAACAGTATTACTTTGAAATACTGCATTGTTACTTACCTAATAACAAAAAACTTCCACTGCTTCTGTCTCTTTGAAAAATGAATAAAGTGATTTTAATACGTTTCACAGATATGAAATTATTGACAAGGTAAGTTTTGGTGAATGAATTATTGCAGTTCTGTAGAAGTTCAAATTTAAATTCACATATTTAACACAGATATACTTATGACATAGTATAATTAAAAACAAACATACAGAAGAAAGGTTAATATAAAAAAAATGTATCCCATACGTGTGTCAAAAGGGCATCTAGTTCAACATTTGTCAGTGAAACTAGACCCTTTCCTTTTTTGACACACGGATGCTACACAGTACAGACTAAGCATGCACGCGAATGACACATGAAGAAACAATATGTAAATAAATAATGCGTTTCGGACGTCACGCTTATAAGCAGCACAGAATCAACCAACTAGCACTTGCAAGTTGAAAGAAATTTGGCAATTATGTTAATAATATCGAAAAAGCATACTGACTAGGAACTTTGCTTATGGAAGCTATGATCTGCGAAGGTCAATAGCCGAATCCAGACTAAACTATCTACATATCTCGGGTAGGCGATCCAACATTCGCACTGTGGGTCGAGCAAGGCAACATCCACACCAATTAGTCCTACCACGCGATATAGAAGCGCGCTGAATTCTTTGATGTGGATTCAGCTATTGATTTATTTAAGGAAGGATATTGATGATTACCTACTGGTTATTGGTGAAAACCTGACGCTAATCCCAAACAACGACAAAGAGAATTCGAAAAAATATAGATTGTTAGATTGAAAGATATAAATATGTAAAAAATATAAGGACATAAAAGCAATGCTGATACAAATATAACCTCATTTTTTGTTTAATTGTAGTACATGAAGTAAAAGATTTTTATACTTTATACAACAGTTTTAAGTTATCTTTTCAAAAGTTTGGCATCTATAGTAAATTAACTAGTATATTATATTAGCTTTAACACAACCTAAGTAATATTGTGTAACACCTCTCAGATCATTAACGTCTGAGAAAGCGAAAGACAGAAGAAACTATCCAATGTTACTTATACATCTTTACGCAGTCTAATGGTTAGTTTGAGAAATCCTTTTTCGTTGTTGTTGTGTTTATAACGGTTACTGTCTTTTTTATTTTTTTCTTAAGTATCTCGTGATTTATGAGTTATCAATGTTATTAAATATTTAGATTATTGAAATCCAATGCTGAATAAATAAACAGAGAATTTGATGAATTGCGTAGTAATTAATTACTGGCAAACTATTATAAAAGTGCTTTAATTCCAACAAAGCGACAAAGTGTTTCAAACAAAGTGTTTATCAATGTTCCCTATTGCTCAATCAAATATTGTTTGAGTGTGTGTGTGATAAATAAAAAAAAACATTATTCATTCAATTGATGATTGAAAATAATGTATCTATTTTTAAAAAGATAAAAATATCGCTGTTTGTTAAATTTTATATATAAAGCATATTTGCTCACAACTAATATATATTTTCAATTTGTTCAGAGAACATCTTCATTAGATATGATGATAGATAAATAAATGCTTTAGCAGTAATATTGAGTAATCGATATTAACATGAAATGAAATTTCTTAGAAATATATTTTTTTCTATGAAATGCTCAATGTAAAGAACATCTAATTGCTGTTAATAAATCTTCGAATGATGTAGCATTTGATTCGATATTAATATTTCACTTACAAACATATTTACATACGAGTTTGTTTTTATAAAAAAAGTGTCTTTAGTATACTAGAATATAATCAGGTTTTCATTGCCAAACCTAACCGAATAGGTAATCATTTGGCACTAAAAGAATCAAACCTAACTGACTTTTAAAAGCAGCTATATATATTAAAACTGAAAACTAAACTGGACATGACTAGAATAGCGAGTTTTGTGCAAACAGGCAGCAGTTGCCAGGAGCTTTATTTGAAAAGAAAAAAAAATGTAGCTCTGAAAGGATGCAACATTGGGCCGTACAAAAATAAAAATGCGTATTATAATAACATCTAGAGCTTTAAAAATTCCCATTCAAAAACGGTAATTTTATCATTTTTGCAGTGTTTACCCTTTTGTACCTACGTCCGCATATATAAGGGCTCGACCTGATAAGAAAACCGCCTTAGGCCTGTGTGGCCGAATCAGACAAAGGACTTAGTTTGTTTTCGAAATACACAAAGGGAACCCTAAGTAAGCACCCACAAACATGTTACATTACAAATTACATTTAACAATTCCGATTTATCTTTGAGGCTTAATCCATTAGCTTAATTCCATTATGGATGAAATAGCCCAAAAACATTTGGTAAGCTCACACCTGTACCACATATTCAAAATGTAGCACCAATCGTTTCGATCCTTTCATTGTAATATACGAGTTTCTACTTTATTTTTAAATTTACAAAGTATACTGAACGTGAAATCAGTAAATGCTTTTATTTTAACAGAGCCGATACAAAAGGCAGCGCAATATCCGAAAGAGGGAGGCCCTATAGGCTGTATTTGAACTTATCTGACATAGAGTGCCGACGTCGGAATGAAAAGCACTACTGGCACGTATGAAGATTAATGAAAACAACGCTGTACCCGCTTCAACTGACTAGCAATGTGAATTAAAAGTATATCTAATTTCATATTTATACTTCATAAATACATTTCTCAAATAAATATTTTATGGGCTATTTTTTTTTTATTTTTAACCTAAAACTTGTAGCAGTATGTCTATTTGAATAATTTATGGATGACAATAGCTTTCGAATTTATAACATTCCACTATTTTAAATAAGTAGTAAATTTTATTTTACAAAAACATCCGTAAATATAGAAGTGTATTTCACTATCCTTCATCATATGCATATGTATTATCCTTCATATAAATAAAGAATTATGATAAGCAGAAAACGATATTTTATAAAAACAAATTGTCACTGGTACACCGGCAAGGAAGCCAGCATGAAGGTAATAAATATATAAGTATATTTACAAAGCAGTTCAAAATATAAATGACCTTTACCCTTAATTTGGTATTGTATGCTGTGCCATACAAACTTTAAAAAAAATAAAGTGTTAAAGAAATATTATGATTTCAATATAATTATTCACATTTATTTTCATAAACTAGTCACACTTTATAAAAAAAAATGTTTTTGAGTGTTAGCAACACTGGTGCTGTCACTTTTTTTCAAAATGTCTGCCCGAAAGAAGCCGGCTGTGCTCACTAAGGTATTTATTTGTTTTTTATTACTTTTTTCTCGTATATTTCTAATAAAATACTAATACTTCGATCGTGACATTATAGTGAAGTGTTCACTGTTATAATTTTGGCTATATTTGTGGATATTTGTTGTTTTATTTAGTAATAAAATTTGTGTGCCGTGACATACATTGCCAACTTAGTAATGAATTACTGCATAACGAACCTGTATGTGACAGCATACATTGCCAACTTAGTAATGAATCACTGTATAACGAAGCTGTCTGTCACAGCATACATTACCAATTTATTTGATTTCTGTTTGTGGTTTTTTTTGCGATTTATGTTTGCTTGGGCTTGAGTTTTGGTGTATGCAAGCTTTTTTTTTCTTTACAGCATGCGCTACTAACACGTGGTGGTAGAATTTTAGCTTTGATCCCTACTGAAAATGCACTCTCTGATGATGGTAATGCATCTGACGTCGATGATGAAATATTGGGCGCTCAAGTTTCGCATTCCGATTCATCTTCCCCAGCCCCATCTTTAGAAAGACTAAATATATTAGATTCCGATGATGAAAACTCAACCAATGAGAATGTTCGGCTTACGCCTGTATTCCAAGAAGTATACCCGAATCGTTCTGTGTTCGTTCTGTGTTATAAATAGAAAAGGGCTTCTGTTTTTCAATACAAAGTAACTGTGGAAGATGTACCAGAAATCGATTCTCAGACATTCCCTTGGACTATTTTTTTCCCAGACTTTATAACCGACATCGTAGAACAAACAAATGCGTATTCAATGGAAAAACCGGACGATCGATAGAATTAGTTGAAGACGAACTTCGAGATTTTCTGGCTATTCACATCATCATGGAGGTCGTGTCTATGCCTTCATATACAGAATAGTCTGCAATATAGATTCGGTTTAGTTGCACATCTAATGCCCATAAAAAGGTACCAAAAAATCCGAAAATATCTTCATTTCGTCGACAATAGCACTGATAATAGTGACAGATATCATAAGATTAGGCTCATAGTTGAAAAAATAGGCAAATTGTTGAACTCAAGAAGTCGAGACCAAGTTCAGCATTGACGAAATGATGATTCCTTACAAAGGGACTAAGGCCGGTAAGAGACGCCAATACATGAAAGACAAACCCAATAAATGAGGTTTCAAAAACTATGTCAGAGCTGGAGGATCAGCTATGATCTACGATTTTATCCTGTACGAAGGAGAGGACACTTTAAGGTTCCATAATTTCACAGAAGAATTGTCGCTAGGCTTTGGAGCTCAAGTAGTCACTGCTTTGTGCAAAAGTATAAAAAAATACCAGCTTTTGTATTATTTTAGGTACGAAATCTATGAAGGACTTAAAAAGAATAGACGTGCTGTGATTTACCCACTCTACATCAAAAAAGCGATACAGCCTGTTCCCGTTGAGTCTTCGCGATTTGACAATGTGGGTCATTTCATGACCATGACATCTCAGGGTCGGTGCAAGTTATGTTCTAAGCTCACGACTGTCATTTGCAGCAAATGCCAAGTCCGGTTATGATTTGTTACCGGAAGTAAACCCAGGAATTGTCAACTAATTTATCATTTTCAAAAATGAGTAGAGTTTCTGGGTTTACTGCCAATGACAGTGTTACAGAGGCATTATAACCGCTACTTTGCTTTCATAATGTATGTCCATCAACTCATTTTTATAAGAAGTATGATTTATGTTTATTTTTAATTAAAGTTACAATACATATTTATGATTTTTATTCTTACTGGATATGGTAAGGTATGTCCCAACATACATTCAAATTGATACGTATTTCTTTACCCACTTGGCAATGTATGTAGTACCATACATGATTTTTCAGGAAAACTGAAAACCCTAGATTTTTTTTACTATTTTTCTGGGCATATTTAGGCTCTACACATTCCTATTTCCGTATTTGTTTCAATTCAAAATGTTTATTTTTTTTTTGCCAAATAAAGGGTTAAAAGCAATCTTTTGTCTGACCAGAGTTCTTGTACAGACAAATAAAACTAGTCAAACTAGAAAACTCTAATTCAATAGATTTTGTATAGACAAATCATAACCATCACCAGCCTATTAATGTGGGGACATAAATAGGGTGCTGGAGCTCAGGACTTCCTAATAGATGAAATCGAATGACATCGAATACGGAGAATGGGCCCACCACGCAGGCTCAGTGCGGATTAGTGGATGTTAACCACTGTAGATGCAGCTGGTCTAATGGCGTAATGTGTTTTCAGAAGCACGGAGGAGCTCGACATAATAAATTTATGGTCACCCATCCAATGTCCAGCCCTTAAGAAAATTGCTTAACAGCCGTATCGCAGACCGAGCACGCTGCCCACTCCACCATCGTAAGAAATAAAAAAACTCGACGAAGTTTAGTCTTATTTGATTACAAAGTTCCCAGGCCACATTTCCGTTCCATCATCAAATCCTCGATATTATCTTAGACCAAACTCTCAGATAACTACAGATGTGAACTAATGAAAATGGACAGTGTTTTAATAATATTGATTTATTTAGAATCACGATAAAACAAGAATAACAAATTAATATCACAATAATCTTACAAAAAAATCTGATCAAGCACAATCAAAAATACAATAGATTTTGACATCAACCCAAATGTCGAACATATAAAATATTCCAAATACAGTCTTATAAAAAGGTGCAATGACCAGCCAGTTGCTACCAAAGTCCTTGTCAAGACAAATCAATCGTGTTAAAACTCGATGACATCGCTTTTTTAATTATAGAGTTCTCATCTATCATCAAATCAGCTCCATTCCATATTATTGTTACATTGTCTTTTAAGTTGTATGTGTGTGCATAATTTCAGCTCAATCGCAAGCTGGGTAGTGGGTCTTTAGCTTGCAAGATTTGACTCACACTAACAAATTGCGTTACGACTAACACGGCAACTTAAATAAATGCTTGTAATTAGATAAGGATCATAGAGATTTAGAACTTATTTCTTTTAGTTATAAAAGATTGAGGGTCATTAGTAAATTGCATAGTTAGAACTGGTGTGTGTGTTTGTTATTCACGATTTTGGTAAAAGAAAAAAATCATTATTAATAAAACTAGTATCACCATTTATCATTCCAGTAGCTACATAACATTATCCTTCATCATATGCATATATATAATATGGAATCGAAGATATATAAAACTTTTTTGAGTATTTGTAATTTATGAATATTACATTCATTTTTAAATGATATTCTATTATATTTTTCTTACCAAATTGATAATTAAGTGCAGCACAAATTATTAGTGCGATCAAGTTTACCTCAATAAACATTGACCATCAATATAAGTATTTTAAATTTCAATATGTTGTTAATTCATCACAGATAATCATCGACTTTTTCAATAATGAGAAAAGCTAGTATCTCCTTCGTGGTAGAAATTCATAAAGGCGTTCCAAAAACGCTTTCTCTGAGAGAGCGCGTCTGCCGAAGTTGGATTGAAAAGCACAATTGACACAAGATTAATGAAAATGGGATGTATCCTGTCGCTTTGACAGTGAAGTGAAAAATTACTTTTGTAAAGTTAAGAATTTAAAGCAAATATTATTAGACATACACATAAGTTTGGAGCATGGCCGCTTTATTAATTTCGATTATCAAATAGATAACGTTAATACAGTACATTTATTTATTTGTCCAATAGTGTTAAAAAATATAGAAAAAGAAAGATCTCTTCTGAACTAAAATTAACAAATACAGCTTAATACATTAATAATACAGATTTTAATTAAAAAATCAAACTAGTACATATAATTAATAAGGCTCAAAATAAGCTCGACATTTTAGTTAACTAATCATCGAAAAAAATATTTTAATACCACAGTATTTATCACTCCAGTATTATTATATTTGTAATGAAGAGGAAAGATTTGATTGTTTGTATGTTTGTTTATTTGAGTCTAGTAAGGATAGAATTAGGAGTAGGCTACGAAACTATTGGACCGATTTTAAAAACTCTTCTATCCACAGGTAGCTACATCATACGTGATTTTATGTGTGCGAAGTCGCGGAAATTGTTAATGTAGTGAAGAAACAGCCAATACCTTTGTCTTTAAAAATATTGTAGCCATAATTAAGCGTACAAGGATACTACTGGAGATCAGAAGAATTACAACATTATCAGCTAATTAATATCCATTTATACTGCTGGGACACAGACCTTCATTGATTAAAGATAAGAAAAATGGACAGCCTTACTATCTGGCTTGTGTGAATTGGTAGGTTCCGAAGGTTCTTTTAAGTCAGCACTTGTTTAGAGTCCTGTAAGTAAAGTGTTTGCAAGTAGAACCAAGGCAGTACGAACCCTGCCCCTCGGTATCTCTTCCTTGTATTTACAGAGCTTCGTTGTATTTCGTTGTTTTAAACAGAAGTGCGCACTCCTGCCTTTTATCAATAATATGATAAACTATCTGCTCTAAATTCACCCACGTAAATATAGCCTGTGTCACCCGCGTATGACGTAGCTTTCCGTAGGTGAAAGAATTTTCGAAATCGGATCTATATCTTCGGAGATTAGCCTCCACAAATAAACAACGTTACAAACTTTACTCCTTTTATAATATTGGTATAGATTGATTACCCAATTCCACGTTTAAGCAAGATGATTTAATACCTTAACTGAAGAATGGATCTGCCAACCGTAACTGCTTTCAGCTTCTCATTTACTCCTCATAAGTCTAAAATATTATTTATGAATATTTTTAATTAATTATCCTTCTTATTAAAAAGTAGAACTTATATTTTTAACCCAAAATTTTCTTGATCCCTTTTTTTATTTTCATTTTCACGGAAGAAATCGAATACAGCACAAGCTTGTAAATGTAATCAGAAGTACATTTATCCTACTTACAATTTTCTATTGAAAATCCGAGGTTGAAAAATTCTGAAACAAATTTAATTTACCGCCCACATTACGTTCTTTGAGTTTCTTGTAATATAATAACTTTGATGGTGGGAAATCGTACAAAAAATAAATAATAAAAAAAAATTATTTTGGTAGGTAAAAGAGTATTATATTTCATTATTTACCCACTCTCTGGTATTTAAAAAACGGGCGTTATTATTACTTAATTTAGTATTGCATTTTACCACAATCTTACATTAAACCTTCACCTTTAAACCTTCAGCTTTCAATTTATGTCGATAGATTAAAAATTTCACTAATACCTTTATGTCGTAAATGCCCCGATTTTCCCAAAGAATTTAATTTAATTCTCGGTACCGTAAATGTGATATATTCTTACCATTAGTGAAATGATTTTTTATTCTTTGTCACTTATATGTTATGCAAAAACTTACGAGTTTAACTTTTAATCAGCTTATCTTACAAAATAATACCCAATTATGTAAAACTAAACCTCAGAACCTATTAAATAAAAATTTTATTATCTGCCATTTAGTATATAGAACCTTTATTCTATTTAAAAATTTAGGCAATAAATCTTTACTACTTCAAGATAATTAAATAGGAAAATAAATAACATTTAATATCTATTACAAGCTTAAAATATTTCTGTAGTAAACTATTTTGTAATATACATTTAACTAATACATATTAGAGTCATAGAAGCGCATGTGCATTGCCTAAAGTTGCGAAGCGTAACTCGACATTAGCTAGTCGCACCGCGGAGGCGCGCCTAACCGGCCGAACGTAGCGCTACGCTGCGTGCTACGAGCTCACAACTTAACTACGAAGTTCGTAAGCGCTACGAACAATTAACATCCAAGACTAAAAATGACAGAAAACGAGTGAATTCTTGGATATTGCTCTGCGATGTGATTTGAATAATGTTTAGAAAACTTTTGTTCTATATTCACTTTGGACTCGTCTTCTATGTTGTGATTTGTTTTAAGGATAATATAGGTAAGTTTTATATTTAGTGAGTAGATTTTAATTGTCTTTGTCTTTTTCTAACCTTCTGTGTACTATATCATTATATCTATAGATCAATTATCTATAGATTTGTGGATTTCAACATATAAATTTACATCTTTTACTTACAAAATATGTAAATATAATTGTAAACGTGTACCTTAAAAGTGTATCGGAAGAAATTGGTAATGATATAAATTAATATACATTAGTAAACTTAAACAATATGAGTCAAAAAGCAATAAATATTAAAGAAAAACATTAGTTGTCATCATACCAAAGCTATGAATCGTCAAGATGTCTTGTAGACAAAGAAAATTACACCATAAGTCCAAAAATGATTTTCGAATTAGATATTTCGAAATGTTGATAACACAATTTAAAATTTTTACACTTCCGTCATATTATTATTATTTTCCCACGAAGTAGGGTATAATAACAATTGTAACTTGAACTGAACATGTTCGATAATACTATTCTCTTTACTTAGAACTTTGACTTTAGGATGATAGTCTCTTTACTTAGAAACTTAACTTCACTAGCTGTTACCACGGAGAGCAGGTTTTAAAATATTCAATAATATAAAAACAAAATACATCAGACACTCTTAAACCCCTCCGAGAACTGTTTGTCCGAAGTAACTTTTAATTACTTTTCCGAATAAGTGCTGATAAAAAAATCTGTATATTTTTATTGTTTCGTGTTAAAATTTATCAATCGCTTTTCCTAGTATTTGGTGTACAGTGACTAAATTTCATTTCAACAATATTCCTTATTCATAATCTTGTTCTAAAAGTAATTTGATATTTATTAAATAAGTATTCTTTTACATTTATTCAATAAGAGTTACATATATAAAATGATCAAACAACAAAGTGCCTACAAAGAACACACGTGGTATTCCAGACACGAACGCCAATCTACGCAGTTTTTTTGATAAGCGTCAAAGGGTTGGTTTTTTCAACCCTAAGATGTGAGCAAACTCTAAAAACATTCCTTGTGTAAATAGTGTAGTTTGACTTCACAGAATTACGTATTATTAGTGAATTTATCATCTTCGTAAATCTAATATGTATAGCATCATTATATTATTTTTGTACATGTTTTTGATGTCGAATATATCATATATGAATATAAATCATATTAATTCTATATTCATATATGATATCATATACGAATATAAATCATGTAAGTTCTATATTTATATATGATATATTCTCTAGATAATCATAATATCATGACATTTAAAAGGCCTTTACAAACTATAATTTTGATCTTTTACTTTTATTATTTTTTATTTGCATAAAATATTATCTCTTATTCGCAAGAGATTGGACGTGAAAATGAGCACAAATAGAATAATTAAATATGGTGTGGACCCTGAAAATAACTATAAATGGATTAAAAAAAAGGGTTAAATTCATCTCATTTAAATTGGATATTTTGTTACTGTTTCATCAAATATACAAATTGGATCTGAGTTTGACATATCATATTAAAACTTTTAATCGATTGATTAAGGTAGTCAACAGAAATACGTAAAGAGTTGAGTGAAAATTTAGGGTAATGTTATAATAACCTCCTACAAAAATTTGTATTGGACCACCAAACTTAACTAAAGTTATTTTAGTAAGTCTCATGGAATAGAACTTATTGTGATATTGGACAAACAGACTATTTAACGCATTAATAGGAATTATTATAAAGTGTAACACTATATGATTCAATTATCTTATACTCAATTTACTTAATGCCTTTTTATATTTAATGAAAAATATACAATTTATTGTAAAACCCAATTAATAATGATTATAAAAACATGACGCAAAATAAACAACTGAACATGTTCGGTAATACTTTTAGATAATAGTCTCTTGACTTAAAAACGATTAACTTCACTAGCTGTTACCATGGAGCGTAGGTTTTATAATATATTCAATAATATAAAAAGAAATCAGATACTCTTAAACCCCTCCAAGAACTGTTTGTGCGAAGTAACTTTTAATTATTATTATTAATTATGAAAACATGACGCAAAATAAACAAATTTAAATTCCACCACTTATTAATTTAACTACTTCTTAATAGTATAATTGTCACCATTATATTGAGGCCCAGGCATTCTCTATACAAATCAAATCGAATAGGATAAATTGACCATGAATCACCAAGCGGGACCGGTCAGGTTAGTTATAGTCCAGTGCAGGAATTAATAGGTATCATTTGAACACAACAGTAGGTTTTTAAGTGTTTTTGGTCTACGAGAAACGAAAGCGGTCGAATACTCATAATTATACCCTGATTAAATATAGTGACTCATTATATTTGGTCAATTTTGCATTCATAACGCTTTAGATGTTTGTCTTTAAAAAAATGTTTAAACCTCTTTAAACATTTTTTTAAAGACAATTTTTTAACATTTTTTTAATTTAGATATTTGGCTTTATAAATTTTTAGGACTTTATAATAAATATGAATTGTCTGGTACCGTACAGATAGAAAGTTTTGTTGTCTTTTGAAATAATATTGACCTTATTAATATTTTTATATTATCTTATTTACATTTATTTTTAATGTATACATTAGTAATTATAGTGATATTAGAAAGAATAGGTAAGCCTATTTAAAGCACGGAGGAGCTAAGAATTTTAATTATTTTATAATATAATATAATAATATAATAATACTTATATCACTAAGAATGAAAAACCTTTTTCATACTTACATATATGATTTAAAATAAGTATTAAATAACATTACCTGGATCCATTGAATTGGTAATATTTTTATTATAAAATAACGAATAACTTTTGAAGTAAGTTAATAAGATACGAAGGCCCTACTGACAGCGATAACGGTAATTTTTTATATTTGCGAACTGCGCACAACATTGCCAGTGAGACAGAGTTCAATGAAATTCATGTGTCATAAATTAAAATAAATAAGCTTTCAAGTAAGAGATAACTCGCTATAATCAATTAAGTATTTTGTGAGATATTGAAGTTTAGGAGTGCAAGAGAATGGGGTTGATGCCTGGGTTAAATTAGAAATTCGATTTAGTCCGTTAGTCGAATAAAAGAAAAAAGACGTATTTAGTAGATACGTATTTTTTCCTTCAATTTAACAAGAAATTGCATAGACAATAGACATTAAAGTTGAGGAGTGGGGAATGGCGTCATCATCCCGAATACGATCCAGCACATTTTAACAAATCACTTATGAGTTACATTTTTCTCACAGTAGGTGTAAATAAGTGGTATTTTTAATTTACTATAAATTATGTTTTTACCTCGAAAATCAATTTATTGAATAAATAAGTAACGCAGTAAGTACTTATAGCAAATTATACGCAGATGGCGCTGGTTGTGTTTCATCCCGGATAATGTGTAGCTCCCGCAGGAATTGTCATTAAAGTGAATTATTATTGACGTCAAGTGAAACCTACCATTACCTGTTTCATTGTTAGGTAGTATTGTTAGTTAATACAACAAAAATGCTAATATTTTGTATAACGAAACTTTAAAAGGTATACTAATTAAACAAATCATAATCACCATCAACCCTTTTACGTCCCCACTACACGAGCTCAGGCCTCCTTCGTTGATGGTTATGGATTATGGATATTGGAGAGTATTGACGACTTCAAATGGAGCCGGTAACAACGGCATAACGTGCCTTCCGAAGCAGAAATAGCTCGAGATAATAATTTTTTGGTCACCCATCCCGACCCGACCCTTGCCGCGTGCTGCGGCGCTTATCCACTGCGCCACCAAGCTACTCAAATTAAGTAATTAAACAAATGCATCGTTCAAATTATATTCGTTATATAAAATTACGAAATAAAAAATCAGATAAAAGTCCTTCTAAACAAGTTTTTATTGGTATATTTTATGCTACAAATTAAGCCCTTACATTTGATACTTATATTGGATGGAATATGTTCAGAAATATGTACGCCGCCATTTTATTACGGCGGCTATTTTGGATTATTAAAAATACCGATTGTATGTAATAATTGCAATGTCAACAGAACTATATAGTAAGTGGGTGAAATTAAGCCTGCAAGATTATCTACAGAAAAACAAACATCAAACCAGGCGAAACTGATTAAAAAGATCTATTTACTTCTATTTTTTAGATTTTGTTTCGGCTTACTGAATTCTAATATTGCGTTGCTAAGAGCTTTGATACATGTAACAAAATTCTCAAGTTAAAGTGGATAAGTTTTACCTTATATTATTAGGTAGCTCCTGAATTTAAGTTCTTGGTAAATTAAACATTATACGGCTTTAAGTTCAATAAGTTTTATTGATATTTGTCGTCTAAATCATCCAATTTTAAAAATTAAAATTATTATATAATCACATGTGAGCAAGCTTTGAATTATATATAACACTTATATTACATCTAAAATATGAAGTATTAAAGCAATTTCAGCCATATGCGCGCTTGAATTAATTTTTGGAATTGCAAACTAGATATATACTTTTTTTATAACATAGGGGTAATGTACCTTAAGCTTTAAACTAACTTAAATATTCTCAATGAAAAATGCTTGAAAAATCCACACAAATCAAAAAATGACACCCCGAAATTGGATTGGATTTTTTAAAGCTTGTGAATGCAAATTGATCAAATATAATTGGGCAGAGACATGCCCTTAGATTTAAGTGTATTTTTATATGTATTTTTTATTGTTTGATGTCTGTTATTGTACCGTTATAAATAAAATAAAAAATAACCATCGTGTCCTAGATAGGGCAGATTGAAACGTGGTTGGCTTACCTGGTAAAACACGTTTTGGCTTGCCTGGTAAAACACCTCGGTGTGGGAGGGATCCGATATCCATCAAGGAGCCCACCGGATCCTACCACACGTACTAGATGTATACTATATAAATACAATCACGCAGATCATTTTTGTTAGACACGAATATAACAATGAGTCCTTACTGAACAGTATTTCAATTAAAAACTAAGAAGAACACTTTCTATTCCATTCATGACTCTTATGATATACAACCACTTACTTATACAAAATTTCAAACGTATTGTAGGACTGAATCAGGATCTAGAATTTAAGCCGCTTAGAGACTTGTGCGTCCATTGTGTTCCTCACAAATCAGGGTAAAGGGATATAATATAGGGTTTTCATGTACAAACATCCTTAAATGGGTTATAAGAATGATATCATATTAAATATTGTTTTATATATATATATTCAAGCAGAGATCATTGGCAAATTATTAACAATCATTGACATAAATACGGAAATGACAAGATAGGAAAATATTTATATAGTGATGTTATATTGTTTAAAAAACTGTTAAAAAAATTACTTTGTGGCATCATTGCTATAAAAACTGGCTCAAATTACAAACTTTTATTTGTAAAATATCAGTAATTACTTTAAGGCATTAGTAGTTGAAGTTGCTGTATCTGGTTAAAGCAATATGACATATATATTTAATAAAAGAATATGTTTTTTACGCTTCAAAAAGTCTATATTTTTTGGGAATTGTTTTATATTTCAAATAGAAACGCTGAACAATAAAAAACTGAACTCAAAACGTGTTTACCTCAACGCAAAGAATAGGTATTTTCATATTCATTATATAATTCAGAAGTAGCTCTTAAACAAAACATAAAAGTGTCTACGTTTACGCAGCGTCTAGATGTTGTATTTTTTATTCAATACCGAAATATGACAAGATAAGATCATTCTTGAAATAAGAAATTTGCTTCGAAACTGCCACGCGACTTTAAAAAATAAAAGATATCACTAAATCTCTGCTCTGCTACAGCATTGAATTTATGTAACTTATATATGTAAGAATGAACAACAAAACAGTCATGATATATCAAATATAAGAGCCATAACTAATTTTAAGACTCGCTCATATAGGAACCCTTATTCAATCCATTAAATCTAAATAGCAATAAAACATTATTTTAGTAGGTAATGTAGTCCTTATATTGTGATTTGTTTCACATTGTCCATAAACAACACTGACATGGCCACCGTATTTACTCCAAAAGGGTTTTTTTCTAAACTAGCCATCATATAAGAAACAGTAGAAATAGTTATATATCTGGAGGCACAGAAGTGACCCCGCCAAGTCGAACAAAAAATAAAAAGGGCACGGTCGTACCATCCTTTTCTCAAATTATAAGTATTACAATTGCGTTTTAATTTCTAAATCACCGTGTGAATATAGTAATGGCAATTCTAAACAACCTATTCACAATTCCCATCACACACGGCGCCCGTCAGCGATTAAGATAAGCCGCTCAGTAGGTAAGTGGTAACAAAGCCGGCACAATTAAGCACTAACGAGAGCAAAGTACCATCTTATTTTACAACAGACAAAGCTCTTTATTACAGCGTAACACAACACCAGTGTGCAAAGGTATAGCGAGTCCCAGATCTATTAATTAAAGATGTAAATAATATTGAAAATGTAAGCGAATTAAATATTGGCCACGATTCCATACATATATCATATGAACAGTAGAAAGCCATTAATAACTAACTTGTTTCTATAGGAATTATGTTAAGACTCCTGCCCTCCATATCTCTGCCAACGCACATTCGCACTGTGTCTAATTCTAAGTCTAGTAGAATACATATAATTATTTATATTTAACACATTAATCTATATAAATAAATAAAATTGAAATGTCTTTTTGTAAAATTAAAAGAACCGCTTTTTACTAAATGCATATATAATATTTATATATGGTACATATACCAAAATAACATTTTTGTATGAGTAACTTATGCTACTTTTCACGCTGATGAAGTCGCGGGCACAGCTAGTATCCAATAAATCGTAATATATCATTTTCAGAGTTATCAAATTGTGAACGAACCGGGTTTATAATCCGTCCGATTTTATCACCCGTAAAATTGAGAACCGTCCTTGATTGGTCTCACTTAAGTAGCGGTTATATTTAGTCGCCCACTACTATTTAAAGTATAGAAGTGATTATATTAGGCCCGTCCCGCATGTCAAGCAAATGTATGAAAACTGGTATCTACCCACGAGTGCCACCAAGCACCGCTGTAGACATCATTGCAGCTTTAGCAATAGCTTATTATGTGTACATTTATATACGTCATAAACAATCACCGATTGTAGCGAACATTTATATGTTACACATTATTGTAACGTTCGACCAGCATTACTACTAACTATTACTGTTTTAACAGTACATATACTGTTTTCACACCCCTGTTTACTGTTTCATTCCCAATTTTTACTGTTTTTAAATTAGCGTTCAGTACCACCTATTAAAGTGTGCAAATAAAATCTGAAATAACTGACTACTAAACATTTGAAACCACACATTGGCATATGAAGAAATTTAACAAAACCATGTATGATTTAAAAAAAAAAAAAATGAGTTAGAAAATATTGAAGATGAAAGTGGAAAATAATATCGTTTATCTTTTTATTTTGTGATCAATATTATAATATAAGGATGTATGAAAGTCCTGAGAACTCATAAAAGTATGTGATTGTATTAATTATATAAAGACAGTATGAAATATGCTCTTTTTATATAACTTACTGTTTTCTCGAGTTATTTTTATGCTAACCTATACTTTTCTAGTTTTTTGAGGTTGGCAAAACTGCGTTCGACCAATCAATGTGTAAGATGTACTACATTATATTCAATGATATAATGATAAACAAGAATCATATCGACGATGCTTTTGTTTGTAGGTACCTACCTACTGTAGCTTCAGGTTACTAAACCTCTTTTACAAATGCAATGTATTCATATAATACGCCGTAGCTTTATTAGACAAATTGAAATTCGCATCAAGCTAAAATAACACTAATAGTAATAACATATTAATGACTGCAACATCTAATTAAACTCTTCTTAAATGTCTCTGCGGTTCCGAGCAATATTTCTGTCCCTTTCATATTTATATATATACGTGAAGCAAAAACTTTGGACCCCTTTTTACGAAAATTGCGAGGACGGAGGAATGTGAAATTTGGCACACTTATAGTTTATATGTAGAAGAAGTGCAAACGGCTAATATTTTTCAATAATAATGCTTATAAAGTACGTTAAATCGATAAATAAAACATTACACACACTACTATGCATTAGACACACACAAACAAGTATTTGCTAAACACACATTGGCTTCGCACGGTTGGTGCATTAAGCCAGTGTCAAGTTTTATATGATTACCATAGACGTCTATTTATATGTTTGTGATGTTTACTATGGTCTTACTGAATGTCAAAAAATTTTCGATTTCAGTAATAACTTCTAATTGAAATTTTTTCTGGTCGAATTTGGCTGACCACTGGGCAAATTTATCATTTTTTTACATATAATTTTCTTGTTTTTGATAGAATCTATATAACTAAGATGAATATTGCTATAAAATATATGCAAACAATAGTACTAACTTAAAAGTAATGCTCGATAGTATTGAGATATTTACAAAATATAGGTATAGAAATGAGTTTTGGATTGAATGAATGCAATACATTACATTACATATTAAATCAGGACATAGAAAGAATAAAACAAGAGAGGAAGGACATGTACTACTTAATGGAGGATTATTTGAAGAATTAAGCATAGATAAAAAAAATATTAATATTTGGGAGTCCATGAATCGGGCAAAATACAGAGAATAGATCACTAGGTTGTCTTTCAAAAGAATAAAGAAATTACTAAATATACATTTAAACTCACGTAATATTGTAAAAGAAATAAATACATATGCAATACCCGTTTTACTTTATTCGTTTGGAATAATAAACTACAAGGTTTCTGATCTAAAGAAAATAGATATAAAAACTAGGAAACTTTTAGCAATAAATAAAACTCAACATCAAAAAGCAGATATTGAAAGATTATATTTACCAATAGCAGAATAAATGAATATTAGTAACTTAACAGCTATTTCTCAAATACCAAATTAAGTAGCTAAAACTCATGTACTATAGACATCTGTGACAACGAAAGCATCGTAACTCCTAGATCCGAGACTAAATAAAAACGTTTATTTTCTATATTGTCTCAATCGGGAATCCACCACAGGACCTCAGCCTTTCGATAACGGACGTCGTTAAATCGGAATTCTTTCACAGAACCCTCAAAACCGAATTTACACCAACATTTTTTAGATTTACTACTTACACTATTTTGGAATGATATCTTAGATATCATAGCTGTATTCAATTCCAGCGGTCGCCACTTTTTGCCATCTAATATAAAGTAATTGACTGGAAGTAATATTATCAAAAGATTTATATTTTTTGCCGTTAGACCTACTGTCTGCTTTCTGGAAAACTATTTGCTACTTAATTTATTTAGAATTCCTATTTATCATATTAAAATAATAAATGTCTATACATAAGTATAAGTAATTATCCATACTACTTACTAACTATAGGTTCAAATTCTTACATACAAATACAATAAGAATTTGAAAATATATTTTGTTTATCCCTTTTTTTCTGCGAGACTGAAAGATAGCAATGGCTTCTTATTACGTGAAAAAAGCCCAGACTTTTCTCATTCCTCTAAATACGCAGACGAAACTATTTCCTTATATAATCTAAGTTTTCTTTATAAAGTACTTTAATAATTGACATAAATCAGTTTTAACTTGAGTGTGATACTAATGCAGGAATAGGGATGTAAACAACATTTTTCTATATTTATTTTATAGATTCACATGAAAGAATATTAAACAACAACACATACATTGCTCAGATTCATCATGGAATAATGTAGTAACTAAAGCCCTGTATTATGGAGTATCTGAGACAACGAAGGTACCACAATCCCAGACCTTAGACAATATAGAAAAGTTATTTTACTACATTGACCCGAGCGGGAATTGAACCCGGGACTTCAGAGATGGCGACACCTTGAAACCGGCGTGCGAACCATTTGGCTACGGAGGTCGTCAAAAAATTTGTTAAAATCTAAAAAAAAATAATTACCCGCGAAAACGCCACATCTGTCATGGTGCTGCTATGATGTCACGTCTATGTATGCATAAGGTTGAATTCTATGTATGCATAAAGTTCTGATATGAGTAAGAAGGGCTTTACGTCACACAATGTTTGCGATCTAGAATATTTGGTGGTCTAGTATCTATGAACATAGAATATTTGGTTTTTTCATAATTATGTAACTTATAAATATAATAAGCATAAATGATAAGTGATTTTATTGGTGATAGAATGTTAAACATTACCAGAAAAAAAAACTTTTACTGTCTACACCCGCATTCATTAAAAAAAATTAATTAATATATACGTCTGTTACCACCAGTATTATAATTTATTTTTGCTAGTATTTTTATTATAACTATACTAATATCATAAAGCTACATTCAATTAATAGCTATACTATATAATAAAGTAAAGCTATTATTATTCTTTTGTCCACATTTATTTTTTTTTCTCATAAGAAAAGCTACATCTTAGTATTTACAGTGATATATTTTTAACCAACTTCAAAACATAAGAATAGGTTTTCAACTTGACTGGTTCTGTGTATCCATATTGTACTTTTTTGTTCGAAAGAGTATATTCTCTGCACAATCGTTTGACTTGGCACCGCCTTATGTGGTTTATTGTGAGTGATTAACCGATGTACTACGTCAGACATGTTTTTTACTTAATTGTTCGAAACTAATTACATCATTGAGCCGTAAACTGGATAAACGTTCTAATACAATATTATGATTCCATGTAGTATGTTATCGGGGAACCGCTGGTTTAAGTTTAAATATGGCCTTAAAGAAGCGCTTGACTCTTTCATCTTGGCCTACACCATTCATCGTCATTAGTGATACGGCCGATCGATGATTATTCAATGTACCGTAGGAGGCTCCAGACTCAAAACTAATAGTTAGAAAATCTAATAAGTCATTAATTTTAACTTCAAAAACATCTAGATTCTTCTTGGCACAATAGAAAGTATAGTAATAATACTTTCTTTAAGCTGCCAGTGTATTGTGATTTTGCCGTATCTGATATAGATGATGTCATCACGCCATGGCAGTTTCAGGAATTCCTTTTTTCATGAATGCCTCTCGATAAACACTCTCTCTGCCAGGGAAAGTTCTGGTGCAGGGGGTGTCTTTTTCTGAAAGAAGATGTTAGGAGATTTTTTATACATGGAGATTTAAATCTTTTGATTTTGTAGATATAGTTAATTCATTCTATAAATATTACATCAACGGGAGCAATCACTTTTGTTGTCGGAGTTTATTTCACGAGTTCTTCTCAGACAGGATTCCCAAATTTGGAACTAGTTGTAAATTATGGTAGCCAGGTATAAATCAATAAGTCAAATGTATTTTTAAAATAATTTAATTTAATAAATGTAAACGTACGCTATACTCTTAATTAAAAATACAATCAACACCTTAGGTTTATATGAACACGGAACCTGCACGTGTAGATGACACACCCAGAAACACTTTGTCCAGAATGAGATGTTGTATGAGCGCACCCGAGAAAAGTGACATATGAGTGTAGACAAAACGTTCTCGACTTCGTCATGCTACGCTTGCTGTAAATGGTTCGAAACGTCAATAAAACTCAATACTTACGCGATGAAACCGTTCAAAAGTTGTTTCATTTATGGATAGTGCGCGTAAAAATGTAAGAAATCAATATAAAAACTAAATACTTTGTGATATACTAGACGAGGGTATATTTCTACATCGCACATTTTATGTCAAAAAGATTTTTTATTATTATTATTATTATTATTATTATTATTATTATTATTATATATCCATTTTAGTGGGTATCTATTTTAATAATATTTTTTTTTAATGATACTGTTATATTCTGTCCAAAACAATTTAAATATTAAGACATGGTATCCTATCTTTCAATTGATTGGCTAAACGATGATAATATTGAAACTTCTTTTTTGAAGCAGGTTAAATATGAAAAATAGATCTCAAATAGTTTACTTTTTAAATTTTATTATCAAACATAAGAGTTTAAAAGGGTAAGTTTATTTAGAAGAATGACAATTGATTACCGTAACATATATTTAGATAGTCAATATCTTACATGCAGCTCCTATATTAAATTGTACGTTATCGGAATAATTTTCTTCATTTGCCATGATCTGCCAAGAGCCTAATCATACATTTTCTTCTCCCTACACCCCTCTTTGTTTAAATTTGTTTGGAAATTAGATTGAGAATTATATTTTACGAAAGTTACACAGTGTATAAATGTGACAGTATTTTTTCTTTTCACTTATTGGATAAGTGTAACAATTATCCTGAAGTCGGGGTGGTCGATTTTTGTTCTTATTCTTGATCACTATTTTGTTCCTTTATCTGTAAACTAAATATTAAAATTCTTATACTTTATCTGTGAAAGAGAAACACCACTTGCTTTAGCGAAAGTTTTTATTAAAGCACTTGCAACTGAAAAGAAAATGAGTTTTCTTTATCTCTCTCCAAAGCATGGTATGCTTTTAAATATTCCTTAAAGTATTATAGCTTTAGTGTTTATCTTAAAAAACCTTTGTCGAAAACGCTGCCTGGATGTTATACTGTGACCTACTCATTCTTCAAACCATTTATTATTCCCGAATAATTTCTGAACCGAAACAGTCATTAGCAATTAGTCTTATCATCTATAATCAAATCAGCCGAAACTTTTCGAATTTCAAAAATTTCTCAATCTAGAAGACTGTATTATCTGCCATGAATAATTAGCTATAAGCGTATTCATTTCGTACTTTTTATTTTCTTTATCTTCCGATTTTCCCAATGGAAATTCTTTCTTCGTTTAGGAATAGCTATTTTGGTTTATTTGTTTAGGAATATCTATCATTTCAGAAAACAACTAATTATAAATTTTAATTTAAAAAATAACATTAGGTAAACTTACTATATAGTTATCGCTTTACAAACATTTTTTTCTGTGAATTTGATAAATTAAACATATGAGGAAATTTCATTTATCGAAAGTATAACGTAATAATATACAAGTCCGTTGAACATAGACAATCTTCCTTTCGGATTTTGAATGAATGCAATATATGCGATCTTTTGTTTTTTCGCTGATATAAACATATTATCAAAATATTTAGGTGATATGTGAAATGAAAAGCATATTTGCTGTTATAAAAGGAAAATTACTGATACGCATTCGATAAAGTTTAAATGGGACCACATCGCTATATGGGTCGCTTACTAAATGGGTCCATCAAGCTGTCGAATAAAAAAGGAATTTAGAAAATCGGCCAACAATTCACGGAAAAATCGGTGAACATACATAAATATATATATATATCGCCGTCGAATACATAACCACCTCCTTTTCAATTTTGAAGTTGGTTAACAAACTAACAGACTTTCCGGAGAGAGCTTTATGGTGTACCGTTAATTAAATATAAATATTAAAATAAGTGTGTATTTATTTTTGCTTATCTTTTATTTTATTTATATTATATTTTTATAGTGACTATAGTTTTTAAAATAAATATTTATGAGTCTAAACTACATTGATTTGTTTTTAAAACACAAACTTCATAGGGTTTCTTAGACTTATTTTGTAACATAGATTTTCAATATTAAGTTTTGTCTTTTAGTTCTATGCCGTAGCTACAGCTAAGAAAATAGAAATACTCGAACCGAATATATTCTGCACAAAAACCGAATAATTTAGCCGAATACGAATAGTGAAAAAGATGTCGAATACCAAACGAATATTCGACGCTTCTCTAGTTCAAAACTCCGTCATAATGAAAGAAACGATCGATGAATTAGGTTAGGTTAGCATGTAGACCAGAATCACATACATTAAAATTGAAGTGCTTTAGTAATATCAAATACATAAATTTATTTAGAATTTATATAAAAAAAAATACCTTCTTTTTTCGCTAATTTATTGTTATCTTCTAAACGAACCTTTATTTGATACCCATATCACCATAGGGTATCAATTTTTTTTTCGTTTATTTAAACATAATTACTAATGTTAATAATATTGCTATTGCAAATTTATTAAATAACTAGCTGTGCCCGCGACTTCGTCTGCGTGGGAAGTATTTTGGTAGAATTCTTTTTTTCCTATGAATGCATTCGAATCGAATAAGATCAATGGGCCATAACCCACTACGCGGGCTTAATGCGGATCGGTGGGTTAACGTTGCTGATGCAGCCAGGACTAACGGCTTAACGTGCATTATGCCAGTGTTGTACACAGTGCTCAAGATAATAATGTCTTGGTCACCCATCCTGTAACGGTCCTTACGAATGTTATTTTTTTCTCGTTTCTCGCGCTTTGGTTGTCGCTTGTGTCTGAGCATTTTATTCGTACCTTTAAACGGTCCTTCTTTTGTTTTTGATATTTTTAAATTATTATTATTTGTCTAGTTGTATGCACAATCGGCTATTTATTGTTCTATTTTTCATGTAATGCTAGTTTGCCTGGAAGAAATCGCTGGCTAGCGATGAGTTTGTCGTTTGTACGTATTTATGTAAAATAAGTATTCATGTATGTCCTTGTTGTGCAGTATTTACTTACTTATTTAACTGCAATTTAAACCGAATGCGCTAACCCACTACGCCATCGGTCCCCTTATACCTAAGCTATACTAATATTATAAAGAGGAAAGATTTGGTTGTTTATTTGTTTGCATCGAATTTGTTCCAATACTACTGGACCGATAGTTGCAGAGCGATTCCGACTCACGCGAAGCTACATCAGACGCGCATGACACAGGCTATAATTTTGCGGCAAAGTCGTGGGAAAATAGCTACTTCATTTTACCCTGTGAAAACTTATGAAATGAAATGAAATGAAAATATCTTTATTCAAGTAGGCTATTACAAGCACTTTTGAATCGTCCAAAAAACTTTTTTCCCCTACCACTTGTTCAGGACGTCTTTTAGCTGACAAGAAGAACGAGCGAAAGAAACTTATCCGCTTTTTATCATAAGTAATGACATTTACATAAATCATGTCATTACCAAAATAATATGTATTATCAATTTATCACAATAGTAAATACAACTTTCAAAGTCTGTAGGACATAAGTTGAACATATAATTAGTCTTTATAGAACAAAGCGAAGGCTATTAATTCCATGCATTGCGATCCTTAAAATGATTATTTTAAGGATCGCAATGCATCTCGTAAGCCTCGATTGCATCATAGGAAGGCTCTTTCCGCTTGTTCTCCTACTCGCGTGATCGTATACCACATGTCCATTATAAGCTGAACCCTATTTAATACGATTGGCCATATATAAATGAGGTCAACTTACTTCGGAGTTGTCAAAATTTTGGAATCTTATTTTTTTATTTGTCATCATACAAATATCCTTTTAAAGACAATATTTATTCGTAACTCGGTGGCTCTAGGGATATGTGCCGCTGCGCATGATCGCTATTGCTAAGCAATTTTCGCAAAAGTTGTTCACGGGATGGATGATCAAAAATTATTAAACAAATGCCTGAGGCCCTGCAGTTTGGCTGTGAAAGAGTTAATGATGATGATCAATATATCAAAGACGAAACAGTAAATATTTCATAGCAATTTTGGCGACCACGTCACTTCAAAATGACATAACTTTTGTATTTATGAACCGATTGAAATAAATCTTACACTAAAAAATGCCGCAATATAATAGTGAAAACTGCATTTAAATCGGTTCAGCTGTTTCTGAGATTATCGTGCACAAACGCACAGACAAACAGACAAAAAAATTAAAAATCGTTGTTTTGTGTTCTATTACTCTTATAAATGTAACCGATCGATGTCTGTACATTGAAGATATATGAAAAAAACTGTTATGAGGGATAACAGTTTTTTTCATATATATTCAATGTACAGACATCGATCGGTTACGTTTTTATTATAGTATAGATTAAATGGAAAAATATCTAGTCAGCCGTCTTAGTAGTCCGCCATAATAAATTTACTATGAAATCAAACTGATATTTTTCTTCTAAAACTATATTTGTATAACCAGCTGCTTAAAAATACAGTTGCAAGATTGACGAATATTTAGACATTAGAAATTAAATGAAATCTTTTTCAAAATAATCTTATTAAAAATGAAAAGATAATTCTTTTTTGGACACCAATAGACAAAATAAACCTATGGACACAATAAATGCACAATTGTCGGTCTTGTTAATAAAAACTAATTTCATCTAGGCAACAATATGATTTTGTCCAGTTCCGTTACCTGAAAAAAGTTACTATGTGCATACTAAAAAAGGCATACTTGCTTATTACTTCACAAATTGCTTAGAACTGTCTATTTCGTAAAAATGTTATTTTAATCGACAACTTAAGTATATATACTTTTTTTTTGGCATTGGATGTTATACGATACGTTAATTTTAAAATGTTTTTATTCGCAGAATTTTTATTTTTCACGTTTATTTATTTTTCCATTTGGAAACATAATAAAATCATTCTTCAAAATATATAAAACTATTATTCCAGTTATGAACCACTGAATTGTCAGTGATTCGTATTTTCACGAAATGTTCACCTGAAATATAACCAATATTCTCGAAGGAATACCTATGCTATTTCTGTTAAAATTTCTTAAAAATATAAGATCTGTAAGCCTGTAAATATGTCAAATATAATACACACATTTGATAATGTTGATTTCCATAAACTTAACAATGTACCGTACACGGTACGTTTAATAATGGATATTTTTTTTTACTTACCAAATCCTCTTCTAGACATGCCTAGAAACACATTCTAAGGGCCAAAAATAACCATTTCGAAAAAACTTGTCTTGCCAAGTATAGAATTAAAGAAAATCATTCAAATAAAGAGAAGAAGCATCAAACAAAACACAATATTTATGTACTCAATACAATTAATAAGTCACACATATAAACATTTCCGATAACACACCGCACTGGGATGTTATTAATAATTGTGTAATAATTGGCGGACAAAGCCCCTAGTCCGGTCACGTTTCGGCCAAACTTCCTGCCAACCATTAAATTAAGAGCAACTAAACTTCATTTATCTCTGGTTGTTACTTCGGACGATAAGGTTGGGAAACACGGCGGAAAACTTCTAGAAACTCTGCGGCAACTTGTGAAAGTTGCCGAATCACGCCGATCGCTAGAAAATTTGTTACTCACTTTAATATTATTTAAAATAATCCCCGGTCTTTACTTTATGTAAGAGAACCCTACCCGTGGTTAACGGTCTAGTAACCATGACTAACATAAACATTATTTTGACTCAGTTTAATATCATATTATATAATATTAACATGCTATCAGTACCCTTTTATTTCAAATCAAAATTCTTCATATACATTTTCAATATGCTTACATTCTTTCATACAAATTTTCAAACTCTCCGGAACCAAATTATTAGAAACGTATTACGGCTACGGATCACTCCATAGAGGTGAAGGTCCGTTGTTAACATACGCACGAAACAGAAAGAAATTCTATTTAGTCCCTCGTCAGTCACAATAGAAAAATATGGATACATATATATTTTTTACTTCAACTTAACAAGTTAATGACTTAGATAAACATCATAGAAAAAAACACAAATTCTGAAATTCTCTTCGATACCATTAATTATTATTGATCAATAACTAATACAAGTTTCTAAGAAACTTTAAAATTACATTAAAAGCTACGAAACTAGAAGTACTTAATGAAAGTTAAATATATAAACAAATTGAATAAAGTAAGCTTTGATGATACTAAAATCAATTCGATTGAAAGGTAAATTAAGAAACATTAAGCACGGGACATTCACAGATTAGTGTTTTATGAAATTATATCTAAATCCAATAAATATTGGTACCAATTGATTTATAACACTTTAAACTAAACTAAATAAGACATTTTACTTTAATTTTGATTTATATATACATTATTTCCGAATAACTTAAAAGAATTGAGCAAAGACAACCCGTCCCATAAATTAACCCAAATAAAAAAAATATATAAAACTACTTTAACAATAAAACATTGGATAAACTTCTGAAATTTATCTGGCAAGCATGTATAACAAAAAATAAAAAACTATTGAAAACATTTCAAGTTTTAAACGAGTCGTTGCAAAAACCACTCGCCGACGTCGCTTTCGAAAAAGTGCGTTATGTAAAAAATTCGGAGAAAAGGGGGACAAGTTGACCAAAAGCGCTGTTAGTCTGATACTTACGTCACGCATTCATCAGTACGAATTAGCAGTTCGTAAAGTTACTAGCCGTTTGATTCGAATAAATGACGTCATAGGCACATTCACTGGTACCGTCGACAAATAAATATTAATTGTTTAATTTTAATTCTGCTTAACCTTGTATCAATTTAACATAAACTGAGATATTATTGTCAAACAAACAACTGCGGCTTTTTATAGTCTTTTGTTTTAAGAAATACAAAATTTGTAAAAATTACTTTAATCGGATAATTGTTTAAACCTAGTACTAAAGTAAGTCTTTTTTTTAATAATAAGACGGAGAGGGTCTATCTGAACATGCAACGCTGTAAAGCGATAGGAGTAAGAGTGGCCAACTTGATGCAAACGGCTAGTAGGTGATGTTGAACATGTGTCTTATGCGTATAATTCAATCACAAACAAATTAGTTATAGAACTATATTTAGTTAACTAACCATCTATCGTACAAGGGCCTTCCGGGGATCATTTAGATTTGCGGCCTCCCGGTGTTGGAATGTCCTACATCCTCCATTGCGTGACCTTTAAACGATAAGTACTTTTAGAAAGTTGATCAAACGGTATTAGCTACAGCAGCAATTCGCGACCGCTGCACCTACAAACAAAACTTGAAGTTGTATATTCTTTGGATCTACTTACTGTCTGATGTTTCACGCCTTTTTCGGCAGGATAAGTTTCGGGCATTCAGTTTACTGTTGCAACACAATGTCGATCATTAAGCACGATTTAACTTGACTGACTATAAGGGGTCATCCATAAGTCACGTCAAACGATTTTAATGATTTTTTTGCTCCCCCCCCCCCCCCCCCGTCCTAGTCACAGCATTTGTAAGACTCCTCTCTCCTAGTGTGACGTCACATATTTTGCAAGGCTTTTGTAAAGTTATAATTTAAAGTTCGTGTTAACACTTAGATTATAATAGATTTTGAAATGTGACGTCACGAAATTTAGGACCCTCCCACCCCCTTGTCACACAATGTCACACTTCGTCGACCCCCTCCCTTAACGTATGACGTAATTTATGGATGGCCCCTAATCCCCCTCAACAATTATGAATGCCCTGTGCCGATGGTCCATGTTCTATGGCTGTTATAAACTTTTTGTGATGAACATGAAATGTAGTGTTACATGGGTCTATTGAAATGTTGGAATAATAAATAATATTAATACGTCGGAGCACTTTTTTACACGTGGCACATTTACTACTCATTGGTGACATTGACAGTTATAAGGAGGGATACGCAGAAAGAATCTATACCTCAAGGTATCGATACCTTGGATGCGAAGTAGAACGGGATGTTGATGTTTATATTATTTTTGTAGTTAATACTATATATTTTGAGTTTCCTATTTCACGTACTATGTATCTGTGTATTATAGTAATATTTTATAAATATTTACTGTTTTTATATCATATGTTTACCTATACTTTCCACTACTTTATATTTGAATACGTATACACAAACTAAAACTAGTTTTTAGAAGAACGCATTTACATATATACATAAATCACACACACGTTATAGCAAACACACACAATACGTCACTACATAGGCCCTGTCATAATACCAGCGTCGATACTGTGATAAAACACAGTAGCGACATTAGCTGAGACAGTCCTGATTGGCCTTCGCACTTAATAACATACATTTATTTAAAGTTCTAGAAATGAATTCTCTAAGTTATTGTCTGTCTTTTGTTTTTGTTATTGTAATGTTATGGTGTCAATAAAAATATTCTTATTCTTATAGGTATTGAAAAATATTCCCATTACAAAAACAACATGACTAATGATAAACATTTAAGTGAAAACTTACAATGTAAAATTGAACGTACTTCGTTTAGTCCCGAAACAAACTTGCCAGTCTCTCTCTCAGTGAGGTACTTGTTACCGCAACCATGCTATGGGTATTAAATTTTGATGTTCAATACATCACGTATACTACGAAGGAATTTATAATTATGATCTGAATAGTGATAAACTATTCCATATACTCTACGAAATCGATTTTTAGTCAAGAGATCTTATATTATAGTTCTAAAAGCAGTCACATTTTTTTCTTTTTAATGGACTTTTTCAATGGACTCTATTAATGGAAGTCTTAAACATCACATTCAGATGCTAAGCTAAAGATCAGTGCAAATTTGACCGAATCCTGATGAGGCGCTACTCATATTCATGTACTGAGCCTTAATGATATTTCACGCGAATTATTCCCATTAAAAATTTAACCGTGATACGTCTGCCATACATTTGATATTTGCAATTGCATAATTACCACATGCAGCAGCCATCTTCAATATAGGTAATCAGCTCCAGGCTCGATATCGAGCATATATATATCTTCCATTAAATAAAAGTTTTTAAGTAGATTTTATCCAATTGAACCTTTATGCGCTGTGCCGTATTTACAGTGCCGATTTATTACAAAAACGATGATTTATTACAAAAAAGCACTGCAATTAGATAGATTAGAGGCAAGTCCAAACTTACTTCGTGTTTTAACCATTTTTCTAGAATTCTTTGACCGCTAAGTCACTTTCAAAATATAGAATATCATTAAAATTAATTTTTCACCACCACCATCAAATTGAAGTTCCATTTTAACTTCTTGGACAAAGTTCCGCATAAAGATGGCAGATGGAGTCGGTGTCGGTACTTTGTTTGTGGAAACTGCCAGTCACGCTTTAACGGGACCAGAGCATTTTATGCAGATGCCAACAATCTCTCGGTCTCTTCATAAAATAATTAACTCCAGTTGAATCTATTATATTTCGTAAACAAATGCATTTTCTTTGTCTAGATTGACTTTTACACTTAATTTATTCGATGGTAATTATTTTATGCACATTGTCATTTAGAGTTTAATTTAGAGCTTTTTATAACCAAATTCGAATCATTAAAGAAGATGAATGGAAAACTGGGTATACGATAGTAAAAAAAAAAATTGTATTTACTTAACTTCCTTTTGCCAAAGTTAAAAAAGATATAGATAATTTGATATTGCTTCATAAGTATAATGGTTATAAGTTAAGAAATTAATTCTTTCTACCATTAAAAAACTCATTACCACTTACAATATCTTTTCAAACCCATTAAAACCGATAGATTAAATGCACTCTTCTGTAGCTTATGTAAAAGATAATAAACCATGAATGTAATGTATATAATTTTTTTTTATGATCATATTTTCATACATTCCATTCACTTACAATGCAATACATATTAAAAAATCCACTTTGTCCCTGGCACTCCAAGATGGTACTCGAACCCATGACCTTCCGCAATCCGGGCTACAACACTAACCAATCAGCTACCCAGGACCATCTCAGATTTCCAGAGACAAAGTGGATATTTTAAGCATTTTTCATTAAGATTATTTTTCTATATAACATAATGATTGCAAAATTCATGAAATATAATAATATCATATCATTTAAAAATACTTACGAAATGAAAACTCAAGAAATATTGCATAATGGGCTAAATCAAATCTAATTAAAATTGTGTTCAGTCTAGGCTTATACATAGCATTTATGAAACTCGAAAACAACGCCAATGGTTCGCAAAACTATGGCGGGAGACCTTGTACTGAGTAGAATCGGCAAGAAACTCGGCAAGGTCTGCTTTTTCGGAAGATTTCTTATTGGAAAGTGACTTCATTAGAATATGAAATCACTTTCCATTACAATATAGGATAAATAATAAAGGAAACTTATCAGATGACTAATAAATTATTTACTTTATAAATTCTTCATGCTCAGCCTTAAGTGAAGACGCAGACAAAGACAGAGTGTCATCATAAATCATTATAAATGCTCGATTAATCTTAATTTAGAGCTAGATGTTTGACAATGCAGTACTGTTTACTTACGGATTGAGCGTAAATTATCGACAGTCGATATTTTCCTTTTAGAACGGCGACTACAAGACAACGCTTTCAGGCAATGACTTGCGCTGTTAGGGGAGTATAAATATTTGCCTATAGCATCGTCAATGCCTTCCCTTGACTCCTTCAAAAACGCAGAACACGCAAGCCGGCTTTGTTATTATATGTGTACGCATACAGCAAACCGCTTATATGTAATAAGTTAGTATTATTATTTTTTAATATATTTACATTTAACTAAATTATGTAGATACTACTTCGTTCGATAACTTTTTGCGTCCTTTTAGGTTGGGACATGATTCCATTACTACAGAAATTTTGGGGCCTCTAATCAAAAAACCGCGACAAATGGTTTTGGCAGTTCTCGCGTGATGTTCACCTGACAGTGCCTAAATAATTCTGAAGAGCCCGAAACATGTGGAAATGTAAAGGTGCAACGTCATGACTATACGGCGGATGCATTAACACCTCCTAGCCACACTCTCTTGATTTTTACTGAGTTATCATGATGAAAACTTACACCCCTTCTATTGATTAATTCTGACCACTTTCTCTTAACTTCTTGCTTTAAACTCATCAGTTATTCGCAGTAAAGTTCAGAATCAATAGTCCTGCCTAGCGGTTACAGCCCATAATGAATAATGCCCTTCCAATCCCACCATACACACAACATCACCTTGTTGCGAGTTAACCCGGTTTCGCCACAGTCTGTGAAGCCTGGCCAACCTTTGTTCTCGACCTTTTTCGCACGTTCTTGTCGTATGTGGTCCGCTTTTCATCATCAGATTACAGTTTCTTCAAAAATAGTTTCATTACGCCGTAGTAAAGAATCAAAAATTAGTACACAATTCATTACGTTTCTTTGCTCGAGTTGAGCTAGTGAGGTACCCAAATAGCCAACACTTTTGTATGCCCAGCTTTTTTAAAGGCGCCGAAACTATTTTTAATCAATCCCCAATTCTTCAGCTACGTCATAACTACTGATATGCTGATCTTGCTACACTTTTTCAAAAATGGCATCCATTCTAGCCGTAACAGGGCGATCGGAACGACGTGCATCTTTGACATCAAAATTTCTAGACTGACCAATCAATTTGTGCTACTCTCCCAGAAACTGCACTAGTTCGCGGTTTGCGTTGCATTTTACCTTTGTAATATAATTTAAAATGTACCGAATTTCTAAATTAGATTCACTCATTTTGACAGTAAGAAAAACAAATGAAAATCACACATTTTCATAATTTCAATTCATAATTTGAAGATATCTTCTTTGAAATTTTATTTTTTTAAGAATAGCAGAAACAGTCACATACAAATAATAAAGCCAGGAAGATTTTATTACATGTTTGTGCATACTATATGCGAAAAGACTTTTCCCCAACCTAAAATATACTTACAAATATCTTTAAGTATGCCGGCTGAAACTTTTTGTAATTTGCGGAGAGATTAATTATTGTTTATTAATGATTAATGTGTTTATGATACATAATAAATATAAATGTAATATAATATTTTTAATCCACGTCACCCCGAAATGGGATGGGTGGATTTTTGACGCATTTTTCATTAAAATATTTATCATTATAGCACTGTGAATGCAAAATTGTTCAAATATAATACAGTGATGTAAATATCATATATTAAAGGCTCTAAATCGTTGGTTTTAAATTTAGACAAATAGACAGAAATTATAAATAATACAGATATACCTACAAATGAAGACTTTCTATTTAAATATTTATCGAAAATCACAATAAACAGTTTAGTCAGTAATGTAGTGTCTGTAGACAAGAAGACAATGTAAATACCCACTATTTACCCCCAATAGTTCTATTTAACTCCGTTAACTCCATCAATCCACATTGGAACTTCAATGTGCCTTAAAAACTTTATTCAGATTTAAATACCTCTCACAACCAATGCGATTTCGGCAAATTAACATCGACCTAGATAGTTCGAAATAGACATCGCATTTCACATTGATACCTATCAAAGTTTGTTACTTTTATGAGATTTGTTAGTAGTGATATCAATTTGAAAGTGAATGTATATTTAAACGTGAAACTTTGGATTTGTAACAGAATTCGATAAAAGCATGTTATTATAATAACAGTTGATTATAAACTCGTTTCTAATAAATCCAGTATAAAATGTCATGTTGTACAGTATGAAAATCCAGACAGTATTTAATGTTAGAATTCATGTCTCGACAGTACGACGAATTGTTGAATAGAATAAAAAAAGCTGAAGAGGATAGAGATAGTGATCGAAAATACATACAATTTCTAGAAGGTAAAATTGAAAACCTGGAAAGGCAAAGTCGAATTGCGTCATTAGAGATCAGGAATATTCCAAAAAAGGATAAGGAAACGAAAAAAGATCTTGTTGATACAGTTGTGGAGTTAGGTAAAATAATCAATGTAGAAATCCAACCCATGGAAATTAAAGATACCTACCGTATCCACACCAAGACTGAAAATAAAACCGTGGTTGTGGAGTTTGGCTCCGCTATAGTAAAGGAAAAAATTATGACATCTGTAAAAAAATTTAATAACGACCGCAGGAGAGAGGATAAATTAAATTCTACACACTTCAATATACAAGGACCAAAAACTCCAATCTTCATCTCTGAACACCTTACAGTGAGATCACGACGAATGTTCTATCTCGCTCGTGAATTCGCCACTGCAAACAAGTACAAATATTGTTGGACTTCTTTCGGTCACGTGTACGTAAGAAAAGATGACGGCTCACCGCGTGTTACAATTGTTACCGAAAATGACCTCGAAAAGATCAAACTTAAATGACTATTACATATAAACTTCGGTTATAACATTTGGAATCATTATATTAAACTTGCTAAAAAAACCAATGTTAACAAAAATATGCATGTTACACATTACATTAAACATAAACCAAATTTACACCAATATCCCAAACACAAAAACACATTACATATATACGGAATACTTAATACGGTATTAGTAATCTATTGCTCAAATACACATTATATCGGAAGTTCATATTCACCTATTTTATCAATGTATATTTATGTCATTTTACTATTGTCAAATCGCTCTCTTCTAATTAACAATTGATAACATCCTAGTAGCTAAAGAACTAGATCGGTCTATGGAAGCAAATTGTGTACTGTTGACCGACCCCACACATTGTAAAAAAATTTTAGATGTAGAAAAAAAAGGACAGCATAAATCGTTATGTATTTTATGTGTCAATATTAGAAGTGTTAATAAAAATTTTGATTCATTTCTGTTCTTTGTTGAGCAATTGTGTATAGATGTTGACATAATTGTGCTCACAGAATGTTGGCTTGAAAAATACAGGACTATCCCGGATATTAATGGTTATAATTCTTTTTACACTAAAAATCTTATAAACCAAAATGATGGTGTTATAGCCTACGCAAAAACCACCCTAAATGTAACATGTAGTGAACCACCTCCCAGTGACGGGAACTTCTTAGTATTAACAGTTGATAAGCAAGTTAGTATTATATGTACCTATAGGCCACCTAGCTTCCAAAATCCTACAAACTACATAGTATCTATCGGTAATATTGTATCAACAATTTCTGACCCCAACATTATATTAACCGGAGATATTAACATAAATATAATGCCAAATTGTATTATAGGATATGCAGCTGATTATATCAATCTTTTAGCATCTTATGGACTGTGTCAAAACGTTAATATTCCCACTAGAAAGAATGCATGCTTGGATCACTTTATGGTAAAATCAAATAAAGTCACAAAAGCCATAGTTTTTCAGGAATTTACTGATCACCGCCCAATTTTACTTTATATGTACAATGCAGAAATCAATAAGAATGAAATAAAACAAAATAGAACTTTTCTAGACTACAACACACTATCCAAAGAACTTAAATATGTTAAGTGGGACGACATTTACTTGACGAATGATGTTGAAGAAGCGACAAATATGCTTGTTAACCGCCTACAGAATATAATTATTACACATACTAAACCAATCCAGACATCAAACAAGAACAAGCCACTTAAACCATGGCTCACGGTGGGAATGATCAAATCTATAAAACGACGCGATAAACTACATAAAAGGCACAAAAAACACCCAGAAAATGAGCTTCATAGGAGAGAATTTGCTACATATAGAAATATTTGTAATAAAATAATTAAAAAACTACGTAAAGAATACTATAGAAAATTGATAAGTGAAAATATGGGTAATGTGAAAGAGACATGGAAGATAATTAAAGAAATATGCAATTTAAATACAACTAAAAGCTTACCTAAAGAACTTCTTGCTATTAAAGACTCTCCTATCTCTTCATTAAATAATGTTAACGAATTCTTCACCACAATTGGTGCAAAATTAGCAAATACTATACTATCTAAAATAGATAAAACTGAAGCGCAGCTGTCCCGCACTGCTAAAATATCTGGACCTCCTTTTTCAATGCCTTTATACTTGACTGACCCCAGCGAACTATGTGCAATAATAAACAGTTTGAAGACTAAAAGTGTACCAGGCGAAGACAACATCTCGTCAAAATTCTTAAAAACTTTCAGTTGTTATTTATCCCAACCTATCACGCATATATGTAATCTTAGTTTCACTACAGGAAGATTTCCAAAATTGTTTAAAAACGCAATAGTAACCCCAATTTTTAAATCCGGAGATAAATCACAACCGTCTAACTACAGGCCGATTTCACTATTATCATCACTGTCGAAAATAATTGAAAAAGTCTTCAATAAAAGATTAATGGCATTTCTTGAAAATAATAATCTAATAGCACCCAACCAATTTGGTTTTAGGAGTAAACGTTCATGTAATGATGCCGTTTTAGAACTAACCTCTAAAATTTCCACGTACCTGGATCAGGGGGACAAATGTATTGGGGTGTTTTTAGACTTACAAAAAGCTTTTGATACGGTGTCTATCCCTGTCCTACTCACTCGTTTGGAAAATATTGGTGTTAGAGGTATCGCTCACGATTGGGTGTCCGATTATTTGGATAGTAGAACCCAAAGAGTACGCGTGGGTAACGTTTATAGTAATTCCGCTGTCTGCGCTTATGGTATTCCGCAGGGCAGTACGTTAGGTCCAACGTTATTTTTAATTTACATTAACGAACTATGTAAAACAAACCTCTGTAATGCGGATCTTATCATGTTTGCTGATGACACAGTGCTTGTGTTCCACAACCCTACCTGGAACTCTGTTGTGGAAGGAGCTGAGATGGGCTTGAATAGAGTAACGCAATGGTTGGAGAATAGTCTGCTTACACTTAATACAGAAAAAACTAAATATATTTGTTTCCATAAAACAGCCATAACACGTCCAACACCTAATACAAAATTAATAATTCACAAGTTTCCATGCAACATTAATAACAAAAATCAACAACACAATGATTGTAACTGCAACATATTAAAACAAACTGATAAAATTAAATATCTTGGGATAACGATTGATGAAAGACTTACATGGAGACATCACATCACAACATTAGCTGGAAGAATAAGAAAATTAATTATTGTGTTTAAAAATCTACGAGATATTGCTGACAAGACACTTCTACTTCGAACTTATGATGCACTCTGTCATAGTCTTATCAATTATTGTATTTGTTCATGGGGTGGCGCTGCAAAAACATACTTAATAGAAATGGAAAGGGCCCAGAGAGCTGTTCTAAAGGTTCTACACAAGCTGCCATACAGACATCCAACTACATCTCTTTATAGGCTCTCGAGAGTACTTACAGTTCGTAAAACGTTTATTTATCAATGTATAAAACGCTACCACCAATATACCATTCCTTTATTACCAGACTCGACCAAAAGAAATAAAAAGTATCCAATGCCTTTAGTTAAAAGTAGTGTTGCTAGGAGACAATATAATTACCTCGCACCTAAGTTATGCAATAAAATAGACAAGAAATCGATATTAAGAAAAACCAATACACGACAGGTAAACCAAATAATATTGAAATGGTTAAAAGAACTTGACTATAATGACTGCGAAAACCTCATTTCGCCAAACTTAATTTAATCATGTGAAGATGACATTTTGGTTATTCATCATAATACAATAGTATTAGTACTATACCGTTGCACACACACACACACACACACACACACACACACACACACACACACACACACACACACACACACACACACACACACACACACACACACACACACTCACACACACACACACACACACAAACACACGCACACACATATCGTACCCATGCATGTCACACCTGATCATCTTTAATTCTAAATTGCATATTACAATAAACTTTTCATTAAATGTATACATTTGTATAACTGTACCCTTAAGCAGTAAGTTATAACATTATTATGTCATCCTTTTGTCGGGAGTGGAGGCCTGATGACCTTTAATACAGGTATTCTTCTGAATATCTAACTTAGGCATCAGTCTCACACCAGAATCTTAAGAACAACTGTGTTTGTAACTTACTAGTATGTAAAACATTCTGTGTGAATAATTGTTGTACATTTTTGAGTATATAATGATATGTTTTTAACATGTAGTAAGAGCCAATAAGACTCGTAAGACCCCATTGATTCACCCTTTAAAGATATTCCGTTTCAATTCTATATGCCAGAAATATATAATATTGTTTCTGGTATATATAGATAACAGAAACGAAATTATTATAGGTATGTATTACAGTATAATTAAATTTATTTCATTAAATGCGACTACCGAATAATCTTACCTCAGACATAGGTAATAAAATTAAAACAGGTTTTTTTAGTTTAGTGGCGTAGCATAAGCTGAATTTACTAGATGGAAACACGGGCCCAACGATTTTATTTTTTTGTCTGATCAATTTTTTTAATTGATGAGGGGTGTGATGACTGGAACCTAGGAACTACCGAATTATTTTTTAGCTTTTAGCACATTATTGGATATAAGTAACAATTATTAGTTATGAAACAAAAACTAGTAATTAAATAAAATGAAAGCGAAGAAGCGTGACCTTAAATGTTATCTTTATCTTAAATAGTAATTTGAAAATGTTCGACAAGAATCTACATTATAATAAGTATGTACCCATAAAAGTAGAACATACAAAATTTAATTAAAAATTTAATAAACCCCCGACACAAAAACTTTAGTTTCCTTTAAACAGCAAAAAATAATTATAATTTTTAAAGGGAACTCGAAATTTAGTGTCGGCGCTTTTTTAATTTATAATTTAATTTTTATTTCCATTATTTAGTCTGTTAAGGACCGGCAGCTCTTTTAATACTTGTCTATATTTTGCTATTTTTTTAAAATATTTAAGGATAGTGTGCGCGACCACCGCGAGCATCATTTTATTAAAAATCTTCAATCATCAAAATGTTCAATAATCGACTTCTGTGATTAAACTTAATCGTGTCTAGTTTTTGCTCATTTGATTTATCCATATAAGATGTCTGGTACAATAAAAGCTTGTTTTTAAGAAAAATATTTTACTTATTGATTTTCTGTATTGTTTTCTTATGGTCCGTATAAACTGTACACATAATATATGAGCCCTCGAATAAGTACAGGCATAAACCGTTTAAAACTTTCTCTAGGCGTATCTCTGAGAAGGGTGTATTTAAACATAAATTATTCCAAGGGGCTCAAAGCGCCCCTAAACCCATAAAACGATAAAGATCATCTTATGCGGCTTTAAAGAAACAGTTGGCGTTTATATTTCAACGATTCACTCATTTTTACGCGGTCAAGAGAATAACTTCATTATTTTTTTTTCTTATTCTGATTTACCAACATTTAATACATTATTACATATGACGATAACTTAATTTAGAACACAAGGAAAAACGTATTTAACAATTACAGGTAAATAATAATGCATCATTTTTATTACAAAAACTTAAAATTGGAGATGATGCAACAGATTTGCTTTTTTGACACACTATTTTAATTATTTTATTACTAAAATTAAGACAATAAAAGGAATTATTTAACAAAAAGTTTTTAAGTCCTTTTTACGAAAATAACGCAGATGAGATTTGACACACTTAAAGTTTATATGAGGAAGATAAGTACTTAAACATTACACATACTACCATTCGTTTGATAATAAAAAAGAAACATAGTTATCTTCGATCATAAAATCCCACGAAACAATTTTAGACTGTTAACATTTTATGACCAACAGACACAGCAAAAAAAACTTTATTTATTTGGTTTAGAATGGAAGAATGTGACGATAATTCGAATGCAGTTCAAGGAATCAAAGTCAACATCAAATGTATCGCTAAACCTGTTCACAAGATTGGAAAGTCTTGGAATTGGCACCAGATATGGTACTGCGAAATAAGGGTCTTAGTGGTTTTGTTATTGTGTTTTGGGAATATACAGTCATTTTTATCGTTTAATAACTTTCAACTGAAACCAATATCAGTAAGTTCATAACGGCATACCAGAGATGCCATTTTATAATGCTCAAGTCATTCGATGTACGGGATAGTCTTCATCTTCCTTGCGATTCCGTTTGCGGAAGCCAAGTGCCACAGGAATTTTTCGGAACTCTCTCTAACCGTAAAAAATGAACCGCAAAGTGTAACCCATAAAAGTAGAACATACAAAATTTAATTAAAAATTTAATAAACCCCCGACACAAAAACTTTAGTTTCCTTTAAACAGCAAAAAATAATTATAATTTTTAAAGGGAACTCGAAATTTAGTGTCGGCGCTTTTTTAATTTATAATTTAATTTTTATTTCCATTATTTAGTCTGTTAAGGACCGGCAGCTCTTTTAATACTTGTCTATATTTTGCTATTTTTTTAAAATATTTAAGGATAGTGTGCGCGACCACCGCGAGCATCATTTTATTAAAAATCTTCAATCATCAAAATGTTCAATAATCGACTTCTGTGATTAAACTTAATCGTGTCTAGTTTTTGCTCATTTGATTTATCCATATAAGATGTCTGGTACAATAAAAGCTTGTTTTTAAGAAAAATATTTTACTTATTGATTTTCTGTATTGTTTTCTTATGGTCCGTATAAACTGTACACATAATATATGAGCCCTCGAATAAGTACAGGCATAAACCGTTTAAAACTTTCTCTAGGCGTATCTCTGAGAAGGGTGTATTTAAACATAAATTATTCCAAGGGGCTCAAAGCGCCCCTAAACCCATAAAACGATAAAGATCATCTTATGCGGCTTTAAAGAAACAGTTGGCGTTTATATTTCAACGATTCACTCATTTTTACGCGGTCAAGAGAATAACTTCATTATTTTTTTTTCTTATTCTGATTTACCAACATTTAATACATTATTACATATGACGATAACTTAATTTAGAACACAAGGAAAAACGTATTTAACAATTACAGGTAAATAATAATGCATCATTTTTATTACAAAAACTTAAAATTGGAGATGATGCAACAGATTTGCTTTTTTGACACACTATTTTAATTATTTTATTACTAAAATTAAGACAATAAAAGGAATTATTTAACAAAAAGTTTTTAAGTCCTTTTTACGAAAATAACGCAGATGAGATTTGACACACTTAAAGTTTATATGAGGAAGATAAGTACTTAAACATTACACATACTACCATTCGTTTGATAATAAAAAAGAAACATAGTTATCTTCGATCATAAAATCCCACGAAACAATTTTAGACTGTTAACATTTTATGACCAACAGACACAGCAAAAAAAACTTTATTTATTTGGTTTAGAATGGAAGAATGTGACGATAATTCGAATGCAGTTCAAGGAATCAAAGTCAACATCAAATGTATCGCTAAACCTGTTCACAAGATTGGAAAGTCTTGGAATTGGCACCAGATATGGTACTGCGAAATAAGGGTCTTAGTGGTTTTGTTATTGTGTTTTGGGAATATACAGTCATTTTTATCGTTTAATAACTTTCAACTGAAACCAATATCAGTAAGTTCATAACGGCATACCAGAGATGCCATTTTATAATGCTCAAGTCATTCGATGTACGGGATAGTCTTCATCTTCCTTGCGATTCCGTTTGCGGAAGCCAAGTGCCACAGGAATTTTTCGGAACTCTCTCTAACCGTAAAAAATGAACCGCAAAGTGTAGACTTCATACAATACTAGCATATTCTTCGCACTATGTTATTGTAAAGAAGATTTTTAGCACTATTTTTATGGAAACCTGCATTTCTCATAACAAAACCCAACATTTTCGATGCGCGTTAGATCAAGCTGTCGACATGAGGGATAACTGTGACCTTACTATTGTTAACTCTAAGATCATCTTATTGTCAGCATATTGATTCCAGTGTACAATATTAGTTCTGCATAAGTATTTTACATGATAAAATTTAGAAGCATTAAGGTTCATTTGAATAAGAAGGCACCATTCCTCGAGGCTATTTATGTCAGTCTGTAATTTCATGCAATCTACAACAGAGTCAATAATTAAACAAAACTTTAAATCATCTACATACATATAGGACTGTGAAAAGTTTAGTAATCTTTTATAAACATATTAAAAGGAACTCCTAAATCCGAACCCTGTGGCACTCCAGATTTTATCTTGCGACATTCTGATTGAAATCTATTGACTACTACATAAAAGTACCTATTTTTTGACGTCCTATCTAAAAGTCCATAGGCAAATAATATTCGCAATAGAATTTCATTGGAAATATTATCAAATGCCTTACCTGAATCTGGGTAAATTACGACCATTTGTTTATTTGAATCTAGTGCTAAATTAAGGTTTTCGACAAAAGCAACTAAATTAGTACAGGTTGATCTCGAGTGTACAAAAACATGCTGTGATAAACATAGATATTGTTTAAAGTGATCTTGAACATATGAATAATTCAAATACTTTAGCTAAACAAGATAGTAATGATATAGGCCTAAAATTTTTTACGTCCTATTCATCGTCGGACTTGTGAATTGGAACAATTTGAGCATATTTTCATTCCTCTGGAAAAAACCCCAGTATTTAAAGACATGTCAAAATAACTGTAAGATACTTCGCCAAATATTTCGCACAATTAAAAAATATAATTAACTCCTTCAGGTCCTGCCCCTTTTATAATATCAATTAACTTAAGCAGAAATAACATTAGAAAGCTTAAACAAAAGGGATTATGACTAGATAAAAAAAAGAAACGCTATTTAGCCCGTCAGTCAGATAATAGTAAAATATTAAATACGTATTTTTTTGCTTCAAATTAAACAAGAAATGGCTTAGATAATAGGCATTAAAGTTGAGGAATGGGGGCTGGCTACGTCGTCAACTCGTGTGGAAACAACTAGTTTGATAAAAATTGGTTCACAATTCAAGAAGAATACCCGATGAATAAATAGTTCGAAACAGTGCCGAGGTTCCTGAAGAGTACTTTTTGTTTATAATACGATATAAAAAAAATATATGTCTAGGTTAAATAGCTTCGGAGATATTAAATTACAAATATTTTGGAAAAAAATGAGTATGTTCAACCATAGTAAGCTGTTGTTAACACCAATTTTTCATCTTATTTATTTTTAAATATTTCTTAAATGAAATGAATATTTGCATGTTACCTTACTTGAAACTTTCAGCTATGTCGGTCAATTTAGGGTATATACTTAACTCATTGATACCTACTATGACATTCAAAAAAATATACATCAAAGTAAACATATTCTTTGAAAATATTCCCTACAAATTTTGAATGAATACTAAATACGCAATCTTTGGTTTTTTAACTTAAATGGGCAACGTCATAATACAAATATCATCTTAATATTTAGGTGATATATGTTAGACAGCGTATTTTCTTTTATAATAAAAAATATTGAAAATCTGTCAACAATTGACGAAAATATCGGTGAACATACATTAAAAAAATATACATCGCTGTCGAACATATAACCTCCTCCTTTTGATTTTGTAATCGGTTAATATAGTATGGGCTAGTGCGTTCTTCAGCGTTTTGTGAATCCCCAGTCTAACAGCAGCCCTCACTTCCAAGTCACGGATCCCGCCAACGAAGGCTTATACCAGTGTATCTTCACACACAGCAGAATTAGACTGGTATGCTTTCTAGACGACGTTCTCAATCTAAAGAGCACACTACTGTAAGCTCTGGCCGCTCAAATTCAAACCTATTTTCTTTCGCCTTTATATAATTAGTAAGACAATAGAAAAGCGCACTGACATTTCTTGCATAGAGTTCTTCTAAAGATGCATTTGCTGTAATTTGGCAATAAAAATAATCTTATATAAACTTTGTTATTAGTTAACACCATTTCATATTAATTAACGTATGAATAAAATTTTTTTGTATTAAAAATTGAACACTACTTGTTTGTTTTTATATTAAAGCTGATTCAACTCTTAATACTATAACAACCGTTTGTTACGACTATAAAAGTTACCTAACATTTTATTGGCTATCAATGCGATTATATACTGTTATTTTGCTTAATCGGTACTTCTGTGAATGGTGTTCGATGTTCGACTTTATTCAAATATAGTTAAGATGAAATTTTTCTCGATATAGGACAGTACACATATGCACCATTTACATTAAGCGACAATAAAATTTCAGCACCAAGTGGAGTAAGGCAGTCTACTAAAACGTCGGCCTTTATTACACCTTGGTATGTTGACCGTTGGGAATAAATACAAAGAAAAAACGTTCATTATCGGTACAACAAATAAAACCATATAGCTCCCTAGAGCCCGTTACTGGATTATTGCGACCGGCTAGCAAATTTGCGCACTGCCACAATAAAAACCAACTAAATGTAGCCACGTGTGCCAACACAAATCAGGACGGACCAAGAGAAATCAAAAATCATCACGTGACATTAAAAATGTATGACATAAGCAAGAAGTCTGATCAAAGTAGCCACAGTAAAGTGATTTTAAGGAAGTAAACAATGTAAGCGTATTGTTTGAAACTCGAAAGTACTCAAAGAATATAATATAAACCAACTAACTTTCACAACGAAATATCCTGCTACTACCGACTACAACTGATCCTGGTATATACGTATGTATGTAGATAAAAAGATACATCTATCTATGAAGATATATGTATGTATCTTTTTACCCAATTGCGCGACACAAAGAGGGTAATGTGTTTATCGATCTATGTATGTATGTTTGTTTCTATGTGGCGTTCTAGAGACCAAATGCGTTGATGATACTTACGCAAATCGATTCGTCTTAACCTTGCGAGTATCACTAAAGATATGACAGTAATCAAAATTCACCACAGCGATAACCAGACGCCATATTGCCAAAGATGAACTATGTCTAGTGGGGTGTTGTTAAATAGGTATTTTAAAATCATCTTTAGGTTCCTTTTATAATTTTTCATTTTAAGTAATAGTTTAGGATATGTAACGATTTAAAGTTGTTTAACAAAACAATCGTCCTCGCAATTTTTTTTACTTATTGATTTAAGTTTTTATTTAAAGTAAAAACGATATAAAAACAAAAGATAAATAATTTAAAGAAAAACAAAAAACCCGACTGCGTGAAAAGTAATTTTAAATACATGAAAAAATTAACTTAAATAAAAACTATAAAGAAAGAAACAAGAACATTAGTTTAGAATTCTGTTAAGTAATACAAAATAACAACACAATTGAAATAGTTTTATAATCGATACACACATAAAACAAATCATAAATTCAAATACAGAACAAAAAGACTCATAATCGGGGCCCATTCAAATTTTACCAATCAAATCTTCCCAAATAGTGTGGTCTCCAGATAATACTCCCGTATTCCACAATACTTCTCACTAGATTATTGAAGAGTAATGTGTTAGGTTTATATTTTCGAAAAACTTTACAATTACGGAGTTGTTATTCCCCCCCCCCCCCCGTATTCATGAATTGTTATCTCTCTCTCTCTCCATCCCATGGTTACCCGAAAGAAATCGCTTGAAGCGATTGGCCGCCTCCTAATTGTTACATAATTTTGTAAAACTGTTTTGTATATAACTAGTATAAAATTAACAATAAAGAATTTTCTATTCTGTTATATAATATAATATACGAGTAGTTTAATACTATGCAGCAACTATACGAATATACTCGTAAATTTATTATAATTACGCTTGTTGCATAGATATTGATAAAAACATGTTTTTGGTATTAAAAATTCACACACAAGCGTGATCTGTCTGATCTGCGCTAGCAACGCAACGCTCACTGGTTTGCAACTGTGTCGATCATTTGCTGCTCAGCTGCTACTTTTGGAATTGGAGCAATGGATGTGATGTTATATAAATTTTGTTTTTAACCGACTTCAAAAGAGGAGTTTCTCAATTCGACTGTATGTTTTTTATGTATTTGTTACGCGATTACTCTGCCAATTATGAGTCGATATTCAAAAATTTATTATTCGACCTCTTAATGGACCGAGTTTTTTTCCGTTAAAATATTATCTAAATTGAATCACTAGTTTTCTTTTTATAAGAAAATAAAATATGCTTTTAATTAATATTTTGATGACATGTTTATATAAGCGAAAAAAATAAAAGCTAGCGTTCATTAAACAAAGGAAGCAGGTCGTTAAACAAAAACTTTGCATTCATTCAAAATCAGAAAGGACGTATTGTTATGTTCAAGGGGTATATATATATATATATATGTTTTAGCAATTAGGTATGTTCACCAACTTTTGAACCAATTTCTATCAAACTAGCTGTTATTATTTTAGTGATGTATGTGTGTGTATTTTATTGAGTAAAAAATATTTAAGTACCTTTTATAATTATCACTAAAAACAATAAAATAAAAAAATAGAAACGATTTCAAATTTTTAAGAAGTGCTAAATAAAAGCAGTTAAATTTTCGAAGAAACATTGACATCGGTTGGTTATCAATAAATAAACTAAAAACAACTCAGCCCGGCTTCAATATTTCTTGAAAAATTTAACCACTTTTATGATAAGTATTATTATTTTTTAGATTTGAAGACGGTTCTATTAAAAAAAGAAGCACTAAGAAAGAAGTAAACGTAACACTCCAATTATTTCATAAACAATTGGCTGATTGAGGATAACCGTAGGGTTGTATAAAACAATAACGTTTTTACGATTAGTTAACTCGAAGTAGTATCACAGCAAAAACATCTTTTGAAATCGAAATGGATAGCTACTTTATGGACTTTGTTTTGGCAATCTCATTTCATGGATGACCTATTCAAGTAATAAAAACTACTTTGATATAATAGTTTGATGTTCTAAGAAAAAAAGACTCACTTAGGTAATCTCTTTCAGATAAAAACTGTTATTCCAAAGGTTTTTTTACGGTCTAGCAAATATTAATTCCTTTATAAAATTTAATATACGAAATCTACGTATACTTAGTTAATAATAATATTTAATGACCTGCCAATATTTTATATTTATTATAGATACTGGCCAAGCTTACACTATATGTCATTAAAGTAAATTTATAATATATTCTAGTAATCATTATCTTTGAATGCTATAAACTATAATAAAATAATAATATCATCAAAGAACACTAATATATTTTTAATAGCATTAAAACCATAACTAAAACAGCATTACTCCAAATAACAAATAAGCGATTCCAATTAGAAGTCCAGAAAATCTCTCGAATATATTATATACACAAGAAATCACGTTTAAAAGCGGTTAAATGACAAACACATGGACAGAATAATTTTATATACATATGAAAAATAAAATTTATATCCAAGTTTACTGCATCCTGAGAGAAATGGCGCTGATATCTAGTGCTATTCTATATCTATGCATAGCATAAAACCAAAGTCGCTTCCCGCTGTCTGTACGTTGAGATCTATTAAACTACACAACGTATTTTAATGCAGTTTTTAATAACAGTTAAAGGAATTCAAGAGGAAGCTTTATATCGACGCTGGAATGAAAACACACAGTATCCAGAAAATGCAAAATTGTTCTTCAGAGCAGAAAAAAAATTGTCGAAAAAAAAATTTAATAAACGTCCATGGTAATAAATAAGGTGTTCCTAAGTCAATTTATGGTTTGGAAAAAATTAAAAAGTTTCTAAATATCAATTTTGGTTGTGCAGTTTATAACATATTTGTTTTCTACTGTCGATATGTACTCCTATAATAGAGGACCAAGCGAACAAAGCTGCTGACGGAAAGCTAGTCAATTATAGAACCAGCCTCGACCCCTTCGTCATTTGAGGTTCGATCAATTAAAACTTAATGATGATGATGGTGATGACAACTGTATGTGTCGCAAAAGAAGAGGAAAGTGACATTTAAGTAAAGACAAAACCTGCTAGATTTCGTCATGCTACGCATTTAGTAGGCCTATAGCCAGTTGCATAAACGGCCATTAAAATCTTCATTAGTTTAAAGAGATATTACCCATACACATTTCACATACATTAGAGCTTAAAGGCGTCATTAAACATTAATGGACTTTTGTGCATCTGACCGCTAATCTGCTAATATTTACGTTATCTGCCTCTAATTTGTCTAATTTTACCATTGTACTATCTACCTGAAGTTTAATATTATAAATGCTATGTCTTCCTCACAAATCAATGGTGACTAATATATATAATAGTTATAATGACAAAATGCAAGAGATTCTATTACTAAACATTATTGGCAGAATTGGCCTAATGCACATCGACTCTGGAAAGCAAACACGTAGTAACCTGCAAAACCAAAATGGATATTTAGAGTGGAAAATCTTTATATTTTTCCAAAAAAAAAACTTATTTCTGTATAAATTGACCGAGGAACACCTTATTTGTTAACGTTGACGATTATAGGAATTATTTATCGAAAAAAATAAAAGTTTTTTTTACTGCTTTGAAGAACAATTTTGGTTTTGCAGGTTACTACGTGTTTGCTTTCCAGCTCTAGAACGTTATGTCTATACCCAATTGTCACTTTTCTCAAGTGCGCTCATCTGTATGATATCTCACTCGACCCGTGAAAAGTGAAGTTTGGTGTAGACAAAGCATTTCCCGACAATATCAATGTCAATATAACAATATACAATGCCAAAAGTGCAATTCAAAATTGGTTTTTGAACGGGCATTTTCGGAAAATAGTTGCTTGCCTTGTACCCAACAAAAAAATGTTAGTTTTGAAATGATCCGTATTAATATATTTTGAGCGTTTTAATTGAAATGCTTATGAGCTACTGTTTGTGAGTGATTTAACGCAGTCAAATTTTCGCTCACACCCATGTAAATATTTTGTCAGCCGATAAATTAGCATACAGTTATATATAACTATTTACTACCAACTTTATCTGTGAAAACAATGTGCAATTCTAATAGAAATTAATGAGATAATTAATTTAATTGAAAATTAATATACATTCTTATTAAGATACAACTATCAAAATATTTTTATTTTTACCAATATTTTATGTATATTAAAATCCAAATATTTTATGTAACATCAACTTTGTCGCACTAACTGTGCTTGGAATGGCTAACTATGCCTTCAAAACCGCAAACGAGCTCGAGATATTAAATTTTGGTCACCCATCCTATGGCCGGCCCTTGAAAAGTTGCTTAACTTTTGCACCGCAGTCCGAAAGCACTTACTGCTCTTTTTTTCAATTTATTCAAATCATTCTAAACTTTTATAGTTCATTGTACATTCACATACCGACACGAAAACCTGTGAGGTTTATCCGCGCCGATGAGTCGCTCCGCTATTTGACACTGAATACATACATAAGTAAGATACATTTTTTTTACTTAATCTAATTACATAGGGATGGGTTGTGCAAAAAATATTTTTTTTTATATATTGTCTCTTATAGTTTACAGAGTCGCAATACAATTGTTGTATAGGAACTGGCATCTCACACAGATATTTAGATATAATTCAAGGCCCTTGTTCCATAAACATTATTCATAATTCAGACAGACGATATTTTTGGTGTGTGTTATTAGCCTAAGCTAAGAAGGTCTTTTGATTTTCTCTATATATGCAGGCTCATTTACTTCAGTTAATAAAGAATATTTATTTTGTCATACACATTTATCACTTGGCGATATTCAAACAGGGTTTTATTATTATTTTTAAAACTTCTTTCTTTATATCTATATTAGTTCTTAGTATATGCGCACGGCTGTACCCTGTTATGCAAGCATTGGTGGTTATGAGTCACGATGGAGGGCCTGCGGTCCACTTTATTGTGTGGTGAGTGCATATGCATTAGTTTTGTTTTATCTGCATTGATCACAAGCCCTATATCGTGTGCCAATTTACACAATAAGTTATAGTTATCCTGTAAAGTTGATTGCACCTCCTCAATGCTCCCACCTGCAATTAATAAACAAGTATCATCCGCGAATTGGTATACAAAAGCAGTCTTAATTATGTTATGCTTATATAAGACGTATATACTCGTAAGACGTTAACATATAATAATTACTCAATTGGACCGATTATCGACCCTTGTGCTGTTCCTATATCCGAAATAGTAAGTGTGCTATTTGTCTCTGATATTTTGAGTGTGATGTAACGTTTTGTATGGTAATTTTTTAATAATAATAATAAAGGCCCCCGTTTACCACCCCGCGAAAGTTTCTCGTGTAGTGTAATTTAATACATCGAATGCCTTCTTAAATTCAATAAAAATAATTAATGCGTGTATATCTTAATAATAAATTATTAAGATTATAATTAATTTAATTTGTAAAATTTCGCAAAGTTGAATTGTGCTACTTGTTTTGCAATCCAAACTGGTTCCAGTTTATTATATTATTTTTTTAAAGGTAGTTTTTTGTTTGATTACTGAAAAATTTTCGATTATTTCTCAACTTCTGAACATATTTATTTGTTTTATTCCTATGCTTGTTATATATAAATTTGTTCACAGCATTATTGCTATTCCCCTGCTAAAGTCAAAAGAGTTTATCACGTTTTTTATTTTTCTACTGACACAAATAACGCCTGTTCGTACACATACTATTCATTTTACAGTTTTCATACGCATTACTATTATAAACTTGTCATGTATGTTATTTAAAATATAACTTGGGTTCGTGAGATGCATAAGAGACTCCCAGTCTATGCACGACAGTTCGTTGAGTTTTTATTTTCATCAATTTTAATAATATACTGTGGCATACATAGCAATGAATCATAATTGGGGATTACGTTTATTATCGAACAATCGGTTATTCTGTGATCGGCCGGTGAGTTTTAAAAAACGGCTGTGTATGTATCATTCTCAATTACGTTTCGAATCAATACGTGATCCACGCATGACTTCGTGATTATGTCGCCACATTTTTCTATTCTAGTATAATTAGTTACACCACAAATAAGTCCCGAAATACAATGTATTATGTATTACAATGTATTATATAAATGTATTTAAGTAGTGGTTCATTATTGCGTTAGGTTTTTTCGTGTCCAAGTTCACGTCCCCCATTATTATTCCATTATTATAAATGATTGTTTATATGGAAAATGTTGAATCAATTAATGTATTTCTTGAATAAATCTTTTTTTTTTCGTTTTGGGAGGTCTATAAATCGCGCACAGACAGCACCAATCTTTAGCAATGATTTATGCCCTTGAAACTTTAAATTGTTATGTACATATAAAAGAATGCCACCTCCTTTTTCTGTGTTCTTAACTCTGAATACTTTGTATAATCTGTGAAGTGGAATATATTGCACACATAATTTTTAATATTAGCTACAGTTATCATAATCAAATGAATTAATTGTATGGAGTTTAATACTGTACCTATATATTAAAAAAAGAGAAATTTTTGTACAATGCTCTACTTTTAGCGAAATTATTCCAATCAAAACAGTTGAACTCATTATCGTTATTGATTAAATCCATTGACCAAATTTATAAAGAGAAAACTATAACATCAACAGAACAATTTGACACAGTCAACCCATTTATAATTAAACAAAGAGAATAATAAGAAATCTTTGCCAATCGAATTTCTAAAAATAACTCTTCTTTTGTTATAGAAATTCCTCGCTTTGAAGACAGCCTGAACAACTTGACCGCGTCACTGGGAAGAGAGGCGGTATTCACTTGCGTCGTCAATGACCTTGGCTCTTACAGGGTTAGTATAATAAAGACTTGAAAAACTTCCACTAATTGACTTTAGACTTTCCAATTCGATGAACCCTTCTTTCCCTTGTCATTATTTTAAATATGGCTTCGTATAATGGCGTTTATTTAATTGTTGAGCTGTTTTCTTTTGTTTTTATATAAAAATTTAAAAAGTAAGATATTGTTAATGAATAATGCTTAAAAAATCAGGTACTCTAAGATGAGATTCCCGGATATCAATAGTGTGTTTTTTTAAGCATTTCTCATTGGATAGCATTGTGAATGCAAAATTTATCAAATATAATAAAAAGTTTGCTTAATTATTTATTATGGAAAATACGCTTTAAAACGTATGCATGATGTTTCTTTTTACGAAACATCATGCATTTTGAGTCAAATCAAGATTTGTTTACGTATGTAGGTACGTGGTCTAGTACACCATGAACACACGACAAGAACAAAAATAACATGGTAGCAGATTATACAATTTTCTATCGTAGATTTTAAACCCTTAGCGCTTTGCAAATGGAATTCAGAATCAATTAACGAAATTTTATATTTTGTACATAGTAATTGTATTTTGTACCATTTGAGATGTAGTTGTGTTTACAATTTATACGTCGAGTGACATGACATTTTAAATCAGCTTCAATTTTTTAGTGCAGAGATAAAAAATAATTTAGTGTTTAATAAACAACCTTACTTAATATTAAGGAATGTGAACTTTTACAATATCTACAGGAACATATAACAAAAACATTAAACTCTAAATAATTATTTATCAAACTAAAAAAATGAAATCTAAACTTATAATTACAGAAGTAAAAAAATAGGTCCTGACAATACCAAAGAGTTTGAATGTATCAAATGGTATTTTAACCGCTCACCTATTATTATCATGGCAATAGTTCGTTCATGCAAACTTGATTGCAGGTGGCGTGGCTACGCGTGGACACGCAGACGATCCTGACGATCGCGAGTCACGTGATCACAAAGAACCACAGGATAGCCGTGAACCACAGCGACCGTCGTGTCTGGTTCCTACATATACATGACGTCAGACAGTCGGACCGCGGCTGGTACATGTGCCAGCTCAACACAGATCCAATGAAAAGCCAAACTGCATATTTGGATGTAGTAGGTGAGTATTTTATCACACAAAAATCCGTAGCGCACACAAAGGGTTACTACAAACAATTAAACCAACGGACACTTTTAAATCTCACCTTCAATTTTTAAAGTTTAAAAAATACAGTCATTCTATAGCTTTGTAATCGAAAATATTACTACTAATGTACTTTAAACTGCCCATCGTTTTATACATTTGTACGTATATAGTGTGTCAATATATTCATACACATATTTATGTAGCTAGTAAAAGTAAAAAGTAGATATGTTGACTGAGTCTGTTACACGTGGTCCAATTCAAAATTGGCGCTGACTCCGTAATGTGTTTTTACACTAGACGTCTACATTGATATATTGTTTTAATGTTAACATTATATTTTTTATATTAAACCTGAACTTCTTTCATAATCGACGTCTAATATACTTCGAGGTAATTTTTACTTGAACATAAAAAGCATTAAACGAAACGTTGTACTAAACCAAACTACTGTTCCTATTTGTTTATACTATACTAATAAGACTAAGTTTCTTTTTCGAGTTTTTCAATATTTCGACACTTTAAGAAGTGCATTCATGATCACGAAATAATTGACTTTATCTAAAACAAAAACACTATTCTAAACAATGATATATAACGTTTAGATGCGTTACATACCAGAGTTTTATAATAGCAACATAAACGTAAGGCACTGCCCGAGTTTACTAACTAATGTTTTAGCAACAGCACGAGTAACATGAAAAGCTCGAGAACATTTCATATCTCGGGTTTCTCAACACCTATATTCCACTTTTCTCGAGCCCATACAACATCTCACTCTCGACCGGAGGAAGGCGAGATTTGGTGTAGACAAAGCGTTCCTCGAATTTGTCATGATACGCGTGTAGGTGCGTAGGAATCTGTTATCTATTTTTATTTCTTCGGGCAGTTTGATTATATTGTATGCTCTTGTATAAAAGTTTCTGCCATATTCAATTTGCAGTAATGATACCTTTTTGATTCTAGTAATTGTAACAGTTTTTAATTTCAATTATGATTTACCGTACTAACACAATAATATTTTTTTCACAACAAACTACAAAACAGTTGAAGCATTTCATAGAATTTATAAAAAAGCTTATATTCTTAATAAAAAATACTTCTAAATCCATCAGCCCTAGGTACTCTGAGATGGGATATTCAGCATTTTTTTCCATAATAGCATTGTGAATGCAAAATGGATCAAATGTAATAAAAATTATGTTTAAAAAAATTAATTAACTAAAAAAATATGATAAATTTGTCTTCCAAATTCAAATCAAAATATTTATGGGTAAACATAAGATTTAAAAATAAAATATGAACACGCGATAGTTCATCATAATTTACCTTGATCGTGTGAACATAGTAATGTTCCGTCCGATATTACTTTATTATTTAAGAACGCTATATTTCACTTTTGTTTATTCAGAAATTGTTTTAGTATAGTGCTTCCTAAAACAGAGCGTAAAATCAAACGGTATGAACCAAAAAAATATATAAGTTAAATACTTATATAGTAAGAAATAGTGTATTGTGAAAAAATATACCATCAAAAATTGTCTTTGAATAATTACTCGCAAATAATTAATATAACTGTAAAAGCGCTAAATTTGACCCTCACCTGACGACTTCCTTTTACGAAGCAAATCATAAATACATTTGAAGGCCACGACCTCGATTTTTTATGTGTCAATGTTATTATAAGATTAATGAAAAGTCCGCAGTTTGCTCAAATTTATTTTATTAAAAGCTTATATATTAGATACCACCTGACCGCGACTTCATCTGCGTGGAAAATTACTCCTTATAACAAGCTATCTGCCTGTGAAAGCCCCGTCAATATGATTAAATATATTAGCATTAAAAATAAGTTTATTAGACCAGAACAAACACTAAAAACACCACACATAATATCAATTTTAAGATTACAAATTCAGTATAATAGCTATCTTAATAATAACGGCGACCCATCGCAATACCTACTAATACCCTAATTTGAGAAACGCCCGACCCGAAATATAGAAATGGCGATTTAATAGCTGTCTTATTAAATATTGTTTACCAGATTTATTATTATAACTATGACGTCGTAACCTAGCGAACCATCACACGATGGCGACAAGGACATAAAGCGGTTACGCTACAACACTTTTAAATAAAGGATTATTTAAAAAGGAATTTCCTTCAAAGTTTTCAATTCAATCTTGTTATAGTTAGTTAAGAAAACCTACTGTATTACAATTAATGGTTATATTTCCGTGCAAGTCTTCTGATAGACTAAGCTCTCGAATTAGGAGCTCAAGAGTAAGTTCACGGAACACGTCGGTGAGTTTTAAACTTAGTTCAGTTTGGTACTCTCTACTAGTACCGAACTGTATACTTTGGAATTCTGAGTCTATGTTTTTTTAGTTTAAATAAATAAACTACGTATAAAGATTGGACAAGATCTATCTATCTATATCATCACGCTGTATCGCATGCGGAGAGGACCGATCACCACAAATTATGGTTCTTACATATATCTTTCGCTTCATCCACTTTCATTACTCTTTTCATTCATAATCGCCGGTTTTATGGCTTCTGACATCACCTTCTAACAGCACGCGATTGATTTGATCATGAAAGGTGTATCGTACATTTGCAAGTGACTTAAAGTTATCATAATTCGAAATTCTATTGGAGATATATAAACAAGTGTCCATGTTGTTCGCCAGTATTCAAAATGTATATATAATAGAGAGATACCGTTATGAAAATTTCCACCTATTTGCTTAAAATATGACAAAGGTTATAAAAAATAATCTAAGACAACATCACATCGCTGTATGCCAAGATGAGTAGCTAAAAGCCACTCGGTAACGGAGTTAGTATATAAGTTAACATTTGGAACACATATTCTTAATAAAATAAAATCATTGTAAAATTATGTTCCGTGTGCGTCATTATTTTATCGATTCCCTTTATCATGAAAATCGAGAATTAATGACGTCCAGAATAATCTGAAATAAGGGGGTGAAATCTAAAGGCAACGACAACAGTGAGCCGTTGAAATCGGGAAAATATCATGGAACACACTCCCGCCATTTTATTAAGAAAAAATTTTATAATTGGATAATAAAATATCCTATGAAAATAATTTTAACAAAAGTTCATTCATTAGGATCATTACTTTTTTGCCTGACGGAAATTTATTTTTGAGGCATTTTTGTAATATTCTTTAGCTATATTATCCTGAAAGAAAAGCAGAAGACCCAGATTACGCCAACTGCCCCATTTTAACCATTTGGCATTTACGACTCACGCATACGCAAATATATTATTTTACAGTTAATGGTTAATAAAATGTTGCATTATGGCAAAACTGATATCTTTAAACAGCTGTTATGTGTTAAATTTCATGTAATTCTAAAAATGGCCTAAACTGGATCATCTGCGCTATTCTAGTTTTCCGTATATATTTTTCAAATTATATACGCAATTTTGTAAGGCATGATTGTAGATCGGCCTCACAACAACGATATATCTACACCTTAAAGCAAAATCCACTTGATTACACTTTGTCGTGTTACCGACTACGTATCACCTTATAATTCCTTTTATTAACCACATTACGATGCCAAGTCGGTGTTGTGCCGCAGGTGTCAAAGCCAAGTCAAACCATCAATTTAACTAATTTGTATAAAAAGCCATATCACGGTTTGTGATGTTCATTAACAATTCATTGTCGAGATAACTCAACGAGGTTTGGGGGTGAATTCTAAAATTTGTTTGTTCCATCACGTTTGTTTTACGGTTCTCGTTTTCAGGTGTACCTACACGTGTTTTTAATAATTTGATTACTATGTTATGTTATTCATGTAGCAGGTTAACTGAGGTGTTCCCTATTTATTTAGTGTAGGTACAATTATACATTGTAAGTCACGTAATAAATTATTATTGGCTTTACCATAGATGAATTATTATGAAACGGAAATATTTAATTGATTATTTGTTTGTTTGCATAATAAATAGGTTCCGAAACTACTAGACTAATTTAAAAAATTATATCACCTACGGGAAGCTACATTATATGGGGGTGAAGTCGCGGAAATACTCACTATTTATTTATATATTAAACAATAATTTTGACCTTTTTTTTAATGTCTCACCTATTGTGGTAAAATTTGTTAACTGACAATCCCAGTTACCTACTGCAAAGGGAATGAAAAATGCGTGAAACGTAAGTGGTTTAAGCATATCGAATCCTAACCCTAAAGTAGCCCAAAAAATTTACCTAAAAATTACTTCGAAGAGATTAAATATAAAGTCCATATAAAAACAAAGTTTAATATTTTGCTTTTCACTAACTATTTTTTATGATCACATTTATTTTTTAATATTTTATGTAAAATAACAAAATACATATTTAATAAAACCGTCTTCAATTAAGTGTCATCATCTAACTACACGAAGACAGTCTATTACTTCATATTTTTTTCTGTCAGAAGTGGTAATATTTAATTATTATATTACACACCTAAGACTGGTGTAATTTTTAAATATTTTTCATTAAAAAAACATGTAATTTTTTTATAGTCTCTTAAATACTCGTATGTATTATAACTACAATACGCCTATTATGAAAAACTAATTAATTTAATATGACAAAGTTTTATAGTGCCTTAAAAATACAAATTTTCGACCGTGACTGTAATATTTCATTTGTTACAGTACCACCAGACATTCTGGATTATCTTACAAGTAGTGACCAAGTGGCAAGAGAAGGAGCGAATGTTACGTTAAGGTGTGCCGCCCACGGTGTGCCCACGCCGAACGTCGTATGGAGGAAGGAGGCCGGAGATCTCCTACCCACCACTAATTTTAGTGATACACACAGTAAGTTTATCTACGAGTATAATGTACGATTAAACTCAAGTCTGAAATTTTGCGATTTGTACTACACCATCGTCATCATCAGTCCTTATACATACATTCCCACTGCAGGAGCCCAGGCCTTCCTTATGGATGGTTAAGAAGGATAAGCCATGTTCCTGACTGCAAATGCAACCGGGACTAACAGCTTAACGTGCCTTCCGAAGCACAGAGTAATACGAGATAATAATTTTTTTTTGGTCGCTCACATCGTTACGTATATAATAAAACCGACCCTTGCGAAAGTTGCTTAACAACAACGATCGCGAGCCGCGGCGCTTTTCAGCAACACCACTGAGTGATAAACTTGAAACTATGTGATATATTTGTAATATATCACTGTTCGCGATTTCTGCGCAGACGCACAGACAGAAATACTAGTCAAACTTATACCACCCCTTCTTGTATCGGGGGTTCAAAAAAGAATCATTACATGAATATTACACAGCATAAGGAAGTAACTTGTAACTTAATGTAAGTTCAGCATTTGTACCTACTGGTGTATACCTACCTTATTCCTGCTGTATTTAACTAAATAATCACACGGTATACATTACCTCAGAGCAACCACTTTAATTAATGCAATGCATCTTCAGATTAAGAATCTGACATATTCTCCCAACATCTGTTTGTAATATAATTAATACATAGAAAAAAACTATACCGCTTCTCGCTGTCTGTACGCTGAAATGTTTTAAACTACACAACGAATATTAATGCGATTTTCATCATTGTGTATAATTATTCAAGACGAAGGTATATAATAAAACAGGACAAAGCCGTTGGCGGAAAGCTAATCTTACGAACATCATAAGGCGAAAGTTTCTAAGTTTGAATGTTTGATACTTCTTTTTTAAAAGTTTTGATATTTTTTTAGACTCATCGGTAAGCGGTGCCGTATTACATCTGGTCAAAGTATCAAGATTACATATGGGCGCTTACCTTTGCATCGCCAGCAATGGGGTGCCACCTTCCGTTAGCAAACGCGTCATGCTCGTGGTACATTGTAAGTATTTCATTTTAAAACTTTTTAGTATTTTGTTTACTTTCAGAAAATATATATTTGTTTAATCTCATCAGTTAAATACATTTAATAACACCTTATCGACAACACCAGTTGCAACTCTGGTGCCTTACTGAAGCATCTTCTCCAGTACTCCGCAGCTGCTTTTATCAGACCAACTACAGTTTGGCCTTGCACTTCGGGGCAGGTCCTAGTGGTTATAGAGCTCCAATTTGAGATATAGAGTGCATTACCTCTGCGTTAACAAAAACATTCGTAGCGAGAAAAGCTTTTGTTAAAATACTGCTAATATTGAAACACGATAATATAATTTCAATGATGAGGCACATGAAAACTTCTACTAACTGCAGGAACGTGACTTAATAGTTTTAAAGAATAACAATTAAATACAAAAGAGTGGCAATAACAATTATATACAAAAGATTTCAGAATGTCCACAAAATCTTCAGATCCGTAAATGTCGAATTCCTGAAATCTCCAATTCCCAAAATGTCCAATTTTCGTAATGTCCAATTCTCGAAATTACTTTTCTTCATAGGACTACTACTAAGTAATGTCTAATTTTATCTATTTTCAGAAAATCGTACTCCGACTAAACATAAAATGAGTTTTTCGAAATAGATAAATAAAGACTCCAATAAACGAGTTTTTTTTTTCTCTTATTATAGGTTTCTGAAACAGATAATTTACTAAATAAACTAATAAAATCATCCTCATTTAATGGAGTTTAAATTAATAAGTAATTTTCTTTCGCCAAATGTAGCCTCATTGAAATCTCAATAATGTTATGATTTGCCATCTGAATAATTCTTTTTTTTTTATGGAAATAATATTAATTGCATATCTTTTTTTGAATATATTATTAAGACTGAATTATCAATGTAAAAAGAGAAGTCGAATTTACCTCATCAAGACATTGAGTAGAAAGAGTAAATTGAATCTTGTCCTTTTTAATGAAGTTTGTTAAAAGCACTTTACGTTTAGCATTTCTTGTGATAACTTCAAGAAGAATTATGTAAATCTTCTCTTTAAATAGAATTTGGAATGTTTTATATTTTGCTTTAATAATGCTATATTGATATTTATCTCTTCGTGGAATAAGTGCAAAAGTCCCAACTACGATATGAATGTTAAACTTTTAAAAGTATTTATCTAACAATATATAATGTTCAACTATTTATAAATAAATTCTAAATGTAACTGTAAAGTACTTAAGTGCGGGCTTAAAACAACTACGGATTGCACTGATATTTGTTTAAAACAAATAACTCTTATAAATATTTCAAAAATCGTAATTGATTTTAATTAAGAATATGGTTTGAAATTTTTTTTTTCCAAATAAAAGTTATGCTCAGTAATTTTTTCGTTATTTCTATGTTAAGGTAGGTAGGTTATATATAGGTTTCAGAAATATTCTTACGAAAAGGTTGCTTATATTGAATTCTGAAACACGCAAGACAATGTTGACCTTATAACGGAATAAATTTACACTGACAGCTTCGGTCTCACTTTTTAACTTAGTTAAGTTTTATCGTCTTATGACGTGCAACTTAAGAGAGCGTATACACCAAAAATCACAAATTTTCAATTAATTTTGTACTACCAAATAATCTGTAATTTAAAAAGAGTAAACCACTTCATATTTATAAGGGAGTTTCCATACTTAAAATATAAATTACAAAAATTTTCTCTAAAGAAGAAAAATCATAAAATTGTGATGACAATCCCGAATTTCACCATATTCACATTTGTTATTATATTTTCAAATTTATCGCGAATTATAAAAAAAAACCTTGCAGAGCACTTATACAACCATCGTAATGGTTCACAAGTAATAAATTAAATGCTTTTTGACGCGCCATATACTATTCTCTGTCTCTATTTCATCGATGGGTGTGTTGATTTCGTCTTTTTTCGTTTTGCCTTAACGTTCAACCTAAACTCGGTCACAGGTGGTAAATAAAACACTATTATATCCTGCCGTGAACAAAACGATAGCGTGTCGTAGCCCCTAGACTTTTTTAGGTAACATAATAATATCTTATGTATTATGTATATATATAATGTCGAACAGATTAATCTATAATCGAAGTTATATATCGCGGATAACATACAAAAAAGTTGACTGAAAAGCCTCCTCTTTTAAATATTAGTACATATTCGGTAATTATATTCAAACTTTATTTTGAAATTGAATATTACGTATATAGGAAATTGGCAACAATCCAGATACTCAAGAACCAGTGGACGATAACGCTACCCGAGCTGCCTGACCACTTTACGGCGTCTAATGCTATATTTCAAGTAAACAACTGCTTAGATTAAGATAACTAGCATTTATACATACCTTTCCTACGATAGTGCTTCAGTGGCGCCCAACGTGGAACTTGGACTAATTGCGCCTGCCAAACACATCACTATTTTGAAGCGTTATTTCAAACATTAATTATTATCATTTATTTCAAATATTAATTACTATGCCGATCATAATTAAGGTTATCAAAAAATTACACTAAAAATATCGATCCAAGAATAGCAAATCTTTCTTCAATTATTTTTTTTTAGGTCTGGGAGCCATTAGACGTAATTTAATAAAGATTTTATTAGCTGCGAGCTGGCAATACTCCCAACTCAAACCCAAGAATTTCGTATCTTATAAATACGTATATATTTTTACACTACTTCAGCAAAAACGCCCGTTATATTTGCATTAATGAGAAACAAATACAACTACAACACAACACCAGAGGAGCTACAAGCAGCTACGCGCTTGTATCTCCTCTGGTGTTACAGGTGTCCATGGGCGGCGGTAATCACTCACCATCAGGTGATCCGTCTGCTCGTCTGCCCTCTATCCCACAAAAAAAAGTATATTAAGAAGCTAGAATATCAGTCACTCGAATAATGTAACCTACCGGATCAAAACAATTGTACACAAACAACCATGTATTAAAATAACACTTATTATATGCAACAACTTCTAGAAATTCGTTGTTCAAATACAGCACGTGACCCGTACGAACAAAGTATCATTAACTCGGAGCAGCTGCTATTTTAAGTACTAAGCTCAAGTAGTATCGTGCACGTAGATTACTACTGGCACTAACGTTTATCCAAATGTTAGTTCGCTAGTGAAATTGAAACAGTATGTTAGCAACATCAAATTCTCAATGAGATAAAAGATTTCAATCAATGTGTTTTACTGGTAGCGAAACTACGGTGGATATATAAACGAAAATTTTCTTAATGAAAAGTGTTTTTTTATCCACTTTGTCTATTTATTCTATTAAGAATTGACGAATTTTTCAAGCACTTGTTACCTTTTCGCTACTACAGAGCGTATTTTCATCAACGTTCAGGCAATGAAAAATACTTAAAAAATGCACTTTGTCCCTGACACTCTGAGACTTTTACCCATAGAATAGGACTCTAACCCATTGCGATCACATTCACTTTTATTCGATTCACAATTGATCAAATATAATAAACAAAAATTTGATCGCTCATTATAGATCTTGTGAGGAAGTTCAATGTAAACACCAATGCTTGGTATTTTTGTGAATCTGTGAAACTTAGCACTTGAAATAAAGGTATCGCGGGCTAACTTAAAGCTTCCGTCTTGCCGTCGAGTGTTGTAGCGATATTACAACAATGAGTTAGATATTACCGCAATTCCTATCAATTCGGCTGAGCAATAGTCGATGTCAATTAGCTTCGCTCCTAACCACATGCCGAAAATACGACCGAACTGAACAGCACAGCTGTTCGTGAACAGCACGAACAAGAAATTGCCGCAATATGACATCACAAACACACGTAGAACACTTTTGTATTCCTTTGATTCTATTCAAAATAAGTCTTCAGTTCCATGTGTTTACGGATAATCCATTCGTAACAAAATAGTAACGAATATATTATCTTAACGAACGTGAATGTTACCACGAGAGTAGGGATGCGGTTCTCTTTATTGCTTTGCCTCGGCTAACATTTTAATACTCCTTTAGTAAACATTTGTTTAAGCTTTACTAGGTAATTTGTTGATCCTGGAGAGTTGTCCTTTGACGAGATGTATCGTTGTGCTAAAGCTCCATATTATTACAAGAAATTGTATAAATTATAATTATTAGATTTATATTTGCAAACTAAATTTTTAATAATAATACCAGTTTGCATTATAATATATTTATATTGTTCGATCAATAGTTATGACAAATACGATCATTAAATCCACCGATCATTAAATTTATGTACCTATAGTTTGTAACAGTTGAATGTATAAAAAAACATTTCTTAGTACATAAACCTTTTGGTTTCATTAAAGTACTATACTTATTACAAATAGTCTTATATAATTATGATAGAATTAACTCAAGATACATAACTATATACATACTATTAATTAAAAATAAATACCAATTATCATTTAGGACTTTGTGTAACTATTACTTACCCTTATTATATTTGTTTTTATTTTGTTATGTTATGTCATTACATGTTTTTTCTGAATTTTTTGTGAGATAGAATGGGAATATATAATACAATATGTATTTTTGTTATAGTTCCACCGATAATGACAATACAAAATCAACTGGTGGGCGCTAAGGAGGGAGACTCCGTTTTTTTAGACTGCCACTCGGAAGCGTTTCCTAGATCCATCAACTATTGGACAATAAACGACCAAATCATATCACAATGTATGTATATTTATATCTGTTCCATTCTGTTGTGTTCTACATAAGTTTGAAGAAGTTATACTATACTATCGGCAGTGTATATCAACGCTGTTATATCATCGAGTTAAATCAAATAAAACCTAGTTCAAAAAGTATTAAAGGCTCAGTTTCATTAAATTTCTATGCTGTGATTGCGTTGAGCTTGACGTCAAGTTCCAGGCTGTTACTACATAATAACATAACTCTAACCTGCGATTTTGTTTGAGTGTTCAGAAGTAATGTTGCATATTGGATTAAAATGTCCCAGAATAATAGCCTATGTCAATCTTAAGCTTTCCAGCTAATCTCCACGCAAAGAATCTCACTATACAATACTTTTTCGCAACGTCAAAAAAGACAAACACTGTTTCACTGCTATTTCGCCCGTGTAAATTATAGCCTATGTATGTCACCCGCGTAAGATGTAGCTTCCTGTAAGTGAGATAATTTTCATGATCAGCCCTGCGATTCTGTAAAAATCCAGACCCGAAATCAAATTCACTCATGTGTCCGAATTCACGTCATTTAGTGTAAAAATTCTATTGATTCTATTTTTTTTGTACAATAATACAAAACTAAATTGATTGAATAGACGTGTCTCAGATATTCTTTTCATATATCATTTCGAAACTCACTTCACTTATGCTACGAAACGTTATTACCAATTCAAGGTTGAGCGTATGCCTCTTTTTGAAGTCAATTCGGACACCTGAGAGAATTTAAATTCGGGTTTGGAGTTTTACAGAATCGCAGGGCTGATCGGTATTTCCAAAGATTATATATATGCCAATACAAAAAAAAACAAACACAATTAGAAACTTTATCTCTTTGGGATATCAGTATAGAATATTATAAACATGTATAGTAATAACATCCAATGTAAGAAAGTGTGTCATAATACCTAGTTAAAATATTTCAAAGCAATTCCTGTAATTCAATAAAAAAAAATCGGTCATGAACTGTAATTTACGTACTAACATACAATTTCAACCATCAAAATTATAGTTGTAATTGTGTTAACAAAGTAATCCATACGAAATTTCCCATTATTCAAGACTCCATTATCCGTGTAAGTTCAAAGTGTTTTGGTATTGTTAGTTGGACAGGTCAATGATATTATGAATGTCCATTTTTTATCATGACGCTATTGAATCAAACATGGAATGTCTTTTCATACTTATTCTCGTACATTCACAATTGTTACAATAAAATCATAAAATCCTTTCACCGAACAGGATAATTGCGTAATTATCCATTATAATATTACATATTCGATTTCGTTTCTAACAATAATTAGAACTAAGTTCTGTAATATTTATGATAGGAAATTCAAAATCACAAGGAATACTTTACTGTTTTAAATTTATAAAAGATAGTTTCTCACTTAAAATTTAAGCATTCATTAACAAAGACTATATTTAAATCTCTATGTTCATTAGGATATACAACTTTATTGTAAACTAGCTGTTTTCCCGCGACTTCGACCGTAAATTATAACCTATATGTCCCCCTGTATGTTGTAGTTTCCCGTAGATGAACGAACTTTTAAAATCGTTCAGGGCTTATGCAATGCGAACATATAATCGAATCTTTCGAATAAGCTCAAAAACAACTGGCCCAACTTTCAAAAATCGACCGATAGATCTTTCTCCTTTCTGGAAGCTACGCCATACGCGGAAGTTGCGGGAATACGGTAAATAAAATTAAACCTCTAAACATTTCTATCTACAATATCGTTTTTATCCTTCGTCTGATGTGCTCGATACTTTTAAAATATATTATTAGAAGTTAAATAGAATTAAATCTAGTAGTCTATGGCTAATATTAAAATGATAAACAAAAGACTATATTTTAGGTATAATCAGATTATTCAATTTTTTACAGCCGACAAGAGGTTCGAAATAGCTTCAATGGAAAGAGGGTACGAGGTAGACATGAGGCTGAAAATCAAGAAAGTGGGAAGGTCAACCTTCGGCACATACAGTTGCATATCAAAAAATTCTTTAGGAGATACTGATGGGACTATCAAACTCTATTGTAAGTGTACCATTCAAGATGCTCAAATATTGACCGAGTACTGCAACTAAGCCCCTACTACGGATTTTCGTAAACGTCTTTATATTTTTATAATACTTGATCAATTTTGTATTCATAATGCTATACTGGAAAATTATTCTTGATGAAAAATGCTTAAAAAATCCACCAGCCAGGTACTCTGAGGGTGAATTGCCTGACCATTGATGAAACTATGCTCACTAGTAGCAAAAAGTAACAAGTGCTTGAAAAATTCGTCATTTCTGTTACTTCTTGGGTAGCTCATTGGTTAGAGCATTCGCCCAGATTGCGAAAGGTCGTGGGTTCGTGTCCCATCTCACGGAACCTGGAGCTGGTGTTTTTTTAGATATTTTTCATTACGAACAAACTATTATTTCATCGTCATCCTATTTATGTCCCAACGCTGGGCCTTCCCTATTGATGGAACAAATTTAATCGAATAGGGAGAATGAGCTATAACCCACCACGCTGTTTGTAAAAGAACTGCAGATGCAGCCGAGAACAACGAGTTAAAGGGCCTTTTAAAGCAAAGAAGAGCTCTAATATTTGGTCACCCATCCTATGACCGACCCCTTTAAATGTTGCTTTACTTCTACGGAGATACCGTACGCTCCATAGCTACTAAAATAAACTATTATTTACTCTGTACATATCACTTAAAACTGAAACAAATTGAATATATGGATTTACATTCGTTTTTATGAAAGTTTCAAATTTCAAACCATGTCATATAGATACCTACTGATACATACATAGACATCTTCATTAAACATTTTCAACGTATCTGATATAGGAGCCATTAGTTATATTACCAGTTATACATTAATCTAAAACACGAGCTCACGAATAATGGGGAACTAAAACAAGTAATCTGATATTTTTCGCTCGCGAACCCTTACAATGGCTAAGAGCCCTTAGAAAATAAAATCGGTAAAACACTACACTCTTCCATCCTAGAACTCGGAAAATGTTGTTCATCAATCTCGGCTCTAACTTTGTGAGAGGCCTTTTCTATTTCCCACTCTAAAGAACTATTCTACACAGATGCGTAATTGTAATTAATCAAACAACTCCGCCACGTGCGCATCTTTAAATCCTACTTTAATTCATATAATTAATGATTTAACGTATTCTGTTACGTTGTGGTTTTGGACACATTTGTCAAGTGACCCGCTCCGAGTTGGTCATAAAATAAAAAACAAATGTCTACCATAAATAACAGTTATGTTTCAACAACATGGAATATTAAAGTTGATGTTATAGTTGTTAGTCTATAATTATAAACAAAGTTTCGATAGCACTTAATAAATACCTTGTAAAAGAAAGAAATACATAAACACTACTCGTCAAATATATTAAATAAATATATTATACGATTTTTTGATTCGATTTCTATATATGCTGATGATTAGCATAAATTGTTAGCCAAACAAATGACTGATGAAGCGTAATTTCACAGCGCTGTCTGGAAAGTATGAAGAGATGCAGTACAACGAAGTGGAATTCGATGAAACTCCAGACGTGAGCGAACTGGAAGCTCTCAAGCGGAGCACTGGGGCAAGCATTCCCCGTATGAGCTTACACATCGCTCTACTTTTGTCAATCGCCATGTTATAATGCTACTTTGTATATATGAAATATATTGTTACGATTATCTTTTCACTGGCGTTTTATTACTTCCATCTTTTGATTGTTGACGAAAACATACTTAAAAGGTAAAATAGTGTTTTTTATTATATTATTAGTATCTATATTAAGCTTGCTAATAAGTTTTTAAACTTGAAATGTGAGTCGAATGGCACCTACGAATAAACTATCACGCTACCGTTAGTTTCTAAACTCTCAAAAGCTACTCGCTTCTTAGCTAAAAGTGTAATTATAGAAACGTGGAAAGTTCGGCCTCTATTAGTGAACAGTGTTGGAAAATTCAAATAATTATAGCCATTTCTAATTGCTCACAAACACGTTCAATCATTTTCAAAACACCTACGCGTCACTTTGGAAACTTATTGTTTTAAATTTTGCTAACTCGCATGTTCCAATAGAGATAATCCGGTTTTTATGATATTCATGTGACATGTGTAATTAACACAACTACGTTTATAAAAACTAAAATATTAATTTTAGTTTTTATAAACGCTATAAAAACTAAAATATTAATTTTAGTTTTTATAAACGTATTGGTATTCAAATTCCTAATATATTAATAATTGTTGATAATCAGAAATAAGCTCAGAAACTCTTTAACAAAACGTTTATTGAAAAAAATGGTCTTTGACAGATTTAAATAAAAAACAATAAATCGTAAAAGTCAGCTTTGTTTCAGTGAAGACGTCATCGTGATATATCATGCATGGCGTGTCTTGGGAGGTCCATATTTCATATTTGTTGGACTGAAGGAAGCAGCGAGTGAAGCCACCTGCGCTCGGTCACGAGACACCGAGCCGCCACTATAACTATTCTGCGAATAGAATGTAAATTTGACGCATGAAATGACTGAAAGTGTCATGAGTTTCTCTAACAGCCACTTTATGCATCCCTTGAGAATCGAGCTTGCCGTTTGGATTCATTTCACACGTATGCCGTGCAATGCTTTAATTGTTATTACCTTCCAATAATTTCAGATATTGTCTCTGAAGGACAATCGAAGTTTTAATATTCATCGATCAGAAACGAAATGAGTTTTTTACTGTTTCTTTCATTATGGTAAAAGTTTATTGATATCAGTAGTAATTTTGTTACAAAATAATATAAACATGTTCATTGATAAAATTAATAAAACTTTTTTGTAGACATGGCTAGACTTACAGCGAGAGAGTTAGACGATCCCTCTCCTGAAAGCAATAGATATACATATAGATTTACTCATACGTAAGACTTGAATCGGGCCAGTACTTCATTACAGATCGGCTATGACAGACATACGGACGAAACCTACAATGGTTCCATGTCTTTGTTTTCAAACACAGAACACAAAAAACCTGAAATAAACTGGTAGATATATCAACATAGTAGATATATCATATATCAACATCAGTTCCTCTATTTATATAAAGCGTATCTGTTTGCAAAGCTTTTACAAGTCTACTAATTAACATATAATTAGAGCCATGTTACACTGGAAGCGTATTAAATAACACCAGTATGAAGAATAATATATATTTAAAGGAGTTTAGAATTAGCCGAAGAAAGCTTTGTATACTTACTGTTCTTGCAACCAACCGTTCTAATGTCTGAGTGGAGAGAGTCCGTATTCCTTAATAATATTTAAAAAAAAACTATAAAAAGTATAGGTAAATAACATTGTCATTGCTGATTATATTTTTAAAAACTTGTTATATACATATTGTTCGCAATCGTAATATTGCAACATAAGAAGGCAAATAATCACTGCTTTTATGGGCACCATATGTCGTGATCAAGTAATCGTGTAGCTGTATAATATGGACATACTATTGATAATAATTATACACCTAAATATAATAAATTTCAACAGACTATTTAAAAAAATTGCTTTCGACAGTTTTTTTACTGACTGTCGACTAATATTTTTTGGAAATTACAAAATATATTTCAAAATATATAATTCTCTAGAATGACAAATTTATAAAGTGTCCTTCGAGTATAAAGAAGAAATTTTCATTATAACGATAGCTCTCTGAACGTTAATTGGGAAAATTAACGTATAATCAATTTAATTGTTCAACGATAGGGACTAAATATATTCATCATTATTCTATTTTTTAAATAACTAAAATCACATTTAAGATTTTAATTCTTTTAATCGCTTTTATATTTAGCATCTCATGATTTTATGCTTTTTTATATTTTACTTAAAAAGGGCCATAAAACACCCAAGAAGACACAAAGAATGTAAACGAAAACAATGATTATTTATCAAAATAGGTACTCAACCGTTAGGATCACTCTACCGTTTGTCCGTTCATCTGTTATAGCACATTTGTTATGTGACTCAATTGTAATCAACTGCATCGATAGCAGAAATTTAGAAAAATAAGAATATGTTATTCAGTGATCGGTTGCGTAATTTAAGTATTCGAATTTGTATCTTCAATCGGGAGTCAAATTATAAAATAAAATAAAGACAAAACAAGGGGCGTTTAATGCCCAGCGAGCACATTAACCCGCCAGACTACCTCCCGTCAAAGGTAAGAGATGCGCGACTGATCATCTCCCACGCTAACCCGTCTAAGAGAGGGAATTCACCTGGGCTGAACCCTCGTGGATCCCTCACCCCGATAGCCCCGGATAGCGACGTCCAGCCCAGCTTGAGCCAAACCAGTCACCGTAATTCCGTTCCTTAGTCACACTCTGATAGTGGCCCCGCCAGGGCCCGGTCACCCCACACACCGAACAGTGTGTGGCAGCCCGGACCTGACGGCCCCACTACTAGAGTGCAAGATGGAAAATTCCCTCACAAGCCTCTAAGCCACCCGGCCGATCGTTACCAACAGGGTGACAAGGCGAGAAGGTAGCCTTCACGGATTCAGGATCTCGAGTACAGGAACACTACCTATCCAGAGACCCATCGTCTGATCCGCACGGAAGGACATGAGGCACGGGAATTTCGCTATCCACCAGGAACGAGAAGCCCGTGTCCATAACAATAAGTAAAAAATGATAAAATAACTATTCTATCTTGGTCGGTTATTTTTCTTCTAAAGTTTTCCTTCTAAACTACTTCGTAAAAGGAATAAAAAATTTAAAGGACTATAAAATAATCTAGTAGGTACATGAAAATACATAGAACTAAAATAAGCTGTAGTTGTTTTCTTACTGTAATGAAAGTATGTATATATTTGCAAAAAATTCGCCATATAATCAAACAAACAGGTTAATCAGTTAACAAACAATGTAATCAGAGACATTCACTTTAATAGCTTTCCACTCAGATTGAATAATTATAATCTTTTCCCAGAATGAGAACAATAGGACAAAGATTAATATAAATAATTTGTGAAGTGACTTTGATTAATATAGAATTCAAGCCCAAAATAAAAGCGAGAGATTAGTAAACATCGACTTAATATAAGATAGAAAATGACTACTGATTTACCTTACGTGTACATACAGTTATACATCGGTTCATAACCCTAAATTCACCATTATTTCGATTTCTTATCGTATTTATTTTCTTTTTTTTAATATAGAAAGTAACTAAATATATGTGACAAGTGTAGAGATTGTCTTGACGCCTGGCTGAAATAACTACAAAAAAAGGTTAAAATTTAATTGAAAAAGTAGAATAACTAATTTTTGTATTGGAAATCAGCTAGTTGCACAAACTTCCATTAAAATCTCATTAGTTTAAAGCGACATTACCGACACAAATTATATACAATATATTACTTATATATCCAGAATTACTGGGTTTTGTCATCTCTGAGCTATATATCAATTGACCCAACCATCTAATATAGAAAATAGAATGTAAGCATCGGCGTGCTCTTCTTATAGTAAGAGCAATATCTGTGATGTTTTCCGATAGACGAACGGCCTAGATAGTACACCAACGCTCTTAACTAAATGAAGAAGAAACGATGATAAATTTTTCAGTCTTTCAAATTCAAGATACCTAGCTGAATACAAAGAATCTTTTGTAAAGAGCTTTGAACATTTTTGTTGAACCAGTTTGTTTTCGTTGTAACAGTGGTCAATCATTTATCTTATCAATGAATGTCGTCATTAGAAATACGAATAATTATTAGGTAAGATCTTCAAAATTGATACATATCTGAAGAATGTGTAATCAAAGTTGGTTGTATTAATTGTGCATTATAATATAATTCATGTAAAATTCTTATACAGGGTTATTTGTAAGACTCGTTTAAGTGAACGCATGTGTTCACTTAAACGAGCAAAATGATCCCTCAATAATAACTAATATAGATTAGGCACCTTTAAATTGACCATTTTTAAATTAAAAATTTTACACGCTATAATCATACTCAGACAATAATTATTATTATAAACACATTTTAAAAAATCAAACATAGTTGTTCATGGAAATTATATTAAGTGATTACTTCGTTTCTGTGGTATGAATCAAGAACTTTCTTTAAATCCCTGAAATCATTATAAGATGACTAGAACAGCGTACTTACTTGACAATACCTTGTTTTGTTGAATATTTATTCTGTTATGTCTCTGAGGCCTAATTTCATTAGAAATATCAGAGTAAATATCATCAAAACTTAATTTAATTCAGAGTAAGATAGGAAAGTGTTTATAGAGCTTTTCTTTAAAATATCCAGTATTAATCCAATATATTGATCACTCATCGGTGTTGCCCTAACCGAAACAAATAACCAAACTTTGTTGGTCTCTTATTTCGTCGACCAAAGCCATTCGTCACTCTTCAATCTACACCGACTGGAGCACTTTAACCCTTGGTATAGCATTTGGAATTAGCACTGAACTCAAATGTTTGTTGATTAATTAAAACTGAGTTTTATATCATCTAGAATTGATTTAATGCGCGAACACGTCATTACTGGGTCATGTCTCAAATTTTCAGATATAGTACTATATGATTTAGGAATCACCTTTAGCGTTTACCTTTGTCCTTCATTAAAATACGTTATAGAAAGTTATAGACAACATGATTAAATATTTCAATTTACTAACACAAAAAGACGTCATTTCTGTGAAACCTATAAATTTCTAGGTGTGTTAAATATTGATTGATATATTTGAAATTGATATGTTATTGCAGATTTAATAGGCAAACAATTAATTTTGCAGGAATAAGTCGAGCCTTTAAATCCAAATTCCATTTACATCCTAAGTACCAATAATTTCCGTAAAATCTGTGATTTCTGTGAACGATGAATTTATAGGAATGACGATCATGAAATTGACAAATTATTTTTAAAATCATACTGTGGCGGAGTTTTACGAGTAACTTGGCGATTTATAACCTTAAACAATATTAGTTCTCTTAGCATTAATTATGTGCTGTGGGGCCAATTAATAAAGTAATTATTTACCTCCCCAACTGAATTGATGGGATAAACTTTACTAGAATCGAAAATTACTTATATTATTGAAACAAAACAAAATAAAAAATAATCGAGTAGTTATTATTATGTTTTGGGAGAAAATAGTGTTTCACTGAATTGATTTTAATTTTTTAGTACACTTGTAAAATACTTGTAGATAAAATGTTTTACACTGTTTATTATCTTAACTTTTTTGACGAAACATGCTTTCCGAACAGTTCACGGAGTAAGACAACAGCACCTCTTTTGCAATTTTTTACACAATTTTATATAAGTTAGTGTTATTAGTGTAACGTTTTTTTTATATATATAAGCATTAGAATAAAGTAAAATATATATCGATCCCGTCTTTAACATAACTTTAAAGTTAAATATCACAGAATAACAGTTTTTTTATGTATTTTGTACAATAACCCAGATATAATTTTGATTTAATGTTAGCTAGTTATTCGACAAAAACGACTTATGTGTTTCAAATGACCCTGTATAGACCCTTGATATCGATAGGCCGGACAATTTCTATACTCAAATACTATATCCAATAACCTCGACAGTTATTCATAGTTATTTCACCAAACAGACCTGGCTTTATTTAGGAATATAAAATTAATTGACAACTGAAGACGTTTGATATTGAGACCAAACCTGATATTCATTTCCACATATACGAAAATAACGAAAATAAAGACATAACGAACATAAGTGAATCTATTTTCAAACATACAAAATTAATTCAATACCGAAAATAACCTTTTGAGTTTCAGTAAAAGTTCAAATTAGGAATAAAACGTCTGTGATTTATAAAATTCCAATTACAAATTCTCTGGATGAAAAAAATCAACTGAACCGTTTGTACGCTATCGGGTTTAGTGTGTAAATAAAATTACGTTTGGACAAGTGGCATCGCTTTCAGATAGCGAATGGTGCCACTCCGAGCCATCTCACGTGCGTCGGATACGGATGTACGGGATGGACAAGTGGGTATTATTCACAGGCGCTAAGGTACGGCTCACGGTCCTCGTTCGTGATCTGAGATCTTTAGGAGCAATGCTAACACAAGAATAACAAATAGAGTTACTGTTACCCTATCTTTAAATACTATCTCCGTTTGTTTTTTTATGTTCAAGTGCAAAATATTTTTTATTTCAAAGCTCCCATGAGAACAAGTCTAGGTAATTGACTAATCGCGTATAGTATTCGCTCGCGCTGCTCTAATTGGTCATGAAAATCAAACATTGCGGACGATAAATATAAATATAAGTACACAAAGACTCATTAGGGTAAAGAATCTTAAAATAATATATTAGAAACAATTACACTACCTAAAACAAAGAACAACAGCTTCGAACTGTCAATAGAGAGTACAAATCAAAAATACAAAAGCTTGCTTCAACAACAATCATCCCCAGTTTAATTAGCTGATGGCCAACCGTACCAGCTTTCATATTACTCGTCATAAACTTCCATTAGCAGTCTGAACCTCGAAGAAAAGGATACTGCCGTCATTACCAGGATAAAATTCCGATACTCTGCCTTTAAACCAGCTATCTCGGGTAAGGTTGTTATCCATATTTAGGACTAAGTTTGAAATCCTAATTATGTATAATTTAATTTGGGTTTGGAGTTTAGCTCTTTGGAGACACTCTTTCAGCCACTATGCCCAGAAATGTTCGGTAAGGTGTTAAACTTTTCTCCACTGTTCCCTTTCGTATAGGTATCTGTCCGAAAATTCCATTTCCAAAAGACATGCTCCCGAAAACGTGCTAAAAAATGCATAGGTGTTAATGCTTCCGGTTAATGAACATCAATAGGCACATGCGTAAGAGGCCGCGAGTTGACTAAATTCTCTTCTAATAACAAGGTCATAAGTATCTCGTCGAAAAGTCTTATTTCTGATGTTGATGACTATAGAGCGCACTTCAAGGATCACTCCCAGGTAGGAAGAATGAATCGACAACGGACACCGGTATTGGGTGCAGAATCAGTTCTCGCAAGAGTCTAGAAGCGCCTAAAAAGCGGTCCGTGCAAAGGCATGTGCAGAGAGCAAAATAACCCTTTTCAACACGTATGAACGAAGTCGTAGAAACCAAAAAGGGTCCAAAATTAACAAGGTCCACGTATGAAAATGGATCTCCAATAGATAGGATGAAAATTGTAAGTCGCAAAAGTCCTCCTTTTTCAAGCATATCAGAGTTAGTTTCGATTAAACTTCCCCATGATATCTCCAATCAGCGTAATGCAGCTAGCTCCTCCGAAAATAAAACTTGCTGACTCTGGCGTAAAACATGGTTTTCGGTTCTTTGAAGTTCTTCAGCCGTCAAACGAAACATTTGGTTCAAGCTGTTTGAGATCGATGAAATCTCAAGCTGTGTACGGTCACTCATCTGCATCCCCCTATTTAGAGAAGAATGTTTATTAATCAAAATTGTTAATAAAAAGGTATGCACGTGCGGTGGCTCTAATTAATCTAAGCCATTTGCTAAAATAATTAGGCGATGCTGTGACTGAAGAAAAAATATCAACGACAGCTATAAAATGAAACATGTTGTGTGATAAACAAACCTTCCTTCTTACTTTTGCAACATTCTAACCTCTGTTGAGTGTAAAACTGAAAAAGATTTTACAGATGTCTATAGTATGACATTGCTGACCATAATGGCAAATTGACTGTTTGTCAATATTAGACGTATTTGACATATTTTACCATATATGATTGCTTAACCCTTCAACATATCTGATGGCGAGGTTTGTCAATATTATACATTACTCTTTGACAACATAGTCATTTAAAAAAAACGTGCAGGAATGAGAACTTCTTCAATCTTGAATTTTTGTTGTTATTTTCAAAAGGTCTATTAATTGAGCCAAATTGAAAATGTGATTGAACAGCAGCAAAATCCATCCATCATCATCGCATTAACGGAGTCAACGTTGAAAGTACGGCGTATAAGATCTACGTTGTAATAACTACTCGATACGCAAGAACTTTAAGATCTCTATATTCAGATCCTAGCCTTGGTAGAGCCTGAATTTCATTGACTTCTTGCAGAACAGAACTAATGTATTCCGCTTGAGCTGCCATAGAACGAGCTTTAACAGTAGCATATGAAGATGTGAAACATTTCCGTGAAGCATTAAGTCCGCCTTTTGTACCATCTGTATTGGTCAATAAATAAATAAATGAAATATAGAGCGCGCAACCACTCGTGCTTGGAGCGTTTCACTTGCATGTGGTTCATTGTGCACTTGCTGCTGAGTCTCCGAGAAACGCCCAGCACTCCTCGGTAATTTGAATTTAAAATAACAGCGAAAGAAAGGACCAAGTAAACACTGCGTCCTGTAAATATAAGCGTAAATAATGATATGAAGAGTAAAGAATCTCAAAATAATACATTAGAAATAAATTCTTAATGAAAAATGCGTAAAAAAGCCATTTTGAAGCATTTTTTATTAAGAATATTTATCAGTATAGCATTGTAACTTCATAATTGATCAAATTTAATATTAGAAACACTTACATTGTCTAAAACAAAGAACAAAGCGCTAAACTGTCAATAGACATTACAAATCAAAAATATAAAAAGTAAGCCTTTAAAAAAGATTGCGTTTAGCAACAAAAATAATAATTTAAAAATAGAATCATTAGCTAATAAAAGTATAACAGACTGATGAAAATTTTAATGTATCTTTCTATGAAAACGTTTCTTCTCTACTTTTTAATTTTACGTTATCGAAAGGTTTATCGACAAAAATCTGATACAAATAATATTAAATACAAATTAAATTTACAAATTCAATTAAAAATATAATACAAATTAAAATGTTAATATAACTCATCTTCTAACTAAAACCAAAATCTACAGTAACTATAGAACGCTATATATCAGGGGTGCCAGATATTTCTTTCATCAATCATTGTCGTTAAGAAATAGCTGCCAATATGTGAAAGAAAAAGCTAAAACTTTGTACAGATTTTTTATACATTTATTTCGCAGACTATTATACTACAGTACAATTTACTTTACAGTTTATAAACATATTTATTTTAGTGTGCTCAAAATATTTTATGCTAATGTCGGCTTCTTTTAATTTTTTTCGAACGACTGTTTAGTTGGTAAACAGAGCAAATATAAGCACAATTGTACGAATATTATCTGGACACTGCAAATTAAACAGACACCTATTTAACATGCAACAAAGTGACACTGACATTTGCAGATATTGCAAACAGGAACGTGAAACACCAAAACATCTAACATCTCCTGTGTGAATGTGGATCCAAAAACTAAACATACAGCTGGGACGACATATAATCTGCCCAGAAGATATAAAATCTCTAAAAGCCAGGAATATTATAGACATTTTGAAGTCTACCGGGCTAAAGGAGTTACTATAGCTCTTGCAGCGAGTCACAATAGATCTTTAAGGTCGCAGTGACTAGAGTTCCTCAGGGAACTGCATAGCCCCTTACAACAACAAATAACTGAAGGGAAGAAACGGAGGGAACACTTGACTCTAACGAAAATTAGCTCTTGAAAGCTTAATACGTCACAACGGTTTACTAAATACACACCTCCAATATCTTTAAAAAAGCTATCCAATAATGCAATCTATCCAAATATCCAACAAACTTACAAACAAACAAAAATATGATCCTATTTTTTAGATTACCTCCCCTATATGTAAAGTTTTCTAGTACCGCTAGCTTTTCAGTTAAACCGCGGACGGACAGACAGACAGAGGGACATGGCGATACTATAAGTGTTCCTTGTCTACTACGGAACCGTTAAAACTGTATTTCGGCGGTTACTTTTATACATAGTATAAAACGAAGTCACTTCCCACTGTTTGAACATTGAGATCTCTTTAACTACATGACGGATCTTAACACGGTTTTCATCAATATACAGAGTAAATCAAGGTCTATATGTATAATATAGGACTACGCGGGCAAAACCGCTGGAGGAAATCGAGTAACTTAAAAGCTGAAATATTTTAAATTTACAGATTGTTTTTAACCTACTTTAAAATCGTAAAAGAAGGCGGTTTTATATTCAAAAGCGATGTATTTTTTAGATTATGTTGACCAATTATTGCGAGATTTTTTGACCGATTTTAAACTTTTTTTTTTAATAAGCACTATATGTTATATAACACCAAATTTCTGAATGCTATAAATATCCCAAATTTATATTCCAAATAATAGTATTACCAACTTCTTATACTTATATGTGATAATAAATTGACCATGTACATTCATAATATACTTGCTATTTTCCCGGACTTTGCCCGCATAAATTATAGCCTGTATCACCCGCGATAATATAGCTTCCCGGAGGTGAAAGAAATGCCGTGGAAGAATGTGACGTTTTTAAAATCGGTACAGTGGTTTCGGTGCCTATTCAATGCAAAGAAACAATAGAATGTTTCCTCTTTACAAAATTAATTATTATTATTTTAATACTGTATGTTTCCGAAGAAAATAAAATAACCTTATTCTTTGGTTTACCATGTTTACTGTAAAATGTAGTATATTCAAACATTCGCATAACTAAACAATCGGTATTCCTTTTAAACTTAACATCCCAAAGCGCCCAGTACAAACACATTTAGCGGAGCACAGACGGCCATTCAATAAATACTCAGCATTTTAGAACTAGACTTGGATCTAGTAGAAACTTTTCATAAAAGATCTTAAGAAAAGAAAACTACAATAGTATGATGCTAAGTTTAATACCAATCATTGTATCAAAGGATTCTAAAACTATACTATTAAATATCTAAACCTATTGTTATTTTATAAAATACTTTTCACAATATTCTTCAATTTCAACCGTCTTATTATGAAATAAAAACTTAGGCAAAATATGTAATAAAAATACCTTGTATGTAATAAAAAACCTGGTAATAAATTTAGTCCTTATTTTGTAATACGAGGATTCAAATTAAAAACTCGGTGCATGTGCTGTGATCACAGGTTGTTGCATATGTTTTTGCACACGATGTCACGTTCAAGAGGTACTAACTGGGTATATAGATAAATAGCTACAATAATAACCTTTTAAAAAAAAGAATTACATAAAATATGTATTGGGGGTATGGGGTCACTATTTGATGAGTTACCTATTTAGAGTGAATACAAAAAAATTATCAACAACTAAGATAAAAACATGGGTTACAATTATCGTTATAACTGTCACCGGAAGAAAGAAATTGTAAGTAACTTTAACTGTTGACGCAAACATCTGAGGGACTTGGTTTAGAAATTCTAATAATTTATTCAGAAATTCATAATTAAAATTTAGAAGCCAGTATGTATGTACAATATAGTTTACTCCCAGCTTATTATAGTAATAAAACTATTGTTCTAAACAATATCAAAAGCAATTAAATCTACCCATCTCTAGGTTTCTAACTAACCGTTTCACACCAATCTCTATGCGAATAGCGACTTACACTTTTCAACACCCCATAGCACCAATTTGCGTAGTTAATTAAAGCGACTAACTACAACAAAGCCTTATGAAGATTTCCAGTATCGTCAACAATTAACAGCACGATTTCAATATTACATAAAGTCGCTACGCGTGTGAAATTAATGTGACCTGTGGGCTATTTTACTACAATTTAGCGACACCATTAACCCCAAACACTTAATGAAATTATATTGGACACGCGACAGTACTTCACGGCTGATGTAGAAAAAAAACATGCTCGGTCAATATTTTTTCAGTATCAAGTGACATTGAATCTTATCACAAACATTATTTTACCCAACAAGTCGGTTTGATGTCTTAAATTAATTTTTATTTTTAAACAACAACGCTACTAGTTCTAGAAAGTATACACAATGAGAGGTAGAATGAGGAGAAACTTAATGAGGTGAAAGTCGTTAAATCGAAAATTCCTAACAGGTTCAAGGATTTGAAGTTCTCAGTAAAAGATATAAAATCAATTTGCGTCTAAGAAACTGTTGACTCGTGGTCTAGGAAAACAAATTGGGAGAATGGGCCATAACCACGCGGGTCCAGTGCAAATTAGATGACTGCAAATGCAACCGGAACCAACAGTTTAACGTTTGTTAAATAAAAACTAATTATTTATTTACATAATAAAATATTTAATTGACATTCTTAACCATAATAATAATCAATTGCTATCGGAACTCAACTCTATTTTTAATTGTAAATTCAGAGGAGTCTTACGAAGTAGGTTAGTAAATAACAACGTTCCTTCCGAATCACGGAAGATCTCGAGTTAATAAAATTTTGATTACCCATCCTCTAACCGACTATTACGAAGGTTTCTTAACTTCCGCCTTGTAGACCGATCCCTCCCACTACGCCGTCAAGACTCTCAATCTACTTTATAGGTAAATATATGCAATTGATAAAAATATGTATGACATAAATAAATATACTTTGGTAGATCAAGTTACGAACTTGAGTACGAATACGAAGGTATCAAAATAACAGAATAAGACTGGACTGAAATTATTTAAAAAATATGTATTATATTGTTTTGAGTAACATTTGTAACTTTCTCCTTAGTCATCATAACAACATAACAGAGCAATATTAAAAACTTTTGTTATATTTAACAATCACATATGACGGAAGCTAGCTCAACAAAAGCGCTTTACTGTAAATAAAAAATGCACAATACCTTCAAGCGCTAAAGTTGAAACTAGCATGAAATTCATTCACCAGTTTTTATACAACGATCTTGTTCAAATATCGAACAGAAACTATGGAGTAAAATTTCAATTCCAGTTGAAATATAAATAAAAAAAATCTACTTCGTTTTTAAATCTACTGCCATGTAGTCTATGTCCACTAATATAAAAGAAAAACTGTATCGGATATAAATAAATATCCTGAACCCTGACTGAGTAAAAAATAACAAAAAGATCTTAAAAAGACATCCACTGTCTTTTATATAAAGTACATCTTCACGCCCATGAACCTGCCCTATCGCAAATCTTATGATCTAATCATTGGATATCAAAGCCTTCGAAGGCCTCTAAGCCTGCAGATTTGGGTGACAGTTTTACGTTTGACAAACAGTTCGATAAGGGAATTAACAAGGCTTACAGTGGTTTGCTTGTAGCTTGGAAACATTTCAGGTAGCTTACCGTGTAATGGATTATATTAGTATCAAGAAAGAAAAACCTCAAGAAATTTAAGAAATATTTTATTAAAAATTGCTATTTATAAGGTAGCGTACTTAGATTTTTATTTATTATTTGTTCACGAATATCGTAACAATATTCAAATTAATGAAAATGACGGTTGCCGTAATTCACTCAGTTGAATAATAAATTAATTTTGTTTATGCTGATTAACATAACTAGGTGCTTATCACATGCAAATAGAAGAAAGTAATATCTTCCTTGTGGAGTATATTGAAAAATCATAAATGAGGATTTATATAATTATATTTCTTTCGTATTAGGTACTTGTCTTTTTTTATTTTGGTTAGAATTGATTATTGATTTAGATAATAGTATTAAATTTTTGTATTGTATGTATAACTTTTGTATGCTTTGAAGATTTCGAGCTTTCGTAATCGCTTTCAAGCGAGAAAGTCGTGTGTATTATTTATGTATTTGTATGTTATTATTTTTATATTTGGTGAACCAAACAGGTAGCTATTTTTAACCAATCTAAATCAATTTCAAACTGTATTACATCCATTAATGTCTGATGAATCTATATTTCAAATAGTAAACTAGCGCTGATCAAATTAAGCTTTTAACGAGCAAAAGTTGTATCAGCACCACTTGAACCGTAAGAAATAAGAAACTAAAGTACTATGACTTATGTTACATTAGATTGCTCTTAAAGTTTTCAATTGAAATCCTATTTCAGGAATCTAATTTTACGTATCAGTGGATAAGCGTATAGTAGAAAGTTTTTAGTTCTCTTAACTTCAATAGATATTTAAAAGTATAATAATCAAAACAAAAATTACAATTTATTTTTTAAAGTAACGTTGACGATGAAGTGCGAGTGTATTAAGGACGAATCCTTGTCGCGTCACGCCGATATCACCCGCTGATGTAGCTTTCTGTTGGTGACAGAACTTTTAAAATCGCTCTAGTTGTTTCGGAATCAGTTCGCTACAAACAACATATCTTTAGATGGCGCTGTTCTTGTCTGATTGATACCTTTTAATATATTGAATAACATCTCTTAAACGCTTTGTTTAAATATCAATGACGTCGAGTGAGGAGGAAAACACTTTCACAGGTATAAAACACATTTATTTCTCGAAATATATTTTACTGTGATTATTTTCAAACAGAATATTATCTACAAATAAAATAAATTGACTACTGAAAGAGGTATTTATTTTAATCGTTTTTATAATGCAATAAATTGATACACATTCATATATTTTATGAAGGAAACCTCTTTGGAACAAACATATAAGTCAAGTAATACTACTAAGAGAAAATAGCAATAATACAATATCGTTTTCCTGTTAGCTACAGTCCCTTGCGAACAATAACATTAAATATAACATCTTTACGTCCGTCACAACGGGAAACGCACAGTTATAAGAAACTCAGAGAAAGATAAAAATTATTTCGTAAACATTATTCATATTTTATAGCAAACTCTCGTATTTAATCATTCAGCTCGTAATAATTGATATTCAACTAAGAAATCGAGGAACTTGGTACAATGGTAATTGTATTCGGTTCACAATGCGGAAGTTAAGCAACTTCCACAGTGGCCAGTTATAGGATGGGTGACCAAAAAAAAATACTATCTCGAGTTTCTTCGTGCTTTGAATGGTGAGTTGAGCCGTTAGTCCCGGCTGTGTCCAAATAACACCCTCCAATTCACACTGGGCCGCGTGGTAGGTCATAGCCCGTTCTCCCTATTCGGTTTGATTTAATTCTATCCGTAAGGATGGCTTATGTTTCGGCAGTGCAGTTATTAAAAGGCTGGTTATGAACAGACCAATTATATTTTGAATCATTACTGGAATCACAATAGAATCGACTTGAATCTAATAGTGACGGTCCAACGACGAGCCCATTATGGATTTGTGGGTGTTAACGACTGCAATTGCAGCCGGATTCAATGGTTTTATATACCTTTTAAAATAAAGAGGAGATGTCTGTATTTACATACAACATTTTTGGTCACCCATGTTATGACCAGCCCTTGGGAAAGTTGCTTAATTTCCGCATCGCTAGCCGAAGACGCTAAACATCGCCATTGAGATATTTTGAATATGGAAGTTAAAATTAATTTCAATTTCCTAAGCTTTTTTCTGTACTTAGTAGACAGCTATTTTCATTCGAGATTAATTAGTGCTAGCGGAAAAGAATCCGACGCCATACTTGAATTCTCGAGAGGAACATTTCCTTTTTTTAAGTCACAGAATAATTTATAGTTCATTAGTCATATTGTTTGATTCGCGGAACATTATTTGAAATCATAAATTCTCTTCCATAGCTCATATTTGTTTAATTAGATGGTTTCTATATTATTAGCTGTTTTCCCGTGACTTATGATTTAAATTCCTGTTAAAACATTTTTGAAATCGGTTCAATACTTTCGGAGCCTGTTTTTTTTTATTGTTGATTGTTTGTTTGTTTGCAAAAAATCTTTCTTTATAATATTATAAGTATTAGTATATCTATACTCATAGCATATAATCATAGCTCATCTGAGCATGAAGTAAAATCCAGTTAATCCAAGCTTAGAATTATCTTTATACCAAATGTCATCAAAATCTTTTCAATTGTTTTAGCGTGAGGAAATAAAAACAAAACACCCAAATCTACAAACTTTCGCCTTTATAATATTAGTAGCCTGTATAAGACAGTTTTTGCTTACAACTTCGTCTGCGTGGAATTAGTCTAATTCAGCCCTTGATTTCCAACATAGAAATTATCCTACATCTTTCGGAAAATGTCAGTCCATCATCATATTTTTATTATTAAGTGCCTTTCCAATTAGTGAAGATTTTCTATCAGTTTTTTTACCTAGTTATCTATTACCGTCCACTCTAATACTGCGGAGCCACAACTTCTTCCTCATTCCAACGATTATTTTACTAAGAATCTTGCCTATTATTATAAGTTGAAGTTGTTCGTATCTATCTAGCTACTGTAATATTAATAATAAACAAACGGACAATATACTATAATTATTTATAGGAATAATTATTAGACGGAAGTTTTCCTGTCTTAATTATGAGCATTGAATTGGAATTGGATAAATTAACTCCGACCGAAGCAACACTTTTAAACGATATTCACTTTTTACATCCTATTTGACAATATTAAATTATATGTCAAACATCATAAGGTTACTTTAAAAAAATGTATATTATACTAGCTGTAACCCGCAGCTTCGCCCACGTGGTACGAGGTTACTCTGTGCACACTGGCCTGCTATACTGGAGTCTTAAGCAAATCTTTATTAAAAATCTATCAGTAAGCATCCACTTTTATATCATCATCATCAGCTTATCAACGTCCCCACTGCTGGGGCATAGGCCTGCTCAAAAGATGGAACCAATTACGAAAAATATACCGGGGTTTCTGTCTATAACGCGCTTGTCTGCATAGAATAGTCCAGTTGCTCTTCTTTTCATTTTAGTGCGCAATACAAACGACACGCCTTGCAAACAATACAAACAAATGTTTTCTTTGAAATAATAGTCCTTTTATTGAAGTCTTATTCTTCGCCTGATCCTCAAAGTAACTTGATGGTCAGCTTGTTCTTGTTTTCTCAATTCAGCATTTTTAGAGATTTTAATGCGTGACGTGCGTGAAATTTTGGCAACGATTATTCTGTCATCTCTTCAATTTGTAGGTATATAATTTCAACTACTTAGTATAATAGCTGAAAAATAATTTGTTTTAGAAAGGTATAATTTAGCATGGTTTACACTTTAATCACGCCGACAAAGTGGTAAAATAAAAAAATATAATAATAAAAAAATATCCGCTCCTCCCCTTAAAGGAAAAGTTGAGGACGAATTTTTTTTTTTCATTGCCTGGGGCATCGATGGATATTAGGAGTGTGGGAAGACTGCTTTTCGAACTAAGCCGCAGACTGACGGACAAACATGACAAAACTATAAGGGTTCCCTGTTAACTATGGCACCGCAAAATTTTAAAAATGAAAGCAACTTTGTTTGATAAAAATCGGAAAAACAATAAAAACGACAAACATTAAATAAATCAAAACCTCTTTTTAATGATACAGTAGCGTCATCTAGCGAAAATAGCTAATTGTATCATTTATTTATTTTTTGTCTGACTAACAATTCTCAATTAAATTATGTTATTGGAAAAATCACAAAATTGAAAACGTAAGCTACTTAGTTTTATAAAAATCGGGAAAAATTATTACAAACATAACGAAAATCATAAAAGTATAGTAGTGTCGCGTCATCTAGCGATCAGTTATATTTAGCTGAGACGATTCATTGCACTATACGAATTTACACTCCCATTTTCATCCCTTTATGTGCTTTTTTCGGGATACGATATAAGGCAGACATATTACTGCGGAGTTATTTTAGAACTTTTAAAGGGAATCAGTTTCGTAATACAAGATTTATACGTAACTTTGAACGACGAAAAACAAAAACAAAGTAAAATATTCTCACGTTTTTGCAACATTTTTCATTGCTGCTCGACTCCTATAACTTATAGCGTGATGTTCTATAGCCTTTCTTGATAAATGCATTATTCAACATTAAAAAAAAAACAATAAGTTCCAGTAGTTCTTAAGATTAGACAGTTCAATCAAACAAAATAACAAACTCTTCAGCTTTATTATATATATAGACAAAACACTAAGGTTAGATTAGAAATATTTTATAAGGTGGTTAAATAATCTAATATTTTCCATCTTCTCCTGAAAATAACAAATACAACAAAAAAGAATTAATAAAATAGGCCAGCCGTTCACGTGTGATGGCGTGACCAAGGGAAATAGGGATTCACTTTCACATATACATAGATTAAAACAACCGACGAACAGTATAAGGTTTTAATATTAACTCTTGCGTTCCACATACTTTGCAGGTTTCGTTGTCTATGTTAATCAATTCACTAAGGTAAATAAGTCTTATTTATTTGATTAGTTAAAGTTCACAAGGAGTTGTTAAGTTTTAAGTTGGCACACAGAGACTGACTAAGTAAATAGTGTGATTGGAAAGTTGGTCGTTCAGTTCGTTGGACTGGTTACAGGCTTTCACAACGTGACTCGCTTGTGCTAGTAACAATACTGTGTTTCAGCATTGTCAAAACGTCCACAACAAAGTTACAAATATACCTACAGATAATTCCCTTCATATACAATAGATTCACAATGCTGTTTTCAAATAATTAGAAACTATATAATCGTCTGAAGAGGCGTACTTACCTATTAAGAGGACGTATACACCGAATCGCTAACTTTCAACATGTGTACAAATAAATAACATCATATTAAACTATCATACAAATCGAGAATATTATATCATATTTTACTGTGGACTGGAATAGTAGCTGATTCACTTATCAAAATGTTATAGATTATCAGTTAATGTTGAAGAATACCTATTTATTATAAATAATGCTGAAACTTTTCTATTTGACCGATTAATCTAAATAATAAATGTAATATGAAGGAAATTTCTTGCAAAGTTATCAGTCAGTAATAATAAGATCAACTTCAGACTCCAAGTTCTTAGTGAATGAGAATCTGTCTGAACAAGGAACTATCTTGTCTACAGCTTAAAAATAATGATCTTTCTTTGCTCAACCTCACAAACTTGGTCTTCAGTTTGATATAATGTAAAAGTTCCTATTCTGTTATCTGTAGAATGTTCGTACCCACCTATTTGAACATCAAATTCAAAATCTGATAATTGTCTTAAAATATTTTAAGGGCTTATTAATGTATATTCGATAGTAAAGACACTCTTGCTTGACTTCATATATTTTAATCACAGGATTTTGCTGCTGCTAAGTCATTAATTTACCTATAACTGTCATCTAAATTTTAATGATGTGCATACCGATATTATTACTTTGTATGTACTTAAGATGTTCTACCGATAAGATGCTACAGATATGTAGAGAAGTTCGGCCTGGTTACGCTGTAGAAAAGAAGGACATAGGGCAAGAGAATACAGCGTCATACCCACATTCCTGGTATACGATGAAACAAAGCTACCATTCGACCACGTCATGGGTGGTAAGCTTTTCGTTCCTCCGAGATCGCGAGGCAAAGTGACCCTGAAGATCCCAGTAACAACTAGGACGAAAGAAGTCCATCCACTATGGAGGTTACTGTTGACTCAGAGTCGTATCAGTTTACTTCAAGCAAATATGAACCACTGCCACAGCTACCAAAATATTTTCCCAGCGAGTCTGACACAGCCGGGAATAGACGCAGTAAAGGGATCGGAGCCAAACTGTGTACTAAAAATCAGTCGGTGACGTAGAGGACTCATTAACTGATTCTGTAGCTATTTTAAACCCAACCCACCCTTACTGATTGTAATTGGAACTGAATTTAGATAACGACACGTTATCACACACATGAAAACTATTAAAAAGTAATTTTACACATCCTGCTTATAAAGACGAAAGTGTGTAAGTTAGGGTGTTAGTATGATTATTGCTTCTTCAAACAAAAACTGGAGAGTACCGGTGCGTTTAGTACCAACGAACATCTATTCGAGGTGATATTGGCGGTCTACATACCCAAGAAAATTATCCACACTTGAACTTTTGTAGTGTTGGAGAAGGATGAAAAAGATTGTCTGGACGGATAAAACAATCGATTGATTAAGTACTGGAAATCATCAACGAAATGAGACGGCTACTAGGTCTACCGCGTAACGACATTAGCTTCGATTTGGTTGACATCGGCTTGCACTCAGTGTTCAAGATGTATTGTTAGATCACATATGTAATATGTTTAAAATATCGAGTTAAAACTAATATAATTTAACATTGAATGCCTTTTGATTAACTTCAATATCAAACAAATCAAAGTAAATTTCGTCACGCGGTAGGCCTGCTCGAAATCATGGAAGACAGACAAGGAAGAATGTATGGACACTTTATTCGACACGATGACTTATTTAAAACCAGGATACTATCGGGAATCATTTAGAAACGCAAGGCAAGTTACGTTAATCGTGCTAAGCAAAATTTCAATCAACACTGACCCAGAAAATCGGAAGATAACTTATTGCAATATATTTTGGATAAAAAAAATGGAAAAAAAGATGAACTGTGTGCATAGTTTCCCTAGAAACGACATTTAAAAAAAAACTAGCTAAGTGTGATTCGCACTTCCGCACGGAGGTTTCCGTACACGAAACGAGCAAAAGAATCCCATTGTTGTAAAGAAACCTCCTTAAATGTTAATTTATTTTGTTTTAAAATATTATTTATTATAGCGGCTACAAAAATACATCATCTGTGAAAATTCCAACCGTCTAACTATCACGGTTCATGAAATACAGCCTGGCGAGAGACGGACAGTCACACGGAAGGACATACATACAGCGGAGTCTTAGTAATAGGGTTCTGATTTTTACCCTTAAGGTACAGAACTCTAATAAGATTCTCATTACAAAAACATTTGCATCGCTAAATCATACTATTACATTTCCATCGATAAGGTAACAAATATCGAGGATACAGTATGTTACTATTCAATTTTTTTGTATAGTCCTCCTCCCCCATTTTTCGTGTTGATGTTAAAAACAGGTACATTTAACATGCTTTGCTGTGATTTAACTTCTATTTATCTATTAGAAATTGTACTAGAATAACGGTACAGGGCTTAAAAATAAATTAGGGCGACTACAGAAAAACCACCCTCTCAAAATACTATAATAAATCCCAGGAACAAACCTTGGCATCACTTTGGCATCTATCTTATGAGGTTAGTTTACCATGAGTTGTGTTTTTTTTTTACTTTACCTATTTTAACTAAGAAGTGAAACTTTAAGAAGTAATTTGGTATAAAAAAAGTATGATTCACTAAACAAGATATAAGAAGAATTGATTTCAAACCAATCCAATGAAAGGAATGAAAAGACGCGTAGAAGTTTGTATGGGAAATATTTTTTTTACTTATATTCTTATACATGCTTCTAATTTTCATTAAAACCAATAATTTTATATCAATTTAAAAAGAATTTAAACTTAACGAAACCTTGGATAAAAATATCTTGAAAAAATAGAATAATAATTCTTAATCTTATAAATTCAATATACTCAATTTTGATTCGGGAGGCAATTTGATAGTTAAGTTTTTACACATCCGCCTTCAAATGTATTTATTATAACCACCACATCAAGATAAATTGGGTGATGTAGTTTCTTTCTCCCAGTTTCTTTTTAAATTTACAATTCTACTAACATCATTTCGTCAAGATTTTAATGTCATAATTTTCAAACAAAATAAGTGTAATATTAGAAACCACTCTTATTTTTCGAAGTTATTTAAAAATAAACTACTGTAAATACTGATACCACGCAAACGAAGTTGCGGGCAAAAGCCAGTTGTTTATATGATATAGATTTAATGGCACTATTTTCATTCCTTATTTATACTATACTAAATTTCCCTGGAATCTGTCCGCTAAAATGATATCCTATATCACCAGTTTCCCGTAGGTAAAAGAATCTTTAAAATAGATCCAGTAGTTTCGAAAAATATTTAATGCTAACAAAAAAACAATAAAATCTATCTAAGTAAACAATATCCAAAAAAATACAGAAATCTCTCCCATGTAATAATGAAAACTTGATTTCTAATATTCCGTGACACAAGAATGACTGTAAGGATAAGAACTCAATCCAGAAAAGCCGGTCAAGTTTGAAGAAGGATCACGAGTAAGTCAACCTGGTATCAAAAAATATTATTGGATCAGAAAATATATGAAAACATAAGAGTTTTGGTCTGAGTACAATAATACATTCTTTAACGGAACTTAGTTTCTCCGTATATATGTATATTTTTTCTTGGCTATTTATTTGAATCTGTTCAGCTGTATCGCCTATTAATTACATTTTTTCTTTGTTTTCCTAAAGACAAGACTGCACCTGGGATTAACAAATATAATTATTTTGATTAGGAACTGAATAAAGAAGTCAATTTTTTATATTAACTCTGCTGTGAATCGAACTCGGGACATGACATATGGTGACACCTAGAAATCGGTGTGCAAACTACTCATACTTAATCACAGATCTATAAAGTATCTTTTCATCTTTATGTTATTATTGATTATCTATTTTTTAATAATTAATTTCTGTACATTTACATTATTAGATAAAAGGAATTTATCTGTGAATACATCTTCAGACCCCATACTATTTTAAACATGTCAGCAACTAATTAACTATCAGCAACAGCGGCTACTGTGTCAACAATTTATTATTACGTTTCCAATTTGACAATCCATTCATAATAATAGCAGGCAGTCAGTTATACCAGTGGAAAACAAGGGACTGAATTTTCAATATGGCAATATAATATTGCAACATCAGGGTAGCACTTAATGCCTTGTTTTGCCGTAAACACAATTATTTCTGCTTAACTGTTAGTCTTCTGCTACCACACTTCGTTGTAACTGAGACTTTATAACGGAGGTGATAGGTGTTGGGGGAACTTAACAAAAATCACAAAAAAAGCAAAATAAATAGCTTATTTTACAATTAGTCATGATCCCGGTTTCTAACTTTGAATGAAATTACTCAGTGGATATACCGAGCAGAAACGAATGGTCAGAGGCAAAACAGAAAGCCTAGTCTAGTTCCCAAATGGCTCCAAAATTGGTCATAATGTAGGGTGTGTGACAACAATGTGAATATGGGATAGACGCTACAATTTTCCATTCTAAAGTGTACATCATATTAGAATCGCCAACAAAACTACAAAAATCAGTCACTCTGATAATCAAGCAGCACTCGATGCCATACATTCGAACATGATAAGTTCAAAACTGTTAAATGAATGTATTGACTAATTGAATGAACTGAGAAAAAAATATTCTTAAATGGATACAGGGTTACTCGGATATCATTGATAATTAGACAGCGGATGAATTAGCAAGGGTTGGAGCACAGTGATTCCAAATATGACTAGAGATACCCTTTTGCGGTATCTCAAAAATCAAGCGTCACAAAACCTGAAGAATGACCTTCAAAGAGATTCAAATCAATAGTGGCAGAAACAGCCGGAATTAACTTGAAGTTAAACAGAACAAATATACTCACATTTTTACAAACCTTAACTGGACACTGCAAACTAAACAGACACCTATTTCACATGAAACTATGTGACACTGATCCACAAACGAAGCATACATCTAGTACGACACATTACTAGCCCAGAAGATATAAAGACTTTAAAGGTCAAGAATATTATAGACTTTTTGGAATATACGAGGCCAAAAGGGCTAATATAATTCTGGCGGCGACTCACAATAGATCTTCAAAGTCGCAGTGAAGGAACTACATAACCCCTTAAAATCACAAATAATATACTAATATAACATAACTATGTAAACACAATTTTTCCAGTAATACGAGTATTTACATTAAAACTAAACTCTTCCCAATCCCTATAATCCCTATAAAAACGATTTATCAAAATCGAACCATATTATAAACTTTATCTATTTTTCATAGATTAAAAATTTTAATAACGATTGGTAAAGCTTATTCTTTTGGAGATTTATAATTTTAAATAAACAATTATACATACATAAATTAGTCCATTAACCTCTGATTTACCACGAGACTGCATACATGCGCAAAAAAAACACTTTCAAAAGGTACTTTAAAACTTTTTTTCTTGAGAAAGCGGTTTTCTAAAACAGTTGTAATAAAAATATTTATTTGTATAACTTCATGAATTAAGAAAATAAAATAAGAAATGACAGAGATACGAATTTAATATATTTTTTCCATTAGTTCGCGGTCCTACAAAGTTTGAACTCGATTAAAGTTGTTCTTCCAGAATTATCCGTAATAATAATCCCTTTTGTTTGGGAGTATCGGAGACTTGTAAATTCAAATTACGACAAACAACGAAACCCGACAAGTCTTTGTTGACAAACCAGATAATAAAACATATATAATATTGGTATTTATTATTGGGATCACACCCAATGGGTCTTTTAATTCATTTTGCTTGTACAACGATTTTGGAATGGTTCTATTGAAGATTCGGAAACATGTTCTATTCAAACCATTTTGTTGAAGATATGAATGAAGTTATGAATTAAGTATGAAAGAAGAAAAACAACATAAGGCATGAATGAAGAAAAGTGTTTAATCTTTTCTCAGAAGAATCAGATTTTAGAGTACTTTATCAAAAAATGGTCTTATTGAGGTTAACGTTTATAAAGAACTTTTTATGATTGCGTAACGAAAGGATGCCAATTAAAATGCCTATTATCTGTCCATCTGAACATCTGTACATTTATCATCTTCTCTTTGCCATTACATTGTTTATAGTGGTTGTACCACGCTATCGACGACTTTCGTACTCTTGTAGAATGCTTCTGCATTTGTGCTGTAATCATATGGTTTGTCCATCTTATTAATGAAATGTCAAATGGTCTGATACCTTCGACTTTGCACTTATACTACAATATCGTGTTGTGTGCCCAAAGAAAGTGACAAATAGGGATGCCCGATTAGTCACTTTCTTTGGGCGTTCCCGTTTTGTAGAAAATGCACCAAAGCGTGACGTCATGTGACATTTTAACTCAACGTATCGTCGCAATTAAATGATTACAAACAAAATATAATAATACGTGTTTAATATTTTTCGACAATCTACCTAACAAACAAACAAACAAAAAATAGTCGTCATCTCTATTGCCGTCTTTTTGTGTATTGGAACATAAAATGTATTTCTATGCTTCTATGCTATGTTTTAGTTTTTAAAATGTTTTTTGATATTATAGTTATTTTATTAAAATATCGATGTTATGTAAATAGGGCGGATACTTTTTAATTTTCACAGAGAAGATACTCCATCACGGCCAATCATAAAAAAGCTTTTACCATCGCATAATATTAACATTAAGATCATTATCCGAATCGCAAAAGTTTTTTTTACCTATCGCAAATGTTGGTATGGATGTAAAGTTGACGAAAGCGAGCAAGTTGACCGCTGATTGTGACACTGCTTATTGAATTGAGGAAACCGTTTAATTAAATTTCCAAGCCCTTTTGTTTTGAATCAAAATCATCACAGAAAACTACTTTATCCCTTTTCAAGCTAATTTTATGATTTATTAACAGAAGTAATAACTTTGACTATATTATTTTAACTTTATACTTTTAATAATAGTTGAATTTATGAAAAACTAGCTCTCGCCAGCGACTTCGCTCGCGTGGTCCCTAGGGAAATGTTAAGTGGGATAAAAAGTATCCTATTATCTAAGTCAGCTAATACCCTATCTGTATACAGAATTTCATCAAAATCCGTTCATTAGTTTCGGCGTGATTGACCGACAAACATCCAAACAAAGTAACTTTCACATTTATAATATTAATAGGATAATGTTCCTGAAATCCATTGCGTCATAAATTCATAATTTCTACTATTATATTAAAACTATTTAGTGATTTATGTAATAACAACTATTATATAACTAATAAAACGGTTTGAGATATTGCATAGCAGAGCCTTTCATATGAAAGTTCACTTAATGAGTTGATCGTAGTTTAACTGAATTGTACGTATTTTTTTATTGTAATCTATTATTTACTATTTATTTATTATTTTTTTACTATTTTTTATTGTATATATTTTCCTTTAACCGCGGAAGCGGACTAAAAGCAAATCTCGCATTGAGGATTACACAAACACTTAATTTTAGAAACTGTACACTTCTAATAAACTTTTGTGTAATCTATAATTAATAAATTTCTTGGTAAGGTTCATTTTCACCTATTTCCTTTAATAACTTCAAAAATTGTGTTATTAACGTTAAACCGCTAGATATAAAAGTAAAAAATTATATACGTTAAGTATAAAAGCAATAAAAATGTACAGAGCCTAACAAAATCATTACATCTTGTTAGAATTTGTGCCCGCATACTCAAAGAGGCGATCGGATGCGTCTGTACGAAGTACTCACATCTCTATGCATATTTGCACACCTCTGTACGTCGATCTAAATTCTCTGGTTCACGTTGAGTGGACCAATTACTGCTGCTCTTACTTTGCTTCTACGGAATGGAAATAAAAATCTATGTGAATTGGGGATACGGAACTGTGAAAAAACGCATTAACTAAGTGCTTTCTTTAACAAGAACAAATGACAAAATGTCATAGTTTTTTTATGAACTTGTCACGATTCGTATTCAAACTTAGTAAAGAGAAATAAGATTTAGATATAAAAGTAAAGATAGGACTTAAAGATAGCTATAGGATATTGGTAATATCAACAATAAGCGGTTTGGGTATGGTAATTGGTATTTTAGGTGATTCCGGGGGTGCTGCCCGTATGTTTTTTGGATTCTCAAAATTCAATGAACAAACTTAATGAAATATCTGATCTAACAAAATGATTAATTGTTAGTTTGTAAAAAAAACAAACTTATTAATGTATTTTATTAAAATAAGGTTACAAAACAATCCATAAATATATACTAACCGTCTCTCCTGACACGTCCTTGTCGTATTAATAGGTGCTGGTAATCAGTAATCATTTTGTTCTCTTGAATTTTATTTTACCCGCATATTTCCAATTCAGTACAATTTTTCATATACCCACCTGTGGTCTGTAAGCTGCCATAAGCGTAACAGTGGAATTATAGCAAATAATCTATACATAGTATAAAACAACGTCGCTTCCTGCTGTGCGTACACTAAGATCTTTGAAACTATACAACGGTATTTGATGCAGCTTTCAGCAATATACAGAATTATTCAACCTCTTAGTTCGTATGTATAATACAAGACCACGCAGTCAAAGCCGCTAGCGGTAGGCTTAAGAAAGCAGTTATAAATTTCCCACATACATCACAGTTATTATATTAATATTCCATATGCGTATTAAACAAAAATGTGGCGAAACTTCAGTAATAAGAAGTACTCTTTATTTTACAAAAGAATAATAGAGCTTAATGCAGAAACATTACACGAATATCGTACAATTGACCTTATCGCTTGCTAGCGATTTCTACCAGACAAATTGTGCTTACAACTCAACTGAAAACAACTTTAAATAATAAATCAGCCGCATCTCATGTGATGGGCGTACCGATTTACTAATGACCATTGATTGGACTTAAAATAACATTTAATAATCAGAATGCATCATATCTATAATTCGAATTATGGTAAAACATAATCACCAATGGTCTTTTTACAAATAAAATTCACTGTAACTGACTATATGAATACAATGATTATTACAATGTTGCAAATTAATTAGTTTTTATTTTTTTTTCTAACAAAAATATTTCTTCACGTGAACTTATTAAAAGTACTTTAGTTAGAATCGTCCCGATTGTTTATCCTACCGCGTTCAGAACATCTGTTGATTGACAAGAAGAACGAGTAAAAGAAACTCACCAGCTCTTGCAATTTAATTTTATATCAAATTTCAAATAATAGCGATTACTTTGCATGGACGTCTTCTCTCTAACATTGCGAGAATCGTATTAACCCAAAAGGACATAGTCTAGTGGTTGTTGTCTCGTTACGGTCATCTCCCAAAACTCATTCTATAAAACGCCACTAATCATAACCGGCTTTCTACATACAGCAAACGTAAACGACGCGAGAAAAATTAAGCGACAATTTGATAAAACACAATAAAGTTGCTTCAACAAACACCACATTTACAAATAAGCAATCGGAATTTCCCAAGCTAACCACACCAGTAAACGGGGTCCCAACTAATGAATCTCATACGACGTGAGGGTAAAATAAACAGTCTGAGAGCGTGATAAATCTAAATTCGTCCATCGCAGTGCAAGTGCGCTAGAAGCTCCGGTAGTACGTCACTGTGACGCGTACGTGATTCTCAGTTTATTGCGACCCGGCGAGTGATTGGATAACTTAGGAGTGGACGCACAAACATCCCTACTTACATTAGTAACACTTTGCGTTCGAGTGGAAGATATCAAGGACAGTATTAATATTGAGCTCTTGGCTCTTCAAGTGGTGTATCAATAAGGCGAAGATAGATCCCTAATTCGAATAACTTACTAACAATACATATTACTCACTGAATAGTACTTCGAATTAGAAGTTTATGCGTTTATTTTCAACTGCCAAACACGCTTCAGACAGTTTTCAGATAGTCATATAAAATTATTTTTCCATTGGGAAAAGTTTGAAATTCTACTTATTAATGTAGCAAGAAGAATAATTAACTTTCTCATAATCTTTTTCACAAACTCAACGGCAAATAAATTTATTTGAACAGACCGCAAATTCAGTCTTCATTTCTTATCGCCTCGTTGCCCGCTATCTCTAGGGGTTTTAAGTCGGCAAAAGAGACAAGTATCTTAAATTTGCCATAATATTATCCAACTTGATATTAAGTGGATACTTAATATCAAGTTTATTTACTTTATTAAAATTCATTGGTATTTTGTGGCAATTTGATATTTTGAATCTTAGACAAAAATGTAATGCTAAGAAGATTACCTTTAATAAACAATTACTAGCTTTCATCCAGCAGTGTATGAAAGCTAGTAATTCAACCACGTGGTCCCTAGCAAACTGTTAAATAATTCAGGCTTAGAAAAATCCGTATACCAAATTTCATCAAAATCCATTGAGTAGTGAGTATTTCAGTATATTTTTTGTGAAAAAGTAACAAACATAAATACATCGTCACAAACTTTTGCATTTATAATATAATTTAAAAGAACTTTGTAATCTGTACGCGAAAGGCGAAATGAGGATGAGTAGTTAAAAAATGTTAAATGAAACGTAAGTTAGAAAATGTTAGGTTGGTTGGACACACGGTCCGGACCCACCTGGGACTTAATTATAAGATACCAGGTGCCGGACCACGCGAGAGGGTAGTACGGGGGGTTTTGCACGGTAGGCCCACTGCACTGGACCGCCGTCCCTTGCAGTGGGAGAGCCCGGGTTCAGTTGGCCTCTAGCCCAGGTCGATGGCATGATAAGGTCAGTTCCGCTCGGTATAAAAAAAAAAGGTTGGTTAGACACGGACAGGGAGAGATTAAAAGAGAGAGATAAGATGATATGGTCAATAATATTGCTGAAGACCAAATTGACATTATGTTGGCACAAAAACTTTAATAATTGTATTCTTACACGTGCTCTTTATGTATACCAAATTTAATTCAAGATACATTGAAACTCCCTCGTTAAGTAAACAACGAAAATCAAACAACTGTTTCCTTGTTATAAAATTATATTAAATTACACGTTTTGTAACATTCATAGAACTTAGCAACTGAAATATTGAAAATGTTATAGGAGTACCTGTTTACAGAAACAACGTGTATGCTATGATTTACAGACTGATATTATAGTATGCTTGAAACGTGCGGCAAAGCGAGAATCTGTTTGAAACTAATATATCGCACACCTAGATCTAAACTAAGACAACTCAAAAAACTAATTTGGAGGTCTGACAATACATTTGTTTACGTGGCAGGAGCGCGACCACTGTTGATTCAACAAAAAAAAAAGCTAAAGTTATCTGTGGCTCATCCCCGAAACTTTATTGAATCTGTTATGTTGGATAGATGCGTATGATGACCGAGTATTTGAATATTGTACTAAGTCAAAACTCACTCAAATTTTTGAGTTGTCTCAGTTTAGATCTAGGTGTGCGATATAATAATTGACTATTAAAGAAAGATTAATGTTCCGAATTCATATTTCAATATAAATCTACTTTGCGAGATGTATTCGATATCAATGTGAATAGTATTTATGTAGATACTTCTAAGACTTTGAAGATTTTTAACTATTGTCTGTGGCCAAAGTAAAAGCAGATATCTATTCCTAAAGACAAATGCATGCAAACATCGCTGCATCTCGAATACAAACATCCGATTTGCATCGATCGTTCTTCACTGTCTTGAGACTTAAAAATAATGTTGCATTTCAGTATAGTCGTAATGCTAGATTCGCATTTGTCCGTATAAGTCTCTAGCGGAATGTGATAATGTAAATTTTTCCCCGGCAGTTTTTTAGACGTCTTATCTAGTTTTCTCGGCAGTTGAGCTTCAAAGGAGTTAGCACGTACACTCGTCCTCTGTCACGTAGCCTCCTTGATGCCTACTTTATTGCCCGCCAGGGTACAGTGGATGCTGCATCGGTGCACTTCGCATTCCTTTATTTTAATGAAATAAAATATAAGGTAATTTCCTCGTTGGAAACTCAGTTAACTTTTAATTAGCTCACCGTTTTGAGTAAATGGTTGTTTTAAAATTTCTCAATAGAGAATCACCTTCGTGGTCGGTCGTTTTGTAGTTGCACGCCGTTTTCAAACCGTCGCCATCTTTGAGGACGTGAGTTCGATTTCCGATTAGGTCAAGGAGTCCAAGTATTCTGGTGTCTTCATAGTTTGTATGTACATACAATGTTCTAAGTGAATTTATAAGAAGGTCAATTAATAATATTGTTATTTAGATTTTATTTGTCTACTTAACTAAGATTTGCTATCATATTTAATTTTATATTTTCTTACACAAAGTTTATAAAGGAAAATATATATTTATAGATCAAAACGTATCATTTAAAACCGGGCTTATGATATTATCCATTCTATCAATTTCGAGTAGTTTCTTCAATTCACAGGCCAATCACGTTCGTCGCCCGGTTTACTGTCGAAGTCAGACTGATTGAACTAAAAAGGACTTCAACCTTCAATGCTGCTATCAGTTTCCTATAGATATTCGTTAATTTAAATTGTAAGTATAAAAGAAGTTGAAAATTCAGTTTGTTTTACGGTAAATAAACCACTGTTTAAGCATTATTTACTAAAGGCAATGTTTCTTTGTTTATAGGGGGTAATCTACGGAAGTACTAATCAGTTCTTAGAAATTCTTTCACTAACGAGAGGCAACATCACACGTTTGCACGTGACGTTCAATTTATGCGGGCAGTCACTGGAAAACAGATAAATTAAATTATTAATAGGTCAAAGGTAAAATTTTTGCATTGCACATACGTAATGGTGTAGACTTGTGAAAAAATACGCATGGGAAAATAATCTGGTAGTCGTTCATTTTTTATTAAAACAATCTTAAACATACTTTAAATTTTTTTAAAGTTTATGATGTAACAAAGATAGATTTTTAATTAAATTATTCGTCAATATTTCTATCATGAAGTTACTCGAAAAAATATAATGAACGGTCTCTCTGTAATCTTGTTTAACTTTAGGCAAGTACGTAATCTATACGGTGATACGCGCTAACAAGAAAGTGCTTATTCATTCTAACTTTAAAGATAGACACAGTTAGTTAAGTTTGTACGCATGAACAAGCAGATACTCCTTAGCTATTCATTATAGATGAATTAGTGGAACGTTGTGTGCGATATACTTAATCTCCTTGTTGTTAGTTTAAATTATAAAAAAAAAACTATAATCTAAAGTAACTTTTAAGGTAAGCGACAAAGAATACATAATGTAAAATATTTTTCGTAAAAAAGTACTGCATACAAATACAGAAACTTTTATTAGGTACTCATAGCTTTAGCTTGGTACCCCTTTTATAAGTCTTATCAAATATATATTTCTCAACTTAGTGAATGTACACAAATACTCAATTCCACGAATTATTTATCTATAAATGTTATGCAAAAAAAATATTTAACGATTTTATTAACAATAATGTAGTAAAAGTTAAAAAATAATTCAGTAGGTCCCAGGTTCCAGTCATCACACCCCTTACCCTCATCAATCAAAAGCATTGATCCGACAAAAAAATAAAATCGTTGAGCTTAGCATAAACTGAATTGACTGGATGGAAACACGAATTATTTTTAAGAGGTCATCCTAGTTGTGGACCCGTTGCTTCCTCGAGGCCCCATGGACATATAAAGTTTTCCCGGGCCCTGGTTGCGTGATACGTTTTAGCGGGTGTATCCACTGCTAGCGGCACTCTCCGAAGACCATTTAATCAAGCCCATCCAGTTGACGGTCAACTCAGATTGATGTGGTTTTGTGACAGTAGGGGAGGATGTTAAGGACCGACAGCCAGATCGACTTCTTTGTATACATATCTAAGTTTTGATAGTGTTTTAAATATTTTTGATGTATTTTTATTGTAGTTCTATATTGATATTTGTATTATTAATTAATGATAACAGTGTTTGACGAGGACCTGTCTTTGTGGGAAATAGTAGCTTTCGAAGATATCTTTAAGTTATACTTCGCACCTGTGCCCAAACCTCTATGTCGTTAACTTAACATACTCTTTCTTTTTTTTAATTATAAAATATGTAACAGGTCATTTTGATGACGGTCATCTTGGATTTTAATGTTCATTGTAAACTGTGTTCTACTAGTCAAACCCATTCATGTGATACTCATATTGACGGGTTTCTGAAAACATATGTAACCAGCCATTTTGTTGACGGCCAACATGGATTTCAATATTTTTTATAGTGAACTGTACTTTACTAATCAAACCCTTTCATTTGATTCCCATATTGAGGTAGTTATGACAAATTTTGTAAACACCATTTTGTAGTGGCGGCAATCTTGAATTTACAATGAAACTGAGATTTTATTAAATTCTACTGTCACCAGAACTAAAAAATTGTACCAAATCTCAGATCAATCTGTCAACAGGAAAGATGTCAAATTTCAATTACTAGATTTGACCCAAAAAAACAAATAAACAGGGCAAGCTAAATAATAACATTGATTATAAAAAAAACTATGTATGAAATTCTTTTGAAAATAAATATTATATTATTATTAAAAACGTCGGTTTTATTAAACTCGGAAATTTATTCTGAAGCCAGCAAAATACATTTTTCGTTATCAGCTTCCCCTTCTTTATTTTAATTGCGCAAATCCCTTTAAAGAAGATTTCTTCCGATAAAATCTTTTTTATATTTATTATATGAAACCAGGCCTTGTTCTAATCGGCAGCGAAAATTTAAAATGTCTCCCTAAGATATTTTCTTTATTAGTTAGCCACAAAGCTATAAATAGTATGAGCATGCCAGATGATGTCTATAAGGCAAGATTTTACAATGGTATATATTCTAATCATAGGCATTGAAATGAAATAAAATGAAAATGTTTTTATTCAATTTTGAATCTTCACTTTTGAATCGTCCAAAAATATTTTTTCCCCTACCACTTGTTCAGGACGTCTTTTAGCTGACAAGAAGAACAAGCGAAAGAAACTTATCAGCTTTTATCATAAGTAATGACATTTACATAAATCATGTCATTACCAAAATAATACCTATATTTTGAACAATAATAAATACAAGTTTCAAAGTCTGTAGGACATAGGTTGGTACATACCTATAATTAATCGTTATGGAACAGAGCGAAGGCTATTAATTCCATGCATTGCGGTCCTTAAAAAAATCATCAACTTTATAAAAGCTTTTACACATAAGTATATTCTTTACATGAATTTGAAATTTATTTATGGGTAGGTCGATTACATTTTGTGGAACTTTATTGAACATAGCAATACATTTACCCAGACATGAGCCTCTGGTTTTTTGAAGTCTGAAGCTTGGAACGGCAAGTTTATTTTTATTTCTTGTGTTAAGATTATGAACACTACTTTTTTTGTGAACGAATCGTAATGTTTTCTTGTGTACATAATATTCTCATAGATGTATTGAGAGGCAAGAGTCAGAATATTTATTTCTTTAAATATTTCTCTGAGAGATTCCCTAGACCGTAAATTATATATAGCACCGATAGCTCTCTTTTGTAGAATAAAAATATCCTGAATGCTAGCCGCCGAACCCCACAACAATATACCATACGTCATTACACTATGAAAAAAACTAAAATATACCAATCTTGCCGTTTCAACATTTGTCAAGAGTCTAACTTTCTTAACAGCAAAAGCTGCAGAACTTAGTCTACTTGACAAGCTATCAATATGAGGATCCCATTGCAGTCGGGAATCTAGTGTAATACCAAGGAACTTTGTCAATTCTACTAACTCAACTACTCTGTTAAATTTTGCAAGTCGTTAAATACTTGTAACGTTTGTCAACGCAAACATCATACATTATTACATTTAGATAATAATATTCGCAATAGATTTGAACCTAGGTCTGCCACTCACGCACCACTGAACCATCGTGGTTACTCTGCGTCCGCGCCTTCGCAGCCGAGCGGACCACGCGCCGCGCCGCAGTCTACAGAGCATTCGTCGTCGCTCCCCGGTCCCACCAGTATACCTACCTTAGTCGAGCCGTTGGTACGCGACTCTAATATAATTACTACGTGTTCACGCGTAGAATTAAATGCAGCAACTAATAACGCGAATAATATTGATAATAATACAACTGTATTGTTACCTACCGCTTCTGTTTTTGTTTATAAAAATAATAAACCTGTTTTTGTTCGTGCTTTTCTAGATACGGGTTCTATGAGCCATTTTATTTCCAAAGCATGTTGTGATAGATTAAATTTAAAAATTACGCCTGATGACTCGATCATTTCTGGTATAGGTCAGTCACAAATTCCTTCACTCGGTTTTACGATTTTTAAAATTTATTCTCGTTTTGATTTCCGTTGCTCGTATGTTATTCGCGCTCGTGTTATTGATAAAATCACAAACGGATTGCCTAGATGTCCTATTGATATTTCTAAACTTGCTCATTTGCATAACTTACCTATGGCGGATGATCAGTTTCATATCCCTGCTGATATTGATTGTCTTCTTGGTAATGAGTTGTTTCCTTTTCTATTAGGTAATAGAAAGGTTAGTATACCGAACTCATCAGTCGTTGCTGTTCAGACTACACTCGGTTACATCGCTATGGGTAGGGCACATTGTGATCCCTTGTCTTTTTCTCGCGCGTGTTACTCAAAAAATACTAACTCGCAATCAGAACAATTATTTTTCTGCGAAACGCATTCTCACTCCTTAGAAACTCTCACTCAACGTTTTTGGGAACTCGAAAATGTCCCTAATAAAACTCATATGAGCCCTGATGATCAGGCTTGTGAATTATTATTCACTTCTACATATTCTCGCGATGATACAGGTAGATACACTGTACATCTTCCATTTAAGTCACAACCTTCAGAATTAGGTTATTCTTATTTTATCGCTAAAAGGCGTCAACTAAATTTAGAAAAGAAATTAGATTCAGATCCTAAAATTCGCGAAAATTATAACGAAACTATTAAAAATTACATTAATCAAGGTTATTTATCAAAGGTCACTGATCCTTCCTTACAAGTACCGCATTATTATATTCCGCACAGAGCTGTTTATCGCTCCGATAAACAAACATCTAAAACGCGCGTAGTGCTTGATGCTGGTTGTAAAACTAGCTCAGGTAAATCCCTTAATGATTTGTTGTATATTGGTCCTAATTTACAGAATAATATTTTTGATTTACTCGTTAATTTACGTATATTTTCTGTAGCTGTAACAGCCGATATTGAAAAAATGTATTTTCAAGTAAAACTTACAAATAATCATCACGCCTTTCAACGTATATTATATAGATTCGATGCTAACGAGGAGATGAGTACTTTTGAATTTAATAGGGTCACATTTGGTATATCTTCGTCTCCATATTTAGCTATGAGAGTTGTACATCAACTCGCATCTGATAGCCGAGATAAATACCCCTTAGCTGCATATGAAGCTGAAAATCATATGTATATGGATGACTATGTGAATTCACTAGATGGTGTTACTGTTGCAGAACAAATTTATCATGAAATGTTCGCTATGTTCAATTCGGGAGGTTTTAATTTAGTAAAGTGGAGCTCTAATAATACTGAATTTTTAAATAAAATACCAGAATCAAATTTGAACCCGCTAAATATTAATTTTGACCCTGACGCAAATTCTAATATAAAAATTGTAGGCATGCAGTGGAATCAAAATAAGGATACTTTTCAATTCAAGATAAACACTTCTTCGCTTAAATGTACCAAACGTAATATTCTCTCAACAACCGCACGTCTGTTCGACCCTTTAGGTTTGATTAGCCCTGTCATCGCCTTTATGAAATTACTCGTTCAAGATTGTTGGATACATGAACTTGATTGGGACAGCCCTGTACCTCCGCATATCGAAAATAAATGGCTTCAATTCCATGACGAACTGATTTTTTTGGAACAAATAGAATTTCCTCGACACGTAGGAATTAATTCTAATTCCCATGTGATACTCCTTGGTTTCTCGGACGCCAGCGAACGCTGCTATGGTGCTGCCGTTTACATCAGAGTTAGTACTGGTGAAAAAGATTATGGATCTGTATTATTACTCTCTTCTAAGTCCCGTGTAGCTACACTCAATAAAATGCCTTTAGCTCGCCTAGAATTATGCGCTGCACTTTTATTAGCTAATTTACTTACCGCTGTTAAAGAAGTATTAAGTAAACGCTGTACTATTCATGACATTTACGCATTTTCAGATTCAACTGTAACCCTTACATGGATTCATTCGCCCGCCTATAAGTTTCATACATTTATCGCAAATCGCATAACTGAAATTAACTCTAAATTACCCGCTAAGCATTGGTTTCATATCAACGGACGTGAAAACCCCGCTGATATAGTTTCTCGTCCTGTAACGCCTAAAATATTATCTAACCTTAAGTTATGGTTTAACGCCCCGGTTTGGTTTACGTATCCCGCTACTAAATGGCCGATTAAGCCATTCGAAATTAATTTCAATAATTCTGATCTCATGGAAATTAAAAATCTTTCTATGACAGCTCAAGTTACCCAAAATGTTACTACGGATTCCATTCAGGCTTTAATAAATCGCATTTCTAAGTATTCTAAATTACTTCGCATACTAGTTTATGTTCTACGTTTTGTAAAACATTTGAATACTCATGGCTCTATTTCTGTCACTGACTTGGAAATCGCTGAATTATATATTATAAAATATGTTCAAAACAAACATTTTTCTGAAAATATTTCCGCTTTAAAATTAAATAAAACAGTCGGTAAAAATATAATTAAACTAAATGCCTTTGTCGATACAAATGGTATCCTTCGTGTTGGTGGAAGGTTAGCTCACTCTCAACTTAATTATGGTCAAAAACACCCCATTTTACTTCCGTCTAAGGAACGCGTGGTTGAACTTTTAGTAGATTATTATCACATCATCAATCTTCATACGGGTCCCGCTCTTTTACTGTCGCTCATCAGACAAAAATTTTGGATTCTGTCCGCCAGAAATTTAGTACGTCAAAGGGTACATAAATGCAATATATGTTTTAGAGTTAACCCTAAAAATACTTTCCCTCCAATGGGTGATCTTCCCACCTTCAGAGTAGCTGAAGTAAAACCTTTCGTATATACCGCCGTTGATTACGCTGGTCCCTTCTTTATTACACATATTCGTAGGCGTGGTATAAAAAGCCAAAAGGCATATATTTGTTTATTTGTCTGTCTAACAACAAAAGCTATACATTTAGAGTTAGTTACTGACTTAAGTTCTGACTTATTTCTCGCCGCTTTTAAACGCTTCATATCACGTAGAGGCCCTGTTTCTATGATCTACAGTGATGGAGGTACCAATTTTATTGGTGCTAAACGCAAATTAAATGAAATTTATTCTTTAATACACTCCAAAACACATATTAATTATATTAGTCAGCAATTACTGTCTGACCATCGCATTCAATTTAGGCATAGTCCGCCTTATGGTCCTCATTTCAATGGACTCAGTGAAGTTAATGTTCGTTGTGTCAAAACGCATATTTTCAAGTCAATTGGTTCACAAATTCTCACATATGAAGAATTTAATACTATTCTCGTTCAAATTGAAGGTTTATTAAATAGCCGACCACTCTGTGTCTTAAGCTCTGATCCCTCTGATATTTCCGCTTTAACTCCTAATCATTTTTTAAATGTTACTCCGCTTAAATTCTTACCTGCTGAAGATGTTACTGAAATCTCAGATAATCGCTTATCTCGTTATCAACTCTTAAATAAAGTCACGCACTCTTTTTGGCTTCGCTGGAGTCAAGAATATTTAACTTCTCTCCAACAGAGAGAAAAATGGAACTCTCCGTCAAAACCTGTTAAGTTAGGTACTATTGTCGTAATTAAAGATAATAATTCTCATCCTCTCTGTTGGCCTTTAGGTGTAGTTGATGCGATTTATCCTGGAAAGGACAATATCATACGCACTGTTAAAGTACGTACGGCATCTGGATCTTATATACGGCCAGTGGTTCGTCTTTGCCCACTGCCGTCGCAATAATAATTTTTGTTTGTAATGCATTAGTTTTAAGTATATTCGCTTTATGAAGTCCGCTTATTTTCATCGCATGTTTAGAGGAAACCTCTAGGCCGGGGGAGTTGTCTGCGCCGTTTATTATAAATATATATATATTATTACTATTACATTACACGCATCACAACATACAATATAAAAACTATACAAATAACTCAAACGGTAGATAATAAAACCTCTTTTAAAATTCCACCCGCCCAATATAAAAAAAAAAGAAGATCTCTCTCTCTGTCATGGTGTCAACGCAAAAATACGTTATAAAATACGCTCCTCTCGAAATTAAACCGCTGTGTTAATATCTCACCAAAAATAAACTGTGCTCAAAATAGTGTTGAGTGTGTGAACTATTTTTTTTATATAATAATAAGAATTCAAGAAAAAGGAGTACGACCGAAACCTATGGAAAATAACTATGTAAGTCCACTAATTTTCAGATTTCAATCTTTTCACTATTTACATTTATAAATGTACTGGCATGCCTCACATAGTAATGCAAACTTTATGCATTTCGTTTTATTTGAATTGAGCTTTAAATTATTATTATCAATCCACTGTAGAACATTGTCGAGAGCATTATTTACATCGTCAAAACAATCATTACCCCTCTCAACTTTAAACAGTAAAGAGGTGGCATCTGCAAATAATACTGTCTCACACAAATTCTTCGTAAAGTGAGGAAGATCATTAATATAAATTAGAAAAAGCAATGGTCCTAATACCGATCCCTGAGGTACGCCCATAGTAACTGGTGCCCAATTACTACTTTTTGAATTCTAGCAGAAAGATATGATTTTATTAGATTAAGTGAATTTTTCGTCACACCATAATGCTGTAATTTCCCCAACAGTGTTTCATGACTAACGAAATCGAATGTTTTTGACAGATCACAAAAAATGCCGATAGCATCTTGTTTATTCTCCCAAGCATATAACATATGTCTCATATGCAATTCCAGCGTCTGTGGTACATTTACTCTGCTAAAACCAAACTGATTTTTGTGAAGGAATTTATTTAACGTATAGTGTGCAAGCAGTTAATTATAAATAATTTTCTCAAACACTTTACTTAGCATTCTCATTATTATTTGCCATCCAAATATAGGAAATGCTCGTGTCCCAATAATAAGAACGTTAATAAGCTGGAGACGATAGTGATACATTTAATATGCTCATTCAGTCATCTGAATTTTAAAAATAAAACACAGGATACTGCCTAATTAAAATTGAATGGGCAGCTATTAAAAAGTATTGAAATTATTAAAAATATTTTTTTACGCTTATTTTCAAATAATATGGCCTCGACAATCTTGATATGTGAAATATTACACGCAGAAAAAAAAGTTTTTATCTCCACGATACAGGCATAGTAATACCTTTTACTTTCCTATTGTAAATATCTTCAACTCTACCCTAATCGAACTACTACTCTACCCTAAAGAGCGAACTAAACAATCCCTAAAGGTGACTCGGCTCGGCATCATCATCAACCATGTTCCCACTATTGTATCTCAGGCCTTTCCTTTCCTTTCCTTTCCCTCAAAATAACCTCACTTTACGTACAGTTAAGTACTTCATGAATTTCATAATTAGATTTATAATATGTAACCTCTTTTACAATTAAATGCAGCTTTTCTGTGTTGAATTTAATTGTATGAAACAATGTGGCAACACACGTACTGTTTAAAAGCCGATATCATCTGACATTTCTTACAAACTGCCCATTTATAATGTTGCAATTTTCCAACAGCATTGTATTTAAGTAATTAACACTAACCACTACTTATTACTTAATTATGCTATAAGTTTATATTTTTAGCTGATTTTATGAGACATGATAACTTAAAATACCTACTGATTTAAAATAAAATACAAACGTGGACACAAAAATCTATATGGGACATATTATAAGTATGATTTTGATTAAATACATTTCCCTATGTTAAGAAACGATAGAACGTATTGCAATTTGATGCCATATTGCAGCTAACTAGATATAGTACTAAACATTTTTTTATAAACTTCACTCAAAGAGTATCGAGCTATTTTCCCTTTGAAGTTTATAAACTAATAGTTAGGATAGAAGGAATTTTCTATTTTTTTTTAATTCATGATTACAACGAGTGTTGTTTATCCAATAATACTTACATTGTTACTGCATATTTGGATGTAAGATCATATAATCAGCAAAACACAAAATGTTCCAAAGAATTTGAGCTACTGTTATCATCTACGCCGAGCTTTGCATAATATCGTAAATACGTCTCTAAAACTTTCTTATTCCCTGACCTAACATTCACGCTTTATATAAAAAAAAAAAAACTAAAGGTAGAGAAAAATCTCACACCTAGATTCTTTGATTTTCAAGTCAGCATGAAATTCTAAATCAAAAAAGAAAAGTATTAATCCTTCCTCGTATTTTTATTTATAGAGGCGTGATCTACCATAATCCTTTAAGAAATCTATTAATATACATATTTATATCCATTTACAACGCCACCGTGATCGGCGCAATGTAGCGTGACTACTACATTGGTTGGAAGATCTAACTGACTCAAACAATCTAATATCAAACTTATCTCGGGATGATACAGTTCAGTTTAAGTATGAACTGTTTTATAAAAGGTCTTTCTAGAACTTAACCTGCCTCAGCTAGATAACATCGGCCACTTCCTTAGAAATTGCATGGAGTAATTCCTCAATTCAACTAACTGCAATTTGCTTTTAGGGAATTAGAATATCGCCTGTTATATAGCATCTGGGTGCTCCTGGTTGGCTCCCATTTTTACTATCAAACATATGGGAGTTGAGGAAGCACTATAAAAGAATAGTTTTACTTATTAGCACTTACTTTAGTCCTTCTCAATAAAAATAAATAAATATTAGACAGCACCGCATATATTGCTCTGATTCCAAGATAAGTAGCTTAAGTCCACGTATTATAGAGTATATGAAACAACGAAGGTATCACAACACCCAGACCGGAGACAATATAGAAAAGTATATTTTCTACATTGACCCGACCAGAATTCATATACATTTCTTCAGCGTGCAATCCACTCGGTTACAAAGATAAAGATCGATAGAGGAATTATTATTAGGTTCCACCCACACAACTCCTTTAATAAAACTACTCTTGTACATTATAATGCATCTTAGGTGACCTGTATTTCCTATTCTGTAATAAAATAGCCTCGAATCGACCTAGAGGAAGATGCTGCCACACCATAGATTTATTTTAATGATTTCAACGCTAATTTTGTTACAGAATATCATAGCACACCGTCTAATTTTAAAAAAATAATCTGAATTGTCATGGATTAGGATAAACATCTAGATTTTTGTTTTATGTTCCAATTTAAATTATCAATAAATCAATACAGAAATCAACACTAAAAAGCATACAAAATACATAATATACTAAATTAAGCAAATACCGAGTTTAAATAAGAGATATATAACGTTGAAGTAATGGCAACACCAGACAGGAAGGGGAAAAACGTAACGGACTAGTATTTACGAGCAGCACATCCGCTCAGTGGTATTCATTAACACACACATAGCAAAAAAATACACAACTCGTTATTTTTTTATTAATTGCAGGTAGTTGATGTATGTCATAATGTTACACATTCAAACAGTATTGTTTATGACGCTTTTCACGCTTCGCAGTCTAACTCTATTTTACATGAGTGATTAAAACGTCGCAGTATAATAATATTTATAAAATATTGAATCGTAATTCATGCCAGTCGGTTAATTGTTGAGAAAACCTGTATTGTTTTATATTCATACCATAATAATATTATGAATAGGAAAGTTTGTTTGTTTATCATTTTTTTATTTGAGCGTAGTTATGGTAAGTTTTTTTTTTGTGAGTCAAAGCTAGTCAAGAGATAAATATTTACATTTTAGGTCATCATATATCACAAATTAAGTAGCTAAACATCTTGCATTAAAGAAATCAGATACAATGAAGATATCACAACACCCAAACCTAAAAATCCAGGTTCTCGAAGATGGCAGCACCTTGCATGCGATCCACTCAGCTATGGAGATCGTCACAATATAACAAAGCAATCACAGAGTCAGTCGTTTCTAGTGGAACAATCAGCGGTATTACTTGGCCACAGTGTTTATGTCCGTTGGCTTAGCTCGGCCCATTGTACGCCCGCAGTCTGGCTAATTAGTACGCCACAAGATAAATGTCAGCGATCACGAACGGTCGTCTCCGTCGCTCCGCCCCGCTGCTCCTCACTAACCGTGGTTTTATATAAACAAAACAGTAACGATGTTAAGTCGCTGACATTTAATAACTAAATTTAATTTAATAACTAAAAACTATTTTAACAAAACTGCTTTCTTAAATCAATATGAAGAATAAATATAGTCTAGCCATTATGATGAGTAGCTCGGTGGCGTTGTGGAAAAACGTCACGGCCCGCGGTTGTTGTTGTTAAGCAACTTTCACAAAGGTCGGCCACGGAATGGGTGACTAAAAAATTATTATCTCGAACTACTCCGTGCTTCAGTATGCGCGTTAATACCCTTCAATACGCATTGGGCCAGCGTGAAGAATCGTGGCCCATCCTCCTTAACCGGCCTATAAGGAAGGCTTGAGCTTCTGCAGTGGGGATGTAAAAGGGCTGATGATGAATTAGGATAAGGAATGTGATATTTCATATTAACGATTGCTTTTTGGATCTCTGATTAATATCAACACAATCACACCCATCATAATAAATTATTTAACCACCTCCGTTGCCGAGTGGTACGCACGTCAGTTTCAAGGTGCCGCCATCTCTGAAGTTCCATTCTCGGTCGGGTAAATTTAGAAATGAAACTGTCACAACATAAAGATTCAATGAAACAAAACCTTCATTGCCTTTTGAAGTAGGATTTATTTAATTGAAACTCTATGCTGTGACAGCGCTGTGCTTGACGTCCTAAAGTTCTTAAAAACACTGCAGTGTATGTGGTGTCCAATATATTTTTTTTCCTGAAGACCTTTTGATAAGCATAATACAGTTGTGTTTCGATAACCTTTATCAGTAACACGTTTTTCTACTTTGTATAATATAACATATTTAACTTAAACATTGGAATATTTTTATAACCACGTTATTCCGAAACATGAATAATTAATAAAATATTAAAAATTGTACTGCTTTTAATTCTGACACAATTTAAAAAGGAAAGAGTCAAAGGTAAAGCCCACACAGAGATAAATCTTTGTTATGAATATACCCGAAACCATACACAGGGAGCTAATTGTCTAATTTTAAAATCTGTCGCAATTCTTTTTAATTTAGCATTTGAAAGATATCTACGAATTTCACCGTATTACAATTTGGTATATACAATTTATATACAATTTTAGTATTTCGATAGATATTGAATCAATGATATCGTTAATAGGGATGATGACTAATTTTTGTTTGTTTGTCCGTCAGGTAGAGTGTTTTGAAATATTAAACACGTATTTTTTAAAGGCATCACGATAGGTTTTGAAGTTGGACGATTAGCCCACGGTTATGGCGGTGACAAAAAAATGTACTTTTTCATTGATTAAAGTGAAAATAAAAATGTGTTGGTGCCATATTTTTTTGTAAAAGGTAATGTTTATTCATGTCATTGAACCCATTCAATGTTTTTGTAATTTATAACGTACTTAAGTATTGTTTTTTAATTATCTTTATTTCAGGTGGTACCCATAGTGTTAGTAACAATCCTCTGCAAAATGATTTTAGTAAACACAATTATCATAAGAAACATAAATAATAATAGATATTTAACAAAATCACATACATTGATCAGATTCCAAGATGAGTAGCTAAAGTCCCCGTATTATGGAGTATCTGAGACAACGAAGATCACACAACACCCAGACCCGAGACAATGTAGAAAAGTTCATTTTCTACATAAACCCGACCGGCAATCGAACCCGGGACCTCACAGATGGCGACACCTTGAAACCGGCGTGCAAACCACTCTGCTACGGAGGTCGTCAATAAGAAACATAAACACGTAGTAAGTAAATTGTTCTTAAGATAAGACTAACCTTTTATTTAAAAAGGAATCTTATGAACGTCCATGGTAACAAAGATACAAAGAAAAAATAAAAGTAACAAAGACGACACTACGTCGATTAATGCGCAAGTAATCGATTAATACGTAAGTAAGATTTTTTTTTCTGAAGAACAAGTTTGGTTTTACCAGTTACTACGTGTAGTTTACCAGCAACGACATACAGATATATTGTATGATACTGTAAACAATAGGGATGACACTGGGTAAAAAAAACGAAATTCTTTTTCACCCGTCAGTCATTAATAGAATATATTAGATGCGTATGATTTGTTTCAATTTAAACAAGAAATGGCTTAGATAATAGGCATTAAAGTTGAGGAGCGGGGGCTCGCCACGTCACAGTTTTGTAGAAAATGTACAAAATCGTGATGACACGTGACAACTCAATGTATCGTCGTAATTTATTGATTACGCAAAAAATAAAAAAATACATATTAAATATTCTTCAATAGTCTACCTGACGAACAAACAAACAAAAATTAGTCATTATCCATATTCTGTAAAATCAAGAAAAACTTTGAGAATACCACTAGTGCTACTGGGTAATCGATTTAGTGTGCAACATTTATAATATCGCCGAAACCATCAATACGAACTTCCCTAAACATACAAGAAGCACTACATCGCCATGATAGTACCATTAGCATTCTCAGTGCATTATTATATTAGGCTGTAGATCACCGAAATCCCGCTGAATTTACTAGACGGGCTTACCCGCGGGCAAGTCGGCAGACATGCCCGCCGGATCTATGTATTTACTGCCACTATCCTACACTAGCCTGAAATGCCCGCCCTTTAGACAAGATCTGGTAAGCTTATCTGCAGACTTGCCCGCGGGCATGCCCGTCTAGTGAATTCCCCACTTTAACCCACCCGTTGTACGTATAAAAAAACAAACTAGTACAAACACAAAAAATAATAGTTTTAATATGAGTTAGCTTTCGAGCGTTTATCAAATTCGGAACCAAAGAATATTCCAGTTTTAGTTAATTATTATGATGTTTGTAATTGTAAGTTTTTGTTTTCAAATTGCCAGTACATTAATATTTAATTGTTTGTGGTCAAACTGAGGTTATAGTTTGTAATTTTTCCATACTGGCTACTCTAATAGCAGCCTTCTCTAAACAGTTCACTCAGTAAAAAAGGGTATATTGGCATTCTGGCGTTTCAGTTGGACATAGTAATGCAGAAAACGATGTAAGTCAATTTGAATATGGATATTTTTTTTTAATTATATAATTATTATGTTAGTAAGTAATGGTTTTTAATAGTTATGTTCTGATTTCACACAGTATGTTTTGTTTCCAATTGAATAAGTCTCAGTTCCAGTGTTAAGTTTGAATTATAAGTTTTGATCAAAATTAAAAAGTTTTGAGTTCACAATTAGCTTGGGTAATAAAATAAGTTATGTCAACCAAGACTCAGTTATATCATTTCTAAGATATCTTACATAATGAAGTTATTTATGTATATTTTTATGATTCTCCATCTCAAAAAGAAAAAACGGTACTCTTATGGGACCACTTTGATGTCATCTGTTTGTCTGTCCCTTGAATTCGGAGACTATTAGATATATCCAGTTGAAATTTAAACCGTGTACAGCCACATATGGTCATTAAAAACATATATATCAATACTCAGGGAATCAGGGTACATCCCGATAACCTAAAACTATGGAATTTTACAAGTAACATCGTTTATAGTAGTAATTAAATGAAAAATCTGTAACAATACATTTGTAATTTATTCATTTATTCTTATAGAGGATCAAATTTTTAAATTGTACCTACTAGTTAAATTAATCAATACAAGTAACACTTAAAATAACACTTTGAAATACAATTTAAGCATGCGTCACGAGATATTATGTAATACTCAAGAAAACTATTAAAATTCGGTTATACCACTATCTAAACTAGATTAAAGAATTCACTTTTAAACCATCGCGCAGCCTTATTATAATTATGTAGATTAAAATTTTCTAACTTTAATTTGGTTTTATTTAACGTTATTCTATGGTCATAAATAATGAAAAATATAATTAGATAGATAGATAAAAAGTTTATTTCTTAGCAACACGCAATTACATCACTTTACATCTCACAAAAGAAAAAAAGAGGAACAAGAAACAGAAATATACCTTTGTGCAGCAGTTGAGAAAAGGGTCTAGGCTCGGTGCACTAAAATCATCTAATGCGGATGAAGCACCCATTTTCAGCCATTAACCCTGAATGAGATGAGCGGGGATAATTTTTTTTTAATATAATCGAATGAATAGTATCAGGAATAATGTCAAAAAATAATATAAATAGAGATAAAAATGGTACATTAAAAAAAATCGAGAAATAAAAAAAATAAAAAAATAAAATAAAAAAGGCATGTCAAGTATAATTAATGATAAATGATAGTATAGTGTTAGAAGTCAGATATATATATATTTAATTATAATTTTGTATACTAAAATAAAGTGGCATAACTTATGTTATCTTACTTATTTCCACGATTTAAAAATTTGGTAGGACTAAACCTATATTTAGTATCGTTTGTGCAACATAACAGCTACCATTTTTACAGAGCTGTATAACATCACTCCATCATACAGACATAAAATAAAACAGAAAGTGAAAAAAATCCTAGTTTGATCAAACTGCTATAATACTAACTGATCATAAAAAAATACTTAAATCAGAAACTAAAAACTGTTTAAGTAACATTCAAGTACAGTTTGAGATGTTCTCAACTTTTAATTCTCAATTCAGAAACCGGGTGTTAGACACTGATAGAACAGATGACTGGCAACCTAGCTCATCTTACCCAACCTCGATTTCCTTTATTAACAGTTTTTATACCCTTTCCACCGGATCCTTTGTGGGTACGGTTGATTGTGAACTATATTAATAGGCTGCGATCAATCAAGCTGAAATTCGTCGTCGAGATAGAGACAATAAGCTTGAATAAAATATATAGTACATTAGAATATTGAATATTAAATACTGAAGTTATTTTTTGTCGTTCGATTATTAAATTCATGGAACCTAAGCCCTCATCAACTATTCATATAAAACAAAATCGCTTCCCGCTATCTGAACATTGTGATCTTGTAAACTACGGAACAGGTTTTATTGTGACTTTCATCAATATACAGAATGATTCAAGAACAACGTTTATGTGTATGATACAGGACCAGAAAAACAGAAGGAAGAAACTCTTTTTTATAAAACCAACTTCAAAAGATTAAAAATAATATTCAGATCTTTTAATTAAGTAGGGTGGTGGAAGTATGTTATTAATAATAATACCATCCGACTTCAGTAGATATTGGATGCATTGGTTTTGTTTCTTTTAATTATATTTTTCATCTGCATATACATCGCTCTATGTTTTAAATTTGAATCAAACTAAGCTTTCCATTATGAGTTAACTATCCCTTACGCACACATCGCGAGACGACATCCACAGTAATATCAAAATTATGCGACCCGAAGCTGAATAATAAAGATTTAAATGACCGTCGTAATAGTGTCATCGTACCAAAATGTCAATTGTTGAACTTTTGAAGCGATCGCTGTACAGGGGTTAGCATTGTTGAACCATGTCGTTGTAAATCAATGTTTTTGGTACATCCACTAGCGTTAGTTCTTATGTAACTAATACATATGGAATGATAAATTTATGAAGCTAGAGCATTTCAATATTGATATTTATTAGTATTTGATGAAGCTTTATAAACTAGCTTGCGTATCTAAAACCGAAAAGATCACATCCAAAGCGTTATAGTTGCTGCCTCTCGCAGACTCGTAATATTGAAAAGAGTAAGCCGGTTTTGTTCACCAGAGCAATGGTGCTTGTTATATAAAACCTAGACCAAGTCTAGCATGGAGTACTGTTCACATGTTTGGGATGACTCCGCAAAGTATCTATTGGATGCTCTGGACAGGCTGCAGCTGCGTACTGTACGCATTATAGATGATAAGACGCTAACCAACCATCTTGAACCACAGCAATATTTCGCCTCACTCGGTGTATTCTATCATTTGTATTATGGCGAATGCTCTGAAGAATTATTCAACATCATCTCCCCCTCCTCCTTCCGTAACAAATTAACACGTGCCGGTGTTCTTTACCATCCCCAGACTGTTTGTTCTATACCTTCTCGTACAAAAGCATTGATAAATCATATATTTTCCGTACTATTAAAACGTGGAACAATATCACATCCCACGTATTTTCAATTAAATACAACCTTGAGTTCTTGAAAAAGGGTGTGAAAAGACTCTTTAGCAGGCCGGTAAGATAGAATGCCATGAGTAGTTTCGACTTCTGACGGCTACGATAATACGAATAATGGGAAATTATATTACTAGACTGTAATATCACTTCCCATTATATTGCAGTCACTTTGTCGTGCCACAATAAAAAAAAAACATTGACAAATTTTGTGTACGTCTTCTTAGATTGTGAACAATAATTTGAGATTTTATGAAAAAAAAAATCTCCCGTTAATAAGCAGACTATCGATGAGTTACATAAACGGTTTAATGACGACTTTAAGCACTAACGAATATTCTGAGTATGAAAATGTGTATATTTTAAGTAACATTTAATTAATGAAAATTCTAATGTACGTTTGTGCAACTGGCAAAGAAAAATAATCATTTAATTATATTTAATAATAGGCAGATGATTTACTACAATTACTGCCTATAAACCTGTATGTTAGATGAAATTTTAATTCAAGATGATAACAAATCAAAGATAAACTATCAATGAAGAACGATTTGTTAAATGTTAACCAATTACTGTCTCAGATTAGCGTGAATCCAACATAGAGAAATCACCAATTTCTAAACCAATTTAATCTAAAACAATTACCAGCAAAACTTGTAACTCGTTTGTGTTCCGAACTGTACAGTGAAGGTGAATTACTTCGTTGAAAGTTCAACCTGTACCTAGCTGTCAGAATAAATCACGTTTTACGTGGTTCTAATTCGAAAATGTCAAGCAACTGAAACAAAATGGCTTTCATTAACAATCCGGATTTTTGGGTAATAATTTTTCGATAAATAATTATATAAGGAAGAAAAATATTAAAACCAACCATTTTTTTTTTTTGTTTGAAGCAAAGGGATTAAGCCCATACACCCGTAAACTATTTTAAATTGTAAAATATTTATCTTCATCGTGTTTGCTTTTCTTCAGTGTTCTATTAATTATAAAGTTTTGTATCGCCAATGCGTGTTTTTTTTTTAATGAATAAAATCCTTTTTTGCAGAATATAAAACAAAAATTCACAACGAACAAATATTTGGCACGTGCATGATTTACAGCGCTACGTATAACCCTTTATTGGTAGCAACCGGTAACTTTTGTATTTGCGAATATTTTATGAGAGTCTGAAGCTTTACCCTGAGTTGATATTTTGTATGTACCTACTTTTTGAAATCTACACCGACTACTACTAAACATTGTAACTCAATTTTTGTAATTTTACATGAGTACGAAAAATATAAAAAGTAATAGTAACAAAAATCAAGACTAGAATAATACATGGTAATTATGATATAATAAATCCTTTTCAGTGTTTATCTATTTCAATACACACGAAATTATTACAGTAAAGAACTTTGCCTTTCCTACTTTGCTATTCTGTCGGTAAATACAGTGTCGAACATAGCATCGAACATTGCTTTACAGGTTCAATGAAATAAAACCTTTTACGACTTATAAATTTCAGAATACTTGCCTGGACTTTGCTTCATTCGCTGTATTTTTTACAAAAAAAAACACTGCAACTAATTCATATAGACAATCGTCTGTTTTATATCTGTTTTTTTTTAATATTGTTTTTTTTATTCTGGAATTTTATTACGTATGTATTTAAATATGCACATTTAATATGTATTAAGCGTTTTATTGATAGATAGATACGTAGCAACTGCGTTTTAATGTCACGAACTAGCTGGAAGCTGAACCTTTGTACAATTTTTTGTTTGTCAACTTTCTCTATAATCATGTGTGGACTAAATATAATAATAAATGAACAACTTTCTCATGATATATATAATTTTTTAACAAATAAATATAAGACAACATCACATATATTGCTCAGATCGCAAATTATGTTGCTACAGCATTTGATTGTGGAAATCTAAAACATACCACAACATTATATTATTTTATTAATGTCATCAAGTAAATTTGATTCTATAGATACTCATAAAAATTGCCTTCCTATTTTACGTTCTGTTTATTTCTCTATGACTTATGTTACCTAAAATTCAATCAGCCGCAGGCGTGCGATTAGTGTAGGTAAATCAATATTGCTTCATTCGAAGTAACACAATTTCTTCTAAAAAAACCTTTGTTACGATAATCCTATCCGATCTCCCAATAATAAATATTAAAATTAGGTGTATAATATAACATAAACTAAAGTTTTTATAGAATAATTTTCAACTATAACCGTTTTAACTTTTGATATTTTTAATAAAATCAAACGACCCGACGACAGTTTGAGAAACTTTCCTGCAAACTTTCCTTTTATACTAAATCAAACAGTCAATTCGTATTTCGTAGTGGGTAAGCCTGTTTCAAGCTTTATATAGGCGATTAAAAAGTTAACACTCCGAACTTATCATAGAAATAACTACAAATAAAATAAATCAACTATACCTGAATTCGACGAATCCTCTGTCTAATGAGACACAAGCTGCAACCATTAACTTACCAAAGTTTTTACAGGTAAATAACAGTTTGAGAATCAAAGCAACACTAATCAGACAACCTTACGAAAACTTTATAACATTGACAATATATTTAATGCTGAAAAAAAATCCTGCTTGAGAAGAAAACGTACGCATTATGTAAACATGTTAATTGCATCCAACAAGCCTACATTCTATTTACTTAACTAAAACTGTCTATAAACTTTACAAGAATACATGAATATTACATTGGATTCTTTACTCCCATTTATTTAAAGATGGATTGGATAAATAGCTGTTGTACCACTGCTTAAATTAAACTAAATTATATCAGTACAATATTAAAGCTTTAAAGCTCGAGAAAACAATTGATCGCCAGAATAAAATTAACGTATATAGGTCAGGAATTTAATGAAACTCCATATTCTAAGCTGAAGAATATTGCAATCGGGTAGTAAATACAAGAATATCCTCTACCGTACGTAACTTTTGAAACAAGCTAACTTCTGAGCTTTATTAACACCTAACTTCTGCTCTACTGCACTCTTGTACAATTTTTATTAAAGTGATCATTTTTAGTCAAGAAATTCATTTTTACTTTACGGCTATGCCATTGTATCATAATACAACCTGGAACTCGACGTCGATAGCAGTGACAAAATAGAGCTTCTTTAAAATAAAATCTTTATTGTCTTTTAATAAACCACATTTGTATACAACGTTGCACTCAACATCGAATTCGAGGCTTTTACATCAGAATATCACTGCAGTACTCGGTATAAACGTAAAGCTGAAATCATAACTCATTACACATACTCATCTTAGCATAAAAAAAGATCCAACCGTTGTGATTTATTACATCACGGAATCCTCCCCAACTTAACCGTTCGATCGCATAAGATTTTTACGAGCCCAAACTTTGGTAGCAGCCGCGCGTTTTTATGTACCATACAAATTTTTACCGGTGAAATTTTCAGAAAAAATACTATAAAAGAATAGTTCCATTATTTCACTTCAGTATAAATGTCTTATAAAATATAAATTTAGTATATAAAAATATAATAACTTTATGTAATCAGAACTATCGAGATAATCTCTATATTTATAAAAAAGGCCTAATTCACTGATTGACAGAAGGTAAACTTGAAATATGAAACTTTATTGACTGTAAAATTGAAGGTGACCATGTCCTTACATAAAACAAAGTATTCCCACTGCATCTGTCTATCAGAACGCTATAGACTGAAAAAATATCAAACAGAATATCATGTTTCTAAGATGGGCGAAATAATTCAAGAGGCAAATTTTGGTATGTATTTAATTACTAAATTGCCATGCAAAGCCGGGACGAGTCACTAGTTATAATTTTACGCTTAGACAAGAAAATTCTCTCAATAAGACATTCTTTCATATAAATAACGTTCATGTCACAATTTAAATCCAAACTAAATACTTTTACTAAGTACATAGTTATTTAAAAAAAACTTTTTATTCACCTTTTTTGTTTCGCAGAGAAATATTATGGATACATGTTTTCACAATAAAAGGGTCTCTTCACTTTAGACACAAAACATAACAATGTTATTTTAAAATGTCAAATATTCTGAAATATCACACGGATAATTTAGTTAATGGACGCTTTTATCACTCACATGAGTGCTAAGTAGCATTTTCAGTGTTAGTAGAAACGCCAATTTCAAACACGAAAAAATTCTATGCCTGAAAAACTCCATGTCCAGTGATTAATTGAGGTCTGTGATAAATTGACGTATCCAAAAAAGCTCTTAGAGCTCATAGGTTATACATTTCGTAACCGTCGAAAGTACACAGAACAACAAATCAAATGAACACACATTAATTTGTAATTTGTCTACAATCGATTTTGTAACTACTCTGAACTTTTAAAAGTAATTTTAAAAGTTTAACACTTTAACATCTGACAAAGTATAATATGTTGTTCACTGTACGTAAAGGGTCTAAAACAAGTCGACAATGCGACTTACCTCGCTGCATAATGAAAAAGATAATTGTGTCAGCAAACACTCGGAGCAATTACTCGAGAATCATGAGAAAACAACAGTTCGAGACAATACTGCGATTATGTTCCAAGAATGATATTGCGGAGAACACTGGCCCGCCCCCAAATGAAAAAGTATTTCTATTTAGTAGACAGGTGGCTTAAAGTAACTGCCGAGAATCTTAAATGAGTTTTTTTTTCTTCTTTCCGAGTCGTATCGTCGTAGTAAACATTTCAAGGAGTATTTACTTAAATAGTTATCGCAGTACCTTTTTATAGGGATATAATGTTTCAAAAACCAAATTAATAATAAATGTGCACTTAAGTGTATAAAAAATTGGATAATTTGATGCGCTATTGATACTTTTCACATGTACATAAATCAAAATTGGGCCGGATTAGTAATTATGTTCTTAAATACAACATAAAAGTAATTACCTCTTCGAATCCAACAACTAATGGAACTGGATTAAAAACCAAAAGCAAATCCGATCACACTTATATCAGAATTAAATAAAAACATATTAATAATCTTAAAAAATATACATATCACTAAAAAGCACTTTAAACATTTTTTCTTATGCAATTCAAAACATTGAAGTCGTTTAAAAATATCCTGAAATCATTTAATGTAATAAAATCTGGAATAAATAGGATTGTTCCTTACAATAACTATAAACTCTCTTTTTAATATATAAAGTTTATCTTTCAATCTAATTAAATAAGACAATTTAAAAATATTCGCGGTTGAAAGACATCATGTCGAGTAATCAGATTAAAATGATATATTCTCGCCGAATAAAGTCGGGCTAAGTCTCCGAGTAATTTGTATTATTTCGCTCCACGTTCTGCTTAATTATTCGCTACATCTAGACGGGCAGGTGCGACGAATCTGTATTTATTTGCATTAAAAATAAATTTACCGAGACTTGCGTAATTCAGGATTATGACGCGACATCTGTGACAGACAAATTCGAATTTCCCGGATTATATCTTAATTACCACTTCAGCTTTGACTAATAGACCTGACCTGTCGCGTATGTAGACCTGTCACAGACACAGAACAACAGCAATGAAATACACAAACAATAAAAACCTTTTGTTTTACTGTAAACAAAAAATTGAACGAAAAGTTTAAAAAAATCACACTCTTTTATGTTTACAGATCCCTACACAATGAGGAAACAGAATGGATATAAGAAGCTTTTGCTGACTCTTCATGATATTAAATCTCTCGATTACAAGTTGAAAAATGATATAGTCTTATCTGAAACCAAATTCAGATCTTTATTTACTTCTCATTTCTAACTCAAGAACTAAACTCCTTCAATGAAAATTTTCACCCATTTACTTCTTATCTCACACTTGTTTTAATTTATTTAAAGACTGGTCAAGTCTTTAAAGAAGCCGGACTCACGCACGGGTTCCGTACCGGAAATGAACAAAAAATACACGTATGTTGAATGGTGTAATTTTAATTTAATTATTTATTTCATATGTTAATATTTCAAGCGTCTTCATGTTGTCGTTATCAGTATCGAGCAAAACAAACGTTGTTTGCTTGTTTTTGCAAGATATTGATCGACGTTTGTTGTACGGAAACCCTATAAATATTAGGTTCTTACATATGAAATTAGTGTTTGGTATGGGAGGAACAAAAAGTCGAATATTTTTTTTTTATATAATATATTTATATAATCAAAGTATAAACTATTGTTATCTATGCAATTTTGACATCTCATAGGTAGTTAATTGATCCCCTCACTAAAAAACCATTCGAAATACATGTGTAAATGTATAAATTTGAATTTGGAATTCCCAACTAAGGAGGAGAAATTTGTGATTAAAGTGGCCAGTACGACAAAACACCAATTTCATATGTAAGGACCTAATATTTAGTGTATTCTGGTATTTAGTCTGTGAAAATTAAACTAACTAACTTTCACGGTTCACAAGATACAGCCCGATGACAAACAGACAGCAAAGTCTTAGTAATGAGGTTTCCTTTTTACCCTTTGGGCACGGAACGGAACTATAAATATTTTGGAAATTCAAATCCATTGCAACATTCTACGTTAACCTGGTTATATAACTATTTAACAATAGCTGACATTGGTTTGATGACTGGACTTAGAGGGGTAATCAGACTTTTCCGTTAGCTCGTTAAGTGCTTCCAAAGATAAGATTTCATTCAAATCATAAAAATGACAAAGTAGCAAAGTCATTATTTATGTAGGAATAAAATGACAGACATGAAGTAAAAATGGTTGAACGTAAAGCTTTGTGTTAAATTTGTTGGAACATTGAGTAGAAGATAAAGGTACTGTTATAAATCATCGAAACTCTCGCGGGATAGGCAATAAACAAAAAAAACACGAGACCATCCACTGCATAGTTGAAAAAGTTACGTACTCATATTCCCATTTCTCGTTAAAATATAATAAAATATATGTAAATAAAAGGAAAATAATATTTTGTATATCAAAATACTTCACAGTAAAACATTAATCATTTCATTCGCACAAACTAGACTGCATTTAGTTAGAATACTGTCAAACTGCATTTAAAATTCTGTAAACAACTATGATAAACCGAAGTACTCATTGAATTTCACAAGAATATATCATATTTCTAGCATGACTTGCGATAAGTATAATATCGTTTAAGTAAAACGAATTTAAAATAAGGTTTATTTTTAGTTTAGAAACTGATTAGCACCAATGCGCACCTTAAACGTAAAATAGTACAGTGAAATAAAAGATGCATTAATGATATTGAAAATTCTGTATTTTTTACCCGATTGCGCAACGCAATGGAGGGTAATGTGTTTATGAGTCTATTTATGTATCAGCCCTTTTACGTCCCCACTACAAGGGCTCAGGCCTTCCTTATGGATGGTTAAGGAGGATGGACCATGACCCTCCACGCTGGCCCAATTGGAGGGTATTAACGACTGCAAATGCAGACGGGACCAACGGCTTAACGTGCCTTCCGAAGCAGGGAGTAACTCGAGATAGTAAATTTTTGGTCACCCATCCCGTGACCGACCCTTGCGAAAGTTGCTTAACGACAACGATCGCCGGCCGCGGCGCGTTCCTATATGGCATTGTAGAGACCAAACGGCTCGGCCAATTTTGGTGATTTTAATCAAAAGTCTGTTTTTAGTGTACCTCCCCTACATGTATGAAGTGGGGATAATATTTTATTTTTTCGATTTCCCTATAGTGTGGGATATAGTTGGATAGGTCTTTAAAAAATATGAGAAGTGTGCGAAGATCATTATTAGAGTGCCAAGAACTACTTTGGACCGAGCTATGGTTGACTTAATTCAAATTCGATTTGTCAAATTCGAGTTGAAAGGAACAGGTCCTGACTCTTGATCCTTCTATTCTGATTTTGAATTTATGATATGTTTTATGTGTGTATCGATTTATATGTTATATGTATATAGTTATTCAGTAATACTTAATAATATTCCAAACTACTGGGCTTGTTTTTGTTTGTTTTTAATGAAAGTAATTATATATTTTTTTTACTTCTTTCTTTTGTTTTCACGCAGTCGGATTTTTTGTTTTTTTATTATATTTCTTTGTTACGTCCGTAGTAATTAAGTTAAAAGCAAAAATTATTTTTAAGACATACATAATGATTAAGATATATTTGTTTGAATATAACCACAGATAAAACAACGTCTTAACTGTTTCCAGATTCTAATGTAAATAGCTAAAGCCCTTTTTTGGGGAGAATCTAAAACAACGATTGTATCATAATTAATACTCAGACCCGAGAAAATATCGAAAAGTTCATTTTCTACATTGATCCAATCGTAAATTTAACCCTGGATCTTAGAAATGGCGACACTATGACACCCATGTTAATTATTTAGCGACTTGAGCAAACCTATAAAAAAGATCAATTTCCTTTTTTCTTTGTTATTAAAAACTAACGCCATTACTTAGTTACCAGGTGACATATAAACATTTTCAATTTTGTGAATAATATTATTGTGAATATTTAAATTTAAATACATGCAAATTCGCAATTATGACAATGAAAATCACACGTATAATGTATGCTAGTATACCTGGAACTGAGACCATGACTGGCAAAACAAAGGGCTGCCACCAAACAAAAACATGATTTAGGAGCGCACAAAATTAAGGCACCTCCATGGAACGTATTATTACCCAAATTATGATGCCGCGACAATAATACACATTGTTTAACGGCATTTCTACATCTCGCTTCTTTATTGCCTGTTTACAATTTAGGCTTTCAAGCCAAACCTCGTCTAATCTTAATGTTAGCTATTAAGTCAAATAGAATTTCATAATCTTACGCGTTATCTGAAACTGCTTTATTATTACCAATGTTAATTGTAACACCGACGTTTGATAATTTAGGAAATTGTGAGTGTTTTCTTGTTGATGTGTTAATTAACGTATTTTTCATACAAGTATTTTGACACGTTGTTTAAGTCTGCGCCTTTTGTTATAATGGATATTACATTATTCACATCTTTAATTAGAATAAAAAACTAAACACATGACTCAGGTGGTAGATAATAAAATATATTTTATAAATTCCACAAGCTCAATAAAAAAATGAAAAAAAAGAAGATCTCTGTCATCGGTAATGGTGTCAACGCATATTCGTCTCTCTCAAAACAAATAAAAATAATACGCTGCGCTAAAATTTAATTATAAATATAATAAATAAATGTATTAAAAATAGTGTAGTGTGTAAACTACTGTAAAAAAAATCAAAACAACATACGAAAACGAGTACGACCAGAGACCTAAGGAAAATATAACTAAGTAAGTCCACTAAATTTTCAACACGTCAATCATTTGAATATTCTCCAGTATAGAAGCTTAAGTTTAGACAATATTAATTTCCGATATACATTGGAGAACCGTAACTGTGAGGGTACATCGGATATTTTAATTAGTTTCCGGTGTACCCTCCCTTGTGGGGGAAGGACCAGGGATCCAGCAGCGACTGTTCCGTACCCAAGTGTTAACGACTGCATGCACCTGCAATGCAGCCAAGTTGAACAGCTTAACGTGCCTTCCGAAGAACAGAGGAATTCCAGATAATAAATTTTTGATCACCCATCCTATGACTGGCCCTTAAGAATATTGCCGAACCTCCGTTTTGTAGACTAAACACGCTAACTACTGCGCCGAAATAATAATTTTGTCTGCTTTTCTTCTTGTATGTATTGTCCTTATCGTCAGATCTTCATGTATCGTATGTAATATGTAGTGGAGTCACCAAAACTACATAGGTATGTGTATATTTCAACAGATTCGGTTAGCTAGTAAAAATTTAGTGGGTGACCCTATTTTCATCAAACCTTATTTTCGCCGAACCCTTCTTCCCTTAGGGGTAGTTGTGTTTCAATTTAAATTTGAATAATAAAAAGAAATCGGTCGTCTCTATAAAAGTTATACGTATTGCGGCGGTTCACAAATGTTGTAAAAGCAATTTTTAAAAACAGCATTATTAAAATAAACGCTACCGTGACGTCTTTCATTATATACTTGCGTGATGCATGGAAATCTAATATGATTAGGGCAAATGATTTCTTTTATGTAAATATATTCTTTTTCTTCGCATATTGATTAAATTAAACAATATCTTGTAAACTTCTGCACTGATTATATCGTAACTTACTATTAGAAAGAAGGAAATAAATTCAACAAAAGTTTTTTGGAAAGTTAATAGCGCTTCAACTACAACCCTTTCCGACAAATATATGTGTCCCCATTGATTTGTAAAGAAGACATTACACTAGTAATATTGAAGTTCAGGCAGATAGTACATTATTATAATGCAAGTAGTAGGGATTCCATTGGGATGCGATTATTACGTAGAAATTTTAATAACCCCCGACTCAATATAACGTTTCTAATAAAAAGTAAACAATCAACACGTGTTAGCCCTTATAGATTAAATTTATAATAGTTTTATCGTATCCTAAATATGATTTATCTAATGTAAGTTTTTATGAAACCGAAATGAAATATCATAAATTATATTAAATTTTCATTAATCAGTTGTAATCCACGACAAGATGGATGGGTATTGTGCAGGTATTTCAAGTGTAAATGTTTAAAAAACCCACTAACTCCGGGTGCCCCGAGGTGTTAATTCATAACTTTTAACACGAGGGCCGAGACCCATCTTAGAGAAATCTCTACATATTTACCTGTATTCATATTAGAAATAGCGCGGTCAAGTGGTTAAGGAGATATCATATTTCATTTGCATCACGAAGATAAAAAAATGTATAATCACTTTGTTATCATGCTTATTTTACAGTTACACCTATGCGCAATCTTGAAGCTGAAATGACTAGCAGGATCGTTCCTGCGCCTGCGACATTTGGACAGCTGTCTTCCAAGGTCTTCTGCTCACATGATCCAAAGTTGGGCACCAAAATATGTATTCCTCTGATAGAAGGTGTTTATACCGTCACCACGTAGTCTGGATCGAAGAAGGCAAGCGAAAACAGGACGAACAACTCCTCAGGTACAAAGTTATGCAAAAACGCCATATGAATGGAAATATTCAATGGAAATATTTGAAGAATAGTATAGAACTGTGCATTTCCTAGTAAGGAGTTATGAGCAGAACCGTCAAGAATATCTAATACTAGGCGTGACAAGCTGAAAGCCGGACCTTCTTCTTCATCTTAGTCGGGCACTTTTGTCAGAGTGGTCGTGGTTGCTTTAATAAGGATGGCAAACACGGGGATACGATCCTAAGATCGTCGTCGGTTTTCCTGAGAGCAGCCCTCGGAACGATACATCTCCACCTCTAATAGTATCGCGAGTACACTGGACAATGGTAGACTCAGTTACTCCGTTTATCAGGTTAGTCCAGGGAGTTGGTGTTCGGCCGTGCTTTCTGTTGCCTTGCACTATGCCCTGAATAACAAGTCTCTCCATGGAACACTCATTTCTAGAGATGTGAACAAAGAACTTTAATATTCTTAACTGTACAGTCAATGAAAGTGGTCGTTAATACCAAGTTCCTTGAGGATGGAAACAATGGTGCGAAACGCTGTCCACGGGATGTTAAGGAGGCTTCTCCAATACCACATCTCTTAAGCTTCGATTTTACGACGATTCTGCAGTCTCGAAAGCCCGGCCAGTTGCTGCCACTAGACACTACAGCTGGTGAGTTTCTTGCTCGTTCTTCTACGTCTTTTGGTTGATAACCAAAAGACGTCCTGAACGAACAGTAGGGAAAAAAATGTTAGACAATTCTATTTGAATAAAGATTATTTTGACTTTGACTTTGCTACCTCATCAATATTTTTAAGAGGTCAAAGATGGTTTTTTCTTCAAATTACATACTTAAAAAATAAATAATATACTTAAATTAAAAAGTTGAGAGTCTGCCAACGGCAATTATAGCCGCTCTCGGTCACAAATTTCAAAAAGAGAAAGTTGGCGATTAGGCTTTTCATTAAAACTAAGTGCTAAAGAATCAGAATTTTCATTAAGTATATCTGAAATGGAGTACCGAGATGAGCTCGCATGTGTGGGAACACGTAGCTCGGTTAATTTCATGTAATTTAGATATAACAATATAACAAATCCGAAAAGAAGGAATTTGAGTTTTAGAAACCGGATTTTAAAAAGTTCTATATATCCGGATTTCTCGGTTATTTTTGAATTTTGAAGTATTCAGATTGCAATCTCTAATGCCACAGACATAATGATGCACACACACACTATTGATTTCGTTAAAGCGATTTCTAAGATCAAATATTTTTTATTTACATAGTTAGAAATGACTAAATTATAAACTGTACTTAAACTTCACTTAAATGGGTTTTCGTTTATGATTTAAGTTTTCGATTATCAGTTGATAGCATTTTGATAAAAAATAGGACTTCTTACCTTGTGAAAAGTAAAAAACTTAAGTTTTTGAGAAGATTATTCTCTAAAACTTAAGTTAAGATTTTGTACTTTGCATGAATTGTTATCGTATAAGTCATTTATGGTAACATTTAGTAATCGTAAAATTTTTGTATACAATCATTTTTCATTATTATTTTTTCGTAATTTAAAATTATTGCTTGTAGATCATAAATTAATTCATCTAAATTTTGTAAAGTGAACAGTCTTATCAACAGTAACTATAAATACTTAATCATCTTTAACAATTATATACGGTGAAATTAATTTAGGTCTAATCTTTGTAATAGTTGATGGCGATCGAGTCAAATTGTGTATACGCGAAACCCGCTAAAGAGGCTTTTTAAAATTATAACCATTCAAAATTAAATTCCAATTCAAGCTTAGTCCTGTATTCCTATTTCTAAACCACGAATACTCTTACCATTTACGTTTCTTAGTAGTTTTAACTCTTTCCACTATTTTAGTAACTTCAATTGTGACTTTTAAACATCCACGCGTTACTTGGTTCAATAATTGGACCGCGACCCGAGAATATTCGTTCATAAATCGTGTGTCGGCCGTACACGTACTTTGTCGTTCCACATCATTTACCAGGAAAACAGCTGCTGACATATAAACGACTTGATAACTGCTTTTATTTTGTTTTAGGGAATAACACCCGACAGAATTTCGCGAGATAATATAGCGCGGGTCGAAGCAGATATTTCGTTGTCACATACTCATTTTTATTATGGTTCCGTACTCAAAAGGAATAGACGGAACCCTTGTAAAGTAACTCGAGTGTTTTGTGCGGTTGTCCTTCATTCTGTCATAGGTTATTTGCTTCGAAATTTTAAGGATGGAGCTAATTATCTATATTTAGTATAAACCAAAGTCTTTACGCTAAGATCTTTTAAACTATACGAAGGATTAACTGCGGTGTTCAAAATATACAGAGTGATTTAAGATGACAATTTATAATACAGAACCACGCAGGCGAAACCACTGGCGAAAAGCTTGTGGGAAAATTAAAAATATAACTTTTAAACTAAAATAGGGTATTTGTGGAAATCCCATATATTATTATAAATAATTTTAAGATACATATTTTAAACAAAATTCACCATTTCTCCTACTTATCTCTGAAGAAAAATTTTATGCTACATAATACCCCAAAAAATTTGTTTACGATTTTTACGCCGATGGTTTTCAATATTTCATATTTGTGGGGCTCAATGTATGAATTTTGTTTTCAGATTACAAATGTTTATGATATAGCAACTTACTAAATGTATTATTTTATATTTTTATAATACAACTAGCTGTTTTCCCGCGGCTTCGCATGCGTAAATTATAGCCTATGTCAACCCCGTATGATGTAGCTACCCGTAACTGAAAGAATTTTTAAAATCGCTCCATTTGTTTCAAATAATAATAATACCAATCTCAAAGGTTATACGGAAACGACTAAATGCATTCGCCGGGAAGTTCTTGTATTAACATAATTATGCGAGTCTCAAGTTAGGTATTATACTCGTAAATACTTTAGGTCGTAACATACGCGGCCTTAAAAGTAAACAAGAAACTTTTGGAATGTTAAACCAAGATGTCTAGCTGGTAAGTCTTATGGAAAATAAAATTCCGAAAACTGTATCTCATAGCAAAGCAAAATACGTGATCTTTTTTTTAATGAAATAAATATGACGTCGAAATAATAAAAAAAAATAAAAATGTTACTTGGCAGAGCGTTTCCAATTATTTTGTTAAAAAAATAAGTTGCTACATTTGTTTAAATTTTTTATCGGACCCCTCAGGCTCTAATATTCCTAAGAATAATAGTCTTAAAGTTTGTTTGAGTAAGCATTTTGTATTGAGATTAATTTTGAGTTTGGCATTGTGAATGCAAAATTAATCAAAATATAATTTATTACACTTTGTCTATCAAAGGTCTTAAATTGTTTAAGAAAATTAATAAAATTTGACCATTCCTTTTTGTAGTCTATTTTTACGACTTTTGTTACCACCAGATAATGCATTCGTGTTTTTTTCAGTTCTCGTTCATAAAACTTATCATAACTTTAATACACAGACAGATCGAAAAATATCAGGCAATTCTCGACAAAACACATTAAGCCAGTCAGATTCTCACCTGGCCGTCTCTTTTATCCTAAAAGGGTTCTAAGAAAAGGATTTTACGCTTGTTCAAACACGTTTTAGAGAAGGTAAGTGCGTGAGAAAAGAAACAAGGTGGGTGTGCTATGCTCCAATGGATAACACATAATGACCCATTACGTTTTACTTTCGGCTGTGTCCCTTAACATCCCGGTTTAACTACTGTTATCAACATTTATGCCAGCAGCAGGCGTCGAGGGCGGTAAATACGAACCTCTTAAATTTAATGTCAGTCAAAAGCAATATAATACAGAACAGTAAAAAGGAGTTTTGATATTGCAAACCTTTATGAGATCCAGGAAACGCGTTACTGTAAATGTTACCAAACTAACCGGGCGGATTGTTTAGATGAAAATACGCAGCGGAATAAATTTACGTAACCATCTAGCGTTCGCTTTAAAAAATATGATGCTCATATTTTTTTGGAAGAAAAGTAAAAGTTTTTCATACAATTGCTGAAATCAGTAGAGCATTTGCGGTCTTTATCAGACAAGGACCTTAGTAACTTTTTTCCAGCTCTTTACTTTTATTTTTCGCTTACCTTTGTATACATTTTCACCGAACCATCGCTCTGAATTAATTTCACGCCAGGGCGGGTCGTTTGTATTTCTTTTGTTTCTGAGGTGGGGACGCTTTAGTACCAGTTGAAGATATATTTGGCCCGTTAGCACATTGCGACAACTCCGAAGCCGGCTATTTATTTACTTGTCTCAATAGACGCCGCCGCGGCTCGTATTTCAGATTTAATCAACTCTGACAGCAGTACAGGAGTGATTAACGTCACCTTTCGCGTTCGACGTGGCTGTCATGGAGCGAGAATTCGAACTTCAGCAGAATGACATTCGGGTTTTGTTGTTCAAAAGTAATTTAAACATCTCGTTTAACAAAGTTGTATGTGTACATTATCATCATGTAAGTAGGATGTTATTAAAATAATCCTTAATGAGTTTCGTGAAAGTAATTTGCCATATTGTGGTACACAAAAGAGACGGTACGTCCTTCAATTTTATAACTTTTATATGATGTCAGAGTACGGTAAGCTGTTGCTGATATTTTTTTGATATTTTTGACAGCATATGTAAGTAGTTCACAACCTTCGTTTACTACTCTTTAGGTTTTACCATGATAAATAATAATAATAGTCAAGGTATTTAGGTAATTATCAGTCAGTTATTACCTAAATCCTTTGTACATGTTACAACAAATGTACCACAATAGCCTACGCTCACACTGAGGATAAGATTCGAACTCGGGACGTCAGTAATAGTGACATCTAGAAACTAGCGTGTGAGCCACTTAAATTAAGTTAAATTAGCCTCAAAATAAGCCGCAGCACATACTATGTACTGGTACATAGACAGTGATACTGTATAATTATATACAATCAAAATTATATAAACTATTTGTTGATTATATCCTTCAAGGGTACCTCCAGTGCCCCAGGGTGACGTACGTTCATCTCGACAGCAGCTGACTTATGGGCTGAAGTTGTACCGGCAGAGGCTTTGCTACTGACACCTGCCGTAATTAGCTCCGAATTTATGACGCCAGCTCACACCTACACGACGCCACAGACTAAATCATCCCCGGTTATAATTACGAACTTACAAGGTTATGTTGACGTAGGTATCTTAGAAAAGTATTAAACTTTATAGGTACTTAGAGGCCAAAAAATTATTTGCTCGCAACTCAAAACTAAATCATATAATATGATATCGTCATCATCATCATCAGCTTATTAATTTCCCGCAAACTGCAAAAGCAGGGGACCAACGACCCAACGTACCTTTCGAAGCACGTATGAGATTTTTTAGTCATTTATCCCATGACCATTGCCATTGGCCATTGCGAAAGTTGCTTTACAACTGTATCACAGACCGAGCGCGCTAACCACTGCGCTATCGAGCTACTTAAACAGTTCCTAGCACATGTTATGTAAAGAGATAGTCACTGCGATTATTATTACATAAAATGGGTAAGTTTAATCTAAGTTGATATTTATTCCAAAAAGATAAGCCGTATAATATTTAAACTTGCTCCCAAACTCACAAAAATAATTTTCTGGGTAAAATGCTGTAAGAGCAATTCTTAGAAACTTGTTGCGAATTTCCACTTCTGAAGTTGGCTGGTAAAAAAACCTCTATTATCCATTATACGATTAGGAAAATCTTTATAATAGAAAAAGTTTAAAAAACGTCTGGTAATATTTAAAATGCCGTAGATACCAAGAAATCAGTAAATAATATGAAAATAACAAGTTTATTACTTTATAACTGCTTAAATCGCACTGACACTTTTTAGATTAATTGTTTTACAAAGCTTTTAGAATCATAGCGAATATGCTTCAAAACCAAAGATTACTGGTTGAATTTAAATTTAATACACTACCCATATAGCCCAAAGTAAATTAGCGTTTAGCGGAAATAAATCAATTTTTATCATTATTTTATCAAAAATAGTATTCTTTGTGTAAAACAACGTCGACGTCGATGCGGTAAGCGTTAGTTCGGCGTTCGGCAACTTACACAAGGGTCGGTCATAGTATGGGTGACCAAAAATTCATCTCGAGCTCTTTCGTGTTTCGGAAAGCAAGATACACTGGTTCTGGCTGCATTTGCAGTTTTTAACACCCATCAATACCCACTAGTCTTGCATGGTTAGTAATGGCCTATTCGATTTTCATCTATAGGGGAGGCTTGTGTCCCAGTATGAGGCATTGATAAGCTGGTGATTATGGTGATGAAATGAACTCGATCTTTACACCGAAGAATAATCATTATCATCAATGATCTTTTAACATCTCCATTGCAGGGGCTCAAGCCTTTAATATGGATCCAGAGCCCGGGCTACATGAATGAGTTAATACTGAGGGTTTTATCGGATACGCTAACTGCATTAGACCGTCTTCCCTTTCTTCCCTTGCAGTAGTAGTTTAGTCGACCTTCGTCCAGGTTGATGATATGTTCAGTTTCCTTCGGTAAGAAAAAGCCTTCCTTACGGATGGCTAAGGAGATGGAGACTCGTCCAATGCAGATTGGACGCCATTAACAACTGTAAATGTAGCCAAGATTAACACGGCTTAACATGTCTTCCGAAGCATGGAGTATCTCGAAATAATATTTGTTTGGCCGGTCGCAACGGGTATGGGTGAGCCCTTGCGAAACTTGCTTATCCACCACGCCACTGAGCTCTTCACCGAATAATAATACTACATAGTAATTCTACAATGCATGAAACCTTTTTTTTATTGAACTGCCGTACTTCTTATGTTTTCTCGTTTTAACGTACCTATTAATATTTTTTTTAATCAAGAAGCAATCAAGATAAAATGAAAACTGCAAAATAAAAAACTTGTTTTCATAAACAATTTCATTAAACCATTGTGTTGCGTCAACACGGTTATTCTGCTATCAATTTCGGCGTAACCGTATGGTCAAATTTTTACTAAAATGTAACTGGAAAGTAACTCCATTACGTTAATGGAAAACAGTGGGCTCTCACGTTGCTAGATATTTTTTTTTTTCACTTTACCATCCCGCCGATGCCGCAGTGCAGTTACAGAAATACATGTATCAAAACTCTCTTTCATTTGGATAGCAGCTGCAGCATGGAAATATCGGCTTTTATTAACATTACACACTACCACAAATTATGACTTCATGCAACTACTTCAGATTTTATATTAATCATATTACTTGTACACTTTGTATTTGTTAAACTGGTACAACCAACATTGTTAAGTATTTTTAGAAGAAAGCAGAAACACAAGAAAAAGGTGTAATCAACTTAATTCATACAATTTGAAACTAAGATTTTCACTTTTTTTAATTTCACTTAGTTAATTATTAGTTTACAATAATTCAAACGATACACACACACAAACGCACGCATGCACACACAATTTCGTTATATTTATCACTTTTGGAGAACACTAACTCCTGATATACAGGTCAACTTAATTTGGGAGACGAGACAAATTTATTAGTAACGCTATGTTATACAATAAAGAATTAATACATATTATATTAATATGCAATAAGATGATTCATCCCGAACAATTTCGTTTTCGAGTTATCTTTTCGTCTCTAATACATGGTGTCCCAGATGACTTAAAGCTGAAAGCGGATGATAGATCATATAAGGTAAATTTTAAAGTTTGTTTGTAAGTCTATCTGCTTTCGGCTTGACGTCGGCTTCTGGGACACCCAATATAAGATTGTTAAGATGAAACTCAAATTATGTCCAAACATAAAATACGGGTAGCTTTGTAGTCAAACAATATTGTGCTTTCTCTTTTATCTCTTTGATGTCAATTCAAGTAGTCACTGTAATTATTATTTTAAAGAATTTTGCATTCATAATCCTATTATTTATCTTAAAAGTACATGCTTGACTAATAATTTCAGGGTGTGTAATGTTGTAAAGGATCCTTATGACTTTGACTTAAACCGTGTTTTTGCCATAATCGTTTTGCATACAGTATACATACATATACTTGTTATAATTGCCATAATTATAATTTTAGTAAATTTTTTGCGTCACATAATATGTTATCGATACTAATATTATGAAAAGTATAAATTTTATTGTTTGAATTGAAAAGACTCCGTAATTAATACGCCCATTTTAAAAATCCTCTCACCTTTTTCAATTAGGCTGAATTAACGTGGACAAAGTAGTAAGTAAAAATTATCTGTTAAAATTTTATGCTGATGATTTTTTAACTACATATTATAAATACTCCATTTAGAAGTTATTAAATGTAAAACTTTATATGTTAGTGCGGCTGTGGTAAGACAAATAACAGCAGAAACCTCAACATAATATTATGCTTCAGAAGGTTTAGTCGGCAGTATTAAGCGCTACGCATAATAACGAATCTATTTATAAGTAATATATTTCATTTGATTCAAAATTAACCTGATCTTCTTATGTCTTTTATAGAGCAATATAAGATGACATCATATCACTATGATCATGATTGTATTGTGACTTTATTAAGAAATTTTATGTAATAGTATAATCTACTAGTAAATAATACGTTTCAATATGCTGATATACGTTTAGAACCTTTACTAACTCATGACTGCTCTGGGAAAAAAACATGTATATTTTTTCGCTTCATTCACTTACAAATTAGCAAGGAAGATAAAAAATTCACTCCCGCAATGAAAGAAAAATAAAAACTCACCTACCTGAGAATAATTTAAAAACCTTTTTAAAAGTATCCCAGTTTCTTTTCTATCCGTACACAGTTAATTTACCTTTTGATAATTACTAACTAGCGCAGTCCCGCATGTCGATATTCAAGACCTCAAGACTCTATCACTTCGATTAAATCTTTTTATACTATGATTTTGATTTAAAGAATTGATAATCAATAAATTTATCTCTCAAACTTTAGAAATCCCTTAGTTGCTAGTACATATTTGTGTCTGTTATACAATTATTCAGTAATTTGTTGACTCCAATTATGCGTATTAAAATCAGTCCATTGTGTGTGAAAACTTGCCAGTCTTACTCCATACCCAACTAGAACGGAAGTTTCTGGACGTCTTCACAACTTTTACAGAGTGCTGATTGCACTGTCTGTGTCCCTAGATGCTACCAGATTCTCGCATTCCAGGATAACATAAGCTATGGTCTCTTCAGTTACCATACATGTCTTGCAGAGAGGGCCTGCTCAATGTGATAACTGCATACTCAATTGTTTTAATATTTTGAATTTATAATAAAGCTTTATCAGAAACAAGAAAAACAAAAAAAAATTATGAAGTTCTGTCCAGCTGTTTTTGAGTTAAATGTTAATTATAATACATATTAGTTAACATCAAATACATTTTAGACATCTCAAATTAAGTAGCTAAACCACTTCCGTTTTGGAAATCTGAAACATATAAGGCGCAATACAAAATCTAAGACGATTTAAAAAATCAATTTTTAATATTGAACCGACCAGTAATTGTACTTGGAGCTTCAAAATGGCGACGTCGGCGTTCGAGCCAGTTACCCACGGAAGTGAGACTTGATTCTTCATTCTTCAAAAAATATAAACTTTATGCCACAAGAACTCATCGCTGATTCAGATTTAAAGTTTAAAATAAAGCTTTACTAAATTGCACGGCTGAACTGTAGTATGTACCACGAACGCAACAGCGGCGCGGCTTAAAAAAAAAACATGTGAAAAATTGAATTAACAGCTAGGTCGCTTAACACGCTTTCGGAATTTACGTTGTGCCGAGACGGTCGGCATCGGAATAAAAATGTACTACGGGGCGCAGATTTATACGAGTTCTTTTAGTGTATTCAGAACGAGAGTTAACGAACAAACAAGTGTTATTTCACTTATAAAAATGAAAAATGCAATTTAAAGCAGATATTTTTCTTGAGTAACTAAAGCATCTCAATATGGAACAAATAATGTTATAAATCTTAATAAGTTTATTTATTTAACTCATAATTAAATTACAGAAATTTAATTACACATTTAATAATCATATAAATCCATGCCGTAACTCTAAAGCTCTGAACGTGGTATAGAAAACTTTAGAGAATAAGAAAAATGTAGTAGATCTATACGTAAATGATAGAAGCTTTTTACAAAACCAATAAAAGATCCCTTTTTTCTACAATCTTTCATAAATATGTTTCCTTCGGTATACAGAAATCCTTATTTTTATAATTCCCATAATTTTTATGAAGTCATTATATTAATATTTTCAAAACAACAGACATAGTATGAATTCGTTTAACTGTCAACATTACTGTTTGTACATATTACCTTAATAAAATATTAAAACACATCGGAAAATCAGGTCATATACCACTGTGGACCCAGTGCATTTTGGTAAAAAATAAAATCTATTTATTTCTGGTTACTAAGAGCGACCAACGGCTTTCCGTACCTTCCAAAGCACTAAATAGCTCGAGATAATAATTTTTGGACACTCATCCCGTGACCGACCCTTGCGAAAGTTGTCTAACAATAACGATTGCGGGCCGTGGCGTTTATTTATATTATATAAATCCTAATACATACACAAAAACATTCTAAACACCGTTACGCGAGTAACTCACCGGTTTACAATATAAAGTAAATTTTAATGTTCATAACAAACGTTTCTTAAGAAATTAACGTTTTAATTGGCAACAATTAGCACAAGAAGAGCAGCTCTCACGGCATCTAAAACAATAATTAATGGATTCGTTCCGCCTCCTTATTTATTTACCTATTTAACGATTCCCAATAGGTAGGCACTCGATAAAATATACAATTGAAAACAACGTTACCGACAACCGAATAACACAATGAGTAACAGTATTAAATAGAATTGATAATTAATGCTAACAATTATTAAGTAACGCTACTGAAACACAACAACACTCCAATGTTCGTACTTTGGATCACGTTCAACGAATTTATATTATTTGTATCAAGTGGTGAGATTCGGCCTTGAGAGATTAGATGACTGAATTGTATTGATACCTACTAGTCAAAGAGATGGTGACAAAAATATGCAAGAGCTTTCTAAAGCTTCATATAGCATTTTGAAGTAAGATATGCGTAACTCTGTACCCAGTACGGAGGGCAGCCCTGGAACGCTTGGTAATTTAGGCCCTTGATACTAGCGCCCGTGATATGCGCCCCCGCTTGCCCCCTAAAGGTCTGTCAACAGAGCACCAATAGAGAGAGTTTTGTAATGGTTGAATGTTAATTTATTACTCACATATTAGTAGTTAATTCATTAAAAAATACTCTTGACTTTCGTTAAATGAAACAAATAATTAAGCAATCACTAGAATATTCTTAATGAATAATGCTTAAAAGAATATTTTTCAATAAAGCATGTGAATGAAAAATTAAATATCAAATATAATAATCACTTGATGTTTGAATCACACCGCAGCCAGGTGTCAGGTGTTCCAGCACCTGACCTCGGCACTGGATTCTGAGTGAAGAGTTACTATCCCTTAGTACTTCAACATACTGAAATATCAAGCTTTAGACAGCACATTTTTGTAACAAACTCTCCGTCAATGTCTAATGCTTGTAGTCCGCATATAACTTTGAGAGTTGAGAGCTTTAGGGGTATCCATAAAAATTACTTACTATAAATTTTTATTTATACTAAGAAATTACGTATAATGTCTGTAGGTAATTAAAACTACAAAATCATATTTCAAAAGGTGTTGATAAAAAATAAGAATCGAATAATTATTACGAAGAAATCTAAAGTAAAACTCATGATTATGACTAATAATATCTTAATTTTACTGGTTTTATCGCCGTACTTAAGAAATATCAAGATGGTGGCCTATCCTTTTCCCTTTGCCTCTCCTCTTCCTGTATATCTGGGCCCCGATTTTTTATTGAAAAACTAACCCCTGGACTATATGAGTTAATTAATTATAAACTCAATCCACTTCAATGAAGTGTAGTAAAGTGACACTATGATATTTTTTCGTTTTTCAAAAAGATATCGACGCAACGTATAATATAATTATAATTTGGTTTTCACTGATTTATTTTCTATATTCTAATCTATAATATAATTTTAATATATTTAGAGGTGTCATTTAAGTGAAATTGACTGCACCTAAAACGATTCTTATTTATTTTAAAAAACTTTGTCTTTGTTCAAAGACAATCATCTTATTTATCGATTCTTAACAGCCGCACTCTTTTGTCTAGGAACCTAAATTGTTTGAATAAATTAATTACCATTGTCCTCTTTTGTTTTACACAACAATACACCTAATCGATATGGTAAATAAACTTATTATATTTAACACCTAATATATATTAATAAACTTATATACCTGTAAGTTATATTACAAGATAGTCAAGTGAGGAAGGTAAATACACTGTAGGTACATTATCAAATTAATAATTCACATTAATTTAAACAAACATTTTCTTTGCAATTCATTTCACTATCAAGAGTAAAAGTACAATTAAATTAATAAAAATAAACAAACCGAAAAATGATTATCTCGAGCTACTCTGTACTTCGGAAGGCACGGTAAGCCGTTGGTCCCGGCTGCATTTGTAGTCGTTAATACCCGCCAATCCGCATTGGGCCAGCCTGGAGGGTCATGGACCATGCTCCTTAACCATCCATAAGGAAGGCCTGAGCCCCTGCAGTGGGGACGAAATAAAGGATTGATGATGATGATATTTCGATGACTCAAGTCAAAGGCGACAGTGCGATATAAATAAATTAATAGGGAATAAGACTTTTATTTGTCTGTCGGTTGGGTAGATCTTTGAGGATTTTTTTTTTATTTTACGGCGATACATCCAGTTGAAATGTCGAATGACGTCACACCTTTGTACATTTTCTATATAGCTGTGCACTCCCCAACTTTAATGCCTATTAACTTAGCAACCTCTTGTTATATTGAAGCAAAAAATACGTATAATATTCTTCAATTATATGATTGACGTTTTTTGAAGAAGTCATCATCCCTATCGTAAACACTGACGACAAAAAGATCTTTCAACCAGCATACCCAATATGACATCTATTTAGTTTTGATAATTTAAATATAAATTTTATATGTGTTTGTATTGGTTTTTGTGATTCAACTAAGCCATTCATCATCACCAGCCCATTGAATTCCCCACTGCTGGGACATAGATCTTTCTTATGGGTGGAGTTGAACTGAATTGAAAAGCTCAATGCCGCCTGTTCGGCCTGCGACACGGTTGTTAAATCGGACGAACCATGACCTACCACGTGGGCTTAATGCGAATTAGGTGTTCTGTGATTGTATCTTTGGGAATTGCGTTAAACCATTGTACCAATGCTTTTTTTTCTAATGTTCTGACCTTTTTAAAAGTATTTTATGTCCTGGTCACAATCTCGGAGTCTACTATTTAAAACGTATATTTATTTGATTGTTAGTAGCATGGGCCTATGTAAAACGATAAATAAATAAAAAATATCTCTTATTTATAATAATATAAATAAAACAGAGCTGTATCGCACTAACCATTCTCACCTAGTAAACACGCAATCCGCATCTTCCTTTGAAGATTAGATCATAGAAAGTTTTGTTTGAAGTATTCTATGTTGTAAAAGGGAGGAGGGTTAGTCCATTCTAATCTTATAAACTCCCGCCTTTGCTTCTTAAAACTTAGAGGGCTGAAGTGAATGCGTCGAAATGGAATAATGTATGCTGGAAAATCATGTACTCGTACTAGAGCGCATCAAATAATAAACCGAAAGTTATCTCAGAAACGGCGTCTACAGCGTGACGCCTATGGTGCTCGCAGTACGATACCGAAATTAGAGAAAAAAGACAGAAAAATGTAAATATGAACGATCCAAATTTATAAATTAAATAATTTAATAAGACAATGATGATGTTTTTAATTTTTCTAAAACTAAATCTATTTATTTCAAAATTCCATAATCCCTCTTCCTACACGATTCCAGGACCTCACAAAATTTACTACCTAACACTGAAATGTTATTAATCTATGATTATCCACTGCCTGAGTAACTATATACCTACTATATACTTTACACTTGTTCATCAATTCCATTTCACAAAATCTTTCTTCTTCCTATCACCTGTACGCAGACGACCTCCAAATCTACTACCAAGCTCCACTGTCTCAGTTAACTGAAGCTGTACATATAACTAATATAGATTTACGTCGTATAGTTGAATGGAGTAAATCGTTTGGTCTCACAGTGAATCCGACTAAAACTCAAACTATTATTATAGGTAGCTCCAGGTAGATCTCTAAATTAGATTTGCATCTCCTTCCTAAAGTGAATTTTAACGGAACTGACATCCCATTTAGTGAATCGGTTAAAAACTTGGGTGTCATCATGGATAGTAGTTTGAGTTGGGGACCCCAGTTGCAGGCGGTCAGTCGTAAACTGTATGCTTCTGCTGCATCATTGAGGAGGTTGCGTAATTTCTTGCCAACTACCACTAAAATTGCTCTAGCACAATCTCTGTTGCTTCCACTACTTGACTATGCCGATATCTGTTAAATTGATCTTACGGAAGACCAACTTAATAAACTTGAGCGACTTCAGAATTTCTGTATACGATTCATATTTGGATTGCGCAAATATGATCACATTTCTCAATTTCGCACCCAGCTCAAGTGGCTTCCTATTCGTTTTCGCCGGAATGCTCATATACTATCCCTCCTCTACAACATACTGTTAAATCCCCTTTACCCCCGCTATTTGAAAGAGCGCTTTAGTCCATTAAACTGTTCTACTTCCTGTAGTTTGAAATCATCAGAAAATCTGAAACTGAAAACGCCTCTACATAGCACCACCTTCTATGATGGTTCCTTCAGTGTCCAAGCTGTTCGACTATGGAATGCTCTCCCGACTACATTAAGACGTGCACAATCGATAAATATCTTCAAAGATTTGGTGAAAACCTCTATTTGTCCACATAACTATGCTGTTACAACAATTTCATAATTTCTCTAGTAGACATTATAAATATATATTTTATGTATTTTATTATTATTATTATTTTTATCTCTTTATGTAGATGTTTTATCAGTAATATGTTTTATATGCAATTGTTATTAAATTATTTATGTATTAGTAGTATTTATAGCTTTTTATTTAATGTAATTAAATATTTATGATTTAATATCTACTAAATTATTTTAGTTTGCACCCCCGTTTCCTGATTGTCATTTAGCTCTCTCCATCCAAAGGTTGTCTGGCAGAGATCGCTCTAAGCGATAGGACCGCCAATTGTAACACTTTAATATCAATATTTGTATGTAAATTTCTGTATATGTGGTGTTGACAATAAAGAGTTATATTATTATTATATACCACGCGGACACATTGTTGATTAATAAAAAGTGAATCATGAGTCAACATAATAAAAAAAACTACAATTTATAATCATAACGGCACTGGTCATGAGATATATCCACTTCGTCACAAGCTAAAAATCCTATAAACTCTATCTAGTGTCGATAATGTACTATATTTTTTGTATAATTCGGTGTATTTTACACTTTTTATTAGATATGTCTACTTCGTCACATAAACTACAAATGCAATAAACTGTATTTAATGCATACCAATAACAATTCGGACGCGTGACTGCGTGTTCGTATGGAAGCCGCTAATAGGGCCGTTGTCTCCGCACCGCGGTTCCACGAGATTTACGAGAACATTTTACGGGCCAATTTGCATAGTAGTAAATAACAGTTCTGTCGGTGCTTCGCCGCTTATTTAGACGTTATAAACTGATTACGCACTCGATAACGCCACTCTGCATGTAAATGTCTGCCGGCTATACAACCGGAATGTAACAATAAAGGTATTATAAATAACGATTGCGCCACACGATTTTCGGCAAGATTGAGATGTGTTTACGATTGCTCGGTAAATTATGATGTGCCATTTTTTCAAATATCAGTATTCAACCTGTGCCTATTAACGTGAGATCCATAGATTCCCAAAGTGGTCCATATCGACCCCTTGGGGTTAATCAAAAATCGATTTTACCGGGGTTGCCGTTACCAAATCTGCTTTGAAAGGTCGACAGAGTCTAAAAATAGACCGCCTTTGTCCTTTGTATTTACAATTATTATTTGAAATTTTTAAGACAACTCATGTTACGTGTACCGACTTGTTATAAGAATGACTAATAGTTTAATAGAAATGTCTATGTATTTATAAGCAATTTACTTTATTAATAATACTTAATATTCACAGAATTTTATATCTATTGGCTATGTGCACGTCTTCAGGGACACCTAGCAACCGCAACTTTGCAAGCTTTGAAACTTATTATTTTAGACAAAATATTAAGATTAACAAATTTCTGTATATTTATATTACAAAATTACTGTGTTTCTCTGATTTGGGTGGACAGTGGTTGGTAAGACCATTTTTTATCATTCGAATTAAATAAGGTTGTATTTAGAAAATACTTAATGATAATAATAACAAAAGTTATTAATCAGAATGTTATTTCACTTTAATATGTATAAGTAATGTGACGTAGATTTGTTAAGAAAAAATATAAATCTTGGAAAATTTATATATACATACCGGCCAAAATTATAACCCTCTTTTTCACTTTGCTGCTGTTGTCGGATAAAAATTTATTTCGGAACAGTTTATTTATTGTTTTACCAATTTCTATAAAACTATGATTTATTATTTTTGATCAAATTTGCATTCACTATGCTATACTGAAAAATATCCTTAATGAAAAATGCTTGAAAAATCCACTTGCTCCAGGTACTCTGAGATGGGACTCGAACCCACGACCTTTCGCAATCCGGGCGACTGCCCTAACCACTGAGCTACCAAGGACCTAACAGGGCATTTTTCAAGCATCAATTTTTGCATTCACAATGCTATACAGATATTCTTAATGAAAAACTTTGGGCAAATAAATTTTTTAAGCATTTTTTATTAAGGATATTATGATTTAGTTGTAACTTAAAAAAAAAATCATATACTTACTTAGGTTTTTTTGTATTTTAAATCATAATTAATAAACAGTTTTAACATCCACTTAGTCTAAAGAAATACATAATATGGTACGACAGATGACAGAGCTCGTAATGATTCTTCTTTTGGCTACCATGGGCGCTGCTGTAGATCGCGTTACCCTCTCCAAGTACATCGCACTCAATGAATACCCTAGTGTTTTAATTGGTATGTATTTTGAATCAATAGGGCTAAACAAGGGTTTGAGATATCATCTCGTTTTGGTAACAAGGGTCTCTTGTTCAAAAAGTTTGGAAATCCCTGGTGTAGACGTTATCAGATAATAATAATGTAAATGAACTTGTTATGTCTACGTAGGTTGCGCCTTCGAAATAGACTTTTTTGTCTATGATACAAACGCAATATGAAAAGTTACTCTATAGCTCGCATTTAATGTAGAAAATAAACTTTTCTATGTTGTCTCGAGTCTAGGTGTTGTGGTCTCTCGTTATCTCAGATACTCCATAATACTAGGACTTTGGGTACTTACCTTGCAATCTGAGGATGTATGTGGTGTTGTTTAATATTATTATTACTCATTATTATTATTACTTAATAAGTTCTAAAAAAGAATCGGCTCCGTAAATGTTAATTAATATACGTCATTTTTTTACAATTTTAACCTTATTGTTACATATATAAGGGAAAGGTCCCCAAAACGGTTATACTTAAAGCAAAAGTGAAAAAGCGCAATGATAGTAGATATAACTTTGAAGCGAACAGTTAGTATAATTCCTTTAATTACTGTAAAACTATTGGTAAAAGTGGATACAGGAATGGCAAGAAAATATTAATATATCTAAAAAACTCAGCATATATTAAGATCACGATCCTGGATTGTAAGGGACTCTAAAAACCAATTTTCGTCACATCCTCAAATTCGCCGTGCTCAGCCCTACCTACTCTATGATATTAAAAATATATAAGTTACAGAAGACAAAACTATCCAGTATAGAAGTATATCAAATGTATGTCAGTTTTCTATATTTCTTATCTACCCCGTAAAAATCCTGCAACGCAATCACAAGAAATATTATATAAGTTAGTCGTAATTCAACTCCCAAAAGCCACTTGAACAATCATCACCTTGACTTAAACACCGTAATCATACCGCTCCTACCTACAACGAAAATTTAAGGAAAAACAATTTCGCAAAGGTAAATTACATTTTGTTTTAATTACCGCGAACATTTTTGTTTTCAGCATACCTAGTTGTTTACTCTTCCCGTTGAGCTGCGGAAAATTTGAACGAACGCGCAATTTTCAGTGATTGAGATTTTAACCTTGTTATGGCATGTTTGATGAATTGATTTCACTTCGATTACACTCTTTAATTTGTTTTTAAGCTAAAATCGGTGTTGTCTGTATAAAAAGAACTATCTTTGCTTATCGTAAATTTCAAAATACCTTACGAATTATCATCAGCTCTTTGCGCACCCACAGCAGATGTTCAAGCCTTCCTTATGGATGTTTAAGGATGATCCCCGCAGGCCCAATGCGGATTGGAGGGTATTAATGATTGCAAATGTAGCCGACGTTGATGTCTTAACGTACCTTCCGAAGCACGGAGCAACTCGAGTTAATATTTTTTGATCACCCATCCCGCAACCGAGCCTCGCGAAAGTTGCTTAACATAACGACCGCGGGCCGCGGGCTTTATCCACTACGCCACCGAGCTACTTTACGAATAATGTATACAAATTGTATTTGAAGATTTGGAAGAAATATTTTCAACTACATTTCACGTTGCAAACATCGGCATAGTATTGGCAGCAATTCGTCAGTACTCCATAAAACTATCTGACGTAAGCGACTCAAGTTTGACACTGACGAGCGAGGCGAGAACTCATCAATAAATCACACCAGAGCGGAGCCCGCAAGCCGGAGACTGCATTTTATCTGTCTCTTGTCTCCCAGACACTCTCCCGACAAATTGATGATAACGAATTTCTTGCTAAAACGTCATTAGGACTTGGGGGATAGGAAATTCTTCACTTACACTGAATGGAAAGTGACAGAATTCATGTTTCAATAGGTCCACGGAATAAAATTTACTTTCCTTTCGGAGATGCGTAATCTCTAGACTCCTAGCTAATTGTCCTTGATATTATGTCCATAGAGCAACTGTAAGAAAAAACTTCCATTATTGAATGGAGCTTGATGTAGATTATAATTGTGTTTTTTACCCGACTGCGTAAAAAAGGACTGTATTGTGTTTAGAGTTAATGTACTCGTATATAATTATATGATTTCCCATCATTATTGTTGAAACCCTTAACGGATATTAATATATAGAGTATTATTAGGAACATTACATCATTGCGAATGACACTAGTTACATATACTTTTTTAAATATTCAACATGGCTGATATAAAAAATATGTTTTTTTTTCATATGATTCCTTATATTTTCACGCGCACTATCCATAAATGAAACAACTTTTAGTTTTATTGACGTTTCGGGCCCTTTTCAGGTTCCGTGTTCACATGCATATTTTCATACTAAAGGTCTTGATGTGTATATCTCAAAAATACATATTTTGTATCATTGGATTTTGGCAATCATATTTTTTAATTTAAGATTTTTTTTTATTGAATTTTATCGCAAAATATATATCAAATTAAATTAATTTTCAAAAAACTTTCTCATGTTAATTATTGTAATAATATACGTATCTTATCTCTTTCGTGTAATTATTTTGAGGTTCCTTATTTTACCTAACAATTTAATCAACATAGTCAAAGCGAGAATATCTCATTAAAAATATATATATATATATAACTGATGTTTAAGAGAATCTAAAGGTAATTGTCAGTTAGTACTTTAATAACATAATTACCAAAGCGGGAAACGAAATTGGAAGACATAATTTCCTACTTTGCTTTCCATCGGGGAAATAAGTGCAAACAACCGCATTTTGGCTTTATACTCCCCGAATTTCATTTATAACGATTTCTTTTCGGCGTAGCTTTCATTTTAGGGATCTGTAAAAGTAATTTTATTATGAAACGAAAAGATAAGTGTATTTGTTTGATGAATAAACTAAATTAAAATCACAGGGATCCTTTATAAAATATTATTTTATCACTGAGTAAGATAAATCTTTATATTTTCTCCAAGCTCCCATTAAAACACAGCAATGTGAAGCATTATCATCAGCGTAAAGTAATAGGCATACATCAGTCCCTGCTTGTGCACACAAGACTTCCTTATGTATGGAATTGAATCAAATCAAATAAGGAGAAAAGTTCGTGACCCACCACGCGGGTCCAGTGTAGATTTGTGGATGTTAACAACTGCAGATGAAGCTGAGACCGATGGCTTAACGTACTCGAGAAGCTTATAAATTTTTGGTTACCCGCTGCAGCAAATACCAAGAACTCTATAAATTTGAGCCGTTGAGCTTCTCATAATAGACTCATTACATTTAAAATTCAAGTTCAATGAAATTGCAATATAAAATATTTACAGAAAAATTTATCACGTATTTTCTATTAATATTTAATAGTACCTAGCTGCGACTTCGCACACGTAAATTATAATCTATGTCACCCGCGTACGATTTCATGATCGGATTTGTATTTCTGAAGATTACTCCCTATAAATAAACAAAGAAACCAAGTAAGAAAGATTGCATAAGATTTTTTGTCATGGGGTGTTATTTTAACTGCTTAGTGTGTTGTCTAATTAGAGACTAAATAATAATAATAAACAATATTTCCCACATTGTTGCACAGTGTAATACAGAAGTAATGACAACATCGTTAAAACTATTTTTGGCTAATGAAATGTGCTACAATGGTGGAAAACTCTCCGGTTCAGCATATGTCACGACGACAAAATCTTGACTTGGCTTAAAGTTGCGCGTGAGTTGTAAATATATGACTAAAGTAATTCGTAAACACAAAGTCTTCTTTTTTCGTTAAATATCTACTTAAGAATAACATAATCGCTATCGAAGTTTATTAAAAACTAACAAAGACATAGTCTTTTACGTTCCTTTTGATAGCAACAGTAAAACTTCACTTAGACTAAATGTTCTCTTCAAATAAAAATGCAAAAATGGACGGTGCGCTGAGAAAATTTCGATTGTCGTTATCTCCGGATGCGAACCCTCGGAGACTGAATGAACGTCCATTTTCCTACTCTTCTTAGTCACAAACGTTTCTGATTTAAGAGACAAATGTAATGTAAATAAACTAAAAGCATTGTACAACGTAGTGTGGAAATCTAAAATTGCAACATTGTCACCCACTTTTGAAATTCTAATTGTATTTCTAACAACGTTCTTCTTCAGATAAACGAAATTGGAAATACGCTCCATAAATTGACCTTTTGATTTAAACAGATTCTTTGGAATCTGTTGGCTTTGGCTAAGAAATTGAATTTGATTTGAATTAAACCTACAGCTGAAGACATTTATAAATATTGGTCTGCAGTGAGATTCTATTACACAAAAGACTCAAATTAAACGAATGCAGCACTGTCATAGTATAGAGGTTCAATCAAATTGGATCTAATTCAAAAGGTAATAAAGGTTTTATTTCATTGAATCTCTATTGGGTGATAGCGCTGCGTTCGATGACACGTACGCGGCTGTTCAACAGAGTAGTAAAGCTGATCTGAAATCACTATAATACAATAAACAAGAATTTATAAAATTTACACCAAGTCATCATTACATGACTGACGTCAATACTGTGTTAAACAGGCATAACGGTTCATATGGCACACCACGTGGGCTTAGTAGAAATTGACGGGTTCAAAGGACTGCAGGATCAACTTGACATTGTATATGTAAGAGGTTTCGAAACACAAACTAGATCGTGATATTATATTTTTGCTTATCCATCTGATTACTGATTTTTTCTAACCGTAGGAAACTGGCCATAGCATGTTTTTGTTCTATTCAAGATTGCACGACCTCGGATTAGACGATTCCCGAAGAATTTTCCAACCGCCAGACCAACCCAAAACTGTATTATTTGATTGTTAGCTATGTCCCGGTCCCGCGGTTTCACTTGGTTCACGGGACACGAGTGTCATTTTAACTTCAGTTTTTTTTTAAATTCTAACAGGTAGTACCAAATATTTACGAATTTAAACAAACGAAGCTCAGATTAATTCAATGAGTAGAAACAATATCATTTAAAGCTAAGAGCAAATTTTACATATAAATTTGGCTGCGGCTTTTTGGGATGCCAAAGTTAAAAGAGTTTTGTGAATTCGTAATGACGAAAGAGGAAAATGAATGTCCAATTATTTCAAAATAAGAATATGAGATCACCTTCCAACGCCACGGTTTTTTTTACTCCATGTTTGTTTGTTTTGGATTTTTAAATGTTTTCTTTGAAAACTGAAGTGCCATTAGAGAGATACCTATAAAAAAACTGTTTGTAATAACTATAAACTACAGACACTATTTATAAAAATTAGCAGGGAATTCTTCCTACTCGAACTAAGCTGGTTTTCAATTGCTTTTTCAAGTCATATCACATGTATGGTTAATTTTAGTTATACCAACAAGAAAAATATCAATAACTACAATGCCAGTGATAAAAAAATGACCATTGAATTTGAGCGTACAATTCGGAAAAATGTACGGAATCGACATTTTCAAATGCCGATGTTGATATCCTATAGCGATTGATTTTATCAACACCGTACATATATTCTTATATTTTCCATTGTCGATTCAATGGAAAGCTGCTTATCTTTAAGGACATTATAAGGGAAGATCAAGTTACCACGTTTATAAGCTATCGATACCATCCAGTATATGATTTTTATCTACAAGGGAGTAAATCTTCATTGGTTTTATTATTTGGTATCGTTGAACCTTAATTTAAGGATGAAGTTCCCAACGGCTTAACGTGTCTTCTGAACCATGGCGGAGTCCGAGGTAATAAATTTTTGATCACCCATCCTATGACCGGCCATAATGATAAAAACTTAATAACCGTAACGCAGACCGAGCACGCTAGTCACTGCACCATCGAGCTCAATAGTAATAATGGACTGTTGATTTTAATATTGAATATTACAAACCAGTTACGCTATGTAAATATAATTTCGGTAAGTTATTTTAGCTGTAAATTACTTTAAGAGTTCTTTACTTTCCGAAAGTTTATTATAAGTTCAATTAGAAATTAAATTCTGCTATAACTCGCGCTATTCGGCATGGGAATAAACTTTTTATAAGTAGAGTAAAATTAGTCTTAAGATGGTTTATGCATTGCTTTGCTAGTTGAGTCCTTCCCAAACGCGAATTTAACGATTCCGTTATACATTTTATTTGTTTATTAATTAAAACAGCCATCAATAAATACACTATTTTAGTTACAATACATAAAAAGTTTTAAGCGTTTTATCAATTATAAGCAGTCACAGCATCCATTGAAACCTATATAAAATTAAATGAAATAATTCAATATTATATAAAAATAAATCAACCAAAAAACGTTAAAGGGTAACAACTTCACAACCTATTCAATATTCAGAGGGAATTATACAAGACAAGCTCGATACGTTAATTCATAATTGTCGTTAGAAAAAGTTAATGTCACGAATAAATAAGACGCATTGAACTTGAAATCACCTCTTAATTCACGGCAAATTCGATCCTTTGTGACAAGACCCTATCTCCGAGAGAACCACTGAGCGATCTTCCGTGAACACACCCCTGACACTTTTTGAATACCCATTGTTCGAATCGACTTTACTATTTAAATTATATGAATGAACTTAACACTCTATAGTGTGGCTCACGCTCAGTTACAAACATCTATTAAAATTATCATTAGTTGAAGCTGCATTACCAATGCAAATTTTCAAATCTTGAATATTTGAATATTATTTATATAATAATTCACATCTATGATAAAGATTGATTATGAAAGAAACTGTTCATTATCCAAAACCATCAAATATAAAAAATATGTCATTCATACAACTTCGAAACAAGTGAAAGAGTTATTTTTTTTCTCTTGAAATCTTTAACGCATACGTAATGAACACAGTCGAGCTATAATTAACGAATTATTAAGTAACAAAACTCAAGTTCGAGCAAACATCTTTCACTCGCGTGTTTAAAGATAAAGTTTCTGAATTAATTTGCCAAATAACGCCGAAACACGAGATTTAAACTTATCTCCCAACTTTGCTTGTTAAATGTTAATTGTTATCAAACGGAATATATTATAAGCTCAAAGATACTTTCCGAAGGACTATATTTCGACGCATATACTAATACTATAAAGAATAATGATTTGATTGTTTGTTTGTTTGCATTGAATAGGCTCCAAATACTGGACCCATTTTTTAAATTCTGTAATCTACGGGAATCTATGTGATACGCGGGTAAAATAGATTATAATTCAAGTCGCGAAAAAAAGTTAGTATTTTAGACTTGTACTATAACAATAGTGTAGTGGTTAACCAAATTTAGCTGATATTTGTTGGTTTAGTTAATAATCAAGTAATTCAAAACTTACACAGAATTCCTAAATTTGAGTATCAGTAAAAATTATTACGTAGGTACTTTCGAAAACCGTTTTCAAAGATAAAAAACAGTCACTATATCAAACATTCTCTGGACGTTTATTAAGCTCACGTTACGTCACGCACGATCCCCAAAATCTATCTTTGATTTATAGGGCCCTCTTCAAATTGAAATGACATAAAGGAGATATATGAAATACGAGTGTACTTAACTTCATATACGAACCGTAAACTTCTGAGCTAACAATAATTCTAGATTTATTGAAATGAAATAATACTCGTAGGTTGAAATACATATTATTATATAATCCAAAATTCGCTCAGGATTCCAGTAATAAACAAGTAAACGAGACTACATTATAAGCGATAGAAATAATCTATGAATAGAATAAATATCCGGAACGGAATAACGAACCGTTTTAAGTATAACGAGATCTGCACACGAAAATAAATAACGGTAGACAATTAGTAAGTTCTCTCGTCAAAAGCTTTTGAATATCGGCACGAAATGAAGACACTGATGAACTAGATAAGGGAAATTCAATTTTTAAACGGATTCATAAGGCCCTGTTACTGTAGGAAATGGAATGTCGTCGATTTATTTTAACCACTCGGTTCGTTCCGAGCCATTAGCTTTTTCAATCCAGAGATGAGTATAAAGTGGTAATGATGACGGAACCCGCAGAGGCGTTATTATCTCAGACGAGAATGACGCGGCTCATAACTGAAAAGTTTCAACATAAAACTGAGCAGTCCATAATCTTGATGAACTATTTCGATGCACAATCAATGACATGATATTTTTTAAAGCTTTCGTTATTTTCGAAGTTGCTGATGATGTGCATAACTTCATATAGCCATTAGTATTGTATAAATATTTTTCGTGTTCCCTTGTACGTTGTTTATAGAGAAACATTTTGATGGCTCTAAATTTATTAACATTTAATTATGTTAATATATAAGAATGTATACTCTTTTTGTAAGAAAATGAAAAGAAAACGCAGTTGTAAAAACATTTAGCCCTTGAATTTAGAACTTGCCTTTTTTTATTTGTTGAGGTCCAATTCTCTAATTGCACTCTGTCAAACAGTAAATATGTGATACCCTAATTGTATGACCGGTTCTGGATCTGTTACACCATATTTTTATGCAATAAATGATTGATCGATCTATCGGTAAGTTTTTTATTTGAAAATATGGAAAATTACTGATATTCAACAAAAACTGAGATATCAAAATATACAGTCGATATTTTCATAGTGCTTACGCAAGCTTTATTAAAAAAGCATTACTGAAAGTCTAACATCAATCTTTCGTATCTGGGGCTAGCTTTATTAAATAGTACGCCCATTGAAAAATAAACAGGTTTTCATTTATAGTTTTAACTTTATAAAGTATTGTTTAAAAAATGGTATGTTTTTGTTCCAAGCGCTTTTCAAAGTGTAGGATGTTCCAAGTTTAATTTTAAACTCAGCGTATAAAACACCTTTACTTTGGACGCCGTATTTAGTTTGGTAACACATTGATAGAATTTTTGGAGAACTGGACCAGGTTCGATGATAAATCAAACAAAAAAATCTTGTCAGTTGTAACTTTTGACATACTCATACACTTAAGTACAGATAATCATTTACATTAAAAGGTAAACACAATTCTATACATTATTCATTTGAAATAACATTACTTTTCCAATTAAAGCGTACTTTTAATCATATAATTGAACCCCTAAGTAAGCATACAAACTCAAAAGGGCAAGGCTCAAACGAATAGTTCCAATGTATTGAGAAAGGATGTGAAAACAGTTTAAGTAGAAAGGATAAGTGTGTTTTCGTACCATGTGTAGAGAAATTCGACACCCACTAGGCTATTTACGGCCGATGGTGCGATAAGCATTTTCTCTTTCAATACCATCAAAGAGACTGCCCGGCTATTCATGGCTTCACCCGACAAAATGTAACTCATAAAAGGGAATAAGAAGGTTGCAGCTCTATGTAACTGACTTGACTCACAATAACAGTATATATATGGCCAATTTCAATTGCTTACGGCGCACGCATTTCAACTTTTTCATTTACGAAACATTATCCGGCCCCTCTCGAGTTCTGATGAAGCCCATCAAATCATCTGTCGGCATAGCGACGGGAAACTCCAGATATTATTCCGGTCGGTTTACTAAAACAAAAGTGATCCTAATTCTTGATCTGGGGATTTCATGTGATCATTACTTTACTTGGTTCGTTTAGCGGGACGATCTACGGACCGAGATGTATTTGTTCCTTGTCAGACATTAAATTGGAACATGCTGCTATACCAATGTAATTAAAGCAATCCTTTGTGGAGCAAGTTTGCAAGCGCGGAATGATCGACTTTTGTGCTAGCGGCAACACAATTACGTCGCAATCAAAATATCATCAATCACATGCATTAATTTCAGTTTAACGTTTAACTTATTTATTGATTATGCTAATATTTTTATGATATCTTATTTTACCATCTAAATCATGACCTTTGTTGATTTCAAAAAAGAATCAATAAACTTTGAAACAAGCCAAAACAAAATCGCAATCAGATCGCGGATTTTCTGAGCTCATTGAAAATTACCAAATTTTTTCACTATAAGGGAAAATTATAATGTAAATTTTAAATTCCGTAAGAGATTATATTCCATAGTTGGTTACTTTCCTCTACTATTTTTTTATTCAAGAGTTACAATGAGAAACCAACGATCTAGTGTTGTATCAATTTAAAACCATTTCAATGTCAAAATTATTAAAGAATTTCGTTAACACATAATTCGTGATTTAGTTATTTTAATGCTAACTTCACAATAAATAGCTACCCCCCTAGGCATCCCCCACGCACAAATTCGTAATTCATAAATCAAACATCACATTGGTTGAAATGAAAAAAAATAATATAGTTTCGTACTTCATTTGTATTCTTTATTTGGCTCCTTAGCTGTGACATCACTATTCTGCATTCGTTCACTAACTACATATCAAGATAGCTTCGTTGCCGTCTGTTTGTTGTTCCAACTCCGACCGCAAATCAACGGTAAATCAGATTTGGTCGTACAACGGCGCATTTGTGATCGCAATGAAAATGCCGTATCCCACGTGACCTCAAACGACAGGACGCTACGGTTATAACTAATAGTGTTCAATTATAAGAGAGTCATGATATATAAAGTATATACTTCATCATTATCATTTACTTTGATTTGCCCTCTCCTTTGCCCCAATAAAACATGAAGGTTAGGTGAATAAAATATTTCGTAAGATGATAGAAAATTCCCAGAAATTGTGTACTTTACCCATTTCTACATTACCGTTATAATTGAGTAATTTATTTAAATATCATTAAACCTTCAAAGATTTCTTAAAGATACTACTTTCTCAAAATCTATATTCTATAAACCAGAACATTCGTAGACTGTGGTAATGTATGCTCTATACTATTACATATAAAGATGAAGGATTGGTTTTAATGCATAGAATACGGTCTAAATTCTTTCAACTACGGGTAGCTACATCATACGCGGGGACATTTGCTATGATTTACCAAGACTAACTCGCGGGAAAACAGATAGTGGAGAATTGAGTTCGACAAGACGTATCTTACATTAGTTGTTCTTTACATACCATACATTATCGCTAGATTTTATGCCTTCCGATAACACTTGACGTCTAAATCCTTCCATATCCATGTGGTATGTCAGTTCCATCATTCATACCTGTGTTAACTTTTACAGCTTCACTAACTTTCACATTGACTTTCCTTCTTATGTCTTCGTTACGGTTACAGTCTGCGACAGTTTTACTAGTTTTATAAAGTAATAACCTCGCAAGGGATACGGTGTGAAGATATAGATAGATAGATAAGGTAATGCCATAATAAGAACTACTATTTTTGACTGCTTGAGTTTGTAAATTCAACTGAATCTGCTTCAAAATACACTGTTCTATCCTTACTAACCAAGATAGCGACCGCCTATCACGCTGTCACAACTGTAGCATTAACGTTTTATAGATTTTATCAATAAATCTTTTAATATTCTTTCTTAGTTAATTTATAATTACAACGTGAACATGAAATCTATCTCGTATTATATAAGTATGAACATACATATTCGTATAATTCAGTGATCCAACAAGCGTTGCCGCAAATTAGCGGTATCGGTTTGACCATAAACACATTGTGAAACAGCAATGAAAATTAGGTTTGAACATCAACTTATTCATATAGAACTTCTGTATAAAAAGTAGAACAAAATAGTAGCCAAATTCTTAAGCAAATATAAAAAATCTCTATGCTTCTACCATTGGTATGAACGAAATCAGAAAGTATAAATCTAGAGAATTTTTTTAGCTTCAAATAATATCATGAAACCTAGTGAAGGAGTCTCAGTTCATTATTTTAATTGAGACGTTGATTAAGAGTTATGACATTGGGCATCGTACTATGTTACATCAATATCTTCAGTTGATTTTGAACTCTACCAACAAAGCATTAAAGTTTAAAATCAAGTTGGGGAAATTGGACAGTTTTGTATAACCTGACCTTGCTGTTGACTGCACATATCGTCACACTTGCGCAACGCACAATATTTTAACGATAAAACTCTTTATTTAACTCTACAAAATGCCAACCTTACGCATAAAAGACAATAGATAACCAAGTTTGTTTTGAATAGACACCCAAGAAAACCGTATTAATATTGTAGCAGTAGCATTCGTTGTCGTAGCAATAATATTTGTAGCTGTCGCAGCGTAGCACAAACACAACCGCTCCGCTCTAGTCGTCCGTCCCTACACGCGTATTTGTCGGTCTTTGTTTTCCTAATTATTCACATTCATCTTATATATGAAATCATATATCACAAATTAATTTACTGGGAAAAATAAGGGAAAAATACTTAAATTGACGGTATGTTTTTACTAACAATCTACTCATATATGTAGGTATGTTTTTACTGCAACTGGAGTCTTCAACAATTATCATAAATACAACTAGAAGGGTTATCCATATATTCATGACACGTTATAGGAAAAGATAATATCATAAATAGAATGTATGATATCTAAAATAAATTAAACATTTGAAAATTTAAAACAGTGTTCATTAATCATAAACTTTAAGTAGTTTAATTAAGATGGCTCTGTAATCCCAAGTTATTAGACCAAAATATATTTATATTTCAGAGAAATAGCTATCGATCGATGTCTTAAAATGAGAACAATTCTCCTCAAACTCATAACAAACTGGACAAAAACATTTAGGAGGCATTTATTAATTGAACGACGCAATGGGTCCCCAAACACGTCTTAATAAATTAGAGACAAATCAAAATACTTATATGTGTACACTGCTAACAAAGTTTTCACGTTTTGGGCGAGCAACTTTTCTATTCCTAAACTTGGAAATAAGATTGGACCGCGTGTCTAACGGTAATGGCTTTGTTGTGTACCAGCAACACTTTGACGGGCAACTCCGATTTCCTACAAGCATATTCCCGCGGCACTACCCACGGTGGCACACGTGAAAAAGTTTTGTTTCTAAGCAAATATTATAAAGGGGATAATATTTTGATGAGATATCATATTCAACAATTACCAGCACGAGAATTTATAGAGTAGTAGGAGTAGAGTTCATATCAAGAGTCTAGGCAAAGCATTTTCAATGATTTACAATCGATTAAAACGATTGACATAACTCAACAAATATCTTCTCGATAAAATGGATCGTTTACTTAATAGTGCTATTCGGTTCATATACGGCGTTCGTAAATACGATGCTATCTCCGACTAGAGGTAACAAGTCGGATGACTGACTGTTCTTCAACGCCGAAACCTGCCAGTTGTCTGTATGCTCATCCAAGTTCTATTCGATACATGTGCCCTAGGACATTTAACCTAAGTTTGAATATCTTGGTTCCTGTAATCAACTTAATAGCGACCTTATTCTCCAAACTCTTTTTCATCATACTGTATTCGTTTACAAATCTTCACATTAAGACTACTAAAAGTATAATGGTATTTAAGAGATTGGCCGTGATTATTATCTTAGTATATAAAATTTCATTCACATCTTGTAATTTATTTTATATATGTATTGTATATCATTATTCAGTATGTATATTACTTTGTTAATCTATTTTACTGATTTGTTTTTGATTTGATTTTTTTGCAATAAAGAATAAATAAATATATTTTTTTCTTGACGAACAAAATAATTTGAGAAGAGGTTATTTACTAAAATATTGCGGTACAACATTGTGATTGTATGAATTAAAGGTTGCATATTTAATATCTTTCAGTTACGGTAGGTAGAAATACCATGATACTATTTATTATTCTGCCTTACAACTTTTTAACACAAAAATTTAGGTTGTGATGCTAACTTTCTTTTTAGTTCAAAATTGACCCTGTGCCTGGTGCTTTTACTCTGAGATAGTCTATCACCCTAATGATATGTTACATTGAAAATAAATGCTGGAATAGTCAGTTAGACCAGGGGCGGATTAGCCACGTAGCAACAGTAGCAAATACTACGGGCCCCGCGCGTTTGGAGGTCCCGTTTTTGGAGGTTCAGAGCCAATAAATTAATTTTTCAAGTCAATGTTAAAAATGCAAAAAGTAAAATAATCCACGTTTCTGTCTAAACTTATATTTTATAGTTAATTCTTAGTTAGTCTTGTTCTATAGAGTGTTTATCTTTGGAAGTCGACACTTTTTGACTTATTCGCGAGTGAAAGTGTAGATTACCAGTTTTGAGACGGTTTATCGTGAATACCATTTCCCTGAGTAAAACCTTTTTGTGTTTTTAATGATTTACTTTTAAAGAAGTAAACATCATTGCATATTCAATCATATATAAATAGGTTTTGAGAATAATAATAAAAAACTACAATATTTTCGATATATTTTGTTCTTATTATTAAAAAAGCGAAACCTCAGGGTAGGCATATCAAAAATAACAGGAATGTCTAGCTTCAACGCAAAGGAGGGTTATGTGTTTTGCTTTTGCTTTATTTGATTCATTAATGAAATTATTCATATTATTCCATATTTCGAGATTCTGAGGTAATTTTGTTTATGTATGATAAACTTACTTCAGTTTAATATCTTTATCGTCTTTGATAGTTGTTATTGCTTAAATGACCTAAAATATTCGAAGGGTTCAAATTAAACTCACAACAAGATCTCACGCGCTGTATATAACTCGTTAAGTTGTTGCAGTTAACGAAGAAAACTTGTTCAATAACCGATAATCGTTCCGTAAATGATTACTAGAAGTTAGCTCGTTTATTTTTATTGCCGTTGCGACAATAAAATGCCATACTTCGATATCTGTTAAGTACGTATTCCTCCAATTAAAGAAATTTGTTAGTTACCAGTTTTGATGGAAGAAATTTAGATGAGTTATACAGTCTAGTACTTTATATTTTGATTAATTTTGCATTCACAATGCCATACTGAAAATTATTCATAATACAAAATGCTTAAAAAATCCACTTGGTCCCTGGCACCCTGAGATGGGAATCGAACCCACGATTTTTCGCAATCCGGGCGACTGCTCAAACCCAGGATCTAACAGGACTAACGAATTTTTCAAGCACATGTTACTTTACGCTACTAAAGAGCGTATTCTCATCAATGTTCAGGCACCCAAACAGCCGAAAGAAATATTGTTACAAATATTGAAACTTTAGATAAAGATGAGAATTTTGTTCTAATTATTATATTTTGCATTGATGACAATAAGAGCGAAAAGTAACAAATGCTTGAAAAATTCGTCAGTTCTGTTAGGTCCTGGGTTTTGAATAACCATATATGACTTAAATTCTCATCCTATTCTACATTATCATAATAAGGAGATGGGAAAGAGAACTAGGCTCAAGATCTTTATGAAAATTTTCAACTAGCTTCCATCTTCAAATTTTTTGATTGCACTTGGTTTGGCTTCTTTTCTAATGAGCTCATTCATTCCAGCAACCCAAATATGTGTTTAAAGACCTCGCAAACCCGATCATACTGTCAAGACTCCATCTCAAATCTCCCAAACCATTTAAACAGTGATACTGCCTACATACACCTATGGATCCAGCTACCACCCGTAAATTAATAGTGTGAAAATTTAATTCGTAAACTACACCATGCTATATACTAAGTACAAATATGTACCTGGGTTAATTTGGCCGCCCATAAAGTGAACAAGGCATGGCGTGGCTGGAGACGAGAGTGAAGCTTTTAGATATCTCCTCGAGGCTTCTGATTATTTAGATGGTGGGCATCTCAGCATAAAGGCAGTCGCCATTTCATCTAGATTTATCAGAGCTAACTTAAGTGAACAACGAAAATCAATTGTAAAGATCATCTACGATGGACCATACATTTCATAAAAATACTGCGCTTACTAGTTGGTTCACATGGTATGGTCTAACATATATAGAGTAGTAGGTTTAGAGATTTGTCGACGTTTGAACATGCGAATTTATTTACGTTATTTACTTTGGTGGGGACTTCCGCAAGGTAACTAACACCAGAGTCAATAAATTATAACACACAAATCAAACAGTGCACAAAATAAATCATACAAATGTACTTTTTTTTTCCATATCTGTTCCTGCAAAGTGTAACTGATTATGGTCAACAACAATTTCTGTAACCAACCAAGTACTTTCTCTTACTTCATTATTCGCTGGTTTAAAGTTCAATTTACTGGTTTTATACAAGCCACAGTCACGACTGTAGCTGTAAACCGTAACATCCCTGCAACTTTGTTACTTCGTAATGGATAGCCAGGGAGTTGCTCGTGCGGTTTCACTTAAGACAAAATACTATCCGATTAATTTGATTATGTCCAGTCCTATGTCTATATATCTGCTCATAAAGATTACTTTTACAATACACAATTATTATTCAGTTCTGAACAAAACCTTTTTGTTCCAAACTAAATAACAAATGTCGTGCTCTTAAAACCTTTCGGTGTTATCGACATACGTGTCAATCAACTCGATCGCATTTTAGGTTAGAATCCCTAAAATGTCGTCGACTGGAGCGATGACTGATTCATACGTCATACTTGTGAACGAATAACACTTGCCGAGATGGATCTGTTCTATACTACTTAAGTAAAATTATACAAATACTATCAAACGATGCGGCGTTTCGTTTACCAATAACCGTAACAAAATTTCAACTCATTCTACATCCAAAATGTAAAGTAATGAGTAACGATTGAACCGACACAATAATAGTTCGCCTGCCACGTGTCGGTACACGCGCCCGCCACAAATCAGAGGTAAATCAGATTCGGAACGTACACGTCCGTGATTGCAGAAACGAATTTGTGTTGCCCACTAACGTCCGCCACTGAAATGTTAACCTGTTACGTCATCAGAGCCGTTGATAAACGCTAAAAACAGTCGTTCATCAAAGTTCGTTATTGAATTTTTAATTGAATTTTGAACTCATGACAGTACAAAATTATTCCATGATATTCATCATTCATAATAATATCTTTGATAATTCCAATTGTAGTGATTAAGTTAGTACACATATTTGTGTCAATAAAATTTGTAATCTGTTATATGATACAATTATAATGTTTTTATAGTTTGTTTGTACTAGTTTGTTACGTACACACTAACGTTTAATTAAAGCCCTTGTTTCCCGTAGAACCTAATATATTAAAATATACAAATCAAATACCTATCCATTACTAATTGATTATACAAATAACAAAATAAAGACAACGTTAAATTTGCTGCTCAGAATCCTTGTAGCTTAAGCTCTTATAGAAAATAAAAATAATGAAGGCATCATAACCCTTCACATAAATATGAATTAAGAAACCGTTAGTCGTATGTGTCGCTATGCCATGGAGGTTTATACTATTTCTTAACCTTTACCTTTAACGTTAGTTAAACATGGACAAATTGCATAGGTATTCTCATTTCCATAGTCAATATTAATAACAAATTCAGACTAACCAACAAAGAAAAAGAATTTATTATTTATATAGACAGAAACAGTCCATACTTTTGATAAAAGATACAGCCAACTCGGCGACTGCATCGTTGAATTTGCTCTGGAATTGTTTGCATTTAATTAACTCCGGTCAACAAGAGACCTAATTTATCTGTTCGTAGGTACTTTTACGACTTTTGTGTAATTCATCTTGCTGAGCTGCTTATTCGGCATTTATTCGATAACGACCACTTTTCATTAGAAATTAGATTACTTTGCTGAATTTTTTTAAGAGCCAAGCGAAAACATGAAAGAAATCTATGTTGGAACGAGATTACAAAGTGAAATGAGAATTACGAATGCCGTAATTGATGTCTTTAGAAAGTGATGATATTAAGTTGCCGTTATATATATTAGTAAGACTAAGTGCAAATACAAAGTAACTGTTCTATTGAAAACTTAGCCACATCTTACGTATACATTGAATTTTATGTATACAAAAAAAACTAGTCTCTCTATCTATGAACTTTGAAACTTCTGAACTCATTTTAATCAAATTTCACATGTATTTTAGTACCTGTTTTTTTGATCTTACTATATAGATAGAAGAGTTTTTATCTCGATTATTTATATTCCATAATAGGTAAATATTACTACAAAATATTATTTAACAATAGATATTTTTTATTTGAAGTTTACATTCACGTATCACAATACGTATTAGGATAGATGCAGCTAGAACTAATATTCCGCCATATTCCTTCCGAAGCACGAAAAAGCTCGAGATCATTATGATCAAGATCAGAGAAAATTTCGATATAATAAAATTTCCTACTTCTTTGTCAGGGTCTTTATTTTTTCAAAAATTCTCTCACGTTAGAGAAAGGCGATCATCAAAGGGAGTCCAAGGGGGTTTACCTCACATCATCATCATCGCATAAAAATGGCAACTTGTTAATGGTTTTTGAATTTGGAGGAATCAGTGTTGTTTCATCTCACCTCTGTTCAGTAAAAATCTACTTATTGTATTTGATTGAACTTGAATTTTATTGTAATGAAAGTTAAAATAAACACCGTTTGACATTTTGTAATAATCTGATGTGTTGATTGTGAATCAAATTCATTGTCCCCGAAAGCATTCTTCCAAACTAAACAATCTGCGAGGATGGTCATTCTCGTATAACACCCACCAATCCATACAGTCCAATCTACTATTCAATTTGATTCGAATTCATTCATAAGGAAAGTCTGAGGACTAACATTAGGGACATTAATATACCGGTGAGTTACATATAACTAAATAAGTAAGTATTTTTATAAATACATATTAATCTTTTAATAGATCTATGTACATTCATAATTATCAATGTTCAATAGTAACGAAGTTATATTACTAATATTTTATTAAACGGAACAGTAATTGCTAGTTGGGCGGATAACTCCCTAAGTTGAGCAATTACGCGGAGCTAATATTTTATAAATGAGCGACGATTTGTCTCTCAAGTGCTATTACGCTGCGTCAAATTTATGCCCGATGTATTCTGTAAGCACGTACACACGTATATACAGTATGATGTAAGGTTCCGGCACATTTACCCTAGGGCCTAAGCAGGGTGGCAGACAGTGTTACCAACCCTACTACCACCTATCACACTATGCAAATATCATCAATAAGTAGCAAATAATCCATTGCTACTTTTTTGAAGAATGGTACATGAAGAAATTCAACAAAACTGAGTACGATTTTAAAAAGTAAAATGAGTCAGAAAATACAGAAGAAGTGAAACATAATTCCGTTTTTATTTCGTTTAATTTATCTTTTATTTTGTGATCAATATTTTAATAAAACGATGTTCGTAAGCCCTGATAAGTAATAAAAGTATGTGATTGTTTTAAAAGAATAGATGCAATCGAAATGTGATGCTGGAGGCGTATACTCCAAATATCGTGGTCAGACGCACAAATGTGTTTATTCTCTCCCAGCTTAGCATTAAATCCCGACTGTCGAGCATGTGTCAGCAATGCATACTTTCTTATTCCAGCCACATTTTGCGAAAAGGAAAAGGAAGAAAAAAAGAAGGAAGAATATTACGAGGTCGGTCATCGATATACTTAGTCGAAATAATTCACTCTTCATTCTTCGTCAAATCTATTATTTTGCGAAATGAACTCTCATTAGATATAAGAATGATCTATCGTTATTAGCTCTTAAAAACAATTACCGAATCTTTCTGCTGAAACAAGCCGATTCATTAAATTTTTTGTAGTTTTTATATGTATGTATTTATTTATGTACATAAAACGCCTATAATTATATATCATATAAGCATGATTTATAGATATTTCTTATTTTTTTACGTGTGTACGAGTATATTTTACAAGTACACTTATAATATAGTTTGTCCCTACAAATGTTCCACCTCTATTGTATACATGTGTGTAACAGATGGTGTAGCAGATGATGGTTCATCTGTTTGTTTCCACATCACCCTAACGTTGTCTGGTAGAAAATGCCTACGGTATTAAGTCCGCCGTTGTACATTTGTGCAAGAAGTATTAATATATAAATAATAAATAATAATAATTTGCAATCTGAGAATTATATTTTCAGCTGCTGAATTTAATTTAATATTTTTTTTACGTTTTTCCTTTAATTTATGGGGCAGCAAAGGCTAGAGGCGGTGACCATGAAATACGCCACTGATAATTTAACATTAAACAAACAGGGAGAATGTATACGTACGTACAAATCATATTAACCATAGTACCAACCATAGTAATTAACCTTCCACGATTTTTATCTAAAAACTAAATGTCAAAATCAGCACAAAAGAACTTCGTAGAGTTAATGATTCTTTTCTCTATCGAAAGATTCAACAGAGTAACCATTTTTGAACTATCAAATAAAGGTTACATTTATTTGGCAAGACATAAGTTACCTTTTGGGTGCCGTTATGAGTACACGCGTAGGAAAGCGGTTTTCCCGTGAATTAGTGCGTGCCGCTTGTAAACCCTCCAGGAATGACTACATATTACAAAGAAAAATTCTCAATTATTAAGATCATTAAATAACTTTTAAATTATAGTGTAAAATTTGAAAATTTATTTTAATAAGAAACAGGAAGATTTCATTTTAAATTATATAATCTTCTAGCTGTAAATTATAACCTTTGTCACTCGCGATGTAATTTCCCGAAGGTGAAACCATTTTTAATATCGGTCCAGTGCTTAATGAAAACAAACAATTAAATAAGAGACAATACATAGAAATAACGTCCAAAGATATTACGACTTTCGTCTCAAAAAAGAACACTGTACAATCAAATATATAAAAACAACTAACTGTTTTCCTGTGACTGCACCTGATAATTAAAGCATATGTCACCCTCGTGATATAAGCATGATGTAGCTTTCCATTGCTAAAAGATTTTAAAATCGGTCCAGTAGCTTCTGTGCAAAAATAAACAATCAAAAACTTTCTCTTTATAATATTAGTATAGATGCATAAGTTATTTTATTTTTAATATAAAATAAAACCGGAACTCCGCACTCGGTGCTCGTTATCTCCCAGTTAATCATGCTTTATCGCTCATCCGCTTCGTAACTGTGCCTCTTTAGATCTCCAATATTACACCAGCGGCGTTACCATAATAATATGGTAATATTTGTGAATAGACTTCAAAAAACTTAATAAAATTGAAAAATAATTCGAGAAACTTGTATTTAAATTGGGTGGTTAATAATTACTCAAACCCTATAAATGTTTCTCGAATTACTTTTCATTTGTATCACGATTTCTCTGAAGTTGTCTTGATACATTTTTAAGTAACTTTTGTCGTCTTATTTCCAAAATTGTTATATCTTCGTTCTTGGAAAGTTTATTGGGTGGGCTACTACATCATTGAAGCAAGTCGGTGACTTTGATGAGTCGACTTGTGAGTTGAAGCCTTTGGGTGTTCCGAAATAATACCTTGATACACCCCCCGAGATATACTACCCGAAAACTTTATTAGCCCTTAACTGTCAGTTACATGCAAGACTTGATATATTCTTAACCGTTTACAAAATACGAAACTTGTCAAGTAGCTAACAAGTTGCCAAACTTCCACAATACATAAACTTGCCTCATTGAGTTATTTTAGGACTAACTATATCCGCGACTTCGTATGCCTGGCGACTAGGATTTTAAGCTGGTTTAAAGAGGTGGCATATACCTTTAGCATATAGTCTTAAATTAATTATTCACAAAGTATTGTAACGGTGCGTCGTACCATACCGTTTATTTCATCCTAGGTTCCCGCATCCAAACTTTTTGTCTATTATCTTTAACATAATTTCTTTTTTATTATTCACTTTTCGTAATTTGAAATTTTGAGTAACACAATTTACTCTTTCTGAATGTCAGTTCGTGAAAATTTTATATGTTCTACAACCCGGGAAAGGGTTATGTAACTGTTTTACCCCACCATTTTACTTATCATAATTTTGGAAATCCATACGAACTGTTTTTTTATATTCTTTTTGTTTATTGTTACAGTTTTTTTATTAACACTATAAAATATATCATGTTGTCAAGCTTAGTCAGCAATTCATTTACCTAAGCACCGAACCCATCACTGTATTACGATTATCATAAAGGTGTTGCATAAAGCCTTCGACGGCAAAGTAATTTATATATTTAACTATTTTCTCTATTAAAAAAGGTAGTTTATGTAGTTTTCTCATTTTTAAATAGAGTCTATTAGTACGAGTACCTTATTTCATTGTACATACAAAACCCATAAAAGCTACTGAGTTTCGAGGTAAACTTTCGAGGTAAATTAAATTAGTATTTTTTGTCTCAAACATATGTTTATTTTATTCTTATTGTTTCATAGGATTTATTCATTCGATATAATATCGCCATACCTAAAATTCAAATATTAATACCTAATGATAACCACATCACATTATACATTTATCACATAATAAATATTTGCGCAATATTTATTATGTGATGCCTGAAAACCTGGACAATCAGGCAGAAACTTTGTCTAACCTGAAGTACGATATATTTTATATTCTGTTATAAGATTCCCTAGAGGATGCAATTCGAATGTTCATGGAGCTCGCGTAATTAAGTTTTACAATAAAATTACTTTTCTAAACATTACCTTTGTTTGAACGGTAATTTTTATTTATAATCCCTACATTATTCATGCAACCGCATGGTGCTAACTTAAGTCGACTTAAGCTTCAACTTCGATTTTCCTGTAATTTTGGCGTAACCCTATAACCTACAATATTGCTCACCTTTATTAAGTAAGCTTAAATTTACTTTAAAAATAGGTGCTTATATTATTCTTTTAAGAAATATTAAAATACTGGTATTACAAAAATCAATCATCAGTGATATTTTTAAAACGAAATTCAGTCGACTTTTGTCTTTAAAACAACAAGCACGTCATACGGCTATACAAATATATCAAATTTCTTCATTTGATTTCAAACCGTAATGATTTCCAGGTCGAGTTTAAAATCAACTGGTACACAACCGTCAACCACGCTTCGACCTTGCCCTTCGGGGTAGGTCCTAATGGTTCTAATAAATGGTCCTGCGTAAACAAAACACAGATATACGTTTGGAAAAATCTTTACCAACAACGTAAACACATTTAAAGATTGTGCTACCCTGTACTAAAATCTGTGAAAAGTGTCAGGAAGTACCAAGACTTCAGAGGCGCGCTATCTTATAGAAAAAAAAAGTGCGTTGTTGATGTTTTCTTTTAAAATTACCACCGGGAGGGTCGCCGTCGGATGCTGTCACGGTCCAGAAGTATCTGCTTTTGTTTCTCAGTCTACTATTGAACCGGTGAAAGATAAAAATTACGAACTGCGAGGTGCTCCGGGGGTTTTTATCAAAGACGCACAAAACAAAGGCTTGTTTAATGACGGTATTTGTGGAAAGTTCACGATAAATTTAGGGTCGTTAGACGTCCATTGTCACGGAGTATTGTAATCGGAGTCAAGATCCCACGAATTATTTTATCGGACAATTCTATATTAAATGTTACGTTTCGGGTAGATGTAGTGAGAGAGTAAGTAATCTCTATTTTATGTCATCCATTAAAGTATTATAATACAAAATTATTTGATTAGGCGCGAGAGTATTATATGAATATAAATGTTTGTAAAATATGTTATTTAATACGTAACTTTCATCTTAAATGGCGCCGCAATCAGCATAGCAATCAATATTTTATCCTTTATACATAAAAGCTTTTTTAAACGCTGTGCGACTTAGTACTCTCTACTTTTAAATTTTACTTAATCTAGCACTTGTGTTAATTTGCACCAGAATAACCAATATGGCCGCGTTGGTGACATCGAAGCTCCAAGCACTAGAAGTCGGTGAAATCCGCAATAGAGATGATGTATGTGGAAAAAAAAAAATCTATTCAGTCCAACAACAGAAAAATATTAGATATGTATTTTTTCTTTTTGCTTCAATTTAACAAGAAATAAAAGGCTTAAATAAAAGGCATTAAACTTGATGAGTAGAGGCTCGTTACGTCACAGCTATGTAGAAAATGTAAAAGGCGTGACATCATGCGACATTTCAACTCAATGCATCCCTGTAATATATTGATTGCACGAAAAAAATAAAAATACGTATTTTAATCTTCTTCAGTAATCTGCCTGATGGACAAAAAAATAGTCATCATTCCTATTATATATGTAAAGAAAAAGTATTTCTTCAATATTTAAACGTAGATACTATGTAGTGCATAAAAACTCTTTGATTTTCTAATACTGTAAATTTTTTAAATATGTATCAAATTGTTAAAGTAGAAAAGTATGAAATGTCGAAACAAATAAATTATAAATGATATTTAAAATACATTTTTTGAAGAGGATGGGATAAAAATTTACTTAATATGTCGTTTCAATACTTTCAGTTAGGAATTTTGTTTAGTGTAATAGTTTAAGTAGTAATACGATTTATTTTTGTTTCTAACAAAAAAGTTTATATTGTCAATTCTATTTATTGAAAGATTAATAAACTTATATAAGTATACAATCAAAATACTGTATTATGTAAATGTTTAGACTTGGCAGCGTAAGCAGTTTTATGGTAGTATAGGTACATTATAAACGTCCACATCGTTTAATACGATCATAAATCATAATAATAGAACTGAGTAAAGATGAAAATGTTAAAATATAGATTTTTATAATATTGCCTCCACTTTCACACTGACTTATACAGATAATAAATAATCTAAACTTATACATTATATATTTTCTTTTCTTTAACGACATGTGATATCAATCACTTATAAAAACCTATTGCAAGAGATACCCTAGTATCTACCTGAACAAGATATTTTATTTGCATTTTTTATCCATATCTTGCGTCATAAAAAGTACGTATCTACCTCGTATGGTCATTAGTTTTGAGAGAAAATAAAGTTGCGTTAACTTTTTTAATAATTACCTTATATTTCTAAAATTTTCCAGTAACCATTAAATAGATAATAATCAACAATAAAATATATGTACATTTTATTCAAAATGACCGCTCTTGTTTTCAATACAGGCCCTTAGACGATTTGGCCAGCCATTGATTGCGGCACGAATCTTTTCTAGCCGAATTCGCTTTTCTTCAGTGACTCCAAATCTGGGTGGGACCTTTGGAAGGCACTGAGCTCTAATTCAGTCCATGAAAAATAATCCAGCGAGCTGAGGTCTGAGTTGAAGGAGAGCCACTCGTTTACCGCGATGAAAGACGGCACATTCTCCCTCAACCAAGCTTGGGTGCTTTTTTCCTTATGGGATGGCGCCGAGTCTTGCTGAATAAAACAATCCTTATTGTGAAATAACGTATCAGACAGGGGTTTCACCACGGGCTCTAAAATGTCACTCTGATAATTCTTGGCTTTCACCTCGACACCTTGTTGGCAGAAATGGCGCGGAGTGACACCTTCATACGAAACTTCCCACTATACCATCACACTAGCCGGATGATGATTGCGCGAGACATTCCGTGCAGAAGCTAGTACTTGCTTGCTTCTTTTAGCGTACACTTTATTGTTTTGTCAGTTGAACTTTTCTTCCACAATAAAATTTTTTTTGTCGGTGAAGAGTATCTTCCTGGCATCATGTCTCCTCGGCAGCAATGGACAACGTTCGCTTTGTAACTTACGAAGACTACTTACCTTAAGATCATATTTCAGTATTCTGTTCACTGAACACGCGAAATATTAGTCTACAGAGCGAGTTTCCACTGAGTGCGACATGGATTTCGGCGAAGTCGCTCTCTGATGATTTTGATGTTCGCAGGCGTCCTCAAAGAGCTCGGCCGACCACTCCTTTGGCGATCTTGCTGAGAACTTGTCTCTTTGTACCGCTGTATTGTGTAATTGACGAAATTACAGCTTACTTTGGAAAATCTGCATTGGTTTTTTTTTTCCGCCTTAAATAGCGAACGTAATTGTTTCGTTTACTCCCTGCATGGTTTTGTAACAGGAACACTCTGTTTATTCATATAAAATCGTTTTTAAAAAGCATTAAGACTTTGTCTCTTTACTCTCTGCCTTTTTCATGTTCTGTTTAAATCTACTAATATAATCTATACTATAATAAAAACGTAACCTATCGATGTCTGTACATTGAATATATATGAAAAAACTGTTATGAGGGACATTTATAAGCGTAATAGAACACAAAACAATGATTTTTAAATGTTTTGTCTGTTTGTCGGTTTGTCTCTTTGTCTGTGCGTTTGTGCACGATAATCTCAGAAACGGCTGAACTGATTGAAATGCAGTTTTCACTATTATATTGCAGTATTTTTCCGTTAACATTTAGTGTTAGATTTATTTCAATCGGTTCACAAATAAAAAAGTTATGTCAATTTGAAGTGACATGGTCGCCAAAATTGCTATGAAATATTAACTGTTTTATTAAATTTTCGTCTTTGATATATTGATCATCATCATTAACTCTTTGACAGTCAAACTGCAGGGCCTCAGGCCTTTGTTTAATAATTTTTGGTCACCCATCCCGTGAACAACTCTTGCGAAAATTACTTAGCAATATCGATCGTGCGCAGTGGCGCTTATCCGTAGCGCCATCCAGCTACGAATTAATATTGTTATATAAAATGATAATTTGTATGATGAAAAATAAAAATAAATAATCCAAAATTTTTACAACTCCAAAGTAAGTTGACCTCATTTATAAATGGCCAATGATATTAAATAGGGTTCAGGTTATAATGGACGTGTGGTATAAAAGTGTTCTGGTGAAGCGGCCATAGCTTGCCGGGTTTCATCTCCCATGAGACGGTGTCATCGTCATCATCATCAGCCCTTTTACGTTCCCACTGCAGGGCCTCAGGCCTTCCTTATGGATGGTTAAGGAGGATGGGCCATGACCCTCCACGCTGGCCCAATGCGGATAGGAGAGTATTAACGACTTAATGCAACCGGGACCAACGGCTTAACGTGCCTTCCGAAGCACGGAGTAGCTCGAGATAATAATTTTTTGGTCACCCACCCCGTGACCGGCCCTTGCGAAAGTTGCTTAACGACAACGATCGCGGGCCGCGGCGCTTATCCACTACGCCACCGAGGGCAGTTCACTATCGGGTTCACGGAGGAGAATCCTACTCACCCCTTGTTGCTTGCCACGTAGCAGAGACAATGTCAGAAGCTTTTCCACGACGTTAAAAAAGTTAGATTCACGTCAACTGAAGTTAAGAAGGTAAAGACAACTCGATTGATATATTTTTTTTTGTCTTATTACAATTTTTTATGTAATAATAATACTACTTTGTTTTTTTTTAACATTCAAATTTGCTGTACCGGAAACAATGGTTTATTCATTTGTCACAACACATATAATATTACGCGAGTCTGAGGGTCGGTTCAGAGTAGCTTTGTGGTGAAGTGAATAAACGCCATGGATCGCGATTGTAGTTGTTAAGCAACTTTCACAAAGATCGGTCACAGGAAGGGTGGCCAAAAAATATTATCTCAAGCAACTCCAAGCTTTGTAAGGCACGTAAAGCGATTGGTCCTGGTTGTATTTGCAGTCATTGATATCCTCCATGGAAGGTCGTGGCCCATCCTCCTTAATCCAAAAGGCTCCTGCAGTTGGTGACGTAAAAGGGCTGATGATGATGATGAGGGCCGTTCAAATCTGACGGAAGCTCAGTTAAGCACCTCTCAGAAGTACGTGTTAGTAGACGATTTTCTTCGAGTGTGGAAAGTCGAAATTAAAATATGTATATATCGGGTTGGCACAAAAGTAATGAGACACTTGGTTTAAGTTTTTACTTTTTTATTATTATTACAATAAAAAAAGTTTAGTCAATGATGTAATTACCATTAGTATCTAAGACTTCTTGCCAACGATCCGGCAAAGTTTGGATGCCTTTTGCCCAGAACTCTGATGGCTGTGCCTCGAAAAAGTTGTTCAACTCCGCCTCTACGTCAGAGAAATCATTAAATTGTTTACCCCGCAAATGCTGTTTCAGGGCTCTAAACAAATGATAGTCTGATGGGGCGAGGTCTGGGGAATAAGGTGGGTGGGGTATCGTCTCCCAGCCCAAGTTCTCCAACTGCCGGCGAACCACAGATGCGACGTGAGGTCGAGCGTTATCGTGCAGTAAAACTACATTGACTCATCTTCGTCGTTTTTTCTTGATAGCGGCAGATAATTTGGTAAGCTGGGTTGAATATTTGTCAGCGTTTATAGTTTCATTGTGTTATAGCTCATAAAACAGTATGCCTTGCGCATCCCAGAAACAGCAAAGCAGAATTTTTCGGCGGTTCTTTTGACTCGGCTTCGGTTGAGTTGGTGGCGTTTCTTCTCGAGGCAGCCAAAAAGCACGACGTGTATCGTTCTCGTAATAAATCCATGATTCATCTCCAGTAACCAGATCTGACAAAAACTCTTTACGTCGGGGGTCGCAGCAAAAGTGACTGACAGATAGCGACACGGACTGCACGACTGGCGTCTGTAAGGATGTGCGGTACCCACCGAGCCAAAACTTTTCGATAACCAAGCTCATGCAGATGGTGTTCCACGGCGTTGTGACTGCATTTAAGTGCTTCCGCTAATTCACGAGTGGTAGCATCCGGATTCAACTGCAGTTCGCGGCGCAAATCGTCATCATTCACTGCGGGTGGTCGCCCTGAGCGTGGCTGACTTTCAAGGCTCCTGTCTCCTGATTTAAAACGGTCAAACCATCGGGACACCGTCGCATGGCTTGTACTTCCAGCGCCTAATGCATTGTTGATATTGTCACCCGCAGCCCGCGCACTGTGGCCTAACAAGTACTCGTATAAGTATAGTGTTCGAACTTGTCGCTCGTCCATTTTTCTTCAAACTGACTAAACAAATCGCGAGCGCGGCTTTATATACCCTACACCAGAAGTCCCTAGAATGTTCTACAACATTCTAGAATATTATCGAAAAAATTGATTTTAAAAAGGAAATGTTATAGATTTTTCTAGTGTGTCTCATTACTTTTGTGCCAACCCAATATTTTTTTATATAATTAATAAATAAAACTCCATGTATCTTCCGTCAGACATGTACCGACCGACTTTTACTGGCAAAGAAAGAAATTGGACGGAATGCGTTCGGTCTAGGGAAACACCTGAATAACGCGAAGCGTATTTAACTACCCATCGCGAGGCTCATGCTCTATCAAGTTGAATCTGAAGCATTTACCGTCAGGGACATTCTCTTGACCTCTGGGAGAACTCATATAACAAGCGTTTGATCTCAGGAAACTTCTGAAGATCGCATAGCGCGCCTAACTGCTAACCGTAACATAGATGCAGTATGGTATGAGTATGAAACTTCCTTTGATAGAGAAATACGCTTGTTCTCTGAAAGAGCTCGCAGTTTGTGCAATAGAGATCGAGAAAGTAGTTTCGATTATCACCAACCCGTGTTGCCTTCATACTCCACAGGCGTACCGCAGATAAGTTTTCACAAGGTATAATGAACTAGCTGTTTTCCCGCAACTTTGCCGCAAAATTATAGCCTATGACATCCGTGATGTAGCTTCCCGTAGGTAGAATCTCTCTGAAACTATCGGTCCAGTAGTTTTGGGGCAAATTCGAACCAACAAACAAAATCAAACAAACAACCAAATCTTTCCCCTTTATCATATAAGTATATCTTAGGTATAAGAGGTCCGATGGCGTAGTGGGTTAGCGCATTCGGTTTAAATTGCAGTGAAATAAACAAGGACATACTTGAATACTTACTTTACATAACTAAGTACAAACGACAAACTCATCGCTAGCAAGCTATTTCTTCCAGGCAACCTAGCATTACATGGAAAATAGAACAATAAATAGCTGATTGTGCATTAAACTAGATAAATAATAATAATTTTAAAATATCAAAAACAAAAGAAAGACAGTTTCAAGGTACGAATAAAATTTTCAGACACAGGCGACAACAAGAGCGCGAGAAACGAGAAAAAAGATAGAAAAATTACATTCGTAAGGACAGGATGGGTGACCAAAACATTATTATCTTGAGCACTGTGCACAGCACTGGCACAATGCACGTTAAGCTGTTAGTCCTGGCTGCATCAGCAACGTGAACACCCACCGATCCGCATTAAGCACAGTGGGTTATGGCCCATTGATCTTATTCGATTCGACTCCATTCATAGGAATAAAAGAATTCTACCAAAATACTTCCCACGCAGACGAAGTTGCGGGCACAGCTAGTCTTTAATAACCTTATATATTTCATTTTTCTTTATCACAACTAAAAATTTAGTAATATAAACAAATGATATTTCGATACAAATAAACTGAGTTGACATTACAAATTCAAATTCGTTAAAAAATAAATAATAGCCAGTAACATTTTATTTTATTTTTTCAGTAAAAAGTTTGTCTCAAAACTTATAAACACACGAGATAATAAGTCACAAATTAATAGGTTAATAATATAAATAACGAAACTTTTTATTAGGAACTTTTTTATCGCTTATTTCTCTAAGTAGGGAATTAATCGTACGTTTATTGGTACTGTGCAGAGCAAGTAAACGTGTGACAGAGCACTAATGCCTGTTTTAACTAAACTCAAGAGTAGCCTAAATATTTAGGAATCAAGGTGAAAATGCATTTCAACAAAAACTAAATTGATTAAACTATATTGATTAAGCGATTCAGAGAACAATTATCTTTAGTTATAAATATTTAACAAAATTAATTTTTTGATTCCGAGAAAATTATCATATTTTAGCTATGCCTTATTCTAGATAGGTTAGTGAACATGGGTGTCAGATTGATACCCATTTTATTTTATTTTTTCCTAAAGAAAACATTACAAGACGTATCTACTATTATAATTAAGTATACAATTGTAACATAAAAAGAGATCAAAATAGTACTTGTACATATGTGTTACGTTACGTATGTGTATTATAAACACATCTATTGTGATTTTTAAAGAGTGTCGTTTCTTTGCTTTGATTAGGTTGCCCGTATTATTACTAATGTTATTAGGTTCCATTTTAAACCTTCACTATCCTAGGTGAACATAGGTGATAGGAACATTATTTTTTTAAAAACTTTAGGAATCTGTTTCTCATTTATATTGAAATGTCAAAATTATAATGTATTAATTTAAGCCCAGATGCCGAAAAACGATGCAATAAGTTCTAATATAGTACTTCTAAGTACAAATAAGTTCTAATATAATACTTCTGAGTATTTCTATAGTATTTGCTCATATTTTATCCGGTATTATTAAATAATCTTACTAATAAGCAATTTCTAACGGTTTTGTTTAATTACACATAGTATTGATCGTGTCGTTTAAATGACACTCAGTCGAGAGAAAACGACTAAAATCAAACTGTCCACAATACAGTTTACACATCGCTTATCAGTAGTACTTTTTAAGAGATTTCTTAGTCTTAAATGGACTGAAGATATACTAAACAGAAAGAAAGTTTACCCTTATTTAAGTCTAGCCATTTTCTAGAGATTAAATGCCAAAGTTAAAACCATACCCATGTCGTTTTTGACGACGGAAAAAAATAGTATTTCAACTTTTACGATATTATAGATGTTTTTCGAATTGTTAGATAAGACTGTAATGTAATTTAGAACTAATATTTTATTTTTTTTACTTTACCGAAAAGTTTAAAAGCACTTTAGGTATTATTGGTAGAATATGTTTTTTTAGTTCAAAGTTGATTACTGCTATTAATATTACCTTGCTCGTTTAATTTATCGATATACCAATGATCTATTATTAGGTATTAGATAGCTATAATGTAATGAAAGTTGGAGCAAATTTTTCTAACTTACTTTTTCAAAGAAAGATACTGAACTAATTGATTTATCGCAGAATTTCTGTGTAAAAGGAAAAATGGAAAATTGATTTATTATTTAATCTATTTTTTTATTTATCTAAAAATATATAAATCAAAGATGACTGACTGACATAGTGATCTATCAAGGCACAGCCCAAACCACTGGACAGATCGGGCTGAAATTTGGCATGCAGGTAGATGGTATGACATAGGCATCCGCTATGAAAGGATTTTGATCAATTATAACCTCAATGGGATAAAATAGGGGATGAAAGTTTGTATGAAACTTTGTTAGTTTTAAACCACATGGGCTGAGACTTTGCATGCCTAAAGCTACTATGACGTATTCATCCCCCAAGAAAGGATTTTGATCAATTCTATGCCTAAGGGGATAAAATAGGGGATTAAAATTTGTATGAAACTTTGTAAAATTTAAACCTATCGGGCTCAGACTTTGCATGCATAAACTTACTATGACGTAGGCATCCCCTAAGAAATGATTTTGATAAATTCTACCCCTAAGGGGATAGGGGATGAAACTTTATTTCAGGTATTTTACACGATATAATAAATAAATATTCGTTAGAAATGCTGCTCAAAATAACTTTACCACGCGGACGAAGTCGCGGGCAAAAGCTAGAAGTAAATAAGATAGGATATTTATGCAAGATTTTTTTTAATGCTGTCTTTTTGCATCTCCTAAAAATTAAATATAATTTTCAGAACTTGTAATTAATTGCGACTTTTAGCACCTTTTTTGTTAAAAACTAATGGCAATCTAGCAACAATTTATAAAATGTTTAGCAACTGACTGAAGCTAGCAGTTGGCAACACTTCGCAAATTAATCTTTTCAAATATTTCAAACACACACGTCGTGTAAAAGGTATTAGAAAAAATGTTACACGTTATCATCAGACGCACTTTTAGGAACCGTTTCAATTCTTGAATTATTACAAAAGAATTCAATAGAAAAAAGGTTAATTGAACGTCAAATTACAAATATGCTTTAAAAAAGGATAATAAAGAGATCTCTGTGCATGCTATTCTGTTATAAAAACAGTCTCGCAACGGTGTCAAATCCAGGGCCGGCCCTTCTATATAGGCATACTAGGCAACCGTCTAGGGCGCTCGTATTTAAGGGGCATTGCAAACTGATTACTCTAATTATTTATTTTAGAAACTCTTAAAAATTCAGTTTTGTTATTTGAACATGAGTCCACGCCCGCGGTATCCAAATGTACAAAATTTTCAGACTCTTCAGAGTTCTAGACTTTAGTTTCTTTTGTCATTGGCAAAATTACACTCTTTTACCGATGCACATACCTACATTAGTTTTTACTTTATTGTGATTTTTTATGGGTGTCGTTCCAGTCTTTTGCCTAGAGCGTAAAGTTACATTGAGCCTGGTCATAGCATAAAAGTTCAATGAAATATCAGTCTACTTCAAAATGTAATTCCATTTTATTCCATTCATACACTAATATCACAGCTCTGTGCTAGACGTCAAGTTCGAGGCTGGTTTTTTAACAGAATTGCATTGCAGTAATATGCCACAACATTTAATTTCTATACTACTCGACATAACTATCATATACTTCAATTAAATAGAAAGAGCACGCAAACTATCTGTGTTTTTGTGACGCTTACCACCACATATAATTAGCATTTATGTTACATTCTCTTGTTCCACTCTGACCAACAAGTTGTGCAAATGGAACTTAATGAAGTGTTTTATATCTAACATAACCTTACCAGCTGGTTGATTACATATAATATTTTAAGAACATATATTCAGATCAAGTGACTAATGAATCGGACAAACTATTTACTTTCTCTACGAAAACTTATCGGTGAGAAAGAAAAAGTTAATTATTTTGAAGTTTTATATGAATGGCTACAAATTTAAATTACTTTATAATATGAAAATACAAATTTAAATTATTTATCGAGTCCCTGATATTGAACTCAAAATAAGGTAGGTAGATATATCTACCAATAACAATCCACCAGCAAGACTTAGTTAATCCGTGATCTTGGCGCTTGAAACTGCGCCGAAATATCAGGACTTTACAAATATAAGGTACAGGATAGCAATCTCTTATTTTCTCTTATCATTAAAATTAGAATGTTACATTTTAAAGATAAGAGTTACAATTTTTAATTTAAAGTTAAATAAAACTAGCCCTGAGTTCTTCCCTCTGTGGATCACGAAGCATAATCCATTAGCACAGCCTGTTATTACTTTGCGGCGTCCGACAAAAGACTGACATTTGCACCCGACACGCACCACAATCCCTTTAAAGACCCTTCAGTAAGCCTGCTACTTTATTCCTGTCGAGATACCTTTAAAACAGTTGTAATCGAATTAAAAGTTGAAATAAACATTTAACACGTAAATAATTAATTTAATAGCAAAGACTTCTATATAGAAGAATTCTTCTATTCATAGAAGCCTTTGTATGACAGTCCTTTTCTCCTACAACGTATACATACCGATCTATACTTATAAATGAACTAGTCTTGACTAATTCATCATTGCCGATCGTAAACTATTGTTTTTAGTAGAAATGTTTTGTTATTTAGACACTCACTAAGGAAGGATTTTTGGAAATTCAACCCCAATTTTGAAATTTTATTTTTAGGCTACTAATAAATTATAGGTAAATACCAGTTTAAGTTTTTGAGAAAATTTTACCACTAAGAAACTAAGTTTGAATGGAAGTGTCAGTTTTGAAGTAAGAAATATGAAACTAGTAGTTATTATGACGTTGAACTTCACTAAGAAATGAGTTAGAGAAATTCAACTTCTAAGGGCTTTACTTTTAAGCAGCTTGAAAATCATGTTTACAGTACTAGTATTCTAAAAAAATATTTTTATTGACAATTATGAAATTCTTACTCAACTTTACAAATTATTAAAATTCAATTACACTTTTTCTGTTTTGGCTGTTAGTAACTTATCAATGACGAAAGCTATGCCATCGCTTCACAAATCTACGGTGGGACATCCCGTGCTGAGAAGAACCGGCAAGAAACTCAGCTACGGCTGTTTTTTCTGTTTAATTTCGTACAAAGATGCCGAATAAAAATTAAAAGTGACTTTATTAGAATATGAATTCACTTTCCATTACATAAAAGATAGATTAAAAGACACTTTATTGTACACACACAACTATTAATATTAAGTTGGTCTTATCGTTATAGGCAATCACTTTTAAACAAACCTTTGATTAGTTTAACATTTGGAGAGAAAGACTGGAGAAAATAGTACGATAATGAAGGTAAAATATATAAATAATAGAAATGCAATAAGGTCGCCCTTTGTAATCTTTCTCTTTTTCTATCTTCTCTGTATTACGTCCTGTCTAGCGTGCAATAAAGAAAATTATTATTATTAGATTTGAATATGGCAACAGATATTGCATGTCGAAAAGAATTAATTTTCTTCAATCGATCATTATGCCGTGTCATACGAATTCATTGATAATAAAAGTGGTATACAATATGCATATTAACCCTTATATTAGAATGGTTATTCATATTATAATTAATGTGCCTGGATGAACGAGCTTTTGCTCAGCATTTTTTTATAAATAAAACTTAGCTAGATCAATTTGTCGCCACAGAACCCCCCTGCATACAAATGCATTTCTTGAAAATCATTGTAGCCATATCAGAGATTCAGATTATATATATATGTGTATACAAGAATTGTTCGTTTAAAGGTATTAGGTAACTAGGTAGGTTAGGTATTTTAACATTTATCATCCGCTGGTTTGTTTTGGTTTGGATCTTCAAGTTTATTGGTAGGAACCAAACAATAACATCATTAAATAACAGGAAATCATTACGTAACAAAGGGAATGATCTATTTTCCTTTAGATGATAAAAACAACAAAACAAGATCATGTTTTGTTGATCAGTCTGAAATGTAATAGAGCATTGAAAAGCATTTAAATGCAGATATAGTTAATAATTATGCATTTTAATTACTTAAAACTAGTAGGTTGTTAATTTTAATGCTTTTATTTATGTGATTTCGATAAACTTTTTTGGAATATATTTTTTTCCACAGGTGTGAATCATTTGTTTCTTTAGAATTCTACAATAAAATTATTAGTTTTTGGACGGTTAATTATTCTATACTACGAAAAAGAATCATGGACATTTCTAGTTATTACACTACTTCCGCACTAAACTGACTGTCAGCTGCCGACTATGAGTGAGTGCAGGTGATTTCACTTTCATACAAAATCATATCTTTTTTCACATCAAGCAATAAAATTTTTTTTAACGGCGGTGTCCTTTTTTTTATTTATTTCATCACCAGCACTTTTACGTCCCCACTGCAGGGGCTCAGACCTTCCTTATGGATGGTTAAGGAGGATGGGCCATAACCCTCCACGCTGGCCCAATGCGGATTGGAGGGTATTAACGACTGCAAATGCAGCCGGGACCAACGGCTTAACGTGCCTTCCGAAGCACGGAGTAGCTCGAGATAATAATTATTTGGTCACCCATCCCGTGACCGACCCTTGCGAAAGTTGCTTAACGACTACGATCGCGGGCCGCGGCGCTTATCCACTACGCCACCGAGCTAAATTTATTTACACTTTAAGAAAACTTATTTAACATGGTAATTAAACTAAGCCATAAAGAGAAACCAAGAAGGTTTGTACACATGTGCTAGAATACCCTCTTCCACCCTCTCTTCTCTCTCACCTGTATTCTTTGTACCACGTGCATATAATAAAATAATTAATTGTAGTGTTCATGTTCGAATCAACATTTTTCGAGGCTTACTCTACGTTTGGTGTAAACAAAAGCTATGAAATTATTTTTATATATTATCATCGTCCGTCGTGGCGTTCAAAGGGGGAGGCCTATGTTCAGCAGTGGACGTCTTCCGGCTGATGATGATGATGATGATGATGATTATCATCAGCATATCAAGACTGCTGCACAGGGAGAATGAACCAAACCGCGAACGGCTTAAATACCTTCCGAAGCACAGAAGATTTTTTCATCTATTAAGAAAAGGTTAGCTATCTATTTGGTATATAATGTTCTGTGGGTACATGTTTCATATTTATATGCAGAAACGTAGTATTTTAACAAAACCGTCTGTCTAATAGACGCCTTGCAAGTGAGACTGATATTTCCGACCCGACCGTAGCTAGGCGCCCGAGGCTAGGGCTGTCATCTGTGAGAAAATGGTTAATTTGAAGCTTTTGATTTTTTGAGTTCCGACTGATAAAGCTGCATTATTATATAATACATAACCTTCCATATTTTCATTACAAATAAGCATTCGTTTTTATAGATTTAATTTCAGAAGTACGATGTTAGATATCAAAATACTTACGGCCATGTCAGAAGTTACAACAACAAAGTTCTGTCATAATACTGAAAATATTATTTAATATGTTTCAAAAAGCAAGTACTGGATTTAAAAACGACAGATACGAGATTGATTTGGTTTTCGTTATTTTGAACCGATTTCAATATCAATAAAAAATAACAAAAAGTTCGACGGGTATTTATTTTTATGTATAGTGAACATACATAAAAATAAATACCCGTCGAACTTTTTGTTATTTTCTAAGGAATAAATGGACGGAAATCGAATAAGATAATTGTTTGTTTCGATAGCTCAGTGAACTATTATTTGTACATAAGAAACCAAATAACTTGAACTGGATTATATTTTATCAATATGCCATATTTAAACAAGATATGGTAACAACGTTTAAAAAGGAGGTTGGTATATACACCTAGGTTTTATCATGAACATACTGATATTTAACCCCCCCAGGACGATATTTCAAAAAGCGTTTTTTATTAAAATTAAGCTTAGCACCAAAAATAGAAAAGAACTTAACAAATTAAACTTAAAGAACTAGAATATTCGACGACATCGAAAAGAAAAATAAATTCTTTTTTTCTGGTACTAATTAAATTCTGACAATTTACGAACTTATATCTATTTACAAATCATTTTTATTGATTGGTAAAATACATAATTTGAAAGTAGGATGTTTCAGCAATAATCCTTTAACACGTAACCGTTGACCAGGACGTTGACCAGGATGTTTTTCAAGAATTCGAACCAGTAACTAACTTCATGGTGGCAAATATATTCTTTTATTAAAACCACATCTCCTACGTCCGGCTCTGGTACTTGGTGAGACTATTTATATCTCTGCAAAAAGGTAGCTAAGTATTCTTGGGACTAACTAAAATTTTGTGACATCTTGGCACAATAATTTTCGCAATAAATGTCTGGTGCAGCGATATTTTTATATTTTATTTCTCTCTTTCCCAGTAATTGTATTTGTTTATGTATTCCATATTAATTTTATTTGGGAGGTACACACTAACTACCTTATTGTATTTTTTTTTCCTGTTGTGGGTCAGCTGGTAAAAATTTCAATTTGAAATAAGCATTGCCATTGTACTAATGTCTATTACATTTGTTCATGTGAAATTGTATGTATGTACAAATTAAATAAATAAAAATTACACTTCAAAACCTCTATGGTAGTAAGTTACGATTAGATACATAATTTATCCTCTTTTCCTTACTTCGAACAAAAAAAACTACCAATGTCATAATACACAATCCAACCGTTGGATTGTTTCCAAAATTCTGCATAATAATTCAAAATGTTTGGCCACGAGATTCGCATTTGTCCTTTGAATTGTTCGGTTCAAGCCTTTTATTTTATACTGTGACCGTGCATTCAAACCACAGATACTATCAAAATCAATGCAATATTAAAAATATCATAACCCTTCCACCGCATATGAAAATATACAAGATGAATATAAGCATCAGGTGATATTTTTGATAACCCTATATCAAGTAGATGGCGCTGTGGTGCGGCTATGACCTAGATCGTGGAAAATAATAAACACTTCCTGAAGCAGTTTGTTGCATCGAGAGCTTTTATCGGCTGTTTTCCGCTTAAAATATTAAAGTTAAATTAATATGTTGGTTACAGTTTATTTAGCTTCATTTTATATAAATTTTATTGTATCAATTCATACTAAATTAGAATTATAATTCGGTATCATTTCAACGTTATTTCAATTTTATTGTTTTGCTTTAATTGACACGGAAAAAAATAAAAAATTAAAATCTACTGAAATAAAGTTTTTTTTTTTATTATTGAATATTATATATTGTTGTTTTTTTATCAATTACTTTACATCAATTTCGATCGAATTCTTCAGCTTTCTTACATCGCCCTATTGATAACCCTATATCAAGTAGTACCACCGGTGTAGCTCGGTGGCGTAGTGGATTAGCGCCGCGGCCCGTGATTGTAGTCGTTAAGCAACTTTCGCAAGGGTCGGTCACGGGATGGGTGACCAAAAAATTATTATCTCGAGATACTCCGTGCTTCGGAAGGCACGTTAAGCCGTTGGTCCCGGCTGCATTTGCAGTCGTTAATACCCTCCAATCCGCATTGGGCCAGCGTGGAGGGTCATGGCCCATCCTCCTTAACCATCCATAAGGAAGGCCTGAGCCCCTGCAGTGGGGACGTAAAAGGGCTGGTGATGATGATGATGATGCTATAAATTAAAATACAAATTGGTGGGTGGCAACAATCAAAGAATCTTTATATGTATGGTGTCACACCGGAAAATAAATTATACTCAAATGTTACTATAAGTATACCATGCTATCGGAGATGCATTTTAGATGCAGAACGTTTTTAGAGATGGATAAAAATATTTATGATGTGGATATTGACAAATTAGTTTTATTTATATACAAATTTATTATTTAATTGTTTTATTTTTTCCCATCTCTACACACGTCTAACAAATTGCACCGTGGATAACGGTGTCTAGTTTTAAGAAATACCTTATTCATAAAGAGGAACTTTCATTAAATAATCATTATAAATCAGGCGCTCTACAAAATGCCGACAATGTTAGTTAATTTTAAGCGGAACAGAATTTCCAGAATGGGCATGGCTTATGTTGAGTCCTGAAACACGACTCCTTCGGGAATGAGGACCGACGCGCCGATCGTTCATCGATATCACAGGATAATTTTATATATTAACCTTCTTTGTTACCGAAGACAAAAGGAATACGTAGACAATACTAATTCATTTTTCTCTCTTTATAAAAGCAACAAACGATTTTTATAAAAGACATTTAAAATATTTCTCGATCAAATTTGTGTTCAAATAGAGCTTATAAGGTTTGTGATAAAAAAAGTTTTATAAATAAATGTGTTGGAACACTTAGTAAAATAGAATTCGTTTTAAGGTATCCAAAGGATTCAACGGTATCCGAATTCATAAGACTCCGCTGTTCGTCTGTCCGTCTGTCACCAGGATATATCTCATGAACCGTGATAGTTAGACAATTTAGATGATGTATTTTTGTTATAACAAAAATATAACGCTATAACAATAAATACCAAAAAATATGATTTTTTTCCGTTTTCCATCATAATATATATTGAGCTGAAGCACCGGAATCGACGACTATTCGACCAACAGAATGGCAATTTTAAAACCGATAAGGCGACTTGATAAATACCATACATGGCTCATGTGGAATATATTAAATGTAATTTTAAAATAAAAAAAAAGTTTTCAAACTACTGTGCGTTAGTCAAGCAATCTTAAACCGGGCGCGTGCTCTTCGAATTGAGCTATGTGAGACTGCAGAATATCTCAAGTACATGTTACTTTCGCTGCTGGTAAGAGTATCTTCGTCAATGTATAATACCTACCTAAATATTAAAACAAAACAAACGAATATTAATAATTAATGAGATTGATGGAATTAAAGTATCCAGCAATTGTTTATAAAAAGGTTATGTTTATATATAGTATTATAAATATTATTTGTACTATATTATTTTATACTCTTAAGAATCGTTGTTTGGTAGAAGTTTGTTTAACCTGGAAACATAATATACTACATCTCCCATAAACGGAGAATTCTGGGCCAGTCTGTTTTGTTCTCTAAACTAAAGCACAGGAGCTGGGGACAATTCACATTCAGAAAAATATAATAATTAGCTAAAATTACTTACCTAATAAATTCAGTCTCCCGTCTCGAGCACCTCTGGCTCGAATGTTAAACATTCTATAATTAAGTATAAGATAAACATCGTTATAATATTAATCATCATCAGTACTTTAATGACCCCACTGCTAGGGTAAACCTTTCAATTGAATTAACTAATCACTTTAGCATTGTAAATGCCAAAATCAAATATATAAGTTTATTAGCTTTCCGCCACTTACACTTTTTTCCGCCGTTATTCGACCACATCTCAAGTCTAATGATTCTATAGAATCTTTCGTCTGGGCCCTCTTTGCAAGATATCGGGCTCTTCCTATCCGAATGAGGTGAACCGCATCAGGTTGGCCCTCTACATTAACCTGCCCTTTTTAGGGCGGAGTGGTTGGAGACCCTGGTATAAAGCTTAAGGTGCTTTCCCCTGCGTTATCAAAAAAAGAGGTAGAAGGGGCCACCGATGCGATGGACCGGACCAAATATAGTCCGTGGTAGGCACACCTCTACACGAGTGCTCAAAGATGTCGATTGACAGGGAGAGATGATGAGGCATCGAGAGAAGAACTAACTAACATTGGCCTTTCCAGCAGATACTGCGTGCTGACCACTACCGCTCTGGCAAGAGTGTTATGACTGACCTGAAAAGCTTTCTACCACTAATTTCGCCTGCTCCCTTGGGAACCGTCTAGTGGGATAAAAGTACCTACTAGCAAATTAACGAAATCAATTGAAAATACATTCAGACAATAAGATACCCAACTAATGTCACCCTCGAATAGAAAAGTTACACATAAATCGGTCAATAATAAATAAAAAAAGACCAAGAAGATTATATACGACAAAAATTTCTCTAGCAAGGTACACACAGCCTTCATCCGCCGTTGTCGGAGCTACTAAGATGGTCGCCAGCGCAGCGCGTCATCTGATGGTTAAAATACGCACTTCACATGTTTTACTGCCTCTTTCCTTTAAAAAGTTATAACTATCAGAACAACTCACCCCAGGAACTTTCAGCCCCGGCCTGCCCTAACTATATGTTAAAGCAGACTTAAGAATTTCAACCAAGTTTCATAAAAATACGTTCATTTAAAGAGTAAAACACATACATCATCACAAACTTTTCATTTATAACATCTGCCTTTGCATAAATCTTTCGTATCACCCCCAAAGAATTCGCATATTTAGCGCTCCACTCACAACAGAGTCAGTATTGCTGTTCTTTAAAAACTAATACAGCATCAAATATGGTGACATCACAGCATAGAAATCCTAATTCAAAAGGTAATAAAGGTTTTATTTCATTGGGCCACTATGTTTGTGAAGACAGATTGTGATAAAAAATTTGGTTCTTTTTCATGTAATTTTTTTCTATAGAACATTTTAGATATAATAAACATGTTTTATGCCTTTAATTTTTATCACCGGCCCTTATAACGTCGTCTTCTTATGTCGTCTTATAATCCGCGGTATTCCATTATTAATCTAACAAAGAAGTCATGAATAATACGTTGCTTTTAATACTTATGTAACAACTTTACATAGAATATTATTATAAAAATTCTTACAAAAATATTATGCAGATACTAAGTCAATTTAACAATAAAAAAAATAATGAATTATCATTTGGTAATGGTTGGATGATGTCATAACTTTAACTGTAAAGTATAATCGCCTAAGTTTTGCTGGTTAAAGTCATTGTTTTACTATTCCAAGAAAGAGGATGGTACAACGTATTAGTCAGCCAATGTTGGTCAGCGTCAAAGATATTTTCAAAATAAATCAATAAAATTCCAACAAACCCAAGGAAGCCTAATTATATATTTAATTTCCCTCAGTTCAAATACTATATTTGAATGTATAAAATGTAAATAAAATTAAATATTAAGTAACACTACATACTTGCGCACTTGTATCATGGAAATCTAAAATAACGAAAATCAAAATCAAAATTTTATTTATTCAGTTTAGGCTTTTACAGAGCACTTGTGAAAGTCGAAAACTACGCCATCGGTTCGCAAAACTACGGCGGGAGACCTTGTACTGAGAAGAACCGGCAAGAAACTCAGCAAGGGCTATTTTTTTTCTCCCTGTTTTATTTCACACAGAAAAGTCTTATTGAAAAGTGACTTCATTAGAATATGAAGTCACTTTCCCACCCAGAAAGTACCGCATCACCCAGACCCGAGGCAAAATAGAAAAGCCATTGTCGATAGTCAAATCCGGGACTTGTCCCACTAGCGACACAATCAAATCCGGGTACAACCTGCTTAGGCGAGGGGTTATATAAATATTATCATATCTTATTTTAATATTAAATATATTGTGACACTATTTCTTCATAAATATAAAATACATTTGAGTAGTACAATTTTCATTTACAAATATATTCCCTTTCACATTAACAATTAGTACAATATATTTTTAATCTATGTTATAATTTTCCATTACCGGCATTAGACAATGCAATAGAATAAAACATTGTCGAAGGGCAATTGTCTCCAAGACGATTGGAAAAGCCTCACGTCACGATCTGAAACTAAAAATTCTCCAATCCACATTTATGACTCTCTATTTAAACTTCATTTTGGTGTAAAATCTTAATTACTTACCCTTTTATGAAGCTTTATTTTGGTAAAACCTTCGTTTCTTTCTAGTAAATATAGTAAATTAATTGCCAAAGAAATTTTCACAATCTACCAAAATATAATTTAACACAAAAAGACAGTCCTTGCATGGTTTCTCGACGGTATTTTCCGCCGTAGATTTGAGAACCGATGGCATTAAGTTTCGACTTTCACAAGTGCTTATAACTGCCTAAAATGAACAAATTATTTTAAATTTATATACCTATTACACGCGTCTCCAATAATTTGGTCTCCAATTACGAAAATCTTTCTAACTGTAAATTAGAGCATTAAGTATAATTTAACATGGTATAATATACAACTATAAATTTTATCTACAACAAAATATAAATGATAAAGTGACTTTGACAAATAAGGCAACTAGCGGATGCTTTAATTTTTCTGGTTTTATTTTATTAAATAAATGCAAAATATGACGAGTTTAGGAAAAATCACATTCGGAAATTTTTACCGCCTGAAAGCTGTTAGACTAGTCGGTGGAAAAAAATACGATTAGATTCGTACTGTTAATTTTATTTAAAGACTCGTGTTGTAATTTATGGAGGTACTAACCATCATTTTTGCAACGTAAAGATTATTGGCGATTTTGATTTCAAAGCCTAACAATAAAATTGACAACAATGTTTCCAAAATTTTATGTTGTTTTATGCACTGAAACATCTATATAATTAAATGTAATATCTATACGATTTCTTCATTTCTGACCCTAGCTCTCATTTTAGAAATAATTATATTTTTTCATGCTAACCGGTACTCTTTGTACGCAAGTGTAATTAACATTTAATAACTACAGTAGAAACAAGATAGAGATAATAAACCAATGGAATTTGAGTTATATGTTTACCTACTGTGTTATACAAATGTTCAGACATAATCGCTGATTAAAATATTAGCTAAATAAAACTTCCCGTTTATAATTTTCGTCATAATTCACGTTCCTAAGCATTCCAAAAGTTTGCTTGTTTCTTCCCACACGAGGGAATTCGGAACAACCATTAATGTTACTCAGGGTGATCATGAATATTCCATTGGAAAACCCTTTTAAGAGACAAGGTTACACAAAATGTTTTTAAAAATATTCACAGATAATGAATACGAGAGCGTACGGATCCGCAAAGTATGTTAAATATTTGTTCTGTCAAAACGGAGTTGAGAATAATCTTATCGGTTTGATGGCGAAACATTAATTTGGTCTCGTGAAATCTCTGAAAACAAAAAGAAAACCAAGGTGTGGAAATAAAAAGTCAAGCTTTATGGAAGTTGTGGATACGGAAACTTTTCCAATTGATAATAATTTCCATTGTGATGCAACACAAAGGATAACAGAAAAGTATGAAGTTCAGAAATAAATTCTTAATTTAAGAGCTGACTGAACGCTATCTGAAAGGAAAGTCGGAATAAGAAGAACAAAGACCACAGCTCAGTTCACTGTGAAGCTTATTTTTTTGTTGACTTGTTTCGCTCTTTGCATTTTCCATTGAATTGGCCTCGAAAGTTTGCTAATGAATATTGTTAAAAGAGGCCCAAAGTCAGTTCAATAATTTCTCAACGCTGGGATACTATTTTTGCCGTTATAAATATTGAAAATATCTTTGACAAATGAATCTACCTTTTGCGACCTAGGTACGTTTAGAAATTTTGTATTTTAATAAATCAATTATTATATTGCCATATTATTATATAATATTTTACTCCACACTTTTACGGAAATTCAGATATACCTACGTGTAATTTTAATAGGCGAAATCAGATTTTTAGATCTGTTAAGAAAAAATTCGGTAGACTAAACATAAAAATCTGCGGTTCAAAAAAAAAAGAGAAAAATAAAGATTGAGTACAAATAAGGATATATTAAGTCCCACCAAGCAGTTTAATTATGATATAATTAGTTCTTCACATTGTACAACTCCCGTTTCTAGCATAAAAAGCCCATAAAAATAGTTTCGGTGCGCGCGGTGCGGAAGCGTTGCCGCCCGTAAATCCATGTACACTGCGCCAACACGAACGTTCGCAATCTCCGATCTGGATGTATAGACGATGTTATTACCCACGTGCATTTGTTAAGTTAATGAGATCATAATCATGATACTCTCTGCCACAAATTTAATGAAAAAAACATTGTACACTTACTGATTTTTATTACAAAATATTTTTGCACTCTTATTAAAGGCACCGCGTTGGGCGGCAATTTGTAGCAAAAGATATACAGTTTATTTTATCAAAAACTGTTCAAAGTACCAAATTACTTCTCTTAATAATTTAACTAAATAACGAAACAACAATGACATGTTTGTTTTATTTTTCATTTGTTAAAACTTTAGAATGTAATTTTGATTGTTATTCAGGCTAATTTAAATATTTTTTTCAAGTTATCTATGAACACATCCTATTTCGTATTTCGTTAATTAAAATGTTTATACAAAGTACGAAATTTAAAAAAGTATATTATATTAAGTAATAATAACAAATATGCAAAGTATAAAATTAAAAAATAGGTTTATATAAATCAACGCAAAACGAATATTATTGAAACTCTTTATTTTTCTTCACTAAAATTACTTGAAGGTTTCTATAGATTTTGATTCTCGGACACGGTAGTGTATCCGCCAAGTCGAGCAAAAAAGTGAAAAGAGCACGGCCATACAATCCTTTTCTCGAAGCCACTCGGGCCATTTTTAACACCCTGTAACTTCGTTATGGAGTAAAATTTTCAATATACCAAGAGGGTATCACATAACGAGGCACATTTCCAATTCACGTTAAATTTTACGAGTACTTAATAATTATTAGAATTCAAAATACCATCATTTTGAACCTCAAGATATAATACTCGAAAAGAAAAAAAGGAGAACTACCTACAAAAAGAAATAAGATCCCATCAAAAACATATAACATGTATAAAAATGCACAAGTCTCACAACGCAATTCTTTTGCTGTAAAAAGTCATGTAATCAACGTAAACCAAGGCGATTAGGGGCTGTCCATTAATCACGTGATGTTTTTTTAGAGTTTTTTAACCCCCCCTCCTCCTTCGTGATACATGCTGAGGTGAGGTACTACCCGAATTATGTTTAGATGCCATGTACTTTTTCTAAGCAGTACTCAATACTATTAACATCTTCGTTTTACTATAATAATATAACTAGTTCTTTGTTCTCAAAACAAACCAACAAAGTTGTTACGAAACGTTCTCTATTGACTGGAAAGTTAGTGCTAAATGTTTTTCTGCTATGCTATTGTTAAAAAACAACCTTGAACCCGACTTCCATTTATGTCTTTTATAGTACATTTATGACAGATGCGCTTGTTTATTTTCACAAATTGAAACGCTTATAAGACTTTGAACGTGATACGGCAACCAACTGACGAAGTCCTACATGTGCACAAACCCCAATATGCGCTCTATATGGCTTATCAAATCTTCAACAGTAATATAATTTCCTACCCGGAAAGCGAACACAACACCAGCTTGCCGAATAATACCAATACAAGTATGATAAGCTGTATTTCTCATTAACAGTATTGCCAGCTTACTAGATTTTCCACTATAACCTAGCGGTAACGACCCCTTAAGTTGCCTGATAGTTATTTTTGTAGTTTAACAGCGGCTTTACTATTCTGTAAAAAAAGGCAGCGTCGAACTCAGCGTCGAGCATAGACTTGTTACCTTGCCGCCATAGAGTTTCAATCAAATTAAATCTTTGAATTCAATATTATTTGAATGAAGAATGAACCTCTACGCTGTAACAGCGTTATGTGTATTTGACATTGCGTTCGACGCCGTTTTTTACAGAATAAAAAAGCTCTTAGTAAACGAAACTATTACGAGTATTTAAATAGTGTTTTGTTTGTATAAAATACTTTATTACACATTTATGAGTCTGTGTCGGTAATAAGTCCTAGATCAATTTCTGAGGGGACGAATATTAAAAATAAAATATATTGATTGAATTGATATTAAGTCTTTTCTAGCGGCTAAAGCTATGCTAAATTTTGCAACACTGTCCGTAAGTAAATATTTACTATATTTCTGTTAAAATATTAAAGGCGTAAAACCTATTAGATTTCTTATTTCCTAAGAAGTTTTTATGCATAACGATTTCTCTTTGTTATTACTGTGTAGATTTTCTGACAGAAAATACTTATTAAAACAGTATATTAAAGTAAGTTCCATCAAAATATATATTCAATTTATAAATAATCATTAAATATCTTATTGAGTCTTTAATCCAATTTTCTATGGGAATTGCCAATGATAGTTCGAAACATAGCATAAGCTATAAATGAAATTATATTTTAGTACCTCGTAAAACGTTAAACTATTATGAGGAAAGCTTCCGATCGTTTCGGAACTATCCTCGTTCACCCATTGAGGAAAATTTAATATAGTAACTTTAATATTTCGCACCTTTACAGCTAAAATCAGACACGATACTTATTTTAAAAGATAAACTTGTAATATGAAGTACTTAGTCAAATTACGTAATTTTGGCCATTAATTTAAGTCACACTATTTCTTTAGTTAGAAATACAAATATGTACCTATATAAATCTGTTGATTTTTTTATTAAATATTCAACTGTCCATTTTAGTTACAAATTAGCTTGCATACTTCATTTTATTGATAGTAGCACAGATATCAGCTTACTATTTTCTAAGCTCTTCAAAGATATGGATATTAAATTATTTGTTAGGGCGTAAAAAAATTACAAGTTATTATCCTACCCATTTTTCTGTTCAGCACAAAATCTATTCAGTATTGAATGAACGGGCAAGGTATTACAGTAAACCAGAATAGAAACTGCCGCTAAAGAGACGCTCGTTAAAGGTTGTTCATTACAAAACCCAACTGAAGCGACATAAAAAGCTCGGTGAGCACTTAGGAGTACAGTGTATACGTACTCTTATGGCGTACCTCGTAAAATACGAACACAACATTAAATAGACTGCAGCTTGTTAATTGTGTACTGAATACTATGCAGTAGGTAAGTTTACTTGATAAGTGTGTAGAAATTATCAAATCTCAATAGTTGAGCGAGATGCTCGAATTTGCACGTTCAGCGTTTCAGCGCGGCCTGACTGGGATACGGAAATTAAGCAACTTTCGCAGAGGTCGGTCATAGGATGGGTGACCAAAAATTTATTATTTTGAGCTCCGTTGTGCCTCGGTAGACACGTTAAGCCATTGGTACCGTCTGCGTCTACCGTCGTTAGCACCCACCAATCTGCACTGGGTTTGCTTGGTGGACCTAAGTACGTTCTCGTTCTTCTATGTGATGCAATACAATTCCATCTATAGAAAAGGCTTGTGCTCCAGCAATAGGGACATTAATAGGGTGATGACGATGAATATTAAATATGACAGAAAAAAATATATTCGTACGATCAGCACACATTTACAGAACAATGAAAACTACAATTATAACATTTTAGGAGTTATCCTATAAAGTGTGCCGCAACTATAGAAAAAGGGTTACAACTCAGTGATATTTTTGCTGAGGAAGCAAAAGACTGATTTTCAGCTGCAATCAAAGAACCACTTGTTGAAAGCATGAAAAAAATACAAGCAACACAAAACTATAGAAATATATCTCACTTCATATATACATTTATATTGTGAATATAATATGAATAACAATACGTAATATAAGTAATACGAAAATCGACTGTGACTGATAGACCGACAGACAGACACACAATTTATATTTACCTCTTTAGTACGGAACCTTTAACGACAATTTCTCACCTAATTTGTAAACAGACGGAAGATAAGCGAAGTGTTCGGTCATCTTCGGTAATTTATTGACTAACGTCTCATGCAAATTAGTGTTCCGTCCGGCATAGGCCGCGCGGACATACATACCGTGGTCTAATATGTAATATTATTATCTAACGCAATCCCTTTCAAACCTATATCTATGTTGATAGCGATGTATGGCATCATGTAACGTTTAAAGTCTCAATCGGAATGAATAATGTTTATAATGTCAAAGAAACATAATAGAAACAAAGCTTACCCCGTCGAATAAATTGTAGTTATCTAGCATTCCAATCTTTTGTTTTACATTTCTCAATTGTTGTCAAAGAAATATTTGCGACTAACACTTGCTTACGATAATTCCAATTGATTTCAAAATAACGATAAAGTTCTATTATTTTTTTTTATTGATATCTTTAAAAAAAAAATAATCGCAACTGCTATAATGTGTGGAATAAGTAGCTGTAGCGTAAAGTTTATGAATATCTTACAAATGTGAAATTGAAAGGGATTACGATAAATTTTAAAATTATACAATTAGGCCCCTAATCTTATATCAAATTCCTATAAATACAACCCTTGTCTCTTGCAAAGTGGAGCGATGGAACATGAGTAGTGTTTCCGACATTCATCAGACCGTGCATTACTAATATTGTTAGAAGACATACTATGTTTTATCTCGCCACTCTAGAATATATTCGTCAGGGCTGTAGCAATTTTTAAAAGCTTAAAATACTTCTTTAATTAAATCGACGAGTTGGATAGGTCGTTCGGAGATGCGGGTGATAGACAACCTTCGTAAGGTCATGGGATCAACATGAATTTTAAGCTTTACGCTACGACTGCACTTAGTATTAGTCAAAATTCATATTATTAAACAGAGACTTAGCAAAGGTTAACCTAGTACGAAGTTATACGGGAGTAATATTCACTTCTAGAAGGTAGTAGTAGGTTTGCTTACTCTCTGTTTAATATGAATTTGAAGTAATACTAAAATTTAAATTTTATCGTTTATTTACTCTGTGGTTAAACCTTGTTCATTAATAGCACTTATTAAGTTTATTCTCTATGGGTGATGAGTAGGTAGCACTTACCTTACTGTCTTACACATGGTGAGCCATACAGACATAATAAAATTTGATATGTATACGCCTTTTTCAAATTTTAATTTAATTTAATTACTGCTGAAAACAGAAATAAGATTACACATACATACGTATAACCATTTGTTGACGTTTTAGGGCTCCATACCCTGATAGGAATAAGCGGGACCTACTAAGACTCCGCTGTCCGTCCGTCTGTCTTTCTGTCACCAAGTTATATCCCATGAACCGTGATAATTAGACAGTCAAAATTTCACAAACGATGTATCTCTGTTGTTGCTATAACAAGAAATACTAAAAAAACAGAATAAAATAAACATTTGTGGTGGCTCTCGTTTCCGATACCGATTCATTCGTGCGAGAGGATGACTTGCACTTGACCACTTGCTCTTGATTACAAAACCACAAAAATATTTTTAAAAATACAATAGATACTTCGCAACAACACAAAAATAACTAATCGATTCTGTTCGTCAATTATTCATCGAATACGAATACTTTTTATACGGTACTCATAAAAATAACCATCTATAAATTCAAGTACCTAGCGTGTCAACGAAAATATTTTGTGAAATAAACGTGTTTCGTGAATCATTTGCACGTAACAAGCCTTAATAAAACATACATGCTGAAATGGACACGCTAAAAGGGTTGTAGATATTTTGGTTTTTATAATTAACATAACGCCAACGAAAGCCCCTTTCTTTCGATTTACATGGGATCCCTGGGATTAAATCGGGTTATACTTTTAAGAATTAGGAAAATACGACGCCTATATCTCTGGCTACAATTATTATATATGATCAATTATACATTCACAATACTATACTGAAAAACATTCTTAATGAAAAGTGTTTAAAAAATCCACCACCTTATATCTGATTCTTATTCTATAAGAATATATCTGGCTCTATTTCTTTTCATAGCTCTAAGAACGTTAATACGTAATTTAGGGTTCCATACCTAAAGAATGAAATAAGGACCCTTTCTTTACTTTTCGAAGTTGGGCAGTTATCATTTTAATAAGCTATATTAAATATCGTGAATAATTAAGTCGCTTCTAAGATACGTATTATTTTTTTTTCTATTTTCCAGAGAGCGCACTCCTAGCCCACAGATTACGTAATATATTCGACAAATAATCAAAGTGCTCATTAAAATTTAATGGCGACTTCAAACTCTAATGAACGCTCTATCTGTCAGTTGCACAAACGTCCATTAAGCTCTTAGTCCATTAACGCCTTTAAGCTCTAATGAATCAAATTTGTATCAGTAATGTCGCTTTATACTAATAAGAATTTCAATGGACATTTGTGCATATTAGTTAAATTCAATAACATACCTAGAGTTATCGCAACATTTTCAAAGAAGAAATTCAGTTCCAGTTAACTATAAAATTATAATATCCTGCAAGATTCCGCTAGGTAATGGGGGAGACTGTAACAGCTGCAAGAGTCGAGCGACGAAAGAACTGTCCTATAGTGATAGTACCTATGCTAATGTGATGCCTACTCTAAATGGGATTTCCTAATACACTTAACTTTTTTGCATCATTGCTTCGTCTAACTGAAACAGTTCCCGATTATTCTTTCCTCATTCTGCAATTTAAAAACATTCTCATTATCATTAAAGTATCTTGACAAAGGATGGGTAACCAAAAGTTAATTATTTCGTGCTTTGGAAAACATGTTAAGCCGTTGATCCCGGCTGCACCTGCAGTCGCTAACACTGTCTTATCCGTACTGGACACGCTCGGTGGTTCATGACCCATTCTCCACATAGGAAAATAGGGCTAGTAATTATGATGATGATTAAAATATCCGCAAACACTTACAGTGTTATTACAAAAGAGACGTTAAACAGTGTTTTACCATGTGTTTATCTAAACTGTGTTTAAGAATATAAACCCTGTTTAAAATGATGTCTAACTTTCCCTGTTACAAATTCATTTTTAAACATTGTCTAAGTAACACTAGTTCTTTCGAAGAAACATTCGTTCTACTGGCTTTTATTTGTTCATACACGTTCAATTCTATGCACGCTGTATACCAACTTATAATAAATTTAAGACGTAAAAAGATATCTTCATAAACACACTAGTTAATAATTTTTGTAAATGAAAATATTTAATCTAAAATTATCATTTTTAACTTAAATTCAAAGACCTAATTCTTATCAAATTCAGAACATGTAAAACTATAGTGAAATATTGTGAAAGGTTAGATACTCGATAAACAACCATCGAGATGTGTTTAAATTTTAAACAATGTTTCAGGGTTGTTTTACCTTAACTAATGCTTAAATAGAACAATTTTTAAACACGTGTTCAACGCGTGTTTATCTTTTTTGTAATAACACTTACACTTTAGCAATTCTACTTGTTCAAACAGACGTCTATGAATCATTCATAAATAAAGAATACTAATACGTTCCTTTTAACTAACATATTAAAAAACTTAAATTTGAAAGTTTGAAACTTAGATCGTCAATACAAATACGAAAAAGTACAAATAGAATATGAGTTGTTTATTGAGTTTTGGAATCTAATTTACTTTTAAACATGAAAGAAAACCGGAAACGTTGTCATAGACAAATCAGGAACGTACCATAGCGACATCTAGTATGATTTCAGGAACTAATGTTTTTTTTTAAATACTTCCTCATTCAAAATTTCAAATTTAGATCATCATTAGAGCTTGAAGTCTTCATTATACTTTAATGAACATTTGTGCAAATGCGCGAAAGGAAGACAAAATTGCGATGCTAATTATTCGGACAGATAAAGGAATAGAAGCCTAATTATCTCATTTTCAAATCTATCACGATCCCTTTTAATTGGACATTTAAAAGATATTCACGAACTTCACACTTCAGCTATTTGACTTTGTCATTGTGTAATTTTTTTTTCAATTTTTAAGGGGTTTTTATTTTATAGAACATGTCACTTTGTAATTACCAAGCAATTATCACTTTGAATTAGGTGCAAATATTATTTAAGTTATATATTTTTTATGTTTTTTGATCATTCAAATCACAAATCATTCCAAAAGTGACTGGAAAATCGCTATTACAATTATACTATATAACAATACTTACATTTAAAAGGAATCCCGACATATTTTCAAATTAGACAATTAGGATACAATTATTCTGACATGACTTTTTTGACCTTAAATGCGACTAATAAGAAATTAAGTGGAGAACACAGACATTGCAAAACAATACCATACCTAACGGAAGGCAAACAAAATCATGAACAAACGCAAATCCTTCATAATTTGAACCGGAACAAACATAAAAGAGCATATTTCAATCAATTTTTATACCGTAAAACGCGCGGGTGATATGTACGTAGTGTGTCACATACGTGCAAAATTGCTGCCGGAGAAGCGACGGATGGACAAGGTAAATTCCCAAATGTTTGCTTTTAATTAACCAATGGTCAACAACCAGTTACGGATCGTCATACACTTTTCATGAAGCGATTCAACCTCGCCCTTAATAAAACAGGGGATTAATTATCTAATTTTAAAATCTGACATTTGAAAGATATTCACGAACTTCACGCTAAAACTATTTAATATGTTATTACGACTGCGATCACGAAGTATTTTGTAATACGTCGTGATCGTTTTGTTCGAAGTATATCGTTAATTAGACTTTAATTGGATTGTCTAAAGCAAGTATAATACGTAAATATCTCTGAAAGCTATTAGATGAACTATGCGAACTGCAATCTTTTGACGAGCTTAATTAAATTTTTATTGTTTCCTAATCATTCAATCATTGTTCGTTACAAAAACGAACAACTTTTAAAGTTACACATGAACTATGCGAACTGCAATCTTTTGACGAGCTTAATTAAGTTTTTATTGTTTACTAATCATTCAATCATTGTTCGTTACAAAAACGAACAACTTTAAAAGTTACACATGAACTATGCGAACTGCAATCTTTTGACGAGCTTAATTAAATTTTTATTGTTTCCTAATCATTCAATCATTGTTCGTTACAAAAACGAACAACTTTAAAAGTTACACATGAACTATGCGAACTGCAATCTTTTGACGAGCTTAATTAAATTTTTATTGTTTCCTAATCATTCAATCATTGTTCGTTACAAAAACGAACAACTTTAAAAGTTACACATGAACTATGCGAACTGCCATCTTTTGACGAGCTTAATTAAATTTTTATTGTTTCCTAATCATTCAATCATTGTGCGTTTCAAAAGCGATTGCTACTTTAAAAGTTACGCAATTCTATCGCTGTTGCTTTGAAACGGACTGAGATAGATTTTAATATTATTCAATTAGTCCGCAAGCATTCGACTCGATTGTTTTACGCTCAACGACAAAATTTACAATCAGTAAATCGTGATAAGTTGATGGAATCGATACGACCGCTGATGTAGCAGAACACGTCTTGATGGACAATAATAATTGCGTTTTCAGTCTGGTCTGTATACCGAATGATAAATTGATTCTGCTACGAATTCGCCTACCTATTCTTAGCATACTAATGTAATTGCTTAATGTACTTTTAACTGATCCCTCTTAATGTGAGCGGAGAAATCAGTATAATGCCCTTCTAATTTCCAAGAGAAGGTTACTTGAAAATTACAAAGGTGAGTATCACTTTAATTTACTTACTTGCCGATTAGAATGATCGACTTTAATAGTAATTCAGAATCTCATATTATTTGCTAGATGCTTTCATGAATAAATTAGTATCTGCGAGTTCATGAACACTTTCTGCTAGATATCGATCATAGAGATCTACTAAGTATCCAATTCTAATTATATAAAGAGGAAAGATCCATTATTTGTTTGCATAGATATGGCTTCATAATGACTATAGACATAGACTATAATATATGTGCTTACATAGCAAAGTCGCAAAAACAGCTAGTTAAGAATGTAAACAAAATTTCAGAACCTATCCGCGTGAACAGTGGGTGTAGCGTGGAAGTCTAAGTTTTACATTAACGAGTTCAACTAGCAACCGCGTTAAGAATTTGTATGTAGATTTGTAGTTGTTGATAGTTACTGCTAGTAGCTGAATTCCATACGAGTATACATAATCTTGACGCGCTCACTATCACGGTGAACGAAAAAATGAAAAAACTTACACTCAGCCCTCAGACAACAAATAGGTAGGTCAACAAACGATCATATCAATAATATTAGTAGGTTAGTAATAAAATGACATACTCGTAAAATTCTTATGAATCATTTGGCTACCCCTAAGAACAGTAGTAGTAATTCTATTCTCTTTCGGTGGCAATACTATTCTATGATAGTATTACGCTACACACTCACATTTAGAATATGAATATAAAAATCTCAATCAGCATTACGCAGAAAATTGTTTATGAAAACATTAATTGTGGTTTGGATGTTTGGTTTCCATCGAGGGTTGATTCGGTTATACAAATTGCTAATGATAAATTATACAAATCTCTTATTACTCAAAGCACTGTAATATTTTACAACAACAGTGCTTTCTTTTTTATAATACTGACCCATTAAAACATTCATAAATTCATGCGAACAATAATATTATTATATAATATGTAAATGCGAGACTAATGCTGTTTACACGACCAGTTGTGATAAGTTGAGGCTAAATACTCAATTTAAAATTAGTTCTTATGAAAAACAAGCAAAATTTAAGTAAGTATAACAAAAAGACGAAGAATCCAATCAATACTAAAAAATCAACACCGTAGATAAACACATCCTATTAATATTATTAATGTTTTGATGAAATTTGGTATACAGATAGGGTATTAGCTTTATTTTTATCCCACTAAACATTTTCCTAAGGCGAAGCCGCTGGCGAAAGCTAGTAAGTATATAAGTAGCATATATACATCCTAATATAAAGCAAGTGCTTAAATCATCTTAAAACATTTCAGCGTAAAGAGCCAAAGTATACTTTTATAATTGGGGACACATTTCAACAGCTCAGTACTCCAATCCTATCTCAATTACCGTTCATTTAATAAAACTCTAATCCCCAAGAGCACAACAACCGCGGAGTGGCCGACTCACAGGCGCCCCGTTCCGCATTTCGCTCGCTTCCCAGGACCGGATCTACGATTTTTCCGACCGGGGCAAAAACTTAATATTGCGTACACCCTCTCTACCTCTGTGAGGCCGTTTTTTTCATGACCATATTTTTGCAGTGATGATTTCCTCTTTTTGTTTCATTTAGGAACTTTGAAAACATGTCCGTTACATATATACTCGTATTATAATGCGAATGAATTCAAAAAGTCATTTTTGTGAAGCTCATTATTTTTTAACTACATTATTTATGACTTTGGCAACACTCCTGACACTGGCATCCAGGCCAAGTACCCTTCTTGCCGCCTCCTAGAGCCGGCCCTGTCGATTTCCAAGATTGAACATTATACTGAAAAAGTTAAATGGTCCGGAATAAAGCGCCGGTAATAGAAAATGGACGGCACTCTTAATTTCCTAGTCCGATATTCGAACCGAATACCTCTCGATATCATCGACGGTACGTGACATATTTAGTACCTATTGGGTGTTCAACTCATTCATAATGAACGCCAATTACCAACCCACTATTCGTTCAATGAATACTGAATTCAACTCGATTTATATGTCGGTAACTTGTTAGTTAAATTTTGTTGAATTGTTTCATAAAAAATAAGTAAATCTGCAATTTAGCTGATTTTGTGGTAACAGTTAAAAATAATTATGAAAATGAAAAATCTTTATCGATTAAGCTTACTACAAACACTCTTGAATAGTTCAAAATTACTTTCGAAGACAAAGACAAATCGAAAGAGTTAAGCTCTTTATCAGACAGTAGCGACATTTATATCAATACTGTTATTACCAAGATAATACGTTTTACAATTATCATAATAAATATATATCAATGTATGTGGGACATAGCACAGGTACATAATTAGTCAGTATAGAAAGCGAAGGCTATGAATTCCATGCATTGTGATCCTTAAACAAATTAATTATTAAACAAAATTATAACATTACTGGCTAATATTCGAACTTGTAATTAACTAATTCTCTTTTGGTGATTTCGCTCGCGCAAATCAGAGCCACCCGTGTATGATGTAAGTAGTATCCCGTAGTCCATGCTGTGGCTGTGAATGTGGTTTTGTTAAGAAACTGTTTTCGATAGTATCTAATATAAAAGTACCGTCTTGTATATAGTTTTTATTGGGGGTTGAGGGTCCTTTGTATCCACGGGGCCCTAGGCTTAAACCCGATAAGCCCTTAAGTAGATCCGCCCCTGTGCGGGCCAAAGTAATTTTAAAATCATACAAACAAATGTGTCCTTTTTTATAAAAACTAATATTATTATTAGTATGTATAAAATAAATCAAGTACTGAAAATAAATGCTCTCTTTAATTATAGAACAATTAAAGCAAGGTCATTCTCATTTTATTAATACAAGCAACAAATGTAAATTTTCTACCATTAAAATTTTCTCGTAAAAAATTATATTAAATTGAATTTTACAGGCAAACTTCACCTTCCTGCACGTATTTAACAGATTCCACGTACCTATACGAACGACCCCCACTACGCCCTCCGGAAATTAACATTTTCTAAAGCTCTTGCAAATGAAAGCACACATCTACGCCCTGAAACCCTATTGTTAACGTCAACTTACGCCACCCGAAGGAAAAAAAATATACACATTAATAAAGCGACTTTCCTGGCTATTTGCTTAACGTTCGATCGAGGCTCAATAAAACGCTGAAGATAAGACTTTTGATAGATATTCATAATGCAAAGGAAAGGCACAATCAGATTTTCATTGGAGCCCCACCGCAACGAGGAACGGCGAAATGAATACTTATTGCGAAAATGAAGCAAGCTATTAATGAACCCGCCGTCTCCTGTGAACCGCTCATCGCGATTTATTACCCTTCAAAGAATATTCAATAAACCATTGTCGAGATATCTCAGATCTATGGAAGAATGACAGATACCTATTGCATTGGCACTGAGAACGATTTATTGGAAACGAGATATTTTTTACATTCTAAACTAATTAGATAGCTTCCGTAGAACAAACCACCAAATATTTTATGTTGAACAAATTCCTGCAGTCAACGAAAAATTATTGTGATTTAAGAAATTTTAGGCACTACTTGTTGTACTAAAAAATCGTCTCATGCAGAAAGAAGCTTAAATAACCTGCTTCTTGAGTACGAATTGATAGTTTTGATTCTCATAATATGATCTTTCAAGGTTTCAAGCTTTGACAAAGTTCCGGAACAGTTCCTGCAGAAACTGAGGGACAGGGTCTCCCTGTGCCTGGTACAGTCAGTGGTATGCCGATAGGAAACCCCGAAGAGAAAGCCTTGGTGAGCCTGGACGGACGCATAAGGTTTTTTTACCACTTTGAATGCTTATATAGGTTTAATTTTACAAAAATGTTAGTTTCAATTATGCCCTCGTTAGTTTTAAAATTTTGTGTGAAGAGGGGACGTAAAGGCGAAAAACTGTCACCAGCTGTCACTGTCTATCTCATTGCAAATATCAATTAGGATCTTTCATTCATTTCATTTTTACCCAACTACGGCGAAGTGAAAAGGAGGGTTATGATTTTGACCGGTATGTAGGATGTATATATGTAAGAATGTTCCAAGGTAAATACAAATCATTATTGCGAAGTGTTCCTGCTGGTGTCCCGCAAGGGTCGATGTTGGGTCCTTACCTATTCCTGTTATATCTAAATAATATACCTAAACAGCCTCGTACACATCTAGCATGTTATGCATTGTGGGTCGAATGCAATTCTCAATAGATCTATTGCAACCCTTTTTTTTTAATGTAAGCTAAAGCTAAAAGCAGCGGAATCAAAAGTCATTATGTTTATCCGTCATTGTTGTCCACCCAAAAGGACTAAAGATAGTCGGATATTATTAATGCTCAAGTACTCAAACACTCAAGGTGCTCAAGCACCGAGTGCCTTAAATCCTAATTTAAATAGTAAAAATATGCTTAATTCTAAAATTAAATTAAAAATTTATACAGCCTTTGTTAGGCTGTGTATTACTTATGCCTGTCCAGTGTGTAGTTATACATGCTTAACTAATTATGATCTTAATACTAACAATACAAAATAAAACCCTTAAAATTACATTTGATACTTCTTTTAAAATAAATCTGAAAAAGTTAGATTCAAAAATTAAATACCAGTTACTCTTTAATTTAATAATTAAATTAACACAGAAAAAATAATTTACAAACATAATAAATAACAAAGAATCCATAATTCCTTTAATATGTAATTAAATGTGTAGATAGGTGCATATCGTTTATCTCTTCACTACATTATTTTTTCCACCGCCCGGTGTTGCCGACTGGGTGGAACTAGGAGAATACGCATGACAAATCCAGTAACATGTATTTATTGAACATATTCCCCTCTGTCGCCGTTGTGCACTTGCGACGCAGGGGGAAGGGTAGCTCTCACCACTTAACTTAAACTGGCCATTGGCGAAAACTTCTAATTTTGTTCTGAATTTACCGTCATTGAAATTAAGTAAAATCACATTTAGGTGCATGAGTTTCGTATATTATAAAATATTGTAACATTTAATATTTTAGTGCTACCTAAATTGACTAAATAATTAAGTTGTGATGAGCCCCAACAAAATAATTTGTGTAGGCGAACAGTCTGATATAGTGATATGAAATGCATGGTAAGCGTATAATATTGTACTAATTACATTGTATTATATATGAAATAATAATATTTAAAAACAAAACGAAAGATGATTTTTTAGCACTTTCGCGGTCAAAAACCTTAATTTAGTTATTTAATTTGGGATCAGGGATAATATATGCGATGTAAACTAATATTATTATAATTGCATACATAGCAGGGAAATAAAAATGAATAAGTATATAAAAAACACGTGACTCATTCATTATTTTTTATTACATATCTTTTAAGGCTTTTACAACACATATATTATACAACAGATGACTCTGCAATCTTGACCACGATTTCGCTGCCGTTTCTTCTATGCAATTAAGCGTATTCCTGAGCTCCAGACTGCCAGAAATAGTTTTAGTATGTGTTTTCAGAAACAAACTCAAATACGATTGCGCTAATTCAAAATCCTTATTACTTTCGAGCATCGCCCGTAACATTTCTAAGAATTTTTTCATGACTTCCACAGAGCCACCGACATCAGGCGACATACTATTAACTTCAGCTTCGATAGCAGACGGAGCTAAAGTCTTTAACTTATTTATACATTCACTGTAATCTTGATCTTCACAACTGACCAATTTTTTTGCAAACACTGATAATGTAGAAAGAGTATCAGGTATTAACAGTTTAGTTTCTCCATTACCAATGTTCTCTTTCTCTAAATCGAATTCTAGTTCTAAACTTGGTATTGTTGGTAAAAAGAATGGAGCCGATTTAGGTACAGTGAACGGTGTTTTCGGTTTATTTCTACGTTTTACAATATCTAGGTTCAATAGATTGAGCCACCTCGAGGTCGGTTGATTCGACAACGTAATTAATTCCTGACTAATTTGCTCGGGAGATTTATATTCGGGTTCTTCTCCGAGATCGATCAATCCCAATTCATCCAAGTCTGGTTTTTCGGGAATCGTACTTGGCAATTCTGTAACAGGGACAAGACAATTTTAAGGAACTAGTACAAACACATTGTGTATTTGGATATTGTGGACAAGTTGCAAGTGGAATACTAACTTATACTAATAATATTTTTTAAATAGCTTTAAACTTTTATATAGTTTATTAAATACGGAATCTGGAAAGAAACCGAGGCATCTAAAAATATATTATTATATGCTTTTATTGGTAATGACATAGCTTTTGTAAATGTCATTACTCTATCAGAGTTGGTGAGTTTCTTTCGCTTGTTCTTCTTAAAGGCTAAGACGTCCTGAACGTGTGGTGGGTAAAGAATTGGACACTTCAATAAGTTTATTTTAATATTGATGTTTCGTTTTTTACTATGATTTTATACTTACTCAGTTTTGGCACTTCAACTGCGTTTCTATCAATGGGTTTGAGGAAAACCCGCTCGTATAATAATCTGTTGGCCCAAAGAAAAACTCCAAGTTCATGAACATGAGTTGTCGCCAAAAAATCTCCCGTAGGCGACATACTTAGGGATGTACAGGGTCTTTCCACCTAAACAAATAAAATGTCACAATCAATACAAATTAGTTTAAAAAGTTCTTATCAAACACAAGAACTATTCTTAAGTGAAATAGTAGAGGCAAATTTAAAGGTCTCTTTAAATTAATAGAATTATTTCATGAATACTTACAGAAAAAATATCCACTAATTGAGCACTTGGTATATCCCAAACGCAAATCGTACAGTCCATAGATGTACTTATGAGCCACCTAAAACAATTGTTCAATGTAAGCTTAAAAATATAATTCAACAAAATGAATAAAAGGACAGAGACACAGAAAGAACGTGTCGTAAATACTAATAATCAAACTCTTTATAATTAAATAAGAAAGCGATTACAAGACGCCATTGATTTTTTTACTAAATATTTTTAAAACACTTAAGTGAATACAATCTTTCTTCTCTAACTAAATGAAACACGATGTTGTTGACTTAGGACCGACTAGTCCTCGAACTTATTTGGCACACGTACAGTAGGTCGCGCACGATTGCACTTGGTGAGAGTTTATAAGGTGTTTTGTTACACTTTGTTTAATGACATTACATGAGAATGAGGATAAATCATAATTGGGAAACAAACATGAACACTAGTTATTCCTGGTAACAATACACCTCATATTAAGTATTTTGAACTGGAAATATTATGCAAAGCTTGGTGTAGATGACAGCACCAACGCATGCAGTAAGCTAACTATTCAGAATTTTGTCTTGAATGATTCCCTTCTTTCTTACATCCAAATATTCAGCAATTGGCTAATCTGAACGATCCAAGTATCACGTCATCGGACATTACACCAATATCCACATGCCTAACCCCCATTAAGTGTAAGTAAGACAGAAAATTAAAGCGTTTTATTTTACGCCTTATGTTTATTGAAGTCATGATAAATTTTAATCACACATTCATTCATCGTCAGAGTAAATAAGATCCACCACGCACCATAGTTTACTGTACCAGTACAATAAATTAATTTATTCATAACAGATTCATACCTGCTTTGAGGATCAAAGTCGATGCAGTTAATTTTACCAAGGTGACCTTCAAATTTTCTTACCACATTCATAGTGTCAATATCAACAATGGTTATAGAAAAATCTTCATTAGCTAGAGCCAGTAAACCACTGTCTCTATTTAATTTAGTCATTGTAACAGATTCCTCTAGACTCATTACATGATATGGAGTTGTAGCTAAAACAACAATTACTTTGTTAATCTTTTACTACTATGATTAGTTATGGTCGTTAAGTTCTCACACTACATAAGTGTCTTTTAGCAGTTTTGACATTTTGATGCAGTAATAATAATTAAATAACTTTTTTATAAAAAGTTAATGATTTTACATCAAAACTGAGCAATAGAATAAATTGACATCTATCTGTGAATGAAAGCAGAAGAAAATAAGCACCAATTTGTCAGACATGAGATCGAAAATTACAGTGACAGTTTATTTTAATGTATGTCACCAACTAGTAGTTCCTTATTCAGTACAAATAATATTAATACACTTTATATCATAATCACTTAATTTGTATCGCATTTAGTTAATTATAGTTTGGTTGTAATCAGAAAAAAAAAACTCAATTTTTTGAGATGGCGTACTACATATACCTAGCTCACTTTGAGATATGTCCATATAAATATGTGAATTTCACTATACCTGTCTTAAAACGCCAAAACTTCAATTTATCATCAGCCCCTGCAGTTATTAGCCTCTGATTACAAATATCAGTTTCCACTCCTCTCACAGCTCCTTTGTGTGCCAATTTCTTTTCTTGGCCATAACTACCTCTGTGTAAGCCTGACTGCATATTAAATTTATGAACTTGACCATTGCTATAACCTGCAAAAAAATTATAATTAAACCAATAATTATGGGGAACAATAGAATGTATTTAACACTGGCATTAGCAATTTGTTTTTGGTGTCTGGACACATCCAAAAAAAAACATGTCACATGTATTCTATCTAACCTCTTCCTCACCTTGTCATGTCACTTGCAATTTACTGAAAATTTGATGTCATTAAATTAAGTCATTTGAAAAATTTTTTCCTTTTCTATTACCTTGACATGATATTGAGTGTCTTATTAACTTTTATTGGATAAGAGTATATATGAAATATAACAAGGGAGATATTATTTATATTGAAAATACTTACTTACCTACAATGACAAAATTCCCACAATGTGTAACAATAAGGCAAGTTGCTTCAGTGCCTTTTGGAAAACTTGGTGGTATCAGTTTGTGGTCACCCATTCGAATCTTATTGTATGACCATGTCGTCACAATATATTTTCCTCTATGTATAGAAGCAATACTGTCCCATTGCTTGTCTCTTTGCATACAAGAACTAAGTTTAGTTATTGCTGGCATAGCATGTTTATCTTTTTCAAGTCTATCTAAAATTTAAAAATAAAACAGTTTAACAACATTATGGTTTATTTATAAAGTATTTTTAGAATGTAATAAATCATTGTAAGAAAACTTACGTTTCTTCTTTGATAGTTTCCTATTATAAGAAGCTTTTCCCATACTTTTGTTAAATGTTTCAGTTACAGTATTCATTATGTGGAGACTCCTATCTTGGCCCGCCACTAACATGTTTTGACCAGTGGGTTCACAATGTGTAACCAGATTAGGAGGTAAAGCGTGACCTTCCCTAAAATAAGCAATAACATTTGTTTAACAGTTCATACAAAAATATTATTTGTTTTATATTATGTTACAATCATAGCAAAAAAAACAAAATCACATAACATTAATTAATTACCTTCTCCTAAGAAGCCTTGCTCCTCCATCTGGCATATCAAAAATCCATAACTTTAGAGAGTTGTCTTCTGAATTAGTGACCATTAAAGGTTCAGACATCAAACATTGTAAACCAGCTATGGAAGCAGAATGGGCCGACTGTATTTGGGACATCACTCTTCTCTCTTCTAGATCCCACATTACTATATGCCCTTCAGAACTCCCTGTTACCATAACAGGTGCTCCATCTAACCTAAACGATAAACTACTCACATGCCCCCAATCATGGACAAATTCTACAATTTTCTGGTCATAACGTAAATTGTGTAATATAACTTTCCCATTAGCTAAGGCAACTGCTACAACATCAACAGCAGGAGCAGGCTCTACAACACTTATAGGTGAATTCCATCCTTTGAATGTGAATATCAATTTAGAGGTACGAACATTCCACAACTGCAATTGGCCTTGATGACTTCCCAATAGAATTTTATTTAAGTATGTAGGTGGATGACATAAGGTTGTTATTTTAAATTGATTGACATCAAATAACAACTCTAAAAATTCACTTTCATCCTTAATGTCAAATAATTTAAGCACATTCCCTTCATCTATTGAAATCAAGTGCTCACCGAATGGCATCAGTAAATGGACTGACGCATTGTGACCTTTATAGACATGTTTCAGTTCACAGCCTCGTCGCCAAGCAAAAATATTATTTTCACTAGCTGTATATACATGAAAGTTATCGCCGCTCATACATGTTATTGGTCCGGGATGTTCACCACTGATACTCAAGAGTCGGAATTTATCACATCCGTATGTATGAAACCACTTGCCTATGCTCGTACAAAGAAGAGTTTCTCCACGTCTTTTGATAAATCGAGCTACAAATGGCACATGTGTACTAACATAACCTAAAACTCTGCAACCAGTAAATATTCGACTACAAGATTTTTCTGACATTATGGAAAACTTAAGAATCTAAGAGTAAGATAAAAATTTAATTTAAGAACATAATGTAACCACTCGTAATATGAAATTGTTAAAAACAACACATGTTCAGACGACTCTACAAAACGGTGTTTGTTGTCATCAAAACGAATGTCAATGGCACAGACTAACAATGAGATGGACGTATGTTAATGTCCTATCACATTTTAGGGATAAGGATATCAATAATGGTAAATAACAATCGGTTTAAAACAATTAATTAACATCGATATTGCTCTTATAAGAATAATATCAATTAAATACAGAAGGACCAAGGCAAAGGGCAAAGTTCTTATGTAGATTATAGCAGTAAAACGTTGTTTATTTTACTATATATCGATAGTTGAAAAGATAATCTAAACGTCATCTTTTGAATGTTCAGAAGACAGGTTAAGAATATTTTTATAAACAATATATTGGGTAGGTTTTTAATAAATCAATAAAGTTTATATATGGAAGTTTTCATTTTACATAATTTGTATCAGAATGCTTTTTTCTAAAGTGATCCAACTGCACATAGTTCCTAAAGCAGATGAAAGCACTAAAAAAGCACCTCCACTAGATGGTGACTTTAGCAAAAGTTGATATTTGCAGGAAACGAACGGACCAAAGACAGTCATGTCCGTTCCTTTTAACTAACATATTAAAGAATTGAAATTTGAAGAGTTCGAAACTTAGATATCGATACAAATACGAAAAACTACAAATAGATTATGAGTTGTTTATTGAGTTTTGAAAACTAATTTACTTTTAAACATGAAAGAAAACCGGAAGGGATTTCATGGAGAAATCAAGAACGCACCGTGGTGATATCTAGTTAGATTTCGGGAACTCATTTTTTTTTTAATTCTTCCTCATTTGACAAGAATGTCAAGCGCCGATTAATTGTTCATAAAATATATAAACCTAACTTAAACGATGATATATACTTGATATGTGTAAATCTATAAATCTCCAAAATTGCCGCTCGTCTTAATTAGCCTTTCTAACATCAATATGACTAATCAATTTTATACATATCGATATGATTTATTCCACGTTAACATCGATATTTATGATGTTGAACATCCCCATTCCATATTCATAGTTTTTTGTTAGGCAACGAGATCTAGCTCATACAGCCTAATGTATTTTCTCTTGTAAATTAAGGATACAAAAGATTGCATTTGAACATTGAGAATTTTGATGACGGAACGGAAAGGCCAAAGTATGTACAAAAAATGTAATGAGATACTGAGGAAGTATTTAAAAAACATCAGTTCCCAAAATCAAACTAGACGTCGCTACGATTCTTTTCCTGATTTCTCCATGACAACTCTTTCGGGTTTCTTTCATGTATAGTCAATTAATTCTCAAAACTCAATAAACAACTCATATTCTATTTGTACTTTTTCGTATTTGTATTGTATCTGAGTTTCAAACTTTGCAAATTTCAGTTTTTTTATATGTTAGTTAAAAGGAACAGAAATGATTATCTTTGGTCCATTCGTTTCCTGCAAAAATCAACTTTTGCTAGAGTCGCCATCTAGTGAGGTGCTTTTTAATGCTTTTTTTTTAAATACTTCCTCATAGTATGTAGTTTTTTCTTTGACAAATTCCATAAGGTCCTGGAGGCAGCCTTCCTTTATATTATAGGAACTTCGATCAACATTACATGATCGAAGGTTTTAGATGTCTCCGTGGCTGACAGCGTCACTCTCTTTGATTTTGTAATGCTGTCTTAACTTAACATTGCAACATAGCACCAAATAAACTACGCAAGTGATCTCAGTATCAATATCCATTCGAAGATTTGTGGTCTATATTTTTGTGATGAAACACTGTCATATAGTGATAAAATAAAATATCTGAATAAAAATATGAATTAAAATCAAATGCGTAAATTACTAACAAAAGAAAAAGTTGTTAGGGATTTAAAGTTTATTATCAATACAGAAAACCAAGCAATAAATCTATTGATATTCTAAAGTAGTCCTTGACGTTTCAAATCTTCATAGGTCTTACGGTTGACAACATTGCCCTGCGAATCTTCAAATTCTTCGTCATTTTCGGCAACAAATCTTTCATTCTCTTTCTGATGCTTGATTTTCTCCCACACTAAAAAAAACATTTTATTATAGTACCAATTTGTTTGACATTTTAATATATGTTTGTGTTACACAGTTAATATACTTTAATATCATGAATATAATTTCTTCGAATTGTTGCCAGGCTAATGGCGATCGTCAAGGAACAAGATATAGGTAATAAATCGTTTTCATTACTTACTCTACAGGGGTTGATCTTTTATCTTGGTCAATAAATCTATACTAATGACTAGCATTCGGCCCACGGCTTCGCTTGCATGAATCATATAATTTTCAAAACCCTATCGGTTAACCCTATGTGCAACAAGTTAAACCCCCTTAGAGGTCGAATTTTTCAAAACTTTCATATATTTTAACATATATATAAAAAATCACTCATTATTTCACTTGGTCACGCCATCACACATGAACGGCTGGACCGATTTCGCTAATTCTTTTTTGTTGTGTTTGTTATTGTGAGAACGTTCTTATGAAAGAAAAAAAAAAATAGAAAATTTCATAATTTAAGAATATTTAACCAACATATAAAATTATTTATAATCTAACTTTAGTGCTTTGTATAATGTAAACTTTTTTAAAGTAACCTTATGACGTTTGAGATAATTGAGAGAATGCGTGCTAGAAATATCATTAAGTAGGATGTAAAATAACTGAATATCATTTAAAACAGATGCTTCGGTTGGAGTAATTGTATTATATTTTTTAATTAATTATACCAATTCGAATTCAACATTCAACAGTCTGTCGGATCAGCTAGTTTTTAATAGATGTAAAGTTAGATAATAGAATTGAACTCACGTGCAAGAGCGTCCTCTATTTGAGTGACATTGGCAAAATGAGCCGTATTCGGTATACCCAGACATCGCATGCCGTGAGCGTGACGCCACTCCGCGAAGTGACGTTGGAATGCTTTCGGTCCCTTATAGGTGTAGTTACCGCAGATCTCACACGTGTAACTGATATTGAGACCATGGAGTTTATACAGCCAGTATGGGATTGGCTGAAAATAAAACAATGAACATTTACTTTAGAGAGTATAACTTGCCTGGATGAAAGCACTAAGCAATTATTACGCTTATTGTACAAAATATTTTCTGTAAATCATAAGTTCAATTCAAAGTATATACGAAAAAAAAAATTTTAAAAGAATAATATTTGGACACCAAATTGATACCAATAAGAGATCGGACAACTTTCTGAAAACTGTTTGAAATTAATCGTTATGGACCCTTTTCAAACAAAAAATATTTTTATGTCAATAAACATTGTGTCTAAATATATATTCATATTATGTATATAAAATAAAAAAAATGTATCAAAAAAGTGGTATGTACCAAAAGTGAAAAAAAAAAAAACAATTATCTTCTGCAGTACTTACATTTAAACTAACAAATAAATAAAACAGTAAACAGCAGAGCGATTCTGTAAAAATCCGAACCCGATTTAGAATTCTCTCATGTCCTTCACTTCATTTTTGTATCACCATCTCAGGATAACAGGGACAGAGTGCAGTTTTTAGAAATTTTTCATTAAAAATATTTTTCAGTATAGCATTGTGAATGCAAAATTTATAAAACATAATAACAAGATTGATTGATTCATACGTGTTTCAGATATTCTATTCTTATGTCATTTCGAAACTCACTTCACTCATGGCACGAAACTTTATTACCAATTCAAGGTTGAGTGGATGCCGCTTTTGAAGAGAATTCTGACATCTGAGTAAATTCGAATTCGGGTTCGGATTTTTACAGATTCTCAAAGCTGACCCTTGTTAAAAAAAAATTATAATTTGATTAATTTGACGTGAGACACAGATTACAAATATTGGAAAATTGTATTTATGTTTATCGATTTAATAATATAAATAATTGTTATTTAGCAAAAATATTCGGCGAATAATCTTTAAAATGTATGAACTTTTTAACCACATGCAATTTAATATTTTATCTAATTGCTGTCCGATCCCCTATTGTACACGTGATATTCCTAATTGCATATAAAAAGACACATTTTATTATTTCGTTGATACATTAAAACTAAAACTATCAGTGAAAATGAGTAGATATTGTATCATGTTACAAACAAGCTTTGGATACAATTATTTGTTTATGTACTAAACTAATATTTTGTAAATGAGAATAGATGAAGATTGTGCATAACACTCTGTTGGTGTCCCTAAATAAATAAAATTTTATGTTTGTAATGTTTTTTGTTTATCGTCGTTATGTGTTGTACAATAAGTGTTTTGTGTTATTTTTCAATGCAGTTGCTCATAAAGCGTTATTTTTTTTATCCATTGTACACACCGAAAGTGAGTCTTTAAACACGTGTTAAATAAAAATGTACTGAAATCCTTTACTGCACATGTGCTTAAAAGTATTTTTTTTTTTTGGCCGAGCACCAACGATGGATATGTCAAACTTTAGAGGCAAAAGTATTTCAATGAGCCTAGAACGAATATTTTCAAATAAAAATGTATGACACGAAAACATATTCAAATATCACGTTTAATTTTAACAAATAATTTTTACCTTTAATACATACTTAGTTTTATTAACCTATATATTTGTTTTATTTCCTCGCAAAAAGCATTGAAAAATGATGTAAGAAACTTGAGCGTAAAAGGTTTTTCGAATTCGTAAAACCTTACTTTCCGCACTCGTATCTTAAATAACTATTATACCTTTCCGTCCCAGCCCAGCGGCAAGTTCTTCGGATTGTATGGCACTTCGTCGTCATCGGAGTCGATATCTGGCGCGGCCGAGGCGTCGCTCTCGTCGCCGCTGTCGTCGCGGCGTTCGCCGGCCGCGCGCGCCGCCCGACGGGTCACGTTCTCAATTGTAGACGCCCTAGTACTACTTACCGCGCCCGCGAATCTAAATAAATAATATAGAATAGAATTCATTTATTTTGACAAAACACATCACGTACACAATATACAACTTGAAAAAATAAATGATATAAAATACTATAAAAATAAAATAATAAAGAAAAACATGAGAAAAGAATGGAAAAAAAATACAATGCAATAGTCTGTGCCATGGTGTGCATTGCCTCAGCTCAGTACAAGCAGTAAGCAGAGCTTACTGCACTGATATTCTGATGCGGCCAGCCGTATATAGTGTTTTGACACTATTATATTTCAAAAATTTGCAATAAACTTTATTTCTTAGAATCTGCAGACTAATACTAGCTTTAGTAAAATAACGTAAAGAAAATGCAACATTTGTAGGTTCTGTTCAACCAATAACAGGTTCTGTTTACTGGCGTGTGACATCACAGGTATACTGGAAGTCATGTCAAAACAGTGTTATTAGAGATACGTAAAATTCGTGTTTTTACATACAATTATAGCTCATTTTTACAAACAAAACCAGATAAAATTTGTAACAAAACATTAAATTTAACTTCAAAATAGTTGATAAATAGGTTGTGTCGCCTTGATATATTTACAGGCGTGTGACGTCACAAATACCACATGATCAGCGCCATTACATAGAGAATCGTATTTTGCGCTATTTTGGCTAAATTATTTTCATCGAAAATAGGACAGATTCCCATGAAAGTAACGTCCCGGTTTTTACAAGTTTCTCTGAAATCTAATTATCGATAAGGTTGACTTTTCTACTGGAGTTTAGATGCACAATTATGAAGTATTCACCCAATTACACAAAGTTCCATTAAAATTGTCATTAATTTAAGCTGACATTACCATTTTTTTTTTTAATTTAGAACATTTATTAGAGCTTAGAGTCTCTATTAATCTTTTATGAAATTTTGTGCTACTGGATGATTGTCTGTTAACCGAGATGTCTAATATTTAAAATAATGTTCACTATCATAATATTATAGGAAGGATAAAATTGATATTGTTGAATGCACTGAATATGTATAATATTGAAACTTTGAATTTTAAAAGCATAGGATATAGTTATAATTTTAAGCGTTAGTATACCTGTAAACTTGAGCTTCAATAGCGGCTATGTCTTTATGCCTTTGCTGAGTAGAAGCCTTCGCTTTGTTGCCTTTTTTGGCAACCAACGATTTGTCAAGAGCGGTTTGCCCCTTAGTACTGAATAGTCTGTAAATTATAAAAAATTATTCGCTTTTAAAATTTTCAAAATATTATAATTTGTTATTCCATAATCCATATCCACCAAATTGAAATAACCCATTTTATTACCCAAGGCGAAAGGAAAAAGGTCACTGTTATGCTTTTTTTAATAATGCTATATGTTTTCAATGAGAATAGTTCAATAGAATTTGTCACTGGCCCGCTATGAAATCCTATGTGCCCAACTGTAAAAAAAAGGTTGATCCGCCTTATTCTATATTTTACCTTTGCGCCCTTTCTTCTAAGGTTCCTCCACATTTAAGACCAAGAGCCATTAAGGCTGACTTCAATCTATCTAAGCCAAGTGAAGCCAGCTCCTCCCAAGAAGAGAATGCCGAAAGATCCAAATGGGCACCCACATTTGTTAAAGCGCCCCCAGTTTCTTTCTGGAAAGTAATTGAACAATTAATTTTGTTACTATACTTGGTGCTTTACAATTCTTTCAAAAAAAAAACTAATAATTAATAAACAGCACACTACTAGTTGCTTCAGTTTGGTGACATTAAAATGACTAAAATACAAAATTCACCTGTACCTAAAACCTCATTTAGATTTGTATTGTATTGTAAATTAACCGGAACAAACTAACAAACATACAGATACATACATACATATGCATTTAGTAAAAAACAGTTACTTTAACATTACAAACAGCCACTCCAATTTAATTTATTTGTATAGATATAGATATGTTCAAATAAAATGCATTAGTTAGGTGTACTTGCAGTAGTCAGGTGTATTTAATAATCTTACAAAGCGATTGATAACTTTTGAAAATGGAATAACAACCATACCGGCCACCCTGGGAAAGAGCCAGCTTCCCATTGTTTTAGGAATTCTTGATGCGCTAGTGCCATCTCTTGGACTTGGTCCAACAGCGGTTTCACTCTGCTCACAAAATCCTTCAAATATGTAAGTAAAGCTCTGATGTACTTTCTATATTCACTGTTTTTACGCTCACGAGGTATATCAAAGAGGTGATCAAAAATACTCAAATACGTGATATAGTCCACTTTCTGAAAATACAATACAATTTGTAAAAAAAAACAGTCTAAGACCAGTTGTAGAACACTGAACATGATAAATTAACTACCTCAATGCCTTTCAAGTTGATATACTTTTCATAACATTCATGTAAGTCAAGATATTTTCCATAGCCTTCTTCATCTGTGAATTCGACAGGGGCTGTAAAAAGATTAAAATCAAGTTTTATTATTTGTAATTTCAACAAATATGTTGAAATTCTATTAACATACCTACATAGATGTCAGACAGTGAAATTACATTTAATAACTTTATTGATTTAATAAGTTTTAAAATACAACATAATTTATCAGGAAATAACTAATAAAGTAATAGGTGCATAGATGTAAGATAGATGTATGGGGGTACTTCTCAGATAAGTGTGGCTTTTTAATTTAGAAAAAGAACATATTTTGGGTATCTTGATAAAAAGTTAATAAAATATTGTAAAATACTTACTAGTGAAATCTTCGGCAGGGTTTTCTCGAAGTTTTGCCAATTCTTCAAACTCCACTGACATTGGAACACATATCTGGAACAAGTATATTTAAAAGACATAGATAAAATCCAATAAGAAAATTATGGGGAATATTAAAATAAATCAAAATATCTTAAATCAAATGGATTTGCTATTTCTATACACAGAACAGTTATTCTACTACCTAAATTGACATATTAGGTTAGAAATAGGCTTTATAAAAATTCAAAGGTACTAATACTAAGGATTGGGAAATGGGTTTGAATTATTTGTTATAATACCATTAATCTCATATTAGATTGGTGTTCCTAGTAAAGAATACAAGGACAAAAATAAAATTCAGGCTTCCTATCTTAGTGGTACACGGCGGAAATTATTTATGAAATAAAATTTAAGGATACTGATAACAATTTATATGCTAAGGGAAGGAAAGGACTAAAATAATATATGAAACGTGAGAATTTATCAAACAAGCAATGTGCGGTAGTTTGCTTGATATTTTCACTCTGTTTAAAGTAGTGCACGGGACATTAACAATTAGCATAGTGGAGGCCAGAACTGATTTTTCAGAGACATTTCAACGACATGGTGCAGGCTCTCAGCCAACTCTAACTAAAAACTTCACTGGTCCTGATGGAATTCCTTCTTACATATTCAAGGATTGTAGATCTTTGGAAGCCCTTTTACTCTATATCTACAATCTTTGTTTGAAACTTATAACATTTCCCTTGCGATAAAAAATAAATATGGTGATACCGGTTCCTAAAGGGTCACCGCAATAAAAAGTTGACAGTTACTATTGTGGGGAAATGCTGCAGAAATCTCAACAAAATCATTTAAATGTCGCTCTAAATGATTCTTGTCACTTTTGTTAAATTGTTTATATATTGATATAAACTGCATTATATATTTTTAATGAGTTGATTATTATATTACATTTTTATATATTATGTGTGAATATTTATTACTTTTAATTGAATGATGAAATGATATATTAATGTTAATTTGTGTTTTGTTTAAAATATGTAGTGTTGTTACTTATTTAAATTATTAATTTTGCTTTCAATTTGACAGTGCATTGAGCTACACCTGTAATAATAGTTATAAGTTACAAAACTAAATAAAATAAAACAAAAATGAACTTTATATAGCTTGAGTTTTAATCTGCATTAATCATACTAAGTAGTGTATTTTCTTATTTGATATATAAATATTAACAAAACCATAAAAGCAGATCTATCAGCTATATTCAGTTATAACTGTTAATATATTTTATTAATATATAATAGATATTTACTATTTTTTATGTTCAATTAATATGGGGCAATGTATATTTTATTTTTGTGAAACCAATAACTGGTGTGCAAATTAGAAATTGGTTAGTTTACCTCATTAGGATGTTTTCTGTGAAATTCCTTGATCTGTTTAAGTCTAGCATAAAACTCTTGGAATTCATTTGGTCCTGATAATGCTGCAATCTCTTCTTTGCGCAAGCCGTCTTTATCTTCATACAATTCTTTAAGCCTGATTGTAGATTCTATATATCTCTGGAATTTATTTATCAATCACAGCACATATACTAAGCACAATAACACCTCAAGAAAGCTGATTATAACTCATTTTTTGACAAATCAGGAATAAGAATATAAAAAGTTTTACTTACTTCATGAAGATTTTTCAAACGATGATCACCATTGATTGTTTCTCGATGCTAAAACAAACGGTTATCCTTAAAGCAACACTCAATAAATGCAAACATGATAATAGTAATTTACAAAATGTGAAATATTTCAAAACAAACATCAAAAATAAAATGGAAACAAAATATGTGTGTTACACTTACACCAGTCTTTTTATGCAATATTTCTTTGACCATAGCGTCCATGGTTCTCTCTCTTTCCTCATGGTAACTTCTTTGCTGTTCTAAAATGGTCTCCATTATTCACTTTCAGACAAGACCATATAAATATTGATTTCTATTTTCTAAATAATACTCGTATATACCTTAAACTTTATGACTCTAAGTTTATTATCATTTAGTCCATGTTTAATGGCCAAAGCAGCAGTAAAATCAAAAACGAAATAAGGCATACACAGGATATATAACGAAATGTCGTTGTGACAACGACATTTCCACAAATCCAATCAAAGAATAAAGTCACCTTTGAAAGTCACTGTTGTTGTTCTACGAAGGAGAATGATATTTTTTTTTTTACTATATTCCGAAAAAATCTATCCACTAGAAAATTATCATAGCACCTAGACCCAACCCTCTAGCTTTCATCAAAGTTTCAGGCCTGAAAGTTCCCCCGTTTTAAAGAATTTTGTTAAAAGAATTGGTATGGTTTTCGAGAAACACTTGTATACACAGCCATTACACTCAATTTAAAAAAGAAAATACTTCAAATTAAAACAAAAGCAAATGGATCTTTATCTACAGCCTAATCTTCGGTAGGATACTATGAGATAATTACGAAAGCGGGGAGAATCCGATAATGAAATTAAATAAAAAAACAATATAAAAGCCTGTTTAATAGTCAACTTTGCCGGAACAAAATTCCTGATTTGTTATAACTTAGCGTCCCTAGTGGACGAATCATATATCAATATCGTGAAACCCAATTAATAATTTGTTAATTATGTATTTATTCTAATAAGCTACGATCCGAATAGACTCAATCCGGGCCTATTCTGCGTCGATGAGCATTTATTCGTTTAAAACATCTCTGTATTTGACATTTAGATGTCTAAAATATCAATAATTAATAGCAAATAAAAAATGATTTCTTAAGTGTTGCTACATAAATTATAAAATATCCACCAAATTAAAATAAAAAGATCATGTGTAAGGTTTATTTACCCTCTATCGATTAATATAAACTTTATGCTTGGTTAGAGATAATTCGAATAAAGTACCAACCTCCATACAAAAAAAAACTCCTTTTATTTGAAAAATCTTTACAATGAAGGTGTATTTAAAAAAAAACTACAAAACATAGGTCACTTGATGGCAGCACTAATTATAAGGATATTTATTTTTCTTAAGTATCCGCTAGATGTCGCAATTTTTTTGTCAAAATACCAGAACTACAGCTGTGCAAGGAGTCAAGGACTGCACTGAGAACGCACTGCAGGTGTAATGGATAGGCTATAAACATGAAATTGGAAATACTCAATTAAAATATATATATATACATATATATGTTGAAAAAAAATATTTTACAATTTATAATGACATGTCAGCTGGCACAGGTTTAAACTAATAAACATTAATAGCCATTCTCTCCTATAATTTTGAAGGTAATTCTTTTTTTGAACGGAGCTTCCATGTCTATTGTTTGTGATTACTCGACTCAACAAAAACATTGATAACGCCACAGGATAACGCAAATAGACGTCAAAACTGCAAACATAAAAATAAGAATTATTATCGAACTTATTTATAAAGTATATATAAAGTATAAACTCATTTATACCTTGTATAAAGGTGACGAACTATGGACGAAAAATTTGAAGAAGTCGCCAATACTTTATATCAATAATACTTTAATTTCGAATTTATCGATAGTCTAGCGACAAAATACTAAAGAATGAGGAAGTAATTTAAAACGAAAGCAATAAAAAAGCACCTCCACTAGATGGAGACTCTAGCAAAAGTTGATTTTTACACGAAACGTACAAGACCAAAGGCAGTCATTTCCGTTCCTTACTCAGTCAAGGAACGGAAATGACTGCCTATTAAAAAACTGAAATTTGAAAAGTTCGAAACTTAGATATCAATACAAACACCATAAAGTACAAATACAATATAAGTTGTTTATTGAGTTTTGAAAACTACTTTTTTTTAAACATGAAAGAAAACCGGAAGGGTTGTCATGGAGAAATCAAGAACGTACCGTAGCGACATCTAGTATGATTTCGGGAACTAATGTTTTTTTTTTTATACTTCCTCATTCTTAATGTGACTTGCTGGTTTTCCCTTTCGATTTCCTACAGTGGATCTCTATAGAGAGTGGGAAGTGCTTACAGTCAGATAAACCTATGTCTTGCATACTGTTCTAAGGAAACAGATTACAATCCACAGTTATTCAAGGATAAACGCAGGAAAAGTGCTGTTTGTTTCAAAATATTTCACAGAACAACAACCTCGCATAAATTTTGTGGTTCCTTAGGTAGTTACTTTTATAACAAATTAAATTCGATTTTAAATATTTATCTAGTTACTATAGCCCTTTGTAAAGAAACTGTTACAGTTAAACTTTGAGAATTAGATTATCAATAGACCGAAGCTCTTCTTATACCCCTCAATACGCACACACGCTGACACACGCGAACGTGCACAAATACATACACACAAAGCAAATTGTGAACTCTATATTCAAACTTTTCTTGTATTTCCTTTTTTAATAATCTTTTTATTAGCATTGCTTACTTATGCGGGGAAGCCCTGGTGACCCGTGTAACCGGTTTCTTTAGGAAACCTATAGCAGGCACCAGTTATTCACACTTGTGTGAATGTATAGTCCTAACCTTAGTATATAAAAAATTCCACTTTACAACTTTTGGTGAAAAGAAATAAATTATATTATTATTATTAATTTTCATTTTTTTGTGCTATTATTACTTTCAATTCTCAATTCAGGTGTATGTGAAACCGGATTAAAGTGATATAAAATGTATGCACCAAAGCTCCAAAGTATAACATCGAAGCCAGTGATGTGATGATCGATGTAAAATAAATAAATTACTTTAGTTACGCCATATAATCTTCTCAAAGTAAAAGGTCCCTTTTGACACGTTTCATTGGACCGTAAATAAAGACGTAATAAACCAATCCGAAACACGAATGTCAAATTAAACTGGATTGCGTACTGATATATTTCTTAAAACCAAACTTACACTTTATGCATTATGAAATATGGCTTATTTTTCTATGTCACATTTCAGAGTAGAAAAACGGTCTACTAGAGATATTAGATTTGTAGCAGTAGGTCCTTGTCTAACCAGTTGCCAGTGGAAAATTAAATAATCATTATTGGCATTTAGGAGATTTTATTGATTTTTTAAAGACATCACTAGGTAATTATAATTATTTTCTAATAGTAAATATATTGAATAGACTTAGTGGATATGTTTTTTAAGTAAAAGTGTGAATTAATTAAAATTATAACGTAAACCGATGTCGTGATAGTAGTTTTTCGCTACATCTAAGTGGCAATATTTTAAATTAATATGGCCGCTCGATGTGACAAAATAAACAATGTTAAAGTTTGATGTTTATTTGTGTTTTGACTAACTAATTCGATTATTTACATCAAAATGGTGTATTGTTTTGCTTGGCTGATTGCAAAAATGAATAGTATCACGGTTGTGACTTCACATTTCACAGGTAAGCTGTTTTCCTTATTTATTAAACAGTGATGAAATAGGGTGTCTACGAACAACAAAACAAAACCATATCAAAGGCGCTTTGATTTAAATTAATATTCATACGTTTATATTATAAACATTTATTAGTTTTACTTACGCTACCCGCCACTCTTCGTTTTAATCTCTGCAAAATTTACTTGCTTTAACATTACAATAAAAATGTTTATTAATAAGTTATGCACTGCGAAATTAATATCATAAATTCTGAAGAAGCTTGAATATTTTCACGGTAGGTACAAAGTTATTTGGAAAATGAAAAACAAGAACTAGCTTATTTATGTTTTGGAAAATATCTGAATGGCCTACACATTAGTTTGAATAAATATTTATAAAGTAATAATTTTATTATGTTGACCATGACAAAATTGCTCTTATGTTTCTAGGATCCCAAAGGATAAGATCTAGCTGTAAAATGGAGGACAATAATACCGGGCAAAGTGACAAAATGATCCGTTGTATTTTAATACAATTAATAGGAAAAAAAAAACATTTTTATCCTTTTAATTGATTTATACATTAAAGATGATTATGATACAATTAAGTACTTGTTTTATTTCCTACAAATAAATGTCTTTACCGATAAATAAAAACTAATTTATCGGTTAAATTTCTAATATCATCATTCATAATATCTGTAAAAAATTATAAAGTTCTATGTAAATGTTTAAATAAGGTCATGTAACATTATTAAATATTATCTATTTATGAAATTATTAAAAACGCGTGGACATCCTACAAAACTACTAAGACAGAGATGAAGAGTTACTAATTTACTCTCTCACTCTGCCCGTTTTGTAATGAAACACTGCACAATCCAGTTTAATTTGACATTCGTGATCCGAAATCATATTAACATGATTTCCGTTAGTGTTTTTGTATTCATGTGAAAGTCACATATCTACCATGCCAGTACAAGAAAAAAAAACTCTGTTCTTAAACGTCATCATCAGCACTGTCAAACTTAAGACGACGTTAGTTGTCATTTTTATCACTTTAAATGCGCTCGTATCATTAAGTAATTTATCTTTGCTGTAGTTTCGTGACCAGTGTAGATATTACAGATTTAAAAACATGATATGTTCAACATGGATCAACAGATTCTATTCGTTTGTGTTAGTCATAAGTTCTACTGTTATTTTTGTTCAATCGGACGTTCCTAGACCTCGCGGTGTATCTTTATCTAAAGCATCGCTTTATTCGCCGACAAAAGATTTTACTTGCTTCGATGGTACTGTTACTATTCCATTTAGTTATGTAAATGATGATTATTGTGACTGTTTCGACGGCAGCGATGAACCTGGCACTTCGGCGTGTCTAAACGGAGTGTTCCATTGTACCAACGCCGGGCACCGAGCTCAGAATATTCCTAGCTCCCGAGTCAATGATGGTATTTGTGATTGCTGTGATGGCACTGACGAATACGCAACTCCTAACATATGCTCTAACACATGTGAAGAACTCGGCCGAGAAGCAAGAGCAGAGGCTCAAAGATTAGCCGAAGTACATAGAGCAGGAAGTCATGTGAGATTAGAATTAATTGAAAAAGGTAATAAGAGGCGTAATGAAATGGCAGAACAGCTCTCACAACTTGAAAATGATAGAGCAGAAGCTGAAAAAATAAAGGCTGAAAAAGAAGTTCTAAAAAATGAATTAGAATCTAAAGAAAATGAAGCTCTCAAAGTTTATAGAGAAGCAGAAGAGCAAGAAAGACAGAAAAAGGCTGAACAGGAAAAACAAGTTTTAGTTGTAGAGGCAACTGAACATTTTGTTAGATTTGATGCAAATAATGATGGTTTACTTACAATTGATGAAATTAAAGTAGTCAATGTATTTGACAAAGATAAGGATGGTCAAGTTGATGAAGAAGAAACAAAGTATTTCTTTGGAGAAAATGAAATGGTTGATAAAGATTCTTTCATTGCCACAACATGGCCTTTACTAAAGCCATTGTTGATGATGGAACAGGGTATGTTCCGTCCTGCTCAAGAGGATGAAGGAGAAGATCGAGATGTAGAAACTGCTGATACTAGAGAAGATCTCGACACAGATGATCTAGGAATGGAAGATGAGAATCTTGATGTGGATCTCCAACAAGAACAAGACGGTCATGAAGAACAAGAATTAGATCTAGAACAATCAAAAACATATGATGATGAAACTCAGAAATTAGTAAATGAGGCATCTGAGGCCCGTCAGCAGCTGACAGATGCAGAACGCACAGTGAGAGAAATAGAGGCTAATATAAGGAATATAAAAGAAAATTTGGAGAAAGATTATGGATTATTACAAGAATGGGCTACTTTAGATGGCCAATGCTTGGAGTATGAAGACAAAGAGTACATTTACAAACTCTGTCTATTCCAGAAGGTGACTCAAAAATCTAAGAATGGTGGTTCCGAAGTGGGCCTTGGTAATTGGGGAGAATGGGCAGGCACTGATAACAAATACTCCGTAATGAAATATACTAATGGCATGGGTTGTTGGAATGGGCCTAATAGAATGACCACAGTGAATATAAGTTGTGGCTTAGAAACAAAATTATTATCTGTCTCAGAACCATTCCGTTGTGAGTATAAGATTGAACTTGAAACACCAGCTGCATGTGATGATTCTAATTCAACACAACAACAACAATCACATGATGAACTGTAAATTTATGTTGTATCACAATTATGTGATGAGTTAATGTTTAAGCTACATTATATCAAAATCAAAATGTAAAGTTTTTACACTCATCATTTAGAGTAAATGTTGTTGTAGGTGAGCATTTTTGTACTATACTATTTTTCAAGTCAGAAATAATTCCACATAATAAAATAAGTAGATAATGTGTTAAAAAAGAAGTTAATTAATAAATTTTATTTAAGATCAGCATTCCTTGTTTAGGCAGTTTATTTCTAATATTTATTGTTTTACACAGCAAATAAACTTTTATTGTAATATTCACCAGTTTTTAATGTGAATATTGAAGTGGAATAGATTGTATATGTTTATCTTACACATTCCTCCTAACTGCAATGCTAGAAATTAGTGAACTGCAACTAGAAATATTAATTTAATTGAACAAAACATTGTGAGTTATGAAAATAAAAGTTTTTGATTTCATATAATTCTTTATTATTTCCTCAATGTTGTGTGTATTTGTGTGCGAGTGCAATCGTTCAGTTACCTACTAAAATTCTTTTATTTAACACTTGTTAATGTTATACCTATTGGGTGTATTTATTTTAAAATAATTAATTAAATCACAGGATGATGAAGTACTAAAATAAAATATCTACAAAAGTATATCTCTGTATCAAATCGCTATAATATAGCTTAATGCCTATAATAAATAAGATGTGGCTGAATGAGATAAAGTCCCTTTGCTAAGAAAAAAAATACCTATTCCTAAAAAGTAGTTGTCAATGTCAAACAAACGTTTTAATTTCGCTTTTGTTTTTGCGAATGTAATTTTTATAATAATTGGCTTCTAAGTCTTCTCTTAATTTAATATACTCATCCAATCTGGTTTCAAACTAATATGGAAGTGCAGCGTATACTGTTGAATTCAAATTTTTCAATGTTGCATGGAAAAATAGATGTTCGTCTGTTAGAATCAATTAAGGCAATGAATTTAGATAAACCAACACAAATCCAAGCTGAAACTTTGCCTTATTTGTTAATGGGAAAAGATATTATAGGGTCTGCAAAAACTGGCAGTGGGAAAACACTTGCATTCCTTATACCAGTCATAGAAAATCTTTTAAAACTTGGTTTCACCAGAAAGCATGGTAACCATAAACATCTACAGTGTTATTAATAAACAAAGTTTAGCATTGAAGTAAATTTACCCTGGGACTGCACTTAGTAGTTACCAAAATTCATATTATTACACCAAGACTTGGTAAAAGTTAACCTAGTAAGAGGTTCTACAGGAGTAATATTTACTCTTACAAGGTAGTATGTTTGCTTATTATCTGTATAACATGAATTTGGACTAATACTAAAATTACAATTTTAGTGTAAATTTATTCTGAGGCTAAACCTTGTTTTTTAATAGCACTGCTACAGTTTAATGTGCCTACATTATTTATTGTCTGTTGAGAGTGATGTTGAATATTAGTAACCTACACATGCAACTTTGGATGGACTGTTTTATTATATAAACATTATAAATGCTTATTAATTTTTCAAATTTATAAAAAAAACTAAGTAAAGATTTATAGACAAATATGCTACTTTTTAGGTACAGGATGTATAATTTTATCACCAACCAGAGAGTTAGCACTACAAACTTTCCAAGTTTTAAAGAGACTCCTTTCTCATATTGATTTATCATGTTCCCTTATTGTTGGTGGAGAAAAAAAAGCAAAGGATCTAATATTGTTAAAAAAAGGTAAACTAGCGTGTTAGCATGTTATCTAATTAATTTGAATGCCCATAAAAATAATAAAGTGTCTTTATTTTATTGACTCCAGGATGCATGGTCATGATCAGACTAAACTATAGTTTGATGCTATAAACTATTAATTTTATTAGTATCGTAGAAGTTAAATTTTTATTGATTTGTTTTCCAGGTATCAATATAATAGTGAGTACTCCAGGTCGATTATTGGATCACCTACAAAATACTGAAAATTTTACATGCAATAATCTTAAGTGCCTTGTTCTTGATGAAGCTGACAAATTACTTGAAACTGGCTTCGAAAAATATATAACTCAAATACTAAGTTTCTTACCAAGTAAGTTTTTTAATATCAAATGTTTAGACTGTCAGTATATTTATGTCTGTTCAGGTTTAACAATGCTAATGCTATGTTATAATGTGTGATTTTAGAAAAACGGCAGACTGTATTATTTAGTGCAACTATTGATAAAAAAGTAAACAATCTAGCAAAGATGGCATTGAGTGAACCCGTAATGATCTCTATTACAGATGATAAACAGTCTACAGTTACTTCTCTTCAGCAAGGGTAACTAAAATAACTGAGTCTTGTGCATGAATAGTTTAAAAAAATATCTGATTTTTATATAATACTACTAGATTTTTATCTGAATTGTGTAAGAGGTACACAAAGGTTAGAATTCAACATGAGCATTATTAAAATTTTATAGTAGATAGTTTTAGTTCTTGAATATTTTGATATCATTGTAAGGAGTTTATTTATATGCATTTTTTTCCCTTCTATACAGCTGATTCACATATCCTGTAAATATGACACTGGTTCTCATGGCATGACAAAATAAATTAAAATGTCTTCTCACATCCATGATAAAATACATTAATATTGTATTGCTGTTAAATTAAAATTCACTTACCTTGAATATTTATAAAGCATTCATTTGTTGCTGAAAACTTAATATAAACAGCTAAGTAGATAAGATAATATTTTAGGTATTCAATAAGGGTAATCTTTCATTACATAAATCGTTAATTATTTTATACGTAAATATAAACAGCTATTTCTCAATCATATTATCTGTAAATGTTTTCATAATTACACTATCTACAAGGTAATTATGTTAAGCTTTTACTTCTTTAAGTTTTGTGTTTCAATAATATCAATTACTGTTTGTAGATACTGCATATCTCCTGTGGAGAAACGGATAACATGGCTGTATAAAATGCTAAAGAAAATTAAAAAGATGAAAACAATGGTGTTTTTTTCATCTTGCAAATCTGTTGATTTTCACTATGACTTTTTTAGGATTCATTGTAAGGCCTCTGTATTGAGTATACATGTAAGTATAAAATGGAGATAATAATTATGTTGCTTTGCTGAGTCAGTAACGCCGACTCAATGCTAATGCAATGCTAGGCAAAACACTGTTACAACGCCCATAAAAAATCACAACAAAAAAAGATTAATGTAGTGACAGCATGTCAGTTTATACGAAACTATAAAATTTCTCCACTTCATTATAAACCTTAATGCATTGTATGTAGAGTTCTAAATCAATTGAGAAAATTGACATATAATAGTTGGCTGACGTGCATTGTGTGAACCCCAATTAAAGTGCATAATTTAGTCAACCAAAAAAGAAAATGCATAGCTTAATGCTAGTCTGAGAATTTGGTACTATTGAACACAGCGGAAATAAAAAAAAATACTTTTGTTCTTTGAACATGAGTTAAATGTTTAAAGTACAATAGTAATTTTTATAAAGTACTGCATTTTTTAAAGGTTCTAATAATTAGAGCAAACATAATCTATTTTTCATACCATGCCACCCCCAAATATAAGCGCCCTAGGCCATTGCCTAGTTTGTCTTTATGGACGGGCCAAGCCTGTTTGTTAGTATGGAAAATAATTGAAGTTGAGCCCTGTAAACAAAGTTCAACATTCAGTAAATCATTAAAATTATCTTACACAATTTTTTTCCACGCTTTTCCTGTTATTCTGATTGGTCTCACAGACTATAAATATTGAAAAAAAAAAATTATATCTTGATTTCAAATTAGAATTCATTATTCTTTATCTTTTAAATTTTATTAACGTTTTTACCAAACACGATTTATTTTTTATCTAATAATTGCCCTGTATGGTGATTATGTGCCTGATACACAGTCAACGACATTACACCAGGTTTTACAAATCTATCAATTTTCTCCACTCGATTTTAAGTCTCATTGCAGTGAAGGTCGAATTGAAAATCCATAATTTGATGTATTGTGGTAATCTGACGTACTGCTGTGTGTAAAATGATAAAATTAATCCAATTGTCTAGGGGACAATATTCAAAATTTCATAGAACCAAAAATGGTTAACAAACCACGCATCTACCTCAGACACCTGGAATGAAATGCACTTCACACTCCACGCGGTGGCGACTTAATAGAAAAATGTCTAAGGATAATCAATATTGTTACGTAGGAATTTTCCTACGTAACAATGAAGAGTCTACATTTGCAAATAATGTATATGGAAACACATTTTCACATCATCAAAAATCCTGCTTTCAAATTCAATCCATATCGGCACGCGTATCTTGAAGGAGTCGAATGCGGCTCGTTTTGTGAATATCCAAATGTCAGTTTTCTCGTATACACCGATAAAATATCTCACTCTCGACTCGACAAAGATATTGGTACCTACACAAAACGTGTCTCGAGTTTATCATGCTATGTGTGCTGCTACATTTACATATTACTTAAGATGTGATTAAATTGTTCATTAGTTCATAGATTTAACTATTTTCATTAGGGTAGACAAAGTCAGTCAAGAAGAAAAGAAACATATAATCACTTTGTTGAAGCTGAAAGTGGAGTCTTATTTTGTACAGACGTTGCAGCGAGAGGTTTGGATATACCCAGTGTGGACTGGATTATTCAATATGATCCTCCCACAGATCCAAAAGTAGGTAGTTATAATAATCTTATCCATCTCCTGTAGCAAAGGAAATACCTAAATTTATTTATTTTTAGGAATATATACATAGAGTGGGTAGGACTGCAAGAGGATTAAATGCAAGGGGAAATGCTGTTATACTTTTGAGACCTGAAGAAGAGCACTTTGTTGAATATCTCAAAAGAGAAAAAGTATATTTAGACAAATACAATTTTGGTGATCCGCCTGAACAAATACAAAATATGGTATGTATATGATATATTTTTCTACTAAGTATACATATAGTTGATATATAAGTAGGAAATAACCATGGAGTTCTAACTATCATATATAAGTATTGCTAATATATTATTAACAGACCGCTGTGATAAAGAAATGGTTATGTTAGATATAAAACTCGCACGCTATTATTAGACTTGAAATGCTTTTCAATACTATTTATTCTGATTTATTGATATATCGAGGATGAACAATGATATCTTGTACATTTTCATTTTTATGCAGGCTGTTTTAAATTTAATTTTTAAGAAATTTTATTTAAAATTCGTAGTAATAAAACTTAATTTACAAACAATGCTAATAAAAATACAAATTGGTATATTTCTTAAAAAGGGATGTTTTATCTTGTCAAATATAGATTTAATGAAATGAAACAAAACTCATTTTTATAATAGTACTCTTAATTTTTTAACCTCTTTTACAGTTAGAAGATTTGATATCAAATAACGGTGTTCTGAAGACATTGGCACGCAAAGCGTATTTGTCATATCTAAGATGTTACAAAAAGCATCCTATGAAGAAAATGTTCAACGTCAAATCGTTAGATTTGAAATTAGCAGCCAAGGCGTTTGGGTTTCTGGAGCAACCTCATGTTGATTTTTGTATCCTTTTTCTAAATGCTACTGTATAATACAAACCATACAATTATTTCATTACCGAGAGCATGTTAAATGTACCAAACCATTTAATGTAACAATATATTGTTCTTTTTTAATGTGGTATTCTACTCTGTTTGAAAATAACAACAATAAGTTGTATATTTTAATTAGTATCATCATTGGCCTATTAATCTCCCCACTGTCGGGACTCAGGCCTTCCCTATGGATGGCATCGAATTGAGAGACAGAGCAGAGCCATGACCCACCACGCGGGCTCAGTGCTCATCGGTGGGTGTTAACGAATGCAGATGTGCATTACGAAGCATGGAGGAGCTCAAGATATTAAACTTTATGCACTCCTCCTATGTGGACCGGCTTTTGCTATTATGCATAACATTACGCTAGATAATAAATAATCAATTACCTACTACATTCTAATTTGTATAAAATGATATTCCATAATTCATTAATCCACCAGTATCAAGCAAAACTGAATTATGATGGCGGGAAAATGTATGCATTCTGAAGATTTGAACAATAAGAAATAATTCAGTTGGACAATTCCTTAGTGTAATTGTGATTCTAGTTTGTAAATAAAACAATAAGTTAAAATATTATTATTTTGTATAATTATATACATCAAGAATAAAATAATTTTATCATCATAATTTTTTGGAGTCACGTTTTTGTTTATATAATTTCACCTTCTTGACTTTATTCTTATAACTGGTTGATGCATTTATAGAATTAGAATATCCGTTACCGTCACCTCTTCTTCTTTTCTTTGGGGGACCTTTGGGAGCTAATTTCCAGTCTAGTACTGGTGGCACGGCGAATCCGAAAGACTTTGCAACCGATGCAATGTCTAAAGAGTCAATTTTAAATATATTCTTGAGATGATGAGAGTCGTACGCTCGTAAGTAACTTATGAAGGCTTCTTTAGCTAGCTGCCTGAGGTAATAGTTTCTAGATAATATTGTTTCGAGCTGAAAAATTAAAAAGAAATACGATTTTACATATAATATTATAGAGAATGTGGAAGGGTTATCTGTTAGGCTTCACGAACTAGTGACTATCCTGTCGCCGTGCCTAAAAATCACGTGATAATTAGGCGAGTTTCATACAACTGTCATTTGTTCAACACAAACATCAACGTTGACAAAAAATCACCAGTGCAAGCGTAGCTTTAGTTAAAAGTTTATTATAATACAAGAATGAGACTTCTTAATTGGTTTTGTATTTTATGTCTTGAATTCTTGATACTATTGATATATTATTTTGATTGACAAAGAAACACCACAACAATAATTAAATCGCAATTATTGCGGTTAGTTTAAAAGTAACCAAACCAAGTTACTGTACTCTTAACAAGAATTGCAATTTGTTATTACATTTAAAATTTTATTCAGTCTAGGCTGTTACAAGCCATGGGTTCGTAAGTCTACGGCAAGAGACCTTGCACCAGTGACTAATCCTTATATATAAGTATATATACACTAACCAGTTGTGTTATATCAAATATTTTATGGGGATGGTAATCCATTTCATTGAGGACGACCTTGGCCTCTTTCAAATATCTCAAATATCCTAGTTCTTCAGAACGTAATAAAACCACCGCTTGCCCTCTTGTTCCGAGCCCTCGAGCCGTTCTACCAACTCTGTGTATGTATTCCTGAAAATTGAAAATATATACAATAATGCATTAGGTATTTCAATAGGTCGGTGAACAAGATTTGCCATATAAATCTAATGAAATAATTTAACTTCTCATCAAGGTTAAAGAAAAACCAACCTTAGGGTCATCGGGTGGATCATATTGAACTATCCAGTCTACTGCTGGAATGTCGAGACCTCTTGCAGCGACATCCGTACATAATAAAACCCCCGATTCAGCATTGCAGAATTGGAAGAACGTCGTGGTTCGCTTGGTCTGTTCCTGCTTACCCTAAAATGTAACAAGTGAAAATTCAGCAGGTTAAATTTCATAAAAATATTTCGATTACGTCAATACTATAAAGTAAGATAACTTCTAACTGTGGAAATCACATCAGAACATACAAATAATTAATATTTAAATGTGTTAATATCTAAATCACTGTAAGACTCGCCATAAAATGTAAAAAAAAAGAAATGAGCCCACAATCAGATACAAATATAGAGAATGAAAATAGTAAACATTCTCTGCCAATCTGAGTTACCTAAAAGCCATAACGTATTCGCTATGGCCTCGCGCAAAAGTCCAGCAGGCCAGGGGGCCAATTCTACAAAATAAATTTTGTGACAAGTGACATACGATACAATTCCAGTTCTCTTTTAGCTGGAATTGTATCGTATGTCAATTAGTAGAATAGAAAAACTATTAAAAACTGTAGTTTCGTTCGGTTTCGATCCGTTTTCGATTCGATTTAAACAAAACTTATTTAGTAGAATTGGCCCCCAGCTCTACTTATAATAGATTAATGCAATATCTTTCACACACATCCACAATCACACAATAGCGACACACACACACACACAATAGCGACATTACAACGGTAAAAATAATAGTTGAGATTCTATCAGATGCAAATATTATGTTAACTTTAGCCGAATTGTCCTGCAGCCTTAGAGCGACACATAACTAGATTTAAGTTGTCATAGGGACGTACCATCACGTGACGTCATAAAAAATTTCAACTCCATGTAACGCCGTAATTTTATGATTACGAAAAAAATACGTGTTTAATATTTTTTAACACTACCTGACGGACGAACAAACAAAAATTAGTCGTCATCCCTATAATATTTTTTTTATACAAAATTAAATATTTACTTACATGAATAGCCATGACAGGTAGATCTATGTAGTTGAAGAGTTTATAATGATATTCTACAGACATACAACTTGAGAAGAACACCATGGTTTTCTTATTTCTGCATCGTTTTAAGAATGAAAACAATACTATTATACGTTTTTCTGATGGGCACACGAGAAAACTGGAAAACAAATAATTGCAATTTTAGTTTTCATAACACAATTTTAAACAGTTGAAATAGAATATAAAAATTATAAAATTCTTTATCCTTATAAATATTAACAGTATAAAATTGATATATGTTACCATTGTTCATATTTCCCCTAAAATATACCCAATATCTTATCACAATATCGATCTGTAATATTTATTGCATTTAATTATAATAGAAAACCATTTAAAGAATCACTATACAAAAAACGTAGATGATCAAACATTTAATGATTGTCAACCCTATCAAATGTCAAAGAATCATGTCCACTTTCTATACATTGATTGACCGTCACATGTTTTTTATAAAGGTCTTGTCTACCTACCATAATAATATTTTGAGGTTATAACACCTGTCAAAACTCGAGATAATTGTGAAGCTACTTAAAAAATTAAATTGCATTTGTAATATGAAAATAAATCTAAATATAACTGTTAATGTGCACTTTTATACCATATGACCGAAAGAATATTTTTTGTATTAGATGAAACGGAACGTAACAAACCGTGATCGGGTCCGAATTGCATTTTAAGGTCCGAATCGCATTTGAGTAGTTATTATAGTACTATTTAAAAATATTTATAAGCCACGTAATTATTATGGTGACTTTATTTAGAGATTTAATTTCATGATATGAAATAAGTAAAAAGCACATTTGAGATATATCACATCTCTAGGAGCTTTAGTAAATTTTTATGTCAAAATTGGAGGCGCCTTGTTTACTATTTTAACCCAAGTGAGAAAAACAGACAGACATACCCTTGTTCTAATGTCTCTACTGTAGCTTTTTCTTTGTTGTCATCAATACCGACATAAATTGCATGACATTTGTCCATTGCTAATGCTGCAAATGCTTCTGTTTGTTTTGTCCATGTAGCAGTGAACAAAATATTTTGCCGATAACCTGTAAATAAAAAAACCTTTACACAACATACTCTTAGTCTTCTTTGTCCAAATTACCTGTGGCCTAATTGTGTAATCTCAAAATCTATCGCAACACCTTCCAAAGGTATACTGACAGTGATAGCGATTTATAGATTAAAAAAAATTGCTTGTAAAAAATCGCTTTCGAAACGAATGATGATTCGAACGATCAAGCAACATATCGCACACCTAGATCTAAACTAAGACAACTCAAAAAAGTAATGTGGAGGTCTGACAATACATTTATTTACGTGGCAGGAACGCGACCACTGTTGATTCGACAAAAGAAAGCTAAAGTTATCTAGCGGCTCATCCCCGAACCTTGATTGAATTTGTTATGTTGGATAGATGCGTATGATCACCGAGAATTTGAATATTGTACAAAGTCAAAACTCACTCAAATTTTTGAGTTGTCTCAGTTTAGATCTAGGTATGCGATATTACCCTCCAATCCGCATTGGGCCAGCGTGGAGGGTCATGGCCCATCCTCCTTAACCATCCATAAGGAAGGCCTGAGCCCCTGCAGTGGGGACGTAAAAGGGCTGATGATGATGATGATGCGATATTAAAAACTTTATTTAATTTATGTTTAACACTTTTAGACAATTTCAACTGGCGTCAAATTAAGGATATTGTTCATTCAGTAGCTTTCCTAAAAACAACTCGAACGCGTTCGCTATCATATGTGATAAAGTTGCAGCATGGAAGTTCGTGAATATCTTTCAACGTCAAATAGGGATGATGACTGGGTAAAAAAAATGCAATTCTATTTAGTTCGTCAGTCAGATAATAGAAAAATATTATATACGTATTTTTTTTTACTTCAATTTAACAAGAAATAGCTTAGATAACAGGCATTAAAGTTGAGGAGTGGGGACTCGCTACGTCACAGTTGAGTAGAAAATGAACTCTAACGTGACGTCATGCGAAATTTCAACTCGATGTAACGCCGTAAATTTTATGATTACGAAAAAAATTAAAAAATACGTTTTTAATATTTTTAACACTCTTCCTGACGGACAAACAAACAAAAATTAGTATTCAAAATTAGTATATTAGGACTTTGGTTCCAAAAGCACACTTACTGGGCAACAATTTGATGATTTGTTTGACTTCTTCTGCATAACCAATCTCAAGTATTCTGTCGGCCTCGTCGATAACCAAGCAAAAATTGTTTTTATACACAAAATCTGGCGTGTTCTGAAGATGATCTAATAGCCGTCCAGGTGTTGCAACCAATATGTTAATTCCTGAGGAAATTCAAATCACAAATATAGTTTTGCTTCATCCATAGGAAATAAACATATTTTAAATTATGTGAGAAACATACCAAAAAATAATTTTCGAGCCTCTTTACTTCTATTAGCACCACCCATTATCAGACCGTAAGTGTGACGATGATATTTCATCAATTCCATTAAAACACCAAAAGTTTGCATTGCCAATTCTCTTGTCGGAGTCAGAATAATAGCACCAGTACCTAATAAATATAGAAATACAATTATTATGATTAATAATAATAACATCGAGAACCTCGGTGGCGTATTATATAAGCGTTGTGTTGCGTTGGTGTAAAAAAAAAAAAAAAACTCGTGCTACTTCTTGCTTCGGAAAGCACGTGAAACTGTTATTCCCGGTGCACCTGCAGTCGTTATCACCCACCAATTCGCATTGGGTCAACGAAGAGGGCTATGGCCAATCCTTAACCATCCAAAGGCCTGAGCTCTCGCAGTGGGGACGTAAAACAGCTGATGATGGCGATGAATATAACATTGACGAATACACTTGACTGTTTTGGAAAAAATATTTTTAAATTTTCATATTATGATCATATTAAATCACTGTCAGATTTATTTCTCTCCTAGAAATTGTTCTTAAAGGAAAAAATAATTGATGGAACTTGTTCCGCGACAACAATAAATGATATGAAGTAAATGAAATGAAGTGATATTTCGAGACGTTGTGTCACATTTCAATAAAGATGGGTACTGATTGCACTCGCAAGACGTTTAGTTTATTGAAATGTTACGTCACACGACTCTGTTATGGCCGCCTGCGGTGCGGTATTATATAGTTATTGTTTAAATATATAATTTACAATTTCCAATATATTTCATAACTAGTGGCCGCCAGGGATTTCGTCCGCGTTTTCCATTATTTCTTCGCTCCTAATAGTTGAAGCGTGATGTTATATAGCCTAAAGCCTTCCTCGATAAATGGTCTATTCAACACAAAAAGAATTTTTCAATTCGAACCAGTAGTTCTTGAGATTAGCGCGTTCAAACAAACAAACTTTTCAGCTTTATAATATTAGTATAGATTTATAGTCGTAACTGTCAAGTAGCCAATTGTTATAAAACAATCAGATGTCCATTCTGGATTCGTAAAACTACTGTACATTGTCCTGAAGAGTAACTTTAGAAAAGGCACCGTACTGGGCAAGCTCTTGCCCAGTACGGTGCCTTTTCTAAAGTTACTCTTCGAGGAAGGCTTTAGGCTATATAACAGTAGAGGATTGAGAGCAAGTTATGATATAAAAAAACAAAATGTTCTAACAGAAATGAGATTACATTTACCTTTAGTTATAATTTCAATCATAAAATAAGCAATTTATATAATAGGGATGATGACTAATTTTTGTTTGTTTGTCCGTCAGGTAGATTATAAAAAAATATTAAACACGTATTTTTTTATATTTTTCGTAATCATAAAATTACGGCGTTACATTGAGTTCAAATTTCGCATGACGTCACGTTAGAGTACGTTTTCTACTCAACTGTGACGTAGCGAGCCCCCACTCCTCAACTTTAATGCCTGTTATCTAAGCCATTTCTTGTTAAATTGAAGTAAAAAAAAAACGTATCTAATATTTTTCTACTATCTGACTGATGGACTAAATAGAATTGCATTTTTTTTACCCAGTCATCATCCCTATTTGATTATTTTTCAGAAAATGAAATCAAAAACTTACCGTTCCATGGTTTGAATTCCAATTTATATATAAGTTCAACAACAGGTATAAGAAAAGCTAGTGTTTTTCCTGAACCTGTCTTAGCAGCACCAACTAAGTGACGTCCTAACAACAATGGTGGCATAGTTTTAGCTTGGATTTCTGTCATTGTAGTGAAACCCATTTCTTTGATACTCTTAAGAGTAGCTTCAGACAATCCTTCTAATGCAGAAAATTTCCGATCCACTGGAGTTGTTATGGATAGACTTGAATCTTGTACTATAAAGAATGTATGAATTAAATATAGCGTCAAACTGAATTTAAATAAGTGTACAAAATTTACGGTTAGTGATTCGAGTTGTTATATAATAAACAGGAAATTTAGTACCTAGTTAAAAGTTAGATTCGATAACTAAAATAATGATATACTAACATTGATTGTCAGAATTGGTATTATTTGTATCACCATTCTTTGTACTTTTTTCTTCACTTTTATCACTATCCTCATTCACAACTTCCATAAGTTCTACTTCTGTGTCAAACTTCTTTTTTTCTGTAATAAAATAAATACAAATTATATTTTTAAACTCACACGATTTGTATACATTATAATTATATGTAATCGGGTCTTGTTTCTAGTCTGAAGTCTGGTTGAAGCGGTTGAAATAAAAAACACAACAAATTTCCACCGGGAAAGTGGATATAAACTCTCACCAACTTGGAATCCGGTTAAAAAAATGTGTAAGTCAAATCGCCCGATCGCCCGATGACATGATACTTGAATCATTCTGATTAGCCGATAGTTATGTACCATCATGAAAGTATTTGAATTAGTTTTCAGTTTATCTCAAGCCAATTTGCTTTTGTGCAAACATAGTGTGTATTTCATTAGTTCATTTTGTTATTAGAAATAATTATAATTATCTCAATATCAGAGAAGAAAAAAAAAAAAAAAAAAAATACATTAATATTTGATGTGACTATTCATATTGAAAAATCATTCTTATTGATGGGGTTAAATAAAATACTCACTTTTCACTGCCTTTTCACTAGATTTGTTGTCTTCAACATGCCTATTTGATTCTAACTTATCCATATCTGAAATAATTGTGTATGAAATGTAATACTAACAATCTGTTTTAACATAATATTTAATAACATATTGTGTTATAAGTTTTAAATATAACAGCATGTTCTATATTGTGTAATGTATTATGTGTCCCTATATCCCTACATACATAGGGACAGAGAAAGTGACTTTCTTTTATACTATGTAATGATAACATAACGTATTTTGTTGTGCTAAGACATTTGTCTTTTTAAAATCAATATCATATCACTAATCATTTACTTGTAAATTCGAATTATTTATTTGACTTTGTAGTTATTTATACTAATATTATAAAGACGAAACATTTAACATTTGTTTTTTTTGAATAGACTCCGAAAATAAAAGACCGCTTTTAAAAATCTTTCACCACAGGGACATTATAGGACCACATTATAGGATGGTGGCATATGCTAAATTACAGGGCAAAGCCGCGGAAAAACAGTTAGCCATTAAATAAAAATGTTTCCAATTTCAATGTGAAAAATATTTTTAAAGCAGTTTTGAAATGGGTTAAAATTATATTTTTATTAAATTCTATTGTACAATTAACAGCGTATCAGGCAAAACAAAATATTCCAATTTCTCCACTTGATTTTAAATTTCATTCATTAAAAGTAGAGTTCAAAAACAAGTATTGAGGAAATTTACAATTTAAAACCTGACAGTTTTATAATACCTTGTCCAAAATGCTCTTAATTTTTAACATTTTTTCCCGCCAAAACGAAATATTTAAAAAGACATTATACTTAATCCATAATAACATATCGCACACCTAGATCTAAATTAAGCCAACTCATAAAACTAAGTGGAGGTCTGACAATACATTTATTTCCGTGGTAGGAGTGCGACCACTGTTGATTCAACAAAAGAAAGCTAAAGTTATCTAGCGGCTCATCCCCGAACCTTTATTGAATCTGTTATGTTGGATAGATGCGTATGATCACAGAGTATTTGAATATTGTACTAAGTTAAAACGCACTCAAATTTTTGAGTTGTCTCAGTTTAGATCTAGGTGTGCGATATATTAAAACCTTTTTAAAATCAGATGCATGCTCCCTATTAATTATTATATAATAAGCGTGGTCTTTAATAATCAAAAAATTTACCTTCAATATCCTGAAGTATCTGACGATGAATTTCCTTCTCCTTCTTTTTGATTTTTTTCATTAAGATTTGATCTGTTCCAAAGAAAGGACATATGTTTAAAGCGTGTTAAAAGATTTTAGGTTTTTGCCAAGGCAAATCTACTCTACTATCACATACGGTGTTTAAGAAAGCAAATTAAGCTGCAAGTGCTTTGTTCTACATGCATGTTCCTATTTATATGGTTTGAATGCCTCATCAATTGTGAAAGTTTGTAGTTGTATTAGTAGTAATTAATATTTTTTTTAGATTTAATTACTAAAATACTGATATACTAACATTGATTATCGGAATTGCTATTGCTGTTTGTGTCGTCATCCTTTAATTTTTTTTCTTCACTATTATCACTTTCCTTATCCCTAACTTCCAAAAGTTCAAGTTTCGTACCAACTTTCTTCTTTTTTTCTGTAACAAAACAAACAGTTACATTTTACTGTAATAATCATAAATTTAAATACACGGCCACGGTTTTAAGCAAAATGAATTGGTACAAACTTACACGATAATGTTTTAATATAAATAGCATTATAATATAATAATATTATACATCATATTGGTACATTGCTTAGGTTCCAAGATAAGTTGCTAAAACCTCTGTATTATGGAGTATCTGAAACAACAAAGGTCCCACAAGACCCAGACCTGAGACAAAATGCTAACCTGATTTTGTAAAAAATGCAAAATGTCTATTTACCCACTAATATTTCACCTATTATTACATAATTTAGACTCATACTTGCCGACATAACTCACAGGAACCGTTGTTTACTATGATTTTAGGTCTGAGCCTGCGGCTTGACCCTTTGAGATTACACTTCGTATTTGTGAATGATTAGCACGCATTCTAGGTCTTTTCACAGCCGTAGGTGCCCTAACAGCGAGGTTACCGCAGTAAAAACGCGGGCGGAACGTGTTCGGAGAGCGGAGTTGCGCGCGATCTTGTACGCTTTTTTTTGTAGAGTGATAATTTTAACTGTGAACCTGTTCGAGAGATCGCGAATTTGTATTTAGATCTCGACTTTGAGGTAAGTTATCTTTGAAATTTTAAGATGGTTACAACTTTGTCAGGATTTTGTCGTTATATTTCAGGTTAATTTAATATTTTATAGTATTGTTTATTAACTGTAGAAAATTATTGCCTACTAATGTATAACATTTATTACTTTGGACTCACCCATGCATGGTAGTCCAGTGATAAGTGTACTTACCACTTAACTATGATCACTTTATTGTGATTTATTTGTTCTGCGGCCCGTCGGCCCAGACAAATGACTCGTTACACTGACCTGTCGGTTCGTCAATGAACCGTCGGCTTCGTAGTTTGAGCCGGTCGGCTAGATTTTAGTTTTGGTCACAAGTCCAAAAGCGCAAATAGGTTTCATGGTTCCATGTCAAACTTGGAATTATTTTTAGCAGCTATAAACAATTTCAAAGACAGTCTTTGTTCAAGAGAGGAAGCAAAATATTTAATATTTGGAAAAAAATAAAAGGAAAAAATCAGCCTCAGTGTCATCACAGCCCAGCCAAGTTAAAAAGACTAGAAGTGATTCAGAAGAAATAAAATTAATTGACGACCAAACAACAGCTCTTCAAAACTTGATTAATTAGTTAATGGAAAATCAACGTTTTAATGCAAGCACCAGTCGATCCAGGAACTACCAAAACGATGCCACATCTTCAGAGATAGAATAGTGTAATGAAAACGATAAGGAGAATTATGGTCAAGTGCCTTCGGTATTCTAAGCTCCCGATATGGCTATAGATCCGGCAAGACTTCAACCGAATTATTCGATTTTTCCCCATTCGTGAAAGAATGTCCTAAACCTAAGGTCTTGCCGGCTCCTTCAGATCTATTGGAACAAGCCATTATTTGAAGAAGATGCATTATTCGAAACCTTCAAACAACATGGCAGTTTTTATAAGTTTTTTCCCGTTTTCTCTCATCAGATTTTCAACGTCCGTCAGAACGTACCACTTCTCAACAACACAAGCACCAACAAGGCAAAAACAAGAAACTACAGTCTTCTTCGAAATCAGCGGTCAATTAAAGTTTTAGAAGGTATGGGAACGAGGAGAAACATAGCGACAAAAAGGAGCACAGAAAAACCTCGCCTTCAACTAGAAAACCTTCTAAAAAACATAATTGACTATGCCTATATCCTTCAACTACCAGTGTTATCACCGCTTTACCATTCGGTCTTTCCGTCGCTCCAGTGATATTTGCTCGTCTAACCAATAACGGCTGTCCCAGTTCAAAACCTAGTAACTGTTTAGGACTAAATTTTACAGGAGAGCAAAAAAACCCTTTTTAGGGTAGCTCTTTTAAACTATTTAACATCTGTTCAAAAATTATTATTAACAAGAAGGAGTAGTTTGAAACTGTTAATTTGATATATAAATTATTTGTCTAAGTTTCATTCTACAATTTTTTTGAGCTAAAATATTTTTAACGATAAAACGTCTAAGTAAAAATTGACTTCCAAAACAATTTCAAACCTAGTAAGTTCTCTTACTAGATTTTGATCTGGTTTAACATATTAGCTAAAAATCATGTTATCCAGATCAAAAGCTAGTAAATTCAAATTTATACATGAGTAAATGTATTTGTGTTTCATTAGGCGGCATTCATTTGTTTTTTTTTTTATTTGTCCTATTTAAGTCACCCAGTATTAAAAATTGAAATACCGTGTTATTTACGAGTACGAGTTCCACCATGGCACCAATGCTGCGGAAACGGCTCGAAGGGTAAATTATGTGTATGGCGGTTGTGTCGCAAAACGTGTCACAGTACGTTTTTGGTTCCAACGTTTTCGTTCTGGAAATTTCGAACCTCATGGACGGCCGGAGACCCAAGTTTATAATGAAGAACTGAGGGGTATTGTGAAAGCGGATCCATCGAAAACCACGTCAGAGTTAGCTGCAGGCTGCGGTGTTAGTGATAAAACTGTTTTAATCCATTTGAAGCAAATTGGAAAGATTAAAAAGCATGAAAGGTGGGTACCTCACGAATTGAGAGAAGCAAACCGGTAAACACGCTTCGACTGCTGCGTTACATGTTTAAACTGGCACAATAATGAAGGGTTTTTAAATCGAATCATTACCTGTGATGAAAAGTCGATTCTCTACGATAATCGAAAGCACTCATCGCAATTGTTGGACCTTGGCATGCCAGCCAAATCCTGTCCCAAACGAAAATTAACCCCAAAAATGTTACTTGTAAGCGTTCGGTGGACTAGTGCCGGTGTCGTTCATTAGAGTTTTCTCAAATCTGGCCAGACGATTACGGCAGACGTCTATTGTCAGCAAGTGCAAACCATGCTGGAAAAACTAGCTGTTAATCAACCGAGGCTGGTCAATCGCTCTACGCCACTGCTACTTCACGATAACGCTAGACCACACGTTGCACAACAGACGGCTACCAAATTAGAAGAGCTTCAATTGGAATGTCTAAGACATCCACCGTACGCCCCGGACCTTGCTCCAAAGATTAACATTTTTTTTCGAAATTTGGATAACTTCTTGCAAGGGAAAAAGTCAACTCCGATGGGCCAGTGCAAATCGCCTTCAAAGATTTTATTGATTCTCGTCCGAATGGTTTTTTAGTAAGGGGATCAATGAACTACCTATGGGATGGCAAAAATACATAGATAACAATGGTTTATACTTTGATTAAATAAATATAGTATATTAAAAAATATTCAACTTTTTGTTGATGCCATACCAAACACCAATTTTATATGTAATGACCTAATATATTGTAATGGGGGCAAAACATTATATTTAAAGTTATTAAACGGCAATTTGTGATTTTATCTACATGGACTCTTCGGCACTGACTGTAAGTTGTGAACATCAACTCATAATCTTAATTGCTCATAATAACTCGGTTCTATACTTCTCTCAGTGTAATTTATAATTCATATTTGTCCTGTTTTATTGAATAAATAAAATAAATTTAAGTCTTCTTTAGAATGAATTTTTAATTTCCGCTAATATAGCTCCCAATAATTAATGTAATTTGAAGTTATAGTGGTTTTAAGTTAAATACTCAAAGTGGGCATAAGTTAGACGACATAAGTTTGGGAACCCCTGATCTAGTCTATGGTTCCATTGCTAATTTAACTTTTTCTTGATGTTCTTTTTGTTTAGTCGAAATATCTTCTGGCACTTCAGTATCTTTATGTGTATATCTCTTAATTTCTACTTCATAAAATGAACAATCCGCGCACTTATTGTCTTTTGGCATATTAAATGAAATAATTGTTTGTCGATAAACTTCTACCCTACAGTGAAAATCTTTCCCTTTACTACTGCTATAAACCATTATAGTTAGCAAAACTTAGTGTTGTATATCGAGGGAGCAGGTGATACGTCAGACAAACAAGCTAGTAAGTTGCACACTGATTTATTACAAAATAAAGAAGGGCGTGGCCCGTTCTGACTACCCACATACATACATAACACTTAGTAACTCAATATTTTAATGTCTTACGAAAACCACAAAATATTGTTTCTTTACATTTATTCACTTCATAACCCAGTAACTATATTTGACCATTGCAAAAACCTAGTATGTGATAACACATACTAGAGTTTTGAAATAGTTAAAGATACATACTAGGTTTTATAATGGTTAAAATTTAACTTTTCATAAATTTAGAAGCACTTACTAGGTTTAGGGTACCTTATAACGTTTGATAGAAGTAAATTTTGATATAGGGCATTTTGGCAACTTGTGGGGACTTATTGGAAAAGCACTTTTAACAAAAAAACACAATTTCTACTTTTTGTAGACTTACTAGGTTTTGAAATGGGGCAGCCGAATTGGATAGCAGGCATGTTGAGATCAAAAGGAGTTCGAGTAATTGTTATCAAGACGATTTTTTTACTTGCGTGTCAAGATCGGAACCCTTTAAAAGACCAGATAACATTAACCACAAACATATTGATAAAGGTTGGGTTAAGTTGGATAATAAATTTGGGAAAATCAATCCTAATTCCAACTCACATTTTGGAGTTTTTAGGGATCATATGTGATACCAAGAAAAATATCAAGAGTATCAACACAAAGAAGGTGCAAAAGATAAAATAAACTCCATATCGGATTCGAAGAACTCGTTAATGGTCTTGGAGACAAGCCAAATGAACATCTGGTGTTCGCCGCTTTTGTAATCCCCTTAGGTCTTTTAAATTGCCGGTTGATACAAAGAGCAGTAAAAAACTGGACGTATTTCAACCAGATCAGAGGCATCGGTCGCAAATCAGCCATTCGCGACGTGAACTGATGGTTAGCGAATGTAATATGGAGTTCCCCAATATTTGTAAAAAGTCCATCAGTCTTTCTATCAACAGAAGCGTCCGATTGGGTTTGGGGAGCAGAACTCAATGGCGAGATGATGTCAGTGCCTTAGAGAACAGCACAAATGTCATAGCATATAAACGTAAAGGAGCTTTATGCGGTGTACGAATCCATGAGGACACATATCGAAAAATTAAGACATCAATCCATAGTAGTACAGTCCGACAACAAGACTGTTATATCTCACATAAGAAAACAAGGAGGAACAAATTCGGCGACTCTGTTAAGGTTAACGAGACGTCTGTAAAACTTGTGCCATCGATCTCACATAGTAATTCATCCGCAGTTCATTCCTGGACGATACAACCTAACAGCCGATAGTCTCTCTCGCAAAAAGAAAATAGAAGAGTGGAGTCTGTCTTTTTCGGTAATCGGCAAGATCTTCCAGCGTCGGCAGTAGTTCCACGATATGTTTGTCTGGACCCGAGAGATCGGAGAGCAGTCTTCACCACAGAACACAGAAAGACGTTAGAAGGGCCTTGTGGGCTTGGCAGTGTAGCCACGATCCTGTACAAATGTACAGGATCGTGACTTCACCACGTGATCGCGATGTTTAATCATTCACGAACGCGCGCGCTGTAAGTACTGTGAAACACGCCACTAAGTGTTAAAAATGCCCACTTGCGCAGTTATTAACTGCAAAACAAGAAGCCCATCCTCAAGTAGACGCAAAGGAAGGATTTCTTTCCATTAGTAAGAAGAACACTTCTCAAATTTAGTATTTTTAGTCGAAATTCGTGAAATGTTATCAAAAGTGTGAATCGCAAAAAATATTTCCAAGAAAATATAGACTGCTGGAGAGGTGCGCATATTTATTACATTGCATTCCATTTATTACATTACATTGCACGTAATGTAAAGAACATCGCGAAATCACCATTTTAAATAGCAACATAAAAGATTACGGTAGATGGGTAGTGAAGTGCCTGGAAACATTTAATCGATTCTTGGTGTGTTAGTAAAAACTAGATAAAAGTATGGATAATAAAAGTGGTAATAAGTCTGTTTTTATATTCTTAATATTGTAACAGATTCTTTTTTTATTTTGAACCATTAACAACAATACTTTTCAAATCGTTGGAATCCGTTCAGGATAAGTTCCAATAGGATTTATTGTACTGATTGTATTTTGTATATATTTATTTACATTATATTGTTTATCAATATTACTAGTTTTATTTAAGCGATGTGCCGATCTTATCTGTTTATTTGATACGAAATCGAGTAACGTAACGTAAAAAAAGATACCTACTATTATTATTAATAAACAAACGTATTTATATGCAAATAAATATTTAAGCTCGACTAGTAGCGATTCAATGTTAGTTCATTAGTAATTTAAATATTTCTTATTGAATCAACAAACCAATTAAGAATTAATATCTAAAGAAAAAAGATAATGTCACATTTAATCAATATGATTCAATGTATATCCAAAATAATATACAGAAATAATTTCTCTAGTATCCTTTCAATTAATCGACTTGTTGTTTTTCAATATCGATAGTAAATAACTTTACATCAATCACTAGTGTGGTATGTCAAATTAAAATGGCTTTTACACGTTTATTGCGCACTATAGATATCTGTTATGATTGAGCGTGATTGGTTATAGTTATATTGGAGCGTTCTGATTGGCATGTTTAAAATGCAAGTGTGTGCATATCTTTTGTATAGTTGGTCTGATATTTCGTCTGATGTACGGCGGACTAACTGGCGACATCGGTTTTCGTACAAAGGATGCAAGATCCCCTTTTTAACCTCTTTTTCGGTGTTCTGTGGTCTTCATGAACGTTTTCAGAATGGAACATCCGGTTAGCTTGGGTATTTCCTCTCCCCTAATACCCCAAGTATTACAACGCCTAAATAATGCAGTAGGAATGTACATAATTGTGGCACCCAATTGAGAGAAGTCCTTTTGGAAAGCGGATCTTCGACAAAGAGCCACTGCCCTTCCTTATCAACATCATTTGATAGACTTAGCCACATTGGCACCTCCACAGGAATTAAAATTGGAGGTTTGGAGAATTCGAGGTGGAACAAATTGGTAAAGGACTGGCCAAAAAGTAATGTTGCTTTACTAGAAAACTCTTGGAGGAAGTCAACACTACGTTCATATAAGGCAGCCTGGAAACGATGGCTGGACTGGTGTTCTTCAAATTCAGTACGTCATCAAAATGCGACACCCTCTCAATTGGCACTTTTTATATGCTATCTACATACTGTATTAAGGTTGGCCCCAAGAACTATAAAGTATACCAGTCAGTTGTTTGCACCTTCTCGAAATCCTTCTAACGTGAATTTGGGGTCACATTTTATAGTTTCCCACATAATTAAAGATGTTGAATTGTCAAAACCACCTGTGGTTAACAAGAATATTTGGGATGTGGCAGTGGTCATAAAACGGCTTTCTGAAAATCCACCTCAGGAAAACAGTTCATTTGAAATGTCATGATATGTGGCCTTGCTTCTGCTTCTAAGTTCGCGACGTCGCATTCACGACCTGACACTTTTGCATGTAGGATCAGATGATATGATCACTACTCCAAACTCGTTAATTTTCTGGGCTAGATTTGGGTTGAAGACAGATTCTCCACATTTCAGACAGTCAGTTTAAGAACTCAAGTCAAACCAAATAAAAAATTTTAATATGTTTTTAAATACCCGAACTTCTAAATTTATCTGAAAATGGTAGAAAAGCCTGTGTTGATTTAACTTATTCATTACGGCTAGAAGCATTGTAAAAGCCGCATCGAGAACTGTTAACGCTGGTTGGGTCCAAACAATTTTTAAAGATGTGGGTATTAATGCATCGCCAGGGAGTGTTCGATAAGCCGTATCTTCCATTAATTTCAGTACATTACCAGTGGATGAAGTATTAAAAAAAAGAAACCGGCGAAGTGAAACCATGTTCTTTAAGCATTATTATTTATGATGTGCCGATTCGATTATTATACACATTGATTAATTGATTATAGTATTACTCGTAATCAATAATAATCGATTCATGTCAATGATTATTAAATATTTTTTATCCCCAAGTTTATTAATGAGTTCAAATTAATTCCACCATATTTTAAAGCCATCCAAGTTAATGAAAAATAGTTAAAAATCAATTTTAAGATAATGTTTACTATACCAGCATTGTGCATGCAAAATTTATAGAATTAAACTAGCTGTACCCGCGATTTCGTGCGTGGAAAGTAGCCTTAGTAATTTATTATTACATAAGCTGTCTGCCTGTGAAAGTCCTGTCAAAATTGGTCTAACCGTTTCAGAGATTAGCCAGAACAAGCAGACAGACTAAAATGTAAAAAATATTATTTTGGTATAGGTATGTACCATGTATACTTACATGTGCATTTATTAAAATATGGTTAATTTGCATTTGTTAAAATAAAACTGTAAAATTCATTCATTCATCGGGAGTTTTCCAACCAAAGAGTGAAGCTACCTTTTTGTTTCTGAAACCGTTTTTCCCCCAAATTTGAAAACGGATCTAATAAAAACAAAGCCTGCATGCTACTTTATACTGTGACCTATCTCTTCCTCATGTTGAACCAGAAATCTGTTCAGATTAAGTAACAAAATCTCACACATTCACACTTTTGCATATAAGAGATAATATGTTACATTTGATGTGACTATGCTGAGTTCTAATATGTATTAAAGTTATTTTTTATAATTCTTTGATTGAATAATGTACTCACTTGCTTTTTCACTAGATGTTTTGCCTTCCAGATATCTTTTATTGGTTTCTAATGGTTCATTCTCTGAAATAATAGAATAAAAAATTAAAAAAACTCATAATTAAATCTGAAACACTGATTTAAGTGTAATAGCAAGCCCTATCAAGAATCACCAAGATAATGCTCACAAGTCCAAGGCTTGAATATGTGATTATGGTTTAGACTTACAGTCACAAACTCATAAAACATCTTGCTAGTCGATGATTCTTGGCTACGTTGCGGCCTTTTCAAACCACTATCATAGTTCAGACAAAAATAGCTAGTGAAAAATTCATTTTCCGATTGGCATGGCATTTTTTTACTCATAACTTTTCTCTTTAATACATAAAGTTTGGCATTATCACATGGCATTTTTTTACTCATAACTTTTCTCTTTAATACATAAAGGTTGGCATTATCACATGGCATTTTAAAACTCATAACTTTTTTCTTTAATACATAAAGGTATCTACAAGACCATAATGTTAAGGGCATACTATTAATCAACGTCTTATACGCAGCGACGAGTCACGAATTGATACACAGATTAACAATATGTAATTGATACCACTGTTTTTAATAATAAGGAAATTTACCTTTTAGAATGTCCTCAACATCACTTTTGTTTCTTGCTTTCTGTGCAAGAATTTCTATTTTCTTCTTCTCCCTCTTTTTTATTTTTCTCATTAAAATTTTATCTGCAAGAGGCATTTTAATATCCTCTAATTTTTTGTACTTTTTGGAAAGTATATCTTTCTACCTTCTACGGATATAACCTATATTATTCCTCTATGTAAGCTGTTCAATGGTTAATTCCAAACTCAACAGACCAAGAAGAAGATGTCAACTCGGTCCTGTGCACAGATTAACGATATGGGTCCTGTGCAGGGTGGGGGGTAGGGATGCCTGATACGATGTCGATACAGGACCATACGATATATCGATATGTGATACGATATTTTAACCATACGATTCATTGCGATATATCGCATTCTCACTACAATATCGTATCGATGTATCGCATTAGACTGAGATATTTTGTTTACAATAAAATTAATGAGAATCCCATGACTTAACGGCACCGTCTCATATCATTTTAATGTGATGAATACTTTGTTATAGCTCATAAGTAATTATTTAACATGTAACAGAATACTAGGAAATGATACGAGCCGACTTTTATTTATATTTTGTAGGTAAATTAGGATAACTTGAGATTTTTGTAGTTAGGTACCGACAATTTTGTTTGAATATAAAGTTCATTGCTTGTGTTTATTCCTTGCGAGTTACACTGACTTACGTTTCATCATTGCACCACCTGTAAAGTCGTCTGTTTGAAGCTATTTTATTAAAGCGGATAACGGCGGAAAGTGTAAACTATGTCATGTATTTGTAAAAACAAAAAATAATACGACTAATTTGAGAACTTATTTGGCGAGACATCATAAAGGGACATCGAAGTGTAGTGGTAATCCTTCTTAATCGGCATCATCACAACAAAATATTCAAGTAAGTACTTTAGTTATTTGGTAACTGGAAAATATTAACAATATAATTATAATTGTTAACAAATACGTAATACATAATTATGTGAATACATTATAAAAAAAACAACTATTCGATGAACTATTTTGTGTATTAAGTTAAATAAATAATTGTGCTCGGAAATAAAAATGAAATATTTTATATTACAATTAGTTTATTTCTGAAAACGGCGCCTCCTCTACTCTGCTTTCACCTTAAGAAATAAAATACTGTATCGTGTCGTGTCATATGTCACGCCATGTACAGGGTGTAAAAAATAACAATGACAAAACGTTTTCCGAGTCAAGGTCTTTTGACTAAATCTCAGTTTGATTTTCGAAAATGGTTTCCGCACTCTGGATAATTTAAGCATTCTTATGACTGATATTCGTATAGAAAAAGCAATATGTAGTTGCTGTGTTTTTAGATATAGCAGGCGCCTATGATAATGTCCTTCTTCCAATACTCAGACGTAAATTGATTCAGCTGAGAGTTCCTGAGAAGTTGGTTCGTTTCATAGTTAATTCCATTTCAGCTAGGTCTGTTTGGTATGGTCTACCTCAAGGGTCGGTTTTGAGTCCCCTACTATATAGTATTTATACTTATGACCTAGAGAGTGTTGTAGGTTCATTCTGTCAAGTCTTGCAGTATGCAGATGACGTAGCCCTCTAAAAAGATCGAATTCAATTTAGGAAGCTTCCTCTCGTCTCAATACTGCGTTAAGTCGTCTGCTTGCCACTATCGGTTTCTAAATGCTGCAGTGTAGTATTTACCAGAAAGCGTAACATTCCTACAGCTCAAATAGTTTTTCAAGATGTCCCTATTCCCATGAACAACCAAGTAAAATTTTATAGGCGTCATTCTTGATTCTAAATTATCAGGAACTCCTCATTTCCATAGTGTTGTAAATAAATGCGAGAAAGGGGTCAATGTTCTCCGTTCTTTTGCGGGTATGGTGGGGTGCTCAACCATTCACTCAAAAATTAATAATGTAATGCTCTAGTTCATTGTCACTTCTATTATGGTTCCTTTCTTTTAGAAGCATGTAATAAGTTGCCACTTGATAAAATAACTAAAGTTCAATCAAAATGTTTGCGGATTATTATAGGTGCCATGAAATCATCTCCTATTAATAGTCTCCAGATCGAATGCGTTGATCCCCCTTTGTATATGAGTAGTCAATTTTTGAGTGATCGGTTTTTTCTTAAAGTAATACAAGTGTAAGTAACATAACTCAGTAGCTCGGTGGCGAAGTGGATAAGCGCCGCGGCCCGCGATCGTTGTCGTTAAGCAATTTTCGCAAGGGTCGGTCATGGGATGGGTGACCACAAAATTGTTATCTCGAGCTACTCCGTGCTTCGGAAGGCACGCTAAGCCGTTGGTCCCGGCTGCATTAGCAGTCGTTAATACCCTCCAATCCGCATTGGGCCAGCGTGGAGGGTCATGGCCTATCCTCCTTAACTATCCATAAGGAAGGCCTGAGCCCCTGCAGTGGGGACGTAAAAGGGCTGATGATGATGATGATGAATACAACGTGCATCCCATCCTTTACTTAATAAATTAGAAATATTGTTGAAAGTTTCTAGTCCTTCCTCCAGTTCATCGGTAGGTGTCTCTTGTATTCTCCATGGCTACAAAAAATTCCATACTCTTTCCCTTCCCAAAGAACGATTTTCTCGTCTACCTCTTTTCGAAAAGAGCTTTGAATCACTTATTCTTGAGCCGGTCGTTCTTCTTGATTTTGGAATCGACAAAGACTCTCCATATGCCATGCGTATAATGGCAAAGAAATTAGCATCGGGATATGAAGGCTGGATTTCCATGTACATTAATGCATCCAAACAGCAAAGTAATGATCCAGTTGGATCAGCAGTATGGATTCCCGGTCACAGATTAATATTGTGTTTCAAAATTCCTCCTCTCTCTTCCGTATTCACAGGAGAAGCTTTAGCTCTCCTTGAGGCCATCCTATTTGCCGAATCTCATAACTTTAACAAAACTATTATTTTCACAGTTTCACAGAGTTGCTTATAGTCTATAATATCAAATCCGTTTCGTTCTAAAAATAAATTTCCAATAATATTTAAAATAAGACATGCATTGTACAGATGCCATGGCTATAAAATATTCCAAACTTTTTCATCACGATCTCTTTGTGCTAGCACATGAACATTTAATGAGGTCATGGAATGTTGATTGGGAAAATACTAGAAATAGAGTGGGAAAGTATTATTTTGACGTTCAGAGAAGCATCCCCAGTACTCCTCGGTTCTCTAAGGAGACGTTTTTAAGTAAAGAAACTATCTCAATTATTTGTCGCCTGAGAATTGGACAAGTGTGTTCCTCTGTTCGACTTGCCAAACTTAAAATTAAAGACAACGCCCTCTGCGATTGTGGCATTGAGGAAGGAACTACGGATCATATTTTATTTAATTGTCTAAATTTATCCATTTCGCATTATGATTTGCTCCTATCAAAAGTTCCACGTCCAACAAATATAAAAATTATCTTGAGTATGGAGAATCTCAGCCCATTCAAAATTTTATCTAAATTCCTTGCAATCAATAATAGTCTTAATTTATAAATATATTTGTTTTCTATATACATTCTATTTGTACTGTGTTTAACAATGTAATCAGATAGATGCGCTCAGAGCTTTTTTATTTTATTTAAATTCAAAATTGACATATTTTATTATTGTTTCTTTACGTGTAAAGACCACAAACGTGACATTAGCGGAATTGTATGAACGCAAATAGGCCATAAATTAAAAAAGAAGAAGTTTCACGTTGTTTTTTCGGTTCGGCCCATGTTCAGCCAGAATAAAAAAAATGCATTAAAAAATACCTACTAAGAAAGAAGGACAACGCCAATAATTAAAAAGAAGAAGAAATGCTTGGAAATATTAAAATAAATTAAAATGCTGTCTCCAAATAAAATTTTAATGAGCAAAATCAAAAAGAGGGAGAATAAGAAAATGGAATTTTTTGCACCAAAAGCGAGTAAAGAAAGTGATGTTCAGGACATCGCAGGTAATTTTATTAACTAACCAAAGAAAGATCGTGTATAAAATAAACTATATCATAGCTGTTACATGTAAAACCTTGTTACTCGTTTTATTATGTTGTGTTTCCCATTGATTTAATTATTTCAGAAAATTATCCATCAGAAGTGAAAAAACGACCTCTTGAAGACAAACAATATACTGAAGCCCCCAAAAGTGAGTATACTATTCAATCCCATCATCAGAAGTAATTTTACAATATTAGATCGAGCATAGTGAGTAGTCGCATCATCATCATCATCATCAATAGCCTGTTTTCGTCCACTGCTGGATATGAACCATTGAACTTGATTTTCGGTTACTCACATCTAGTTTTGTTAGCTACCTTGCAACCTTCACTACATTTCCAGCAGCTCCGTCAACTACAATCTCTGATATTCTAATAATCAGATAAATATCAGTTCCATAACTCATGAAATATAAAGTATGTTGTTATATCTTCTATATGTCAAAACCTATAATTGTCTTATTGTTTGTTATGCCACAATCTATCTTGTTTGATTAGCTGTCGGTTTTCCAAGATAAATAAACATCACATTAGTCTGACTGAAAACTAATTTCAACATTAGTGATACAATGTTCTGATGGTAAGTCATTAACTAAAGTTATTTTTATTTTCATGTTATTCATTTGAACTTTGTTTGTCATACTTTAGAAAAAAATAAGAAAGTTGATAAAAAAGGAGAACCTGTGGAAGTTACAAATGTGGCTAAAGATAATAGTGAAAAAGAAGATACAAAGAATGATGACACAAAAAGCAATACCAATTCAGATAATCAATGTAAGTAGTTATCATTAGTTATTGAATCTAACTAAACATTAACCATTACTAATTTAGTATGGCCTGTTAGGGGGGTAGTCATCTACACCCTTACCACAATGACCTTGAATAAATTTGTCATTCTAGATTAGACTAGCACTGTGACCCAAAGCGAATGTGTGGCAGTGGGTGGTAAACATTTTTTTTCTTTCTTTCCTTTATCTGCAATCAGCCTTTAAGCTTTAATCAGATGCGCTGACATCTTTCATTGTTATTGGAGTACGACTCTTCCAGTGGTGCACCTTCCCCTCATTCACAAGCTAATATAACACACGGTCCCTTAGATAATAGCTAGTGTAGTAGATAATAGTATTTTAAACATGTTAAGCAGTGTCGTAACAAATTGTTTTATGAACTTTAATGTTTTATGTAAGTCTTGCAACATTGTTTAATATCGTCCTTGATATATGGCATCTCCAGATATTCGTGGACTTCAAGCATTCTTTGTTAACCAAGGTGCTTTACACAAGATCACTCACTAATTAGTGCAGAGATCAGGCGCTGGAAAATCTAGTGGCCTAGCTTATACACATTTTTGTCATGACAACTTTCTTTAGCCAGTTGCAGCTCTAGCGCTAATGTAGTAATCGATTTTTTATAAATTTTTAACATCCATAGAGTATTCAGTAAAATAATAGTGAGCATGTTGGAATTTAATATATTTAGAAGTTATAATTAGAAGACATTAATAATATGACCTTCCTTTGTAGTACTGGATTCAACTATATGGCTAAGAATTTTATCAGATCAGAAATTTTCTGTATTGGAACAAAACATATGTGAGTCTACTCTGATGGGCGTCAAAGACATGGGTTTCACTACTATGACCGAAATACAAGCTAAAGCTATACCACCATTGTTGGAAGGCCGCGACTTAGTTGGTGCAGCCCAAACTGGCTCTGGAAAAACACTTGCTTTTCTTATACCTGCTATTGAATGTATATACAAATTGAAACTTAAACCCAGCGATGGTAAGTTTTGATTTAATTTTTAATACAATAAATAACACCAAAACACTTTAAAGATATTTATCAAATATAAACAAGTTCTTGATTTGGGATGATGACAAAAGGCAAATAAAAAAACTTATATCCATACAACCATACGAGGTCTGTGTTAGACATTGCAACAAATCAAGTCTCCAGTTTACTGTTGAGGCACATTTGTTGGTTATTCTAAACTTACACTTCGGGATTATGGAGAGCAGTTTTCTAAATGCAGAATGGATATTTGATTAACATTACACTTAACAACAATGTTTTATTATTTGTACTAAATTATTATATTTAACCTCTTTTAGGCACTGGTGTCATTATTCTGTCTCCAACAAGAGAATTATCAATGCAAACTTTTAGTGTTTTAACGGAGTTAATGAAATATCATCGACACACATATGGTTTGGTAATGGGTGGTGCCAACAGAAGTATAGAAGCTCAAAAGTTGTCACAGGGTAGGTATGTTTTACATATAATTAACAACTGTTTTGTACCTATGGAAGAATGTAGTAAATACTTTTATTTATGAATTGGTTTCCCTCAGGAATTAACATATTGGTTGCTACACCTGGACGGCTATTAGATCATCTTCAGAACACGCCAGATTTTTTATATAAAAACCTTCAATGCTTGGTTATTGATGAAGCTGACAGAATACTCGAGATTGGTTTCGAAGAAGAAGTAAAAGAAATCATAAAATTATTGCCCAGTAAGTGTTGTTATGAAAACATTAGATGATATAAACTACCAAGATATAAAGGGTATTTTTATTTACAGAAAATCGACAAACAATGCTGTTCAGTGCTACGCAAACAAAAAAAACGGAAGCACTTACAGCATTAGCGGTGAAACAGGAGCCGATATATGTTGGTGTTGATGACCATAAAGAACAGGCTACAGTGGAGTCATTAGAACAAGGGTATGTCTGCAATAAATAAAATTGCGATATAAGTTAGCATGCTTACGACTCAACATGCTCAGCAGTCACGTGGTGTCTAAAGAATGTTCATGGCAAAAGCTGTTTTACGCATGTTGACATTTCTAATTATTTGTATTTAACTAAAATTGCAAATCATCGTTTCCAGTTATATTGTGTGTCCATCAGAACTGCGCATGACGTTATTGTATTCAATTTTGAAAAAGAACAAACAGAAGAAAGTGATGGTATTCTTCTCAACTTGTATGTCCGTTAAATATCATCACGAACTCTTCAATTACATAGATCTACCTGTCATGTCTATTCATGTAAGTATACATTTTCCATTGCAATTTTTTACATTCAAGTTGTATTATGAAAAGAAAAGAAGAATTGACATCTTAAGTATAGTTGGCACATGTCACGTCGTAAGCTGCTAGGAAATCGTTATAACTAGAAACTATGGTTGGATTATTGATGTAAGATATTTTCACTAACTGAATAATTTTTACTTGTTATATTTTAGGGCAGGCAACAGCAAAAAAAGCGAACCACTACTTTCTTCGAATTCTGCAATGCTGAATCAGGGATTTTATTATGTACGGATGTTGCTGCAAGAGGTCTCGACATTCCAGCAGTCGATTGGATAGTCCAATATGATCCACCAGATGACCCTAAGGTTGGTTTTTAGTAAAATCTAATAGAGTTTATTTGTTTCTATTAACTTTATAAATTTTTTGTGGCATGTATAAATGTGGTATTTTTATTAATATTTTCTCTAGCTCTCATGAACTTTACCATTTCAAAATATTTACTACCCTGAATAGATTAAATTATAAATTTGTATAAATTATCTATCTATAGACTCATACCAAAATAAAATTAATGCCTATAGAATTGTCTTCTACAAGTGAAAATACAGGTTTTAATTATATGTTCGGAAAATATTGTCACAACTTAGGGTTCGGGATAAAAATTAACGCCAATTATAGTTCACAATCCGACTTTATTTAACACAATACAATTACAAAAATTGTCTTTTCCCATTAGCTTTCAAAGATATTTGTAACTATCGCTTTGCTTAGACAATGAGGAAGTTTTTAAAAAAAACGAAAGCATTAAAAAAGCTTAAATGGCGACTCTAGCAAAAGTTGATTTTTGCAGGAAACGAATGGACAAATGGAACGCAGTAATTTCCGTTCCTTTTAAACTAACATAAAAAAATTGAAATTTGAAAAGTTCGAAACTTAGATATCAATACAAATACGATAAAGTACAAATAGAATATGAGTTGTTTATTGAGTTTTGAAAACTAATTTACTTTTAAACTTGAAAGAAAACCGGAAAGGTTGTCATGGAGAAATCAAGAACGTACCGTTGCGACATCTAGTTTGATTTCGGGAACTAATGTTTTTTTTTTAATATTTCCTCATTCCCATTAACCCCAAATAAACGTTATCGATCATTGAACATTTTTCATAAAAACGTCGCGATCGCAATTGCTATCACATGTTTAAATGGTTGTAGCATGAAGTTTGTGAATATCTTTCAAATGCCAAATATAAAATGATCGTGATAAGATTTTAAAATTAGGCAATTGTGCCACTGGTACTACGTAACAGTCTTATCACAGACTTCGTCTATTTTCAGGAATACATACATAGAGTTGGTAGAACAGCTCGAGGTCTCGGAACAAGCGGGCGTGCGGTACTTTTTTTACGCCCTGAAGAACTGGGATTTATAAGATACTTGAAAAAGTCCAAGGTCACCCTCAATGAATATAAATGCCTTTGGAATAAAGTCGGTAATATACAGCCACAGGTTAGTAATATATATTAGGTATTGCTCAGTGATGCAACGAATACTATTTTATCAAATAGGAATAATTGGACATATTGACAAATATACACACTGTTTTTTGTGGCAAATCGGGCGATTCTCCAATATTCACGCGTTTGACAGACGACTCGTCGAGTCAGAGTGTGAGTAAGATGTACATTTACAGTGTTATTGACAATGTTTAGCGTTGGAGTAAATTTACGCTAAGACTTAATATTAGTCAAAATTCATATGATTAAACCGAGAATTAGCAAAGGTTAACCTGGTACGAGGTTCTACGGGAATAATATTAACTACTAGAATGGAGTAGCTTATTCTCTATATAACATGAATTTGGACTAATATTAAAATTGCAATTTTAGCGCAAATTTACTCTGACGCTAAACCTTGTTTATTAATAGCACTGCTAATGTTTAATCTTATGTCTTTGCAACAAGACTACACATTTTAACATATATTCGGTGATTCCCGGAATCGGTAGATTAGCTCTGCGCTATCAGAGATTCAATGTTCGCCATATTAGCAGAACTTAATGTTGTAACGCCTGCTTTTAATATGATATTTTCACTTCTAGATATATAGACATTCTAGACAAATTCATTTTGCATGTGTTAATTCGCATATCGTTTTAATTTTACAGCACGAAAAACTAATATCCGGAAACCATTTCCTCAACCAGTCTGCTAAAGACGCCTTAAAAAGTTACTTACGAGCTTACGACTCTCATCATCTCAAAGTCATATTCAATATCGACACTATAGATTTGGCGAAGGTTTCAAAGTCTTTCGGATTCGCTGAGCCACCAGCAGTGGAATTGAAAGTAGCTAAAAAAGGTCCACCGGTGAAAGGAAAAGGTGGTGGCGCCTACGGAAATTTTAATTCTTTAAATGCAACAAGTTACAAGAATAAAACTGGAAAAAGGAAAACCTATACGCAAAAAGGTGGAAACACAAAAAAATATGGTTAATTATTATTATAGTTTCTTTATAAGATGTAAATAATACAACCGTTATTTTTACTTATTGTTTTATTTATAAAATATCTCAATGATTCATGATTTATATTTATTAAAGTATTTATAAAAAAAATTTACTATCGACTTTGAATTAAAATCAGTGACAGATTATCCCTTGAAGAAATTCCATATCAACGTATTAAACCACTATGAGATTTATTTATTTGGAGCCTTGACGTCACAATTCAATAAACAACACCACTCTGCCCACGTCTGTGTCAGCCATTTACTAGCATGGGACATTCTCCATATCAAAAATTCGCGCGGTGGCAATGGAGTTTTTTTTGACGTGGATACGTCTATGTTTTCGTTCTACAGTGGGGTCATTCTGTGAGCAGGAGTATATGCACTAACGCCATCTATTGGCGAATAAGTGAACTATGCTGGCTCTGCAGGGGGAGGGGCATTCTGTCAGTATGAGTATATGCACTAACGCCATCTGTTGGCGCTAGTGAATACTTTTTTCATTCAACAAATGAACGCAACGAATATTTATTTATTTAGTGTTTAGTGTCTTCAATTTGTTTTTTTTTTTTAATTATTCATTTATAAATGCAATTATGCCACAACGTTACATAATTCCGGGTTGTTTTGGAGAAGCGAATCGTTCAGTTTTAAGAGTGCCAAAGAACAAGACGTGAAGAGTGGTTAAAAGCTATTCGTGATGTGTTTCCTAACCTGGATGTTGGTGAAATTTTTTTTTTTTTATCGATTACTCATATATCCATTCATACATAGACGTATCCACGCATAAAATATGGCTGTATCAATGATACAGCCAACCAGGGTTTTTTGGCAATGTTTATATTATTACCGATAATGGCGATAATCACATTTTAATTCTTAGTATATTTATAGTATTGCTTAATTTATTGTAAAAAAAAAAATTATACACATTGTCACGTGCCTGGAAACAGCGCGGTACGTCAGGTTCTCTTTTCATATCAGAACTTGGAGAATTGAACCTTTTATGCATACATAAAACCTACCTACCTAAAGTAATAACGTAATTAAGTTTTAGATGGGCGTGACGTCATAGCGACGTCATGACAGAAGATGGCGTTTTCGCAAGAAATTTTAAACTGAAATATATTTTCAGATTTTAACTTAATATAATAAATAGTGATACTAGCCAGATTAGAGAGAGAGGATTATATGTTCACCCGACAGAAAATGCGCTTTTACTTTGGTTTTAAAAATGTCTGGTGGCTGAACTTTATTATTTTAAACAGAGTAGAAAACCTATTGCTCTCCGCCTATGTAATGTCGGCGGCGATTGCACGTAGCCCTCAAACCCCGTCAGGATCAGGCAATAATGATCAGACCGGTCGTGGTAAACTTGCTTACCTATTCCATGAAGAAAATACAAAAAGGAATATAAAAATTATACACATTGGGATTATACACATTAGGGATGATGTCTGGGTAAAATAGTAATTTTATTTAGTCCCATCAGTCAGACAATAGAAAAATATCAGACATTAATTTTTACATTACATTATTATTATCAAATCACTGTAGAATATTGTAGAGAGCATAATTTACATCGTCAAAACAATCATTATGCCACTCAACTTTAATCTGCAATTAATACTGTCTCGCACAAATTCTTCGTAAAGTGAGGAAGATCATTAATGTAAATTAAAAAAAGCAATGGTCCTAATACTGATGCCTGAGGTACGCCCGTAGTAATGGGTGCCTCTGCAGATTTCGCTTCATTAATTACTTTTGAATTCTACCACATAGAAAGATATGATTTTATTTGATTAAATGAATTTTTCAATGCAGTTGCTTATATAGCGCTATTTTTTTAATCCATTGTAAACACCAAAAGTGAGTCTTTAAACACGTGTTAAATAAAAATGTACTGAAATCCTATACTGCACACGTGCTTAAAAGTATGTTTTAATTTTTTTTGGCCGAGCACCAAAGAAATTAAAAAAAAAAAATGATACCATCTATCTACAAAAAGTCGATTTTACAGGAGACGAAAAAAACGTTTCATATTTTTTTTACAACAATTTTTTTTATTTTTATATCTGATCAATTAATGAATAGGCATAGGAAATAAGGTGTTTGCATGTGCTTCAAGAAATCTTTATTAGTTTCAAGATTACTGTAGATAGCTGGTATTAGTTAAAATATTTGCGTATGTTTATGCAGCTAACTGTAATATAGATGGTATTGGCAAAGGAAATAATATAGTTCCAGCGCCTGACCTCCGCACAATGTATGCTCTTAGTACCTTCTTCAACATACTGCAATGTCGAGGCTCAGAAAGCCCTTGCAAATTTTATTCACAAGCTCTCCGTCTATATTAGTTAGGCACCTAAGGTAAGAATGTACTGTAAAAACTTGTACCAATAACTTAGGAAGTGTTTTAGTTACGCGGTACACACTCACGCCGAGAAGACTCGCCGGACCTTGAAGAGAAATAGTTGCACCGTTTACACTCACGGTGAGTTCTCAATAGATCTCTCCGTTCTCGGATATGGATGACTTTACTAGTAAAGGCGCTTTGGTATACATGCACTAGCATTGACTGAAAAATTGAAAAATGAGGCCCAGATGAGAGTGGATGGTACAAATTAATCCAAATAGAAAAAGGTCGTTTAATATACAATGAACACACTAATAATTAAATATTTAAACCCACGGCGCTCTGTACCTCATATGTTCATAAGTTTTGAGACAAACTTTTCGATGGAGGGAACGAAACCATTACGTGCAACTGTCATTTCGTATTTAAGGCGGAAAAAAACCGCTGCAGATTTTCCGCGAGCTGAAAAGTTTTCCTGTAAGCCGTAACTTCGTCTACCACACAATACAGCGGTACAAAGAGACAAGTTCACTGCAGAATCGCCAGAGGAGTGGTCGGCCACGCTCTGTCAGGACGCATGCGAACATCAAAATCATCCGAGAGCGACTTCGCCGAAATCCATGTCGCACTCAGAAGGAACTCGCTCTGCAGACTAATATTTCGCGCGTTTCAGTGAACAGATTACTGAAATATGATTTTAAGGTAAAGGCCTATAGCCGAAGAAAAATTCAATTTTTAAACGATCGTCTTCGTAAGTTACGACGCGAACGTTGTCCATTGCTGCTGAGGAGACGTGATGCCAGGAACTCTTCACCGATGAGAAATTTTTTACTGGCAAAGAAAAGTTTAACCAACAAAACAAATGGACGCTAAAAGTAGCAAGGATGTCCCAGCTTCTGCACGGAATTGAAATTGAAATTCATTTATTCTAGAACAGACACAAGACACAGTTCATGTAAAAAAAAATGATAATACACAATACTAGACAATAAAATATAATAAAACATATGTGTGTGTGTGAACGCGTGCGTGGCGTGTGTTTTTTATTTATTCAAAATATGCATTAATGAATGAAATTGAGAATTGAAAACATTACATATCTATAATAATTACTAATTAAATTGAAGACCTACAAATAAACCACAATGCAATTCAATTTGATTTAAGGGCACCTATGACCATTGACTAGAATAGTTCACATTCAAATGGAAGAGAAAAAGCCACACCACAACATTCAGCCTGCATCACACAATATCCTACAGATGTTATAAATGCGAAAGTTTATGTATTAACGTTTGAAAGAAACCTATATATAAGAAATATCCATGTTGATATTACCCAGTCCTTGCTGCGCATTCATTAAATATCTACGCGAGTGGTTTTTAAAAGTAAGCAAAGTATCACAATATGAACAAAGGTAGAGGAATGTTGTTCCAAATTTTGGAAGCTGCATATCGAAAACTTCCCCTGAAGGAATCTCTCGCGCACTCCTTCATACGAAATTTCGTATGAAGGTGATACTCCGTTCCATTTCTGCCAAAAAGATGTCGAGGTGAAAGCCAAGAATTATCAGAGTGACATGTTAGAGCCCATTTAGTGAAACCCCTGTCTGATACGTTATTTCATAATAAGGATTGGGTTTAGCAAGACTCGGCGCCATCCCATAAGGCAAAAAGCACCCAAGCTTGGTTGAGGGAGAGTGTGCCGGCCTTCATCTCGGCGGACGAGTTGCATCTCTTAAAGCGGGCAAAAAATTGACAACAAACAGAGAAGATGCGAACCCGAGAACGAGAAGGCGAGAAACTTATCACATTCTCGTGTCTTGGGTGTTGGGGCTTCTCGGCGTGAGTCTGTAGGGCCTATGTATGGGGCCTATTATGTTGTAACGCATAAAGTTCATTCTGCAACTCGCAATAAGAACGAATAATTACGTGTTATGTAGATAGGTGGTATTTTCATACAATTATTACGACACGTAACTAAGGTGGTATTGGTATTTTCTCATAACTCCTTATATATTGCGAATTTGAAATAATCGATTAAAGGAAACGATGCGTAAATTAACCATGAAAAGAACTGCATTAAAAAGTCAAAATCGCCAAAAGTGTAGATAGATGGTCTTGGTTCTTAAGCGCTTTGAAAAAACTAATACCACTGTAGGCACACAGATGTAAATTCGTTATTCAGCACTTATGTAAGTTAAGATGAAAGTTCAGGTCTCATGGAGCGCCTGCTCGGTATAAACTTCGTCTTATTTTTACCTTAAAGATACTTGGCTATCACAGTCAACTATAGATTTATATGTACGCACGCAGACGCAGTTGAGGACAAAAGCTAATTTTATACATTTTAATTTAAAAGTGACCACCGTCAAAAACAGTGCCATGCAAAATATTATAAATTCATTTCTTTGCAATGATTTTAAAAATTATCCCACCTACGGGAAGGTACATCTTACGCCAGTTACATAAGCTATAATTTGCGTAGACGAAGTAGTGGGAAAACAGTTTAAAAATTAAACAATTAGTAAAAACAATGGTTTTTTAATTTATAACTTACAAGTAAAGCTATGTTTTTCAAAAAACATATTTTTTTTCCCTGTCTTATTCTTGTGACTGGTTGTTGTATTTAAAATTTCCGTACCCGGCCACGACCTATTCTTTTCGGACCTTTGTTAGTTACTTTCCATTCCACTGCTGGGGGCTCAGCGAATCCGAAAGACTTAGAAACCTTCGCAATGTCTAAAGTATCCATATCGAAACAATACTTGAGATGATGAGAGTGATAAGCTCGTAAGTAACTTTGGAAGGCTTCTTTAGCATATCGGTTGAGGGAAAAGTTTTTTGAAATGAGTTTTTCGAGCTGTAAAAAGGAAAAGCGATTTTTACATGTTATTGTACCTCAGTACATCAAATTCCTGTAAGTGATCTACTCTATATATTTGTAAACCTGCTGTACTGTTAACAGTACATATATTATGTATGTTATTTGTATAAGATAAAATACCAACCTGTAGTTGTATATCAACGAGTTTATTCCAAGCGAATTTATATTCACTGAGGGTGACCTTAGATTGTTCCAGATATTTTAAAAATACCAGCTCTTCAGGGCGTAAGAAAAGTAACGCATGCCCGCTTGTTCCGACACCTCGAGCCGTTCTACCAACTCTGTGTATGTATTCCTGAAAAAATTTAGAAAATCTGTCTTAATAATACACTGATATGCACATTTAGAAGTAGAAGCTTTTTTGTTAATATATGGGATAAGTCGACACTTCTTACAAAAAATATCATTAACTATTACGATTTTATTCAAACAGTCACTAAACACTTTAGCTTCTTCTTCATTCTTTATAATTTTTTTATAACCAGGAATCTTACACAGGTACTTGTTACAATTTTTACACTTTTTCGACATTATTACTTAATAATGATTTGGTTCGATAGTTAATAATTTCAAAATGCTGATACAAAATACCTATGACAGAATATGAGTCCCAAACTGCCTTCTTGTGTAATACAAATGACTGCTACTTTAGCTAAACAAACGATGCAGTAAACAGCTCGATAACAAGTTCGAACTTGTTTGTTTATACACTCACGCGAATCACAACGGAAATTTTTATACGAAAAAAAATTATATGCGCGAATCACATATAATTTTTTTTCGTAGTGTTGCACCAACTTTTTTTTCACGCAATTTTTATGGGTAATAGAGCACACAAAGGAGCATAACATATATTAATTTCGTGATTGTAAGTCACAGAGAACTCAGAAAAAAAAACATTTTTTTTTTATTTTTATTTTTTTAATATAATTTTTTATTCTAAAAATTATAAAAAAATATATGTGATATACTCTGTAATGTAACGTAACACCTCGCGTTAGTTTCACTTCTTTATCTTAATTAGCTTTAGAGATATATCACATTCAGTAATAGTCAAGCATACGGATATTTTGCTCTCTATCTCAAGGTCAAAGCGGAAGTCGGTCGCGAAAAGTACATAAATCGTGTTTGAACATCAAGTCTATATTAAAACATAAGTTTCAATATCGATTCCCATTTGGGGGCCGACTCGTCATACGTATCCGGCGCCAAGTGTGAGTCGGATTCGCGCACTAAGGGATCCGTATCATTATTCATCAAAAAAAGTAAAAAAAATCACGTTTGTTGTTTTCTATGGAGTTCTTCGAGATTTTTTAGTAAAATACAATTGCTCGACTATGACTCGTAAACTTGTAAAGCCAACTTAAGCGTGATAGTTTTCCTTTTAACTTAGTTATAAATAGGTATTACTGTCGTAACGTTTGAATTTTTACCAACAACCGTTTAGATGGTAGAGGGAGGGGACACTTGTCTCTAACGAAAACTAGCTCTTTAAAGCCTAATAAGTCACAATCGATTTACTAAAACGAACCCCCCAATGTTTTTGAAAGACTTATCCAACGCTGCCCCTACACTAATGGGGAAGCCGAAAAAAAAATTATCATTCCGATAGTACATGTACAATTTTACTTTATCCTTTTGTCGGCGAAATTAACGTGTATACTCATGTCAAATTATAACTTTCTAGTTCCAATACCCTTTGAGCTAAGCCGCGGACGGACAGACGGATATGGCGAAACTGTAACGGTTTCTTTTACTACGGAACCCTAAAATTGCTTTACCTATACATGTCAAAATAAAACCATCAGTACAAAAAATACAGTTAATGATTTCTTGGCATAAAATAACTTGTTAATAAAGGTTTAATAGAAAAACCAACCTTAGGGTCACCTGGTGGATCATATTGGATTATCCAGTCTACCGCTGGAATGTCGAGACCTCTTGCAGCAACATCCGTACATAATAAAACCCCTGATTCAGCATTGCAGAATTCGTGGAACGTCGCGGATCGCGATGTTTGCTGTTGCTTACCCTAAATCATAAAAAGTAAAAATAATTTAGAAGTAAAAGTCTACAAATAAATGTTTTGCTTTCGTTAATACCAGCCGAATGATGTATAGATTCTCAATGCATGAGACATATTTTTGTTGATATACTTATTCTCAAGCATGGAGGCCGTCAATAATTCACACGATGTTTTTTCTCGCTCTATTTTCTGTAAGCCAGACGAAATAGCTGCGTCCTTGTCAGTATAACTACGTTTTTCGCAGTTGAATAGTTTCGCAGGTGTTTCGCTTTCGGAAACGATTGTGTCAGTGTACAAACGGTATAAAAGAAATATCGTTTCGTCCGATGCTTCTGGGTTAAAACTATATTTAAGGTGTCATTTCTTCACTTCTTTATGATATAATACAATTGATATATGAAAAACGGAATTTAATGTCTAGGTACTTACATGAATAGACATTACAGGTAAATGTATGCAATTGAAGAGCTCGTGATGATATTTAACGGACATACAAGTTGAGAAGAATACCATCACTTTTTTCTTTCTGTTCTTTTTCAAAAATGTATATAATACCATCATGCGCTTTTCTGACTTTTGCCAAGAGCAATCGTTGGCTAAAGTTGGCAGGTTACTGTTGCTTAGTTAAGTCACTATAGTCGTAAGCACGCTAACTTATATCACAATTTTATTTTTTTGCAGACATACCCTTGTTCTAATGACTCCACTGTAGCCTGTTCTTTATGGTCATCAACACCAACATACATCGGTTCCTGTTTCACCGCTAATGTTGTAAGTGCTTCCGTTGTTTTTGTCTGTGTAGCACTAAAAAGCATTGTTTGTCGATTTTCTGTAAATAAAAAACTCTTTATCTTTTTTTAGGACAAAGTAACATCTAATGTTTCCAAAACCACACTTACTGGGCAACAACTTTATGATTTGTTTGACTTCATCTTCAAAACCACTCTCAAGTATTCTGTCAGCTTCATCAATAACCAAGCATTGGAGGTTTTTATACAAAAAATCTGGCGTGTTCTGAAGATGATCTAATAGCCGTCCAGGTGTAGCAACCAATATGTTAATTCCTGAGGAAAATCAATTCATAAATAAAGAGTTTTGCTGTATTATTACATTGGTAAAAAAAAATTGTTAATTATATGTAAAACATACCTACCCTGTGACAACTTCTGAGCTTCTATACTTCTGTTGGCACCACCCATTACCAGACCATATGTGTGTCGATGATATTTCATCAATTCAGTTAAAACACTAAAAGTTTGCATTGATAATTCTCTTGTGGGAGACAGAATAATGACACCAGTGCCTAAAGTGGGGTTAATAAAGTAATGAACAATAATATGTAAATATTAAAATATTGTTGTTGATAATCAGATATCCATTTTGAGTTTATAACACTACTCTATTTAATACTTATGCATATGTTTAGAATAGACAACAAATGTGCCTTAACAGCAAGCTGAAATCAAAGACTTACCATTCTTTGGTTTAAATTTCAATTTATATATAAGTTCAATAGCAGGTATAAGAAAAGCGAGTGTTTTTCCAGAGCCAGTTTGAGCTGCACCAACTAAGTCATGGCCTTCCAACAATGGTGGTATAGCTTTAGCTTGTATTTCTGTCATAGTAGTGAAACCCATGTATTTGACGCCCATCAGAGTAGGCTCACACACTTTTCCCTCTAATGTAGAAAATTTCTGATCTGATAGTATCCTTAGGCTTACAGCTGAGCTTGGTACTACAAAGGAGAGGCATCTGATTAAAACACTGTATAAAAAATATGTAACTATGATATTAATTATTTGAAGAGCTCCATATCTGTATAGTCAGTATGTTCAATTCACAATTGGGGAGAAAACTAGTCATCATAAATGGGTAATTGAAATTCAATATGTCCATGCTTCAGAAGTCACATTAAGCTGTTTATCCCGTTTATATCTGCAGTAGTCACTGACCTAATTTGGTATTTTTTGGTAGTACTTTTTTTGCTTTCATGTGTTTAGTAGCAAATTTTATTATACAATTAGATTCAATAACAAAAATACTCGTATACTAACATTGATTATCTGAATTGGTGTTGTTTTTTCTGTCGCCATCCACTGCATTTTCTTTTTCACTTTTATCATTAGCCTCAATCTTAACTTCAACAGGTTCCAATTTTGTATTGACATTTTTCTTTTTTTCTGTAATTGCATACAAAGTTTTAAGTTATAATACTCACAAATAGAAATAAACTCACAAATCAATAACAAAGGCAGAAAGGAAAAAAATAAAATAAGTAATTCAATGACATCATATCTAAAATATCAGTATGCGGTGGAACTCCATATACTACCTATATGCTTGTTAAGTAAATGCTACGAAAACGAGCTACATGCACAATAGCAATCTAAGGCGCCTGCTCCACTAGGCTACCCAGCACCTAACAGGACTGTTGAAGTTTTCTAGCATTTTTAAAAATATTTCTTTCGTCTGTTTGGCTTTTGCCTGAACATTGATGATAATACACTTTGCAGTAGCGAAAAAGTGACAAATACTTGAAAAATTCGACAGTCCTGTTAAGTCCTGGGTAGCTAGTTGTTAGAGCAGTAGCCAGTATTGTGAAAAGTCGTGGGTTGTAGTCCCATCTCAGAGTGCCAGGACAAAGTGTAGTAGTAATATTTTTCAGTATAACATTGTGAATGCAAAATTGGATAATAAATATACAGTGTTACTACCATAACGCGATATTACAATAAAATTAGCACATCGGAAGAGCTAACACCCAAATGTAGGTGCGAGTTTATCCCCTACTTTGGCTAAGAAGATGACAACTTAAAGCAAAGTGTAAGCCAGACTATTCACTCAACTTTTTTTAATAGCTACAAAAAGGTGATAGAAAAAAACACAGCGCATAGATATAAAAAAATAAATAAATAATAGAGTTGTGACAAAAATAGATTTTTTTTAAGTTTAATAACATATCACGGCATGATTGTCCATAAAAATTTCTGTTTCTGTTTGATCAAGATTGCAGCATAATATCTAACGGCACCAAGAAATAGTATTTATTCAGTACGTCTTTTCTCTGAAGCTGAGCTAGCTTATGAGAAAAGAAGAAGTAAAGTACTTCCTAAAAATACAGATAAATTAATCTTTCTATACCATAACCTACCGCTTCTAAACTTTGATTATGACAACTATTCAAATGCATAAAAGAATAATTAAATATTATAATACAGAAAATGATTGTGTACTATCTGTTCTTATGACTGTCATGATAATAAGAAATATGAAAATAACATAATTATAAAATTAATCAATATTTTATTTTACCAATTATCTCATTACAACAAAATGTATTAGGTACTTTAGTATTTGATATTCGGCTGAATAGTATAGTCATATTTAATATCTGGCTGAATATTACAAAAGCATCTGAATAGATTGAATACTCACTGAATATTCTTTGCAAGTCTACATCTAACACAGCATGATAAAAAGCACCAGGCAAATATAAATCAAAATTAAATGACTAAATAAAGGTACTCACTTCTGGATCCTTTTTCACTGTTTTTGTTGTCTTCAAAAGGTCTTTTCTTGGTTTCTAAAGGATAATTCCCTGAATAATTAAATCATAATAAATAATTATAAAGTTTTTTAAATGTTTGTGTTATAAATAAATGACCTCGGCCCTAATGATTAGTTGCACAAACATTCATTAGGGTTTAATGCCACTTACATAACATAAAATATATTTTAAGCTCTAATGACTGTATGGGAATGCAGCTTTAAACTAATAACATTTTTAATGAATTTTTGTGCAACTACCTGTAAATCAAACACAATACTAATTAAGACAAAACATTGAAGGCACATTGGCTGCCCATATTATATGGCTCCACAAACCATATGCTAGTGAGATCTACAAAAACATTGGCTCATCTCTGATCTACAATTTGTATAGAATATAATATCACTTTGCTTGGACAAAAATATATAGAATACTTTTCCCTAATAAGCTCAATTTCATATTTATTAATAAAAATAAGCCCTAGAAATCAACTAAAAATTCATTATCTGAAAATGAAATTTAGTATATTTTGAAGAATTATTTCAATTTTTTCTAATTCTGGTTCAAGGACAAATAGAATAGGCCTTCGAACATTATGGAATAATATGCGTACGGCCTCATACGCCCAAAAATCCCACGTCTTCAAGACTTTCAAAGTTCATCCTTAATTTTTTATTCACAACGTAGTCACAAATTAATTTATAAACCGGCCTTGGTTTAATATAATTATTTACCTGAAATGTCCTGAACCACACTTTCCGTTCTTGTTTTCTGGGTAAACATTCTTGTTTCCATTTCCTTCTTTTGACTCTTCATTATTTTTAAGATTTTATCAGGAGTATTTATAAAATCTTCATAATTTCTTATATTTTGTTTCTCCTATTTTTTTATTTATTATTTATAACGTGATACTTTTTGATAGGATCGGACAAAAAATATCGACATATATAATATCGATATTTTTCTAAAGAAATCGATATAAATCAGCGATATTTTTCCGCGATATATCGGCCTTCGATATATTTTTTCAGATATCAAATTCGTGTCAAAATCGATATATTTTTAAAGTTCTGCTATCTGTTTATGCGTCACATCATGTATTTCTTAAATTTAGAAAAAGAGTAGGTAGGCAGTAGGCTGTATGAGTTTAGTTTTTTCCTTCAAACAGAAACAAAATAACAGTCTTTGACCTGCTTGTCTATTTTATGTCCATGACACTGCTTGTTGGTTTAGTTAGTATCACCAAGAGTGTTCCTAATGTCAATATCAGACAAATACTGGTTTGTTTGAAAAATATATTTAAAAAAAAAATATAAGATGTTGTTTACTTGGCTATATATATAGCCAATATATATACATATAGCAAAATAGGCATCTATTTAGAACAATAAAACTGATGACAAAACAGTCAGATGTGTATTTGCTTTAAAATTTCGATTATTTTGACAGTTTTTCAAGATAATCTCTAATTGCGCAGAAAATATCGCTATATCAACATAACGATATTTTAAATCAATGTTTATCGATACGTTTGTAAAATATCGATATTTTTTCCAATTTGCGCATCTCTACTTTTTGACGGCTACACCCAAGCTACACAGCTACACCTACAATACACCTGACGGTAGCCTATTATAGGCATTACCATGAAGCTAACTTTTATGATAGAAAAAATAGAAATTGACTTTAATAATAGAAAAGAATAAATGTCTGTCAAGGGTATAACTATGTAGTTACCATTGACTATTACATTTACTTTAAAAAATAAAGAAACACTAGATGGCAGCACAAATTGTAGTATCTAAATGTTAATGAGGAAGTATTTCAAAAAGAACAGAAAGCACTAAAAATGCACCTCTAGCAAAAGTTGATTTTTGCAGGAAACGAATGGACTGAAGATACTCATTTCCGTTCCTTTTTACTAACATATTAAAAAACTGAAATTTGCAAAGTTCGAAACTAAGATATCAATACAAATACGAAAAAGTACAAAAAGAATATGAGTTATTTAATGATTTTCTAAAATTAATTTACTTTTATACATGAAAGAAAACCGGAAGGATTGTCATGGAAAAATCAAGAACGTACCGTCGCGACATCTAGTTTGATTTCGGGAACTATTTTTTTTTAATACTACCTCATTTATGAATTTCGTTATGTTAATTTTGTTCGTCTTTATCTTAAATTTTTTTTTATAATACTTACTAGTACCGACAAAGACGTCATAAGATGGCTGCATCACAGTCCTACCCTCCGATTCGTATTGATTCTCCAATAAATTCTAATACAAATGGTAAAATCGGCGGATAGACAGCAAACGATTATAATCTCGATTTCAAATAGGTATATGAAATAAATTTTCAGTTTCAGTATTTTATTAATTGATTTTATACAGGATGTTAGGAAATACATGCATAATCCCGAAACATGGCCATACAACCAACAAAGAACACAATTAATATGTCAAAAAACAATTTCACGTAAATTGAAATTTTCATACAAATATTTGAACAATTTGTTTTCAATTAATATGCTACAACCCTGAAAGCTTATACGTGCCGTCCCTGCGTACTTGCTCTCTCTCTCTCTCTCTCTCTCGTTTCCTAGAATACATTTTGATGTCGCCGACGCGCGCACTCGACTGCGTATGAGTTTATTTGTAATTAAAACAATTTAAGATTAAACAGGTACATACCTAGAGGCAGCGTTCTAATCACTCTTTCAGCTCTCACTTGTTACAACATTACCTACACTTCACCTCCACTTTATCAGTCCAGGGTCTCGATATACCGGCCACCGCGTAAAACACACATCTCCATATCATCTCGTAATATTAAACATTTGAGTACGAATTCATTGCACTGACCGCACACAAACACAACACAGGTAAACAGAACGAATATGAAAAACATACCAAAAGTCCTGAAAGAACGAAAACGTAAGCTGACCTTCTAAATTCTGAAAACTCACAAGTACGCCGATGAAAGTCTCAGACGCGACTGAAGCGACGACCAAATCTTCATACGTAATTATTGCAACTCGAACACCAATGTAGGTACCTAAATCAAAAGTGCACCGATTTAGGGTTCCGCGTCATCAAATTCTGTATTAGGTAACCTACCTAACAAAAAATCATTATTATTAAACTATTTTTTTTACTGACGAAATTGATAATTAGGCTGTTTACTTATTATTACAATTGTATTTACGCTTTTCAAGGTTACAAAAGAAAAAAGGCCATAATAATAAAAATGGTTACCTAATTTAAGACCAAGTCATTAACAAACTTATGAGGCATATAAATATTATTGATTAAATTAGAAAAGAAAAGAAATATTATTTATTATTATACCTTTCCATTACAACTAACCTTTATTTAATTATCATTTAAACTAAGAATAAGCGAGATATTTAGATTATTAATATCATTGTATAAGTCCGTATTTTATTGTTTCGTGAAAATAACAAAACTTCAAAGCAATTAATCTACAGAACATTACAAAACCGTTTCTCAATACACATCGTGGTCGATTTTATGCCTCTGTCGCTGTTTCTTGCATAGACTAATGCGAGCAATAGTGCAGATATCTAACTTCAATCGAAGTATTTGCAATTTCTTTTTTATTTTGACTGTATTATTAGAGAAATTTTCTTTGTAGTTAATAATAGTTTTTGAAACACCGTTAATCACAAGATTGGTGTTCTTTTATGGTTAAAAGTAATTTACTACTAACTTTTTCTTTGTTTTTGAAATAACAAAGTACTCTCGGATGCATATTTATTCTAGGCATTTATCTTTAGATTTATTTAACTTCTGTTATTTTTTATACTAGTTCGGCACATGAAGTCGATGACCAAATACAACACAGCAGCTGTTTTTAGGGCTGTCAGCATACAGTTTTACTTCGAAGCAAAAAAGGTAAATATCTAGGTCATGTGCTGGGTTTCAGACTTAGGGCGCTTGTGCACTACACTGAATTTTCAGGTCCGGTGGTCCGATTTTTTCGGCCATATATTGGTAATGCTAGCCTGTGCACTGTCAGGAATTTTACCGTCCGGGATTTTACTTTTCTCTATTCCGGACCGGTTTTTTCAGATCCGTGATGGCAGCAATGAAAAACGTGTTTACGCTTGTGTACTGCTGTGTCCGCGATCCGTAAAATTCATAAGGAATAGGCTTGGGAAAAATCTATTTGTGTAAAATCGATAATTATTTCGGCGATATTGTTAATTTCTAATAAACTTATAATCGACGTTTATTGTAGATTATAAAATGCTATATTTTATATGATGATTGAATATAGTTGGTAAATATCACTGCATATAGAGGGAGCAACAAAATGACCGACACAGCCGAAAGTTTCAAGTTAGGTTATATGGAAACGTTCATTTTATTTGACAAATATTTCAAAATAGAAGAGGTGTAAAAATGGAGTAAACATTTTAAATTTCTAAGTGTTGAGAGCCCTATAACGCGAATGCTCAATATCGATTAGGCGCAGATAACAACGGACCGCGAAATACATTAATTTAATTATTTACCGATATCTTAATGTTAGTTGATGCAGAAAATATCCAATTCTTCTCTGAAGACAGCTAAGCACGCTCTTTTGCATGCCAATGCATGCACGCGCAAAATACATCACATTTCACACAAAACTAAACTTAACACTCAAGACGAACACTGTAGTATCTTATTAACAAAAATTGAATTAAAAATGCAATAGAACAAAACAAAAATCGACGAAAATTCGCTTCGCAGCGGTACGGTGGCAGTAATGCAGTAACGTGCCTCACGCGCAAATGTCCGGCGGTGACTAAAACAAAGGCGCCGACGCCGATGGAACAAACAAGCCGCGCCCACGGTGAGTGAATGGAGTGAAGGAGACCGGTTCGCTTTGCCTTTGATAACAAGGGACGAATTCAGTTTATCTATTTTTCGAATTCGTATTTTGTTACCACGCAATTGTTTTTGAATTTTCTTTTTAAATACATTTTAAATAAGTAACTAAACCCTTACTTAGTGCTGTTATGTTAATGGATGATGTATTAGTTTAACTACTTTAATAAATGATCGTGTTATTTGATCCATTTAGTTACATTGTTTTGGAAACTCTGACTATTTGAAATAATGTAGTAACGTGATGTAAATTAGTTGACATTAGAATAATCTTTTTACTATGATTTATTAAATGTTAGTCTATTAATTAATTTCAGCATTTTGACTGATTCGTTTAGTGATAGTCAGTTTGAAATTGTTAAACTAACATTACTTAGTTTTCGTTTACGATTTTGGTTTTTTGATGATCAGTTGATAGCAGTTTGATAAAACTAGGACTATTTGACTTGTGAAATTAAAAAAAACGTAGGTTATTGAGAATAATCAGTGGAGATTTTCTACTTATTTCAAATCAGAAACCGGCTGTTAGTCTGTTAATCGATTGAAGCATTTTGACTGCCTTGTTTAGTGATTGTCTGGTAGAATTTGCATGAAAGCGGTCTCATAAATCATAAACTAGTTTATTTCGTATTTAGAAATGAAGAAGTCAGTAACCGATTAAAAACTTGTTCCTTAGTACGTCCCAAAAGCAGCTGACTCAGGGTTGAAAACACTCATTTTTTTCCAAAAACTTTGTAATTGAATAACTCCATAACTATTTGACCTAGACAAATATATTTTTTTACATCATATTAAAGACAAATAGTACTCTCTAGGAACCTCGGGAGTGTCGGTCGTTCTGTTCCACCGAGTACTTTGGCAAAGTCGCTATAGTTCTAATTTGATCAACGTATGGTTCTAGTATAAGTTTTTACATCTGATAGTATTCATCCGATTGTAGTAAAAAATGCTTTCGTCTTGCCTCAATTTATTATGGTTTATGTAAAATTATAAGGTCATTATTTAAGTACCTTTTTACGTCTTCGAACGCAATAACCGACGTTCCAAAAATCTCATCGTACCTAGCGTAAGTGACGTGTAGCTTCAAAGAGAGCTGCCCTACACTGCGCTGCTCCGATCAGGAAAAAAACGGACAAGTGCACAAGCAACTCATCCGGGTTTTGTCATTCCGGACCGGAAAATATCGGACCGCCGGACCTGAAAATTCAGTGTATAAATAGTGCACAAGCGCCCTTAGTGATCATTTTTCTGGGTTCTATTCATCATACCGTATGTGCCATATTCGGGATTATACAGGTATTACCAAACACGCTGTAGATATACGTATCTACATTACTTTTTCGTTCATTCATTCATCATAAGTGCAGCAGAGGGCAATACAGTTTCCTTTTTCGTTCAATCGGTGATTATCTTTGTTTAATTTGACGTATTCCCGTAGATATGAGGAAGACAAACATATAAAAACAAGAAAAATGTAATTTGCAAAGCTACGTCCCGATTTCGAAAAAGTGCTACTTCTACTTTTCTTTCCTTTTTTTGTGTTGGACATAGTATTGCGATCTTATTTATTGTAATAATTTCTAGAGGGATGCATGACACGATTGTCTAGGTGGATCTCTTGGCTTTTAGTAGTTATGTCTTTGTTTTTTTTGCAGGTCCGGCAGAAGAGAGTCTATATCCTCCCTGGGGAGGCGGATGACTAGTTTGCCTAGAGGATAATCAGTCTCTGATTTTAATAGTAATTCTTGTTTATAAATAAAACATTGACTTAAAATAATGATCGTATAATTTATACCTTATAAACAAAATAATTATTTAATTGTTTTTTTTTTGTTGCCACCTTTTTGTCTATAGATTTTCGTTTTCCCGGCCTTATTCTTGTGACTGGTTGGTGCATTTAAAGAATTAAAGTATCCGTATCCGCCACCACCTTTTCTTTTTGTCGGAGGACCTTTATTAGCTACTTTCAATTCTACTGCTGGTGGCACAGTGAATCCGAAAGACTTAGAAACCTTCGCCAAATCTATAGTGTCGATATCAAATATAGTCTTGAGATGGTGCGAGTCGTAAGCTCGTAAATAACTTTTGAAGGCTTCCTTAGCAGACTGGTTGAGGAAATAGTTTTTAGATATTAGTTTTTCGAGCTGAAAAATTAAAAGGAATAGCTTTTTTACAAATACAATACCATAATAACATTGAAAATCTGTCTCTATTATGCTACATGTAGATTTATGTATGATTGTGTCATACGTATAATGTAATACTAACTTGTAGTTGTATATCAGCAATTTTATTCCAAGAGAATTCATATTCATTGAGGGTGACCTTGGACTGTTTCAAGTATCTTAAAAATCCCAGTTCTTCAGGGCGTAAGATGAGTAAGGCATGCCCACTTGTTCCGAGCCCTCGAGCTGTTCTACCAACTCTGTGTATATATTCCTGAAAAAATGATTAAGTTGGTATTATGAAAATGAGTTGTTGGTATAAAATATTAAACTCCTCATTAAAACTAACCTTAGGGTCATCTGGCGGATCGTATTGGACTATCCAATCGACTGCTGGAATGTCGAGACCTCTTGCAGCGACATCCGTACATAATAAAATCCCTGATTCAGCATTGCAGAATTGGAAGAACGTCGCGGTTCGCTTGGTCTGCTGTTGCTTACCCTAGGACATTCCAAGTTAAAATAGTTCAATTAGTGAAAATCTCCGTTTACCTTAATACCATCCCGTTTACGTTAATACCGTCCAGACATAGCTTCTAGCTATAACGGTTAAGGATAGTCTTGTTTGTTCATGATGAATTATGTTTAGATATACGAGATGTCGTTGTTATAATATAATTAAAGTAGTTGATTATAGTTAAGAAATCAATAAGTTATTTATCGATTTTCATTAATTCAATAATAATCAATTATTCAAAATCCATTTTGATTTAAAATGTTACCTCTCTCTTTAGTCGTATAAATGACGTGACGTCACGACAAGCGCGCCAAACATTCCTGCGTATAAACTGCTCGATTTGTTTGTAATTTGTGAATGTGTTTTCTTAAACATTTGCTGTGTTGTTCTGAGTAAATCTATATATTAATACGTGGAGTAAAAACTTTGGAGTGCTTTTTACGAAAATTGCGAGGACGGAGGAGTATGACATTTGGCACACTTATTATATGTATGTAGGGGAACCGCAAACAGCTAATATTTTTTAATAATAATGCTTATAAAGTACATCGAATCGATAAATAATACATTACACACACTACTATGCATTTGACACTCTAAGTATTTGCTACACGCATACATGTACTCTGTGTTCAAATTGTTTCTTCTGACATAATACAAGTTGTGACAAAATTAAATATAATTGTATACTTACATGAATAGACATGACAGGTAAATCTATGTAATTGAAGAGCTCGTGATGATATTTAACGGACATACAAGTTGAGAAGAATACCATCACTTTCTTTTTTCTGTTCTTCTTTAAAAATGTAAACAATACCATCATGCGCTTTTCTGACGGACACACAATATAACTGGAAAACATAATATACTAAAATAATTTAAATAATTTTAGTTTTTATAATGTTCCAAATAATTTAAAATGAATATTTAAAGCATTCAAAGGTATTTTAGAGTTAGTCGAAAATGTGCGTAGCTACGCGGGACACTCAACAGATTTTTCCACAATGTTTAACACACGTTGAACATCATGCAACAGCTGCCTGTTACTGTCGCGCGTTGTTGTTCTATTATAATGTTGCTAAACTGTAGGTACGCTAACAAAGCTTATAAAAAATGATTAATTTTTTGCAGACATACCCTTGTTCTAATGACTCCACTGTAGCCTGTTCTTTATGGTCATCAACACCAACATATATCGGCTCCTGTTTCACCGCTAATGTTGTAAGTGCTTCCGTCTTTTTTGTTTGTGTAGCACTGAAAAGCATTGTTTGTCGATGTTCTATAAAAAATAAGGATTCATTAGTCTCATGTTCAGAAATAAATATTTAATGATTCAATCAACTACACTTACTGGGCAACAATTTTATGATTTGTTTGACTTCTTCTTCGAAACCAATCTCAAGTATTCTATCGGCCTCATCAATAATTAAGCATTGGAGGTTTTTATACAAAAAATCTGGTGTGTTCTGAAGATGATCTAATAACCGTCCAGGTGTAGCAACCAATATGTTAATTCCTGAGGAAAATCAATTCATAAATAAAGGGATTTGCTATATTATTCCAAACAAAACATTCGTTAGTTATGTGAGAAAAGTACCTTTTGACAACTTCTGGGCTTCTATGCTTCTGTTGGAACCACCCATTACAAGACCATAAGTGTGATGATGATGTTTCATCAATTCCATAAGTACACCAAAAGTTTGCATTGATAATTCTCTTGTCGGAGACAGAATAATGACACCAGTGCCTGATAAATATGGACTAATTTAGGACAAATAATAACATTACCAACTTTTTGTTAAATTTAATGTTAAATCAGATATCCATTCTGTGTTCATGAAACTACTCTACATAATCCTTAAGTGTAAGTTTAGAATAAGCAACAAATGTGCCTCAACAGCAAGCTGGAGACTCAATTTGTTGCAATATCTAACACAGAACTTGTATGGATGTATGGATAACAAGTTTTCACATTCGCCTTTTGTCATCATTTTAAATCAAGAATTTATTTATATTCGATAAACATAAAAAAAATACTCATGTTAATTAAAAACTCACCATTCCTTGGTTTAAATTTCAATTTATATATAAGTTCAATAGCAGGTATAAGAAAAGCCAGTGTTTTTCCTGAGCCAGTTTGAGCTGCACCAACTAAGTCATGGCCTTCCAACAATGGTGGTATAGCTTTAGCTTGTATTTCGGTCATAGTCGTGAAACCCATGTCTTTGACGCCCATCAAAGTAGGCTCACAAACCTTTCCCTCTAATGTAGAAAATTTCTGATCTGATAAAATTCTTTGATATACACTTGAACCGGGTACTACAAAAGAAGGTCATCTGATAAGTTACAGTTTAAAAAAAAATCTAAATGAAAATTGCTTGAAATATCCACTTTGTCCCTGGCACTCTGGGATGGGACTTGAACCCATGACCTTTCGCTGTTAAGAATATTTTTCAGTATGAAAAATTGAATGTGAATGAAAAATTAATAAAATATATTAATCTCCATATTGTAAAAGTCAGTTGCTATACAAGCTTTCACTAAAACCAATCATTAGATGATCAAAAATTTACTATATCCAACTCCAACTCCACGCTTCAGAAGTCACATAAGCTGTTGATCCGAGTAGCATCTGCACTAGTCACTGGACCTTTTTGGTGGACATCAAATAGGTCCGGTCTGGCATGGCACATGTCATACTGTTACCAATTCTACATATATGATTATGTTCATAGGTATTGTGTGCTTCAACAAGTAGGACATTGAGTATTAATATTTTGTTAGATACAATAACTAATATACTGGAATACTTACATTGATTATCTGAATTAGTTTTGCTTTTTGTATCATTATCCTTTTCACTATTATCACTAGCCTCAGTCTTAACTTCCACAGGTTCTTCTTTTGTTAAAACTTTTTTCTTTTTTTCTGTAATTAAAAACAATTAATTTTTTTTCAATTAATCACATAAAAGCTTAAAACAATATTTAAATTATATTCTGTTGTTTATTTTGCTACATAATACATTGATGTTATTGCATCAATGTTAAGTTTTTGTAACAACAGCCCTATTTGTAAAATCTGTTGTCAGATTTGCTCTGACAAACAGCATTGCATTTGATCTAGAATTTACAACGTTTTTTTTAAAATTTGGAGTAATTACACTCACCTACTCCTTTATCAAAATGTTCTGTTATATATTAATTTCTTTGGTTAATATTAGAACATGTTAATCAGACAAATGTGATTATATATTACTATATGTGATTATGTATACTAATATTATACAGTACTATTAATAAACAAGTTTAAGAATCAGAGTATATCAGTCCTATACTTCATACTATACATAGAATAAGCAAACCTACTAACTTCTAGGAGTAAATAATACTATTGTAGAACCTCATAATAGTTTAACAAGTCACTGTTTAATAGCATATTGCTTTGCAGAATCCTTCTAATTTTAAATGAAAATAATGTAACCTAGTCATCAATTTGGGTTTAGACAGGAAAACTCTACTATAGAGTGCATGTGAAAATAAGGAAAAAAAAAAAGGAAAGGAAAAATTATGAAGAAAAAGAGTATTGCTCTGCAGTTTTTTTGGATATCCATCAAGCATTTGATAGGGTCTGGCATAAAGGTCTTTTCTAAAAACTAAAGTATAGCCTTCTAACCATTTATCACCAGTTTCTTGAATCCTATATCACCGAAAAAATATTCCGAATTAAAGAATCACGAGAAACCAATAATTTTTTTTACTATACGTGCTGGAGTACAGGGCTCAGTCTTGGGACCGGTACTATATACAATTTATATAACTGACTTACTTGTAATGGAGGATATTACAACTGCTACGTTTGCTGATGACAATGCCATTCTGGCAAGCCACAAAAACCTAAATAAAGCAACGCAACTACTGCAGTCTTAGATGAGATTACAGAATGACTGCAGAAGTGGAGAATTAAAGCTTGTTCGTCAAAATCCGTTCATGTCACTTTCACAATGATGAAAGGCCCTCCAGTGAAATTAGAAAATATTACTCTCCCACATCAAACCTGTATTTGGTTTTGGGGATACATCTGGACAGGCGTCTTACTAAGAGAGCATATAAAGAAAAAGAGAGAAGAACTGATCATCCACTATAAACATCTATGGGCGCAACAGCAACTGATAATCAGCGGATGCTGATGCTGATGATAATAATAATAATAATCCTTTATTTTCTATACTTATTTAACATAGTTATACATGAGATTACTCCAGCAAGTAAAAGTAATACTTGTGTTGGAGATATCTCGCTCTTACCATTGTTTAAGGAAAACAGTGATACATATTGTACATTATCATATTTCAACTTTTTTTTTTGTGTTATTTTAGTGTGTGTGCGTGTGTGTGTGTGTGCGTGCGTGCTATTTTTCAATAAAGATATTATTATGAAGGTACATATGTAAATATGGCTTTTATTCACCCATGGATAAATAAGTATGTATGGCTCTATCAATACAGTTCGATTATCTGAAAAAAAAACGGTTTTCCGAACACCCCTGTCCCCCAATTAGTTCGAATATTCGACGCTCTACTGTACTGTACGAACCACAGAAATGGGAATGACTTTACCCTTACGTCTCTTACAGTTCTTTGTAAGATTGAAAGGCAACACTTTGTCGGTTTTTAGAGTTAGATATAGAATATATAGCTTTCTCACAGATAAAACTCCACTCAAAGCGTAGAGTTCACTTGTAGCAAAACTGTATGGCTTGAAGTTCATGACCCTCTGGGCCCTCTCAAGACACAGTAATTTATTTTTCGACGCACCTCCCCAAATAGCAATACAGTAAGCAATATATAAGCTGATATTCACAACAACCCTGATTAATAATCACTTTTATTCCAAGTCCAGGTGGTTTATGTATTATCTTGTTCTAATATTGAAAAGTTATGTTTAAGAATAAAAATTACTCACTTTTGGGTGCCTTTTCACTATTTTTGTTGTCTGCAAAAGGTCTTTTCTTGGCTTCTGATGGAATAATTTCTGAAATAATTATATCATTATGAAATACAATAATAATACTGATGCAAATAAAATCTGAAACAAGGTTTATAAATGCTTGTGTTATAATAAAAAAATAACCTATTCATTAGTGAATCAAAATGCTAATGAAGACAAAACATTCATAAAGACATTGCAGAATGGATGCAATTTAATTTTTTACTATACAACAGTTTCACAAATGATTTTTTAAAATTCGTATTGATTTTGCAAGTTTGTGTTATATGTCTTACAATAACACAGAAACATGTACAGACCATATATCAATGCTGGAAAGCAAACACACAGTAACCTACAAAACCAAAATTGATCTTCAGAACAAAATAACTTTTTATTTTGTTGAAAAAAGAAAAATCATACTTCTTTATTAATCAACGTAGGATTTACAAATTTGTTACCATAAAATATTGGCATTCAAAATTGGTTGAATTTATTAATCAATATCTTGTTTTTTTTGGAGTTGAATTAGTCATAGTGCTGTACTATTAATTAGTTGTCTAAATCACAAAGAAGAATGTGCAGAAGTCGGCTAAAATTACGTAAATTGCGCACTATGCTTTTATTTATCTAAAATCTTCTCTTTGATTATAATATATTTTATATAAATACAATTTTAAAATAAAGAGGCATTTAAAATTTACCATATTAAAAGAATTGTTAAACTGACTAATTTAGAAATTAAACCATAAGGCTGATTGCCTCATCTAATGTCCCAATTTATTTTAATTCTCTAATACAATGCTTAAGCTCACAAGCCACAAAAGGCACCACAGCATGTAAAGCAAAACACATATGTATGTGAATTTGATTTGTGATTAACGAAAAGTAGCCAATAAAAGAAGAACTTCGCTAGTCCCCAATTAGGAGGATTTTAATTTTAAACCAATAACCTTTAGCAATATGGGTACAGTGTCCTAACTTGATTAATGAGTAATTTTTAGTTAGGGTAGCCACGACATCTCGTACGCCAGCATCGAGTAACAAATTCATTAATATTTACTTAATCTCGAATAATTTAAAAATTTACCTTCAACGTCAGGAACTCCATTTTCAGGACTTTCTTTCTGTGGTGGAACAAGCTTCATTTTCTTCTTCTGTCTCTTTTTGATTTTTCTTGTTAACATTTTATCTGGAGTAGGCATTGTAGTCTTTTATTAAAATTAATGTCTTTCAGACGTAGACCTGTTATTGGTTATAATTTTTGAACCGATTTTAGCTGTTTTGCTACTCAGCATATAAAGCACCCACAAACCACACGTGCTAATAAAGTGACAGTGACATACATATAATACTACTCTTTGGTGACATATACGTTCACGTCAGTGTATTGTACGAATGGACTTAGTACTATTTAACAGGACAGAGCACAGAGGTTAATTTCTTAAAAATAGGGTGACAATAACATGTTCTTTAAGTGAGACTACATTTGGTTCAGTTTTTTTTTCAATAAATATATTTTTATTATTTATTTTAGATACTTCTCCATGCAATTCAGTCTCGATCGGCCTAGTACGGATAACTGGATGGATTGAGTTTATCTATTAAGAATACCGGTGCTTAAGTACCACCAATCTGCATTGAGACTTCCACGTGGGCCCAGGTAGGAATATTGGTTGATTGGTTTCATTAATTGAGAATATATGTGCTTTAACAACACTAACCCGCACTGGGACTCACGCGCGGGTCCAGTGAGGAATGCCGGATGAATTGGCGCAATGTTGATGAAACGCGCTAACTTTTGATCCGTGAATTGAAAGGGTGCCCGCCCTACACTGCCACATCCCACAACTCTGTCCTGCTCCACCACGCTCAGTTATATAAAAAAATTGATCACCCGTCTCTTTACTAACGTTTGCGAACGCCTTTTAAATTTCGCAATCGCAGATCTAACGCGCTAACCACTTGAACACGTGCACACAAAACCGTAACACACATACTTTACTTCATTAATAAAAATATATTTAATTTAGAAAAAGTCGTATTACAGTAGAGGAGCTGAAGCGGGGATTTCGGGATTTACTAAAGCGCGGCAGATTAATATACAGGGGGATACCTTGAACCCAGTTAAGTACCTGGACCAAGTATGAGCTCTATAAAAATAGCCGCCCGGCAAGGACGAAGGATCAGAATAGTAAAAAAAATTGGTCATCTGAAAATCTTGAGCGCGTCAGATTAAGGTAAGGTGAGCTAGTTACATGATAAAATGTGTACCATACCTCTAGTCTGACAATTTGAGAGTGACGTAAAGAAGGGGGAAGGCTACAAAGTTGTAAAAAAAAAAGTCACTTTGACATTCTCGAGCGTGGCTATCTTTTTTTTATTTTGAAGGGAATCATTCAAGGATTATGAAAAATATATACTCTCACGATTTTCACAAGCCGAAGTAATAAAAATTCATCGAAAAGATTTAATGCGTGCAGCTACGTGATACCTATATTTCCTTCTCCGCATCACTATTTCTCTCTCACTCTTTTTCTATCTATTACTCTCTCACTCCGTCCCCACTCTGGTTTCGGTTGCCATGACGCCATGACACAGATTCGTTCTTGGCGTGATATTGTTTACATCGTATTTCCAACGTTTTTGCTTATTTTGTTATATTAATGTAAATTTTGTGAATTAAACTTTTTACATATTTACTAAGAGAAGAAGAGGAAGATTATTCTAGCGATGAAGATGATAATTAGTAAAAAATACTGTAAAAATTAAATTTTCATATAATCATTTTCTTATAAACATAAGTATTCTACATAAAAAAACATACACTTTTTTTTTGCATGCTAACTCCGGTGCTTTTCTATTTAATTAAGCTCAATGATTCGAAAAAATATTTAATTGTCAGATTAAGTAAATTCCTTCAGATAATTGTCAGATTATGAGATATCACGTCTGGGGCATAAAGATGAACCATATATATCTTAATCTGACGCGCTTGAGTATTTCAAAATGGCGATTTTTTTTGCACATTCTAATGATGGTCACGCGTTTGCGTCACATCCAAATCGTCAGATTATTATATGAGAGCTTTTTTTAGGTTCACTTGACATCCCCTCTAAAACTCTGACGCGCTCGATTAAAATTTTTTGTTTCATTTAAAACCTTACGTATAACCACCCCCATCATGGAAATGACCATAATAACATACGACAATTTTTAAAAATGCGTAGGACATGGATGATATTAATATCTGACGCGCTCCAGTATGTCCATACAACAGTTTTTTTTTACATTTTTTAAAATCTTTAGCCGCTTCCCCCACCGATGAAAAGGTATATATTATATGAAATTATTTTTTTGTTATCATCTAAGCTTTGCAACCCAATAGGTCTCTGTGACGCTCGAGTAAATCCCGATTTAGCATCGTGGGCTCCCCTACTATTACATTACAGATCTCCAATAAGTCTGTCAAACTGCATCGGGCTCCATTGGTGCGATCAATTTAAATCGACGTCCAATATTGGCATGAGTAAAGAGCCTTAGGATGAGGAGGTCTCGGTAATAATAATAATAATCGGTCGGTAAAAATGTGAATTTAATGGTTCTCTGAATAAAGGCTTGTTGTTATAAAATCCACCACTACTGTTCTTGACTATGCATGCGCCAGTGAAGAAAAAAAATATGCCACCGTGACTTTTTTTATGCCGATTTACATTTGCACTTACAGTACCTACTTATGTACTTTCTTGTTTTCTCCATGACGATAATTCCGGTTTTCTTTCATTTATAAAAATAAATTAATTTTCAAAACTCAATAAACATTTTAAGTAAATTATATATGATCAATTTTGCATTCAGAATCTAACTAGAAAATATTCTTATTGAAAAATGCTTAAAAAATCAACCAGCCCCGAGTAGCTCAGTATTGCGTAAGGTCGTAGGTTTGAGTAGAGTTCCTGTGGCTGGTGGATTTTTTAAGCATTTTTCATTGAAGAATGTTAAAAAAAATCTTGTTTGTAAAAACTTTGAATAAAATACGTCTAATCATAAATGTTCATATTTCACAAAATCGGCATGCTACAGGCTGGCTACTAAGCCTGGTCCTAACTTGTATAATATTGGACGTGTAGCATAACGAACTTGAGAGCGTTTGTTTACACCCAAATGTTACCTTTCATCATATGATATCTTACTCTTGAGAAACGTCATCATTCTTCGCGTACTACAAATTTTTAACAACTGATATGCATTAATCTTAAGATTTGGTTGGTTTTTCGATATCGATATTTTTGAGCGTCGATATAACAATATTCACGTTTTGCGATATATCATGCATCTCTATACTGACGTAAGAAGGGCATGCTTGCATTGAAATAATAAATAATTCAAATAATACATAAATACTGTAAATGTGTAGACGTTGGCTATGATTAAATTATAGAATAGTCTTTTGAATTAAATACATTTTTTCATTTACAATTACATACAATGGATCGAGATTCTATATCCAAACAAAAGTTCAAAAGTTTGAAGTGTAAAGTTTCGCCAGTATCACTGAAAGCAGTGAAAGCCATGGGATTTAAGTATATGACCGATATTCAATCTGCAGTACTGCCGAAAGTGTTAGATGGAGCTGATTTAGTAGCGACGGCTAAAACAGGATCTGGTAAAACACTAGCATTTTTGATCCCCCTCATAGAAGTAGTGATAAAAAATTTAAATAATTCAATACGAGGTAAGCAGTTGTTATATTTTACATGATTTATTGCATTTTTCGTTTTATGTAAATAATAACATTGTCTGTTGATATTTTAGGAACATATGGCATAATTATATCTCCCACCAGAGAATTAGCAACACAAACTTACAATGTCTTGCAGGAATTTATTGTTCATCATAATGTAATGACAGCAGCTTTAGTAATTGGCGGGGAAAGTAGAAAAAAACAAAGTATGGTATTATCTCAAGGTAATGAGAACATAATAAACTCTCGAGGTCAATAGTAAAAATAAAATTGCTACTTCTTTTTTGTAGTTTTCACTACAAATCGAAAATGGTATGAATAAAGTTGTATAGCTGTTTATATTTACATTTCAGGTGTTCATGTCATAGTGGGTACACCAGGTAGACTATTTGACCATATGAGATCCAAAGATTTTGATTATAATTCTGTCAAATGTTTAGTATTGGATGAAGCAGATAAAATATTTCAGTATGGATTTGAAGAAGATTTAAAGCAAATTGTTAATCGATTGCCAAGTAAGAAAGAATAATTCTATAATTAACCCGTCTCGCGATTTTTTGAACACACAGGTGTGCAAACGCTTCAAGTGCGTTTTGTGACTTAATCGCGTGACGGGTTAACATTTAACATCATGAGGTTTTTATACAAACCCATTTTTTATTTCAGAGGATAGACAAACTATGTTATTCAGTGCTACTATTTCGGATAGAACAGATGCTCTGATTAGATCTGCAATGAAAAATGATGTGACTTCAATAAATACAAGTGAAGATAAGATAAAAGCAACAGTTGAAGGTCTTAAACAAGGGTTTGTATTTGGTACAAATATGTGAGCATTAATGTTACAGTTACATACTTATTATTCTCCACATAAGTGCAGATGACTATTTTTTATCTGCCCTAGGAATAATATAGAATACCAAACATTAACAGTAAGAATGTAGTACAGTAGTAATACAGGACTGAAAAAATGAAATGAATTTTTTTTTCTTCATAGGTATGTTATTTGTGAAATAGAGTACAGGCTGTGGTGGTTACACAAGATGTTAACGAAAACACGTAACCAAAAAGTTATGGTATTTTTTTCAAGTTGTAAATCTGTTGAATTTCATCATGAATTTTTCTCAAACTATTGTAATTTTCCAGTTTTATGTATACATGTGAGTACAATTTTTTTTAGAAAATTATTAATTTTTTATATATCACACAAAATGTATCTAAAGCTGTCTGTTTTCAGGGTAAAATGAATCAATTTGACAGGACAGCAACCATAGGTCACTTTTACAATGCAGACAAAATGGCATTATTCTGTACAGACTTAGCAGCAAGAGGCCTTGATATACCAGCCGTAGATTGGATAGTACAATTTGATCCCCCATCAGATGCTAATGTAAGTCCAAATAACTCCCCCTATGGATAAAACTGTATTACACATTTCCAACTATGACTATACTTAAAGCAGTCAGAATTGGTATTATTAATAATAATTCTGGTAATTGATGGTATGTACATTTTTCTGTAGTCATGTAGTCTAAGAGATTGAGACAAGAATGTGCAAGATTTGTCTTAAGCTTATGTTTCAGTATTTTGATGTATACGTACCACTCAGTACCCAGATCCAGTGAATAGGTCAGGTGCTGGAACGCTTGGTGATGGTGGCGTAATATAGAGTACGAAACCATAACTTATTAATGATGGTTTTTAATAGTTTGAAATTAGTGAAAAACTTATTCTGAATATTATAAAAGCACACTAATCTATCCAGATTGCACAATAATGAAGGGATCTCGGAAATTAGTGTGAATTGAACTCCAAAAACTCGGTGGCGTAGTGGAAAGCGCCGCGACCCGCGATCGTTGTCGTTATGCAACTTTCGCTAGGGTCGGTCACGGGATGGGTGACCAAAAAATTATTATTTCACTACTCTCCTCCTCCTACTCCGTGCTTCGGTAGGCACGTTAAGCCGCTGGTCCCGGCTGCATTTGCAGCCGTTCATACCCTCCAATCTGCATTGGGCCAGCGTGGTGGGTCATGGCCCATCCCCCTTAACCATCCATAATGAAGGCCTGAGCCTCTGCAATGGGGATGTAAAAGGGCTGATGATGACGATGAACTCCAAAAACAGATTCGTAATGGTTTAAAGTTAATTTATTACTAATCTTGTACGCTTATGTCACAAGCTCTTCTTCTGTAAATTACAAAAAAATCTTTGTCATTCACCAGCTAACGGTTTGTCTATAGCTACAGATTCCCAAAGTGGTCTAAGTGGACCCTCAGGTGTACTCAAGAGACTTGACGGGGGTCTACGTTGGTGTGACAAAAAATGGGGGCTCACAATACGAAAAAGGCGGTGCACGAAAATTAAAAAAAAATTATTACTAGCCTTTTATTTCAATAGTATAGAGCTACATTATCAGCGAAAAACATGCAATATATTTATATATAAAAATAATCACTAAATGTGTGTTAAAATGTTTACTACTAAGTTCACTGGGTCCCTAGTGTATGTAAATAAATTAAATTTTTTATAGGAATATATACACAGAGTTGGTAGAACGGCTAGAGGATTAGGTAAAGTGGGTAATGCTGTACTTTTATTGAGACCAGAAGAGGAAGAATTTGTTAACTACTTGAAAGATGCTAAAATCTATTTAGATAAATTTGAAGCTTGGAATACCTATTATAATTTACAACCTAAGGTAATCAACTTAATAATTAATTTTTAATAAAATGAATCATAAAGGTAATTCCTATAAATGATAAATTATTTTAAATTTTATTATTTTCAGTTAGAAATTGCTATGGAAAATTTAGATTTCCAGCAATTAGCAATTGACGCCTTTGAAGGATATATAAGAGCAATAGAAGTAAAAAAATTAAAACATATATTCAATCTTCTTACAATGGATTTACACAAAGTAGCCAAATCATTTGGTTTGAAAGAAAAACCAGAAGTTGATATTCGTAAGTGATTATATTTATAAATAAGTAGTCTCTATAATAATACTAATTATGCAGATAGTTTCCGAACTTAGAATAGAAAAGTTATATAAAGTTAATAGAAATAAATAAAAAAGTATAATAGAAAAGTTAATACAAAACTAATTTTACCCTGAGGGAAAAATCTTTTATGGGTGTTCCCACCCTCGATAATTAACAATTTGCAATAATATGGCATATAGCATGGCAATATCAAGATGATTTTAAAGGTAATGTTTCATTTGTTCAATCTGGAAAATTATAAATAATTTTATATTTTCGTAACGTAACACCAAAGAAATATTCCTTATGAACAGTTTAAGGGTGATATTTTTACCTTTTATATTGTTGTAGCGACGGAAATCGAAATCAAAGTGGCGTCGATTTTAACCACTTAATAGCATATTTAAAAAAAATTGATTATTTTTTACATATTTGAAAAATAACCTTTAATTAATGGAATAAGGATTTCAATAAAAGTGGAGAATTCTTGTCTTTTCTCACTTTAATGAATGGATATTAAGTAATTTTCAGACAATTTACAGTTCAATTCAATTGGAATAAAGCTGATTTAAAACATCATCAAATATCAGTAGTATATTATGTATGAATATAAATAAATTTCATCTTTCAGGAATAGGATTCAGTAAAAAACATAGACCCAGAAAGAGAATGGCTGCTATGCTTGCTGCAAAAACAGATACTCCAACAAAACATTTAAAAATATGAATTGTACATAACAACTTGTTAAAATGTAAATAATACAGTTATTTATAATAAATGTCAAATTTCATTTACATAAAGTTTTTTATTGTAGAAGCGAGAGCTCGTGACAAAAATATGCAAGTTTTGTAACGGCGGCGCTGTCGCTGCACTGTGTACTGAGTAAGTTTACGCGTACTGTTTGCATTAAGCGTTATGAAATTCTTACAAATTTTTGTCACAAGCTCCTTTACTATTAGGCTTGTGAATAGAGTGACGCTATGCATCGACTAGATCATTACAAATGATAATTAAAATATAATATTTCAAGAATATGTACATAATATTAGTCTTATTAACCGGAATTTCATATTAAAAATAAATATAGGAACTTTACATTTTATAAATAATCTTACAATTCACTTGGGGGACATGTTCATTTCATAAATGTTGTTTCTTACGAGTTTCTCGTAGCAATCTTCATGGTTGTGTTGATGATTCACTGCATAAATCATTGCATCAATAGTTTCTACGGTCGCCGGACACCGGTTGAGTGAAAAATATTGAACACACCTCCAGGATGTCTTGCCGTGGGTTGTCGAGTGCTTTGTGTAAACGAAGTTCATATGCACTAACTGTTTATGACCTTTTCTACTATAAATATACTTGTAGCGAACAGGCAATTGCAGACTCTCGTTCGAACCATTCACAACAAGAGAAAGTGCACCTGAAAATTAAAAACAATAACATATTAGTATTCATAGTGGTTTGTGCAGTCGTCTGCACGTCAAGATTACACAAAACTGTTAAATTTCCCTACTCTCTTTTAAATGTTATTATAAACAATATCTATTGAACATATAAGATATATTGTAGTAACCTGACGTGCAGCTGTGTGTACCATTAAATAATTGTAGATAATCGAAACGTTAAAAGGTACCATATTCTTTAGGTAGATAATGGACAAAATAAAAGTAGCATGAAATTTGTCATTTGAAATATCCATTGCCTACAGATAGATGCAAAGTTAATCGTATGGTAGATTTATTTAAAATACATTAAACTAAATAAATTACAAACATCAAGAAAATTTTCAGATTCTAACATAATTTGCAAAAAGGACAGTCTCCTTGCAGGCTTGGTAAATTTCAACATCATATTATGTATGGGTGATGTAGTTGGTAATTTATTGTAGGTAGTTTCCTTTTTTCCCGGTTTTAATATGCAACTGAAAAAGTAGATTTATTTTTATATATTTTTTTTATTAAATATCATATAAAAATACAATTATGTAGCCACGCATTCACACAGGTAAAACAAGCATTAAATAATTATTTATAAATGTCTTTTAAAATAGCGTTCACATTTCATATATAATTTAAATCTCAAATATAAGTAGGTCAAACCTTACTCTCATTATTTTACAAAGTACTTTTATAAAATGTCTTTCTAACTTTGTAAAATTTTACTTTTTTTCAGAATATGATTGAAATAACCATTATTTTATAATAATAAATTACATAAATTTTGGAATGTTACCAGAAATAAACAAAAAAATAAAAAATTTAAACCTAGAAGCATAGAGATCACAAAAAAAAATATTTTAACAATACTTAAAATAAAAAGGATAATTATTTGAGATACTTGCACATTCAACACATGAATAGCCGTTTTATAAAAAAGCATTACAAAAGTTATATAGCTATTTAACTTACACTATGAACTTAACATAAATTAGTGTATAGCTGATTTTTACTTATATTACTTTACGATCATTATTCATTATCGATAGTTGACCTTGACTATTTATACTATTGGATTTTGTTGATATTGTTGAGAATGGGCAAACTAAATCAATAGAAATGATCTTAAATACTGTTTAAGTGTGTTCGACCTAGCCGTAAACCAGCAACTGCCAATGATAGTGAATTAAGCACGGGCTTTTAAATGCTAAAATATACAAAACACATTAGATAAAAAATGGGTAAAATATGTTTTATTACGAACATTATTGCTTTAGAATAATGCGTATGTAAATAATTTTTAATAATATTTATATTTTGTGAGGTCTATAATAATAAAAAAGTGCAAAAAATGCGGTAAATTCAAAATACTAAAATGCCATGCTATTTCTCAAAGTGGATCTGATGAAAATGTACACGTACAGGGATGTCGTTGTTACAAAAAGTTAACATAACAAAAGGCAAACTATATTATTATTAAATGTTAGTCGATTTGAGTAACTAATTGAATAATAAAATCAATCTTCAAAAATCCATTTTGATTTAAAATGACATCTCTAGTCGCATACTTTACTCATGTCAAGTAAGTCAGAATTTACATCATTTATTTTTGTTACTACATAAACTTTAGTTTTTCCGTGCCGGGCATTTTTTTAGAGTTATATAACAATATAAATTGTCATATAGAAAAAGAAGCAAAAAAAGAAAGTGGATATTTCACATAAGCTTTAGTTTATTTGGTAAATTAAAGATCAAGTTATCGCCCTTGAACACTCGTGCATACTAAATTTCTTGAAAATCATTGGAGCCGTTTCTGAGATTCTAATTGCTTGTTTAAAATCTATTAGATTTTGCGTCATAAGTCAAAAGGGTTAAGAACCACTCTAGGTTCAAGTCTAGATGGTTGGCAACAAGTAAGGTCACCCCTGTGGATTGCTGGTTTGCAACCATTGTGGATCACACTTTATTTTCGATGATAGTATTGGTAGCAATACCGATTATATTTTTCTCAAGGTCACAATCCCGATAATATGATAGTCTTTCGCTATCGCACCAACATAGTCACAACTGCACAGATTACATTTAAATGTATTCATCTTATACTAATACAATAAATAGACTAGAATATGAGCAAAAGTCTTGACAAGTTGTGGTAAAAGTTTGATGGCACAGACTAAACCCAAATAAGTAAGTATCTATTTGTTCTAATTTTTAAATTGGCACTTGAGAGCATGTTACGCTATCACAGTTGTTTGCTTAAATTATTGTGCTTCTTTTATATTGAAACCTGTATCTTATTTAAGTTGTATAGTGTTTATACATAAAAATGTATGTCTTTTAATATAATGGAATATATCAGTGCCCAAAATTTAAAAAATGTATCATATACTTAATAATTTTGGTCCCATGTTACTTGAAATCTTAGATTCCTTTTAAATTTTATCATGAGAATTTTTAAACCTTATAATTACTTATATAAGTATTGGTTTTATATCACTTTAAAGTACTTTTAAAATTTTTGTGTACATATATCAGAAATAATTATAGAGATAAAAAAATTGATAAAGTTACATAAAAGTTATGTTGCATAATAGTCCCCCTGTAACTGGGCAACTTTTATTACATCATTAAAATGAATTTCAAAGCATGGTGATTTGCAAAATGGCATTTCGCAAGTATTACACATAAATCTGGTATCCCTTCTCTTTCCAATCTTCCAACATAAACGACATGAGCGTTGTGGGTACTTCTTTTTTCCATCCTCCTTTTGTGGTATGGTAACAAGCCTGTGTTCTAAAGTATGACGTGGTATATCTTCAATAGTAGCATTCCTCATGTTAGTCACTTTACCATTCACTAAGTTTTTAAGATCAAGAAACAGTGAGCTTAGGCTGGTGCAATCTGAAATCACGATGGGCATTTTCATTACATGTGTTTTAACAAACAACTGAAGAAATCTTAAATGTTGAAAATGCCATCGTGTTTTCACAATAGAGGCTTCGCAAAAGAAAATAATATTTGATGAAATAAATGATTGCATTTTCAACACAATTTCTAATTGTGACTTAAATGAATAAGCGTTAAAAAGCAAAATAAAAGATTATAATGCTAACATCTTTGCAAGTCCATATTCTACATTCTTAGGAAATGTTATGGATACTCTTCATTAGGTGAAACAAATACATAAAAGTTATAAGAATACTTACTGTCTTGTGGTGACTGGTACTCTAGAGCCATAGATAATTCTTTCTTTCCATCATTATTACCATCATAAGACTTAGGAGTAGTGCATATAGCAGGGTCTGTTACTATGATATCCATGTCATCACATTCTGTCTTTAACTCCAAGTTATTTTCTGATAAAGTCTGCTCTGTAGATTTATCATTTATATCTTTATCAATATTACCAACATTTGAATGGGTTTTGAATGAAGATGAATTATGCACCAGTTTATCTTCATAAATACTTTTGTAATTGTCATAGCTATGCAACACAGGATTATTCTGCTTGCAAAAAAGATTTTCATTGAGTTTAATTTTTTTTTCTGAATTTAACATCTCTGAAAAGTAACTTTTCTGTAACAATTCTTCTGATTTTCTTTTAAGATTACTAAGTCTTTGAAGTTTTTCTATAAATTGCTGCTGTTTTAAGAGATCTATGTCATTGTTATGTTTTATTTCCTCTATCATTGTTGAAGCATTTTCTACAGGATCTGTATTACAAGATTCTCCTTCTGAAATGCCATTTTGATATTCTACACTATGCTTTGACAGATCTTGTTCTTTTTCATTATCTTCTTCATCAGTCTGGAAATAGATGACGAATGAAATACAACACAACAAAAACATAACCATAGATGAAACACAGAACAGTATGCAATATTTTAGTTTAGGAAATTCATGATTAGAACAATGAGAGAATGGTTTCTTTTGTTATTTGTAATTAATATGTAATTAAAAAGTTTTCCTACCAATCTACTAGACAAGTTAATTTTGAAAGGTTAAGCTGATTTTTTTCAGAATAATAAATGTGTTCTAACCTCTTTGTTCGTTAATCCTTTTATTTGTAGCACTTCTGCTGTACCTATGAAACTAGTGAGATCTTCTCGTTTTACACTCACTTCTCCATGATACATGAACTGAAGTAGATCTTTCATAGCTTTGTGGGAAACATCTCTTAGAACCACTGTGAAAGTTTTATTACCAAATAGATGAAATATTCACTATTGGATAATATGTCATAGTAAAAAGTTTATACTCACCAATAGGATGTTGACATGGATTCAATTGGAACATTTTCTTGAAGTAAGGTGAACATATTGACAGTATTACTTTATGGGCCTGTAATAAATGTCCGTCTACAGCAATAGTTACATCTACGAATTCACCGTTACCTAATAATCCAGCGAAACCTTTTGTAAGGTTCCCATGGAAATTGTTCCAGGACAATGAGAATTGCTGGTCCATTTTTTACACAGTCAAAAGGAACATCTGGAAGACAAAGTGTATTTCCAAGGAATAAAAACTAATTATATTTTTAACATTAAAATGTTATAGATCATTTATATTTACCTTGTAAACTATACAATAGTACGAACCAAAATAAAAGAAACAAGTAGCACAGCTACAAAAAATGACAGATGTGAGTAGGTAGTGAGCGGCGGCGCGTCGTTATTAGGGAAGAGATGATAAACCGAATAAATAATCGATTTGTGTATACCGATATTATTACACGTGTTGAGACTAGATAATATTTTGATGAGAATATTTATTTTAAATTTGAAAACTTGCTATAACCTAATACAAACTTTTCATCCGGTTAATGAATGGAACTGAGGTTTTATGTCATTCTTGATAATACTAATAGATTAAAAAAGGTGTCATTATTAATAATTAATATTAGAACATCGCAAGCATTGCTGAGTTTCGAAGATAATACGTTAAGTCCTGTATGTAACGTAGCATACAAGGGTGTTTTTTCGGGAATTCAACTTTCGGTTTAATACAGTCGTCATTATTGTAATTCAAAAATAATATATCTTGACTGATATTTTTTTTAATTTTAAAATCTATATAGAATTAAATATTGTAGCAGGCGTCATCAATTAAAAAAAACACATATCAGTTTAAATTATTTTTGAAGAACAATAAAAACGGATGTATCAAATCGGAAGTTCAATTTCCGAATAAACCAGGGATGTGACGGATATATTATTTGGGTTACGGTTACAGATAAAGATTTTTGACAATTGTTATATTAGTTTCGGTTAACGGTTACGGATATGTTTTCTTTTCAGATTACCTGGTAGTTTCGGTTTCGGATACTAAATTTAGGTACTGAAAAGTATCTAATTTTTTTATATAAATGGAGCATGAATTAGTGAATACTTAATTGTACTCAATAAAAATACGACAAACGATATACTTCAAATAGAAATTTAAGTCTATTTGTATTGCAATAAAAAGCGAATGAAAGGGTTAAATTAAAAAAAAAGTTAAATTAAAAAATATTATTATTATTATTTTTCTTTTAAATTAACTTGGGTCAGAGTGAAAGTGGCGTAGCTTTCTGTGCTTGTCGTTCTGATACAATATGATCCTTTTGTTTTGAAAAAAGGTGTCAATAAACACGTTGCTAATTATAGTTATCTTACTGTATTTTGGCCATGTATTTACAGTTAATTTATAAAATCATAATCAAATATGAATATTAATAATACTAAACCATGAGATCGGAAGATGATCTAAAACTCACAGCTGGATATCATTGGAGGAGGGTAGCGAAGGATTGAACTCAGGGGAAACTGTTGGACACTGAATTACGAGACATTTTGGAAGATCAGTTTTAATCAATCGAAATTTATTTCAAGACAATGTACTCAAAGTTCAGAATAAAGGCTTCTTGTTTTAATATAACTATAATTAGAGTTCTTAAGAATAAGTCTTAGTTACTAATATCACCTTCTAATATCTTGAAAAAAGTTTTGGCCCGGTTAAAAAAATCGTAGATTGGGCCTGGAACCGGGCCTGGAATTTTAGTGTAACTTACATAAGTGATGGTTATATAGAGTAGAGATGGGTGATAAAATTAGGTAAGGATTCGGTAAAAGTATTGCAACTTTTGAAGGTTTTCATTTTGTTTCTTTTTTCTATATCATAAGCATTTTACGACTCATTTATATTTGTTGACAGGGTTCGCACTTCACAGCCTTTCGATTTGGCAGAATTGTGCGAAATGCGCAGATTAGCCATTAATAAAAAAAGAAGATGATGACCTACAGATGGATGAGACATTAGTACAAAAAAGAATGTACTCGTACTATTTTCTTTTTTTAAACATGCATGTAGTGTATCTGTCATAATTAGCCATCAGATCCCGATGTTTTTTTTAATTAGTTTTTAATTTGGAGAACAGATTATATCATCACGATTTTGTAATTTTGAAATATTTGAATTTTAGAAAAACATGTAAGTTGCTCCTTTTTTTTAATTGCCGACGTTTTCCTTATTTCTTGGGTTTTTTAAGAAAGCTTAGTAAATGATTCTTTCTTTCTGTATTTCTTTTTGGCAATTCTTATCAGCAGAAGCGGCAAAGTATACTGTTATCTGTAAATTACTCTAAAGTACTCGATACCTACAGGCGTCGATATTTTACGTATCTTCTAACACACTTTGACATGACAGCTGATGACGTCACAGGCTAGTAAACAGAATCGTTATTGGTTGAGACGACCACCAATTATAAAACGTTTTCGTCGTTGGGTAAATTACTAAAAAAATTTGCATTTTCTTTATGTTATTTTACTAAATCTAAACATGTTTTTTCTGCAGATGATAAGAAATAAGCTTTATAAGATTATTATCTATCAGGATGACCACAAAATGCAACTTATTTTCGATAGTGTCTAATACCCTATTCCTTCACATAAGCGAAGGATTTAGGTAGAAGATTTAGGTCTGCATAGAACAAGTTGCAGATGCGCTTACCACCCACAATAAATCTTCTATCCCAGACTTCGATGGTTTTGCGAATTATATATTCACCATAAATTTTAAAGAGTAGGGGTGATAAAATGCATCCCTGTCTAATGCCTTCTTTAACGTAGAACATAATTGAATAGTCGGTGTTTATTGTAAAGAGAGAGCGGTTGTTAACCTATGTTAACAACCGCTCTTTCGTTAACCTCTATAGGTTGCGTGTGGTGTTATGGTATACCCATTTCAGCAGCACTTCCCACACTTCCCACAGCTTATTCCACTGGACACATTCGAAGGCCTTGGTATAATCGATAAAATAAAATATCACAGGGTTGTTAAATTCACGACTCTTCTCGATTATTTGTCGGACATTCAATATCTGCTCCTGTTACATAACCAGCTTGTTCTTCTGGGATTTGGCGCTAAAGAAAGTGTTTGAGTCTGTGAATAATAAGTTGGAGGAGAATTTTACTAAAATGAGGTATAATTGCCAGTGTTAGGCCATCTCTTGGTTTTCCAAATGGAATTACAGATCCTCACATATTGTATACCCTTTGTTCCTAGGTTTTTGTACCTGAAGATTTTCAACTTCCGATTGCAGTATATCGGGTTCCTGTATCGATTGCGGATGTTCTCTATTAACGGTATGCAGTGGTCATATAACATAGTGCAATACTGTTTCCACCGTTCCAGTACTTGTTCCTTTTCCGTAAGGATTTTTTCATGTTCTTACGGAATGGATCCTTTCATTTCTTTCAGCATTCTGCTCAAGGTCCACACATATATTATTGATGTGTTTATCATAGTCCTTTTTGTATCTGTGTCCATAGTTGTTTGTAGAGCTTCCTATCTTTCTGCGACGATAGACCTTTTTTGTTTAAGTTCTCGCCTTTACATAATAAGGTCAATTGTCTCTGCAGAAATAAAGGGCCCCATAGTAGGTTTCGGTAGCATGTTGTGTTTAGCAGTTCTCACAATTGTCTCTTGCACTTTTTTTAGGGTTATTACGACCCTACGACCGCTGTAGTCTTATCCGATAAGTTGTAACTGGGTGTATGGTTATACTGCCATTGTTCGGTCGCTAGAACTTCGTTTGTTTCTAGCAGGGAGTACCACGACAACAGATTAGTCGCCGCCGCCATCCGGCACGTGCAAGTGAAGTTGACATTTGAGGCCGGTAAGATATTATAACCGTTCTCTCCCTTACCCCCCTTTTCCATTAAGCACTATTGTAGTAGCAGAAAATTGACTTTTTACCGGGTGTAAATTCTAGCATTACGTGTAATATTATATCGTGATAATAGATTTTAACTATATAGCTTACGTTGAATCATTAATCCATATTGGCACATTTTTTTTAATATAGGTAAACAAAATATTAATGAATAGGATAGGTAATAATTTTGTCATACAAGTAGTACGTAACTTTACAAATTGAATACAATCGCGGTCTGTACGTACCGCCCTAATTCGACCCGAGGCAGTGTTCACTGAAGCTCGTTCTGCATTACTAGTGGGTACTCTGTGGTATTAGAACAGAGCTTCGCTAAAACTTCTTGTCAAAGTAGAGCGCTTTGGTAGTCCGTTTAAATTAAGTTTCAACTAAACTTTAGGGAGTTGGTTCCTATTGCATTGGAATCTAAACCACGTCATAGATGTCAGAACATAGATAACATTTTAATGCTATGCCCTTGAATCATTATAGGTTACTTTATAAATTGTTATTCTTCTGGGCAGCAGTGTATCTTTGAGGTTTTAAAACTCTGTTATTATAGTTTTTGGAATTTCCATTATTCATTTTACTGAAACACGTGTTTTATTGGGGAACAATTATAGAATTCAATTAGTGGAGACAATATAAGGCTGAATCTGAAAATGCGTATACAGGGCAGAAGACCACGTTTAGGCCACAGCCCCCATTTTCGACATTTGGAACTTTAAAGTGTTCAAACTAACGTGAAGTAATCTTCCAAGTAACTCTTAAAATGGCCAAAACCGGGTCGCAGGGTCGTAGAAGAAAAAAAATCCTCAAAGCTTGTTTTCAAATAAATTTGTGAGACATCTTACATCCTTTGTGAGAGTCGGTAGTATTATTATTCACAGTATAAAGATAAAACGCAATACAATCCCAATAAATCGGAAGAAGCGAAAAAAAAATTGAGAATTCTCGATGAAAACATATCATGTTCCAGTACCCAGAGTCGAATCGTCATATTCCTAATGTATGAATGAACGAAATATTTATTTGCCATATAAATAAAACAATATAAAAATTGAAGTTACACCAAATTGGCCTCCACTAAGATAATGCCGCGATGGTTTGTTGTGACAGTCTGCCGTAACCCTGGTATTCTGCAGATATCTTGGCACATGGCACAAAATACATTTAAAAGGAAAAGAAAACATACACAAAATAATAATAATATAAGAAACGTTACACCACTTTGTTACTTTGTAATTTATTTGTAAGCTCAATAGAAACTGCTTGTATCCTTAAGTAATGATTTAAGACCCTCTTGTAGGCGTATTTATATTGGAACTTAAGCGATACTCTGAGAGAAAAAATAAATGCAGGTATAAAAAAATCTATAGACCAGTTTAGATTATACCAAAATCTATTTTTGTATATATTTTTATATAGTTAAAATGAAATACAATAGTCGTAAAATCGATCCCAAAGCTATTTAGAGTCACCTTTGCGATTTTATTCTATCGAACCAATTAATGAAATTATGGTTATGTTTCTAGCAAACAATCGACCATATGTTTGATTTTCACTAAATGATTTTTATTTGGCAAATATAAGTTTATCCTCAGAATAAAATTAGTTTAAATAATATTAATTTCGTAAAACCTTGACTTTGAATTTATTAATTTGCGAGATCTAAAGAAAATTATCCTCCTGTTCAGATTATAATTTAAATTTTTATTTAGATTGTCACTTCTATATCATAAAAATGAACTAAGAATTTATTTTGAAATTAATTTGGTTTCAATTTTTTTTTCAATCAAATGTCTCCATCAATTGCTATTATTATTCGTGTACCTACTTATAATTTAATTTGGCACGCTAGTATTTTTATTCATAATTATAATGTAAGACAGATAACAGTTAAATTTTGGTAGTATGAACATGTTTAGGGTTTCAACCTAGTCTGACAGTTATATATGCCCTATTATTTTTTGTAATTCTTGTTCGTCACCTGTTTTGTGCATTAATTGAATAAATAAATAAATAAACACGCTTCATTTCATTGACATTAATATCCTCCACAGCTGTTTAATGATGTGACAAGTTGGTCTTGGCAGCAGTATTGATTATATGTCAGCTGCAGCTTTAATGGCTGCAACTTATATTGCCACATCGATAATAGCCGACTTTAGCTTCGTCCCCAAGCAAGCCGGGGTCAGTATATTAAATGAGTACAAAAACTACGGAATTTGAGATACAATTTAGGTATCGATATCGTCAGAAAATAATTATGAAGAAGAAATAAGTATTAGGGGTTAAAGTATGAAATTGCCGTTTTATTGTAATAGGTTCCTTGAATTGACATAGAATCTTCATGGATTGAGGTTATCGAAAGAAACTTTTTAAAAAATGTGAAACATTTGAATATTGACTTTCAACTGTTTTTGTTTTTCAACTTAGACAAGAAAGATGGATACTGCGAAAATTCGAGTTATTTTTGAATACAAGTAAAGCGGCAGAAACAGCCCGCAATATCAATGTTGCGTTTGGAGAGGCGTCTGCTAATGAATACAGCGTGCGATTTTGGTTTAAACCCTTTTGTGATGGAAACTTCGACTTGAAGAACGAGCCACGAGGAAGACCTATTGATCATTTTAGATTATACCAAACAGGTGAATAACGATGAATTAAGAGATATGGTAAGAGCCGATCACCGTAAAAGAAAAATGCAATGGCTGGCCCCAGGTTAAACGCTACATCAGTGTCCTAAAGCAAAACTTATCAATAAAAAGGTAATGGTAACCGTTAGATGGTCTCAGCATGGTGTTATTCACTATAGTTTTCTCCGATCTGGTCATGTTAAAACGGCAGTTGTCTATTGTGCCGAACTCCGAAACAATGTTATGATATTGGGATGCCTATGTCATAGAAAGCGAGAGTTTAGATATCAATCAATTATTTTCTTATCATCAACTACTTAAATCTTCATTCAGATTCAATCAAATTCAGATTAATCTTTAGGCACTTATCCGTATATATTTGTTATAAAATTTTAATTCGTTGACTATAATAATAGAAGTATTAAAACAAAAGTAGCAGATTTTGAGTAAGTAATATCGCTCTCTTCAAAAGAGTGTTCAGCTAGATGAAATTTTATTCTATCAATAAGTTGATATATTTATTAAGTTAGAAGCACAGATAAATAACTTATCTATGGCAGAAGCGTAAAATTAATACTGTCTACTTATAAGTGCCCGACTAGGCTCTACACAGTTTTGGCTTCGTATAACCATCGACCGGTCAATTAATTAAGTTCCACCAATAGCATAGTCACCCCTACTTACTTCTGAGATGGCTCGGCCGTGACAGGACACTTTTAATTTGACTGGTGTCGCGGGTTAGCGATAAGCTTTCTCACTCGCCAGGGACGGGGTTAGGACCAGACATTAGTAAAAATTTCTTGTAAGTCATGCACTCTTGACTGAATTGTAATTTCAAGGTTGAGTCCTGTGACACCATTTGTGATACGAAGCATGTCGTTTATACCGGTGTGCGTTATAGACTTAATACGGTCTTAATAAATTTTCCCTTTTCGCTAACCAAAACGTAGGACAGATTCTACGTTTTGGTTAGCGAAAACGGAATATTTCACCCTCTTTTCCATATACCACCAATCGTTCTACGGAGTCCTCATTATTTTAAACTAATCTAGGTTTCCCCACTCTTATACGCTGATGTATATCTTTTTTCGCATTTTTGGGTGGGCTTATTTTACACTATTATGTTATTATAAATTTTATACTATCTTACACTTATTGTCTACTCATTCTAAGAAATTTCATACTTATAAGGAGTCCTCATTTTAACTTTTAATCTAATCGACATGTTGGTACGGTGCGTGGTCCACGGGATTCTGAGCAGACGTCTTCAATACCACATTAAAACTAAAGTCATGCTAAACTATAGATAGATAGATAAACTCTTAATAGCACACATAAAAATATAAAGTTTACAGAACATTTTACGTAAGGACACAAACATTGCATACATTAATATGTTTATACATATATCTGATGTATTTCATATATGACATGATATAATAGGGAATATGCATAAAATTTTAATTAGCTTCAATTTTTTTTTAATATTATTTAAGTTCTTTAACATTATACCTTAAAAGTATTTTTTTTGTTTATTTCTTATTTTAACCCAGCAAATTATAAATAAAGAGTCAAGAATAAAGGAAGGAAATTCAAATTTACAAAACGCGTCACCTTTGGTCGAATGAAATGTGATGTCAATGGGCATGTTGTCATTTGATTTATCAGCGTCAATATTCATTAGTGATTATGTGCTGTGTTTACAGAAAAGTTGATTAAAACTGTATTTCTGTGAGATTACTTTGAAACACTATTAGTAATCAACCCAAATGAAAGTTGTATCGAGATTAGATGAAAAATATGCCAACATAAGATGTCGGCATTTAATGAGGGCAGATATTGAAGGAGTGTAAGCTGCAAGGTAATTATGTACATAGTACATTTTTGTCTATTGCATAGATTTTCATTCACAAACACGACCTATTATGTCATCAAAAACGGTATTTGGACGGCTGAAACTTTGTTCAATGTTTTTAAATTAACTTTAAAAATAATTAGTAAATTTTTAAGCCTATTTATATATTTTATTATAAAGCTGTGAAGGATTAATTTAATAAATTGAAAAGAAAACGCGCATATTTAGAGCTAGTTCAATCACAAACAATGATAATACCTAACATTAAACAGGACAAAACATATCTAATTCAATTATAACAATGTCAGTTAGTTTCAGTTGTTGTTATGCCATAAAATATATATTATTGTTAAATTAATAAGGCAGACTAGACAATTTTATGATGTCTATTCTAGATATTTGAAGAGTACATTTAACAAAGCCTCCTTTTGGTTCCAAAAGTTCATTTTGAATCTCTGATTTGATTGTACCCATATATAAATGATCATTGTTAATATGAACTATTGTATATTGCTTAGAACTGTGTGTGTTAGATTTCTTATATCAAGGGCATATATTGTATAAATGTACAACTTTTTTTTGTACTTGGTTACATCTCTGTATACCCGACGAAAGTATGCGATGAATGGGTTTCTTATTAAAACTGTAGAAAAGTTTCGCTAAGGCAAAGTTTGCCTGTGTCCTTTTAACAACTTGACAGTAAAATCGTTAAGCGGTTTAGTTGTGTAGTTATTCAATAAAAAACATACTAAGTTTATATTTCTAAAAAATACGTAATATTTTTCGATGTTTCTTCTCTCCTTTTCTCTTACTAGTTAGTTATAATGAACAGATTTTACTAACAATCTATAGTGATTTTGTACAGAGAAAGATTTGATTTTTAGTTTGTAATGGATAAATTAGAATAAACTGATCTGGAAACAAGCAAAGAAATATCGATTGTTGTATCGGAGCCCCTTTTAATATTTATTTTAATCTAGTTTTTGGTATTTGTTGTTGAAGCAACAACAAATACATCATCTGTGAAAATTTCAATTGGTGACAGATAGACAGACTACGAATAGGGTTCCCGTTTTACCCTTTGGGTACGGAACCCTAAAAATTATTGGACCTATTTTAAAATATTTCACTAAAATAAAGTTACGTTATCATCATCATCATCAGCATATTAAACTCACCATTGCTGGGGCCTTTCCTTTGGATGGAATCGAATCGAATAGGGAGAACGAAATGGAATTTATATTTGATGTTTTCTATTTCCATAATTAAAATGTCAATTTTTTTAAATACTTATACACTTTATAATTCAGCGACATATTTTCTAGAATTGCGTACAGGAATGTTCGTCCGCCATTTGCTTTGATTGGCAATAAAATATAAATAAACGTTCAGCAGTCCGATTTATATACTCTTTCCTTTAAGAACTTCCCAAAATTCATTGTCATCTTCAATCCCGAATGTTGTGTACTAATCTATACAAGTAACAGTAAGCCGGTGTTGATTGTACATTGTCGATAACAATTTTTGTAAATAAACAGTCCTTCATAAGACAACATTGAAGAAATAATATCAGTGTAAAAGTATCAGCTTCTATAATCCGGAGTCTTGGGGTCCGGCGCGGCTCGGTCACTCGCCGAGGCTGGCTGCCATTGACAGGTAATCGATGCGGTTTGCTAGTTTATTTGGCTATCGGTTCCGTTCCCGACATGTGTATCTACTCGATATAATCGACGGTGGCTCCGAGGGTAATATGGTTATGAATCGATACGCATTCGATCGCAGACATCGATAATGTTGTGCTTTTGAGAGCGAAAGCCACTTTTGTGTGAAATAAGTATACGATTATTTGATGATATTTACTTTGAAAAATGTATTTTTTTAATATGAAATTGTGTTCAAATATTAGAATGTTACAATATTTATTAAATTGTTTCTTGTCAGGTTCCTATGTAATTTTCTTGTACAAACTGAAATCTGGTGAAAATATGAACTTTACAAATGGATATTTGAAAAATATTTCAGCCTATAGAAATCTTGATTTATTTATGTGGTTCAGACGTTTCGGATTCTTGACTTTTTAAAATTCCTTTTCGGTTTTGTATTCACTAAACTATCTACTTTTGTAATCACATACCTTTACAGTTTAAAGGATTCAAAAAGTTTAAACAATAGACGATATTACGTAAATTCCTCAGATTTTAAGATGTGTAACTAAGCTCTTGTATTATGGATTATCTGAGACAACGAATATACTACGAGACCCAGACCCGAGATAATATAGAAAAGTTAATTTCCTACAGTGGCGGAACTGGGAGTTGAACCCTCAAAACTCAAAACTGCTGTGTGAACAACTCCGTTATGGAAGTTGTCTATTATGACTATTCATGTTTCGTAGCATGCTACATTATTTCGTAGCATACCACAATATTTCGTAGCATGCTACAAAATTCTTAATGCAATCTTAATCATAGTCAAAGTCAAAATTATACAAATTTTTTATTCAAATAGACTTCTTAAAAGTACTTTTGAATCGTCCAACATTTTTTTCCCTACCACTTGTTCAGGACGTCTTTTGGCTGATAAGAAGAACGAGCAAGAAACTCACCAGCTCTAATAAGAGTAATGACATTTACAAAAACCATGTCATTACCAGATCAATACATTATAAACAGAGATAGAAAAAACTATCTACTATCTTATAATGATAACATAATCATTTAATAATAATGGAAACAAGATAATGAGTTTAGAAGTAATCACCTATCCAGTTGCTGGATCATCTCAAGTCCAAGTGTTCTTATCTGTTATAAAATACCTTATAATAAGCTTTTTTAATAATAAGTACCCTTTAAGTTATAGTAATTCTGTTGCACAAATTTAGTGACAATTCTACCAAACTGCATTTTCACTTAAGTTACATTTATTTCATTACATGTGACTATGGAGTACCGGTAAAACAAGTCCAAATCGATGTAAGGATTTTTAAATTTAATATATTTTAGATAAACGGAATTGCTATTTTATTTTATTTAAGATAAAGAACAATTGTACAATCCACTTAATATACAATAATTTTATGTCATTGTACCACCAACAAGGTTGAACGTAAACGTGTACTTATATTGATATAATTTATATTTTGTTATTAAATAAATTTGTTTCCATTATATACCATTCAAAATTTTGCAAATCAAGTTTATTTATGAGCTAGCTGTTTTCCTGCGACTTCAACCGCTTAATTAATGAATTTTCATAATCGGATCAGTATTATTTTATATAAACTTTTACCGTTTATTTAAACTATTGAATTAACATGTCGTGTAAAAAGTTTCTAAATAACAGAATTCATATTCACTATAGGCTTGTGATACCAACTTCTCAGTGACCTATTTATTGGCTTCAACGGCGGTATCGGTGGAACTCCACTGCCCATGTCTAAATGCTTTGTGCAAATCAGATATTATTTTTTTATTTATTTCGTTCACCAGCGCTTGTATACATTAATACAACACTTTCCATTACATCTAAAATACTTATATATATCACGCTTTAGTAATTTACTTATTAGAATTGTTAAATAGTGATTGTATAAAGGTTATTTGTGATAGACAGCTTTAATAGCTATTACGAACTGGCCAGCAGGCCGGTGGGATATTTTTATAAAACTATTTTTTGTTGATATTAGACCGCGTGGCCAAGTGCCACAGGGCAGTTTGCCGTCTACAATGATGGTAACTTTGCTGCTAAAATATATCCCATAGTCTCACCGCCTTTCGCCATGTTGATTGCCAACAATTATGCATCTTGTAGAAAGGAAGATGCATTCAGATTGCCAACAATTATGCATCTTGTAGAAAGGAAGATGCATAATTGTTGGCAATCTGTTGCTAAGAAACTTTGTGACTTATTAAGCTTTAAAGAGCTAATTTTCATTAGAATCAAGTATCCCCCCCTCTACCAATTCAACGGTAGTTTGTAAAAATTTCAATCGTTACGGCTGTAATACCTATATGAAAAATGAAAAAATGTAATGAAAATCTTTATTGCGGCATTACCAGATGACATATTAATGAAACATTGGCTTCTGAATTTAAGAAACTTGTGTCTCAGAACGAAGTTAAGAGGAAGGCTGTCACATTTAAGTTGGCTTTTTAAGTTTACCAGCAATAGTCGACCAATTGTATTTAACTTGAAAATTGTGAACAAGTCCATTGAAAACAACAAACATGATTTTTTACTTTTTTTAATGGATTATGACATGGAACCTTTCGTAGGCGAGTCAAACTCGTATTTGACCGGGTTTTAATAGTCATTCATTGTATTAATTTACTTTGCCTAATAAGAGCTAGAAGTTATTCGCAAAGTCCGAGCAGTTAAATAAGTTTACATATTTTTTATACTATTGCCATCTGCATATTATGGATAATGTACCTACTACTTACCATTAATTGAGATTGATACAAAAGTTTGCAATAATAATACCAACTATTTTCTTGCCACCGCCCAATAAAATAAAAATGTAACGTCTTTCAATAATGTACCACTGATTAACTTTTTCAAGGATTGCTTTAAATATTTTACTATTCGTAAGTCTATATTGTATTGAGTTTTATTAGTTCTAGGAACCGACATGAAAAGAGAACAAGAGTTTCTGGTTTTTTCAGGATAATGTTTTTTATTTTATTTTCACGTCTCTCACGTTTTTTATTTTCACCAGCACGTGTCGCGGTATACGATTCCTATTTTATTCTGGACTCATGATTAGTGCTAAATTATTTGTCACTTTTTCTGATAAGAATAATATTCTAATATTCTTAGATAAGAAATATTATAATAACCTCATCTGTTACTTGATTTTGAAAAAAGTATAAACAAATAACACACGAACAGTTACCGTCGCATTATTTTTTTGTACTTAAACGGAGTAAATGATTAGATAAAACAATTGTTGGACCATGCGCCCAGCGATTTTGTAAAATCCGAACCCGAATTCGAATTTACTCAGGTGTCAGAATTCTCTTCAAAAGCGGTATCCACTCAACCTTGAATTGGTAATAACGTTTCGCGCCATGAGTGAAGTGAGTTTCGAAATGACAATGAAATAGAATATTTGAGACACATATGAATCAATCAATCTTGTTCTGTATTTTTATATAAAAATGGTACCAATAGAATTTCTACACTAAATGACGTGAATTCGAATTCGGGTTCGGAATTTTTAATGAATCGCTCCACTGGTTCAATCGCTTAATACGAATTAGAAAAATAATAATTTGTTAACTGTTTTAAAGTGAAATTTATCATGAATAACGGGTTTTATAGAAGTTGATTATAATTGCCTTCTCCAGTTCGTTATAATTCCACTTTTACTCACAGAAATTCCATGGGAAATGAAACACGTGTTTTTGCTTTAATCTCGACAAGAAATAATATGAAACTCTTGGATATTAATACAAAAACACAAATCTATAATGAGCTTCTAAGCCAATATAGAGTAGCTCGGTAGCGTAGTGGATAAGCGCCGCGGTCCGCGATCTTAGTCGTTAAGCAACTTTCGCTAGGGTCGGTCATGGGATGGGTGACAAAAAATTATTATTTCGAACTACTCCGTGCTTCGGAAGGCACGTTAAGCCGTTGGTACCGGCTGCATTTGCAGTCGTTAATACCCTCCAATCCACATTGGGCCGGCGTGGAGGGTCATGGCCCATTCTTCTCAACCATCCATAAGGAAGGCCCGAGCCCCTGCAGTGGGGACGTAAAAGGGCTGGTGGTGGTGAAGCCAATATAGAAATGTAATTTGTGATGTGATGGTCACAAATTGTAATTCACGTCGAGTAAATATTTTATTTTTACATTTTTGGGGTTCCGTTGTAAAAAGCGAACCCTTATAGTTTTGTCATGTCCGTCTGTCCGTCCATCCGTCCATCCGCGGTGTAGCTCAAAAAGTATTGCTACTAGAAAGCTGTAATTCGGCATGACACACGTTAATTACTCCTACAAAGTAGTAGCATTTATATGCTACTACTTTGTAGGAGTAATTAAGGAGGAATTATCTTTTTCGTCTTCCCTATAGTATGGAGCATCGTTGGATAGGTCTTTCAAAAACATTGGGGGAGTGGGAAGGCCGTTAACCGTTTGTGAGTTATTAAGCTTTAAAGAGCTAATTTTCTAAACTATCTATCAACTATCAACAAAACGGTCGTTGTTAGAAATTCAAACTGTACGGCAGTAGTACTTACATATAATGAAGTTAAATAGAAAATCACACTTAAGTTGACTTGAGAACTTTACGAGTAATAGTCGACCAATTAATTGTATTCAAATTAAAAAATTTCAACAACTCCATAGAAGACAACGTGTTTTTTTTTTGTTTTTTTATTTTTTATGATAATAATGGAACTGTTAGTGCGCGTATGGGCCAGTTTTTTATTTAAAATGTAAATTTGCCCCAATGGAAATTCGGGGAATTGTGAGAGTGGCTTCTAAGTTAGACAACCAGAAATTTACCTCTATTAAGGCAAGGTCTTCATTAATAAATATAATATTCATTGTAGTTTAATTTATTCGTTAATAGCGAAATGGGGCTAATTAATTTAAATTCTGTTTCCGATAAATCGATAGCGCCATCTCGTTTATAGTACACTAGCTTTTGTCCGCGACTTCGCTAACGTGGTCTAGTTTTAAGTCCAGAAATGAGAAAATTCCATAAAAACTTTCATCCCCTAATTTATCTCCATAGGGGTTGAATTTCATAAAATCCCGTCTTAATGAGCACCGACTTGCAGAATTGCTACCCGCATGCAGAATTTCAAAGTCCTAGCACTTGTAGTAACGAAGTTTCATACAAACTTTCATCCCCTAATTTAGGCCCTTCGGGGTGGAATTTTCAAAAAAACCTCTCTTAGTGCTTCTTTACATTCCCTAAGGAGTTTTCATTCCAAATTTCAACTTTCTACGTTCAGTAGTTTAGGCTGTACGTTGTCTGTCAGTCAGTCAGTCACTCAGTGACGCAAGAATTTTATATATGGATAAATACAGTTACTATAAATTCGTGTAACATTAAACGTTACTTAAAATAACAATTATTTATTGTTTCAACAGTTGAAAGGTTGTTGATCAAATCGACAATTTAAATTATAACATTTGAAATCAGACTTAATTTATACTGAAAGTTAAAAGTTTATGAAATTTGTATACACATATAAGCAATGCCTCTTGATTTCTGAATGGAAGTATGAATTGTTCAATTAGCTTTCTAACCATCCATTAAATTATTATAAAATAATATATTAGTAATTATAAATATCGATTAGCATGTATTATATTAATATCAAGATTGCATCCATTTCACTATGAACCCTGAGGAAATACCCAACAAGAAGCAGACGTATGAAAAGAGTTGTTACTTTTTTTTGTAACAATGTCATCTCATGGCACATATATATTGATTGACACAATTTTTTTACGTAGCTCGTCGATGAACCGAAGTATTCGCTGAACTCGGAAGTGTGAGACGTGATTCAGAGGTTACAGGAGAGAGCTGATTGGCCCATTGTGAGACCTCAATAGTCCATCCCACGCCGCCAACTCAACCGTTTCACGACTACTCGATGTTTACTATTTGCGGTTCTAAGTTATGTATTGAAAGTAAAACTCTTATTCATTGCTATTTTGACTTCTGTATATATTTGTTAATACAAAAAACTTTTCAAAAAGTAGAACCGGCTTCAAACTTTTAATAAGAGATAAATAATAATTAAGTCAAAATGAATGCTATTGAAGTGGGATGCCTATAATACAATTAATATTAATTTATTAGATTTTATTATGTTTGATCAATCTCGTATTCATAATGCTTAACTGTAAAATATTCTTAACTAGCTTTCGTCAGCCGCTTCGCTCGCGTGGTCCCTAGGGGAATGTTTCGTGGGATAAAAAGTATTCTATTGTCTAAGTCAGCTATCTGTATACAAAATTTTAACATTACCGTTCAGAAGTTTCGGCGTGATTGACGGAGAAACACCCGAACATCCAAATAAAGAAACTTTCACATTTATAATATTAATAGGATGAAAAATTCTAAAAAAAAACCACTTGCAATCTGTGATGAAACTGGAACTCGAACTCGAATGCGGATTTTGTAAGCATTTTTCATTAACAATATTTATTAGATTTTGTTTGTTCGCTCGACATATTTTTTCTAATAATCTAAACTCATATTTCATTGCTTGTTTGTATACATTGAAAAGGTTCCGAAACTATTGAAACGATACATAATACGCGCGGGACATAGGCTATAATTTTACGCAAGGGAAGTTTCGGGAAAACAGCTAGTTTCAAAAAGAAATCGATGAACATACTACTTCCATAAAAATACATGTCTAACGACATAGAAAATCCTCCTTTCGGATTCTGAAATAAGGCGAAATACGCAATCTTTTGTTTTTTTATCTGTTATAATTGTCATTAAAATATTTTGGTGATATCTAATGAAAATCATATTTTATTTTGTTATAAAAAGAAAACTACTGATTCAATTTGGATAAAATTTTAATGGGACCACATCGAACAATTAAGCTGTCGAACAAAATTTTAAAAAGAATCTTCAAAATCATCGTCAATTGGTCGGCAATTGGCGGAAAAATCGCAGAACAAACATAAAACCATAATTCTCCATTGAACATATAACCTCCACCTTTTCGATTTCGGTTAAAAAGACGTAAGCTTTAGTCATCAATAATATATCCTTCGTAATAGATATGCTTCAAAAATTTACTTTTGTGAATGAGAAATTGATCAAATATAATAATATATTCTTGTTTTAAAGGAACGTTAAAGGAGGAAGAGCGAAATTTTGAAAATAGTTTAAGCTGTAATTTATCCCAATTGAATTGTTATAAAGAATTGAATGGTGCAAGATTTTTAAAGGACAATTTACTTCTTCTTTGATTGTAAAATGTAATCTGTAACACTTTTGATTAAAAACAATTCATTTATTTAGCGAATCTATAAATTACAAATTACAAGAAATGATTAAATATACTGATCTCATAAAGCGAATATAAGAAGCATTAATTAGCATAATGACACCTATATATTGTGCAATTTAAATAAATAAAAAAACAATCAAATAATTTACTTAATTACTGCAATTTCATTTCATGATTTTCACAACCGAGTTGTAAGCACACGTCGGTTATAAGGTGTCTGGTACTCAAGTACCGGGTTCAATTCCTGAAAATATTTTTTTCTATATTGTATCGGATATGAGTATTGTGGGACGTCGTTTTAGATACTCCATTATACAAGGACTTTAGCTTGAAATCAGAGCAATGCAATATTTAGTTATTTAAATATTATACGTAAACTGATATAAACCAATTATATCAGTATATAAGTTTTCAAATACAACATTATTTAAATAAGACATATTTTTAGGTATTTTATTTTTAATATAATAAGTCCAATCAATTAGTAATTGACCCTTTTCGGGCACCGATATCGTGATTGAATAGAGCTCAATTAAGGTTTGAAGTTAACCTAGAATGAATTCATCACTCTCAAAATTTCTGCCTTTAGAATAACGGCACAGATGACAATCGGAATGTAGATTACATCCTCTCAGAGATGGATTTTTTTTTGCAAATTATTTCTATAATCCAATCTGCGGTACTCCGAGTCACGTCTGAGGCATTCAATGACTTCGCTTTTTATATTGGGTTATGTTATTATAGAGACCAAGATATTTCCTCAGTTAAACCAAATTTAAACATAGATTTATCATATACGCAAATGTAACTTGCATTGATTTTTTAATATAACACAAAAATTGTGATATATTTATTATAATTAGATAGGTAAAATCTCAGATTTATGAAAACAATTCAAAGTTCCTATTAGATGTACTCTTAGATGAGTGTATAGAATTCTGGTGTAGCTTGAGAAGACAGGGTATTTGTGATAGAGCAAACAGCACAAAAGCTAGCATTCTCTTTAGTGTCTTGTTCGTTTTCAATGTGCCAGCCATTATGGCCTTTTGTATTCATATCGGTTGTTCCATGTAGCTTTTGGGAGAATGGACAATAGTAGTTCTTACGGAAATAACTACTGTCTATACTGATCTGGCGAAGTCATTTTAAGAGTGCTCTTAATATAAAAAGCAAAATGAAGTATGAGTAACGTATGTTTCGAACAATCACATATACACATAAACAATAAGACGATCTTAAAAATACATAATTTTGATGAATCGATAGAAATTTCATCATTATCACCAGCTTGTTAATATCCCTACTGCTGCAACTCTGGCCTTCCGTATGGATGGAATCGAATCAAATCGAATAGGAAGAATGGGCAATGATCCACTGGGGTACGGGGTGTTAACCCCAGTAGATGCATTCGGGACCAACGGCTTCCGAAGCACGGAGGAGTTTTGCGAAAGTCGTTTAACAACTGTATCGCAGACCAAACACTGCGCCATCGAGCTGCTCAAGAAAAGTTGGTATATGGTAATTAGTGTTTGTGTAAACAGCAACAATAACGCTAAATATTGTAAATAGAATAATTTATATGGGAAGAGCGGCTAAAAATACATATGTATATATATTCATTACACATTTAGATATGTGTACAAATTCTCTAGCAGCTCAATTGATAAAGCAGTCTCCCGGTAAGCGTCCGAATTCTACCTTTCGTATTTCTTAAGTATTTTCTATAAATTAATATTGTTTATTTAGGTTCCTTAACTAAGAAGATATTTTTTAAGCAGTTAGTATGAATATTCTTCAGAGTAACATCAAAAACGCACCTCGCCTTACTAGCATTATCCAAGTTCAAAGACCTTACAGTCTTGTCTGTTTCTTCCATCAACACGTCTGGTGCGGACGTCTGTAAAGAGGTTTTAAGATAAAAAGCTCTTTTCGGAGAAGCTTGTACCTACTAAAGGTTACCGGATGTAATGGGCGTGAAAGAGATGTCATCAGTTGTACCTCACTTGGGTGTATTTTCATAAGACCGCTGCCGTATCGCGATGCCTCATCTACAGAATTTATTTACGTCTTACTTACCTTACATTAAGATAATATTTGTCTATTTATTTAATCATAAAAAGTTAATTAACATTAATCGTTTAAAACGCTTTTTGAATTTGTATTTAAATTTTAGTTATATGTAAAGGTTTTGAAAATTCTATAGCTCTTCGAGCGTTCATACTAGTTTTTTCTCTTTTGTACTTTGCTTTTCAAATACATTGTATATATATGCATTGATAAATTTTTGCCAAGATCCGAAGTGTCTACATCACCGTACAGTTTCTATTTTTTCTTATTCGTCATGACAACGATCAAAGTAACCCGTATTGAGTGAGAATTTAAAGACTTATAACTTACTCCACAAACACACAGAGAGTTAGACAGTGAAACAAAAACTTCGTGACAAATATTTGTTTTTAATTTAATTATTTGTTAAATGTTTTGATGTCGGTATCGTGTTTTGTCAAGAAACAATTTCTAGTATTTTGCGTTATAAATGATATTAATTTTTCGCGTTTACAAAATAATTACTGATGTAAGCCTCCTGATATTTTTACCATTATAAACTTTATATAAGAGAATAGTTCAGATATAATCCTTTATCTCACTACTTATTTCACTTGTACTTTTTTTAATTGAAAAGGTAATAAGAGGTTAATTTAGCTTTTTTCAAGAGATTTATTATATTTTTTCACTATTGATGAAGATTGGGAACATACATGCAAAAGAGAATAGGCTAATTAATGACCTCGTCCTATTTTGAAGTCGGTTAAAAAGCAGATGTGAAGATTACAGAATAGGGCAGACTGGCACTCGGCGGTGGTCGCAGTGGGATAATACCCCTCCAGAGCGGATTATGCAGCAAAACGATTCGGCTTATCGCCACTTGCCTCCTCACCGTGGCCCTATATATGGAAACTAGCACAAAAACTTTTGCTGTTTAGAATAGTACAATTTTTAAAATATCTTAATTTATACACAGTCACGGCAGAATAATGTAATTTTAATATTTTTTATAATACGGGGTTTCGTTAAATGTATGAACCATTTTAACTTATAAGTATTTAAGTAAATAAATTTTATGACACTTATTTGGAAAATATTTCGCTTCGAAAACTTGAAAAAGGAAGGAAAATATACTGCATAATTTGCTAATATATATATGGCATTAAATTAGTTACATAAAACGTTATAACATTCATTATAAATACAACGCGCAAATAACAAAGATATAAAGATAGCTCAGATGCACATACGCTTTTTGCTACTGTAGCACTGTGTGACGACACTTACGGTAAGTTGCACAAGCGTCCATTCAGGTTTAATGACGCCTTTAAGGTCTAATGAATATCAAATTTGTATGGGTAATGTCACTTTACCTGCGTGATTGAAATATATAAAAACATTATCGTTTCATATGTCCATTGGACGGTGTAATACATTTTAAATATTATTCTATAATGAGATATCAAAAAGCATTTTGTTTGCAAATTTTATAAAATAATAATTCTAGTTGACTTTCTATGGTTTGGTATTTAATTCTTAAATAATTTTCGCGGATTCTAACTTCGCTTGACAGCTGAGACAAAGTTGCAGATCAACTTTTTATTTTCACAGTCTCTATTGGATCGCTTCTTAAAGTTTTCTTGAGGAGCGATGGAAACCGACTGTTATTGATTTAAAACAGACCTAACTTCTTTTGAAGTGTCAGTTTATGTAAAAAGTTTGTACAGTGAGGTCGTTTTCACATTATTTACTTAAGAATAAAAACATGGCATGTGACACGTCGCCAGCAAGTTAAATATGGACAGTAAGTTTATACATATACAAGCTTTTGCCCGCGAATCCAATGGACAGCATATATTTTCCAAAAACGCTGTTGTTTATCGAGTTGATGATGAAATTTCTTTGATATTTAAGTTCGTAGATACTACAATAAAAAAAACAACAACAAATATCTAATATGTTTCAGCACTTTATCTTTGAAAACTTTAGAGATATTAATCCAATCCAATTTGAAATACAGATGGAAAAGTTTACACTAAACTTAATCGAAAACGTAATCTACACAAAATATTTTGAAAGAAACTTTAGTGCAGATTACTTTAGAATAAACGCCATCTAGTATAGCAAAACTTAAATTTCTTACTACATTTTATTTTAAAAACTCAATCTTGAGCAAAACAGTGCGGTGTAGAATACTTAACGCCATCTGGTATACTTTAAAATATATAAAAATATTTTTTCTTTCGTAAACGAAATAACTTCCCCTTGATAATTTTCAAGAAAAACAAATTTAAAGTATATTGTTTTGTTATAAATTACATACACACCAATTTTCATCGCTACACAATTTAATATTTGTAAATAATATAAGATACATATATAACAATGACAAATCAAATAAATAAACAATAGTTGCTATGGTAATATTTCAATTCCCCATAAAATCTTTCACTCCCATTTTTATCGCTATAAGTACTAGTTTTCGGGATAAATTATAAACTACCCAAATACCAATTTTCATCAACATAGGTCCATAGACAAAGAAGCTGCATACAATTTTTTTCACCCTTTTCGACCCCCTACGGGATGGAATTTCAAAAAATCCATTCTTAGTATACCTGTACGTATTAAGGGGAAGGTTCCCTCCGAACTTCAAGTTTCTACGACCAGCGGTTTAGGCTGTGCATTGTGTGTCAGTCAGTAAATCAGGACATCTCTTTTTATATATGTATAGATAACTTCTGAGAATATTATTCAGGGATCCGATTATCATGTTAACGGGTTAATCAGTTAGAGCAATAAATAAATATATTTAGTTAACCCAATCATAAGATTAATTTCAATGCTAAACGGATTAAATTAAAAAAGAGAATAAATCAGAGAAAGTAGAAAACACATTCAAATAGATATATCACTTTCTTAAAGAATGTACTCGTATAAATAGAGCTTATTACGGCTGATGAATAATACAACACAAGTTAACTATTGACGTTGGCTTTCTCATTAAATTATGCCAATAAAATAAAACCCCCAAAGCTTAACCTTTAAGATCGCTGATATTGTGCATATTTAAGTGACCTTGTACTCTTTAGAAGGTCTTCTAACACTCACGTAAACATGTACGTACTAAGTAACACACATACATTCACTCACTTTCTCTCTTAAAACATACGCACGCACGCACGAACGCATGCACGCATCCACGCTCACACTTATGATGTAGTTAAGGACGAGTGAGGCCTTCTGATGCAGACATCCAACAATGCTTAAAAGGTTGGTTTCTACCTCAGATTAATGACGGCGTGCTGTAAGCTGTAAATGAACTATTTTTCATTTTCATTTATCATAACAGTATTCCAAACGCTATTATCTTCAGTTTTTTTTGCCTGAAAAGGTAATTACAACTTTTTAACGTTTTCTACAACAACTTTCATATCTAATAAAAAGATGAGATTTCGAAAATTAGTATAAGTCAGTTTCGAAGTTAGCTTATATTTTTAATCTTAATGTAAAATACAAGAAAGACATTTATTGGATAAAAAATAATGACTTAGTTGTTTACAAAATAGACTTTTGTTCGCAAAGGCTTATTTCCTCATCTAGCCGTTAGACGGTTCGGAATGGTTCCGAAGCCTGGATTTGCTCATACAATTACCTTTTGTTTCCAAAGGATTTTCTCACCAGCTATGAAATATAAAACAATATCTACTTAGTTTCTTGATACAAATCGCTGCCTGTGTTTCTCCAGAAATAATAAGAATCTCTCATTATTATTTGATGTTTAAAAACATTAATCACACTAATATTTTATTTTGAATAGCGTATACTTTGGTTGTCATGGACATCAAAAAGTTACAAGATAATCATACCTGAAAAACAAGATGCTGTAGATTTTTTTGATGAAAATATTTTTACTATTTTCGTTTCCTTATAGAGTATACAGAGAGAACAGCAGATGTACTATTTCTCAGAAAACCAAATTTCGTCTTTTTTCGAAACGCTAATATGACACCAAAGAAACGCATTTTAGTTTCTCACTGCCACTGGTGAACATATAATCTTCACGTATATTATTTATAGTTCGATGGCGTAATGGTTAGCGCGCTCAGTCTGCAATACGATTGTTAAGCAACTTTCGCAATGGCCGGTAAAAGAATAGGTGACTAGAAATTTTTTATCTCGGGCTCCTCCGTGCTGCAGAAGGCACGTTAAGCCGTTGGTCCTGGCTGTACCTGCAGTCTTTATGGACTACTAAAGGCCGCGTGATGGGTCATGGTTAATTTGCCCTATTAGATTTGATTCGATTAATCCATAGGGAAGGCCTGCGTTCCTGCACTGGGACCATTATTAGGCTAGTGATGATGTTTAGGTAATTATATTATTTTCAGTTTAAAAAATTATAAAACTTTAGAAATTTTTCGAAGTTCTTGGATAAACAGAAGACTTGTAAGCGCCACAAACTATTCGCGTCTTTGACATTCATAACTATTTAATACCCGCTCTCCGTTTTTCCTTATCCTTGGTCTCTACATCTTTCCTTTCACGCATTGTATATCTGTTTACAATACTTTCATCCGGCGTATCTTACACGTGTCCGAACCAACTGAGCACTTCTCAAAAAAATGATTGTTATTTTGTGTATCGAAAGTTATCTAAAATAATACTATAAATAGTCAAAATTTGTTAATTTAATTGTTTGTTACTCCTACAAACAATTAAATAAACAAAGAAACTCTATATTATTTGTACAGATTATTTTCGGGAATACTGAACCGATCATAAAAAATCATTCTCCTACGGGAAGCCACATCATACGCAAGTGTCTTAAGCTATAATTTAGGCGGGCGAAATCGCAGGAACACCGCTAGTTATCGCATAAATCAATAAGTACATCGAAGTGTTGTATCCAAAGTTAGTATCTGCCCTAGTGAAGGAGTAGAGATAAATGCGAGTACCCAGTCACAGTTGTAATCCCGTCGTTCGTCTTGAAACTTGAACCGCGGATCAAACTTTCCTCGCGGGACATGAAACTTGACTCGAATGATAAGATTAAAATATTACATCGGCTTCAGGAGTTACTCAGATATAAATACTTATTTAGATGAAGTTATCGAGTTTAACTTTTTTGTTGTGTGTCATTTCCTATTGTGAATTTTCTTTTTAATTTCTATTGGCCAGTATTGTTTTTACTATTATTCATATATTTAGGGAAAGTTACTAGATTCTGACGAGCACCAAATCATATTCTTCAGAATAAAAGCACTCGACACTCGTGCTCTAGTCAATGAAATTCATGAGCTATTAATATATCATGAAATTCATATGTCATTGTGTTACTCTTGGGATTACAATACGTTAGAGAAGAATAGACGTAAAAACACTTCATGATGTTTTGAATGTTTATAGAATATTGACGTAGATCTCAATATATTCGTATTATGTAAATTCGAAACAACAACAGCCAGAACCTGCAAATGTAACAGATAATTGTCAATATTTGATGCCTCTTATATACATATACTGCAAGATGTTTGGTTATTGTTGTTTTCGGTAGGTGAAAGATTTTTCATAATCGGGTTAAAATTTCCGAACTTTAACCCCTGCAAGTAAACAAAAATAGAAACTTTACCTCTTCTCATCATTAGGCCTTTAACATCCCGATTGCAGGGGTTCAGGCCTTTTTATGGATGGTTAAGGAGGATATGCCATGACACTCCACGCTGGCCCAATGCGGATTGGCAGGTATTAACAACTTCAAATGCGGCCGGAATTAACGGCTTAACGTGCCTTCTGAAGCTCGGAGTAGCTGCAGTTAATAATTTTTTGGTCACCCATCCCGTGACCGACCATCGTGAAAGTTGCTTTACAACAACGATAGCGGGCCGCGGCGCTTATTCACTATACTACTCATCATTAGGCCTTTAACATTCCGACTGCAGGGGTTCAGGCCTTTTTATGGATGGTTAAGAAGGATATGCCATGACCCTCCACGAAATTGTATCAAGAAATTATTACTCTGTGTGTATATAGGTTAATTATCAGTGCTAACTAATCTATGAAAGGTTCGTCACCGTAATTGTCGTAATTTTATCATTTAAAGTTTTTTTTTTTGAGATTTGAAAAGCATATTAAACAATACAAAACAGACAGAGAACCACTGCATATTAGAAATACATATTTGATATTCCTTCAGATATGTACCAGATTAATTTTAATAATATTCTCTACGGCACATAGGTATTTAGTAAATGTTATAAAGAGACAAAGTTTCTAATTTTGTTTGTTTATATGGAGATTTCCGTAAAATAGCTTTAGAAATACTGATCAGATCAAGAATTGGGCCAGCCCAATGCGGATTGGCGGGTATTAACGACTTCAAATGTGGCCGGGACTAACGGCTTAACGTGCCTTCTGAAGCTCGGAGTAGCTGCAGATAATAATTTTTTGGTCACCCATCCCGTGACCGACCATCGTGAAAGTTGCTTTACAACAACGATCGCGGGCCACGGCGCTTATTCACTACACCACCGAGCTACACGTAAGATTACTCGAATTTAATTGAAAATGTCACCGACAGTGAATCTGATACTGTATCGAGTGTCTTCAGGTGTGTTAATGTATGATAATATCAGTTTTAACGGTTTAGTTTCTGAGAAAACAGACATATTTATTTAAGGCTACCGGCACTGACCAGTTTTGCTACCGGATTATGAATTAACCGCTGACCGGGTGCATCCGGCTACTGCGGAACTATGGCGAAACACCGGGTTAATAAAAAGGAAATTTGCGACTGAGTGACGTAGTTAAGTTAGTGAAATGTTGCTAAACTGGCGTATTTATTCATAAAAAAGCGAAACACATCTACTGATCTATAGATAGTATAAAACAAAGTCACTTCCTGCTGTCTATACGCTGAGATCTTTAAATCACACAGATAATTTTAATGCGGTTTTCATTCATATATAAGTGATTCAAGAAAATTGTTTATAATTATGTTTGATACAACACCACGCGAGCGAAACTGCTGGCGGAATGAGTTTACTTATAAAGAAACGAAAAAATCTACAAATTTTTTAAAGAGGAAAGAATTCATTGTCTGTCTACATTAAATAAGCTTTATAAAAATTGAACCGTTTCAGAAATTCTTTCACCTACGAAAATCTTTATCATATATTGGTATAATAGGCTATAATTTATGCGGTCGAAGTCTCGGGTACAACAGCTTCTACGGTAAGTACATATTAAAAAAACAAACGAAAGTAAACCATAATTTTAATACTTCGCTCGCATATATTATAACTTATAGCAACCGCAAATGATATAGCTAAAAAAATATTCTTGATCTGATCAGTATTTCTAAAGCTATTTTACGGAAATCTCCATATAAACAAACAAAATTAGAAACTTTGTCTCTTTATAACATTTACTAAATACCTATGTGCCGTAGAGAATATTATTAAAATTAATCTGGTACATATCTGAAGGAATATCAAATATGTATTTCTAATATGCAGTGGTTCTCTGTCTGTTTTGTATTGTTTAATATGCTTTTCAAATCTCAAAAAAGAAATCTTTAAATGACAAAATTACGACAATTACGGTGACGAACCTTTCATAGATTAGTTAGCACTGATAATTAACCTATATACACACAGAGTAATAATTTCTTGATACAATGTATGTGGTCGGCTCGTCGTCTATTGTTTCCTTGCTCATTTATTAGCTGGACATTCGCTGATCCGTGACGAGATGGCATCTCTCGTTTATTTATGATTATAATTTCCTGAATGTTTATTGTCCGTAATTCCAGATTTATCGTGTTGTATAGAATATCGAAACTTTAAGCATATTAAGTAAAGGAATATAGGCTACCTAAGAAAATAATTAATTTAAGTAATTATTACAGAAAAATTTACTTTTCTTTGTTGACTCTGTTCCAGGTGTTGTGGTACCTTCATTCTTTCAGACTTCTATAATACAAGTGTTGCTAAATTTCTTAGCAATGTATGTGGTATTGTATTTATAATATTTATTTACTTACATTAATCTAAAAAAAAAAATTAATAATGACTGTTATTATACAATTTCGACCGTGCAAGTTCTCGTTTGATGACAACAGCCTGGAATGTGGAGGTGTCAATATCTATTTTCGCATTGGGTAAACAATTTTCAATGAAATTCCGTTAAAAAATATTTTCCATTTAGAAACTAGCGTATGGAAATGTTATTCTCTATCTTTTGGGCTTATCGTGTTCAGACACGTGTGGCGAGAAATTTTGTTTCATACTTATGTGATCATTAATTTTTACATTTGTAACATTTGCGTTCCATTTGGAATCGTTTCCGAGTGTGTCTCAATATCCACACTCAGATTAAAGGCACTAGATGTGATCAGAACATTGGTCGAGTCTGGTTTCTCTTTAACGAGGGCGATTCTCAACCGGCCTGATAAAGGATTTTCAGACATGACACCAACAAATCTGTTACCCCCTTATCTTTCAATCCGTGCCCGGAGGAACTTAACCCGAATAATTTCCGAGTCATTAACCCACTCCCAACCGTCCTAAGCAAGATAGACAACATCTGACTTAGATCTGTATCGTGTGAATGCGGAGGCTTAGAGATTAACCGATCTAGAGCCGGTTGTTATACAGAATTGGAGTTATCAACCGCAGACTCGAAGAAATCGTGCTATCTCCCCGTAATGCCGGCTTAGCCAAGCTCCAATCATACTAAACAAACCCTACTAATGGTATTTCTATTCTGTATCCAGATCAGAGTTTCGTAAGCAACGGATTATTCTGTATCCAGACGAGGCGAAGTTATTGTCTTGTTCTCGATCGACGTAGTTGAACTAGATTTAGTTTTGCTAACGAAGACCTCCTGATTGTACATAACTCGATTTCCTTGATTTAGGTGAAACAATATTTGCTTAAATTTTATTCGTTTTAATATTTTTAGGATTCTGTATTCCAAGTGTTTTTTAAAACACATATATATAGGCGGATGTTTAACATAAATACCATAAAAACTACATCATTGAAAAGATTATATCACAATTACTTTTCTATTTATTTTGAAGTTATTTATGAAAGTAGATCGATAATCACTTTTTATTTTGAATCGTGAAATTTATGCAAAATTTTTAAAATCACTATCTTTGTAAATGTCTTGAGTATGTTTAAAAACAGATCTCGTTAAAGTATTCCAAGGAGTTCCAAGTCACAGAACTTATGATAAACACGCCACAGAAATACAGTAAGGTTTATAAAGCAGTATGCATTGCTATATCAAGGATACCGACTGAGTCTTGAGCTAATATACTGAATAGCGTGAGAGACTATTTATCTTGCCGGTACGTTATCACTGCACGATGTAACTGGCCGCATTTCTTAGTTGCAATTAATTTTACCCACTATATCAGAGATGGCGAACCTTTTCTTGTCAACATGCCATTGAAAATTGCCGTGCTGTTTTTTGAGATTATAAACATGCTATAGATATCAATAAGCTTAATTTGGTAATATTTGAAACGATAAAAAAAAATGTCATATTACACTTTTTTGTAATGGTATATGTTAATATTATAAAAAGGAAGGATTTATTTGTTTGTTTGCTTTTAATAAGCTCTGAAACTACTGGAAAGACTTTAAAAATTCTTTCTTATACAGTTTCCTTACTATTTACAGGTATCATGCGTGAGTGACATAGCCTTTAATTTCGAATTTTCAAATAGTCAAAATGGCGCGTACAAACTAATTAATTACAGTGACTAATTAATTAATTACGGTGACTAATTAATTAGTTTGTACGCGCAATCCGCATACTCAGTTTTTTGTTTATAAGTACGCAAATTATCTTAAATTTAACATTCGCAAAACCAACCGTTCTAACCACTACGCCATTGAGTTCTTCAAAAATATGTCTCATAGTCTAATGAAGGCATTTATCATCTGTGTAGGTAGTGAGCTAACTGCAAGCAGCTGGGTGCATTCCTCAACTTTAATGAATTCTAACGCTGTTGTTCATTTATTACAAAGTCTTGACGTTGCGCGTCTGTCATGATTCTGTAGAAAACGCCTATCTATACTAATATTATAAAATGTAAATTTTGTTTGTGTGTTAGGGGTAATCTTCGGAAATCCTACTGATCCGATTATTGAGATTCTTTCACTTTCGGGAAGCCATATCATACGCGAGTGATGTATGCTATAATTAACTTGGGCAAAGTCGCAGGAAAGTAGTTAGTTTATTAATAATAAAAAAAATTACCCTTTAATAAAATAAATCGACGAGTTAAAATCTTTATATCTTAATACTAAACATAACCCTTAAAAATAAGTTGTAGGTAAAAGACAATTTTATTGCATTTAATTTAACTTTTTCATTCTATATTATCGTTATTTTTTAATTATTTCTGGACATCAAAAAAAATCTTCGCATACTTCAGGAATATTTGAAGTTTTTCTAAACGATCGGATAGTTTGCTCGTCGGTTTAATTAAATTTAAGTAATTTCATTAAGTTTCTTATTAATTTAGAAGAGTTTTATTCTAATGTTAGTAATAAAGAGTACGATATATTTTAATAAGGCAGAGTTGAAACTGTAAATCAGAGAACAATTACAATAAAATTAAGAGGATTTAAACTTTTTTAATTTATCTCTTCCTCGTTGCGAATCTACAAATTTAACTACCAATTTTTATTACTTTATGTCTTATTCTCTAGATGAGAACGTTTAGTTTTATTTAATTAGAAGTTTGTTAAATTAGTAAAAGGAGTTTACGAGAGGCTCTACACATTAATTATCTCGGGCTGGCATCTTGTAAAACCGACACGGGCTTAACAAATATCGGAAGCGTCCAAACAAGACTTCTTAACTTAGAGTTCGGAGGGTGCTTAACTCCCCCTCTTCGCTGAAACAAAAGGTATTCAGGGAGCACTTTGTAAGTGCACGTATAATAAGTATATATAGATGTTATACAATTAAAATGCACAGTTGTTTAATGAATTCAATTCAGAGTTTATTATTAAGGTTATTAGTTTTATGATACAGTTAACTTGTGTATGGCGCTTTCTTATAGCGTTGTTGGTGTAAGAGGTTTAACATTAAAATAATATTTTAATCTTAATCTTAATATTTTCTTATAAATCTTAATATTTTAATCGTTTATTTGTATTGCTAAAACTTGAGAACGACTGGGCCGATTTAGCTCATTTGGTTTACCGGACACACAGACTGACATACTAAACTTGCGAGTGATACTGTAAGGATTCAGCAGTTTTCTTTTAATTTAAGTACGTAGTAGGTACGATACCATAAAAACTGTTATATGGATAAAAAGGGTTTGCCATATTCACAGATATATTTGTGAAAGGCAAATGGAAGCCGCTATCAAGGTGTGAGTGTTAGTAACGTTTCCTTCGATCTCTCGTAAACCGAGATTACTTCGGCTTCAGTGTACAGTTTCCCCTTTGTGGAGACATGTGGAAAGTCTAGATCTGTGCTCTTACAACTTTCACGAAATAATTTAATGTTTATATTACCCACAGTACCTAACCATTAAAACTGATGGTTAATTCAAATCAAATTTGTTTATTAAAATTAAAAGCCGCCCAAGTGCGAATCGGACTTGCGCACTAAGGGTTCCGTCCTACATAATTATTATGATAATAATATTAATATTGTATAATGTGGGCAGACAAACACAAGTTTCGAAACAAATATGGGATGAATGATTTCATAGGAATTCCTTGGTAATATTTTTTAAGGTCATTTCCATGGTATTTTTAATAACCAAAAAACTAGTCGGTCTATCGTTAATTATGTATTTTATTTTAGATTTTATAGTTGTAGTGAGAAAATATATCCAAGAATATGATCCAAGAACATTTTCTCAGGAATCGCTTGAACATTAATTTAACAAGAAAGTAAAAAGCAAACGAATAAAAAACATAACTGGAAATAAATAAGAAATTATATATAAGGTTTTTGAGGTAGCTATGATGTTAAACTCCAATAATTCATAGCGAATCATCGAAAATATTTCAAGGTGAGAGTAACATTCCCTTCTATCACCCTTAAGCCCAGATTAGGGCGGATTGAGTCGCGGCACAAGCTATATTGGCATCGTATGAGGAATTCTGAAGCCACCCTTAATACCTATTAACTTGTGAGGTTCGTTACGCAAGCTAGCTTCTTGCTTTGTATGGATAAGCGGATGAAATTTTCTCAATTCAGTAAACTGGCAATTAATGAAATTACATGTCTCAATCTCGTCCACTAAAGTATAAGATTGAGGGTTAAATCGAATTTATTTTTGAATGAAGAGTTTGCTTTGAAAAAAACTATTGTTTATTATGATATTTATTTAAATTTCTTTGCACAAAAAAAACGTACAAATGGCGGACTTGATGCCAGCAGGCATTCTCTACCAGTCAACCGGAAAGTTAAGGAATAGATAAATAAATAAGGCGGTGCTATAAAAAAAAAAATAGAGTCAATATAGACACACAACAAAATAATGGAATATTCATAACAAACATATTACATATCATAAATAATTAAATACTTAAATACATATAATACATACATACATACATAAATATTAAAATATCAAATTAATTAAAAGCAGTTGGAGAATTCAGAAGTTTCTCACGTAACAATCGTTTGAAAATTAATTTATTAGGGGCAGCTTGAATATGGGGAGGGAGTGCGTTCCAGAGTCGTATAGCCTGAAGCGAGAATGAATTTGAAGTGAACCCTGTATGGTGAAAAGGAGTGGCGAGAGTTTCTTTGCTGTCTGAGCGAAGGTTGTGGTTGTGTGAAGCACCTAGAAACTGAAACTTACGTTTCAAATATTCTGGCGCACATGGATATTTAATGATAGAATAAAGAGTAGAGAACATCCTCAGATCACGGCGTTAGCGAATACTTAGCCATTTTAACTTTTTCCTAAAAGAAGAGACATGATCGTATTTCCGAAGACAGAAGATAAAACGTATACAGTTATTGAGTAATCGATCCAATTTGTTGAGAAGGTCCTGTATGATATATTAACATAAGGATTGCAAATCTTTTTTCATTTTAAAATAAATTAAACACTGGTGTGCAGTGTTTATTTATCTGTTTATTTCTAAATCAACAAATAATGCCTTGCTACCAAAAAGTTTCTACCAAAAAACGGATATTTTTTATATTGAACCAACTATAATAATAAATGCTTAAATAATCTATCAACCACAGGTACTCCACGCTCACTAGTACCGAAAAGTAACAAGTACTTGAAAAGTTCGTCAGTCCTATTGGGACGTAATTCAATAGTGTAATTAGAGCAGGTGCTCGGATTACGAAAGGTTGTGGGGTTGAGTCCCGTATAGAGGTACTTGGGGCTGGTGTATTTTTTAAGCATTTTCCAATAAAAATACTGAAAAAACTGTTTGTTAACTTAAAGATAAAAAAACCCATTGCGATCACCTTGTCAACATTTTTTTGTTAATTCTAAAATTTGTGTTCTCCGTTTTCGGGTTACCTCCAACTAATTTGCAGGTGAGTTTTAAAACCAGAAGCTTGTTCATTTGAAATATTACAGAACATATTTATTATGAAAAGGCTTGCGCTGTGCCTGGGGCAGGCTCGCAATATAATAATAGTGGTGGGGCACAGCGTACCATCTCGGTATATTGTGAGGAGCAGGAAGCTCATTAGAGGTCGCCCGAGGCGGGACGCCCTACCCGTCTCACTGTCACTGTACTCTCACACGAATTAGTTTTATTATAGGTAACGTTGAAATATCCAACTCGACTCTCTTACATCAAAGCATCAAATCGCGATATGTGAAAAGATTAGCTTCACTTTAAGATGCAAGTATTTAAAAGTACAAAGCATTTTTTTTGGAATATATTTTGAATAGGTAGTTCTAAGTACTGGCATAGATACTCATAAGTGTATTAAATTCTCAATCTCATATTTAATACTAAAATAAAGATAAAACACTGCATATATTTTTTATGCTGATAATTAAATGATTATTTTTAATTATTAAAAAATAAATATTATATTACCAGTTTATTTTTATTCATATAATTTTAGTACAAGCTGCATATCAATTCAAGTTTTCAGGACTGAAATTGCGTTCAAGTTTTAAAGTGCAACTAAAAATAGTTTTTCTTTTTATTATTTTAAAAGTTTGAGCGTAAACTTGTTTTGTTTGAGCGTGAATAGTGAAATTTCACTATCGGGTTCCTTACCCCTATTGAATTTGGTCTTGATGAAGATGATTTAATGATCTAAAATCAAAATATCCACAATGAAAACCACAGAATTATCTTAGGGTTTATTTGGCTACATGAGCTATCGTTTACAATATGACATTACTGGCTGATTTAAGTAGATAGTTTTAAATGAAACAACTTTTAAACGGTTTCATCGCGTTTGTATTTAGTTTTATTGACATTTCGAATCCTTTGCAGGCTCCGTGTTCACATAAGACTAAGGTGTTGATTGTCTTTTGAATTAAGAGTATAGCCTTCCTTCAAAAACCAATACCATTACACACATTCACAATACAAATTTCTATATTTTATGGGAACGCTAACATTTATAAAATTAAATTAAATTATTTTAAAAATACATTTGACTTATTTATTTACCCCTGGGTACCGTAATCTAACATCAGATCCAACTTTGGGAGTCTTATCTGAGAAGAACTGGCGAAACAAACTCCGACAAGAAAAATGAATTGTTCCCATTGATTTAATATTAACAGAATGAACGAACTGTATCTTTTGTTTTAAAAGTTGTTTCATTTATGGATAGACATTTATGTGAACATAGACAACATGGACATAGCTGCTCGTAAGCAAGCGGCATCATTTACGAAATAAATCGTTTATAATCAAGAGTCGTGACGTCATCAACAACTGTCTGCCAGCCGACGTGTAATTTCCCTCGCGTCAATTATCAGAGTCTCGCGGTCGAGGGCCTACTGTCAAGACGGTTGATAACACCTTATTATAACGCCCGACGGGATATTGTGCTCCTTAGATTTGTTTCTTAGTGTTTGTAATATCTATATTCAATTATAGAACGTAAAAAGCAGAACGAATCATGTTTGAAATCCATCATACATTTACCTCGTTCCTTATGTCTTGATGCAATTCGTTCGATTCGAAAGAAATGGTAATCTGTTGGAGCAAGGTCCGGGGAGTATGGTGGATGTCTTAGACATTCCAATTGAAGCTCTTCTTATTTGGTAGCCGTCTGTTATGCAGTGTGTGGTCTAGCGTTGTCGTGAAGTAGCAGTGGCGTAGAGCAATTGATCAGCCTCGGTTATTTGATCAGACGTCTGCCGTAATCGTTTGGCCAGATTTGAGAAAACTGTGATGAACGACACCGGCACTAGTCCACCATGCGCTTACAAGAAACTTTTCTGGGGTCAATTTTTGCTTGGGGCAGGATTTGGCTGGCATGCCGGAGCCCAACCATTGCGATGAGCGCTTCCGATTATCGTAGAGAATCCACTTTTCACTACAGGTAGTGATTCGATTAAAAACCCTTCATTATTGTGCCGGTTAAATAAAGTAACGCAGCAGCCAAAGCGCGTTTGCCGGTTTGCTCCACTCAATTCATGATGTTTCCGATTTGCTTCAAGTGGATTAAAATAATTTTGTCACTAATACCGCAGCCTGCAGCTAACTCGGCAGTGGTTTGCGATGGATCCGCTTCCACAATACCCTTCAATTCTTCATTATTCACTTGGGTCTCCGGCCGTCCACGGGGTTTGTTCTGTAGGTCGAAATTTCCAGAACGAAAACGTTGGAACCAAACATGTACTGTGTTTTCTTTTGCGACATAACCGCCATACACATCATTAACCCTTCGAGCAGTTAGTACCACGCTGGAACTTGTACTCGTAAATAACACGATATTTCAAGTTTTCCATTTTTAAACTGGGTGACGTAAATAGGACAAACAGAAGAAATAAATAACAAATGAATGCCGCCTAACGAAACACAATTACATGTGTAAATGGCTGTATAAATTTTAATTTGGAATTCCCAAACAAGGAGGAGAAATTTGTGATTTAAGTGGCCAGTACGATGAAACGCCAAATTCATATGTAAGGACCTTATATTTCATTCAATTAATTTCTGTTTGGCGCCCCCTAATGTGACTCATACGTAGCCGGTTTTTGTTATTAAAAATATTTTAGGCGAAATATACGAAATTACCTCTTTATACTTCTACACATTTCTATTGTTTTTATGTGGAGGATTATTCTTACTGTATCGGTTTCTAAAAACATACAAACTTAAAATTAAAAACTATTGAAATAAAATTTGTTGTGATAATTAAAAATGGATATATATTCTTTATTTAACCACAAACACCAAACTAGTAAAGATGATTTTATTATTTATTGCCAACAAACACCAAACTACTAAAGATGATTAGAAAGAAATATTATTTACTAGCTGTGCCCGCGACGTCGTCTGCGTGGGAAGTATTGTGGTAGAATTCCGTTTTTCCTATGAATGGAGTCGAATCGAATAAGATCAATGGGCCATAACCCACTATGAGGGCTTAATGCGGATCAGTGGGTGTTAACGTTGCTGATGCAGCCAGGAATAACGGCTTAACGTGCATTGTGCTAGTGTTGTGCAAAGTGCTCAAGATAGTAATGTTTTGGTCACCCATCCTGTGAACGGTCCTTACGAATGTAATTTTTCTATCTTTTTTCTCATTTCTCGCGCTCGGGTTGTCGCTTGTGTCTGAGCATTTTATTCGTACCTTTAAACTGACCTTCTTTTGTTTTTGGTCTTTTTAAATTATTATTATTTGTCTAGTTATATGCACAATCAGCTATTTATTGTTCTATTTTCGATGTAATGCTAGTTTGCCTAGAAGAAATCGCTGGCTGGCGATGAGTTTTCCGTTTGTACTTAGTTATGTAAAATAAGTATTCATATATGTCCTTGTTGTGCAGTATTTACTTACTTATTTAACTGCAATTTAAACCGAAATGCGCTAACCCGCTACGTCATCGGACCTCTTATACCTAAGCTTTACTAATATTATAAAGAGTAAAGATTTGGTTGTTTGTTTGTTTGCATCGAATTTGCTCCAAAACTACTGGGCCGATAGTTTTAGAGCGATTCCGATCTATGGAGTATGAAGGCAATACGGGTTGGCGATAATCGAAACTACTTTCTCGATCTCTATTGTGCAAACTTCCAACTCTTTCAGAGACCAAGCGCATTTCTCTTTCAAAGGAAGTTTCATACTCATACCAAACTGCATATATGTTACGATCAGCAGTTAGACGTGCTATGCGATCTTCAGAAGTTTCCTGAGATCAAACGCTTGCTGTATGAGTTCTCCAAGAGCTCAAGGGATTGTCCCTGACGGTAAATGTTTCAGATTCAACTTTATAGTGCATGAGCCTCGCGATGGGCAGTTAAATACGCTTCGCGTTTACAGGTGTCTCCCGAGACTGAGCGCTTTCCGTCCGATCTCTTTCTTTGTCAATAAAAGTCGGTCGGTACATATCTGACGGAAGGTACGTGGAGTTTTATTTATTGATATAAAAAAAAATATATATATAATGCTTCGGCATGAATGGGCCGGCTCGACCGGAGTGATACCACGGCCTCACAGAAAACCGACGTGAAGCAACGCTTGCGTTGTGTTTCGTCGTGTGAGTGAGGGTACCGGAGGCCCAACCTCTCCCTATTCCCTTCCCTCTACCCCTCAACCCTTTCCTCCAAGGCCGGCAGCGCGCTTGTAGCCCCTCTGGTGTTGCAGGTGTCCATGGAGGACGGTAATCACTTACCATCAGGTGATCTGTCTGCTCGTCTGCTCCCTATCCCATAAAAAAAAAACATATTTTAATTTCGACTTTCCACACTCGAAGGAAATCGTCTACTAACACATATTTCCGAGAGGTGCTTAACTGAGCTTCCGTCAGATTTTAACGGCACTCATCATCATTATCATCATTATCAGCCCTTTTACGTCACCAACAGCAGGAGCTCAGGCCTTCATTATGGATGGTTAAGGAGGATGGGCCACGACTGTCCCATGCTGGCCCAAAGGATTGAAGGATATTAACGACTGCAAATACAAACCGGGACTAATAGCTTTACGTGCCTTCCGAAGCTTGGAGTTGCTCGAGATAAATGTTTTTTCGGTCACCCTGAACATCATCATCATCATCATCAGCCCATATTCGTCCACTGCTGGACATAGGCCTCCCCAATTGCACGCCATCTACTTCGATTTTCGGCTGTTCGCATCCAGCTCCTGCCAGCCCATCTTGCGCAAATCATCGCTCCAACCGCGCCTGAAGACGTCCTACACTACGTTTGCCGAGACGCGGTCTCCACTCAAGAACTCGTTTACCCCAACGGTTATCGGTTCTAGCGGCTAATATGGCCAGCCCACTGCCACTTCAGCTTGCTAATCCGGTGGGCTATGTCGATAACCTTGGTTCTCTGCCGGATCACCTCATTTTTGATTCGATCCCGCAGAGAAACGCCGAGCATAGCCCTTTCCATAGCCCGCTGAGCGACCTTCAACTTGTGGACCAGCCGTGCCGTCAGTGTCCACGTTTCGGCTCCGTATGTCATGGTCACCCTGAATGACCTTTGCGAAAGTTGCTTAACAACTACAATCGCGGGCCATGGCGCTTATTCACTACGCCAGAGAGCTACTCTGAACCGACCTCAGACTCGCATAATATATTATGAGTGTTGTGACCAATGAATAAATCCTTGTTTCCAGCGAAGACTGAAAATACCAACTTTGAAGTACTAATGAAGAACCAATTTGTATGTTTAAAAAAAGCAAATAGAGGATTAACATAAAAAATAGTAATAAGAGAAAAAAAAATATATAACTCGAGTTGTCTTTACATTCTTAATTACATTCTTACAAAGAAAAATTACATTCTTAATTTCTTCAGTTGACGTGATTCTAATTTTTTTAACGTCGTGGAAAAGATATTGTTTCTGTTATCTGGCAAGCAAAAGGGGGTCAGTAGGATTCTCCTCCGTGAACTCAACAGTTTACGTCGGGCAGAGGCCTACCCACCAAAAACCCGTACGCGTTGCGTATACCCTCTCATGGGAGATGAAACACTGTAAGTTATGGTTGAGTTACCAGGACAATCAAGTATTGGACCATTGATCCCCTTGCAGATGGAAAACTGGAGAGGCTCGGGTAAATCGAGTGCCTCTCCCAGACAGACGAAACCGTGCAATGCGGGGGTGGCTGCCAACTACCTCCGCTGGCCCCGACGACGACGTGAACCTAATCTGATAAAAATATGCGTTCACTGTAAACTACTCGAGGCTTAATTGCATCATCGGAAGGCTCTTTTCGCTTGTTCTCCTACTCGCGTGATAGTATACCACACGTCCATTATAAGCTGAACCCTATTTAACATGATTGGCCATATATAAATGAGGTCAACTTACTTTGGACCTGTCAAAATTTTGGAATCTTATTTTTTATTTGTTATCATACAAATTATCATTTTAAAGACAATATTTATTCGTTACTTGGTGGCGCTACGGATAAGCGCCGCTGCGCACGATCTGACGGGTGACCAAAAATTATTAAACAAAGGCCTAAAGCACTGCAGTTTGGCTATGAAGGGTTAATGATGATGATCAATATATCAAAGACGAAAATTAATAAGACAGTTAATATTTCATATCAATTTTGGCGACCACGTCAGTTCAAATTGACATAACTGCTGAGGTGAGGTGTTGGTGATCAAATTGAGGTGTGTTGACTAAAGTCAGTCCTCGTTTCATAATAAGCCTTTTGTAATCCCCCGTCTGCGTAATTTTCGTAGAGATACAGAAGTTTTACTTCAAGTTATAATGTAATTATAAAACAAACTTTATAGGTAGACAGTTAAATAAAAATGTAATAATATATAAATACCTACTTTTTCCTGTCCTATTTTTTTTACACGTTTAACATCATTCAGAGTGAGAGTATTAAAAAAACAATATTGCGCGGAATTTTAGAGATATGCGTATCAAGCTAAAGGTCTTCATTACATTCCAAAAATGTAACTTGTATATATAATTAACTGTTCACTAAAAGGGATAACATAAAAATAGTTCAATCTAGAAGTGTATCTATACTAATATTATGAAGCTGAAGAGTTTGTTTGTTTGAACGCGCTAACCTCAGGAACTACTGGTTCAAATTGAAAAATTATTTTTGTGTTGAATAGACAATTTATCGTGGAAGGCTTTAGGCTATATAACATCACGCTGCAACTATTAGGAGCGAAGAAATAATGGAAAACGCGGACAAAGTCGCTGGCGGCCACAAGTTCATAGTGTGTGTAAATTTTTTTAATCGACTTCAAAAAAAGAGGAGGTTCTTAATTCGACTGTATGTTTTTTATGTGTGTTTGATCACTGCGCCAATTATGAATCTATTTTCAAAATTCGACAGCTCAAACGGCCATATAAATGTTATTGAAATTGTAAACAAAATATGTCTTGCCTCGCATATCAGGAAGGTTGAGGTTTTCTGTAGTTTTATATTAATATTATATTTTAATATTTCTTGAAAAATATAACCGCTTTTAAAATAAGTATTATCACTTTTTTTAATTTTTTAAATTGAAAGTCGTTTCTATTTTTGAAAAATGTTTTTATTTATATACTTATAAGTCGAGTCCTATAGTTGACCGTAAATGTCGAAACAGCCAGCCACATTGCTTTTTAGTCATTTATCGTGATTCTATTCTGTACTCGGAGTCGAAGATAAATATATTATGCTGTATGTACGTCAAAACAAAAGCCAGTTATGCAATCGCTTGACTACAGCGGACCGTGTCGGTTCAATACCCCTGTAATGAATGTTCGGTAGACTGATCAATGCTATAAGCCTATATTCATTACCGGAATATAGGCATTGTGAATTTTTACGTTTTACTTATACATACTATTTATTTATGTATAGATTTACCAACTTGTCTGCAACAATATACCTATTGATTGAAGAATCATATTAACGGTATTACAATCCCATGCAACCAATAATTAAAGTATTATGGAGTATCTGAGACAACAAATATACACAACACCCATCTTTTATTTATTTATTTATATTCTTTCTTTGACAGACGATAGTATTGTTTCTTATATTTTCTTTTTTTGGACAGTATGTATTATATAGTTTTTTTTTAAAATTATATTTATGTAATATTTATATGTCGCATCATCTTTACGAAGATCGTTTGATTTAGTTTCTTTTATTTTAATTGCTAGTTACTTAATTACTCGATTGTAAAGAGAGCGTGATCATCGATACCCTTAATTTTATTAGAATGGTGACACTGACTTTGGCAGTTCGTTAATAAAAAGCAAGTTGCCGCCATTTTGGCACACATTCTGTTTCCGATCGCCAAGGAGTAAAGACATCCGATGACATCACGCTCATCTCGTTATATTTTCGTAAGAAAAGTGATAAAATGGAACAAATCCACGTTGGTATACACGCCTGCAGTCTTATTTTAAAGATAGTCCTCCGATATGGATTATCTATTTGGGCTTCGCAATAGCCCCTTATGACTACCCACCCGTTATATATAAGTATATGAAGGTTTGTTTGTTTAATGTATATTTATTTGATATCTATTGAAATCATAAGATCATTACATTACATACCCCCGTACTTTTAAGATAGTTCATATCTCCTTTCAAAGGTTATCTGGAAGAGATCAATGTATAGTGATAAGACCGCCGATTGTGACACATAGCTTAGTAATATTGTTTTGTTTTTCTTTTATGTATGTTTTGTATTTAGTGTTAACAATAAAGTGTTATCTATCTATCTACCCAAGATAATATAGGAAAGTCCATTTTCTACATTGACCCGACCGGGAATTGAACCCGGTACCTCATAGATGGCGACACATTGAAATGGCGTACGAACCATTCCGCTACGGAGGTCGTCATATGTACTATTCGTTTGTATTTTCGTGACAGCTGGAGACCTATTCTATTTCTCAGAAAATTAAAATTCCTCTATTTTCAAAATGCTAATATGACTCCGGATTAACCCATAGGACCGACTCGAAATTTTCTGTTTTCTCTTTCGAGGATAAATAGAATAGGTCCTCAGGTGTCATTAATTACTTAATACAAGTTATATGTTAAATTTCAGCTACGCAATTGGTTCAGTACTATAATAGCAAATCACTTGTGAACTGATGGATAGGTAGATGGACAACCGAGTCGTTCTATAAGTATTTCTTTTTTTCTATAAACTCGTTTTTCCCTTTTGCGGTATAAAATCCTTAAAACAGTAGCATGTAAACAGTTTGTGTGATAAAATAATTTCCTACCTGATTTACTGTGACACGTTTATAAAATATTTATTATTAATTGACTATACTTTATTGTGTCATGACAGGTTATTACTCTAAAATAATACCCAATAAGCCTTGCCGATTTACGATAGATGGAAATGTACCATTATTTGCAAGATTCTCTCATCTTTAATTGATCTAGTGGCTCTATGGCTGTAGTGAATTTAATTTATATTGTCTATGAGTGTATATGTTTATAAAACATTTTTTAACCTAAAATAACAAAACCCTGAAGCGTTTTCCCAAAAAGGTTATGCATTTTTGATATAGTGAAAACTGACATCCATTTTATTCGATATTTTCAAAGGCTCATGTTGCAGTGGTGGCATAGGTAAATTATGACGTCACAGCCTCCGTTGTGGTAGGCGTTGCTCTTTTACGGCATGCACGCATATTTTTATGCTGCCAATATTAAATGAGTAATGTATTTTGCAGCTCACTACTTAAAACTGATAATGTTTTTTATTATATATAGATTTTATAAGTGATTTTTCATAGTGTAAGACAAATGCAATGGAAAAGTAAGACCAATATATTTATTGTAATTTCTTATTAATTAATATTTTAAATAACAATTGTAACTGTGTAATATGTGGAGAAATAAATTAATAATTATTATAATTATTATTATTAAAGGAAAATGAAAAATTAAAAAGTCGGCATATTTATTATATTTTTGGAAGTTTTGGGTTCTTTGCAGATATCTCAATTTCTTTTATTAAAAAAATATAAAAATTTCCGGAATGGTAAGGATTAGTTCTGTAGGTACGAGTATATTATTCGATATTAGAATTATGAAGAATCTCTCATTTAATTATAATTCAATTTATCGGGTTAAGGAAATAATGAAATGTCTGAATTTGTTCTTAAGCCGACTTTTGACGAATACGTTAAGTGACGTTAAACGGAAACAGGACGGAATTGAATAGAGGCGTGAGCAATAAAACGTGTCCCGTTGACAGCATTTCGTGGCAGTATGGTTGCGACTTCATTTCAGTTGGCAAATTTGTTGAGCGTCCAACCGAAATTGCGAGCTTATTGCGTCCGCGAGTTGTTTGTACGTCGGTCAAAGCTTTGTAACAAGGTGTGTTGGAAATCAAGTAAATGCGATATTGACATTGACATGATAATGACGTTCCATTGCCGATGCACGAGCGTTAGTAACATTGTACATATCGCACACCTAGACCTAAACTGAGACAACTCAAAAATTTGAGTGAGTTTTGACTTATACAATATTCAAATACTCGGTGATCATACGCATCTATCCAACATAACAGATTCAATAAAGGTTCGGGGATGAGCCGCTAGATAACTTTAGCTTTCTTTTGTTGAATCAACAGTGGTCGCGCTCCTGCCACGTCAACTAATGTATTGTCAGGCCTCCGGCATTAGTTTTTTGAGTTGTCTTAGTTTAGATCTAGGTGTGGGATATATATTTTACTACTTTAATTCGTTTAGCCGCTGCGCTGTAGAATGGTGATATGATCCATATACCAATACTAATTAATAAAAATACCAATTTCAAATAAGTTTTTGTAATTTAAACGTTTTTATTAAGTAAATAAAAGTAAAGTAATGACTTGTTAAATGGAAGTCAGTACTAAATACATATATAATATTTCTGTGGTATGTATGTATCGTTCCTGACTCCAGTGTACCCCGCGCAATACAATGTCGTCTGGCTCATTGATAGATCTATCTATAACATTTAAGACTGAAATTCTTGTTACGCAATTAACTTAACTCATTGGTAAGACGCGACATATACTTTTTCATTTATTTGTGCAAAGTAGCTCCATTTAGGTCTATTTTGTTTCTATAATGATATTCGCAGTGCATCTGCTATGCTATTCATCTCTACATCTCTTCTCAAGTAGGTGTTATTTGAATGAACTTCTACGCTCTGACAGCGCTGCGGTCGTCGTCGACGTGGCTGTTTTTATAATAGAATAGTACTTCTGAAGTCATTGGTAATTAATCTTCGCGTATATCTAAATGTATTAACAGATTTCATTATTTTATTAGATTCTATAATTAAATGACTTAAGCTTACTTGAATACCTATGGTTGGGTTCTTCTCAGATGTTATTATTATTTCTGTCTTACATTGGTTTTAAGTCTAACTTGGTCAAGCATATTCAAAGTCACCTTGTACCTAATTGGTTAGAAAGTAAGAAACAAGAAAGGAAATACTTTAATTGGCCACATACACAACAGTACAAAGCGAACCGAGCTACTCCGTGCTTCGGAAGGCACGTTAAGCCGTTGGTCCCGCCTGCATTTGCAGTCGTTAATACCCTCCAATCTTCATTGGGCCAGCGTGGAGGGTCATGGCCCATCCTCCTTAACCATCCATAAGGAAGGCCTGAGCCCCTGCAGTGGGGACGTAAAAGGGCTGGTGTGATGACAACAGTACAGGTACAATAATACATTAAATCCAAATATACGTCTATTAGAGAGTGGTGGCCAATCAGGACTCTGTCTCAGCATAATCCATAACCGTGTATATTACCCTGTTACGGCCCTAGTTATTCTGGTTACTTTATCACAAGTAATAAATGTAATATTATTTCAGTTTTCAATGAACTTTCGATATTAGATCTCGTTCAGAAAACTCTATACGCCATGTATACAGACCTCTTTCATGTTCCTTGCTGCAAATGTTTTATTTATTTATAACACCTTTTCTTACCAACGAGTAATGTATAACGAAACATATCTAATGCACGCGTATTCCTAGACAGGGTCTAAACATAAAAACAAACTCGATGAGGTAGGCGGTGCAACCGCGAGACTTGAGATTTAGTGGCGCGTTACCTTTGTTTACACTACGTTTAACATGGACCAAGTGGCTTTTAAGGTTTACCAAGAAAATTTCCTAGCACCAACTAGATTGAAGGTTATTGCTCAATCATCTGAATCAATACTGACATAGAAAATAAATTAAAGTAAAATATTGCATTCACAATGCTGTACTGAAAAATAATCTTAATGAAAAATGCTTAAAAATCCACTTTGTCCCTGGCACTCTGGGACAGTCTCTGACTATAGATATGGGACTCGAACCCATGACCCTTTCGCAATTTGAGCGACTGCTTTAACCACTGAGCTACACAGGACCTAACAAGACTGACGAATTTTTTAAGCACCTGCTACTTTTAAGTTTATAAATTAACGAACCAAACGACAACCTTTTGATAAATTTTATGTTTTTATGTGTATTTACTAAAGTTATTCTGCTGTTCAGAGTGGGTAATTAAATCATAAATGTGAATGTAGGTTCAGCTACAATTAATTATTTCAAATACTCTTCATCGGCCCATAATAATTTTTTGGCCACCCATCCCGTGATCAGCCATTGAGAAAGTTGCTTAACAACAAGATCGTAGGCCGCGGCGCTTATCCAGTACGCCATTGAATTACTCTCTTTTAATCGTAAATATAATTCTTTATGTTGGAAAACAGTGTTAATTTGATAACCCATTCCCAACCATTGTCATGGCGAAAATCTACTGAATTTGAAATAGGTTATAGCTATACTATCTGCAGACCTGAAAGATGTGTTAGGTGACATGACAAACGGTCCGACCTCTCTGGCGAAGATTTAGAATCTCGTTGCGTTAACTACCTCTGTTTACACTACATTAAACTTGTGCCAAGTATCCCGCTATCGGCAAGTTGGATACTTTACAGATATCGACCCATTTTCTATAGTAAACTTCAAATCATTACAACCGTACAGTTATTAGTAAAGCTTTTAAAATATTTGATATTCCTTGTAAATATTCGGAAAAATAGAACTGATTATGGGTTACAAAAGTACCAACGAGGCTTAGCCCCTTCTATAATAAAATGGAATTGTATGTCTAAAAACTCTTGGAATTGCTCGAAATTGTAAATATGACATTTAATAAGGATCAACATGCTTACTCTCGAACGCAATCGCGATCGACCGGCATTCGCGCTTACTCTCGAACGCAATCGAGTGTTGGGTACACTACCGCCAGAGTATATTAAGTACCCAATCAAGCGTGTCGATCGGTCGTGATTGTGTTCGAGAGTAAGCATGCTGATCGCACAGATAGTCTCATTTGAAATTTAGAAATGACCTTATAATTATTTTTACCTTTCAACACAATTCCAAGAACCAAACTTACATTGCCAGATCGTAAAATTATTAAGAGGTTTTATTAAATATTTGGTTAAACTGTTGATATAATTAGTTAGTTTATTCTACTAAAATTACTAACAAACATTATAACTAAATTGATAACTATTGTCAAATCAATGTTTTGCATTAATTACGCGGATATATTACACTTAAAAATACTTAAAGTCCATGCAAAAGTCGAGGAAAACACATTCGTCAATTTTAAACAATTCACATACCTACCCATAAAATAATTCAACTTTTTTATTATTCCTGGAAAGATAACGAGTTGGTCAAATAATATAATAATAACAAATGAAACGTTTCCAGGATGCGGTTATTAAACTCAAACCTTAAATTATACACTCAATTAGAGTTAAAAAAACTTTCGCAATTGGTTCGGTCAGCTCCAACCATTTAAGCGTCGATTATTTTCTAGTAGACGCAGTTTCATTGCCGTTGCTGCAACGGAGTAAACTTTTGTTTGTGCAATACCACATGACAAAGGCTTGCTTTTAACTGAGTGCAATTGATACAAACCTTTTTAAATTGCACTTTTTGTTGCACAAACGACTGAATTTCATAATAAATAATCAACTTGTGACGGTTCAAGTCTTGAAGCATTATTTACAACATCCATGTAATGTATTTTACTACATTTGTATGCTATTGTTAATGGCTGAATAGGCGATAATTGTATTACTTTTTAGATCTCTTTTGTATACCCTATTCAAACGCAAATAAATTATTATTATTATGACAAATTCGAGTTTCACATTTAATACATCGTTTGGTTTTCATGTATTAAATTAATATGAAGTCATAGGAACTATAATAATAATTATAATGTTTCTAGTAATTAAATTAATCAGAAAGAAAGGTGACTAAATAATAAATAAACATCTGATGAATTAATTATTGTAACGCTATTTTATAAATAAAATCGTTCTCACTATCATTGACGACGTAATGTAGTTTAATATCGATAGACCATCCTTACGTATTTTGTCACCGATTGGCTGTATGCGTTGCAGTCTGCATGCAGTAGATAAAATTCTAAGAAGAACAGACTTCATTACGTTTTAATGGAGGTTAATGACGCAACCATTGAATTTGTTTTTGATTGCTTCATTTATTTTGTAAGGAAGTTTTAGTGAAATATTTGACTTTTAGTAATACATGAGTGTGTATTATAGTATCTATTCCTTTTATTTTATTGTTTTATTTCAACATCAAGCTTATTTGTTTACATGCAACAGAATAAGTGCTTTACTATAGAAATTCATGAAACATCAGTTTCAATTCATTTCGCAATTCCCGTAATATTTAGTCTGTTCACTTCGCGTTCGTCGTGTGACAAAGACTAGCTTTTAGGTTCAGTTGATCTCTGGGTAAATAGCGCGATTTCACGAGCCCCTTGAAGCAGCTTCAAGAGGTTTCGCGATTGCTGGCGTTAATACGCACTTTGCAGGCTAAAAGCCAGTTTAATACTATTGAGAATTTCAACAAACACTCGTTTTACTGAGGTTTCATCAAAAACTGTATATCAATTATTTGTTCTTTTTTTTTCAAATAGAGTATTTCTTTAAAGATCTATATTTGAAGCTAATGCTCTTACATACATGTTATGACAGTTCTTGTATATTTGTGAGGATTTTATTTCGCACTCTAAAAATTCCGTTTTTATATCAAATGAATAACCATTTCCAAATTCAATATTGCTACGAATAGGTAATACGATAACATGAAAAATTCTCAAACCAAAATGCTACAGTAAATTTAGAGATCTGTCACTGACTAGTGTGTAACATGTTTGCCATTCAATAGCTTGTAAGCTCGCATCACAATAGACGTAAAAATCTCAATAGGGAAATATTTCCAATGCTGAGGAGTGTAGCCGGCCGCATTTAAGTCGGAAAGGCTGGAGATTGGTACATAATATTGCAATCTCCGTCAGCAAACACATCGTATGTGCGTTAGGAAGCAATACTTATTCGACAAGTGCCTGCAGTAAAACTTCGAACCACGGCTCTGCTAACAAAAATCCCTCTTTTTCTCATTAAATATGCATTAATAAGTAATGTAAAAAGTTTGTTTGTTAATTGTCACAATAGTAAAATAAAGTAAATATTTAATTGTTTATATTTTTCTATGTATTTTAAAAATATTAATAAAACTTTTTTACATTAACAGACAAACAACAGACGTCTGAAGAGTATTATAATTTTGTTTATAAAGGTAATCTGTTTCGTTGTCTTATTCAGCAAAACTTTAGTGGAGAGTCCAATCATTTGAGAGTACAGTTCGTTTCAACTGCCAGTTTTTTGTTATACGTCACAATACCCGTGTCTATATTGGCGTGTATAGTTTCAACTTTTATTTTATGCATTGGAACGACACGGCGTCGAACGGTGTCATATACGAAATGTCTTTTTTCTTTAAGCTTGGCTCTAGGGTGTAATTTCGGCTGTGAAATAGATGATGTACTGTAATAGTGAACGACCACTGTGTCCGCACGTACGCAACGAACGCACGGTACGCAACAGATTGTACGGATTTTCCAATGTTGTACGTCTACTGAATCCAGATTTCTAATAGAATGACCGTTTGAGAATATCGACTCGGCGAAATAATGTATAGTAGCTATCATCACCATCATCATCATCGGCGTTATTCGTACGCATCGCATTCTCTTTGTTCATATACCTATAATGCGGATGTAGTGTGCGGCCGGTACGAATAGTGGACGATACGATTTAATATAAAATTAAGGAAAATCCATTGCGATTGGATTTTCCGTCCGTCCGTTGCGTGCGTGCGGTCACAGTGGACGTTCACCTTTATACAATCGTTGCAGAAATTTGAAATGAGAAAAGCCTAGGTATATTTACGTTATTATTAGGTATAAATAAGTTATTATTTAAAATGTACGTATATTTATACTAGATTATATACCAAACTCTAACTTGAATATGTATTATAATTATAACCAACCACTGATTTATTCGTAAAGTAATTATACTTTTTAATTGTTTTACTTAATTACTAACAAAAAGAAAAAACATTTTAGTCTCCTAAGTTACTTACGTTGATCAGAGTAAGTAAAAATGGTGTTATCTAAACACAATTTATTAAAAACTAGACTATACAATTTTCTTCTTCATTAACCGTCATTGGATCTTTGCTCTAGACACAACACAGCAGCGGAATTTGCAAAACATGTCTTTTAATATTACCAAAGTGGAAAACACAAAACTAGGGAAAAGTTTCGGCGTATGCCTCATATATGACATGTTCTTATCTTCAGCACGACGCGTTACCACAATCCGATGACAAATTTACATGTAAATTTACTCTTTACATTAGTAATTAAGCGGTAATACCGTTACATAAGGTACGAAATTAAAAGGCTGCATACAGTCTACGTGCACGTTTAAAATGGTTTTCAGTTTACGTGCAAGTGCTGGTATTGTTGCTGTACGCTTTGTTTGTTCGAGTCACCGATATATCTCGAAACTTTGGAGTTGCAATGATGCACAACAGTTTGTATATATTTAAATTAAAACAGAGATAGTTTTTGTTTAGTATGCATCTTGACATTCCTTATTTGATTAATAGAGTTGTGGTAATGACTAATTTTTATTTGTCTGTCAATAGCAGATTATGAACGAATATTAAACACGTATTTTATGTGTAATCGATAAATTACAGTGATACATTGATTGAAATTTTGCATGACGTCACACCTTTACCGGTAGCGAGACCCACGTCTCAATTTTAACGCCTTTTATCTAAGCCATTTTTATGGAGTTGAAGAAATACGTATCTAATATTTTGACTGAAGGACTAAATAGAATTTATTTTTTTACCGTCTGGGTAAAAAACTGAACATAAAAACTGGGTTATTATGTCAAAATTACTTTATGAAATCTGAATTATTTAGTCACATAATTAAGGTTTTTATAATAAAGCGATTAAAATTGCTGTAAATTGCCGTATTTACTCTGATACAACTTTTAAACGGGTTTAGGCCTATGTACCTACTGTAAATAAGTTTTTTAATTTTCTTAATAGAAAAAATTGCTACAGGTTTTTATATAAACTTATAATGTTTACATTAACCTTTTTATTAGAGATCCATATAATGTGAATGCTTTAAAATAATTAGTCAGCCATCGTATGTGGTCGGTGATATTGAATTTAGAATGGATTCATCTTGCTAGTGTCCTCGTTAGTGTCCGACCGAAAGTTCGGTTCCGGTTTCGGATTCGGTCGAGTTTTGGCTAAAACGGGTTCTGCTTAGTTTCGGTTTCGGTGGCAAACCTTCCGAAAATAAGACCGTAACCGAAACTGCAATCGGGAGTTCTCGCGCGATCGGTTGGTTTTATTTGATGCTCGCTTTGTTTGTTATAAGCTTTGATGAGTTGTTGTGAGATTTATTTTGAATTCGGTAAGTTTTGTCACATGATATAGTAGAGAGTAGATAGTAAACATCAAAAATGATTCGATATAATAAACTAATCCATATATTTGTTTGTTCGTCTTTCACGTTATAATGGGTTAGTGTGATTTTTTGTGTGGAGAAAGTCAAAGGGCTACCTTGTGTCTCTTTGTATTCCCCTACCCCCCCAAAATGATAGTATGGAGAATTTCGCAATTATCAAAGCAAAAAGTTAAATCTGCCCCCATTCCATTAAAGAGGGGTTAAATTTTGTATTGGTTTTCCGCAATTTTCAAGGTGGAAAGCTAACTATTAGTGAACAGGCTCTTTGTTACAAGCAAAAGATAAAATAATATAAATAAAACAATACTATTACATTTAATCTAATCAATTGTTACCCGCGCACTCCGATAGATGGCGCTAATAAGATTTTAACAATATTTGTTTTTGCGTTTTATAAATGTTACCAAACGTAACTATACCACGCGGATGGAGTCGAGCTCAAAAGCTAGTAAGTACATAGATTAAAGTATAAACAAATATAACCTGTCTGAATCTGGCGTCCTACGGCAGCCATATTTGATTTTCGTTTACGTCATCAATCTAAGAAGAATTGGATTACTAAAACAAAACTAACAATACTACAAATATGTAAATTCGCTTTGTAGTTCTGGAGATATGAGTTAATAAAGAATGTTACATACATATACATAAAAGATGTATGTACACGAAAAACATAATCCTTCCTTTGCAGTCGTTTAAAAGTAAAGAGTGATTGATTATAAAAACGTTTTTTTTTTATTTTTCTCGCTAAATATGACCCTCTTAAGGAAGTTTTGGTTCCGGTTTCGGCCGAAACTGACACTGTTTCCGAAATTCGGTTTAGGTTTTGGTCGTAAAAACCAGTTTCGGTCGGACACTAATTTTCGTATTTTACTTAACAAATTTGGTATTTGGCATACCGCCATCTTGGTCTGTTCGCCATGTATGTAGTTCCATTCAAAATCGTTTTATCAAAACATTCAGTTCTGATAAAAAGAAACAGTTTCAAGAAAAACGGACGTTTTCCCAGAAATTTATACACATTGTTATTGTTGTATCAACTAATATTGCTTTGAATTTCACATTCACTGTGAATGTGTAAAGCGTGGCGTTATTTTGTTATTTAATTCTTACATATATAGAGAATAGAATTCAATTTGATATCTTCGGAGAATTTACAGAAACAACGCAGCCAGGGACGGGCGCAGTGAATTCCTTTTACGTACGTATCCCGGTGGGATTGCAGTGTTTGTTTCAATTTCCTGGGGGTTCGCTCGGTGATGTTTAGGACCTTTACTTCGTTAGTGTGAGGCGGCCGGCATGTTGTATCCATGTCACAGAGACCAAAGGGCATTAATTCAATTAAAACGCTTACTTACTCCAAGCAAATATGAGCGTAGGTATTTTGTATATTAAATTAATTTTGTGCATTTTTGGTGATAGCCAAGTTTAAGGATTAAGTTACTATATAATAAAACAAACGAGGTGAATTTTGTTTTTTAAACTAGCTTTCCGCTACAGGCTTCGTTTGCGTGGTCCTACATTATACATGTGGAAAAAATAAAGGCGATCGTGGCTTGAAATTACGTATATTTCTTCTTTATAATAATATTTTATACACCACCAATCTTTTTACGTCCGTCCTCAGTCTCTCGTCATCCATTCGTCTACCTTGCTCACCTCATACCCCTTCTCTTTCACACATTCATACGTTCCTTTCCACACATTTTAATCATCCTATATACATATAAAACTATTTCTTCAATCAGTCTGTATATTGATGAAAACCGCATTAAAGTCCGTTGTGTAGTTTAAATATCTCTGCAAACAGACAGGGGGAAATAAAATGTTACTGTACAGTACAATTTTACTAAGAAATAAATAAATAAAACTAAATATTAATTAATAAATATATTAAACTTAATGCTTATATGTTATATTTGATCAATTTTGCGTTCGCATTGCCTTAACGTTGATGAAAATACGCTCTGTAGTAGCGAAAAAGTAACAAGTATTTGAAAAATTCATCAGTTCTATTAGGTACTGGATGGCTCAGTGGTGAGAGCAGTCGCCCGGATTGCGAAAGGTCACGGGTTCAAGTCCCATCTCAGAGTGTCAGGGACAAAGTGGATTTTTTAAGCATTTTTCATTAAAAATATTAAATGATTATTTGTTTGGCAGACAGTATGGGCCACCATAGAATGGACATAGGAACATAATAGTTAAATACCTTCGCTTCTTTAATTTTCTTATTTTCGATGTCAAGCTTTAGACACTATGTGCTTTGATTAACTTTCTTTACTAAAATTCTCTAAACACACTACTTGAAATGTTTTTTTGCATTTGTTACACATACAAAACTTTAACCACTACAAAATATACTTTTTACAATATAAGTTATACATTTTGCTTCTTTAGGCAAAGGGAAAGATAGAATATTGTTTTTTTAATACTTCTTTCTCATTCAGTAATCTTTTTTTCTTTTTTAGTTATTTGCTTAGTACTATTATTATTTTTCCTGTATAGCATATTGTTACAAAATACTACTCCTTAAATCAAGATTTAAAACAAGACTATCGAAAACGTAATTAATTAAAACGTTATTGGTTAAGGATGTCTGCAGCAATATTGATAATGAGAGTGAGTAAACGTGTGATAGATAAATAAACAAGTTAAAAAAAAAACCTGGTGTTAGAGGCTGGTGGTGCTGGTTCCTTGTGATTTTTATTGTGAATTTTCGTGTTCGGAAAGATGATGTAGAATGTGTCACAGTTCCAAATTCAGTTCACTTTTAATTTTGATTAACGATATTATTTTTATGTTTGTTTTTCAATCAGTTGCGTGTTCGAACTTGTTATTCAATGTTTTTTTATTCAAGAGAAAGTTTTGTGCGAACCGATAATGTCCTCTAGTACTGGAAATGTTAGGAAATGTGCGTGACATCGTGATGACAACGAACGAGAGCGCACATTAATGGCACCCGTTGTTACCTGTCAGATGAGTGTCTGAGCAGACTTGTACTAGATCTGTTTGTAAGCTGTTATGGGGATTGCGACATTTCATTTAAAGGCTAAACAGTAACGGTGTCAACAATAAACAAGTTTTAACGTTGAAGTAAAATTATGCTAAGATTATATTTAGTTTCATTTTATGCAAGGTTTGACCACATTACAGTAGGCATTTTATACAAGGCTTGTCAAAGTCAGAAGTAGGTCTTTTTTCTTTCTTGATTCAAGCTAAGTACGTTCTAAATTTGTACTTTTACACGTCTGCTTATAAAAGAGTGTATTGTGTTTAGGATTAATAATGTACGAGTATGTTACTATGTAAGTTTCTCTATTCCACCATTACTTTATAAAACTTAACGGATATGTATGCAACGTTACATCATTCCGATGTTTATATTTATAAAAAAAAACAAAATGGAAGATACGTGACGCTATTTAAAAATATGAAAATAATTATTTGATTGCCTGAAAATTGATGAAAATATGCTCACCAATGGTGAAAAAGTAACAGGTGATTGAAAGATTCGTCAGTCCTGTTGAGTCCTGGGTAGTTCAGTGGTTAGAGCAATATACCGGATTGCGATAGGTCGTGGGTTTGGGCCCTATCTCAGAGTACCTGATGGATATTTTAAAGCATTTTTTAGATTACATATGTTCCACAGAAGGGTGTTCAACGACTGTAATGGGAATTTATTTTAGCGAAGCCAGACTACAACTTGTTTCTTTCATTTTAAGTTCGATTAAGCAGTCGTGTTTTTTATTTTTCTGTTTTCTGTTAGACTGTTCCACATTTTAATTGTATAGCGTTTATAAGCTTCTCCGATATTATTTAATACGAGATGGTATAGTCTGGGGTAAGTCTGAGTATGGTAATTAACATCGATACGCGTAAACTTGTAACGGAAGGAGGGTTGATCTTGAATATTCTTCAGAGCATTAGCCATGCTAGAGACGATAAAATACACTGAGTGAGGCAATAACAGTATTTGCAGCAGTTCAAGATGTCAGTTAGCACCTCATCATCTATGATAAGTATTAGTAACCGTAACTAGTAGAATATTATAAAATAAACATTTCTGCAAAACAATTATTGAAAACTAATTTTCTCAGATTATATTAAAACTTTATTTTATGATTCCGCAAGTAATTCTTGATAAGATCAAGTCCAGTTATGTTTGTTGTTTCGTGTATGTAGACTGAAACTTTACAAGTAGTATGCGAATACTGTTACGGTTGGTTAGGTACTAAGTCAAGTTTGTTCATTCAACTAGTTACTTGTAGAGTTCACTACGCAAACAACTAGAAAACCAAAAGTCAAAACTGTTTATTATATTAAATTATTAGTTTGGCCTTAAAGTAAAGAAAATCTTTGGGACAAATAATGTCAATGTCATTCGATAATGGGAAAGGTATTCTAAAGGTAGTATATCTAGCAGAGCCGAATTAGGCGCTAGAAACGAATTTAATATAAGTATATTTAAATTCAGGATGTATTTTACAAGACATCCTATTACTTTGGATTTAAAATGTATTAATCATAATATAGAGGTATCTGAGATGAATAAAGTATGTTATAATTATTATATACTCGTACTATAGTTCAACTTGATTCTCAACTAAAACAGCGGAATTTGGAAACAAATCGGCAGTACTCGCCGAATAGAGTATTCAGAATCAGAGAGAAAAAAGCTTTTCCATCCAACTTTTCAGCTCGATTTCCATGGACCACGATCGTTCAATGGAATCCAGAATATTATTCCAATGCAGTGTTAATGAAATATCTACTTTTAAAACAAAGTTAACGGTTTACATTGAGGTTTTACTAAATTTGCTTTTTTTCAACAAGTGTACGCTGTTCTCGCCATTTCAAAGGTTTCAGGTTCGATCCACGGTCGAGTCAATATAGAAAATTAACTATTCTATATTGTCTCGGGTCTGACTCTTGCAGTACCTTTGTTATTTACAATTTTTCTACTAATCACGTTTCAGAGAGAAATTTAGTTTCAGTAATCTGTGAGATTTTATATATCACATATTATTTTTATTAAAAAATATAAAATAAACTTACTCAAGTAATTTCAATGACGTTTAGTATCATAGATATAAGAGTCCAAAAGCTTTTATAAGACTATAAATATTTATTATAACAGGCATATATTCAAGGAATGTTCGTCCGTTAACAATAAATTATCGAAGTAACAGTTAATCTTTCGTGGAAATCTCGGCTGAGAAGAGTTTCAGAATTCCGGAAAGGTTTCAGTCGTGCGTTACTTATTGAAAATTGTTTATTTTTATTCAACCAAATTATACAATGCAAATAAATTTGAATTTAATTAATAAAAACGTAATATATTTATATATTGCCCAAGATTTACAATAACTATAGAAAAGTATATTGATTTTATTTAAGCATAATATTTATAATTATTACTACACAGCAGAAGTTTTTTGATATACAAATAAAAAATTAAAGGTTAAGGAAAGAAACTATCAGAGGGGCAGAAAAAGTAAAGTGAATTTTAAATATATATATACCAATGCAAACTTTTACAAGTTTCTTTCCAGCTCGGATAGGCAGCTTCGAAAAATCTTAGCGTCCAAATTACTTCAGTGTCTCAAGACCAAAGTCTTTGACCGTGTGTTTTGCCAGTAATAACTTACGGCAGCGACACGTGGTCGCTGACAAATGGGTCTCATAAGAAAGCTCAAGATCACCCAGCGGGCAATGGAGAGAGGAATGCTTGGTAATCTTTACGTGACAGAATAAGGAATGAGGAGATCCATAAGAGAACGAAAGTTACAGACATTGCTCGAAGGATTGCTCAGATGAAGAACGAATGGCTGTTGGGAAGGGTAACGTTACAGTGGGTAGGCGCCCCACCAGGTGGATTGACGAGCGCAGGACCGGTCGTCTTGTAGATCTATGGGGAAGGCCAATGCTCAGCAGTGGGCGTCGTATGGTTGATGATGATGACAAGTTTTGACGTTATGATGTATATTTTTTTGTGATAGAGAAAATTTAATTGACATATTCCGCTGCAGGGGCTTTGAGGTTATCTGATATTCTCCTCTGCGAGTCCACCTAGTGAATATCAAATGATCTGAATGAATATCTCCTTTATGGATCCTCAGAGGTCTAACCACAAACGTGGTATTTTTTTTTCTATTGATGTCCATACTTTGTTGTTTCCTCTGTTTTGGTAAAGTTTATTTTAATTTGTCAAAATTATTAATCCGTACTCATTTGTGATTCTTTATACGGCTTAATGAAACTGAAACAATTTTGAAGAAGCATAACTGGTGATGAAAACTGGATCACGTACGGCAAGAACGTTTTTGCAAACGTTCGTTTTTAAAGGTCTATCAGACTTTACAGACTGTCGTGAAACCCGGGTTAACTCGCAACAAGGTGATGCTGTGTGTATGGTGGGAATGGGATTATTCATTACGAGCTGTTACCGCTAGGCAAGACCATCGATTCTGTACTCTACTGCGAACAACTGATTAAAGCAAGAAGTTGAGTGAAAGCGGCCAGAATTAATCAATAGAAGGGGCATCATTATCATGATAACGCTAGACCTCACACATATTTTGCCATTCAGAAAAAAAAATAAGAGAGATTGGCTGGGAGGTGGTAATGCAACCGCCGTGTAGTTCTGACTTTGCACCTTCAGATTTCCACCTGTTTTGGTGTTTTCAGAAATCTTTAGGCAGTGTCAGGTTAACATTACGCGAGGACTGCGAAAACCACTTGTCACGGTTTTTTTTAATCAGAAGCTCTAAAATTTCCATAGCAATGATGACAATAAGTTATCGAACAATATGGTACTGTGACGTCCGAGCACATTACTATAGGTAGGGTTTACTCTTCGGACGGTTTATGGTCAAGTGCTGGCCGTTAATATTTTAAATTATTACTTTTTCTTATTCGAATTCGCGTGTTCGTGTTTTGCTGGTGAATAGTCTTTCTTTCTGATCGAGACCAGCTTAGGGTGAGCATCGTAGTATAATTATTGTAAGTGATTAAATGTAATTCAAGACTAAGGAGTTCTACCAGTTTTTTCATTGCGCCACCCACCTCCACCATTAGACTAAGTTGCCAGCAGTCGCCACAGTACCTACATACTTTGGTTAAATGTATGTAAGTAAACTTTATAAAAAATTGGTTTGAATTTTTATAGAAATGCGAAGAATTTTTTCCTCATCCCATTATACAATGTGATACCCGTGTAGGTAATGTTATTGCGTGTGTTATGTGATTTTAACTATAAATAATTATTCTTACTCCATTAATATGCTTTTTGGTGATGATGATGATGAAATATTAAAAAGGTAACCTTTATCAACGTTTGATGTTTTAGTAAAATTTATTTAATCAAAAGCTATCTTAAATTATCATTTTGTCACATTTTGCTTCTATTTGTATGTCACGACGAAGATTATATTTCGCATTCATCAAACAACATTCTAGTGTCAATATACGTGCTGAAACTTTGCCGTTGTGGGGTTCATCTCGCCCTCGCAACTAACTTGTGAACTCGCGCAAACTTGCTAACCGCTTGTGGGAGCTTAGAAGGTCAGCACCTATATTACCAAAAATTGTTACCACCAAACTATTATTATTATACTACTAGTATGACTTAGCTTCAAAGTAATTTAAGGGTGTATCATATCTTTTGACTTATGAATATGGGCTTATTTATAGAATGTAACTTTGTTTCCGTTTAAAATGATGCTCGAGTGTTTGGCGTCGGTTCTCTGGTAAAGGAAACGGTTGTTTATTAATTTGATGAAACACGTTTGAAATATTGTTATAAGATAATTATTAAAATTAAATAATTTGTTGAACTTATTCACTTTTATATAGTTGATTAGTTGACTTTTTCTGGGTGCGTTAAATTTTTGTAAACGAAATTTGTAATTATTGATAGTTTCAGGGGCGCTAGTTGGTTATCATATTAAGAAGTTACGCATTTGTTACTATAAAAACTCTTATTACAAACCCTTTTCCATTTAGTATTTATTATTTAGCCATCCGCCGGCGGCTTCGCGCGCGTAGAATTGTAGTTTATAAGATCTTGGCGTACAGAAAATGTGAAGCGAGTTTGTTTTAAACTATATATAGATTTGATATTGAGCTTTTTGGTTTTATTATTTGTAACCACAATACTTTTGTTTCAAAAACAGCTTTGTTAAAGTATTTGCTGCAGCGTAAAGTTTCACAACTTGTTCTTCGATTAAGACTTATTTTACTCCTCTAGGTAACGTTGGTGTGATAGTCAAATGTCAAAGAAAGAATTAAACTCATAGCGTAAGTGTATATTGCGATAAGTATTATAAAAGATTGTTGTAAAAATAGTGCAATTTGACTAAGAAAAAGAGATGCAATAAAATATATTTTATTGAAAAATGAGATATTTAATAAGTTGTTTAATTTTAATATAGTAAGAAGCAGATTAACAACCAAGAGTAGCTCGGTAGTGTAGTCCTGCGCCGTGGTCCGCGATCGTTGTTGTTAAGCAACTTTTGCAAGGGTTTGTCACGGGGAGAGGGACCAAACAATATTATCTTGAGCTCCTCCGTGCTTCTGAAGGCAGGTTAAGCCCTTTGTGTTAGCTACATTTGTAAATCCTTAATACCCTCCGATCCGCATTGGGTCCGCGTGATCCTCCATTTCCATTCTCCTTAACTATTCATAAGGAAGTTATGAGCCCCTGCAGTGGGAAGTAAAAGGGCTGATAAGAAAGAGCCAGATTATTGTTACGCAATATTGTAATAACTCCTACAAGAATCGATTTGAAACAGAGTAGGTATTGGTATTATAATAGTGTAAACTAAGTGGGGAGCCATCCCGTGTCATACTATATCCTTAACTCTACAAAATATGTGTTTAATCGTAGTCAAACGATCGTTATCATGACGAGGGTGAGAGAGCAAACATTTGCAAGCGTCAAATAATTCGGAATCACCTTGCAAAACTTTTTTTTTCCTTAGGAAATAAAAACTGGCTATGGTCTGTGAAGCAATTTTGTGCTATTCGTGAAGTTTTTTATGAGACCGCAGGTGTCTTTTATAGAACATTCCTGGCCCATTTAATATTGCCAACATTTTTGATATCGTGTTTATTGCTTTAGCGGCTGAAAACTTTACGTAAATATAATAAATTATAATTATTTCACATAATAGAGTAATATACAGATTTTCTCATAAAGCTTTTATTTACAAAATATTTACTTCGGAGAATTTTATTTGACGTATATACTTTGGTGAAAGTGAAAACATCTATGATTTACTTACAAATATAGTTGATAGCAGATTAATTCGAGCCGAGGCGCATTTTCTATATTCGATCCGGTGTGTACTTATGTACGTTTTCAGACAAGCTATTCTAAGATTCGTTTCTGTCGGTGCGTTCATTGAGTATCTTTTTCTTAACAAACTGTATTATTTATTTATAAATAGATTAAAAGGCACCGAAAGTACTGGTCTAATTTAATAAAAATATTGCACTTTCGGGATGCTACATCATACGCGGCTGATATAGACTATAATTGACGAAGGCAAAGTCGAGGGCAAACAGCAATTAATATAACAATATTAATGTATATTGATACGTAGAAAATGCACAGTTGGAGGCGTATATGTTCAGGTTGCATTCGATGACCATTTTTTCAAACCCACAGTTTTTGTGAGGAAGTAATTCGGCCCCAAGCCATTCGTGGCGTTTCACCGGCAGGAATAAAACATTAGCCTGCAATCAAATTTACTGGAAGTGTGCTCACTTATAATATTTGTATATATAATCTTTATTTTGATAATATCAATTAATTCCGTCTAGAGTATTGAAATATAACTAGAGAAAATTGAGTGTTAGGTACATAAAATAAAAGTAAATTCAAATCACGAGGTAGTCGTATTATAAACGGATTAAGTTTCTAACTTCATTTGTTTTAATCTTTGGAAATACTAAGGCGATTATGAAGATTCTTTTACCTACGAAAAGCTGCATTTCGTAAGTTATATTGATTATAATTTACGCAGGCGAAGTTACTGGAAAATAGCTTGTCTAATATACTTATATTCTAACAAATTCACAAGAGTTATATTTGTATACGTGACGCTCTAAAAAGAAATGATTTGCCTTTACATCACTGTCGCTTTTAAGAGGACGATAAAACTAATATATAAATCATTTACTTTAAATTTTGAGTAAAGAAATAAAGTCCAAATATTAAATGAGAGTACACAATCATATGTCATTTATTCGTTTCTTTAAAATCTGTATGGAAAAATACAAAGTTAAGTACTATTTATTCTACTTCTTAATTTTTGTAATTTTCACTTTTACTTTAGGGAAAAATTAAAAATATTTTAGTCGTTTTAAGATTTTTTTAAAATTATTTCTACGCCTTTCATAAAATCATATGTCATTTATTCGTTTCTTTAAAATCTGTATGGAAAAATACAAAGTTAAGTACTATTTATTCTACTTCTTAATTTTTGTAATTTTCACTTTTACTTTAGGGAAAAATTAAAAATATTTTAGTCGTTTTAAGATTTTTTTAAAATTATTTCTACGCCTTTCGTGCATTACACCTTCCTCTATCTCTATTAATAAACGGGGTAAATAAACAAACTAAATTAACTCTAAAATTGCAATTTTAGTATTAGTCCAAATTCATGTTATGCAGAGAATAAGCAAACCTACTTAATACATTCTATGAGTAAATATTACTCTCGTAGGACCTCGTACTAGGTTTAAATTTGCTAAGTCATTGTTTAATAATATGTATTTTGACTAATACTTAGTACAGTCTCAGCACAGAAATATAATTTCTCAGCGTAAATTTCCTCCAATGCTAAACCTTGTTTATTAATAACACTGTAACAGTCTCCTGATTGGTATTTTGTTTATTTCGAGATGTTGATTATAGGTTAGTTTAAAAAGTTTCAGATTAACAACAAAATCTGTATTAATTATGCTATACACTTTTACTTTTATTAAAAACTAGCTTTCTACCAGCGGCTTAGCCCGCGTCCCTATGGGATTGTTTTTTTGTATATCTATTCTTATTACGAGACGGATATAATTAAAATTACAAATTGAATAGTAAACAATGGTTACTATAGCAACGTTTTAATTCGCTATATAAACTTGCACTCCCATTTTCATTTTTTTATTTGCTGTTTTTTATTGTTACGTTCACTACATATGATGTAGCTTCCGGTAGATTAAAGAATTCTTAAAATCGGTCCAGTAGTTTCAGAGCCAATTCGATCGTTGCAAACAAAAAACCTTTCCTCTTTAAAATATTAGTATAGACTAATCTTTGCTTATTTAGGTCCAGTGGAATGAAAACAGATTTGTTTATTTTTGTGCCATGGTTACAAATTCACTTAATTAAATATAAGTTATCTATACTTTCCACTTCCACATTAATATTGAGATATATTTTATTTTGTGAATTTGTGACCATAGCACCTAAATGAAAAATTCTGTTATCATTCCACTGCTTGTGCCCTAAATTAAAAAAACCTTCCTTGTCTATACTAATATTATTAAAAGGAAAGATGACATTTTTTATTTGTTATGCACCGAGTAGGCTATAAAATTTCGGGACTATTTTATATTTTTTTCACCTATGGTACGTTAAATAGGTTATAATTTACGCAAGCGTATTGGCGGAAAAATTTCTTGTTTCATATATTGTCATGCACTATTCATTAAATAAAAGCACAGAAAGCTTTCCGTCTGCACATTCTAGTTTAAATTGTATATCGACGCTCGGGTCTACTCGGTCACGTTCCCGAAGTGCGGAGCGTTGTACCGCGCAACCACCACTCCACAGAAAAAGACCCGCCATTCTAAATTTGAATAATATATAGCAACTCTTTTTAATTCTTTATGCCGTATTGTGAAGATGTACGGGTGCGTCTAATTGTATAAAGTTTGCCTTTCTGCGTTTAGAGTGTTTGCGAAAAATACTGATTTCGTTAAAATGAGTATGCATATTAAAGGAATGTACTTTATGGTGTTAATGAAACAAGTACTTCTTTAGATTGATTTGTGTTTTTCTTACCATCTGTATTTCAAATTGGGTAAATAGCTTTAAGTGCTGAAACATATTGGTACTTAGTCGGTGTACATGTATTATCAATGTTTAGCTGTTCTGTCTTAATTTATATGATAGTATTTTTATTTACAAATAGCTGAATATAATTTTACAAATAGCTGAATATAATTTAAAAAAAAGTTGTGTACATCAGTTATTGGCTATCATGTAAGCCCTGTCCAATTATTCCCATAATAACAAAATATATTTACGTGTATAGTTGTTACCATAAAATAAAAATAAATGTTGTATTTACTACGAAGTTGAACATCAAATTAATTTTATTCTAATATCGCGGATACTTTGCTATTAATATAATTAATAATTGTGTTTCATATAAAATGAGAAGAAACTTGATCCCCAACCTATTACTAAATCCATGGGACGAACGATGGGAAGATGGAAAATTATATTTTGAACAGAAAGAGCTATGAATATTGGTTACAAGGATAGTTATTATAACAACGAACTCTATTATATATTTGAAATGGATTCTCTCCATCGCATTTTTTACCATTTGATCGGGAAAACTAGACAAAATATTTTTCATCAATACACTAAATAATTAATGAAGTCGGTTCGGGTGAATAATTTATTACATTTTTGTTAGTAAAGAAGCTCGGTGGTGTAGTGGATAAGCGCCGCGGTCCGCGATCGTTGTTGTTAAACAACTTTCGCAAAGGTTGGTCATGGGATGTGTTACGAACTGGCCAGCAGGATGGTGAGATATTTTTAGAAGTATATTTTTTGTTGACATTTTATTCTCCTTTTCTTTTTCTTTCTGCTGTCATGTAAGTAAGCTGCGTATTTTAGTTTGTATATATTTTAATTATTTTATTATTATATTATTTCCTTGACTTTGAGCCCTTTCTTTTCACTATTACCTATCTGTTATAACACCGTGCTTCGGAAGGAAAGTTAAACTGTTGGTCCCGGCTGCGTTTGCAGTCGTAAATGTCCTTCAATACGCATCGGGCCAGAGTGGAGGGTCATGGCCCGTCCCTCCTAAAACTTTAAGGAAGGCCTGAACCTCTGCAGTGGGGACGTGAAAGAGCTGATGATGATGTAGGTGAAGTGCAGCAGTAGTTCAACGTTAGCGAGTAATGTCTTAATTTTTTGAAAACAAGTGAACACCAGCTTTACTCCTAAATAATTTGCTCATTTTTTTTTTATAATTTATGATAATTTTAGGTAATCTAACGTACTGTCGAATATAAAAATTATGAATACTTAATTCAATGTTCATTCAATGCAATCTTTAAATCCAAATTTTACATTTCTCTACGAAAATTAAGCTTGTTTAAAAATAACCATAACCTATAATGCTTTTTTTTAATATGATAAAAACGTTAATAACTTTTTTCTCTTTACTATCCTAATGTATTAACATGCAAGTAAACATAATTTCCACAGAACACAGAAAAGATAAATTCAAAGAGAACATCATCATCATCATCATCATCAGCCCTTTTACGTCCCCACTGCAGGGGCTCAGGCCTTCCTTATGGAAGGGTGAGGAGGATGGGCCATGACTCTCCACGCTGGCCCAATGCGGATTGGAGGGTATTAACGACTGTAAATGCAGCCGGGACCAACGGCTTAACGTGCTTTCCCAAGCACGGAGTAGCTCGAGATAATAATTATTGGTCACCCATTCCGTGACCGACCCTTGCGAAAGTTGCTTAACGACAACGATCGCGGGCTGCGGTGCTTATTCACTACGTCACCGAGCTCCTTCAAAGTGTATGTTATGAGAAAATTTAATTACCAATAACATATAATTGATTTCACTGTATTGTTAAAGAAATAAAAGGTAAAATTGTATGTTGGATTTAAATTCAATAACAAACCTACTATGGTAGACAATAAAACGAAGCTGAAGATGTGAAAGGGCATCATAAATAAAAGGCTTGAGTATAAAAGTGTTCTTTATGAAGTGTCACCGCAGTCGCCGGCCGCGCGCTGATACCTATTTGAGAGTCCTGTAATATTGGACAAGGGTCGTCCTTTTATGACAAGGTTATCGATATCGAAAATCTGATATGAAACTTTTTTGGTTTTCGATTCAAAATATAAAGTGTAGAACACGGAGCTCTAATAACTTAATGATATAAAGCTTCCCTAACCTTTTCATTAATACTGCATATGACTGCGTTTTTAACAGAATAACACCTTATAATATTTATTGGGATGGGATTACTGGAAAGTTTATACTTGTAATTGTAAATAATTTATACATTGTAATATAATGTTTACTATTACATAAAAAAATCGATATTATACGGCTATTTACGATCAACGTAGTTAAGGTTAATTTAGCAACAGTTTTCATTGACACAATGCTTGAAAAAATATTTTATTAATTTATCGATATAATGAGCATTAATCTATTTACATCACTAGAGGAGAACGGTCCCGACCAACAGAGGGTCGAAGTCGACGAGGGAGAGTCTAATAAAATATGTAGATTTGATGACTTGTCACATTTTTTGCTACAAATCTGAGATTCAAAGTTTTTTAGTCGCTCCCCGAAGTTCTTTTCATTAAAATCTCGATGGTGTGTGGATGTGAAAAGAGTTTCTTTTTTGTCTGCGTTTTGTGGTGAACAGAATTTTCGATTGTCCAAAATTATGCTTTATGCTTCTTGGGATTAGGTTGTACCATTTTTAAGTTTCCTTTATACATTACTTATGACCTAAATCATGATTTCGCGAGAGTGATATATTATTATTTTTTTGCTTGAGTTTCTAATAACAGAAAATATTCACTAAAACGTGTGTTGGTATGTCATGCACAGGAATTTTTAAGATCTGCACTGTTCAAATATTTAAGTGTTTAATCTATATAATATAGGTGAAACAATTCAGTATTATTTCAGTTACGCTATTTTAAAAAAACCAAGTACCAAATAAAAGTACCAAGCTAAAAGTGTGTGTAATTACCGTGTCTTGTGGAGTTCTCTTGGTGTGTCCTGTGGAGAATTTGAAATCAAAATTTTGAAGTGTTTTTTTGTATGCTGTCTTACATCATGTTTTATTCCATATCTTTGTGTGTAGTAGAACAAGATAAATAGCTACGCTATGTATGCTATCAGTCAAGTGAACAACGGTGATGTAAATGTGGTCACTGGCTAACCGGTGCAGCGATCATTCGAGGGGGTTTCTAGACTTTGTCATAAATCATCACGTAACGGTACAGATTCGCTAAAGCTATTAACTCTATAATACTTTCACAATTCTGAAAACAAAATGTACTTTAAGAATTATAAATCAACACTCATTTTTGAACTATTCGATTTAGGATTACAGAGTGGTTACTCGTTCAGAGGATATCTAAATCAATTCTACTGGTAAGAATGGAAGTGCACTCATTCTCTAACACTATATTTGTCTCCCTTATTTAAAAGCAAACTGTTTGGGATTTTAAAGCTGATGGCAAAGCCGCCACTTTCGCTTGACTACTCTTCCGTACTATTGCATCCGGTATTCACAATTCAGGTTTCAATAAGTGTGAAATTGCTTGTACATTTAAACTTTAGAGGCAAAATTATGATAAAACTGTTTGAATCTATTACTAGTTTTTTACATACTACGGCAGCGAAACGAAAAGGTGGGCTATGAGTTTGGCTGGTATGTATATTATGTGTGTATGTAAGCCTTTGGCATTAAGTCCGCCTTTTGTGTTAAAATACAATAAAGAATAAATAAATAAATCATCTGTTCCTTTATAACTTCGAAATTACTCATCGTAACTTGACAAATGAAGTATCATTAGGAGCGTCTTCTTTGTCTGCGTGCCATGGACTATGTGACGTTACATTTAATTGGCAACAACGCCCTTAAATCTAAAAAAAAAATATTCAATCAATACGTGTAGGCTATCAAATGAAAGGGCTTAATTAGCAACTTTTGCTTAAATATACCCGAAAATTTATCAAATTAAAAAGGAAGTTCAAAAACTAATACAGCTAAATCACCAATCAGAAATCTGAACGTGATTTAACTGAAGTCGGGTTTTAGTTTTTGAACTTATTTTTTTTTAATGGTGGCATACAATATCGTAGAAAATAAACATTAATAACTTTATCATACCGACTTAATACTTATCATGTTTATGGGTAAGATGATAACTGCCACGTTAAATGAAAAAATGCATATCTTTAGATTTTAATTTTGATATAGACGTTATCTCTTGTAAAGATGACGTCTTGCTTATAGTCAATTTAATTCAAAGTAAACAAGATAATAAGTTTAGATCATATAACAGAAAAATATTATAAATGAAAAACGTCAATTTGTAAACGTAATCTGGAAAATTCTATTATTTGTTCCAACATTTCCATTACTTAAGCAACTTAACTAGAAAATTCAATTTTATTATGGTAAAATTTTCCATCTTTTTAGTAGATATTGAAATCACAGGAGGTGAATGGAAATATAGGCATCAAATTTTAGATAAGCCAGGATATGATTAATAATTTTCGTAAGTATTTATAAGCGTGTATGAAAAATTAATTATGATTCTTAATCACCTTCCCCAGGTATTCAGCGATGGGACTCGAACCCACTACCCTTCGCAATCCGGGCCACTACTCTGAGCTACCCAGGATCCAACAATTTTTCATTCACTTGTTTCTTTTCGCTACTAGTGAGTGTATTTTCTTTAATGTTCAGGCAATCCACCCAAACAGTCGAAAGAAATATTTTTACATATATTTTAAACTATCGATTACAATACCTTAATTAATTTTGATTAAGAACCAGGGGGCTGGTGGATTTTTTTTATGCTAATTAAGATTTATTTTATGATTAATCACAAAGAAGATTATTACACAATATACGATTTTGGGTTGCCCGATGGGTTTTAGTGATTTCGTGACAACAGTGTTCAGAGTGATTGGACTAAATAGATAGTCTGCGAAAGGAGCGCGTGGGGAGAGTATGTAATACAAGGTAGTATGTTAACAAAGTAGAAAAAATACTAATTATTAATTTTATTCAAGAAGTTATTTTAGAAATTCACGATTATTTATTCCGTATAGATAAACTCATTTGAAAAGATTAAAATAATAGTTACACTATTAACTTTGAAATAATAAAATTGATTCTATATTTTCATATTAGAAAAGTTTACTGGGAAAAGTTTCCCTGAACAGAACAATTTTGTTGTTAACTCTTATCGTTTTGAAATATATATATTTTTTTAATTATTCTCGATATTTTTAACTAGTTTCGTATATGTTTCCAGGGCAGGCTCACCCTTTATTGCAGATTTTTGACATAATATTATAATGCTGAACAGTGAATGGAATAAACTTAATTTCCTAGAAAGTAGTTTGACTTAGACATAATCATATCATACATTCAAAACTCATAATGTCAGAATCATTTGGCATTAATACATAAATATTTAACTAATAAGTAGATCCATTCTGACCGTGAATACAGAAAGCTCGTCTTTCAAACGGTCAAGAATCATCTTTTGGCATTTATTTCATATCTATATATTTTTTTAAGATACAAAGGTAGTCGCAATGGCGCTTGTTCATTGCTGCCGTGGTATGCTCGCTTCGTTCGCTCATTCGCTTTTTTATTATTATTACTAAATATGTTAGCTTAGGTTAGGCTTATTGATCAATTAAAATTATGTGGGAGGCTGTGCTGTGATAATTCCACTTTCAGAAAGTCTGAAATAAAAAACAATAGATTAAAAAAGCCATCAGTGCACGGGCAGTCAAATACATACAATTAGCTAATGATATGCGCTTCGCGTCACACGCGATCGGGAGGGCGTGTCAACTACTTGATTTTCAATAAGCATCGCTATTGTTGCAAAAAACAAGCGAACAATAAGATGGCTCTAAGTAGCTAGTACGGTTCCTAAGCTATACTTGCGTGTGGTTAATGCTATGCGTTTTATACCTTAATTCTGATAATATTTTGTATTATTTTAATGTAATAATGCATATGTAGTAAATATTATTGTTTTTGTAAATTAAAATAAATTAATAGATTTTGAATAAAATATATTTAAAATTTAAATATATAATATGAGAAGCAACAAATATATTATGCTAAAAAATATGTGAAATTAAATTTAGCCATAAGACTCTTAGTATTCCATTATAAATTCGGAAATGCAAATGTTCAGTGAATTATGCTAAATAATTTTTATGTTCTCTAAACATTCATCGAAAAAAGCTTATGTGAAGTGTGTTATGCCAAATAAGTTTCGAAGCATCGACATTCTGCCAGGTAAAAAGAATCTCACCAGACACTTCCAAACGAAAATAAGATACATTTTACAAAAAAGGTCATATAAAAATAAAAATTAGATCGCCACATTCTTATTACTTGTTATACCTATGGATTTGTAGCAAAGGTTTAAGAGCGCGATTTGAGAGCTCATATTCGGTGGTGCGTCATCTTGACTTTATACAGCGAGTTGGTAAATTTACATTTATTTTTACTTTTTTATTGTATATGCATAAAATATAAGCACATTAAGTTACCATAAAAGGAAAAAAAAAAAAATTTTTTGTATTCAACTAGCCACATATTACAGAATATAATCGATTAGAGAAAATCGGTCTTTTGTAGAAGCCCGACGTGTTGTCAACTCTACTTTCATTATAATAACATCATGGTATCTGTGTACTATATTTCAACTTCAACATTTCTAAAATGTCGTACGAAGCATTAGGCCCGGTAGCAAATCAATAGTTGATTCGTTGGCAAGCGCGTACTCTATCAGCGATTAGTTTTGCTCTAGTGGACACGCGCCTTTCCTTGTCCGTTAGAGGTTCGAACGGATAAATTACAATACACTTACATAGCGTTTTCATAAAGGTATAGTGTTCGCTTCACATACCTTTAATATTGGCTATTGTATTCAAAACTACCAATATGAAGTTACTCAATAAATAAACTCTCTCTATTCTATTACCGATACATCTGCATACAATCTGAATTTGAGACAAACGTGCCAATATTGATATCAATAGAAATATTCAATGTTCTCAGTAGGATCGTTTCAATATCTTAAATTATTGCATATGTTATTGGTAAAGAATTTATTAGCATTGACATCATAAAAAAATGGTGTAAATACCTACTATAAATATCAAATGCTGAAATTATCAAACTCTTTATTTTCAAAACGGGAAAGGTTTCTATTGATATAACAAGTTAACTGGAAGAATATTAACATCACACATGAATGTACGATCTATTCGCTTTCAAAGCAATTGGTATAAAGAAAAGGTCAATATACATTTATTAATATGAAATACACATGAACAAATTTGAAAGGGAAAGGACCACAGATACAACATCGATGAAGTTCAAAGGGAGTCCAGTCATGCATTGAAATAAGGTAAACGAGAAATCGAATGGTAGTCCAACAAAAAGGCCAAAGATTATTCGTATCCGCGGGAATCTGAAAAAAGCCTATCCACCAGTAAAATGTCAGCGTGAATCCGTCGTTGGCTTACCAACAAAGAATTGGACGACGTCCATTATGATAATGAAAGTGACTCCCGTTTGTCTTAAAGTCGTAGCTCAATTTGCAAGGCGAGAGATAAACGCTGTTAAACTGTCGAAGTTCGTGACAAAGCCTGAATAATGCAGATTACACTGAGAAAAATACGGCCGCATTCAAATCTGCATATTTTATTGGTCCATTTCCAATGTTCACATTCACAACCCTCAATATTATTTGACTTTAATCAAACATTGCAAGTTAATAGATTATGCAAGGTTTGATATTAATAGACTGTATTTATCTTTATATATCATATTCTATAACTCTAGTAGATAGTTAAAAGTATGAGTGAAACAAATGTTTTACAGATAGATTGAAACAGTATGGTCTGTATTTTTAGTAGCATATTATGACTATTTAGATTCAGTTGTGGCTCATATATTTTACTGTTTACTAGATAATATTTTAAAATTAAAATACTAGTACTATTCAGATAATAGGAATATCAGTGGTTTTTCCTTTATGGATGAGGCAACCTATAAAAATGAGAGTGTCTTCTATTAATGTCATTGTAGAGCGCAGTCTGTCCTCATTCTTTGTAAATTCTTCGTTTGCGTAATCATTAAAAATAAAGTTGTCAGACTGTGGTTATATTAAGTTAGTGGTTCTTACTTATTTAAACATATATAAAAGGAGATGTCCTGACATACTGACTGACAGAAAACACAGCCTAAACCACTGGTCGTAGAGATTTGAAATTTGGAGTAGAGGTGTACTACAGGTCTACAATGTCGGTGCCCCAATTTCCTGAAAATGAAAGTGGAAACAAAGTATTTTCTTGTGCATATGAACTACTTCATGAAATGGTCGCAAATTTTTGCGATCCCCAATCAAGAGGTATCAACAGTGGCTGAGAAACTAGTTCACGGAGTCTTCTGTCGGATTGGAGTGCCGTTGGAAATACACAGCGACCAAGGAAGATTTTGATGTCCCAAATATTCCAAAGAAACATGCCGTGTGATGGGTGCTGATAAAACCAGAATCACCTCATATCACCCGCAGTCCGATGGGATGGTGTAATGTTTTAATCAGACCTTAGAGCGTTATCTGGCAAAATTAGTGAAAAATAGGCAGAAGGATTTGGACAAACACATTCAACCGTTTTTTCTTTCGCACCGTAACGCCGTGCATGAAAACACCACTATGACTCAGGCTTTCGCTAATTTTGGATGTGAATTACGTTTGCCTACCGATTAACATCGGGTATTCCCCTGGATACTCCATGCTGCATAACAGATTATGCAAATGAGCTGCGGAAGAAGTTGGACGACTTATACGAACACATTCGACAGTCTGGATAACAGGCATCAGACGGGATGAAGACTCATTATGACCGCAGAGCTAACAGTGAAGGTTTTGAGGAGGGATCACAAGTTTGGCTGTATAATTCGGTCCGCGCCAAAGGAAAGTCGCCAAAGCTGCAAGCAAAATAGGATGAATCCTATCAAGTCATGATGAAGATCATGAAGAATACAAAGAGGTCTACGAGGGACGTCAAAAATTGTCCCGGCATTCTACAGTGAACAAGCTATCTGAAAGCAAGGGCGACTGGTAGCGAAACTCGAAACGATTACTAGAGTGGTGAACGACTAGAGCGGTGAAGTTGAAGCGTGAATTTTATAGTTGTAATATTTTTGTAATTTTATAGTGTTAAATAAAGTCGGATTGTGTACTTAACTGGCGTTAATTTTTATCCCGAACCCTAAGTCCTAACACTATTTATAATACATCTGTATTATAAACAGCTTTAAAGTTTTTAAAGTGCTGTAACATATTATACACTAGTCGGTGTACATATCACGGGCTTGAAGCCAGAGGGGCGTACGAGTAATACGCAAAAATGAGTAATTTTTTTATAACCCTAATATTTTCTTATCTTAACTGACATATTAAGGGGTAACACCACTGTAAATTTTTCAAAAAATCGTTTTTATTTTTGCTCAAAAAATACTTTGAACCTTTTAGAATATGGGAAAAAATATTTCATACTTTAATTTTCCCATGTCTATAATGCATTTCAAAAGTTCAAATGCGTTTTTTTCATTCGAATTTTTTATTTTATCTTTAAAATAATTTTTTCATTCTTTTCATTCGAATTTTTTATTTTATCTTTAAAATAAGATTTTGAAGAGAAATCCGTAGGGGATTTTCGATAAAACTATTATTGCATTATTATATTGCATTATTTATTAACAAATGATTATCCTTCTTTTTGTTGAAAATTTAACGATTTTATTCAAATACTCGCAATTCACACAAAAATCAATATTTTTAAAATCCTCTACGTATTTCTCTATCTATAAGCATGTATAATAAATGTTTTTTTTTTCTAGATCCAAAGTTGCAGCAGCTACACTCAGTGCCGCAGAGCGCCTCAAATTCAATGTGCCTCTCGAAAATGACTGTGGTGTCGTTAATTTTGAAATATTTTATTATAATGATTTTGTATTTTGTTACTTAAAAATATGCTTAATAATTTCCACGAATATTATAATTTTATTACATTTCCTTCCACCCAAAAAAAAGAGAAAAAGAAAATTAGGCTGTTACAGTGGTGTTACCCCTTAATAATATACAAGTAAAACACTTTTCGACATATGACCGACAGACTAATATTATTCTCATTTTCTGTCTGAAAAGCTTATGCCCTTATGACTTGAAGCCTACGATGTGTCCTAATTATTGTTTTATTATTTTTCTGCTCTCTCTTAATTTATATGAAAGCAGTTATTTTGTATTTTCAAATATCTTAACATAATTTAAAACAATGTTATGTGAACCAGTTATTGGCTATCATGTAAGCCTTGTACAATTATTCCCATATTAAATAAAGTAATCACATGTAGCTGTTGCTCTACTTTAAATAAATGAATATAGATTTTTTGTTCATAGTTTCTTCGAAGTTAAACATCACGGTAATTTTATTCTAATATCTCCGATATTCTGCTATTAATAAAAATAATAATTGTGTTTCGTATCCTGATCCAGGACAGTTAACAAGACAGTTAACAAGTTTTCTTGAGCTCTCTACAGTTGCACTGTAGAAGGATGGTGTGATGAAAAAATATAGCTAAATATTTTTAGCTACTATATCAGCCGATCGACGTTTAGTCGTGCAAATGAATGCCGCTATTTTATTATAAGGCTAGCCACACAATTGACGGGTGTTTTATCCAGTTGGCTGCGATATATACATCATAAATTAAGCTTAATGTTTTTTTATCAGTTCACTCAAAATTTTCTCAATTAAACTCGAAAAAAAACATCAATGTTAATTGTGATTTATATTTTACTTGTTCGGGTAAATGTCTGATAATCTCTTATTATATGATGTATTGAGCGAGAAGGAGAATCATTTAATTATTCTATGATAATATTACACATGTGAAAGCAAGTCTGTGTCTGTTACGTTTTCACTAAGCTCAGTTGACTGGAGATAGGATATAGGTTACTTTTTATATTGATAAGACTGTTGAAACTTTTATGTTCAGATATTTTACACGATAAAGTGAATAAATATTTGTTTTAGTGTTTTTGGAAATGCTAAAGTAACTATACCACGCGGACGAATTATAGTTACAAATTAATATTAGTTATTTCATTCATATTATAAAGCTACTCTGACGATGCATAGGTGATAAGAATCTTATTAAAATTAAATTATCCTTTATAAAGAAATTGTGAAAGTTTATTAGAAATGGCGAGTGGAACTCCTTGCCGGCGTCTGTATTCCCGAGTATATATTACCCAGACCTATGTAAGGCAAGAGTGAATAGGTTCCTTTTGGGAAATCTTGTCCCACCTTAGAGTTTATTCATGGCCTTCGGTTACATTAAGATCAAGAGTGAGAACGTTATAAAAACAATCTTAAGCTAAGAGATGTCTTTTTTAAAGTAATTTTCTTGATGAATATGTTAGAAATAATAAAGTTACAAAATTAAATTTCATCAGAAAGGTATTCTTTAAATGAAATGATTTAATTTACTTATGAGGTCTAAGTAGTAGAGATGCTCAATCTCAGTTTACAAAGTAAGTACGATTGGTTGTTTCTCGCTTATCTAGGAAGCTAAATTCATAAAAAATAAAAAATTTAAAGAAAAACAAAAAACCAGACTGCGTAGAAACGAATTTTAAAAATACACGAAAAATTAACTTAAATAAAAACTAAAAAAAAAGAAACAAGCCCAGTAGTTTAGAATTCTGTTAAGTAATACTAAATAACTACACAATTGAAATTCTAATGCAGAACAGAACGACTCATAGTCTGGGCCCCTTGGAAACATTTGATTGGTAAAATTTTAATGGGCCCAATTCGTTATATGTACGACGTATTCTTACGATCGGGTTATAAAAAGACGTATTATTTTTGTAGACTTGGATTGAAATTGTGTTAGGGTAACGCGACTTATGCCTGAAATTAATGTGGACTGAACAAAGTAATCCAGGCAAATCAAGAAACAAATGCACTATTTTACGTAAACAAAGGAGGTTATATCTATTGCGGCGAGCGAATCATACTTAATTTTGTCAACCTATCACTACAGCTATTAAGTGACCAACCAAAATTATATATCCGTGAAACATATTTTAAACATCGTCTTTGTACTCCCTCCAATGCTTCCACGTGTACAAAATAATATGGTGACCAAATGGGACAACAATATTCCAGTACGCTTCTGATTAAACTAGAATAAAGGAACAACACACTACTAGGACTCTTAAAATCAAGACTCTTAATAAAAGGGTAGGTGGTCTTGTCGCTTGTCGTGAGATTAAAGATTATATATATTGCTTGTATTTTTTTTATGTGATAGGGGGCAGACGAGCAGAAGGATCACCTGATGGTAAGTGATTACCGTCGCCCATGGACACCTGCAACACCAGAGGGGCTACAAGCGCGCTGCCGGCCTTGGAGGGAAGGGTTTAGGGGTAGAGGGAAGGGAATAGGGAGGGTTTGGGCCTCCGGTACCCTCACTCACACGACGAAACAAAACGCAAGCGTTGCTTCACGTCGGTTTTCTGTGAGGCCGTGGAACTACTGGACCAATTTAAAATTATTTGACCTTGCGGAAACTACGAGTACATCATACATAGCGGGTGACAAAGGCTATAATTTATGGGGGCGAAATCTCGCCAAATCAGCAAGTTATATTTTTAGCTACAATGTGACGTTTGTTAAATGGAATCAGACGTTATCACCGTCCACTGTTATAACCGTGAAACTCATATTTAGCAACTTGTATGGAAATTGTTGGGTATCATAGTTTTACGATAGAAAAACTAAAAAATGAGCCTGCAGCTCAGGGCATTAAAATCTTGTTAATTACGAGTACTATATTTCATAATTATTTTTTAATTATTCGGTGGTCCAAGTAATATATATGTAGTCACTAAATATATAACGGCGGGTAGTCCGAATGGGCTATTACGAAGCCCAAATAGATAGTCCATATCGGAGGACTATCTTTAAAATAACACTGCAGGCGTGGATACCAACCAGTGATGTGCCGGATCGTTAAAAATGTATATCCGCGGATACGGATCCGAATACGGATATTTGGTGTCAAGATCCGCGGATACGGATACGGATACGGATCTTTATATATATATACTATATGTTTCAAGTTCCTCTAATTTTCACTGTGTTTGCTCATGTAATTCAATGTTTACACTTTATATGGTAGGTAGTACCTACTAGGTACGCAGTGCTAATTTACTTCATTAGAATATATTTTTGGTTTTCTCATCATCTCATAGTTATAAAATTGATCTTATAACTTATATTTTTTTTATTATATTGATCTCATTATAATTATAAAAAAGATTTAAATTTTGGTTTTCTCATTTTCTTATATATATATAAAAGTGATGTTATAACTTTCTATAATATTGATCTCATTATAAAGATAGTTGACCTTTGAGTTATCTACTATTGGTATAGTAACTTACCTACTACGATAAATGTTTGCAATATAAAGGTGCCAAATATTTGATTTTAAGAAATAACAAATACTTGAATTGAATTTTATAGTTTTTTAAATCTACCTAATCACCTATATATAGCATTTCATCCTAACAATTGAAAATTAATAAGTTAAAAGATCCGTAAATTATCCGCGAGTAAAGTAACGGATACGGATACGGATATGGATCTTTATTTTCCGTCGGATATCCGCGGATACCGTTACGGATACGGATATCCGGAACATCACTAATACCAACGTGGATTTATTCCATTTTATCACTTTTCGTACGAAAATATAACGAGATGAGCGTGATCTCGTCGGATGTCTTTACTCCTCGGCGATCGGAAACAGAATGTGTGCGAAAATGGCGGCAATTTGGTTTTTGTTAACGAATTGTCAAAGTCAGTGTCACCATTCTAATAAAATTAAAAGTATCGATGATCACGCTCTCTCTACAATCGAGTAATTAAGTAATCGAGTAACTAGCAATTAAAATAGAGAAACTAAATCAAACGATCTTCGTAAAGATGATGCGACATATATATTTCACTTATATTTAGTCAAATATATATTTAGTGGAATAAACTTACATTATGACTTTTTCAACCAATCTACAGTTTCACTAGCGCCACCTAGTTAGGTAGCTACAGCAAACATCGCTGCCATTGAGCTTTTACTTTCGTTGTTGGCGAGCAGATTTTTATTAATGAGCGCGGAGCGGTTGAGGCTTCAGTGTTTTCTCAAAGCTAATTATCAGTTTAATATTATTAATACATAATTTACAAAATGTATCAAAGTCAAAGTTCAAAAAATCTTTATTCAAATAGACTTCTTAAAAGTACTTTTGAATCGTCCAACATTGTTTTCCCTACCACTCGTTCAAGAAGTTTTTTGGCTGATAAGAAGAACGAGCAAGAAACTCACCAGCTCTAACATCCACAAAAACCATGTCATTACCAGATCAATAAATTAGAAATAGAAAAAAAACGATGGTCTTATGATAATAAAATCATTTAGTAATAATGGAAACAAGATAATTTTTGATATATAATGAGTTTAGAAGTAATCTCCTACCCAGTTGCTGCAATAGAAACTATTGGCAACAAACAAAGGATCCTTACAATGTCAATATCATTTAATCCACTACCTACCACACTACGACGATGTTAAATTAATTTCTCGTTAGGATTTAACTCACAGGATTCAATCCTTAAGTCGAAGTACAATTGCCGCGAGCAAAGGTGCTCTATGTGTGCTTGACTTTGCTTCTAGATACGGTTTAAATGTCTGCGATACTTGAGATAGTGCTTCTCAAACTATCAATACTTTTTGTATTAAAATTTGTTACTGTTTTAGGAAAGTTTAGATTAGTTTTAGATTTAATATCAGAATCAAAAAACATCTTTTTTGTTGACTGTAAAGGTAATAAAGATTCTTAATATAACAATTTTATTATAATAATAATCTCTACAAAAATATTTTTATGTTTATGAATAATATGCAGGTACTCATGTACGGTTAGTACGTCGTAAGATAAATTAATTTAATACACTGGACCGCAAAGAAAACGGGTCGGTTAGAAAATCTTCAATAACTTGAAAACTACCTCACCTAGCTTTATGAAATAAAAACTCAATTAAAGAATATTTAATGTTATTTAACATAGTATGTAAAACCTTTTTATTTACTTTAGATAATTGTGTAAGAAAACTGGCAATGAAGACAATGGTTGTTTTTCAATTTAGTTTTAAAAAAATCAAAGCATTTGTTTTGCATTTGTTTTAGTTTTGACATAAAAACTACAATAAATATCGTGTGTTTGTCATACAAAAATTGTATTCTGAAGTTATCATGTCGTTAACCCCTGAAGAATGCACCAGGATCCTGACAATGCTTGAAGATGGGCGCAGTCAGCGCAATACAGCGAGAACTGTTGGTGTGAGTCTTTTCACAGTTCAGCGGGTACTCCAGCGTTTCCATGAAACTGGATCCAACCTAAGAAGACCAGGAACAGGCCGAACGAGGTGCACGACTGCGCGGGAGGATCGCTATATGGTGTCAACAATTTTGAGAAATCGATTTCTTACGGCCGTTGAGGTAAAAAATCACCATTTACGAGCTGGAGGAAACTATCTGAGTACAGATACAGTAAGGCGACGTCTGGCTGAAGCAAATTTGAGACCATTAAGGCCTGCAAATGGCCCAAAATTAGAAAGACACCACTTAAACTCAAGGCTGAGTTATAGCAGAGAACACGAAACTTGGACTCTGGATAACTGGTCAAGAGTTATGTTTTCAGACGAGTCTAGATTCTGTTTATACAAGCACGATGGGAGGAAAAGAGTGTACCGAAGACCGGGAGAGCGCTATAACCAAGCTTGTATAGAAGAAAAAGTACCATATGGCGGTGGCTCTATACACGTGTGGGCTGGGATTTCTTCCGAAAGCCGTACTGAGCTAGTAGTGATAGAAAATGGCAGTTTAACAGAAGAACGATATGTGAATGAAATTCTTAATGACTATGTTGGTCCATTTTTAGTAGATATGGGCGAAAATGCTGTTTTTATGCAAGACAACGTCCGCCCGCATACAGCTCAGATAGTGTTCGACTATTTTCACGAAGTAGGTATCACATGCATGGAGTGGCCAGCACGAAGCCCCGACTTAAACCCCATCGAACATGCATGGGACGAACTGGGACGACGTGTACGTCAACGGAATCCGCCGCCAATCACGCTGCGTGAATTGAAAGGAGCTTTGATCGAGGAATGGCAGAACATTCCGCAGCATCGCCTTAAAAACCTTGTGGAAGGTATGCCGAATCGCATAGCCGCAGTTTTGCAAGCTCGTGGAGGCAACACGAAATACTAACATGCGTAAACGTCACATCTTTATACAATTCATATTTACGAAAATGTCAGAAAAACTACCTTTTTCATTCGTTTGACATTTATTGAAAATAGACAACTTTTAATTTGTATTTTTTTTATATTCAATAAATTACAATTAAATAATCTTTAATTTAGTTTTTATTTCATAAAAATAAGTTAAGTAGTTTCCAAGATATTGACGGTTTTCTAACCGACCCGTTTTCTTTGCGGTCCAGTGTATTAGGGTTAATTTTAGATTACTTTATCCTTAACTCTAACCCAAGGTTGCCTGGCAGAGGACACTATTAGTCTTTGGCGGGCAGCAGAATTCCACGTCTCATATTTTTATTTCATGTAGAATGTACAATAAAAGATTTTCTATTAAATTTTTGAAAGTTGAAATAAAATAAATAAATCGTTTCACTTAAACCTATGTTATTTAAAACTTTGAGATACACCGTTCTGAACACAAGCAAATGCTTACACTATTCAACATGAGGCATTTTAGTTTAGGAACGAATTTAAGTTTTAAAGTTTTGGTCGTGCATTTTTAAATCATGTAGTTTGTGTTTAAATGTTTTTCCGCTGCAAATGCAAAATAGAAAAAGTCTTTAAATGTACAATTCGTGACATTTTAACAAACAAACTTTATGGCTATGTACTCACGCTAAATATTGTTAATATGACTATATATATATATTCAAATTTATGCCGGTGGTTTCAGTTTGAAAAGAAAAATATGAAACATATGGCTTTGCTTAGATATAATAGTTTATTTTATTCTACACTATTGTATTCATTTGTGTCGGTATTTGGTTTCAAGTCACAAGATCACCATCGAGAGTATTAGTCGAACTAATTGTATTACTAGGATTTTTATTGCTTTTTGTAAGACCTACAGGTCGTGTGTTACATATTTTAAAGCCGAATATTATTTTTAGCATACATAACCCGTTGAAAGATAAAATTCATAATTGATTATTGGTAGATGCTTAAAACAAATCTTGTTTATTTCAATACAATTTCGAAAATGTAGCGTTGTGGTTTTTACCGAAAGCACGTGTCGTATATCTAGAAAGGTACCCAGTACCTTTAGAGGATTAACCAAATGGGTTTCGACCCAACAGTCATTTAGGTGTCTACATTTGATTTTACACACCTGCGTTTATGGCCGACCCTTTTAATGTCTTTAGTTTGGTCCAATTACTTCGAGTATCTAATAAACAAAATAAAATATACCTTCAGAACATAAGTTACATACAAAAATATATATCTCATCCTCTTTTCATACCTAAATCGAGTTAACTAAAACCTATGATTACGTAAGGTTACATTATAAAATCACATTTTGCAAAAGTAGATTAAGATTTATATTTATATTATAAATATCTTTCTGCTCGTCTGCTCCCTATCCCATAAAAAAAAAGATTTAGAAAACATCAGAAAATAATAAACGTGCGATTCAGTTGTCGGTTATTTACTATAACATTTGAAAAATCCAAAATTATAAGAAAAAAATTAACTAAAATAAATTAAACTAACACTTTATTAGGATTAACAAAACATCAGCGAATAATAAGCGTGCAATTCAGTTGTCGGTTATCTACTATTTGAAAAATTCAAAATTATGAAAGAAAAATAATCTGAAATAAATTAAACCAACTTTATAATTCGATATTTAAAAATTATAACAATCATTTTTAATATAAATAGAACTCAATTTCGATTTTGAGGCTGTTTTCACAGAATATCATAGTTAATCCAAATATTCTTTTGTTGGGGTTTTAACAATAAATTAAAAAAGTGTTCATTGAACAAATCTATGATTTTTAATGATATGATACGGTTATTACAATCGGTTCTTTATGACGTATATTCATTTTTGAAGGATTAGTCCAAAGGACAATTAGCCACTGCAACCTGGGGACCCATCCTAAGTTGCAGTGGTAGATTATTAGGGCTGGTGAGTAATCTTTGTGTAGTCTTTCAGTAATTTCTTCCGTTATCATCATTTTAGCTGACAAAAAGATACTGAAGTTTAATTTACTCAGTTACTAGTTTAAACAAAAGTTTTTGCAATTTTGATTTAATTTTTATGCGGCAATCCTAACGGGCCAGTAGCGCTGCATATTAAAATATTCCTGTTCACCGATAAATATATCTATTTAATATCAATATTTGAAACAAGATATTCTAAACAATGGAATAGTCCAGATCAATATAAATGACGGTGTGGGCGCGTCGGGGCGTTTGCTCGATTGACTTTTAGCTTGTTCTCTTTTGACGAAGGTTCTGCTTGAATTAAGCCCTAATTTTGTGATGTAACTGAGTGTACGGGATTACGATAATTCAAACAGGCTTATTCGAGTTTTTAAATTTATATTTAATTTCAAGGATACAGTGGAGAGATGTGCACTAATTTAACTTATGAACTTTATTTCTTTCAGAATGTATAGTAGTATAAGTATACAGCGTTTCATAAACTGTTGTCTATGGATCTACAGGGATCGGCGGATTTATGCTTGGGGCTATAGAATAGTAGCATGGCGAGAGTGCGTAAAACAGCGTTTCATTCATTAATCACAAGTAGTATTTTTTTATAAAAAAATTAACGCTTTCGTATTGCCTTTGTTATTGACAATTAAAATGCTGTATATAGTCACTCTCAAATGTTAAGAGTGATCTTTTGGAATAATGCTTGATTCCTTAGGGATCCATGGTGGTCCATGTATCTTTTCTGGTGAAAGATGAGGATATGTTTTTATAATAGATTTCCGAGTGGAGGTTATGTTGGTATGATATAGACCTCCGAATACATACCAATTTCTTTTCACGATAATGTACCTGAAAGACTAGAATAGAAAGCTTACATAGTTGTTATTTATCATTAATTATTCATTCTTCTCAATTTTTTAATTTTTAAATAACAATATTCTGTGATACGCACATACAAGGATATTTTCAAGTTGTCTTTTTAATAAAAAAACTAAAAAGGAAATCACAAAGGCAAAATATAGTGAGTCATAAAATCAATATTTAAAAATCCTTAAAATTTTACAGGACATAAATTAATTCTTCTCTAAAGTTATCCCGTAAGTAATTCATGCTATTAGCTACGCCATAAATATCTGGCCAACGTATTTAAGGGATTTAGATCCAGCATGTACGGTCCTGATGGAGGTTTAGTGGGCAAAACTTGGACATAACGAAGATTTTGTGCATTTTAAACAGGCAAGATTATTCTAGTAAAGTCATTCGTTGGCTCATTGATGAGTCTACCAATCTATGGATGGTTGTAAAGTTGTTTCTTATAGCTCAGTATGTAAGTGATTTACGTATAAAGCTCTGTCGACTAATAAGGCCCACTGTTTTTGTACGCTAAAAGTGGCAAAAATGATCTGATACAGCTTCAAATTACATTATTCTGCCCTTAAGGATCTGGTAGTGTGGGACTGTTATTGAGATATATGCTAGTTTTTTTTTTGGAAATCAGTGTTTGTAAACAGTGGGCCTTATTAGTCGACAGAGCCTTATATTAGATTGTATAAGACGGGTATTAATGCGATAGATTTTGATAGTTAGGTTTTTCACCTACCTATATTTCCCGACGTTTCGAACAGGTTACACCGGCCGTGGTCACGGACCACAGTTTCCACATTCGCTTTATCTATCACGTTAATACCGGTCTTATACAATCTAATATAATGTAATGCGAAAATTTCAAAGTTTAGACAGTACCTTATGCAAATACAAATGTCAAATTCAAATAATTAATCTTATCGTGTTAAGTTCAAAATTTAGATATTTTCAGTTCAGATATGCTGAAATATGTATTCTACGAACGAAATACGTACTTTGTGTAGACGAGAGGTTGTTATCCTGCCACTGTTTGAGGTGACATGTGACAAAGATCAATGGTACACCTCATTGGCGCTGTTCAATCGATAGTATCTATTTACTGTATTATATGAGAAATATGGATTAAAATCTTAACTCAACCCTTACGAGATAAAAAGTGAAACAATACATTCCACTTATTTATTCAAAGACCCTTGAAGGCATTTTCATATTATACGAACATTTATTTTAACATGTTTTAGACACCCTTTACAGGGTTGTTAGTTGTGAGATGTTGGTCGTCCTTAAATTATTTCACCCGTTTCAAGGATGTTTTATTAAATCAGTAGCGGTTAAAACAATCTATATATATTATTTTGATTTTTATTTTAAAGGTAATAAAGTTATGATTGAATTTCACATTTATACAGAGGTAAAAGCGAGTTAACAGAATTTTATGAGATTTGCATATCACTGCCGTTGGTTATGAAGTAAATATTTGTTTTATATTTATACTAGAACTGGATCTACGTTTTGCGACGTCGTTGGCGTCGCGGACGGTTACTTAAGCTGATTAGCACCGCGGAGGCTGTTTGTGATTTTAATTAAGATTTGAGCAGGCGTACTACGCTAAATTAACGCTTATCATAAATGAATAAGCTGGTTTAACATAAAGATTCATTCATTGAAAATTACAGTACCAATGAAATCCTGACATCATTTAAATACAGGTATGACATTATGTGGGTAGTTTTTATTTATAGTTACGTATAAAATACATTCATTAACTAAAGCCGGTCTGAAAATAATATACATAAAAAGTTTCAGTTTTTCAGTCTGATATGTCGGTTGATTTGTCTTCGTCATTAAACTTTTGGGGCATCAATCATAAACTAGGGTTAGCCCTTCACATTAATATGATTCATGGTCAACCTTTTAATGAAAGTTTTCAGTCTAGACATAGATCGTGATTGTCAGACTATTAAGCGTATTCATAGCGTTTGCATTTTGACGTCGCGCGGTCGTCAGAAGCAACAGGACCACTATTGGAGGACTAGCGGCACATGCGCGGAGGCGCGCGCGGGGGGAATCGCTCACAGCTTCCACGTTCGCTTAATGAATCGCCGGTTACCGCGGCTCGCGCTGCGCTCGTGCTACGTCGCGCTAAAAAGTTAAGGCTCTTCGCGCCGTCTCCCTCGCGCCCTCTACAACACGGTAAGTGGATGCAACTGATGCGTTTTTGTTTAATCGGAGCTTATCTCACTTTTTTACCGAAGTTCTATTTTCTTTGACGTATGGTTTATTTTAGTTGCTACAGTCTACCTTTGTTTGTTTCATTTTAATGCCTTCGTGTATTGTTCTGTTTTTGTTAGTAGTTTAAAATTAATGTTTTGTTTTATATGTATGTTTAGTGGAGGTACTTCATAATTTAAGATTTCTAAAAACTTCATAGGTATTAACGAAGAATTTTGTTTTTTTTTTAACCATAAATAAGCTCTAAATATGTACACATATTGGAAATTATATAAATTTTGGAGATAAATAAATAGAAACATGTGTATTTATTCATGGTTAACGTGGGTGTCAAAACAAAAAAAAAAACAATTAATAACAACAAAAGTTAATATCAATATTGACTTCTTTAAAGTGAAAATTGGTTTACAAATATATTAATTTGCATTCATAAACAAAAGAATTTTAGATCTTCTCCGTGTAAAACTCATATTAAGAATGTTGTTTTGTGATTCTAAAAAAGCGTGTGGTTACGATTATCGTCGACGCAAGCGCAGACAGAACCTTTAATGAACCGTATATTCATAATCGAGGTGTTTATGGGAGTGCTTTTATAGGGTACAGAAATAATACTTCTGTCCTGAAATAAAACTTGATCATGCATTTCTAGTTGTCTTTTTAAGTTGTATTAGAATTTATAATTTCTGTGCTTCAATTTATAATTTTATTGATATTTAAAATATGGATCCTGCTGAGTGAGAAACCGAAGTGCTTAAAACTATTATAATGCGCTGCAATTGCCAGTAGGAACATAGAATCTGTTAATTAAAGATACTTTAATTGGTTTTAGCACTGTAGCTATTAAAAACAGCGTCCTAGAAGTTTCTATTCGCACTACCTTACTTTTGACGACGATTTAAAAGTAAAAACATAGGACTGTAAGTTTTATGTATTTAAGTTGATATTAACAGTGAAGCTTTCAAACAGTTAACCTTCTTTGGAGTTAAATAGTTATTCTTTTACGGTTGATTTATCAGTAACAACAAATTACTGTAGTAAATATCATTAAGTTTATTTTTGTAATCGAACTTTTATAAACAGTATTTGGCCTTTTTGGACACTTCCTCATTATGAATTTGAAAATACTGTTTTTCCTCAACATTTGTTGTCACCGAGCAAACTAAAGGACCTTTTTAAAAGTTTGTCATCTTTGGGGTGCCGAATCTCAAATAATATTTAACAGAAAAGCCGTGTCATCACAAATTCGGGCATTGCGACCCATTGTCTATGGTAACAATAGATCTGTCAATGTTACACTCGAACCGAACGAACAGCCAATCGGCAACAAAAACATCTCTCCCCCCACTCTTCGTGCACGTCTAACGTCGCCCATGAAAGATTTGTTTTAACATTTCTCCCTCATTTTTCCATTGTCTCATTAAATGATAAGACTTAAGCGTATTTTTCATGGCATTTTCAAATTGTTTGTTAGCGGTTGGCATATTTTCGTGTTTGAACAACCGCTCATTGTTATTTCGGTGGAGAGCTTTTCTTTTTTTTTCTGTTATGACCCTGATTAATATGTATCTAACACATTTTCATACAGTATTTAGATGTAACAGAATGTAGCTTAAATTAATTGAGACTATAATATAATCATACTTTTTAACTTTCAAAGTATTTTGTTACTATAGTGTGGATTCCCTGTATTTTATAGAATCAGTTTATGATAATTGTTTTCGTCCTAATTCTATGCGCCTAACATTTTAACAGTTGTAACCAGAGAGTGGTTGGACAATCATTAAGTTCTCAACTTTAGGCAATGGGTAGGGCAGATGACCAGGTATTGGTCACTGACGCCTTTTCCCCTTTTGGAACTTCAGAGTTTTGTAACTAGCACATAGACAGATATATTATATCACCATGTATGGTGTTAAAATGTTGAACCATAATAGAACTAGCATTTTCGATGCCTGTGATGTATCAAAGCTTAAAATCTACCCTTAGTGTCCCCATAGCTAGTAATTTAAAAAAATATGACAACATCGGTGCTCCTACCACCACTTCAGTATCTCTTAGAACACAGAATGCGACGCCTGAATGTCTCCTTAATGATTTACCAATCTGCCTCCCATTTCTTTGATTTTTTCTGCACTTTTCTATTTTCCAGAGATTCATATGCGCATATGTGCTGTACTTGCTGTTAAATGTTTCGAATTCCCCGCAGGTATGCGATGTTGCTTGTCTTTTCAATCGAATTTTTGATTAGTTACATTAGTAATGAACACGACTGACGAACACAAGACAGTTGTTTAATATTTATTGGAATAAGCTATGTATCTAGTACGTGGCTTATGGCGTTCAGATTATGTTCCACATTAAATACTCGTTTTATTTTCTAAAGAGGTTTTTATTATAAATTTCATAAATTTATGGACTCTCAGCGGGCTATGTTTCGGGAACGTTAACGGATTTATTTCGGCAGTAATTAATACGAAATGATTTTGGGAATTCAATAATTGCTGCGCCAACAGCTTAATATGCTGTACGATGGGATATTGACTGCGTTAAAATAAAAAAAAAGTAGAGGATTTTTAATTGGAAAATAGATGTGTTTGTTATTTTATACACGATTTTTGTTATGGCCTGGATGTCCTGCATTAAAACTCCACGGAACAAGTTGATTCCTTAAGTTGTTCATCGTCTTCTATCTTATTTCTCACACCAAATCCTGACTCATTATCTACAACTCGCACCCCTCCTCTTATTTGTCCTACCCCACCTTAAGATTGACAGGTAATTACTTACCTGTCAAACTTAAACTATTATTAAACATATAATTAAGACAGGCTTATACATTAGTAAGCTTACAAAAAACAAGCATTTAGAATTAACAGGACAAAACTATTAATAACATCACGCAGTTGATTTGATTCCTTATCTGGTGTTGTAATTAACATGAAGCTTTGTTCATTATTAGCTCGTCCCGAGCCACTGGGCTCATAACAGCTACGATAAAGACTATTTGGTGAATTTCTATGTTTCGCACGCACATTATTGTAGTGCTCTAAGGGTGTTATTGCGTCACTATAAAAACGCGGGTCCTGCCATTCCAGCGGCAATATAGCACGCGCTTATATAGGGCTGCCATCGATATTACCATAAAGTGTCGTGACGCTTTTTCCGACTTATCGCTATCCGGGGAATCGGTAAACGTTTTTGTTATATAAACATTCGTTGTGCACTATGTATGCCGAGTTTGCACGATGCATAATACATTTGATTTTTGGTGAGGGAATATGTGGGAATTATGGTATCAAATAACTTTAATAATTTAACACAGTTTTTTATTACTTTCTCTAGATTTGGATGCTCATTTGTAATAGTTATTTATATATGCATTGAATAGTAAAAGCGTTTATATTTGATTCCCGGTGCGGAGCGTAAACTTAAATCGATAGTCAACTACAGGTAATTGAGTAATGGTCAAAACTAAAGCAAATACAAGTAGTCATGAATTTAAATGAAATAAGAATTCAAATATTAGAATACTATTATTATTAATTATTGACGGTTCTTATTTCATTCATATTATTGTTCATTTATTAATAATGTTTTGATTTCTACTAGATACGAGATTATAGATACGAGTGTTAAACTCACAAGTTGAGTAATCTATGTATATCCCATCAACGGATATATATAACATTTTATACTGTGCCTTATATGTCATATTTTGCGCTTTTTATAGATATTGAGACTTGGCTGATTAGTTTTAGTCCTAGGTAAAAAAAAATTACAAAAAAAAATGAAAAATAAAACCGTTGGTCTCGACCCCATTTAGAGATGTTAACTTACAACAATCTGCAATGACCCAGCGTGGTTGTTATGGTATGTTCATCATCGTCTTCGTTATCAGCCTATTAAAATCCCTACTGCTGGTGCTTAGGACTTTCCTATGGATGGCATCGAATAGGCAGAATGGGCCATGGCCCACCACGCGGGTCCAGTGCGGTTTGGTTAATATTGACGACTGCAGATGCAACTGGAAACATCGGCTTAACTTGCCTTCTGAAGCGAAGGAGTTCAAGATAATCAACTTTTGGTCACTCCTCTTATAAACGGCCCCTGCGAAAGTAGCTTAATAACCGTATGGCACCTAACCTAACCACTGAGCCAATTCTACGTATTTGATTCCATCTATAGGAAAAGCATATGCTCCAATAGTATGGAGTATTTGTTTTTCTTTATCATCATCACGAGTCAGTCTCGTACTTGGTTGATTTTTTTAAATATACAGTCAATAAGTTAACAGGAGCTGCAATAGTTAACCTTAGTTATCAAAGTATTGGCAACCCTGAGTTACGGCATGGTTGCGGCAAGCGCAGATGCAAACTTGGGTAGGTATCAGGGTGTGCGGTCGCCATCGGAAGCGTTTCGATAAAACCGTAGCAGAATTTCCGTGCGATGCCATGTTCCGCTGTTCTATTGATTCCGAATAAGCCATGAGATAAAACTGAACTAATTTCAAACCCAATTGATTTAAGCGATCGACACACGCATTACGGATTAGTACGTATAATACTTGTAGTTATTATTTTACTTGCTTTGTAATACACCATTACTACCCGTATCTTATTTTAATCAATCTAGTCTAACATACGGATGCTTAGAGGAAATTGCTTCTTAGTGATTGTATTTCATATGTTTGTATGTATTTCTGTTTCTTTGTGGTGTATAATAAAGTATTCATTCATTCATTAGTCCTTTTCTGGATCTTGTATTTTTATACAACGTGTTTATTGAAAAGATTACAAAAATAAAACTTCATAATAAGAAAAAGCATAGAAACAACAATTATGTAATGTATAAATGTGGTATAAATGTCATCTTGAAAATATTGTAAAGGAAACTTGCGACAATTTGTTAATAATGTCATATTCCTGGATACTAAGTATTAATAAAATAAAAAAAAGAAAACTTTGCAGTCGTAAGGAAGTATCATATCTTTATTGCGTTATGATTCAAAGTTCGTTCAATATCACATTCGAAAAGCGAAGTTGTCTCATTGAGGTCGTACGATGCCAGTTAACTTCGTTCAAAGCGCTTGGAATCCGCATCCAAAGTTTTCTTTAGAAATCGTTTTTAATTGTACACTAAGCTTGATAAATAGAAGAAAAATTAATGCTTATTTTGTATCAATGACGCCGAATTCCAGATCGTATCAAAATGTAACAGACAAATATACCTAAGTAATTTCTATTGTATTGTTTGCACTGAATAGGCTTCGAAACCACTGGACCAAATTTTAAATTCTTTCACCTCACCCGAAGGTAATATCAATTATGCTGACCATAATTTACGCGGGTGAAGTAACGGAAAAACAGCTAGTATTGTATAAATTACGTATCTATTTGGAAATGACCGGTTATTGTAATAAAGATAAGAATAAGGTATAGCAGGTATAGAACACTTTTCAAAAAAGAAATAAAATAAAAAGAAAATGTCAACCAAAAAATCATGAGCAATAATTTAGTATTACAGAATAATGCAACACGAGAAAAGTAAAGGTCAGACAGTAGTTTTCAATAATACATAGCTCTGTCGTATAAGGAAAAATATAAAGCGGACGTGTTTATAGGAAAGATCGTCGCCCCTAAGATATTGGAACCAAGCAGAGGTCGATCTGCCAGCTGTAATCCGGGTGAGTTTTCAATATATTGGATGGCTACACCCGGCTTTAACGTTATTAGTAATAAAATAAATGTAAATGGAATTTTTAAAATAACAAATTTGAATAGGGAATTTAGAAACTGTCTTGTTTTTTGTAAATAAATAGAATTTGTACAGTGTTTGACTTGGAAATAATAAATGAGCTATATAAGCGTTTTGCTGAAACATGCTAACGGAATTGCTGCCAATTTCACACCAACAAGCAAACATCACCAGCATCATGACATTGCTGAATGAGCTTACAAAAGTTAATAACACATATAGGACAAAATTCAAATTATACCTATAGTGTTGGAATAATTTGTTTTAAATGGGATTAATTTTGTGTTTCTGCTATTTCGAGCGTGAATTTTTTCAATAATCTGTATTTTAACCTTATAACGTCATGATGATACAACAATACGAAGTTACTAATAATAGTGAACGAAAAAAGAAACCTACTCAACAGCCCAGTCAACAGAAGTGGAAAAAAGAGGAATACCTAGAGGCAGCTACTTTGGAAAAATAAAATAAAAAGTCACATTGTATCAAGAAGTCAAGTTATTGTACAAGAGTATCACTCTTAAATGTTATGAATAGATAGAACGTTATGATTGCTTTTTGCAGTAGCTACTTTATTCAATGAAATGTTTTGTTATTATATTTAAATATAATTTTTGAATGACTTAAATCGACTTTAATGAGGTAACTACATAGTTTGAATACTGGACGGTGTACAGTAACACTTAAAGTAAATAAAATCGACCTATAATATGATTTCAATCAATACAGTTAATTTTTTAATTAACAAATATATTTTGTTTTTTGTTTGACTTTGATCAATTATTAGATACAGTTATTTTCTGTAGCAGCTTCTGAAAGACTTGTAAAATTTACAGAATTTATCACTATCTGTTTTTAAACGTAAAAATGATCGATTTTATTGTGTTGATAAGTGGTACGACAGTTAATTTCGACTTAAAATGTCTCGAATATCGGTTATAATGATGAGTACAGGTTGGAATGCGAAACACAGGACCAGAATGACGTCATCAAGCTCAGTGACGTATGAAATCAGTTGATTGCTGATTCAAATGCCAAATTCGTTGCTGGATTATTAATTATGCCATATAGCATGAGTGTCACGCTGTAGCGTATAGCGCTGTGGTATGTACACCACTACCGTAAGCAGATCCTAAGCGCGGTCGGTACAAAGTCCACAATGTCGGTACAAAGTGACGTGCAGCTGTGTGAACAATACATGGAACATGGACCACGCGGACGAAACCGCTGCCGGAATGCTAGTATTCTATAACTGCAACTATAGTAAGGAATTCATTTGTATTTATTTTGGTTAACAACAGCACAATATGATATATGGTATTATAGCCGTCCATGATATTTCCAAAACAAAAGGAAAACATCTGAAAGCAGTTTGTAAATTTTTATTCAACAATAACTATAAAAATCTGTTACATCACCACAAAGGTTCGGTAATTAAAATAATAATAATGTTCTGAATATATTTTTGTATATGATTGTGTTTGTTGTATTTATTACGAATGATTTATAAAATTAAACTGATTGTACTCTACACAATTTTTACTCAAAAATTATGGCATTTTCTTGCAAGATAAAATTTTACCATCTACAGAGCATACTAGAGGTTATTAAGTTGTGGTATTCCGCAGACTAATCCAAGGTAGCCAAAGATATTTGATAAGATAATTATCTGGTTGTGCGCCACTGCTAGGGTTCTGGCCCTTTGTATTGATGGAATAAAATCTGTTTGATAAAATTAAAATTAAAAACATGATAAGCAAAATAGCTTTTGAGAATAATATTTTGAATTTCTACCAAATAGCTAAAGCGAATACTTTAAATTTACAAGGAGATGCTTTGGTAAGCATTGGACTTATTTGGGATCTTAGTCGCCGCCAGTGTACAGTCCTCTACCGATCCCTCGCCGAAATTCTTCGGATACCATCTCGGCCTTATCCAAATTAACTCATTATTTTCCAGCATAGTTCCGTTGCAAATATTTGTTTCTTAACTGTCTACTTTTGAACTGTGATTTGTAAAGGTAGCGATTTTCGTATCTTTACTTAACTTTGAATTTAGGGATCCGAAATATTTTATGCAGTTAAATAATACAGTGTTATGTCACTTGGATCTTTACTGGCGCGAGAAGATTACGAGTGAATTATCTTTTACGAAATTTACATTTTATGAATATTCATTTTGAATTATTTGAACAACATTTTTTAATTTGTAAACGATTATTATGAGTTGGTAAAGATAAACGTGGCTTTCGTTATTTATTGAAAATAGAGCAGTTTTTGATGTATTTCTTTAATATAAATATCAATACAGTATTGTGAATGTAAAATTTATTTAATATAGTAATATAAAGATATATTGAATTTAATTGAAAAAAAAAATTGTACACGTTTAATAGCTTTGCATAAAAATTTACATATTTCATAAATGTATATTAACGCCTGTTGCTTCATGTTAAAATTTTGACGCAAATGACGGGGACTACATTTAAATAGAATGACATGGAAAATGCAGTGTAAAACATTTGTAATCTTAATTAAAACAGCAACGAAAGTCAAAAAATAAAAGTAACCTTAAAAACTACACAACAGCCTTGTAGATAACCATAACACCTACATCATTCGTAAAACAAAATTATGAATGATGTAGGTCTTTGTATCATCGCTTTTGAAAAGCTCTGTTTTACGAATAAAAAGATCTGAGCTTAAAATTTAATTCTTATGTAATATAGGTACATAGATTATTTCCCAGGCTCGTTGTAGAACATCGAAGGGAACTTTAGCTCGGCCTCCGAATATGGTGTGGACAGATAACAAAATGAGGGTTGCCCTTGAGGTCAACGGACGTACAATGTATTTTATATGAAATATAAATAGCTTTCTCACTTTCGAATATTTTACACTGAGATTTATATTCAATTATATGTTAAAATTAAACGTTATTAATCATAAAAATCTCTTGGTGTATTTTAAAATACATTGTTATGTGATTTGTTACTGTCACTTACAAGTATAAAAAATTCTTATAAACGTTCCATAAATCTATAGATTTAGAACTATTTCCTATAACTGACCGCTAATTTGATAAAATTTAGGGTATTATAGTTTGGACAGAAAGGGGAAATTTCACGTAATATATTTGGCAAAACTTTGATTTTTTTTATAATTTCCCGCTAAAGAGGCCGCCATCTTTCAAATTAATTTAATTAACTAATACAACCGTCTTTGAGACACTGACTTACATATGTGTATATTTGATCATATAAGGGTTCCGATAATCCTTTTTTGCATAGAGCTTAAATTCTGAATTTTTTGTATGATATATAAAAATTAAATAGACTTATAGAAAAGTTTGTTTTTAGTTGGTCTCAGGGCACCTTCAATTCATATTTACTCCCTCGGCTCAATATACAGACTGAATTAATCAATGTTAGACTAACAATTACCCTCCAATCCGCATTGGGCCAGTGTGGAGGGTCATGGCCCATACTCCTTAGCCATCCATAAGGAAGGCCTGAGCCCCTGCAGTGGGGACGTAAAAGGGCTGATGATGATGAGACTAACAATTATACCATTGCGTCGTTAACTAGTTTGACTGAATTTCTACTGTTACTTATTTTGTATGAGTTCCCGAAATATTCCGTTGAATAAATAACTCAGTTATTTAGATTTCGTCCATAATTATTAATTTTAGTTTCTGACTAAATCACCGGAGTAAAGGTCTGATACTTGGTCGAATTTCAGTTTAAACTATAGTAAGCTTTCCTGAACTATGTTCATTAAGCAGAATGCCAAAATCATCGGGGTTTTAAATAATTTACCATTTCGTTTATCAATAAATAAAACATGCGAATCTAAAACATCATATTTTAGATATTCAAATCTACAGCAAAGATCCGTGCCAAAAAACATGTAATATTAATTTAAGTATCAGACCCTCTCCGAGTATTTTATTAAACGAGGTGCTCTGAAATTATGTTACTTTCCAACAATTATGATTAAACTGTTCATAAAACATTCCTTTTCTAGATTATTTTTGTATTATTTATAACAAATGTATAATATACTTCATACATGGTATAGTTGTGTAACGGGGTTCGGGCTAGTTAGGTGAATGGTAGTCAAATGAAAAGGCAGACTAGACTTGACAAGTATAATATTCGGTAAAGAGAAAAAAACTGTATCAACAAAATAAAAATAATATAAAAAACATTTCGTAATGGAATTAACGAAAAAGAGGATAAATATGAATAAAAAAACTTAATCAGTATTTAGTGAGTAAGATGTTTCACGTATATTTCTATCATTATACAGAGTATACGTTTACATTATACTTTAAAAAATATTCATATGAATTATTAAATAAACATTGATTCGTGTTCTTGCCGAAAGAATTTTTTACGATTTGATATTCAGAAGGAATATGTTGTGTTTCTTAAAATTTTAAATCACGAAGAGTGAATAAAAAAGAAATTATCATAAAGATCAGAGACAAAAAGTTTGTATGCTGGAACCTAGGATAAAATAAACGGTGTAATACAAAGCACCCTTACAATTGTTTTGACCTATAATATTCATTTACTATATAGGCATATAATACTGTACAGGAACTGACTTGCCATATGTAAAGATAAACATTCCGTTTCTTTTGTTTCCCTTAGGAGTAACAAAGACGAATAGTCTCAAGTCTTTATAAATTAGTGTACTTATTTATAGATCACACCCAGACTCCTTGTATAAATTGTCTGGTAACTTATTCAGAAAGGTATATTTAAAGAAGTAAGTAATTTTTTATTGCTGAGTTTTCTTCTCTCACTGAGAGTCTGTAACTCAAGAGATACCAGGAATGGATTCATTTATTTTATAGCAATTTTTAACACTTATTTCCAATCTCTTAAATTTAATCAATATTTATTATAATGACTTAAGAATATACCTATATTTTTATTCTCATGGCTTAAACACTCGATGATTTGGATTAGAGATTAGTGATTCATAAATTTGGTAACAATAACATTTGGCTGAAATGAAAAAAAAAAAAGTTTTTTTTTGGTTTAGTCCAATTCGATAAGGTCCGAGACTATTAATAACTACTCTTGCTCTACGACTTCTAACAATTCGTTACATTATGTACAAAAAATGGATTTTTATTTTACTAACTTCTCGAATGTTAAAATTCTAAATTGAATTAGAAGACATTGAGAGACATAACAATATTGTCCCCCAATAACTTATTTACCATACTCAGACTGAGCGCAAGAAACTGCTGTTTAAGCATATTTACGAAAAGTTCTAAGACTGCGATTACATTTGATAATCTATTTGTGACTAATATAAATTTACAGCGTATCTCCACCTACCAGTTAAACGTGAAATTGCCAAGCTCTAATTGAACATTAGAAGAGTGAAGATAATGACAATCATAATAATTTGGATTGTAGTGGCTATTATGAATATAAGAACCATTTCCTTCCTTCTTCTTAATTGTCTATGGGTATCATAACAAATTGACACCAGAGATGCTCTTGTTTTGCATGCAGAGGATGAAGAATAATTAGACGATTTTATTAAGCTCGCTATTTAGTTGTATATTGATATATTCATTATACAAAAACCGAATTTAATTTGAAAAAAATAGGTCTTTAAAAAAGATCCCTATTGGCGGTGAATCAATATTATCCAAGTCTTTATTATCCGGGAAGTGTCTCAATGAAGTATTTCTGCCCTAAAGAGAGTTACTTTTGTACTTTTTCCATCCCAAGGATTCTTAGGCATTTTTTCATTAAATGCTTCGTAGTCCCCCCAATTTATTTTAGAGCATGCTTTTGACAGATCAATAGTTCTTTTTTAAAACTTCCCAAAGGGATTTACTACTTAATTAAGTTTGAATGTAAGGGAATCGTCGGTAACGAGCAAAGTTTTTACCACAATGAATGTAATTAATCGAAAACTTTTTCGACTCCGTCAAAGCGTAACTCGAAATAATAATATTAAACGCTCAATTTATTAAGATTTTTCCGTGTAAGAGTTTTAGGGATTTTTATTAAAATTATTTTGAATAAATAGCTTAAGTTTATTATGTTACCGTATCTTTTATAGAATTAAATACAAATTAGATTTCTCTTACTTATTATGATTGAGTTCTTCACTTCGTTTATTAAGCAGAAGTGAGATTAACATTGAGGCTTAACGTAAGACGACCCTCCCGGTTCTAGTGCCGTGTGACGCCAACAGATAAGTTAATTGCTTATTGTGATTTAGCTAACGGATCATGGTATAGGTGATGCTGTAACCCAATCGTTATTCATTAGATTATTTAGCTGTGAATGAACTCGTTTCAATATTTATCATCTCTGCTAATCTGGAAGAGAAAGATAAATTTACGAATATGCTCAGTTGATTGTTGGAACTTGACACTATTTATATTAATTGTGTACCACTTTTACTTAATACATTAATGTTCATATATAAATAATTTCTCGTAGTATTTTCGAATCTTTACCCAAATTCTTGAATGTTCAATTTCATATCAACTTATTAAAATTGTATGTTCTGCAATAATTTATTAACTTTTTACAAAATTAATTTAAAACTTTTGTAGAAAGTTGAAAATTGTGTTTCGTTATGTTAAAGTTGAAAATTGTTGTATGGGTTGAATAATTATTATCTTAATACGAGTATGTACTTAATCTTACGTATATATATAATTAACAATACTAAGTAATCAATCAATCATTTAGTTGCTAAAGTATTATGTATGATTCTGTTATTTCATAGTTTTACGGATCAGCAAAATTTTTGCCTTACTTACTTGTAGATATATTTGACCATTTATCTTCAAATAATAGAAGAAAAATTCAGTGTGTTTTTTAAAATATGAGCATAATATAATTTGCGCTTTGTTTATAATATAATTACAAATATATTTCATGATGAGTTAATAAAAGGAATATTCATTAAATTTATTGAGTGAGAGCGGGTAATGGGTGGCCGACGTCCATCCACCAACGACTGCAATTAACCGAACAATTTAACTTTTAAATTGCGAATTAAGAAATAGGGGAGTGCAAAGGTTGGCTACTTTCCACAATATTAATTATTGCGGACATTTATTGCTTTTGACACGCTTAACGCTTCATTTTTTAAGCGGATTGATGATCATAATGCTGGTATATGACGACGACAGTTATAAAGATTGAAAATTTTGTTATATAAATGTATCATCATAATCTTATTAATAGTCCCACTGCTGGGAGTATAGCCCTTATTAATAGATCAAATCGAAAGTCTACTTTTGCTCAATCGTCACCGTCATCAGCCCTTTTACGTTCCTACTGCAGGAGCTCAGGCCTTCCTTATGGATGGTTAAGGAAAATGGGCCATGACTAATGCGGATTGGAGGGCGTTTACGACTGCGGCCTAACGTGCTTTCCGAAGCACGGAGTAGTTCGAGATAATATTTTTTGGTCACCCATCCCGTGACCGACCCTTGAGAAAGTTGCTTAACGACAACAATCGCGGGCCGCACCGCTTATCCACTACGCCACCGAGCTACTCCTTTTGCTCAAATCTCATGTTAATTAAACGAATCGTTTTTGACGCGCTTAACGCGTTTAATGTTAATTATCGTTTAATTAACACGAGATTTCGGCCCGATAAAATGTAACTTAGCCAGGAATTGAATGCGTCACTTCAGATATATCTATATAAAGAAACGAGTATGTGAGTCAATAGGTCATAAAAGTTCGTCAAATATGTATTACTAGTTGCCGCCCGCGGTTTTGTCCGTGTGGTCATGTCTTATACATTTATACTTTCGTCTTGAATCACTGTAAATACTGATGAAAACAGCATTAACCTCCGTTGTGTAGTTTGAAATATCTTAGCGTATAGATAACAGGAAGCGATTTTGTTTTGTTCTATCAATAGATTAAAAGTATATTTATATTAGCTCTAAGCATTATGCTTAGTTGAGGCTTTAATCTTGTCTGTCTTTCTGTAATGCCTTCAAGCTGTACCAGCTTCTGAACTGAAGCGATTGTCACGCGATTTTTAAAGTAATCAATAACGTTAGTAAAAAGAAATAAAAAGAAATCCTACGATCGCTTGTTAGAATTTCTTAAACGCTGTTTTTACTTCTGAAAATAACCGTATGGGGGTTGTGTAGGATGTTCTTCACAGAAATATTTGATGATATCGTCAACAAATTCATAATAAAACACTTCTTATATACTCAAGTGTATTATTACGTAAAATATAACTGGAAATCCTTTCCTTGCCGCTCTCAACCTACAGATAATATTATAGATATTATAGACAAAAAAAAAACCGCTTAAACCACTAAGACTTTTCACAAACCGATTCAAGCGAATGTGTTTGTACTGCGTAATATATATTTATAATTTACACTCCTCTTATTATCACTAACGATAATATAAATATTCAAAATCTAAAGACGTCATCATCACAGCGAAATTACGTTTTCTTCTCTATTCAATCCGATTTTACACAGAGACTGTTAAGATAAAAACCTTAATGAAGGCTCCCTTAGATAAATGTTGCCTTTGTTCGGACGACAAGCTTTTTAAATCTTGTATGTTCTGACTGGCAAATCTACTTCAACGTTGATATGAATTAAGAATACTTTTAACTGTTATCTGTTTTTAAAATAGTATTTCAATGTATAAAAAATATGTTACATATAAAATCATCAGAAAACAAAATTGAGATTTCTTGTTATTTATATTAATATTGTATAGATAATTACTGATTAGCTCGGTGCGCCAAGGCCCGCGATCGTTGTTACTAAGCAACTTACGCAAGGGTCGGTCACAGAATGGGTGACCAATAAAATATTTTTTCTAACCACTTCGAGCTTTGGAAGGCGCGTTCAGTCGTTGATCTTGGCTGCGTTTGCAATTGTTAATACTCTTCATTCATCCACATAAAAGGCTCAGGCACATAAGTTTTTAGATGATATCGTAAACTGTTTGTTATGTATATGTTTGTTTACTTGATAATAAAAAAAAACTACCTATAGTTGTGGGTCTGAGCGTTCATCTTCATCAGCCCTTTTACGTCCCCACTACAGGTTACGATGTTATGATGTGATGAACTGAACCAGTTAGAAAAATTCTTTCACCGATAATAATTTCGAAGTAGCCTGAAAACACCTAGTTTTGTAGAAACGTAACTGTGATTTTGATAATTTTTTGGAACCCCAAGGAAGGGCCATAAGTTTTGATTAAGGAAATAATTTATAAAAATCAGTTTATAATTCACGATTTTTGTTGAACATATAAAAATATTACCTTCGAACATAGAACCTCTTCTTTTTCAATTCGAAGTCAGTTAAAAATAGTTATTGCTCAAGGAACATTCTATATCTAGCGTGGACGTGTAATAGAAGTTCTTTTTGAAATTCCATTTCAGAGTTACAGAAGTGCTTGAGTAAATCTAAGCCATAATTCCACTAGGAAACTTAAAACTTACAATATACAAAATCTTAGTTATAAAGTTGGAGTGGAAGTCAAATATTTATTTATACACAGCCTGTAGACAACAGGGGGGAAACTTCGTATTACACGAGCTGGCTTTACGTTAATCGGAATTCGGGAATAAGCATAGACAATGTAAATATGACAATAGAGCTTGGCGTAGGGGCTGGTTGGAACTCATATCGTTGGCGTGCCACTCTTGAGATAACAGAAGGCGGCGTCTTTGTGAGCGGATGTAAAATTATTAAGCAACGGAATGTCGTAAATGGGGTTTTGCTTCACAATGTAGAGGGTTAAAGGCGAATCGGCACTGAGGCGCGTTTGATATGATTAAGTTCATAGGATTCCTTGCGTAATTACACTGGCTCCATCGATAGAGCCATAAGTAGGTACGGACGCCAAACTCAGCCCGAAAATGACAATTGAAATTATACGCGAAAATTTCGGTCAGCTAAAAAGTTATCGCTGAGACAGCCCATTCGTTTTTCGCTTCCACATTTTTGAGCGTACTTCAAGAGGCATTAAATTGTTTTAAAGTTCGCCGGCTCGACTGACAGGCGAAATGTCTCGTTGGAATCCTTAAAACTCGGTCAGAGTATTGGTCTAGAATAAAACAGCCACAAAGTATACACCATTCGATTTTATTACGGTGAGCAGACGCCCTTCGGAAATCCCGGGGCGGCAATCCCGTAAATCTCTATTTGTCGCAACTAAAACAGGTCACGGCGGAGGCTATTACGCTCCCTAAATGCTGCCGAACTCCCTGTAGAGCGCTCTAATCCACTCCGAACGGGCTGGTGTCAAACGCAGGCCAGGGTTGTTTGTATTGTTTATTGTCGCGGCGCTCGTTCGTACGGCAAAGACGACGCCAACAGAGCATGTTTCAATTGATAGAGCCGAACGGTCCCTCGACTAAACTATTATATTTCTGCTCGACTATGCTTATACTCATTTAGTGTTGGCATTCTACTTATAGCTATGTAACATTTGGATGTTCTTAAAACATTATTTCTTGACTGAAGACAAAAAATGTCTTTTATCGACGAAAATTTGTAAATAAAAGAGATGTTTATACAAGTGTTAATATTAAGTGTAACATATTACTATGAATATATTAGTGTCACTTTTCACTGTTTAATTGGCAGAAATACAAACATATCGCTCATATTATTAATGGAAACAAGCTCGTGCTTCGTGTTAATATGATAATGTCGACTCCGCTGCAATAATGACGTAGTTCAAAACAAAGGAATTCGTAAATTAGAATAGTTGGTAATATCCCATAAGCGGAATTGCCCGTGCAACAGTTACGTGAACTATGGCGTAACTCTCCAACTCACTGTTGTGGTATTTTTGGCACACTCAAAAGTATGAGTGCAGCTTTTGACACGTTTCTGTAATGAGTTCGGAGAATTTACAATGATTATTATGTATAATATTTTAAGTGTTTCTTTTCAACTTATTTTTGTACTTTTAATAGGTTTTATTATTTTATGTGCTTTTTCAAACGTAGGTTATAGAATCAGTGACCTACAATATTGTTACGTAGTATTCTCTGCTTCAGAAAGCATGTAAAGATTTTGGTCTTAGTTGCCTTTGCAGTCGCTAACGTACACCAATGCAAACTACACATGCGTGGTGACATTGATATACTTGTGCTTCAAGTTAATGATGGTGAATATTAAAGCGCTTAACATCGAAACTATCACAAATTGACTTACTAAATTATTGAAAATTTTAGTGCAGCAGGTAAATTTAATAAACACCGCGTAAATTATATTAAATGTCACTCGCGTATCTTCCCGTAGGTGATATTTTTTAGGCGGTCTGGTAGTTTCATATATTCTTTCGTTATAATATTAGTGTAGACTGATAGGGGTTTAGAATAAGGCAAAATTTCATTTATCATATTTGATATAGGTATATATAGGTATATCTAGGATATATAGGTATGATATAGGTATATCTCGTTTACAATATTAATATTGTATTTATCATTCAAAAAATCTTAATTTTTTATCATAATCTTTAGGTAGGTGATTTATAAAATGATGACAAAACGCTCGTATTGTATAAATAATTGAGTTCTGTTGCATAGCTGTCTCATTCAGACAGCTATCCTAAGATCTTAGGTGTCCCTTTTCTTCCATTCGTTTCTCTCAGCGTTTTCGCATCTAGGCGTCAAAATTGTGTCTGTTTTGTGTGTGGCCGGAAGTTATTCCAGCCAGTACAGCTCCGCTAGTAACGTTTCCAGCTCTTCACAACTTGTATCTTTAACCGATTTATAAAATATGACGGCTGTTAATCCAATTCAGCCACCATAGATACTTTCGTTCAAAAGAATTAATCAATAAAATTAAATTAAATGCCATTTCATATTCTCTAGTACCATTATTAAAGTTATGATATAACAGTTCTTTAGTAACACGTAGCTCTGTTCACGTCATTTCAATGTGACATTTAGCAGTTAAATACAAAACGATGTATAACTATACGACGCTCATACATTGCTTATTAGTAAGAGTTTAGGTGTATCATGTTGAAAAAGAAGCAACGATTTTCTTAGAAAGCTTTTTGCTGACTAAAAAACTATCTCCTCACTCGCAATAAAGTTGCAAAGCTACAGATTTCAAATCGTAAGCAATCCAGTATGTAAACGAGATGAGTATTCGATCACGTTATTTGCGAGAGCTTACCGGGGTTTCGCGTTTATCGTGAATCGTAGATATATGTACAAAAACCGTCGAGATGTAGAATGGAACAAAACACTTGAAACAATATCGCGACACACAGCGGCAATCATTCGTGTTTTATCTGAGTTTGCGCACGCTCGACACGGAAACTGCTGTAATAAAAACTGTCATGTATATATGTGCAAAGGTAAACTATATGCTGGTGTACTGTTGAAAACTAAAGCCGTATTGCAACGGTGATAACTCGTATGTGCCGCTGAAAAAAATAATACCTTTTCCACCTTTTTGTTTATACAATTGAATTGGAGCTTGAGAATTATTAATGGAACAATTTGTGACGAAATAAAATTTTGAAGAATATGTATTCTAACCACATTTTTATTTTGGGGTAGCGCTAATCTAATGGAAAATTCGTTGACGAAATATACAACACCATCTCTTATTGAGACTAAAACTTGATCTGTATTATATTATTAAGTACGACTAATCATTACAGGGTATTGCTTGACTACCGTAACAATTTAAATTTTATTAAAAACAATACCTATTTTCATTAGGTTTATTTTAGTCATTGAAATACTAATACTAATAATCGCATTTCATGAATACGTATCAAAATCTACAATTATGTAGTACAGACTACGACGCTCTACCGTAGCGTAGTATTACGTCGTAGCATGGTAGCCATTAGGTGTAGAACTCGTGACAAAACTGGAATAAGAAATTTGTAATTGTTGATACTTCAGTATGTCGAAGTAATAATGGTTTTATATATCACTCAGTATTCACTCAGATTTGTTAGCAGCGGGGCTTGTAATATGGAAATTTAAAATTGTTGTGGGACTCGAATAGGATATTGTGACTCGATTTACTCGAGCCGTTTAACTACATCACTCGAGTTATAGTCGAGTTTTCGAGTCACTCGAATAAAAATATCACTCGAGTTGCAAGTTTGCAATTTGAGTGAGATTTATTTTAGAAATTTTAAACAAATAGCTATATATCCTGAAATAATACATATTATAACGACTTTTTAACTAATTATTTATTTAAGTCATAATATAGTAAAAATTAATAATAAGTGGTATAGACAAATAAAACTAGTAGTGAAGTGACAACAGAGCTAACGCGATGCGCTGAGTTTCAGTGGACAATAGATACTATGTCTATACTCTGTTACAAAATTCTGTTATAGTTGATATAACAAAGTCTAACTACTGTGTTAGAAATTCAGCTAACGTAAATAGTACTATACAAATTTCTAACTCAGTTTTAAACTGAAGAGTTAGACAACAGTAAAATATAATAATTTTAATATTATTCACCAAAATATTCAGGATTGGGCTGGAAAAGATTTAGAATTATAATTATTTGCAAAAGAACACGATGTTCATATATATTGTTTAACGGAGCATTGGCTGAAGCCTTGGGAAAAGTATTTTCATTAAAATAATTTCAAATGCTAAGTTCATATACAATAAGTAGAGCCCAGCGAGGAGGATCATTAATATTTGTAAATAATAATTTCAAGTTATACGAGCGTAAAGATATAGTGAATCTCTCAGAAGAACGTTATATTGAACTATCCTGTGTGGAGCTAAATAGTATAATTGTAGAATGTGTATACCGACTGCCTGATAGTGACTATGGAACTTTTGAATTTGTACTTAAGAAATTACAGACAAAAGCAAATATTTGGTTGTTTGTGGTGATTTTAATGTAGATTTTCTAGTGAACAGCACAACATCCGTTCGTTAATAATAATAATAATAATCAGGAAGAGTAAATTTTTAAATACAAAAATAATAATAATAATATTTATTGTCCTTTAAATGAGGTACATCATAGGTAGAAATACAATATTAATGAGTCCAGCCCATTTAGCCATCAACAATAGCATGCAAATATATTGATTATAAAATCACGTCATACAAGTATAATTATCAAACAATTAATTAAATTAACAATCGATGAATTAAATTATATTATTATCATTCACATAATGTCAAACAAATTAAAATGTTACAATAATTTCAAAATAGAAAACTAATATCAGATACTATCAAACACAATGTCCGTGAAATTCAATTAATAAAATAGAAATAAAAATGTCAATTACAGGTTAGTCAATATTTATTGTATGTCAATTTTACTATTTAGATACTCCTTGACTGAGTAGAAACATTTAATTTTAAGCCAGTTTGATAGTTTTCTTCTAAATATATTCAAATTAAGTTTAGTTAATGAATAAGGTAATCTATTATAAATTATCACACAACTGGGATAACAGTTTCTTTTAAATAGGGCGGTGTGCATTTTGGGTAACAAGAGCTTTCTAGGATATCTGTTATATCTGTTTTGCTATCATTATTTAAATGCTTTAATCTATTTAATCAACTTCTTAAGCCTACTAGAGTAACGGCACATTTAGCCACTTGATAATATATATTCACACATTTTTGACACACATACACATTTTTGACACACACACACACACACATTTTGATAATATATATTCTGATTATGATCCGATTAATAAACTAGTATTCAACAATCTTACATCTGACCATGTCGGACTGACGACCACATATAGGATTAATATCATTAATGAGCCTAAAATTATTGAGTATACCAATTACTAAAATACGCTTAGATAATATTAAAAATAACATTGATGACAAATTAATGGAAGACCAAATGATGGTCTTGATGCTCTTTATAGTAATCTGTTCTGTCTTATAAAAAAAATTAAAGAGGCTTTTCCATGTAGGACCCTAAATGTTAAACAGAAGTTTCAGTTCTTTGACTGGGCTACAACAAGTATTTTTAAAATAGAACCAAACTTTATGAATTATACACTTTAGGAAAATATAACCACAAACAAAATTTTATTGATTACGCGAAGAACTATTCTAAAGTTTTCAAAAGGGTGTGTTTTGCGGTAAATTCAAATTTTATTAAAGATAAAATAAATAATACCAATTATAAAGTTAAAACAACTGGAATATAATAAACCGTATCAGTAAGTAGTAAATATACAAAGATATTCTGACACTTAACTTTAATAATACGAAAATCAAATTTAATGATAAAATTGCTAATATATTTGATGATTATTTTATAATTGGATTATAAATGGTTTAAATTCTTTACCAGCTGCCGCAAAGGATCTTTTAGAAAAATACGTGCCTAAGGTAGACAGCCAGTTTATATTTAAATATATTAGTTTCTTAGATATTATTAAAACTTTCAAATGACTGTAAATAAAAAACGCATGCGATTTATGGGGCATATCTCTTAACATTATTAATGGTATAGTTCATGTTATAGCCCCTTGCTTCCCTGATATATTTAACCGTTGTATAGGTGACGGCATTTTTCCAAATCTTATGTAGTTTAGCATAGTTATACCTCTTTGTAAATCCTATGTAGGTAATAGGGAAGACCATAGTTATGTATACAGTTTATGTTACCTAATGTAAAAGCTGAACTAACAGAAATTAAACTTAATGATGAAAAGCTCGAGTTGATTGATTCAAAAATTTTCTTGGTTGTAATGCTAGATTCGAAATTGCAATGGCATCCTCATATTTCATTATTGGCCGGAAACCTAAGTTAAGTTACTTTTTTAATAAGAAAAATTAGGCAAGTCAAAGATGTAGATATTGCTAGGACAATATACTTTAGTTATTTCCATAGTGTTATGTCATGTGGCATTCTGATATGGGGTGTAGCTGCAGAATAGAGTCAGTTTAAAAAAAAAACAATAAAGAGCAGTAAGTTTATATATTAGGTTCAAGAACATCACTAAGAGATAAATTCAAAGAAATTGGGATATTAACCAATTCAATTTTAATGTATATAATGTACACAATTTTAATATTAGAAACAAAGATAAACTTGTTTTGCTATCATGCAGGCTAAAGAAGGTTCTATCAACATTTATGGGTCAAGGTACTACTAATAAACAAAATTCCTATGGAAATTTTAAATTTGCGAAAATATTGTTTTACTTTTATATTTAATAATATTGTAATGAAAAGTGACTTCGTATTTTAATGAACTCATTTTTCAATCTTGACGCTCTATGTGAAATGAAACAGGGAGAAAAAAGTAGCCCTTGCCGAGTTTCTTGCCGGTTCTTCTCGGTACAAGGTCTCCCATTGTAGATTTACGAACCGATGGCGTAGCTCTCGAGTCTACGCCATCGGTTACATACTCAAGTTATCGAGTCTCGACTTTCCGATCTATTTCATTAATGCATCTAATGAAACTGTTGCTGCATGTAATACTAGAATTTGTACAATTGATATCCACAAATCCTTTAACAGCTAATAATTGAATTCATTGTGTGGAAATTAGTGATCGTACGCGTGGTGAATTTAACGAAATACCATCAGAATGTAATTATGACTGTCGATGAGAATGAAATATTGGATCATACGTAATCATATTCCAATTATTTCACCGAAACTGCATAAATTATGATAAAAACTCTTTGTAACGAGTGATTCCAGGGTTCGAATGTTTAACGAAAATTTCTAGAAATACATGAGTGAATTTTGAATGAATAAAGTTGAAGTATTACTGACTGATACCAATAAAATGAATTGATTGAAATGAAGAATCTATATTGTTTTTGAATGTGTCTAAATAAAATTCTAGGCCTATATTACGATGTTGTATTGTTACAAAATTGAACAAGTATATTACTTGTATGCCAATCATACATAGATTAATTAGTTACTTGTGTGGGTATTCAGATAAGTATTATGTACTAATAATGACAATATCATTGATAAGGTGTAACAACAAAAAAAGAAACATTTTATTAGTAATTGAATTGGTGATGGTAATTTTTTATAACGGATTTTTTTTTCATAATAAAAGTTTTAATAACTTGATTTCTATTTAATAAGTCAAATTAGCTCGTTGTATAAACATAAATGATTATTACTGGTATTTTTTGAAAACAAGCTCAGGCCAAAATTAAGTAGCCTTATAGTGTTTTGTTGAAGAAATCTGGAAAAATTAAGGTTCTAGCTTAAAACTTCTCCGTGGAGAAATTAAGGTGTTTTAGATCACATTAAAGGATCTTTATAAATGAAACTGAATCGCTAAATGTGTTACTAAATTCAAAACTAGCAGATAGTTGAATGGATAATTATTTATTGAAATTGGAGGGTGGGGTCTTGTGGACAGGAAAAAATTATAGTAAAATACGCTTTTCTCTTATTGTAAATAAAAACAACTTATTTTGAAATCTTGAACTTGTTACATAAAAGTAAGAGAACGGGCTATAATCCACAATACGGGTCCAAAGTAGATTTGTAAGTGTTAAATATAATAAATTTTCGATCACCCATCCGACGAATGGTCTCGATGAAAGTTGCTTAACTTCCGCAATTGCAGGCCAAACACGCCAACCATTGCGTAGTTGAGTTCACATGATATAATTATTGCTGGCTCTTAATATTTCATAGTCCTTTGGATTGCAGATATGAAGATAAACGGGGTCGCGTCGTTGAAGTTCGTCGCTGCTCCGGTTATTAATTTTCATTTGACACGGATAAAAGCCCCATAGCTATAGACGGGGCTATAATTCCTTTTGTCACATTCCGGGAATTGTAACTTATGTTACAGTGTGTATCAGATAAGTGTTATATTTATTAATAGTACCAATCTTTATACCTGGGAGTGATGATTGAAATTTAATGAATTTTCAATGTAAACTGCACAAAAGATTATCGGTTTTTTATTTTAATTTTAAATAGTCAAAGAACACAATAAGGTTGTTAAGCGACTTTCCTAAAGGCCGGTCATAAGATGGGTAAATATAACCAAAAATGTATTATCTCGAGCTCCTACGTGCTTCTGAAAACACGTTATGCTGTTAGTGCTGGCTGCGTCTACAGCCCTTAATATCCACCAATCTGCTCTGGACCTGCGTGGTGGCCCATGGCCCATTCTCCCTTGTCGATTTGAAGGCCTGAGCCCTAGCAGTAGTGACCTAATTAGGCTTGTGATGACGGATGGAACTAAAACAATATAAACATCCTAATTATTACTCTAATACTGAGATGAGAAGCTAAAATCTTCGTTTTACAAAGATCCAAAAAACGAAATCTAGACTTAGTAGGTAAATCGAACATGGTTGTGAAATAAATAATGTTTTTTTATGAACTTACTTCTAAAATGTTATATATTACATTTTTACTAGATAATGTTGCTTATATCATATTCTATAACACATAAAAAATATCATTCATAACATTAGGATTATAATTTAGTGGGTAATTTGTATATTTTTTGAAACAGCTTTGAATACCGTCGATTGACAAGTAAAAGTGTAAACAGATTATTATTCATACAAAACACTGGGAACGTTTAAGTCAAAATATTTGTATGCGAAAATAAACGAGATACACATTTCGGTGGCCAATTTTCTCTTAAGTCTATTTATAAAGGGAATAAAAAAATTAGGTCGCCGGCAGTCAATCACAGCGGATGCCCCATCGTGGGGCTGTTATTAATTTTCATTTGACACAGGCGGCTGCGGAGCGCGCCGCGTGACAAAGGCGACGTTTACATACACTCGTTCAACCTACGTGTACGACTTAAGAAAGCTTTAGCAAAATAATTTAAATACCAAATCAATATATAACAAACATGTGTTCTAGCAAATAAAGATCTTATCTTATCTTACCTAGACGTTCACCTGTGTTGAAAAAGCTTGCGTTGGCGATGTCTGCTTCAGTTAGGTAGGTCAATTGGTGATTTAAACTTACATCGTTGTTTTGCAGAACCTCTTTTATTATGTCTGTACAATATTATTATTAATCATTCATTATAAAATCTCTAAGACTTGAACTATTGATTAATACTCATCATAATATTTAAATACGCGAACGCGAAATTCTATTTTATAAATTAAGGCTGCACATGCACGTACTATATAATTATTTTCTACCAGTCAACGTTAGGGTTATGTGGAGCAAAATAAGTGGTAAGGTGCAAAATCATAAACAATATCACATCTAGATACGATTAAATTAAATAAGCCATCTAACATATATACAAAAATATAAATACGCAATAATAAACACAAACATATATGCGATGAAATAAGTTAAAGGTATGTGCTTGCTCCAAAAGAATAAAAGAAGCTTTTTGTGACAAAAGCTACAAAGGCTAAAATATGTTTACAAATATATTGTTACAGTCACGACTATTGTGACCATCAATTTTATATAATAAATCTACGGTTACAATAGTCTTAGAGATAAAACATTCGCGAAACCATAGAAAATATTAAATATTTTTGCACTCTACAAATAGAGTAGGCTTTTACTCCGTAAACATAATCTAAATAATCAGAGTATAAAAAATCCATTTCGTGTCATTATTTGATCAGGAATAAGGTCTAAAATTAAGTAAATTGGACGTGGAATATCGTCAGATAACGGAGATTATTAATTCGTAGAAGGACTTCTGCAATGTACATACTAAAGATTTATTTTGAGATGTTCGTAGAGCTGTTGATATAAATAAACATATTTGATAAAATTTGCATTCAATTTGAACCTGTAAGTTTTCACTAATTGGATCACTTTTTTACTAGATACATCTCGAATTTCTTAAGTATCTGTTGCAGCGTTTTTTATTACTATTTTTTTAAAAATACTTCTTTGGATTAAGATAAACATGTGGTGAAATTATTATACTTCATAATTTTAATATCACATTAATATATTTTTAACACCTTTGCTCGTAAAGCTGATGTAATTCCACCGATTTTAAATATGTAAAGCGGGTCATAAAAACGCGTGTGTTACCAAAGCAAATAGTTAAGTTATAGTCCATACAAATTCCATAACAGTATTATTTGCCATTTCGCGCGCTGTTGCTATTCAAATTTCGAACTAATCGGCGGTAGTAGGCAGCGCTTGCGCGCTGTTAAAATGGCGGGAAAGCAACAGTGTACATTCACAGATTGAGTTTATTTAATGCTGTTTTTCTGTTTCCTCGCAAATGTGTTAAAAAACGTCGTACGATATACGTGCGTATTGGTTATAACATGCTCGGCTTAATTACGCCCTCGCCTACGGCTCGGACTGAAATTCCGCCTCGCATGTTATAACCATCATAACGCACTAATATCGTAATATACCATAGAAGTGCTTGGTAGCAGAGTGGTTAGGGAGTTGGGTCTATGATTAGGTGGTTAAGCAACTTTTGCAAAGACTAGCCATAGGATGAGGGATCAAAAAATAATAATTATCCCCAGCTACTACGTGCTTCGGAAGGCATGCTATGATTCCGGCTATATGTGCAGTTGTTAGTACCTACCGATCCCCATAGATCCCTATTCAATTAATAAGAGCCTGATGATGATGATTAATATTATATTTTACTATTTTTCCACTAATTATAGACTACATAACTCGCGTATAGTATAATGTACATTCTTTTTTAATACCATTCGAGTAATTTCAGAGCCTTATTAATGCAAAAAACAAATCAACAAATGTTTTATCTTTACAATATTAGTAAAGAATTCCTTAATAAACTAGATGTTTTCTTAGTGTTTCTCTACATCTGGCTATTATTACAGAATCCCGGAAAACCTATTGAACAGTCATTGTGATTTGTGCGACCATGACGAATGCTTGCCGCTATTTTGCTGCGTAGTTGCACAACTCATTTGTGGTTAAACGAGTGGAATACGAATCAGTGATCGTGGAAAATTTGATTGTGATTGCTTAGTAAAATAAATGCCGCTTATAATTACTAGTATTTTTAGTAAGCCAACCTGTTTGTATAACAATTTTCAATATGATTCGTAAATATTTACCTTTAAAGTTTTCAATTGATTCAGATGTTTAAATGGATATCACATAATCTCAAATTTTTGTTAACGAATTTGTACTCTATTTTTACGCGTTTAGGTTTAAAATCAAATATAGATAAACTGTTTTGTATACACTGATGTGTTGTTGATTGTACATTTAAACGGGCGTATAAAAATATAACGACAGTTGCAAGATGTTGCCATGTACAGAGACGTATTGCTGCTTAAAAATATTTTCATTATTATTCAAGGTTTTTGGCTGTAGCCAAAAACTACCACTAAGCTAAGTTTAATATTGAATAGCAATAAAATATGTAGTAGTAACCTATTGCTAAATTGTTGCTTACACAACTCAACACACGTTTGTAAGAAACTGCTCGTTATCCTGTTGCTTTTTGACAAGGAAACATTTGTTTATGGGTAAGGTTTAATCTATCATCAAATACATAGGTTTTGAATTATCTAATTTATATCTAACATTTTAGATAGGAACCAAATTGATGAGACATAAAAAAATGGTTAAAACACATTATTGTACTGATTGTAAGATAACTCAATTTATAGAAAATATTAGATTAATATTTATTTATTAATATGATAGACATAGATTACCCCATCTTGGACACGAAGGTTGTACTTTTAAAACCAATCATCGATATATTGCTAACTTAATCGTGCTCTATCCTGCTAACCTCCTTTCATAATCGGATTAAAAATACGTAAGATATATGTAGGAGTTATATCGATTATTCATTATGTGGATCTTGAGAGTAGAGGACTTAGTACTGATAATATTTTAAATATTTTTCTATGAGATAAATATTAATATTTTTGAGTATTTAGGACCGAAAATAATTTTATTCCACTTTCATGTACACGATTTCATATTCATATCAATAATAAAATGTGATCCATTGAGGGCTATTCAAACAAAACGAATGACGGTACAAATTTAAGGTCAGTACGGACGTGAAAAAAATTTATTAAATCCAAACTCCACATTAAGGGAATTGGTCGAAAATATTCGGTCCAAAATCCCGGTACCATTAATCGTTTTGATGTCACAGTATGGGACGTTTAGTGTGACCCTTTTTACGCGGGCGTTCCTCGATTTACGTTTCTAATCATTGAATGCCGAATGTCGAAAACCGAAAGCAGAATCTACGTGTTTCTCGGATCGCCGAGTTCAAATGGCAGATACTAATAGGCGCCTTTCATTCCTAAAGCACTCTACAAATGACGATTTAGTATCTACATCATTGTTTATATACTCTGCATTGTGTGGAAGTTGATCTAGATTTGGTTTGTTAATCGAAAATAATTATTCAGTTCCCATATTTTAGGGTTGGCTTCTGGTGATTCTATTTAATGGCGTGTTAAATGTAATACCCGATTCATTTGAATTTAAATTGATATTATCTAGTTATTTAAGTGTGAAATGTTTATGGTAAACAATACATTCATAATTATCAGAAAGTTCATATTTTTCACAAATTATCGTGAAGCTGTTAGTTTTGGCACTTTGGCAGTTTGTACAATCAACAAACAACACGTCAGCGTACTACAAAAAGCGAAACTTTCCAATAAATCATAAGTCGTAATTTTTTAATAGTAAAGATCAAATTGATTGTAGACATTTTTTTCTTTTATAAAGTGCAGTGCTAGAATAGCTAATAGTTACAAATACATAATCCAAATAACTTAAAAAATATATAAAAAAAGGTTTTATTTGATTGAATGATGCTGACTGATGCTATGACAGGGCGGTATTCGACGCTGCATTCCAGAACAACAAAAATTTCGAAAAATAATAGCATCTTTCTTAATGTCCTAACAATCAGAAAGATTATTTACAGCATAAAAATATTATATATTCTTTGTTTGGAATTTTATAATTGCTAGCGATCGAAAAGATTTATTGAAAACCGAGTAGCCCCAGTTAGAACCGGGCGCTGTCAGCAGTTCGCCACTTCTGTTTGCGCAAGCCTGACCCAATTTAAACCAATCTCCAAACCCAATTGAAACTGTATTTCTTTTGACCGTATTTGTTAACATTTAAAAATAAAGCTGATTCAAATGTTCTGAGTAATCTGTTAGCCGTGTATGGTATATTAAAGGGTATGATCAAAGATTAGATATTACCATTTGTTAATCAATTTTTGTACCTACAGAGTTAATGGGAACATATAACGATTGAGTAATACAACAGTGACTTTACTTGGTGATTAAAAACATTATTTACTGATAAATTGCGTAAAATTCGCAGGTCAACTTCAAGGTTCAGGATATTCAGAACAAGAGCCAGAGTTCCTGTCGCCATTGGAGAATGTAACAATAGCCCAAGGAAGAGACATACATTTTACATGCACAGTCAATCACCTTGGGACTTATAAGGTGAGCAAATAAAACTGTTACCTGATTAATAAAATAACAATTGCTAAGCAACTTTAGCAAGGGTCAGTTACTGGATAGGTGACCAAAAATGTTTATCTCGAGCTATTGTAAGCTGACAGTCCCACCTGCATTGGCTGTCGTTAAAACCCTCTATTTCGTATTGGGCCACGCGGAGGGTTATGGCCTGTCCTCCTTAACCATCCATAAGGGAGGGCTGAGCCCTTGTAGTGGGGACGTTAAAAGGACTGATTGATAATGACGACATAATCAAGATTTTTCGTTTGTGTGTAGAAGGAAGGATCATTTTTGTTGTTGCTTTTAGTGGAGAGCAGTTATAAACAAAAAAAAAAAAATGATTTAATACATAAAGACCAATAAAAGAGTATTACTATATAAATTTACTTATATAAGACGCAAATTATTGATATCTCGATGAATGAATATAATGATTCTGTATTTTTAAATAGCATTTTATTATGCTACAAATTATAATTAATCAATTCAATTTTGTTACACGCCTAAAATCTACAGAAAAAAATAATCCAAATAAAACATTCTTTATTTTAAAGCAGTCGTGTAAAAAATGTGATTCGTTTGCAGTGATGTGTTCAATACCTATATTTAGAAAATTAACGAAAAAGGAATACTTTGAATTCGTAAAAATCTATGTACTTTTTAAATGAGTTTATGATTTGGAATGGTTAAAAGCTGGGGATCGCTTAATTAATCCATATTAATATTATAAAGAGGAAAGATTTCATTGTTTGTTTGTTTGCAATGCATAGGCTCCGAAACTACTGTACCGATTTAAAAAAATCCTACGTCTACGGGAAGCTACATCATATGCGGTACATATAGGTCATATTTTATCCCGAAACACTGCATATAAAGGTACTAAAATGGGAGTGAAAGTTTGTATAGGGAATTATAAAGTTACTATAGTAACCATTGTTGATTATTCAATTTGTCATTGCAATTATACACGTCTCACGTTATGAATCGATATCCAAATTGCTGTTTACGCGGGAGTAAATAATCTTACTTATATTTATCCCCCTAAACAGTTTCCTAGGGATGACGCGGGTTAAGCCGCTGGCGAAAGCTAGTTACTTATATATTTTTATTTGAAGGTGGCGTGGATAAAGTCGGATACGAAGACGATCCTCGCGATACATACACACATGGTGACGCTAAATCCTCGGTTATCGGTGAGCCACAACGGGCACAACACCTGGAAACTGTACATCAGGAACGTGGAGCCCAAGGACTCCGGCACATATATGTGTCAAATCAATACAGATCCTATGATGAGCCAGGTAAGTTCTTTTTGCTTTTCTTCATAATACAAAAATATTTAAAAAAGTAATATAGGTGATAAAAATAAATATAATTTTACTCTTTTTAGGGTTCCGTACTCAAATCCGGAACTCTATTGCTAAGATTAGGCATGTCGATTCACTTGAAAAAAAATCGTTCTCTGAATCGATTCGAATCGAACCTACTAGAATCGATTCTCGATTAAATCGTGCATCAAAAGATCGATTTTCGATTAATCGCGATTTTTTTAATAAAACATGCCTAATATAGACACAGAGCATTATTGATGATAATTTGTCGTTAATACAAGTAATTCGGGAATTGTAGGAGACCAATCAAGCAGTTTGTTACAATAGATGGGTGATTCCACGAGCTGGAGTAACAGTTACAACTATATTATACTGACATTCGAATGGGTTCATAAATATTTATTGTATGCGTTCAAATTATCAATACGTCCGACAACAGCAAAATATTTAAAAAAACTAAAATATCGTATTCAATATAGGAATTTTATGATGCTAGTTCTTGAATTGAATTGCATCGGTCCGATTCGAGGGGTTCATGAATCGATTCAATAATCGATGTTGCATTCGAAATTGATCTGAAAAATCGTATATTTTACTCTAAATAATCGATGTTTTGATTAATCGATATCAGATCGACATGCCTAGCTAAGACTTCGCATATCTGTCTGTCTGTTTGTCACTAGGCTGTATCTCATGAAAGGTGATAGTTAGACAGTTGAGATTTTCACAGATTATGTATTTCTGTTGCCGCTTTGACAACAAATACTAAAGAATATAATAAATTAAATATTTATACAACAAAAGTGATTATTTTTTGCTTGTTATTGCTCGATGTTGATAATGACAATAGGTAGACGCTTGAAACTTTTACAGTTATGTATTTATATAGAAACTTTAAAAACAAACAATTAAATCAAAATTAAAGAGACATTAAAGAGGTTTTTGGTCGTATACCCTTCGTTATGGAACCCTTCGTGCGTGAATCTGGCTCGCACTTAGCTGGTTTTTTGTACAAGAAGAAATTATCGCTAATAAAAATTTGATTGGTTTCACTTCATTTCAATGGGAACAATATTAAAGATATTTATGTTCGGTGTTCAAAATTCCTTTGAGATACGGTAATAATCAATCACGAGCATGAGTGTGACAAGTGAAATGTGATAAGCAAGTGGTAATTGCTGATGGGAAGGTGAGAATTAATTGTGGGGTCGTAGGGAAGATCGATCTTGCCGTACTTCTATGTATTGAGTTTCCAGTTTCTGGTTTATATTTTAAATCATGTACCAACAATTTAGATGTTTTGGTAGCTTTTGACATTCAAACGTGTTGACGTTTCGAATCTTTTAGCCTAAGAGCTTGAGAACCTCAGACCATCGTCATTTTAACTTTCTGATCTAAGATTATACGTGTGTATAATATAAACCGTAATGTTTAAATATTTAGTATGATTCGAACATTGCATGATTTTCTATGTTGTTGGTAATCATCATGATGGTGTCAAGGAATTTTATATCGACTAGAATTTGTGCTAAAAACGTTAACGTTATAAAAATCATATCTCATAACATCCAACCAGATTAGTAACGAACAAATTGTGTGCAAAGCTTCCTTTTTAGAAATAACTACGCATTTTTGCAGAGCTATTTCATTTCATGCGGACTGCAGTTCCGTTCACATCCGTGTATTCGACATTTTTCATATTTTTTGTGACAGTAAACACGTATTGTCTTTGTATGAGTTTTTTTTCATTTAAATATTCATGAATACATATTTAGAGTTTATTTTTATAATTTGACGAAGAGTAATGGATGAATAAGACAGTTTCGGTTTCCGCGGACACTTTAACCTACACAAGTCTACTTTGAAAAAATAATGATTCTCTTATATTTTGTATACAACCGAATCTGCTGGACTTTCCAGGTTTTTTATTTCCTCACTGGATACTGATTGATGTATATTCTTAGTACTTCAACATACTGATATATCTGAAGCTTGCTTCACTTGCACGTTTTTGTCACGAGCTTTCCGTTTATATAGAATAGATTTAATATATAAATTAAGTATAAGATCGGGGAGGTAAATTGAAAATTCTCAGTAAATAGAAAATACTAATAATATGTATTTTTATCATAGCATTGTGATTTGGCGTAGTGGATAAGGGCTTCGGTCCGCGATCGTTATTGCTACGCAACTTTCGCAAGGGTCGGTTTCGGGAGGGGTGACCAAATAATTATTATCCCAAGTTACTCCGTGATTTGGAAGGCACGTGAGGCAGTTGGTCTTTGATGCATTTGCAGTTAGTAATATCACTTAAATCTCAGATAAAATATTAATATCCTTACAATATTTTCGTGGTAAAAATAATAGTATCATGTTTATGTCATGACAAATTTTAATGTACCTTTATAATATTCGATAGTACTGTGCGGTCCTGGGTAGCTCAGTGGTTAGAGCAGTCGCCCAGATTGCGAAAGGTCGTGGGTTTGAGTCCCATCTCAGAGTACCTGGAGCTAGGGGATTTTAAAGCATTTTTAATTGAAAATGTTTTCCACTATATCATTATATAATAATGTATATATAATATCATTATATACACATTATATAATATTTGATTTTACATTTATAATGCAAGGATTATACGAAAGTTCTAACGAAAGAGCTTAACATTAAATATATTTTACTACTTTGTTTCCCATGATATATGTATTTATATGTTTATAGAATTATAGGTCAGACAATTAGTTTTTAATGTTGACACCTGCTTTTATAATTAAAACACAAATTGCTCATCAATAAATGAATAATAATCGCGGTCTAGTCTCGTATTGGTCTAGCGTATATTAAAATTTATGCAATCTACGCTGCACGGCTTGCATTTAGCGGTAGCGCGACGGGCGTCACGTGCTAACCGGAACGTCAGATAAATCCTTAATCCATATTTCGATGCCAAATCTGAATCTGTGTCGGTCACTCAAATTTGTCAGTGCTAATTAGCTTGCGTCTTATATTTTTTTATTACAACGTTAATTTAACACTTCGTTGCCTGAAATGGATTGCATATATTATGGTAAAAGCTCAAAGTTCGGTTAGTATTAAGATTTTCCTGTATAAATTAAGATTAACCTACGTTTAATGGTAAAAGTTGGAAATGAATGAATTTATACTTTATTCTACAGAGTAAAGAATGACAAAGAAACACATATAAGTAGTAACATAGACAGAAAAGGCGGCCTTATTGCTAAAGTAGCAATTTCTAACAACCTTATGTCTTGTGATCATTATTCATTTTGAACTTTTCATGGACTTGGCAAACCTGAAGTTAAAAATAAAAAGCTTCATACATCAGTACAAAAAATCATTTCTTCTTTATATAATTCTTTAATTAACATCTCTTGTATGTAAATCCTAATATTTACCAATACAATACAATACGAATCAGAACGTGTATTCTTATTTATTTATTTACAACAACAGTACCATTTATTATATATGTATTTTATTCACAAATCAACCAAATGGGAATCAATACTTTTTAGTTAGTAATCTTTCATTTGTTAATTTAATCAGAGCATACGCTAGTTTAAATATTTCTTCTAAAAATCTGTAAAGGCGGACCTCATGCGTTTTAACATTAAAGTAACAAATAGACAGTGAGACATAATCTACGACGGAAATATGTAAATAAATTGAATCACAATATTGCACAAAATTTCAAAATCAAACCATTTTACTTGATTATTTCGATCGATTAACTAATTATGGTCATTTACCGGTTGAACTTTTAGGTTGAATCCGTTGTTCCCACTAGTAGTAGTTTAGTTTGTTTTGGTATATATATATAATTATAAAAAGTTAGAAAAAATAAGAGAGACCAAATGTTTTAATGTGTTCTCTATATGTTTGACTAAATTTTCAACATTTTCGCTACTTACAACAATTAGGTACATAAACAATAAATAAAATACATGTAAGTATAAATATATTATAGTTATTTGTTACCTAGTTTAATACGGAACGGCTTAATGGGCAATTTAATTATTGTGATTTGTGACTACTTTTCAGTCCAAAGTTACGTTAGTTATTTAGTATGATTCAAACCCCTTATTTTGTTACTTTAATATACAACTTTCTAATTTTATCGTAATATAACTTATGTTTTCTTCTTCTACGTAGTAGACTCCGCAATATTGCTTGCAAAATAGTTGAATATTCCTATAATTTGAATATTACAACTATAATATTCTTAATGAAAACTATTAAAAAATCTACTTTGTCCCTGATATTTATCATTGAGTATATTTTTTCGGTATAGCATTGTGAATGCAAAATTGATGAAATATATTAATTAGAACAAATTTTCATCTTTATCGAAAGATTAAATATTAGTTAAAAATATTTCTTTCGGCTGTTTGAGTGGATTGCCTGAATATTGATGAGAATACATCCATTAGCAGCGAAAAAGTAACAACTGCTTTAAAAATTCGTCGGTCCTGTTAGGTCTTGGGTAGCTCAGTGGTTAAAGCAGTCGTCCGGATTGCGAAAGGTCATGGGTTCGAGTCTCGTCTCAGAGACAAAGTTAATAGGCCAAATGGGGCCTATTTTGTCATAAAGGGAATATTATGTTATTAAAGTCGACTTTAGGGTAACAAGTTTTAATTACTCTGTGGCTGAGTGGCGTGTACGCCTGCTTTAAGTGAGTAATTTTTGGTTATCTATCCGTCAGATAGATTATAGAATAATATTCAACACGTATTTTTTTTTATTTTGTTTGCCGTCAATAAATTACGACGGTACATTGAATTGAAATGTGGCTTTTGAAAATTTTCTATGTAGGTGACGTAACAAGCCTCTAGGCAGCATCCCTATTCCCGCTCAGATCAAAATTTACTATATTGTCTCTGGTCTAACTGTTGAAGCGCCTTCGTTGTTTCTTATTTCGCTAATATACTTGTATTCAGCTACCTAATTTAAAACCAGAGTTCAAGACCCGTTCAATCTTTCCCTAACTATAAAACCCAAAATCTAAACAAACTCGTTTTATTACTATAAATGATTTATAATAAAAAAATGATTGATTACTATAATCAAATTCATATTAGAGATGCGTCGAACATTCGTTTCGTATTTCGTATTCGGCATCTTTTTCACTATTTACATTCGGGCGAATTATTTGGTTCGAATAATTCTATTTTCTTGTCTCCATGTCACTATAGAAACGAAAGACAAGACTTCTTATGTAAGATTTATGTTATAAGCCAAATTATTCCTATGAAGAATGTGTTCACTAAAGCTAATAAAATAAAGCAATAATACTTCAAATAAACATTTATTTGTAAACCTGTAATAAAGCAAAACAAAAGTAATGGTAAATTGAATAATTCGGCCAAATATTCGGTTCTGTAAAGGTTAAATCGAATATTCGATTATTATGTGAAACCACTAAATGGCGCATTTCTAAATTATATGGTATATATTTTCAGTTCTAGTATTAGCAAAAAAATACATTCAATAATCTGAGGGAATTTTAGCGAAACAATACCACCTAAGCTCAGGTGCGATTTGAAAATGTAAATAGTTGTCACAGTTAGCATTTGGAAAGTTGTCTACGGCGCATGAAGATGTCTCGGTGACATTCCTCACTCCCCCCATAGCTTTGGCAAGCGTGTGCATTCCGCGGAGGAGTCGACAAAATTCCAACGTCGACCTGCCCTCCACAAAGGTAAATAACTTAATAAGTGTCGCTGTTCAGTATTTTACGGGAATGTCTAAGAGCAGACTCAGGTTGAATTTCAGATATTATAATAGTAATTTTCTAGCTTTTAACAGTTATTTAGGTGTGTAAGATTTAGGTGACTTGATAAATTAAAATATTCTTAATCAAAAATGCTTTGATCCACTTTGTCCCTGGTGCTCTGAGATGGGATTGAAAGCTACTGCTCTTACCACTAAACTATCCAGGACCGAACAGGACTGACGAAGTTATTACTACATTAATAATATTTTTCATTACAGCATTGTGTATGCAAAATTCATCAAATTTAATGAATTATGATATGTTTTATTACAGTTGTGTTATTTTGTTAAAATCAAGTCATACAGCTTTCATGAAATAAAAACCTTTTTGAAACACAGTCACAGAAATATTTTTTAATTGAAGCACCCCGCTATACAAACATCTATTAGAATTGTCATTAGCTTAACACATATTACCAAAACAATTTTCAAATTTAGAACATTTTTATTAAAAACCATCGTTATAAAAAAGTGTTTGCCTGTGTATGTATTAGATATTTATTTAAATTTGCATATTAAAAAACAAATAAATTTTAATAGCCATAATTACCGAAATTTAACCCTCTAAAGTTTTAAACATTGTTTTAAGCAGGGAATTCACTAGACTTTCATGCCCTCAGGCAAGTCTGTAGACATGCCGGACCTCGCTATGGCATATATATATTTGCTAGTGTAGGATCGTCACAGTCAAAACACAGACCAGGAACTGCAGTTTCGACAGTGTTTGCGATCGCAATCTTACAGAATTCGGTGCATATGTAGGTTGGTGCATAGAGATCGTAAGTATACGATTACTATAAGTCTCTACAGTTAGGTATATTGTTATTTATTAGGTACGTACCGAGTGCAATTGTCATATTAGCGATATTCTTTAGTTTCCTAGCGGTCGAGTTTGACAGCTCGGTCAGTGAACTCTACTTAACAATCGCTTTCAATGTCGAGACTGCATGCTCTGTAGTAGCGAGGTCCAGCGGGCATGTCTACAGACTTATTTTTTCAAACGCTTTATGCACTATCCATGCCACTTAACAGGCGGCAAGGTGTATGTGAATCTTTTAAGCAGTACGCCCTCACCCGAAGGCTAAGTTTAGTCTAGTATGCGTGTGGTATACCCACTAAAAGCCCTCCGGTGTACCCTCACTTTTGGAGGCGATGGGCTTGGGATCCAGTAGCTACTGTTCCACATCCAGAACCCTATGTCTACAGATTTGCCCACGGGTATGTCTAGTGAATACCCCGCTTTACAGAAAATCTAAAAATGGGAAGCTTTTTTATAAATTATATTAAGTAGTTTTTGAGTTTAATCTTGTAATAGATGGAGGGTTTCATTATATATTAACGAGACAACTATGCACTTTCCATATAACCTAATTATATTTTTTCAAGTAATCAAATACTGTATTTTTTTGTACTGTAAAAAGTAATTAAAGATAACACAATGCTAGGTGTCCAAATTATAGCCAAGTCGTCCGTGTTCGGTTGGTGAATTCGACCAACTATTAAACGCAATTGAGTCATAAATTTGGATGCCCCTCGTAAATAATGCTTCAGCGAACATACAGACATTTTATTTCCCGAATCCACCCGGCTACGATGAGACATTGTTAATGAGATTGTACTTGGCGTACTTGGCGTTCACTTCGACTTAGTTTTTATCAGATCTGTCTTTAAAACTAATGATGATTTTGCTATGAATTATTAGTATTATTTAATTATCAGATCGATTAGTACGAGTATTAATACAGTGTTTCAGAAAAAAATACATTAATATTATTTTGAGTACATTGTCATACTATGTATTATTGTAATAGAAAAATGAAGATATTGAACTTTAAACATATTTTTTAAAATTTTATTAGTAGGTAGAATCCCAGGAAAAGGGGAATCTCGTGCAAACGATATTGGTTATATCGAATCACATAGGAACTTTGTAGTCTGAAGGGCCTCAAGTGGAATTTTACGAGTTGCGGTTCGACGAACATTTCAATTCAATACGATATGCATAAAAATAGATAAGTCATAATAATAATAATAGAGTTGTTATAATATAATGTAAAGTATATGCCTTACCTATTAGAGGGGAGATGGGAGGGAAGAGGGAATAACAAAAACCTTTACCATAATAAATTGTTAAACTATTAATCATATAGTTCTTTTGTAGGCTAAGAAAGATGAAGGAAGCGTTCATAAATTGAATAATTCAAAACTGCCCATTTTTTCTCACGACAAAGTCATCACCAAGGTAGTAAAGTTAGCCCACGAGTCGAATAAACTAACTAGAAGACGCATTTATCGCGGTTTAGCTATCGACAGACAAGTAGCAACAGGTATAAACATGAGCTTAATATGAATAGTGAGCTTTTAGGATTTGATACCTCAAAATTAACATTTACAATTGCATATAGCAATGAATTAGCTGGTTAATAACCATTTTGACTGTCATAAACAATGTACATTCTTAAACGACATTACCTTAAAATATTATACATTGTACTTTTTTATATATTTTAGTAGCTTCAAAGTATAGAATATTTCGAATGCTTTGTGAATATTTTTGTTCCTCAATTCATATCCTCGAATAAATATGTATATAAAGGGTGACTAAGACTGCTCACTTCGTTTGCCTCGGGGCTGTTTGCTTAGGTTTGAAATTACAAGAGAGTGGGGAGAAGCAAAACGTTCTGCATTATTTGTACGCGGAGAGGCTGAAACCTCCTTAAGTGTTACGTCAAATTTGAGTTAGAGGTTTTTTTCTCCAGTAAAATAAGTGATATGTTATTTGTCTACACATTTGCAAAGTGGCTTTTTGTGAATGACAGTCATAGTACATTAGTCTAGCAATTATGGTAGTCATGCAGAAGACTAAATATACAGTTTTATTGATGAAATAACATTATTTTTCAGGTTCGTTGTTTATTTATGTGTGCATTTGAATTATTATATTGACATGGTTTCTGTCAATCTCAATAAGTTTGTTAGAGCTAACGAGCGTCTTTTGCTGTTTTTTCTTATTAGCTAAAAGATATCGATGTTAGATAAAACATGATTTCAATGAATTTTAAATTATTTTATTTGTATAGTTTTCACTTTGACTAATTTGCCTTTATTAAAGTTGTTTTATAGAACAATAAAATAAATTTATTTGAGAGTTATAATTTTAACTTATAAACAGCTGTAGTCGGTCTGACACTACACCTTAAGACAACTTAAAGTTGTGACGTAACTCTGCCTACACTGTAAGCCAAAAAATAAAATCCAATATATCATCGATTCTACTTGCGCTAGATGATAATGGCCTAAGACTTCCAGCTCATTTTCTGATTCATTGTTTTAGTTTTTGTTTAAATAACTTTTTTAATCAATATCATTATATTAAACTAATTAAGTCTGAGTAATTAAGGATTTGGATTTAATCAATATAAATAAATATAGGAGATAAAAAAAATACTATTATCAGGTCTGGTGACCGGAAAACGGGTTTGTGCCTCGCCCAAAGAATTAGTACGGCTATTAAAAGAGGAAACGCTTTCAGCCTTCTGGGTACCTTACTTGTTGGCTATGATTTGGGGTTTATTTTATCCAGTATAAGTTTGGACATAACTTAGATAAGTAGTTTTAATGTTTTGTAAATACTTATTAAGCATCTATATCTCCATTCTCCGGCTGGCTTTTAAAATAAATATTATGTTTAAAATTAAAATTTGAATAGAATATAAATCAACATACGGCTTATCTATTTTTCACCGTGTCATTTTATTTAATTCAAGCGAAATAAATTGCGATCAAACGATCATCATTCATCAACTTCGGTTTGGGCAATCAAATAAATATTGACCTACTAATTGTTTTTGCGGCATTGACGGCGGCCCCTGTTGACATGGGCCGTGATGGACGATCTCATTTTTTTGCCTTACACCCGACCCCCATAACCCTTTTCATTGCTTCAAGTTCACATTTCGATACATCGGAATTTTAAGATGGCCGATAGATATTATAATGAATTTTGTATTTAGAAGTTCGTAAATCTTTCTCGTTATTAATTATTTATGAAGAATAGTAATAGTTTAAAAGTTTGAAGTAAGAGGGAGTGTAAAGCTAAAAGGATGCGGCCTGACGACCGAACCTTCTATGTTCTGTGACCGAACCGGTGAAGGCAGAAGACACACATTTTGGCTGTGACAGAGCTCTTAAAGACGAGCATCTTATTAAGACGTTTGCTTGTTTTGTAGAACGCAAAACAAGTTGAAAATTAATAATTTTGGGTGTACGCGTATTTTGTTAAATTATGATGTATTACTTATTTACAATAATAGCTGAAATACATTAAACTAAGCACTAATCTCATTTTGATAGAATTATTGTTCTGGGTATTATTTATATTACTATGCAAACAATAAATACAAGTAAACACTTCGAATAATGCATCATTTAACAAAATAAATATATCGCTGTCGAAACAATTTGTAGTATTGTTTAGTCTTCATTTCCAGAATATGTATTTAGACGCGATCAGTAACGACTAAATCAGCACTAATATAGGGGCACGTTTAAATAAGCCTTCAGCCAGCTACTGGCGCCGAACGGTATTTTCAATATGGGTAATTTCGCTTGGAACAAATACTTTAGCAGCTTTATTGCATACTTGAAGATTAACTCGATATGAGCGTTGAAAAACGAGCGAGCTCCAGTTACACACAGAAAAAAAAAACGGTAGTATTTTATCTTAATTACTTGGAAATCTTTGTGTGAGTAAATCCGTACCCTTATGTTGTCCATCGTCGCGTAAGTTTATGAGAGGATTACTTTTATGGCGGGGATTAAAGTCCCGTTTGCGAAATGTTTACAGCTGAGAACCTCGGACCATCTGTGGATCGCCAAGATGACCGGATCGTTATTATATATCAGACTTTTACTTTTATATCTTATTTTGGGCAAGCTTTTTGATCGCGAGTACGCCCGCTTGTTTTATACATATATAAATTGCGCATGAATTACTCTAGATATTGATAAAATTTATCTCTATATATTTAAATACGTCGTGTAGTTTAAAAAGAATACAGACAATGGGAAGCGACTTTGTTTTATTTATTTTCATTTCTGTTAACAAGCTACGTAATAATCTTATATCAAAAATAGATTGATACTGTTTCTTATATAATTTATTGTTTGTGATTCATTGTTTTTTTTTAATTGTCATTGGTTTTGTAGATTATCATGTAATAGTAATTTCTTGTTCAAAGTCTTATTTAACTTTGATTAATAGAGGTCTGATTAAAATTCTTGGTATACTTTTCTATATATATAAGTTATTTAAATAATATTATTTGACCATGACGTTATCTCATTATGTTTATAGTTAAATTATGTTATAAGTGTTTAGTTACCATATAGTCGAAATCCTATTTTACATTCACCTTAAATTATGATATTTATTAATTAAAAAGCAGATTAGTTACAAGATCTAGAACAGCATCAAGTTTGACGTCGAGTGCAGAGCTCTGACAGCATAGAGTTTATTTCAAGTAAAACCTTTATTACTTTTTGGAATAGGGTTTGATTAATTCCTAATGTGTTATTGGCATAATAATACTTTGCTTGTTTTTGGCAAACAGTAGTTGGTTAAATTATTCATTACGCATTTTTTGCTACGAATAATTTGATTAAGCATATAATTTGATATGAAACAACCAGTAAATCAGTTAGGTTAGGTCAGAACTGTGACTAATACTCGTAATAGTCGAGAATAGTAATTATTTAAGAAAATTGCATAACTTAAGCAAATATTATCAACCAGTAGACGAGAATTTGAATGAAATAAGAATTGTTAACAGCCAATGATAACAGTATTCTTACTACTAATAGTTCTTACATACTGGATTGTTTAAATATCATTTGGCCTGTTGGCCTGAAATACAGGCAGTTCAAATGCTGAGCTTGGGCAGTAGTCTCCCACAGTAATACAGAAATTTTGTGAAGCTATATTTATTAATCAACTTTGTCTTCCGCTTCTATTTGTGGAAGAAATAAATAAAAATATTATTATTATTATGCTTAAAGATAAATAAAATGTTGCTTATATTGCATCTTATATTATGTTTTAATATTTTATGCAAACAGCTTTCTTGAATGGTAACCTTAAAAAAATTACGCATCTGTGGAAAGTAGTACAATAGAATCAGCACCAGTCCATGAGTCCAACATAATATGTGCGTGTACCAATCACAATGAACTATTGCTATAATGTTACTGAACCGGATTGAAACTTAGATGGAATTCATACGTGATCTAACATGCAATCTTGTTCCTTGTTCGATGTTGTACGTGGCTTCGGAAAACTAGTTACCCCATTGTTCCTTGTCAGTAATCTTCTGCTGGGAATATCGTTTTCGACATGTTCCGCGCGGGCTGCTTAACAAGATGTCGATCTTGATATACTTCAAAATTTGTTGGAAACTTTGATAATGCTTGTGTTATTTTCACTCGCTTTTGTATGCTATATTATTATATTTTTTTAAGATTAATAATTTTAAATCATAGAGCTTATGTTCTAAATCAGGTACTGTATAAATTACAAAGACATTATTTAGTGTTTATTTATAGAGTTCTACTTGGAAATTCTTCTTTAGCTACTACTGTTAAACTTAAAAAGCTGTTTCATTTTAAAATATTTGTTCGCCGTCATTCAGAATGAGGCTTTCTAGTGCACTTAAAAGTGAGCACTGAATAATATTGTATATAAAAGTTGTTCTTGAGTTATCTCTCGTCTTGTTTATATAAAGCGTAAACTGTACGATAACATGGCACGAGCTTTAGAGATAATCCTGTGAGATCGTAAATCCGTATAGGAAGTTAAGCCATAATATTTAGGTGGCTGGATTCTGGATTTAGTAGCAAGGTGGGTCTTATAAAATTATATATATTAAGCGAAACAATTACGTTACCAAGCTTCCCTTGTTGTTATTGCTGTCTAAATTGGTCTTGCTAATTTAATAATGATGATCATAAATAAATTTGCTGGTTTTATTTGATACTCTTAAATATTATACATCTATTTTTAAATTATCTCAATTGCTTATACGGCGTAATTGATTTTACGTTTAATGGTACAGTGATGAAAGATTGTAATAATTTGTATTAGATTGATTATGTCAACTTAAAGACGTCCGTGGTTGAATGGCTCGCATGTTGGTTTTAAAGTGTCGATTAGTAGATCTAGTCCATGTGAAAATTATTTTTTCTTTATTGTTTCTTGTATGTAATATTATAGCGCCTCTTGGTGTCCCGTATCACCATAATACAAGTATTATATACTCTGTAAGCACTAAAAGATATGTAAATTTGGATTATAGGCATTGTTAAAAAATTCTAATACTATTAAGTCTATTATTTAGTCTAATACTATAATGTATTTGGTGGAATAATGTGGAAAGTTGATTTGATGACATACTATTGTCTTCTTTCATTCGTTATAACATTGTAGTGTAGTTGAGATTATCGTTTGAATCTATTATTAACTTTATTTAAAAAAAAAGAAAAAAAAAACGAGTTTTGTTTCAAACAAACGATTTAGTGAAGAGATTTTTTTATACAACGCATTAAAATCGAATCTAAACAGATATAAGTAATAAACCGATGTAACATATATTATAAATAAATATGGGAAAGGTTGGGGCAAAAGTTTCTTCGCGTTTTATATGGAAATTCAAAACATTCTTTTAATGAAGTTTATTTACATTTCACCAAAGTATGTAGGTACCATTTTTATCAATAATTTATTACTATCTTGTTGGCAGGGAGACGATCCCTTTGCTATAGAAATATTGGGGCTTCTCATCAAAAAACCCTGACAAGTGGTATTAGCAGTCCTTTGGCAGATGTTAACCTGACACTGCCTAAAGAATTCTGAACGGACCCCAACAGGTGGAAATTTGAAGGTGCAGTTTCAGGACTATACAGAGGACGCATTAATACCTAATAACCAAGCTCTCTTAATATTTGCAGAGCGGCAAAAGATGTGTGAGGTCTAGCGTTATCATGATGAAAAACCACACCCCCTCTATTGATTAATTTTAGCCGCTTTCTCTCAAGTTCTTGCTTTAATCAGTTGTTCGCCGTAGGGATCAGAATCTTGCCTGGCGGTAACAACTCATAATGAATAATGCCCTTCAATCCCACCATACACACAGCATCATCTTGTTGCGAGTTAACCTTGGTTTCGCCACAATCTATGAATATATATTTTATATAAATTAATTCAATATATATTTTGTGGTCAAACCCCAATTCTTTAGCTACGTCGTGATATCCTAATTTTGCTCCACTTTTTCAAAAATAAATAATTTAAACAAAAACGAAATCCCGACTGCGTAAAAACGATTTTTAAAAAATACATGAAGAAATTAACTTAAATAAAAACTAAAAAGAAAGAAACAAGCCCAGTAGTTTAGAATTCTGTTAAGTATTATTAAATAACTACACAATTAAAAGAGTTTTATAATCGATACACACATAAAACAAATCATAAATTCTAATGCACAAGAACGACTCACAGTCAGGGGCCCATTCAAATTTTACCAATCAAATCTTTCCAAGGGGCCCCGACTATGAGCCGTTCTGTTCTGGATTAGAAAATAGCATCCATTTTCATATTCGTAACAAGTCAACAGGAGAGACATGCATCTTTGAAATCAAAATTACCGGACTTAAAACGCTTAAACCAAATTTGTGCTACTCACACAGAAACTGCACTAGTACCTAGTGCAGTTTCTGTCACATTTTTTTCACAGATTGCGTTGCATATTTACTTTCTTTTGTAATATTATTTTGAAATGTATCGAATTTCTTCATTAGATTCACTCATTTTGACTGTAAGAAAATCAAATGAAAACCCTACATTTTCCTAATGTGAATTAAGAGTTTTCTTCTTTAAATCCAAACTTTTTAATGATACCAAAGCCAGCCAGATACAATTGGTAAAGCCAGAAAGATTTTATTACAAGTTTATGCATACTATATGTGAAAAGTAAGTAAAACAAAACAAATCGAGATTTATTGTTGTTTTGTTTGGCTTACTTATACCTGTTTTGTTTGGTCTTACATGAATATTAATATTTTATATTAAATATACACCAACTACGTCAAGGTTATGATCTAAATAATTTTAGCCGTTCTATTTTAGTCTGGCTTCTGTTATGTTATGTTAATGTTACTCTAGACACAACCCTAGATCAAAGCTGGCTGACAAATTCCAGAGGTGCCTTAGTGGAGTGTAACGGGCGGTTGCGACATCACAGCAACTATGTGTCGAAGAATGCGTTTATGGTGCCAAGAATGGAGCTCCTTAGGAGCGATTCATGTTATTCCCAAACCGTTACATGTTAATTCAAGTGTTCCAAACTTCCATGAGTAAATTGGGAAGTAGTTGCAAAAGCGAGAGAACGTAACTAAAAGATATACATACCTTGGATGGAAATGTAACTAGTTAAAAATTGAAATACTCTGATTATGGATATATAATTTCTCGAAATAAGGTAATATTTATATTTTACGAGTTGAATGAAAATTGCAGAGTATTCTAAAAATTTTCTCATTTGAAGAAAATACAGTTCTAGATTTAACTTAAGATATCTCGACTTATTAATGAATAAAATATTAAGTCAGTTGCATTTTCATTGAAGATGGTAAAAAAAGATTGTTCAAAGCACAAAATACCTCAAAGTTTTTGTTATGAGAATTCTATGAATACATCCAGTGAGATAATGAAATTATTTATTGTAAACTTTAGAATTGTGAGCATTCTTTCGCTTATTACATTTATTAATATTTTGCAATAAATATTTTGATTTCATTTGTTAATTACACACAAGCATTTATTACATACCAGTTTGAAAGGAACGAGATTAATTTTTGTTTTATTACAAATAGCTTTTTTATATTAAAACTGAGCGATAGTTCAATTGTAACTTAAAAAAATATACCGTTAAGATTCAATCTATGCGATAATCAAGTTGCGAATTCGAAGGTTAATAAATTAGATATTGGATTATTTCAAACCAAACTTGCTAATCAAGGATCAAAAGAAGACTTGTTAAGCTACAAATCACAGCTAAAAGTTTGCGAGATGATCTGTTATTAAGCTAATATTATCACGATGGAACTAATGTAAATCAAACCAGATTTAGAAAAAGTGTAAAATAATTTGTTGAAGCAAAAAGGTTTTAGATAAACGAGTTCACTTATACAGAATGTCAAAACATGTCATTTCAAAAATGTTCACCCAAGCATATTGAAGTTAGCAGGAAAAAGTATCAACTAAACTAAAATAAATAATACATAAAAACGTTCGTAAGTGGAAGTAGACGGGAAAGAATCAACAAGTGAATTATTTCTTAGTAGAAAAATCGGCAGGCGTTACTCAGCATTCTTTTGTTGTGGTGGGCTACAGGTGCGTCAGTGTTTGCTTTGCCATAAGAGTCGTGGAGGTAAAAGCTTCAAGTGTATTGTTGAAGTGCCTGTGGTTTTTTTATTTGTTTGTTTTTAATACGTTGCTTCCAGAGGCGTCTCTAGATGGGTTCAGGTGTGTTTTACTGTATACTATAATGTTTTATATTGTTTCGATCGTAAAAAAATTAGGACTTGAATAAGAGTTTTTTATTTATGAACTATCTATGTAAACAGAACATCTGTGATTAAGTAAGGATTTTAAAAATATTAAGGTTTAAAATTATTTCGACGACTTAATCTGATGTTGACTGTACTGGCAGAGTAGCTCAGTGGCGTAGTGGATAAGCTCCGCGGCACGCGATCGTTGTCGCCAAGCAACTTTCACAAGGGTCGGTCGGGATGGGTGACCAAAAAATTATTATCTCGAGCTACTCCGTGCTTCGAAAGGCACATAAAGCCGTTGGTCCCGGCTGCATTTGTAGTCGTTAATACCCGCCAATCCGCATTGGGCCAGCGTGGAGGGTCATGGCCCATGCTCTTTAACCATCCATAAGGAAGGCCTGTGCCCCTGCTGATGATGATGATGACTGCACTGCACAACTTTTGTTTATACTTTTCGTTATAAACAAAAGCGAGCCTGATAGTTCATTTATATTGGTCGATAGGACCAATATACTGATGCCACAGAAATCTTCTGTACTCGAACCTATATTCTTTGTCTTATTATGTCGTCTTCTAATGAAGGTTGATGATTATTTAGGCTACTCTAGAAACTGTCGCTTTGAATAGTGATGTGGTGCCGATGTGGATCTACTCTATTGAAGGAGGCTAAACCATTATCTCCTGCGGCATCGTTTCCTTCAATTATGACTTGGTTCAGTTATGATTTGAAGGGGTCTCTACGAGGCATTTATTATGATATGATCTTAATATTCTAGTTTCTTCATTTGATGGTGTTTTATATCCCCTTTTCTATAATTTTTGTAGGACTGTTTCATTGTGAATCTTATGCGTCCACGAAAACTTTAGCAGTTGGACGTATACTCACATTTCAAACACTTCATTTAATGACAAACTAGATATTTTAACGTGACTTCGCCTGAGTAAATTATGGCCTATGTCACCTGCGTATGTTTGCTACTTTTAGTTTCAGAGCCAATTTTATTGAAACAATCTTTCCTATTTATTCGTGAGTGAAAAATAACTATATAATTTTAAAGTTTATCTTGTATACATATTATACTTATGCTATGTTCTATTGACATTAATATTTTTTATGATGTAACATAAATTATTTTGGCAATGACATAAATGTTGTTTGGTACTTCTTTAAAGATTTGGTTGGTTGTGGATAGATTTGTTTCACTTGTTCTTTTTGTCACCCAAAACACATCTTGAATGGGCGATAGAGAAAATATTCGAACGATTCGAATATGATTTCAAGCTTATTTGAATTAGATATATTTTATTATTTTATAATTTAATTTTACTTAAAAATAAAGGTTTTAAAAAGCTAAAACACTGCATTGTCTCTTACATATTTTATTATTAAATTAACTCTAGTATCTATATTTACTCGCTCCATTGGTTTATTTCAAAACTGAGCTTTGTCTGAGAAGAGAATAGGTTTTTGGTAATAAAATAATACTTAGGATGATATTACTTCAGACCTCTTTCATATATCAGGATTGTTGTCAGCTCTCTCACGAATACAATATCTTTATAAGCTTTATTTATAGAACAGACGAGACTTTATAAATATATGTTCTGTGATAAATTTATATGTTAGGCAATAGCCGTATGTTTATTTTTCAGTGAATTGTAGACTACTTTCCATTTTTTTTATTCAATAGCTTGAGCCTGAGGTGGCCTTATAAAAAATTTATTTACGTTTAAGGATAATTTATCTACATTTGAAAAACTATATATTTCTTTATGATATAATCATGATACCGCGATTCAATAAAAGTCAAATGTACACCATCTATTTTAACATTTCAATTAATTACATATATTATGACAAAATAAAAATGCAGATTTAACAAACTATGGAAACTAGAATGCATTTAACAAAAGAATAACAGATTCCTGAGCGTAAACTTGTAAATAAACTGTTCATTTATATACTGTTTCAAAGGTATTAAAGGCAGAACAAAAGCTCACGAATACTGACCCCCCATGATGGGTAAAAATGGCGGACGCTTTTGCACGTACAATTCGCGTGCGCACCTCCGTCACAACCTAACTCAAGGAGAATATTTCACGGTGAAAACAAATGACTCACTTACCTGTTGATGCCCTACATGGTGAAATGAAGGTTTAGTTGAGATCGGCACGTGACTTGCTTGCCAGACATGATTGCGTATTTTTATTATTAGGGTTCTATAGTTCAAAAAACAAAAATGGTGGGCACTTAACCATTACGTAACCTTCGGTAGCTGTTAACAAAACACTTTTTTTAATACTAATTTATTAATAAATTAGTTAAAAGCCTGGCCGTCAAATATATTTATATTTTAGGTGGCAAGTAAAAAGATTGAGAGTCATTGCCTTATCACACTTGTACCTATTCTGCAACAGCTAATTTGCTTTGAAATTATTGAATCGTTTTAGTTGAATAAAATAAAAAAAAAACATAAGATAACATTGCATATAATATTCAGATACGAAATTAAGTAGCTAAAGTATTGGATTTACGGAAACCTGAAATAACAAAGGTTTTCTTAATAAAAAATGCTTAAAAAATCCATTTCCATTCATTTCATTCTTTTTAAGAATTTAGGAATTTTCCATTAAGAATATAATAACAAATGCATAACAACACCCAAACCCAAGACAAGAATTTTTTTTTTCTGAATTGATACGATCAAGAATCGAACCCGGGAATTCACAGTTGACAAAAAATTTGATATTGCCTTATTGAGGATTATTAGCATGTTTAGTCACTTTTTCAGGGTTAACAAAAAACGTATAACCCATAACCGTTTAAACCTTACTGGACTACGACAAAAATTTCAAAATTAAAATTAGCCGGCCCAGCCTTCCTTGAGTTTGAACGAGATAAATGAACATCAATTGATTTGATAGACATTCATAGATTTTGAAGTTTAATACACAGAACAGAAGTGTTCTGTGGTTAGATATATACGAAACTAGGAAAAAAAACTTCTTTAATTGTAGGGTTGCCAAACATATAAGAAGTCTATTGTTTTTTTAAATTTTATACTTATACAGAACCTTCGGTGCGCAAAAACGATCCGCTCTTGAGCGGATTTTATTAAAGCATACATAAACCTACCTTTAACACTTCGCACCGTGACGCGAATGAAATTAACGCGAGTCACGATAACGTAAGAAAATTTTGAACCACGCGCGAAACTTTATTGGAGTTTATTTAACTTCGAGAAAAGGGTCGCGTGTTCGATTTCCGTACCGGGGAAAATGTGTCGTGACGAAAAGTAGGAATATTTTGTGATAATGGCACGAATATTCTGTTATTAACCATGACAGATTATAAGTATACTTATTGCTTTACATATTGTCGGCGCCATTAATGAATCGATTTGTATAGTCGATAACACGTCACAACACTACCAAGATCGAATTGCTCCAAAAATTTTAAACCTAAATGGTTGATAGGTAAGTTCAAAATTGAATGAAACTTGGTTTCGAAAAAGGTCGAGGCTTTATATTCAATTTCTCGATGAATATTCTATTTATATGTTTCTTATGGCGCTGAATCAAAAAGAAAAAAGGAACCCTTTTATACGATCTCCCGTATGTCTGACCATCCGTTCGTCAGAGTCTATTTCTCCGAAACTACTGAACCGATTGGATTCCTATTATTTTAATAGAATATTAATATTTTAATTGATACCTTATTATATAAAATAAAACAGATTTAAGAGGGTTCCTTACGATTAGCCATTATAAAGGTAAAAAAAACACGTTTGTTGTTTTCTATGGAGTTGTTTGAAATTTTCAAGTTAAATATGATTGGTCGACTATTACTCGTAAACTTGTAAAGCCAACTTAAGTATTATAGTTTTCCTTGTAACTTCGTTATATGTAGGTACTACTGCCGTAACGTTTAAATTTTTATCAGTGACCGTTTTGTTGGTAGAGGGTGTCACTTGACTCCAACGAAAATTAGCTCTTTAAAGCTTAATTAGTCACAAACGATTAACTAAATCGAAAAAACGGCCTTCCCACACCACCAATGTTTTGAAAGAGCTATCCAACGACGCCCCACACTACAGGAAAGACGAAAAATAAATTGACTTCCTTGACTTTATTATTTATTTCACTTTAATATTTTAACGGTGTTATTAACGTGTATACTGATGCCAAATTAAAACTTTTTAGTACCAATAGTTTTTGAGTTAAATAGCGGACGGAAAGACGGACGGATAGATGGGTACCTTTAAACTATAAGAGTACCTTTTTTACTACGGAACCCTAAAAATTGTTAAATGACTAGATTTGCTATTTTTATCAATTTTGCAATCACTACGCTTAAATGTCGGGTGATGGTGTTTTTTTTTTTAGTATTTTTCAATAAAGACATCAAAACACACTTTAAAGACATTTAGTACTCCTCAAAATTCTATATTCATTGCCATTATGAATTCTGCTTGAATTGATACCAATGACTGATAAATTCTATCTCTGATTATGAGATGTAACTGAATATATATATTAACCAGTTCACGTTCAAACTTTCTTCGCAAGAAACGTGTCCTCTACGTGCTCCAGCTACGATATCTTTTAATACAAGTATCGTTGAAAGACAATTTTTATTTATAAAAATAAGGGCAAAAGATATAAGGTCACACTAAGTATACTTACCATATGAAAATCTGCAATTCACTCAACTGCACTAAGGATTTCCATAATTCATGTGACACAAGACTGTCTCTACAAGAATTCACACTCGAGCGAAACGTAAATAGGAGAGGGTTATCATATCAATTTGAAATTCAACAAAAATTGTTCTGAAACATGTCGCGATTGTTGCGAGTTTGTTTCCGTGCATTTAAAGTTTAATATTGCAAAGCCGAAATTATAACTCGTACATATTTGGATGAGGAATGCGACCTGTATAGTGCCGGGCCGGGTGCGGACGTCAGGAATTTTGTCAAAGTCGCCCCCCTGACGTGAATCTGGCTTTCTTCGTTTCCCGACCGGCGTACAATAGGTTTGTACGTTCCCTCGCATTCTTGCGCTCGCAACGTACAATGTTTACTACACTGAATGTTATCGGGAATTTGCATAATACGTATCTGAAAGTATTTCTAAAATACCCATTGAAGGCGAGGTTTCCGAGTTTACTCGCTACTAATTATTAGTGTTTTACTTGGCTTTTGTTTGATTAAAACTTTGTGTGTGTTTATAAACGTAGCATCTTTTACAGTCTAATTTAAATTTAGAATGTTTTTCTCCTTTTTCTCCCGTAGAAACTAATGCTTATGTCACCCGTCTATGATGTGAGTGAAAGAATTTTCATAATTGGATCAGCATTTCTGAAGAGTACCCCTTCAAACAAAGGAATATGTACCTCTCTACAATATTAGTATAGATTATGTATACGCCAGTATACTTCTACCTAGACGCCTATCACTTGTTTTTAGTTAAACATCTATATTTTAATCTTGGTTAAAAGAGACTTGATGATATTTCAGCTATGTACAACATGAAAATGGGTGGTGATTTTTGTGTTTTAACAAATAGCATGCGGTTCGGTTGGTCGCTGTTTGCGAGCGTCCCAGGAATTTTGTCAAAGTCAAGCCATGACCGCCGGATACGAACAATACATCTTCATACTACATTCACGACCCCTGCCTCCACATTATTAGATTGAGGGACAACCGACTTGTATAAACTATCAGATTCCAATCGCCTTCCCTGAGAAGGGTTGGTTAATCGATGTTTGTAACCGTAATAATTATTGCGTGAGTTGGACATTTTATTTGTTTGTGATATAGGCTCACTATGGCAATATTCACTTTATTATTGGTAATTTTATTTATTTATTTATTTTATTTTTATTTTTTTCAAAGTCGTCGTAATTTTCAAAATTTTCAAAATAATTTTGCATTTTGGCAAAAATAATGTGAAAATTTATACAAACTTTTGTTTAACTTGCAAAGTATGTATGTTTCTGTAATCTTAAAACTGTTTTTTTTTTCTTTTATTTTATTTATCTATAACAAAATAAGCTAAAATTCTGCATATAGGTTTGTTATGACGACAATGCGTGGTTAATATTTAGATTTTAAATTTAATATAGAGGACAGCTCAAGATGGTGGTCTATTTTTTTCACTACTGTAATGATTCATTTTATTTTTATTTTCAATATCATCGGAACTTACAGCTAGGTAATTCTATTTATGGAATATTTATTATATCTATAAAGAAAGCCAATTACAAGTGTCCACTTATAGGTAATTAAACACTAGAAAAACAGACGACAGCTAAAAGCAACAAAATTAAAATTATGGTAGGTTAACGTTTAAGATTAGGCATTACTTTACATTATTATTTTACGAGTATTAATTATGATCATCAAATTAATAATAATAATAATAATAATATAATCTTTATTGCACACATACAGACAGGAAAACAAAACGAAATTACACGGTAAACAATACAGATATATCAAAACCTTTCATTTAAAAAAAAATTAAATGAAAGGTTTTGATATAAAGTACAAAAATAATAAAATTATTTAATTTTTTGCGTGTCACTCATAATGGCAGACTATTCTCATAATATAGTCAACAAATGAAAAGGTTCACTGAGGAGATTACGATAAAATAATAAAACAAGCTCTTGTTTTACTCACCTATGGGTAAGTATAGTGCCCTACACATTAGTAAGCCCAAACGCCAGACTTGTGTGATTAAATTTTTTTTTAAATATACACATTTCCGTTTTTGATAATAATTTAATTTTTAATAAGTATTGTTTTTCTTACGTAGTGTTTACATTATCGTATCAATCAATCAATCAATCAATCAATCATTTATTGCATAAAATATGGTGTAACAGATGTCATAAAATAAGCGTATCACATATTTACTGTTTGACAGTGTGCAATAGTTTTAGTAGTTATATAAATTTACATTTTAATCTATTCATGCATTAACTATGATATTATTTTATTCGCACATCATTAACTTAAAAACATTTCATTCAGTTCCTATTACATATTATTTCCGTCTTATAGTTTAAAATTAAGTAATAGTAATAATGTCAAAATTCGAATCAATTTATATGTTACAAAAATAATAAGTCAAGTAAGCTTAATACATAAATCCATGTTAATTACAAAATAATTTTATCATCAAATTATAAAATATGTCATTGTATATAATTTATTTATAGTGTCGTTGTATATAATAATTTATTTATTTATAAGCGATTTTTACTCTACTAAAATTGCTTGCATTCCAAATATTCCTGTATCGAGTAAAATGATTTGTTAAGAAGCCACTCCGTCAAAGCTTTTTTAAAAAAAATTCTGTTAATCGGTAAGTCTACTAGTTTCGATTGCTGCTTGTTGAATATATTTATAGCCATATAATATACATTTTGTTTCAATAATGTCAAATTACATTTCGGAATAACAATTTTATTTTGTCTCGAACTTCGTGGGTCTTTTTTTATCTCTCTGACTTTAGTAAAATATTGTGGATTTTTTTTACAAATAAACACAGTTCACAAATATAAATGCAAGGCAAAGGTAATATTTTTAATTCTTTAAACATAGGCTTACAGGAGTCACGTCTTTTTATACCACATATTGCTCGTATGCATTTTTTTTGAGCTATAAATAGTCTTTTCATATCGTATTGAATATTGTCATGAAGAATTCAAAAATAATCAGTTCTATGTCATCAAACAATTCCAGGTCCGCATTCGTGAGAGGACATTAAGTTGTTTTCAGTGTAAGCGTTGTAATGACTGTGTTTTCCTTTGTGCACAGCGTGTAGCTAGCCCGTAATGCCTTCGATTAATATCAAACCAGTCACCGGTGTAATATAACACCTTATGTCGTTGATATACAATCCATTATCAAACAAACGTTTCCCAGTAACTGGTGATACAGATTAAGGAAGAAAAAAGTCCGAAATAAAAGATGAAAGTCTTTTATGTTTTCCTTCGTGTACCACAAGTTTACTTAGTTGCGTAAACAATACTCGTCATAATAAAGAAATATATGAAGATAAAAATATAAAACCTTTTCCTGTTAATATTTATATTGAAAAGAAATAATATTATAGTTTTAATAAAATTAATCAATCTCTACTTTTAGATATACTGTTGTTTTTTTCAGGCTTCAGGCTAGACGGTTTAAGACGGTTTTTCTTTTTTTTTCAATTATTTTAAAGATATTTTAAATTCATAATTATAATAACATTTATTGATTTTTTGTGACAGTTCTGACGTGATAATAAGTTTTTACCTGGTGCGGTTTTGTTTATTTTTAATATGTTCACTTGTTCCTTTTTGGAACTAAGTGATATAATAACTCAAAATATAGTATTATTAAAATACTAATGAAACAATCAACAAATTAATGAATTTGTTGTAATAATTTGAAATAAAAAAAAAACCTTATATTTTACTGTATAAGTTATAACGACATTTGTATGTCTATTTTTCCAATGAGAATTAAACGATATAATTCTAAGCTTTAATGTATAAAATAAAAAGAAATAATTTGAGACGCAATTCTGTACTTTATGATTTATTTTCAGATGGGTTTCCTCTCAGTGGTAATCCCTCCCGACATTACTGATGACGATGGATCAGAGGCTAGTGCTCCAGAAGGTGGTTCCGTAGATCTTGGCTGTACTGCTACAGGCGTACCTGAGCCAATCATATCTTGGAGGAGGACTGAGGGTAGGAGCATCGTGTTCCGTGATAATGACGGCAAAGAGAACAAATGTAAGTTTTGTTGTAATTTTGAATATTACTAGTTAACGATGGCGAGCTGTGATTAACTTCAGGTGGATAACAATTATATTATATATTACACACGAAAAATGATTATAGGTATTATTTATATCGCAGCCATGCCGTCATGCAGGCTAAAGAACGTTCTATCATCATTTATGGGTCAAGGTGTACACTACTATAACAAAATTCCTATGGGAATTTTAAGTTTACCATTACCTTAAAACCCATATTAAGAATTGTCTACTCAGTAAAGTATATTTTACTGTTAATGAATATTTAAACGACAAAACTGCTTGGTGTTAAATGTGGCTCATTTTTCATATATATTAAATTGTTTATCGGTGAGCTTCTATGGCTACACATGTGATTGGATTGACGAAAATACTGTTTTACTCTTATATTGTGTAATATTGTAATGGAAAGTGACTTCAAATTTTCATGAAGTCATTTTTCAATCTTGACGCTCTGTATGAAATAAAACAGGGAGAAAAAAGCAGCCCTTGCCGAGTTTTTTGCTGGTTCTTCTCGATACAAGGTCTCCCGCCATAGATTTACGAACCGATGGCGTAGCTCTCGACTTTCACAAGTGCTTGTAACAGCCTAGACTGAATAAATAATTTTGATTTGATTTGATTTATTAATTGGTAAAAATAGCTGTTCAATTGGACGGCTAGCTTTTTATTTGAACGGTGCCATTAAGGTTTCTCGGATAGTTTTAATTGAATCATTATGTATATGTGTTGTGATTTTTTATCACAAAAAAAGCTTTGACAATCATCAAAGTCCTATGTGTTTAAAAAATTTGATGTCGTATTCTTCTAGAATGAGCTCTTAAAGTATATTCTTCTCGTAATTCGAGTTGTTATTTTAACCAATTTATTTCTAGACTTTAGGAGTTACTACCAGTGGCCTCGCTTGCATGATCCTGTATTATGAATTTACCTTCATCTTGAACCACTATATATTATAAACTTTTAAACTTTTGCGTTGCATTATATCAGATTGTATGAAAAGGGTATTACCGCGATAGATTGATAGGTTTTTCACTTACCTATATATCGCGACGTTTCGACCGGGTTAGATGGGCTGACTGTTGCTATACTTTATATATTAATGAAAATCGCATTAAAATCCATAAAAGATATCAGGGTACAGACAACGGGAAGCGTATTTAAGATTTTGAATACGATGTATTTAAGATTTTAAATAAACAGGTAAACAGTTCCATTTTCATAAAGAGTAGAGGACGGAAAATATATAAGTAAATTCTTTCCATTTCAATTTTCCATTTCATTTCAATTGAAAGAATTTACTTATTTATGAATGCAAAATTCATTTTCTAAACATTTATTCTACACCAAAATCAGAGGGCGATTTAATATTAATGGAACCTATTCAAATAAACTGATAGACGCATCCACCGCTACGAATATTACATTCGCATCATTTTCTTAAGCGATTTTATTTGCCGCTCGAATTTATTACAGTCCCCTGCTGGTGTACTAAATTAAAGAGAATAATCGAGTCATTCTCCTTGAAAGCACATAAAGAAGCAGGACGCAAAACGTCAATTTTCCTTTGAAATTCATTCGCATCGGTGAGATACAACTAAGTGGTAAAAAAGAAACAGGACTAATTTTGCATTCAAAGCCCGGCGGGCGGGAGCAGGTGGTCTCGCCTTTAGAACATTGGAGTTTTATGGGACTTAATAAGATACGGTTTTAAGATATTGAACTGATAGATCTACACAAATCTCGGAATGCTGAGTCAGCTGTGTGGTCCTAATGATTAAATAACGCTTCAGATATAATAATAAACTTAAAGATATGGCTTCTCTCAGAGGTTGGTTTGCGAGGCGGAGGTTAAGCAACCTTTGCGATGGTCGGTCACGGGATGGGTGGCCAAAATTTTTTATCTCGAGAACTTTTGTTTTGGCGTTTGACGTGTATCAAGTGGTTGGTTCTGGCTGCATTTGCAGTGGTTAACAACTACCAATCCACATTGGTTCTACTTGGTCCCTTATCACTATTTGATTTAATAAACATGTAAGATCTGTGTCCCAGTAGTAGGGAGAAAAATAAGCTGGTTATGATGATTAAAACAATATTCAACTTTTGATCATAATATAGCCATAATAAACTTTTAGTTTGAAATTTTGTGCTTAATATGTAGGTACTGTAATTTTTAATTTAGTTGTGAACTATATTATGTCTATGTAACTATAACCTAGCAAATAAAAATATAAATGATATGGTATTTGATAGGCACCCCAAGTAGCAAATTCGGTACTTTAGAAGTTTCAAGAACATTTTAACGTACTTATCAGTTTTGTTAATGTAATATACTCTTTAATATTAGAGGATTAAATCGCTTTTTCGAAAACCATTATATTACTAGCAGTCGCAACGGTTACTATTATAGATCTTTTTTATCACTCTATGGTAACTAAAGGCATTAGTTATAGAACGTTTTATGATGGTTACGACTGCATTAACAGTCCGCACTGGGGCCACATGGTAAGGTTATGGTCCATATATGTGATTTTGTCTAAGGACAGTGTCCTGATTGATAGGGCATTGTACCCTAAAAGCTGGATCGATGAAAATAATTCTTCCATTGAAGATAGTTCTCTAGCTTTTTTCCTGATTAAGTAAAATGACTTTTAAATTAATTCTTGAGTAACAAAAGACTTTCTGGAAAGAACTAATTTCGAACTTCAAGCTGAATCAGTTAATGAGTTTATTGAAAAAATTACCGAACCAAATTTTTTGATCCTTTTCTAAAAGCTTATTCATTCTCCTTAGTAATATTTATCAAAGAGATTTATGAAGGAAATCATAATCTTTTAATCAGGAGAGTAATCGTGAGACAAACCAACATAAAACAAATTTTAATTCAGAATTTCCGTTAAATTGAAATCTGTTTCAAACGTTCGTATATTTATTACGTTAAAAAAACTATGTCAGTGATTATTAAGAAAAAGAAATGTGAATATTCAAGAGAATTGCAGATATCATTCACCCAGACGCAGATATCATATACTCTTGAAAAGGGGTGTTGTGTTTATTAAAGCAACATGAGCCAGTTAGAAAGAAAACACCTGTTAGATAACCCAAAAAACATACAAACAAATAAGTACAATAAAAAAGTACATACAGCACGCACCGCCTTGCTTCAAGCGGGTCTATTTCATATGTATAAATTAGTGTATAAATTCTTTGGTATGGAAGATATTATACTAACTCCAAAATGACCTAGCTGAACTGCGTCTGCGATAATATTTTCCTTAACATTTTTTTATTTAAGCCGAATAGGCTGTCAACATTTTTACATTACAAAAGTAAGTGGATCCTTTTGCTATGACTGAAATTCATTTCCGTGGAAAAAACGTGTTCAAAGAACTCAATTACTACTTAAACAAAATATCGTAGCTATCCCGGTTTCAGCAGGAAATTAAAGGAGCAATTTAGTGAAAATCAACACAACAAAGGCTTGATGCCGCTTGTAGTTATAATGATTTACCCTTTACAAGCTAAACTGAAAACAGAAGGTGAAAAGACAGGAGTACAAAGCAATTATAGAACTAGTCGTTCTAACACATACGCACTACGGCATACCTTAATCGGTTGTAATCCTCCGTTCTAATTTATATCTTATAGTGAAGCGTTAAAGGCGACATTTTGGGCTCCCACAGGCAATTTAAACCTTTTCGGGGTGGTGTTTTACGAATTTGACCCGTTTTATTTAAGCCATTAAGCGTAAACAAAAGACTGGCGCGCTTCTGTAAACGGTAAAAGGTTATAATAGTTAACACAGTGGCGGAGCGCTTTTGGCTTATTAATTGAATGTGTTGAACATACTATACTTAACGAAAAGGATTTTAAATCAATTCAATGAAGTAAATTTTGATAGGAGTTAAGGGTCGTTTTTTTACCAAGTTACTCGTAAATATAAATTGAAAAGTGGCTAAATCATATGTGGCCACAATCAGTGTGGGATTCTGCTACTTACTTTTACTAGTCTTTTACATAACTAATACTTTCATTTAATTATATTATGGGAAATGTAAAAAAAAAAATATTTTTCTTAAAAGTAGATTTCATAAGTTAGCAGAAATATTAGTCGTAAATTTGTAAAGCCAATTTAGGTGTATGCGTGATTCTTTTAACTTAGTTATATACTCTATCACCAACATTTCTTTCATATTTACGTGATATCTGCAGAAAATTAAAATAATTTTACGTTTTACTAATATAAAGTTTAAATTAACTGTCACTTCTGAATGCTGAAAGTGCTCATTAAGTAGGTTTATTTTTGTAATGTGTATAAAAAGTCAACAAACGCAAATTAATTAGTTGCCTCGAGAGGCGTCAGCGGGCGTCACTGTAGTCTTAATTAACTCGCTATCTTCATATGTTACAATGCAATTAATGAATCCATAATAAATGATGATATAGAAATTTTAATTCTTTTGTTAATTAATAAATATGGCTAAGGTTTATTAAGATTGTTAAGCAGTTGATTAGCTAAAAAATATGATAAACATTATTTTCACAGATTTTTTTATTTATACTTTTTTGTGATATACTACAGACGTGTACGTTAAAATTTTTAAATTAAATGGGTATTTTCGTTTCTCTAAAGATCATATCGGTTGTATTAGAAGTACTTATTAGATATTTAGATGTATATTTAGCGACCAAGGTACCTTTTAGATTTATCGATAACTATATAAAATATGTAGGTTCAAGAATGTCGTCTTATGATACTTTGATTGAATGCAGACTGCATAAAATTATTTGTGTTAAACTTCATAGGTCAATTTGATATAATTACCTATTATATCGTTTCAATTGCATCCAGATGTTAATTGGTCCGATCTCACATATACCAAAAGCAGGCTAATACACCTACAATGGCAATTTGAAAATAAATCTCATCACACGTCGAAATTCAAAATATTAGTTAAAGGCCAAGTTTCGTTATATTTTATTTACCTACCAACATTTTGTACATTACTCTAAAAAAGCTTGCTGAATATTGTTCTCTTAATGTTGATGAAAAATTAAATGCAACGCGTTCAAGCAACTGTTAAAAACTCCAAGCTAATCTCACTCGGACCGTTCCTTTTATTTTCATTTGTATCTACGAGAACTTTAGAAGAAAATTCTACTCTGAAATTACTGCTAACTTGTTGCTAAACTACGATTAAACGTTAATCCATATCTCATTGTTTATAAGTGACTCTAAAAGTCTCTGAACGGGGGAGAAATGTTGAGCGGAACTTAAATTGGAAAACAATTAGCCTTGGAGCTATAATAATGGAATGGGCAAATCAGAGACGTCGTTTGAGCAAACAAGTTGCCAACGACATGTCGCAACCCGAGTTTATAACCCGTTAATAAAACACAATTTCATACAGGCCGCTTTTGATATTACCCGCTACGTAGTGAAGCAGTATTTTATGTCCGTACTCGAGATTTAAGACACGTTTTGTAATATAGCGATTATAGCGGAGCAGGGGAATCACGGCAACGTGAAATACAAGTGGCCCCTGCTGCACTGGAATGCGTTTAGCTTATAATAATATTTCAACTTTAGTGTTGTAATAACAAAAGATATTATATGTTTAGAGTACTAACCTATATTTATATTGATATATATTTTATAAAAAAAAAATACTTCAAATATTCCACTGTCTTAATATAAAAGAAAGTTGTTATTCGTAATGATGCTATTAATGATACTTTCATGTTTTCATAAGTGTATTAAAATATTATAATTCTATTTATGTGGCCTACTATGAGAAGAAGAATATACTTTTTTATTTTTCAGTCTCTCAGTAAAATTATTTATAACGCCAACAAATTATTATCACTAGTAAAATTTATATTTTATATTTCAAATAAAATACGTTATAATTATTGACTTAGTGTTTTAAGACAAGTCTAGACTTTGGTTTGTTAAGTGTTTGTCTTTAATAACGTATTTAAATTATTAATAAAGTAAAATAATAAAAATATTTTACACGCGCGCACGCTTAATCGGCAACCACGGCTTTATAATGGTGTAGCGATTTAACAATAAGTCGATAAATTAATTCAATTTAAATTTAATTTGACAGCGGCCGTTAAACGCCGGGTTGTGCGATGTTTTCATTAAAGTGTTATACTGAGATTAGCGACGGAGGTCTATATAATTAAGGTAAGATGAAAGTACGCGAGGGAGCAGTCGCTGTGATATACGAGCTTATGTTCGAATAAGCTGTTCAGTCGACGCTTAATAATAAGCGTATAAGCTGACTGGTTAAAATACTACACGTAAAATAATAATAACTAACATGTTTGTTATGTTTTCACGCGCACTAAATATTAAATAAAATAACTTTTAAACGGACACGCGGGCGCTTTATGCGTTGTATGTTTGATATATAAATAATAATTCCTATCTGAATACTGTCGAATTTCCTAAACTAATCATAACACAATATCGGCGTTTTTTATACTTAATAAAAATATTATCAATTCATCAGCCTATTAATGTATACACATATTAATGAGATGAATGATTTAAATTGCGTCTTAGAAGCTATTTCAATTCCAAAATGATAACAGCTATCAGTATTTTTGAGTAAATTAACGATTTATTTAAAAAAAGTACAAAATGACATTGTTAATATACAAATTCAATACAATAAGGAACATTTAAAAAAATATCATTCAATTTGTTGCAGTCGTTCGGAAGTTATGAATATGCCTTTCGATGATTACTTTTATACGTATAGATAACAAAATGTCACTATATAATCAATATCAGAAGCCAATTATTATCCTACGGCTGAGGTACAGGCCTTCTCTATGGATGGAATTAAATAGTGGGACTAGTTCCAATGACCATGACTCACTACGCGGCCGTAGGCCCAAGTCTTAACGAATTCAGATGTAACGGGAAACGACATGTCTTCCGAAGCACTGAGGAGCCGAGACAGTAAATTTTAGGTCACCTATCTTGTTGGGGCTGGGTCCCTCCTGCGTTCTCCCTCTCGGAGGATCGGCGCAACGGGTTTTACCGGATAGGCCGACCTCGCTTAAGCCTGTCCTTTTTAGGACGGGCGCGAGGATATAGTGTCGTGGATTAAGGCTTATGGTGAATTTCCCATTATCAAAAAAGATCACCTATTCTACGCCTAATCCTTGCGTAAGTTAGTTAATTACCGCATTGCAGACCGCAAGCGCAAACCACTGCACCACCGAGCTCCCAATCACTATATGGATTATAAAAACACTCAACTGTGTATCAAGAAGTAGTATACTCGTATTTTGTATTTTTTTTCAGAAGTAGTTGAAATATAGTCTCATAAATTCTTGGTAACAATTACCGTAAGGTTTTAAATTAAAGTAAAAATTTTATCGTGCCTTTCTTTTGTGCTTGCGGTGAAACCTAAAAAAGGTAATGAATGTGGGAGAAACAAAAGAAAATCGCTTATTAGGGTCGAATGAAAGAGGAATGGTTTAATAAAGTGTCATAAATCATGATGGCAATTTATGACTCGGTGCAGGCTATATTAAGAGTAAGAACCGTCTACTGCTGCATATTCAAAAGGTGGTTCCGTTGTTTTTGACATTAAGGTAATTTCTGGGGAAATTTTTAGTTAATGTGATATTTGCTACAAATTATAATAGACGCACAAAAAAACATCAGTAGGTATAGCATTGTGAACGAAAATTTGATCCAATATAATTAATCAGAACAAATTTTCATCTTTGTCAAAAGTTTGTAAAAATATATTTTTCTGCTCTGTAATAGCGAAAAAGCAACAAGTTATGTTAGGTCCTGGATAGCTCAGTGGTTGGAGTAGTCGCCCTGATTGCGAAAGGTCATGCGTTCGTTTTCCATCTGAGATGCCATGGACAAAGTGGATAGTTTAAGCATTTTTAATAAAAAAAATATATCAATTTTGAATCTTGAGAAGAAATTATTGAAAATTAAAGAAATAAAAGTTAACGATGTAATATTAGATAACAATTTTTTATTATTGAATCAAAAAATCTCGGTTAATATACAGGTGAGCTTTGTATCCTGCTGTGTTCTGCTCATGGCTTGCGTACACCTTTTTATTTATTTCACCAAGTCGCTAATGTTGCAGACGTATCACTCCAAGACCTTATAAAGCCTATGCTTTGATAGAGGCGCGTGGAAAATAGTATAGTAAACTTAATTGTTTTTTTTTTTGTTCAGCAGTAGAAAGCTTCGTGGGGTCTACTCTGTCACTTCGTAATCTGCGAAGGTCGGATATGGGGACCTATTTATGCATAGCTGCCAACGGTATTCCTCCTACTAAGAGTCGAAAATATGATGTCTCTGTATTTTGTAAGTATTTCTATTTCGAAATATTTTATATTCGTCTATGTGCAACTTTGTATTTATTTTTAAATGCCTATAACTTATATAAATTATACAATTATAGTTAGTTAAAAAAACAAAAAAATCTTCTTGATGAACAATGCTTAAAAAATCCACTTGGTCAGGGACCAAGTGGATTTTTTCCCTCAGATGGGATTAATCATATTTAAGCATTTTTCATTTAGAAGTTTTTCGGTATAATGTTCTCAATGCGAAACTGATCAAATATTATAAACAAAAAACTATTTTATATTATCAATTGTCGTATTTGAATATGGCAATTCTAATCAAATCTTTTACCTCTATATTCCACCTCCAAACTATAAAAACTTTTGCTGCATTGTATCTTATTTTAAACTTTTTTCGGTTTAAATCACAGAAGCAGTTTGGTTTTCAAGAATAAATTTCACAACAAGATTACGAGTTTTGTTGCTATTGATCATGTCATGATAAATCACGTTTTGCCTCCCATCCGCCATGGTGGTTAAACATACATAGATGACGGTAAAACATTTGAAATAGCTTCCGAAATATTTGTGTGTAAGTACCTATTAGGTTGAGAAAAAAGTCTTTTCGCATAAAGTATGCATAAACTTGTAATAAAACTTTCTGGCTATACTGTTTGTATTTGGCTGGACTCAGTATCATTAAAAAAAAAATAAAGAAGATTACTCTAAATTAAAATTGGGAAAATGTGTGATTTTCATTTGTTTTTCTTCTTGACAAAATGAATGAATCTAATGAAGAAATTAGATACATTTTAAAATTTTTGAAGACAATTGGTGTTAAAAAGTGGATCACGTACGACAAGAACGTATGAACAAGGTCGTGGTCAAAAGTCGGCCAGGCTTCACAGACTGTGGTGAAACTCGGGTTAATTCGCAACCAGCTGATGCTGTGTGTATGGTGGGATTGGAATGGCATTATTCATTATGAGCTGTTACCGCCAGGCAGGACCATCGATTCTGAACTCTACTGCTAACAACTGATCTATAACTTCTATGTTTTTTATTTTTTATTGAATATTAAAAAAATATTTGAGAAATATCACCATTATTAAAAATGTGCCCTTTGACATTGTGGCATTCTGTCTGTTTCTAAAAACCTTAGTTTAAGATAGTTTTAAGTTAGTTGTTATAACGTTATGGTTTCCTACATTTGATGATTTCTTTTAAAATTCTGAACTTTTATGATACTGTCTCGGTACATACTTACGACTTTATTATGTCTTCAAAATATCTGCGACGACTATCACGCACTAACAGTTCATTTTAAGTCGAATACTTATTGTTTACGTTTCTATGATAAAGTTCCTTATTTACCTCTAAATTTTGTATTTTTATTATTCAGAAAAGTCTTTTGTAACAACATGTCGTTAAAGTAACAAATATTGTCTGATAATATTTTGTCAGTTTGATATAAAAATATTTATTTGGCTAAAATTTGTATAGATTGAGCGTAATATTGATAATATTTCGTATTTTCGTATGCTACTTTCTAAATGCAAAATAGAAGCCCATGTATTGGGAACCTCAAATAAATTTGCTCAAAGCATACTGAGCCTAAGGTGAATTTATCCATGAGAAAATTTCAGTAGGCTTTGGAAAACAAAGTACCTATCTAACTTCGATGCTTAACTGAACTTTTGGATGACTTTGTGTTAACCTAATTGAGTTGACTTAATTTATAGTTAACCTTTTTGCTATTATAAATTTTAGTAGGAAGTAATTATTGTATATATTCTGTATTATCTATGAAACACAAAAAAATAGTAACAGAACGGTAAAACAAATACATCGTCTGTAAAAATTTCAATTGTCTAGCTTTACGGTTCATAAGATACAGGCTAGTGACGGACAGACAGACGGGCAGACGGACAGACTATTTAATTTACAGACAGAATATTTAAAGATACTCATCAAGCCCTGTTATTATCTGTTTCACTAGTTCAACCGATGATTCGAGTGGAAAGTCCAGTCGTGCTACGATCAGTGGACATGCAAGTCAGTCTACAGTGTTACATCGAAGCCTCACCTAAGTCACTTATAACATGGCAACGAGGCAAATCACATACAGGTTGGTTTGTTGCTCAGTTTAAAAAAAACTATTTGCACTTAAAGAGTATCTATATCATTTTCATCAAAATTTTTAAGTAATGATTCACACAAAATGAAACCATAACACCCTTGAGACTTATACAAAATTTGTTAAAAGGGTATCCTTAAAATCTATCTTTTTCGTTAAATAGTTGTCCAACACCCGCGCGATATATTTAAACGAGATATTTAATTGATTTGATTTATATAAATTTGTACATAATTAAAGGTCAACAATTATTTTTCTCGTAGGTGCAAAACTACTAAATAGTTCCAAGTACGTGATGACGGAGCATATGACCAACGAGTACGCACTGTGGACAAACTTAACTATCAATCGCTTAAAGAAGAGCGATTTCGGCGAGTATTCGTGTTCAGCCGTCAATGCATACGGTAGAGCAGAAGGCGTCGTAATTTTAAAAGGTACGTTCAGTGTAAACTTGCCTCAATTTTGAGATTGTATTTGACTAAAATTATTTTTGGTTTTTAGTGCCGTCCAGCAATTTAAGCGTTCAAAATAAAATATAATATTTAATTCATGTTGTGATTAGTTTATAATTGCTTGGATATATTCTTATGATAACATCAATGCATCTATATTTTAATAATATATCATTGAATTATTGACATATGACTATTTCATATTAATCATCATTAAAAATTAGTTGTTAATTCTTATCACATCAACAAAATATAACATATTATCATTGAAACTCAAGGAAATAATACTAAATCGCCATTCGTTTATCAACAGAGACGCCGCAACGGACAACCACAACGACAACAACAACAACAACTACAACTACAACAACGACAGCGGCACCGACAACGGTACCGACTACCACGCGGCCTCCGAAGCGTCACCTGAAAAAACAACTAGACCGCGGCTACAACTCACTGGACGCCGACCTTCGGCACCCCGAAATCAACAATGCGTTAAACTTTTACAACGCGTACGGCCTGAACAACACGTACAACGAATATGCTCAACGGACCGAGAAGCAAAAAGTTAGGCCGTCCGGTCCGCCCCGCCGTTACATTGATTACAATGACGCCACTAGGGCGTACACAGCTGTATTCGCAATTTTACTCGCCAGTCTAAACGCTCTCGTACAATAATGGAAAAAAACGGTGTTGAACTTTGAACTTAGTTCAGCGTTTTGTAACATTCAATAATACTCTAAGTTTTACGCAGCCTATTGAATCTTTGGAAGGCAAACGAAAGTTTCACTCGAAAAACAATAGAGCGTTATGTTCGTTCAACAAAATTAAACTATATTGTATGTAGTTCACGGAGTTTTACATATTATATTAATGATATAGAAAACGAGTAATAGGTAGTGATACAAAGATGGCTGTTAAATTTTGTAAGAGTACGTATTTTGAGGTTGTTGTAAGTACTTTTTACGACATGATGTTGAAATATTGTTAGGCCATAATATTATCTAACTCAATGTGAAAACGTGACAATAAAATCGTTATTATTTTGGCCATAAGAATATTAAAAGTATAAATATGTATGTTCATAAAGCTACCAATTGGTAATATCAATAACATCATATCAATCTATAAAGATCTTTTTAAAAATAAAATTATGCTTCTTTATTAAATAATAATGACTTGTTTGTTTTAGAAACAACTCTGTACTATATGTTATTCACTATGTACATATGTTGATTCATTCTACAAGAAATTATGCGCGACAATACATAAATATTATGTTTATATAATGTGTATAATATTTAGAAATTTGTAATTGATAGAGCATTAAAATAAGAAATACTTACATTATAAACAATAAGTTCTGTATGACAATACCGTTGTAAGACTATAGACCGTAGACTTAAGGTATGTAGACCAACATTATCTAAGATCGATGGCATACGAATTATTCAGATATTTCATTAAAAAAATCAAAGACATCTTATGATTGGCTTTCGTTTAGGAAGTATCTCGAATGTGTAATAAAACAATTAACTCAGATAAGCCATTGAATCGGCAAAGCATTAGATTATTTCTCAGATAGTAAACTTTCCTATACTTTACAAGAGATTGTCTTGAGTTAAAAATAGACGAGAGAATATTGATATATCTATAATTAATTAACGATCTTTATGAGATAAAAAAATAAAATGGTGGCCAATAAATATTTTACATATGTTATGTATCCACCTAATATTAAGAGTTTCTAATTCTTAAATTAATATTTATATCTTTTTAATATTAAAAATTTATCAAAATATCATAATTATGTATAGTAATTTAATTGTTTATATTATAAAGAAATTTTTATAAGTATATTTCATTTTAAATAATTTTTAGTAACAATCACACTACACTGTATTTATGCTAATGATTCCTCTATAATAAAACCGCTTTTAAAACTGACATGAAATAATTATATTTCGGTCTTAACTAATTTGGGTACTAAGAAAATGTGCTAGATTATAAATTTATAATATTTGTATTAATAAATTTGTCTTCCGAATAGTATATTATAATAATGTATTCGGCTCATTCAAGTTTATATATATATGAGTTAACGAAGTGTAGTTTTTTGGAAGTTCCTTTTGGGCTTCAAATAAATATTAGCTTAAGTAAGTAAAAATGAAGAATTTATAGTAGATATACCTAGATTTATTGGTATGAAAATTGAATTTTGATAAGATACGATTCTGTAAAATATTCTATATATATATTTGTCTTATCGGAAACATAATCTTTTAGTATAGCGGTACGAGTGCTTGGTACATTATTTTTGTAATTAAATTCCTTAGTATTTTATATTGTCGTAGGAAAATTGCTGGCAACTTTGGATATAATACCATTTAATATTTTCCAATTTATTTCAATATTGATTATAGTTTTATAAATGAACCTGAATTAATATTTATTATACATAAATAATTTATTTTATTGAATATTACATAATATTGCTTCCTATTATACGAGGCTTTTAATTTTGAAATAAAGACAATAAAATGTAACAATAATTGTATTATATACATATAAGTAATTAAATCGAAGTTAAACCAATGTAATAGCATGATGGTAATTCTATTTATCAATGTTAACCTTAAGATGTTGATATCATTTTATGACATTTTAAAATAAAAATGTAATCAAAAGGTCTGTGCTTTATTTTACCTATAAAAGGGGATGTATTATAAAGATTTTCATTACTCAGGTTCAATAAGAAGAAGTTACCCACGTTTTGTAAAGTATCTAAAACAACGAAGGTACCATAACTCCCAGATCCGAGTGAAAATGGAAAGATTGCTTTTTACATTGAATCGACCGGGAATCGAACCCGATACCTTATAGATAAAGAATAAACTACACTAAATTGAAACTGAGAAACTCTATCAATTACGATAACTAGATAGGACAAAACACACACACAGGCGCACCCATACACACACACACACGCACGCACACACACACTAACACAGACAGAGAGAGCGAAAGATGAGAGCAAAATCTTCACAAGCTATTTATATTGTTATGGAGCTTAGTCTATTTATTGATAAATTTTCAGAAATTTCCATCGGTCGAACAGTCGCGGACGTAGATAGAACAACTCAACACAACAGATGGCGCTGCATACTTTCTGTTAGAAAATTTATTCAAAAATCATTGCATCTTTTGTGTGGGGCTTGTGAAACAAAAAAAAAATATTATTATAATCATTTTTTATATTAAAGATATGTAATTGTTTTAAATTGAATTTATTTTTATTATATCATCTTCAGGGTACCTAGTCTATACTTCTATACTAAAATTATAAAGAGGAAAGACTTAAAAATTTCATCCACTGACGGATTGCCCAATCGGTCATCATATCATATCATACGGCGTTGATATAGAGTATAATTTATGGGTGTATGAGTATAATATAAAAAAAACAATAATTGTATATTCATATAATAATTGTACAAAGGTTATGGGTTCGAATCCCTTCACGCACACTTAAGATTATTGTGTTTTTTCTTTAAGATAAATTAATAAATCAATGTAGTAATGTATCATCATGAATCGAAAATTTATCAAATATAAGAAAAATCAAACAATCATTAAATCTAAAGTCCCCGTATTATAGAGTATATGAAACAACGAAGGTAACACAACATCCAGGCCCCAGACAATATAGAAAAGTTTATTTTCTAAATTGACCCTATCTGGAAACCTTGAAAACGGCGTGCAACCACTAAAATAAATATTATCCGCACTAATAACTTCTTTTAAGCGTAATTGTGGGGATAATTTGTGACAAACAAATATAACGCTTTAGATTATGCTTTTTCGTCTTTCTTTAAAGCACAGATATTATAATACTATTATTCAGCACTGGTTGTTTATATTACAATAGGGTTAATCACTAATAAATAGAATGTTAAAAAATATTATACACGTATATTTTACGCGAAATCAATAAATTACGGAGATACATTGAGTTGAAATTTCGCGTGACGTCACACCTCTGTACATTTTTTTACATAGTTGTGACGTAGTTAGCCCCCACTCCTCAAGTATTTTTTGTTAAATTGAAGCAAAAAAAAATATTTTTCTATTATTCGACTGACTGACTAAATAGACTTTTTTACCCAGGCATCATACCTATTAAAAGATGTTTATTGTCACCCGATTTCTGAATTGAGAATTTAAAGTACGTCTCAAGCCGTAGGTACGTAAGCCATTTGAAACGCCACACAGAAAAGTCTTCGTTTCTGTTTTTAATTTTTTTAATGTGCTGTTGATAGCACTTTGATAAAACTAGTACTTTTTGCCATGTTATAGCCAAAACGTAAAAAATCTTAAATTATTGGCAATAATCAGTCGAGATTTTGTATTTTTCACAATAAAGAAACCGGCCGTATATGTTTCTTTTGTAATTAAGTCAGATGATAGGATTAAATTTAAACCCATCCATAGGTTTGTTTACGTCATTTTATGAAAATGATATCAAATTTCAACAGACATTGTTCAACACAAAAAATAAACAATAGTTAAATTAATAATAAATAGTCAGTAATCATATAATTAAACAATGTTTAATTAGTATTACAGTCTATTGAAATCAGACGACATGTAGATTTCATACAACGTTTCACATTTTAATAATTTCTGTAAATTCCATACTTGTTACGTCGTTGTAGCAAGTCGAGCAGATTTATTTGAAAGTAATTTCCAGTGAGCATCTGGCGTTGCGGTATGAGAGGTTTTGCTGATCAATATTCTGTAAGTCGCTCGAAGAACTCTGAAAAATGTCAGTCTCTCACTCAATCCGACTGAGAGTTATTCGTAAGTGAACTGTGTTATGGAACTTTGAGACGTAATCGGCTGCCTGAGTCTATGCGTATTCATTACGGCCTTTCAGTGGATTTATTCCGTGTGCTTGATAAATGGCACGGTGAATTTTTGGGTCTTAAGACTTTGTTAACGAAACATTAACTTCAGGATTATTTTCACCTAATCAAAGGCAATTAGAAATTGAAACTAAGTAAAGACTGTCAACTCTCAAAATTATGAAATTCTACAAAGTTAAATTACGTATCTAGACGAGAGAAGTAATTACTTGAGAAAATGTAATAATTGACGCAAACATTTTTTACAAATAGACGTGAATTTGAGTGTTGTAAGAACAGTATTTCATTCTTCATTCAAGTTCATGTATATATATTAGATTGATTGTTAGATCTTGATGTTGACAATTGACTTCATAATGGCCTTTACATGGATAAGGGAAAGTAATGGATTTTTTTTTAACTATTGATGATTGACCATGTTGTATTAGTAGCTGACTAATTTCAAATATTAGTGTCATATTCAAAATTGCCAAAAAACGTATATTCTCTTGGGTTCCAAATTGTTATATATTATATTTTTTAGATGGAGAATAATTCTAAACAAGCTGGAGAATTTCATCGTATAACAAAATGTTATATTTTTTTCCTTTAATATATTTTTTTTATACCGAATACTATAGTACAGATATTTTAATACTACTTTATGAACGTCTGCAGATACAGCCAACAGCTTAACATACATTGTAGCATGGATAACTGGAAATAAACTTTGGTCACCCAACGAATGTCTAACTACTGCGAAAGCTGCGTATGATGAGTCATAAGCAGTTGGAATATACTATGAAACTAAAATGACCTCAAAATAATTTGTTAATTTAACAATACATCATTGTAATGTCAATTACATAACATATGAAAATGATAATTAGGAAAATTACAGTGCACAGAATATATAAGAATGTATTCGTAATACAAAATGCTTAAAAAATCTACTTGGTCCCTGGCACCCTGAGATGTTTGAGTGGATGCCTGAACATTGATGAGAATGCGCTCTGCAGAAGCGAAAAGTAACAAGTGCTTGAAAGATTCGTCAGTCCTTTTAGGTCCTGGGTAGCTCAGTGGTTAGAGGAGTCGCCCGGATTGCGAAAGGTCGTGGGTTCGTATCCCATCTCAGGGTGCCAGGCACCAAGTGTTTTTTTTAAGTATTTTGTTTTGAGAATATATTTCAGTATACCATTGAGAATGGCAAATTGATCAAATAAAATAAATAAGAATAGTAAAGAATCTTATGATCAGTTTAAATGATAAAACCTTGTAAATGTTTTAATAAAATAATTATGCTATTTTAAATCGTTATGTTTAAATCAGTTTCCACTAGTTTAAAGTAATAGATATGTGCTCTGAAACTGAAGGGTGTGCAAAACAATGGTATTTCGGCTTGGATACTTCGACAATAGACGTACAAGAAAACAAACTGCTGTGCCTGGATAGCATAATTAGTAAGAACTAAAGGTCACTGGTCGCTTAACAAAGACATGCTCATATTGATTATAGATTTACTTTGTTATATCGTAAAGGAAACCTCCGAGGAATTGTGTATATAATGTAGAAATATGATAACCAATAATAATAAAAATAAAATAAAATAAAATAACTTCTAGATATATGAACATAAAATAAATTAAACTTTTAAAACGTAGACAAAACATGATTTCCTCAAAAAAGATCAACGTAATACCATTTTTACATTCCTCATAATATAATATGAGATTGAAACACAAATTCCATACCTACATTAAACTCTCATTATTAACAAATAAATTTTGCTTCGTTCATCTGCATTATCTCAAAGGGTCGGCGCAAAAAACCCCGAATATGTATTCGATAAAATTCGACGAAAAAAAATTACTCTAATATATCAATCAGGAGTTGTCAATGTTCTTTTCTTTTTAGAAAAATTGCTGCCCGTTTTTTGTTCATCAGCCAAAAGTATTTGGAGAAAAAATATTGGAAGTATTTGCCGAGTGTGGAGTGACTCGAATAACTCTTAAGTTTGAAAATGTTAAAGTCCCTACACGTGTATGATATAATACTTTGTTGTAATTAACATCCATCAAAACGCTTTGTATTTATTGAGGTGGCTAATGAAGAAGAAGTCTCTGACATTTGTTTTCATATATGTTATATATAAGTCTGTGTTACAAAAAACGGTCGTTAAATCATAACACGATATAATTCATGTTATTAATTAATTTAGTAAACATGTTACTCGTAATATCATTAACTAAATCTGAGATTAAGCAATGTAATCTCATTATTGCTCTTATCTAAATCTTAACCCACAGCCTGTGACTGAAAATACAGCCTTAATAGTTTCCAAGACTCACCGTACCATGCACATATGAAAATTTATGGCTTACCGTATTAATTAAAGGTCGTAACTCGACGGCGAAGTTTCTTAAACGATTAATAGTATCCTCGGCAAATATTAGGTTAACGCAGTAACATCACTAAGGGTGATACTCGAGTGAGATGAAGTGGAGACATCTGAATAGAACCAATTCAATTCCTCTATTTTGATGTCTCATCTTACTCCTTTCTAATTAACAGTTTTCGTGACCGGAGTTTTAGTGTATAGTAAAATCTATTTCGTAGTAAACTCTTTGAAGTTGGCATACATACCGATTCTCCGGGATATTCTCAAGGAAAATTTTTAGTTTTGAATTTGTTTACGGTTAATTCACAGCTAATTATGCTATGCTTTGTTTGTTTGCTTACTATATTTGTCATGTCAACTTCAAAGAGGTAACATCCATAGTTATTCGCGGCGGATGCGTAGCGGAGAGAGGCGTATGAGTGGGGGCAGTCTGAATATTTAACAATTGAGATCTTCTATTTTGACGTTTCATCTCTTCTTCTCTCTATTAGATAATGTTCATAGACGGAGTTGGATTGTGTAGTAATACTATAGAGGCATATGAACAAGCAAAGAACAAGCAATATCGGCTTAAACATAGAAAATAGAAAACAACAAAAGAAAAGGAAGAAATTTGAGTCACATTGGTAAATAATTAAGACACTCAGAGCTACTGAGAAATGTGATGCGAAGTTGGGTGAAGAAGTCTAAATGGTGCAAGGTCAAGCAGAATAGTCTGTTTTGCTTCGCATAGATCCGCTAAGCTCGTCACCATTTCAATACTATTTTATTGCAAATAAAGCTAGAACAATCCGCTAGTCTTTAATCGAGTGTACCCCTTAGTATGGGTCATGGTTTTTTAACTACCTTCTTTTATACTTTAGTGGGTTTGTTTAATTAGGAGAGAAAAGTTTTCGAGTCGGAAACTTTCTTAATAACTCTCATCGAATACCGTTTCGCTGTGACCGTGCGACAAGAATGACAAACTAAAATATTCAATTAGACATCGTTCACAGTAAATGTTACTCCATTAATCCTTTTTATGAACATGTATATTATTAACATGTAGACACTGAAACAGAAATTGCAAGGAAATATCCAATTTCTCCACCGTCACCTTATTAACTAATGTTCATTGTTTTAACAGCGATAAAGTTAATAAAGCAGTAGCGAATGATCAACTTTCCCTATAAAGACAATATCTCAGTGCGGGGAATGACTGTATTATCACAGTAGATAAAAGAAGAACAGCATATAACGTTTATAATGATAGAATTAGAACTATGACGGGTTCGGTGCTTAGGTGTTGGTAGAAAATTAAACGGCTGACTAGGCTTGATTGAGTGTAGGTATATTTATGGATAAACAAAAAAAAAATGTTTGTCACAACAAAAAAATAATATAAACACAATTCATATGTATGTGTATTACCAAAATTACTTATAAAACAATTACATCACACGTATCTGGGTGTTTTTAAAATAAATCCATTCTTAAACATAACTTCATATTAAACATAAAACTTAAATATTTTTTATTATAGTCACATGTTATTTAGGTACTTATTTCAACGAACTGACATTCAGAAACAGCATAACGCGTTACTCAACATTTCAAATTAAGAAAAATAAATAATAAAAAAGAAATTATATTAAAAAACAGACAAAAAGTTTTGATGCGGGAACCTAGGACGAAATAAACGGTGTAAACGACGCAACGTTACAGAACGAATACTGGGACGTTTTTTTTTTGGTTTACATTATATTGCTCTATTTATAAAATCAATAAAAGCATTTTTTATTTGTGTTTTAGTTAAAACCATTTAATTCACTAACTACTTGCATTCATTGGTCAACATCTATGAAACAAAGGCGAGGTCAACATCTATGGAACATGATTATTTAATCATGACATATTCTTAGTTGTTGATCGTTTGGAAGTAAAGGATATTACGAGTTGATTTGTAGTTTTTTTCGTACAAAATTCACGGGTAAAACTTAGTGAATTCTGTCATTTGTTATGCCTTGGTCCTATAGTCTTTTACCTACATGAAATATCGTGTATCATGCATATCAATTTCATATATATGTAGATTTGATAAACATAAAAAATATTTGGTGGTTTTTTAAAATTTTTGCTGATAGTATTTTTTAAATATAGATAATGAAGTTCATGATATTTTAAAAAGTTATGGATCCTTACTGTTTCGTCTCATTAATAACATAACATTTATAGTATAACTAGATGACTTGGTGTACTTTAAACATTAATGCGTTCCCTGAAGAAAAATTTCAAAATAAAAATCAGCTTAATCGGCCCAGCCATTCTCGATTTTTAGCGAGACAAACGAGCAGCAATTGATTTTTACATACAACAAGATAGATAGATCATTTACTAAATGGAAATGTTTACTATGACATTTTGGACATATATTGCGGTCTTTTAAATGAGTGTATTAATGAGAGATATTGCGAATTGAAATCGATCGAAGTTTCGACGCCGTTAGTTTATCCACTGTGGTATTATCAAGGAGGCGGTTCGCGACCGCAGACATGAAATATACGGCACTTACGGCACCTCGTAATATTGCGTTCTCTCTTGCAATATGAAAATTTATTGCAATGTATGTGTACGTAGGAATAGGCGAATAACTTAGAAAAATGTTTATCGCCGCAATAATTCACAATGGCATGAGACGTATGGTATACCTATCAGGTGTTAATTAACTTCAATTTTAATTAAATCCGAGGTTTCGATACTTTTAAGACAATGGACCACACTAACAATTTATCCTGACATCATAATTATGAAATAAGCCAATTAATATTCGATTGCTACGAGATGTTATTTTTTTGGAACAAAATTACAATATGAAAAAAGCTTCCTAATAGTACTTGGTAATCGAAAGTTTTACATAAACGTTTAAAATTCAGTATTCCTATTTGGAAGCAAAAGATACCCAAAATTGTGCGTTTAGAGATACTCGTACATACGTATTAAAATGTATACACGCAACTCTAGCGAATAAACTCACTGCAAAGTTTTCCTCTCAAAGTAAATTCACTTGTAAATCTCTTGAGTGTGAAACTCAGGCTTTATGGAGTTAATTAAGTGTCTCATAACAAATGTCAATTACAGCGCGGCTTCCGTTGTGCATTTTATTTTATAATAAAGGTTTTATTTCTAACGGCTTTACTTTAAAACTACAGATAATAAATTAGAAAGAACTAGTTTACTTGTATTTTTTTTACATCATATAACAAGGCATGAATAAACTATTGGTTATTCGTCTTTTTTTAATTCTACCGCAATTCCATTCAACAGTATTCAACTTATAACGATTTATTGAATTATGCAACATTTAAAGACGCAATAAAAAACAAAATAAAACCGAACCTAAACCCGTCGAAAGTACATATACAGTTAGCATTCAACTTTTTCGTTTTGCATTGTTCAATAGTTTTCTAATATGGGTGACTAATTTGTACTTGCCTTGGCCAATAATGCCAAATTAACGATATATTACAAAATATTTATGAACTTTACTCTTCAACTTCAAATAGTTCGATGCGATCATGACGTTTTTTGAAAGATATTTTAATTGAAAATGATTTTGATAGATTTTAATATCAGAGGTTTTGCCTAAAAAGATTATTATTTGTATATATAACTATGATGTAGCTTCTTGTAGCTGAAAGAATTTTTATTAACGGATTCTACACGTACTAATTATAACTACTAAAATTATAGAGGTACAGTTTTTACCTTCTTCTTTTGTTGGTTTGTGGTCTCAAAAATATATTTCAGTAGCTTTTATAGCATTTTTCTAAAATAATAGGCTCTCTGCCGTAAATAGGTACAAAGTTCTTTCTAGAGCAGCTTGGTGGCGTAGTGGATAAGCGCTGCGGCCTGCGATCGTTGTTGTTAAGCAAATTTCTTAAGGGTCGGTGACGGGACGGATAACCAAAAAATTATTATCTCGAGCCACCCGTGCTTTGGAAGGAATGTTTAGTCGTTAAGAAATTTGTAGTCGTTAATATCCTCCAATTGGGCCAGTGTGGATGGATATGGCCCATCCTCCTTAACTACCCGTAAGAAATGCATGAGCCCTGCATGTTTTTCATTGTAAGATATTCAATAAATATCTTACAATGAAAAACATCAACGCGACGAGATTTCAGTTTGTTATACCTCCATATACTTGTTTATATAATGTTCGAATATAATAGAAAGATATAAAAAATTACGATAGATATAAATAGCCTGATATTAAATGAAAAATTATGAAGAAAATAACTATTCAGGGGCTATGACAGCATTTAATTTTGTTTTTATAATGATTTTCAATTAAAATTATATATTAAAGCAGATATTTAAAGTCTAGGACTCTTTGACAAAACTATAAAAAATACTATAATTAAACTGAGATAATTAGACCAGTACATAATATTTCAAATACTTAATTACGATATTATTAAAATATCGTATTTTTTATTTACATGTAATTAGTACGGCTTTATTTAAAATCTATCGCAATAGGTTTTGATGACTAATGAAGTTCGTAATTTAGTGACGTTCGTAGAAAGAGTAATCAAAAAGGAGACTGAAACGAATACATACAATCTTGGGTTAAGATTATAACTAGATTTTAAACGGTGTGAAGATTCAAAATTGTCTGTCCCACACTGTATAATTTTGACCTTAGTTGTACTGAAGCGGCTTGTGATTTAGAAATAAAATACCAGCTGATCTAAAGAGTTCTGTATTAGCAACAAGTTTAATATTAACTTATTCGATATATATATTTTTTATAAAAAAAGAAACAAATGTTAGCGTGATTCCAATATTACATAACGTCATCTATTAATATTATTATGACCTATTGTTTATGAATACAAAAATAGGTTCTTCTAAGTAGTAGATATCCTCTTATATTAAAATCTTATTTGAACAATGGAGCTTAAACACATACTGAAAATTTTGTAAGTAAAATAATTTATGAGATGAGGTTGCTAGATACCTAACAGCTGATTTCTGAAGTTCAAAGATATGTTTTTAGGCACTTGTATTTATCATATTCTTATTTTAATTGAATAAGGTCACAATTCGTAAGCAACATAAGTCTCAATTTCCTCCGTGTTTCGGAAGGCACTTTATGTCGTTGGTTAAGTTGCATTTGTAGTCGTTATCGCTTGGTGAGTTAAACCCTGTTCACTGTGTTCGATACTATCCAAAGGGAAGACCTTTGTTCAACGATAGGGTCATTAAAGTTTAATAACGATGTTAATGAATGTTCACTTACTAAAGAATATTAATAATCTAAATAAGTGTGATATAGTGCGTTGCTATAGAGAAGTATTTTTATATAATTACATTTTTCGACGCGACAATGACGATTGACTATCACCATCTCTGAGGCTCCAGATTCGATTTCCAGTCTTCTATCTCAGATATATCATGATAATTTACCTTGGAGTCTGAGTAAAAGTATATGCAATATTGAATTTAAAATTAAATCTTTGTAAATGTTTAAAATTATTTCTATTGATTTATATACGATATTTATCTTTAAGTCAAATATCCATAGGCCCGTACTTTAGGGATCCTTACAATGTTTATAATATATATAATAAGTAGGATATAAATAAATTAACAGTTTACTTCACATTTTTTTATCTACATTACTTTACATTCACGTGCCGACATTATTACACCTCAACTATATTGTTTAATAGACATACACGTGTTATAAATTTAATCAACTTAGGAAGTTTTTCATCAGCCTTCTCGTATACCGTCGTCTTAATTAATATTTCATAATCAAATTAAAAGTTAAGGTTATAAACCACTACGCTGGTAGTTTGCAAGTCTTAATGGCTTCCTTGTGATAGATGAAGGAATTGCATTATTAATTATACAAGACGGTTCACGCTTTAATGTTTCACAGATGCAACGGTTATGTTTGATACAAATATACGATATTACGACCTATAAGTATGACTATAAAAACAAGAGTAAACAAAATCTTTCTTTAATATATTAATAGATTCCAAAGAAGGTCGGCCGCCAACTATACTTAAAAGGTGAAAAACAGGAATCTATTACTAAGACTCCGCTGTCCATCCGTTCGTCTGTTACCAGGTTGTATCTCATGAATCTCGTGATAGTTAGGCATTTCAAATTTTTACATATGACATAGTTCTGTTGACGCTATAATAACAACTAAAAACAGAATAAAATATATATTCAAGTGGGCTCTCATATAACATATATGTTCTTTTTTCTCATTTCCAGCACGGAACTTTTTGTGCATGAGTTTGACTCACATTCAGCTTGTTTTTTTTACGTTTTTGCGTCGGTGCACATCTAACGGAATATGCGTGGTGTCTTTTCGGCCACGGTATGTTAGAACAGGTTAAAACTGCCAAATAACATTCAATCTTGTACACTCGACGGATGATACGTCACGTATTAACGCATGTTTCCTCCTTATTCCATTTACAAAGATTATTATATAAATTACTCGTAAGTTTAACACATACATTTTTTTTTAATAAAACAGCTATTATTTTATCAATGCAATTTTTCTGCTTGAATTCGAATGTCCTAGGGTTATCTCGTCGAAGTTGCGCAGCAGCAGACTACAACGTCAATTTTCTCTATCTTGGTGAAGCAAAACTCAGTAGGCTATGGTGGCTTATTATAAGTTAGACATGCTATGTAGGTAAAATTGTGTGTAACATTTGCTTTATATACTTATTTGTCCCCAATTCTCAAATAATTAAATCAAATTGTTCGATGTGGAAAATAGTCAAAGATATCAAAAGAAGAAAAATCTGACTCAAAAGACTGAAATTATAACAAAAAATTTGTAGAATCAATATTGCTAGTATTATGTGAAACTACCTAGCAACTTTCACATTCAGTCAGCATTTGCAGAACTGTATCGCGAGGTAGCTTTGAATTTGCGTGCGGGTAGTTCACAGCAGGTCGTGCAGATACTGACTGGTGTGGAAGTTGCTAGATGCGATCTCAACTTCTAGTTTTACAGTTTTATTTTACACAAAGAAGTAACAGGTAGACAAAACATTACTTCGAGTAAAGGATACTATGCCAGTGACCTTTTGCTCGACTTAGAAAATATGATAAGTATACTTTATTTATTTATTAGGTAACACAACAGGCATTAATCAAAATATATATGAATAATAAGTAACAACTATGTAATACTAAATTAATATCCTTAAGGTGTTTACACAATGAGATATGATAAAAAAAAGAAACAACTATTATTATTTTTTACTAATATGAAAGAAAACAGAAAGAATGAGTATAAATCAATCTGGATGATTAAAAAGATGCGACATTTAGGTCTACCAAAATATTGACTTATATTGAATTTAATATTGACTTTTGTAATCAATATTAAATACGCAATTCGATAGGATTAGATAAAATTTAGTTTCTGCTTATAGAATCGCTACCAATGTTCCACAATAGCTTAAATGAAATAACGTTCTTCATGTACCTCATAAATTTTCTATTAACGTCTGTTCACAAAAGTGGGCTAAACAATTTGTTGTGAATGGAATGTCGGAATAGAATTAGATCATCCGACGGTAATACCGAGCGTTAGATAATGTTTCCTCCAGGGAGTCCGGGACCGAGATAAGACACTCTTCGACCTCAGATTAGTCTCGCCTGTTACGCCTATTATAATATTATTATGACACGGCCGCTTAGACCTTTGTTTCCACGTTGTTGGGTTCATGTCGTTTTAATTTTATCCTGATCTGTGTTACGCAAATTCTTATCGCGGTTATTTAAATAAGAGGGTGTTTCTCAGTTGGTTTTATTTAATAGAAATGTTGGATTGTTTGTTGGAATAATATTGTTTTCATGGTACCGTTTATTAACAATGCTTATTTCTTTAGAATTCCATCATTTGAAAATATTTTGTAATAATAACAATTTATGACGTACACATAGGTATTTAAAGGGTTAAAAATAAAGGTAGGGTTGCTTTGAAGCCACTAATTTTGAAAGTCCTAAGAACCAACTTGTTTGCATTTCAATTGCAGTCTTCCACGGATCTCCAGGTCAACATTATTAACTTGATTGGAATCGGCTTGAATCAAATACACTTAACGTTTCATACACAATTTAAACTGTTTTAATTTATGTGTATATTTAATTCAACAAGTCAGTTTTAAGATTCGATATGGACATACATGAATTTAGCTCATGTGTTATTTGACAAAGTTTATATTTAGGTGATATATATTAAATAAAATACACATGGGTTGTATATCCAAATTAATGGTAACGAACCTACTTCTTTTATTTTTTTCCCCCTTTTATTGATATCGAGAAGACCAGAAGAACTGGGAATATTATAAGTATAGGTTGGTTGGGTTTTATAATCAATTGTAAAACATAAAAAGTTTGTAACAAACCAATAACAGATGAGGGCTTATATACTGTATTTATAACTATAATGATATGATATTCAATCTTGGTTTTCAATCTTCCGTCAGACATTTCCCATAAACTTCGTGCCTACGGCGGAAGTTCAAATGTATTTGATTTTGAGTGCATTTGATTGATTTAAGTCGATGTAATGTAATCATATAATAAGTATTTAATTCGCCCTTTTTGAAAGCTCGATTGTTAATGTACTCAATATTAACAATCGAGCTTTCAAAAAGGGCGAATTAAATACTTTTCTTTCTTACATGATGTGCATTGGCAAACAGATATAAACATGTCAAAAACTGCAGCTTTCTCATCTTTATTAGTAACTTTCTGTGCCCGCGACTTTGTCTGCAAGAAAAGTACTAATTTTTACATAAGATATCAGCCAGTGAAATTCCCATCAAAATTAGTCCAGCTGTTTCAGAGATTAGCCGAAACAAACAGACAGACAGACAAAAATGACATTTTGATATATGTACCTTGCAAACATACGTATGAATTAAGGAAAATTCGGTTAACGTTACAAATAGACACTTCAATTTTAATTATTTATATAGATTATCATCGGTATATTAAGAAATTTCGAAAAATATTTAATATTTACCTACAGAATTGGTTTTCGTAATTTTCATTAATATACAAGACAAGTTTAGTGTAATATATAACTTTTGTGATTTGTAATAATCTGAAAATTGATATTTAAATCGATGGTTTTAAGCCAACTTGACTCCGATTACGTGAATTGACGACGGTTTGACAACTTCTCAAAGTTTTCGTGTACTTAGTAGAATTTTCGATGATGGCTACAGCCGTTGACTGTCAGCCATTTGTGTTGCGACATTCTTAGTTTGAAAATAAATACAGTGTAACCCATGTTTACAACTTTGATGATTTAATCTTATAAAAAGGGTTACGCAAGACAAGTACTCTTTTTTCGCTACAACGTAGATTTTAACATCACTTACTTCGGTATTGTGTCAGAACCTTTGTTGGAATAAACCATTTATATGATTAATAAAACTTGGCGCCCTAGAAAAAACATCGGAACCTGGCACTTTAGGCAAAACACTGCAACTTGGCGTCATAGGCAGAACACTGGAACTTGGCGCCCTACGCAAAATACTAGAATCTGGCGCACTAGGCAAAACACTGGAACTTGACGCTCTACGTAAAACACTGGAATCTGGTGCCCTAGGTAAAACACTGGAACAGGAACCATAGGCACCGGAACGACGCCCATAAAATCATAACATAATAAAAGACTATCTACATCGATTAAGAGTGTAACTGTTCTAAAGACAAAAGAAAAAATAATTGTACCTTTAAATACAGCTGACATGGATACATGATTATAGGACAAAAGTATTTTTTACTGCATTTTTAAGATTCAAACAAATTAGAGCAAAAAATCTGTTTGCAATGCTATGTCGTTCCCCAAATACAAGCGCCCTAGCATTTGTTGGCTCTGATTTTTATCATCATCAACATATTAATTTAATCACTGCTGGGGTTCAGACCTTTTTATGGGACTTCAAATAAGGAGAATTAACACCTATGCTTTATATACCATCTTCTTTATTTAACACCGTACACGACGTAATTATTGTTAAACAATCTACGTTACAATTATGAATACTTAAGGTCTCTATTGTTTGTCGTCGCCTTATATTTAGCTATAATTAATAATATCCGTATTATTCATTAGCTATAATACTACAAATTAGCACAGAGCATTCGTCTTAATCTTTTATTATTTTGTTTCCATAATGCAATGCTTAGGCTCACAAGCCCTAAACAAAACGCACCATCGTGCAAAACGTAACGTATATTTTTTACGTTGTTAGTGCTGCCACCTATATAAAAAAGAGAGAGAAAGTCTAAAATCGCCGCTCGCACAGCTGGCATACTATAAAAATTAAAATAATCCATTTCATAAAGCGTAGCTAAACTCGCGACAAGTGTTTGTTGATGAAAGTTTCTAGCGACCTTATTATCGAAGCAGCTACTTACTGGGACCCCATATCAAGATCAGGAAGGGCTGTACTTGGTAAGTGAGCTGATCGCATTGCTAAACCAACCTTAACTATTTCTTACACACGGGATAAAGTAATTGCCTAAAAATGAAAGTATTCACAATATTTCATGTATAATAATATTATGAACAAGTATATTTTTTTCTTTGTTTGAAGAGGGCAATATTTGGAAATGCTGATCCGATTATAAAAATACGTTTACCTACGAGAAAATACATCATAATACGCTAAAAATGATAATTAAACACATTCATTCATAAAAATATCAAACATCTTAAACCATATCCAATATAATTTAATATATATTATCTATGGCTTAATTAATGAACACGTATTATTATTAAAAAAAAATAGAGAGAATTTACTACTTATGGCTGTACAATATTTTTCTTATTCACGGCAAAAATATAACAGTGCCTCAAAACGGCGTTTGGGCTGCAAAGTAAAGGCGAGTGTATTAGCAGCAGTCAATACGATATCCGCACCATATTTCTCTCAATACAAAATTGTGGGGCGATAATAGAGGGAGTCGGTCACATGAATCACAGGGCTCTTCGCAGGCGAATCTTTGTATTCAGTTTGGCGGATGACGATAACCTTAATGTAAGCGGCGTCACGGCTGGCGGTCCAAAGAAGGATCGCTATTGTCGTGGTCCCTTCCGCGCGCTCCATTCTTTTCTCTTTATACATTTTCTCACTCGAGTAATTCGAGGACAATAAACATTTATTGTGCTCGTTTATTTGACAGACGATGAAGAAATATCGAATGAGTGAGTTCGTTATATTACGCCCCCGGGCTCGCTTGTTTATAACGAGCGCTTAACAAAGGCACGGTGACGTATCCAACGTTTTTCACTAAGTCGTGAGCAATGGAATTATTCGGTCACCTCCTTGTAACCCGAACGTGAATTTGCGAAATGTCTTAAAATACGGCGGACTGCCTGCGGCCCGCTCTTAACGGAAGTCTACCGCTTTCAGTTTTTGCGTCTCATTTTTTTTCCATCAACAAAGAAGAGAACTTTACGACTTCCCCTTTGATAATAAACCTTCGAAATTTTCGTTCTTAATTTCATTTAAGTATTTGTTATAACTTTCAATAGTATAAAGTCAGCTATTAAATAAATATTAATTTTGTTAATGAAAAATACGTAATCTTATTTTATCATAACATGCTGTAAAGATAAAAAGAAAAGTATTGTACTGATATTTATGAACATTTTTAAACTCTATTAAGTCTATGAAGGGTCAGAAAATGCACAAAATTGTGGCGTTAGTTTCGTTAGTCGAAGGTGGCCTTGCAAATAGATGACGCAGTCTTATTATTAATTTACTAGCTGTTTTTCCGTTACTTTGCCAACGTAACTTATAGCTTATGTTAGCTGCGTATGATTTAGCTTCCCGTAGGTAAAAGATTATTTATAATCGGATCAGTAATTGCGAAGATTACCCGAAATAAAACAATCAAACAAAGTAAGAAACTTTATAACATTAATATACCTAGATTTTGATAGCAGCTATACCTATCGAACATTTGTGTTTGCTAAAACATATAATTAAACCAGTGACCACGGATTAGGATTTCAAATGTAATAAAATCTAAAAATACATCCACAGATCCATTGAAAAGTTTTGTTTAGTTTTCAGTAGATCACGGTATTAGAGCAAACGCAACAGCACTGTCTGTCGCTCAATCAAGAGAAACCTGCATTTGTATTCTGCTGGGTGCGGCGCGATAACTTTAATCCGGGCAAGTGTCACCTAGAGTGGCTCAAAGCGAAAGAACCTTTGTCCGGGACACCTCACTCTAATCTTCTTATTTTATGATCAGTTTTTCTCCTTTGTGATCGGGTAATGTAAAATCAAACCACTTAAAAGCCAAGGCTTACGTCGAATGTTGGGAACTTGGCCAGCCGTAGCGAATGGCGATTTCCCTTTGATGGATGGAGATCGAACGGCTCGTTGATCATATGTTCGTTGGTCATTCGATGTTATATTATAGTAGTGGTCACGTAATTGAAAAGTGTTTTTTAAAATAAACAGCTTTTCTCGCTGAAAATTTCGAATTCTTTGACTCGAATATTATTCAGCTCGAGTTAATTCTAGAATAAAACTCTTAACAAAAGGTGACGGAATGATACGGTCTCTTTGTAAAAGTTGCAATGTACGTGACAAATCTTCTAGTTTCGAGTTGGGATTGAAAACTGCGATAGAGTCGGCCCCAACGTGCCTCGAATCCCTTATTAGTTTCCCATTTAGAAATAGGTGCAGATACTTTATTGATGTTATATTAGGAATGTTGGTGAAGTAAAGTTCTCTGTGAGCTAGATCGCAGTCACGTTCGACACAGTTCATATTATTTAGTTCCGTTGTAACGCAATCAGACATATTTAATACTAGCTAATCCCGCGACTTATATCGCATAAATCATAACTAATGTCACCCGCGTATAATGTAGCTTCTGGTAGGAGATATATTTTTAAATGGGTCTGGTAATTTGGTTGCAGATTTAACGCAAATGATCAATCAAATCTTTCCTATTTATATATTAGTAAAGACAATATTTTATAAGGTAGTCAGCTGGAACTGAATAGTCCATAACAATAGTAACAGACTATCGGGAAATATCTATGTTGCAAGGAGACTACACAACATTGCATTAAAGCGACAGTTCCATTCAGCATTTCCAACCCCGGATGGATTTGTTTCATGATGTATTTATAATGAGAGTGATTATATAGCTTTGTTACGCATGTCGAGCAAATGTTTGAAAACTAGCACCTATACCTGTGCCGAGGCGCCACACGTCACAGGCTAAATGTAACTAACTGATGCCAATTTAAATTTCGATAAACTAAAGATAAAAACAATAAATAAGCATCTCATGGAAGCGAAAAGAGAAGTCAACGTTTCACTCCATCCTTTATGAGTTACTTCGAAACTGTTTTATAACTAAATTAATCCTATTAAAAGATCTTGTGGCATTAACACATTTATACAGCAAAGGCGATTGTTGCCGATTCAAACTGAAGACAAATAGACTATTCATTTCAAATCGGATTGAATATTCTTATTTAACTGTGAAGATACTTTGTGTGGGTGTTCATGTTGGGGTTCAAATAAAAAGGTTTTACGCTACTGATGCGAGGTACGCCAAACACAGAAAACCTTTGAAAAAATGTAAGCTGATTTACCGTGGCTGGCCAGGGGCCTCTCGTGACCGTTCAACCGGCAAATAAAGGCGACCAGACAATTGCTTGCAAATTGAGTCGACGTTTTTCACTGTATTCCATATTTTTGGCAAGGCGGGCGGCGCCTGTTTGCTGAGACGATGAAATTAAGACACCTCATTCTGCCAGCTGGAAGACAATTAATTATAATGTATTTGTTATGAAAATATTATAAATATAAAAAAAAACGATTCATTTACGTTGAATTTTATTGCTTACAGCGGTAAATATTTTAGAGGTTTTATCTTTAATCATTATTAAGCTGCCAGCAGACAGTACGCCTGGTTAAGCTGTCACATCGGGACCTGAATATTTTGACAGTTTATGTTTTCTTAAGAGCTTTGGATTTTTTCATATCATTGTTCATTTCAGAAAATCATATTTTAAGATAGTAAAAGGAAACTCTCAATTTCTAATTTATAAAGTAATAGCAAAATAAAATAATTAATGTAATATTTCTAATTGATCTAACGCTATTTTATATTGTACCGTAAAGAGGAAAAATAGTTCTTGCTGAGTTTCTTGTCGGTTCTTCTCAGTACAAGGTCTCATTCACACGTTCTTTAACAACCTAAACTAAATAAATGACACTGAATTTGATTAGATATTAATTTGTTTAATTTGCTGAATAGGACCAATAAAAACTGATTGTGTGTGAGTCGGACCCGAAGAGCGGCAAATATTACATTTGTTTTATGGGCTACTTAAACATTTATTTTAGTATTTGTTATTACAGCAGCAACAGACATACATCATATGTGAAAACTAAACTCTCTATCACGATTCATGACATGCAGACTGCCGTCAGACAGACAACGGACTCTTAGTAATAGGATTCCTTTTTATTCTTTAGACACGGAGCCCTAACATACATATTTAGGTACAAATACTTAAGTGAAGTGATATTTGTCATTAATATTATCGTAAACTATGATAGTGTAGTAGACACAGTAGCTTTATCTCCACTTCGATTCTTTATTCCTTTGCCTGCATATAATATTAGTTAGCGGCAAAACATTAAACTTCAATACTTAATTTCGAGTAACTGTAATCCGAAAAGTCGCAGAAAAAGTATAAAAAAGTATTTACAGAAAAACCTCATTTGTGCGATTCGAAACATAAAGGAAAAACGGTCCATTCGGCGACAACAATGATGGGAATCGAATAAGAAAAGGTCTTCATATAAACCCTTCATTATAGAGCTTGGAAGTATTAAGGCGGTATAACGACCAAATAAAGCTAAGATTACAAGTTAACCTCATGTTAGTCGGGCAACCCAATGATAAAGCATCTCAGGAAAATCGAGCTCGAGAAGGGTACACTAATCCCTCTTTAGCAAAAACGCTACGTTCCAAAAAGTGATGGGCGGCTCACAAGGGAAGGATCTTCATTACCCAACCGTGTTGTCAGTTAAACCAAAGGGTCAGAGGATTACTTACTGCTTAATAAAACTTAAAAAGTGGACGTGACGGTTCATGTGTATGCAGCTTAAGTGTGACGCGATAAGCCATGAGTGAAACATTAATATCAAGTGAAAATAAAGTGATTCTTCAAATTTATTATCAACACATTTACAGAGAAAATTAGGAGACTTAAAGGGCTGGTTTAAAATAAAGTTTTGTTGGTAGTTCCTGATGAAATTGAGCACCGAAGTAAATTCTCTCTACCTATGTCTTATTTCATCTAGTTGCGTTAAATCAGTGTCACGGTAACGATAGTCTAAAGGATGATACTATTGTGACAGTGAATCAGTAAATCTAAGATCACTGTCGATCGATGAAATCCATATTGATAATAATGCTTATCTATAGAAAGTAATATAAATTAATATTACGTTTTTCTAAAGATTATACTTTAATATTTATACACACGTGTCACATACCTAATTAAAAGTAAACAGCAGTAATATTAGGGGATAATGTATAAAACTGCCGTTTTATTGTAATAGGTTCCTTGAATTGACATAGAATCTTCATGGAAGTATCTTTTGTCACAAGGTTTCTATGATGTTATCCTTTTAATTATGTGAAATATTTAAATATCGATTTTCAATTTGTTATTCAACTCAGACAAGAAAGATGGATACTGCGAAAATTCGAGTGATTTTTGAATACAAGTTCCGAGCCCGCAATATCAATGTTGCGTTTGGAGAGGGGTCTGTTAATGAACGCATCGTGTGATTTTGGTTTAAACGCTTTCGTTTATGGAAACTTCGACTTGAAGAACGAGCCACGAGGAAGATCGCCCACACATTTAAGAGAGATGATGGAAGCTGACCCTAGTCAAACTTGCAAATTTGCGTCAAATTTGCGTCAAATCAACAAAATAAAAAATACGAAAAATGGGTGCCTCATGATTTGACTGAACTGCAGAAAGAAACGCGTGTTGAAACTTGTGTTGCCTTGTTAAATCAATACAGAAATGAAGGAATATTGGATCGAATTGTGACATATGATGAAAAGTGGATTCTTTATGATAACCATAAAAGAAAAATGCAATGGCTGACCCCAGTTCAAACAGTGTGTTAAAGCAAAACTTACCAATAAAAAGGTAATGGTAATAGTTTCGTGACCTCAGCATGGTGTTATTCACTGTAGTTTTCTCCGATCTGGTCAAGCAATAGCGGCAGATGTCTATTGTGCCGAACTCCGAACAAAACTAGCAGTAAAACTGCCTCGACAAATCGATCTTCACCATTATTGCCCCATGACAAAGCGAGAACTCATACAGCACGAGAACCATTCGTCATCCTCCGTATTCCCCAGACCTTGCTCCAACGGACTACCATTTTTTTTCATGATTTGGACAATTATCTAGGTGACAAGAAGTTTTTTTCCCAGGAGGCTGTACAAATTTCTTTCACGCAGTTTCAACAGTCTAGATTCTCAGAGATCTATCGCAAACGCATAAATGATCTACCTATTAGATGGCAGCAATGTATAGATAATAATGCTAACTATTTTGATTAAATGAATTTGTTAAAAATTAAAAATAAATAATTTTAATTTTCAGTACAAATCGGTAATTTCATACTTTAACCCCTATTATTATCACCGTCAGCATCTCCATGATTGAATTGAATTGAATTAATACTAATATTGGTATATACGAGTTTATTCGATTGTCCCGATTGTCGCATAAACAATAAAATTATTAACATTGAAATGAATATTTGCCTACCAATAAAAAAATCCAAAGATTATTTGAATCTCAAATAAAGGTAGTAATAACTTTCTGTAAACGACGAGAAATATAGTTACCGATTTTGTCGATTAATTGGATTGTATTTATGTAAATTAAGCTGATTATGGCTCGAGTTTGAATAAAATAACCAATATTAAATCGGTTATTGTTGGGTTCACGCAATAAAGCACATACAGTATTAATTATAATACATTGTACTGGTTATATAATAGCCGTATAATTAATCGCGCATTCGCAGCACTACAAATGCCCTGATTTATCAAACTGTTGAAAAAAAATTTGCGACATCAGACTAACTTCATAATGTGAAACTAGTAATAACAAACTAACTATTGTAACTAATGTAAGTATTCTTCTTCTTTGTCGCTACATTATTGGCAGAGTGGTCGTGGTCATCTCCTCACGGTTTATCCTCATGCTGAAATCAAGGCTAAGCCGTTCCATTCTACGGAGAGGGTGGTGTCATCTGTATAACGCAAATTGTAAATTGTGATTTCATCCAACAGTCTTCAAGAGTTACCCCGTCTAAATATGAAATAGAATGCAGTGTCTATTATATAGGTGGTATAATTGTTACTATCTATCTATCTAGTTATCTATCTTATCTTATCTATCTATCTTATTATCTAGTTAATAATATTACCTCAAAGTGCCACAAATGAGTAACATTAAATCCAATAGTTACCGCAATTCTTTCAAATAACTAATAATAATATATAATCGAAATATCGCCACGGACCAGTCTAAATCAGTTTTAAGCTTATATCAACAACACAATGGTCAGAGTGACTGTGTTAATTCAAACGATTAACAAGACGTCTGTAAAACACGATAAATTAAAGAGAATATAGTGTATCAATTTTACTGATAGCATCATAAATGAAGGTGACACCATTAAGAAGTATTTACTATAAATTGCAATTTCTATGATGCAATTATACTATTTCATTGAATGAACAACAGATGCCGGCTGATTGAGAAGCAAGGATATCGCATTAAAACTATTCCATTTAACTTACCCCCTAATACCTAGAATGATATATATATATATATATTTTCTTTTTTATTTCGACGCACAAAACTGATAACAATAAAAAATATAAACACTACAATTTTCACACAGAAGAATCTGGATTGTAACCTTCTAGATGTAAGTACAATATGCATTTTTAAATTAAATTTTTTTTCACAGAAGGGACTACAGCCGAAACATAAAATAATTTAAATTACAAAATCTTAATAAAGTTATCATGCTTTTCTCAAGAACCAAAAACAGATCTTAAGCTCTGCCTAGCAGAAGCAATAGACCCATTGAATATGTCGAAGTTAAATCGTATCGATTCATAGCTAGAACACATGCGATAAAGCGGTGAATGCTGACCGAGAAGAGTTCTACGGAGTGGTAATGTAAATATTATAAAGCGCATAGCTTATTCTCGAACTGCTCGAGCCTTTTAAGCGTTTCTCGTGTTCGCCATGCTACGCCGCTTGGTTGTAATACAGTCGTTAATCCCCACCAATCTGCACTGAGCCTGTTTACTGAGCTATGGTTCGTTGTACCTGTTCGATTTTATCCACAAAGAAGGCATGTTATAATAACAAATTTTAAACGAGTATGAGCCGTCTTAAAATGTAAAAAGTAATGATATATTTTTTTAAAATATTCCAGTTATTTCTAAATGGTTTCCCACGAAAGAACTTATCATAACAATTCACCTCGGCTGTGCCTTTTGCGTATTTACCTTTGAAAATTTATATTCCCTATGGGTGAAGAGCGAGACCGGCCGAATATTATCTACACTATGGGCTATCGAATTATCATATCATTATTGTAAGGTGAGAAACGTTGAATATTTACCACCTATTTCGCCACTGCTAGTAACTCAGATGTGATATGAAAATAATAAAAAAGGAGGTTTCCTAATGTACTACAAAATCTACTTTAAAAATTTTTCTTTAAATTTAAAATTAAATGTTGGATTTATAAAAATAAAAACATACAATTATAAACATTTGCAAAGCAACACATAGAAGTAGAAACATATATAAAAGGCGGCCTTATTGGTAAAGTAATAATCTTTATCAGATAAATCTTAACTATCTATCTAACTTATTATATATCACTATCTTCACGTCTTAAATCATGGTAGACAGAGAGGACCGAACACCACAATATACATACATGTCCTTACTTCACATTGATTTAATCTTTAAAGGTTTAGCGTGGCCTTCCGCGGCTTCTGCATTCTTCCATTTTCGCGTTGTAAATCAGCTTTGTCATTCTCTCAACCGGCATTCTTTTCGAAAAATGTATATGTGAGGTGTGAATACTAGTGTCAGCCTTTTATTCATTTGCCTAAGCATCGTTCGATGCTATATCAAATAAATATATAATTAAATAATTATCAAATAAATAAAAGGCTGACTAAGTTTGAGAACTTGATTTGATAAAGCGTAAACAAAAATAAAACGGTAACAAACAAAAAAAAAAGAATGTAACCCAGTTACCCAGTATAAAAAATGGAAAACTTGAAATATCATGTTATTTACAAGTACGAGTTCCACCGTGGTACCAGTGCTGCGGAAACGTATGGCGGTTGTGTCGCAAAAGAAAACACAGTGCGTTTTTGGTTCCAACGTTTAAGTTCTGGAAATTTCGACCTGCAGAACAAGCTCTATGGACGGCCGGAGACTCAAGTTAATAATGAAGAATTGAAGGCTATTGTGGAAGCGGATCAATCGCAAACCACGTCCGAGTTAGCTGCAGGCTGCGATGTTAGTGATAAAACTGTTTTAATCCACTTGAAGCAAAATGGAAAGTTTAAAAAGCTTGAAATGTGGGTACCTCCCTAATTGAGTGAAGCAAACCGGCAAACGCGCTTCGACTGCTGCGTTACATTACTCAACCGGCACAATAATAAAGGGTTTTTAAATCGAATCATTGCCAACTTATTTTTCTTAAGCTTTCTTAAGACGTTAAGTGAAAAACATCAAACAGGTCAAACGGGTGACGTATTTGAGGCATTTTATTATGGAAAAAATAAGTTAATTTGCCTGCCAAAGGCCGTGGCTTTTAAGGTGTTAATGTTTAATTGGAGACGCTTTGAAAGCTCGTGCTGTTTTATTCACTGTTGAAGAGAGACACAATTTACCGTTACATTTAACACGAAGTCGAGTAGTTACTCATGACGACAAGAAAGTTACTGCAACGCTTTTGAAATACAACAGTAAGATATACAGTTAATGCTGAGAAATACAGTAAAATTCCCCTCGTGTTTGTCACAGTCCGTTCCCACTACGTTCCGTTCATTAACTTGGTGTTGTATGAAAAGAAATGGTTAGAATTCACTTTCAAGTCTATGGTCGTCCAAAATTAAACCGTTAGTAACATATATTAATAATGAATAATAATAAAAAATGTGGAATATTTTTTAAGCAAATGAGGTATTTGTTTATTACAATTTTAAAAATAATATGTTGTAGTGACAGTACGGGTATTATCAGTTCTTTTTCCTGTTAAAATGTTATAATTCAATACGGCATATATAGCGGACAACACGGTAGCTTCGTCATCTAACCAATCCATTGTCAGGAAAAATTGTAGGCGACACTAAATTCAATTTCATAATTCAATGCATAAGCTTTTGTCAGTAACTTGATATATTGTTGTGTTTATTTTATACTCTTGTTAAGATTATTTTTGTTAGTAAAATTCTACGAAAATCTGTATAATAAAGATAGCGTGTTAAAGCTATCAAGTGCCTCTTTCTCACATATCAAAACGGAATTAAATGAAATAAGCATCGAATTTTCAATAGCGACATTTCATGCCTCCCAGCCATTGTCAGCTTTACTCGCGCGTTTTCAGTGTAATTGAATAAGACGATTGCTATCTCCGAGGAAAAGAATTTAATAACATGGCGTTATAGTGCGCAGAGTATACCCTCCCGCGTTTAAACGACGAATTGGTAAATATCTACGGATGAACTGATGTGGGCCCTCATACGGTGATAGTTTCGATTTAAATAAATTCCCAATAATTTTTGATGATGCGAGGGTTGTATCACGCATCGAAAGCGTTTTTGTGAGTCACCTTAAATTATGTAGCTACCCATAGCTGACAGTTAAAACCACATTTTCAGTGTCATTATACGTTAGGATTTCATCGTTATGAATTATTTATAAACAAGTATGCAGTAATTTTTTGCACAATATAGTGATGATAGTTTTTGTAAATAAGAATTCAATTTATTACTTTTTAAATAATTCTTTTCCTATATTACCTAAATGTAAAAGTAGGGCAGATGACCTAGTTTTAGAAATTTTAAAATAATTTTACCTGGTTTAAGCCAGTTTAAGAGTTACGAGTGAACTTTGACATATCACAGCTACCATTTTAAAAACCGTTCATGGAGCAGCGGTAAAACCGGGTCTTCTACCTTAAATACTGTTTAGACATTACTTATTTTCATTTATTATTTCCAACAAATATTATCTACGGATTTTCCACAGTTCTTCTATTGTCAAATCGAAACGTCGTGTCGATTGTTTTCTCTTTGACATTAAGAAATAATTGGAGATTTTTCTTGTACATCTATAATGAGAAAGTCGAATGTAACAGACAGTTACGATTTCAAAAGGAATATTTTATTTTAACGAATTCAAACGTAGAATGTTCGTAAAGATGTGGTAGGTTTATGGATAAGAAGACTTTATAATAAACTAGCTTTTGCCCGCAACTTCGACCGCGTGCTAAAGTTACTTTGAGCAGCATTTCTAACGAATATTTATTTATTCGTTCCATTAGGTATTGATAGGTTCAAACTAATACATAAACATTCTCTATCATCCCTTTTTTTATACCCATGGGAGTTTAATTTATCAAAAGCCTATTTAAGCGGACGTCTTCATCATAGTAGTTCCAATCTTTAATTTCAGTTCAGTCAGTCGAAAATCTAAGAAGGTTTATACAAATTTTCATCCCTTATTTTATCCCCTTAGAGACGGAATTTATCAAAATCCTTTCTTAGGGGATGCCAACGTCATAATAGCATTATGCATGCAAAGTCTCAGCCATCGGGCGGCATCGGGCAGGTTAAAATTGACAAAGTTTCATACAAATTTTCATCCCAACTTTCATCCCCTATTGTATCCTTTAGGGCGTAAAATTGATCAAAATTCTTTTTTTAGTGAAGGTCTACGTCATAACATCTACCTGCATGCCAAATTTCAGCCCAATCGGTCTAGTTATTTGGGCTGTGCGTTCATAGATCAGTATGTCAATCATTGAGTCACCTTTGAGTTATATATATTTAAATTTTATATTTTAGACACACATACTGTTACACACATACGAGATACTGTTCACAGTAGTCATTATTATTCTTATTTTAAATTCGTGTGTATAGGAAAGGAAATTTTATATGAGTTATTTCAAATGTCTCATGTCGATACTTTCTGTGTAATATATACTCGTAAATTATAATCATTGTTTTTACATTGTTATCGAGCTGTTTTCTCGCGATTTTGCCCACATAAATTATAGGTTATAATTACCATAAGATGTAGCTAGATGTAGATTGTAGGTGAAAAGAAAATATGATCGGAACAGTATTTCTAAAAATTACCCCCTACAAACAAACAATCAAAGTTAAAAACATTACTTCTTTATAATATTAATATAGACTATTGTTTAATGTATTACAATTTGTTACCTCTTTTATGTTGATGTGTAATTTTTTTTAAATGTGTACGTACGTGTACTAAAAATAAATCAACAATTTCAGCTGAATCACTGGATGCAATGAACGATAAATCTGCCAAAAATGACAGTTGCCGATAACGTATATTTTAAATGTACACGTTTTGTAATGATGGGTCAGCACCTGGCTTTTTGGACAGAAATTATTGTAAATTATTAGTTCTATTAGCGCCTAAAATAAAGTCGATAAAGGAAAACTAGCTTATAATAAGTTATTTAATTTAATTCTAAAATAGAGTTATCTTAGATTGGAATCAAAATTCCACAAGGTTTCTTGTAAATATCTATGATGATTGTTAGAGTGATAAAGGTTTTGCGATGGTGACATCTATCCTAATAATGAAATATTTGTTTGTTTGTTTGCATCGCATAGCTCCGAAATTACTGGACCTGTATTAAAAAATAATTCACATATATTATAGGATGGCGATATAGGCTCTAATTGATATAGACAAAGTCGCAGGAAAACAGATTAAATAAATCACAAAACAATGAGTATCAAATAATAAAAAAAAATGATACCCATAAAAACTTAGCGAAATTAATTTTTTTCTAGATATGAATTATATTTTATTGACGGAGAAATATCATCAATATTAAATGAGTAAGCAGATTATTTTAATTTTCTATCATTTATTACTAATAGTTTACTATTTGAATTTCTACCTGCCCGGTTAATTTTTTCGGTTTTTCTCCAACGTGTAGAATTGGAAATAAAAAAAAAAATAAAGATATAATTATTGTCTTCGTATCATAATCCCAACTTCTTAAGGCGATAGTAACCAGTAGTGATCTTTGCAATGCATATCGAGCATGCGTCCACATCTCTCACTGACTGAGAAACTTTATAAGAACTTTAATAATTTTTGATTTATCACGTAGCCTATCATCTTTAATTTATCATAACAAAACGTGACCTTAACGCATGTGAAAAATGTTTTACGTAAATAACAAATTTTTCGTTCACTAATTTACTTTGCAAGTTTTATACCTTGTTATAAATATTTTTCAAAGTATTTGTAGAACTGATTAGTGCTATGTTAGAAAGCAAGCGACGGTAGCTAGTTTGTTTGTGGGCAGTAAATTACGGGATTAATTCTTTAGCGTCGAGTGAAAATTTTAGGCAAATACTGAAAACCGGATATTCAAGAAATCTTAGAGGTAAATTCGTATAACTTTGACTAATGAAGTTTTCAGCCGTTAAAGGAACTTAATTATTAAAATTCTAAAATAAATACTTGAAAATTTATAAAGTAGATAATTAAATCTATGTTTAGAAGTCATTAAGTATTAAAATACTAATTAACGGATAAGGCAACGCAGTCGTAGTTTAGTTTATGAAAAATATGTATAAAATAATATTGGATCATTCAATTTAAGGAATGTAAAGAAACAAACAGAAATAATATAGAAATTTTATTACATATAACAAAATATCAATTCACGTATTTTTTACTTAGATATAAGTATTAATAAAGTGGCTTCCAGCTGTCTAACGCTCAGGTATTCTATTCTTAAATCACATCTTTCGCGTCGAGTGTTCGTTTTCTATAGATTTTTGTTGTAACTGTAGGTATATTCACAAACTTGGGTTATCAACGTCCAGGTGCAGTACTAATATAAGTATCGAAGAAAATAATAAATTTTGTGCTTCCACTACAAATTTTTCCTCTATTAATACATAACTACAATCTGTTCTGTAGTAGATAAGCGCTCCGGTACGCGATCGTTGTTGTTAAGCAACTTCAAAAATATTATCTCGAGTAAAACTGTTGGTCTCAGCTGCATTTGCAGTCGTTAATCCTGCAGGATCATAGCCCTTTCTTTAACCATCTATAAGGAAGGCCTGAGCTCCTGCAGTGGGTACGTGAAAAGGCTGAAGATGATGATAGTTTGTTCACAGCTTTATGTGATTATTGAAAGTAAGCGATACGCTTCGTTATGCATAGGATCATATAATCGTTTCCGATAAATACTGCGTTTTGTTGTACGGGAGTTATATAGATCACTGACCTCACCTCGTACAGGAATAGGCAGTACTGCGAGGAGCCAATACATAGTTCTATGAACAGTGATACGTATCGTCAACTTTCAACACTTGCAATAATCATTTGGGTCATTTTCTGTTTTTGTCAGTCCTAGAATTAGAATTGCTTCTATAAATTGATTTTTAATGATTGCACAATTTTTAACCAAAAGACGAAAATTTGAAATAATAGTATTCTAGTTTTTACATCATTCAAATTCTTGTTTATTTATTAAAATATTGGCTTATATTATTACTTTCATTCAAGTAAAAAAAAAACATTCTAAATAATAATAAAAAACTTAGAATCAATACATCGTATCGAGTGTTAAAAATAAATTAAAATTTCGGTACAATTGGCAAAATAAGTGCAAAGTATTTAATTTTTGTTTATTTTCTGAAAAATATTATTCCAGTATTCAAGTAGTCCCAAGAAAGTTACATAATTTTGTAGGGATCTGCCAGTGTTGCTACCCTATATATGGAAAATGGAAGGTTTATATGTTGCATTATTTTATTCGTTCCCGATCGAGTGGGGTACCTCTGAATATTAAGTGGCACGAAGTGAAGGAAATTTATTGACTTGAACTTTTATTATGGTTGCGTTTTATAAGAATATGATCACTTTTGTTGCCATTTATCTCTTCCTGTGGTCTATGAGATTTAACATCTATCAAATCGATACTAAATATAATAGGCATTGTCTGATTTTCACTATTAATTATATTATAAAATAATGTATTTTAAAATATCGATTTAGGTGTATTAATAGATGAAGATTGCATAAAATCTTATGTGACAGTGGCATATTTTTGTTAGTCATAATTAGATTTACACATAATTTATTAAGCATTATCTACATATATCCCTATAATGGATACTATAACGAGATTCGGGCTATCTTCGATGATAAATATTTCATTATTTTTTACGGAAATCAGGTGACAAATGATTAAAAACACTTAATCACATACCCCGTATCTGGGTTTTCCTTATTAGGTTTATATTAGTAGATGTTTCATGTAGATTTATATCATACACGTCTAAATGTTTTTTGTATAAATAATCTGTTTATTGATAAAATTAACATGTTCTTGCCCAAAGAATTTTTCACGAACTGACATTCAGAAAAGCAAATAATAAACAAGGAATGAATCTTAGGATCAGAGACAAAATGTTTGGATGCGGGATCCTAGGACAAATTTACGGTGTGGTATTACGCGTCCTTTGATTATATACTTGTCTATATTCAAAGGACGCATCGCTACATTACTGTATATTGGTATGCAAGGAATTAAAAAGCTACAGTATAATTAAAACAATTGATGTGTAGCGTGTTCTTGTGGCTCGCCTATGTAGGTTTTATACGTCATTCAATACCACATCGAACAGAACAACCAGAAAGCATCTCATCCCGGCTGCAGATCCGCTAGAATCTTATAAAATCTGATTTTATATAAATTAGTTTAGCAACTCAGGATCCCTTACCTAATGTTTTTGCTTACGGCAAAGAGTAGGTACATAATAAAATAAGAATTAGAATAAAAGCCGCGATCACTGAGTCGATTTGCGTGTCACTTCATATTAAAGTGTACTTAAAGAAACAAAATGTTTAAGTATTTACGAGCTGACGGAGAAAGCTTTTAAAAGCCAGACGAATGGTTCACGGTGTTTTCTGATGTAAAATATTTTGTGGGACCAAATTAGATATGTGGAGAGAGAAAATTTTAAATAGGCTTTATATGAGATGAGTGAATTGATACCTGAATTTAGAGCTTATAATATTCAGTGTATGTAATTTACATTACTAATGTTAGTATTAGCGTTTTCCATAGAGAGAACAGTCCATAATCCACCACATGGCGTAGTTCCAGTGTGAATTTGTGGGCTTAATCAACATTTAACGGGATTTATTTGGGACAGTGATTTTTCACTTATCCAAGTTGTTTGTTTATATTAAATAGCAAACCGCAGCTGCCAAAGTGCTCTTGAATTCTAAAAATAGTTACTCATAATGACTCAACGCCCTCCAGTATTTTATTTTACACTGTAGTAACACTGGTGCGGGCGATATCTGTCCCTCGCTTTCATTGGTCGCTCATTTTTTTTTGACCAATGAGATGAGCACGCAGAGGTCGTCTGCGCTCTGCGTGTCGACCCCGTCGATCAGTGTAAATGAATGCGTCTCTAAACCTCAAAACATGCTTCTACTCCCGTAAGACAATTATTTACTGAAAATTAAACAAAAAAAGTTTATTTTATAGGTGAAGTCAAAAGCGACACATTATTCAATGTTAAACTTGGCTTTCATTTTTCATTTACGTTTTTGATGGGATGCTGCAATATTACTATTACGCTGCCGGAGACAGTATAGTAGGTTTGGTAACGAGCCATCAACCTTATCTGGTTTTAGAAGTGTGGATACTTCACTACGCGACAAATTATAATATTTATAGGTTACAGTTACATCGTTTGATTATCTATGAATTATTTGATATTTATTAATTGATATTAACACCACTACCTTGAAGCATAGAGCAAAAATCGTATTTGATTTTACAGGAGTAGTTATGTAAATATTAATATGTCATATGAGCTCAAGACGAATTTTATTTGCACTAGTTTATTTTAATGCTAAATATAAAATTATTTTTCATGAATTCTTGATTATTCATAAATCTTATCAACAGTCTATTTTTTCCCTAATAGTAATAATTTTGTGTTCTTTGAAGTTACAAAGTCCGACTTTTATTTAATTTAAATTAGGTTTTTACGGTATTTACAAAATGGCAGTAATTCATTGCCTAACGACGATGTAAGTCGTTTTGTAACAAGTTATTTTGTTTTTACGTTTTTTATATGATAAATTATTCAGTGATTTGATTTGAATTTAGTAGCTAAGCGAAACGATGAAATGGTTTCCAATTTAAAATTGAAATATTTTGAGAAAAAAATAATCTGTTTACGAATTGATGTAAATGTGTATATAAATAACATTATATTTTTGTCTTAATGAAAAATGGTCGATTGCGAAAGGTCGTGTGTTTGAGTCCCACCTCAGAATACCAGGGACATATTGGATTTTTAAAGCATTTTCCATTAAGAATATTTGCCAGTATAGCATTGTGAGTGTAATATTAATCAAATATAATACTTGTATTTTAGTCCTTTTAAAGTTGTTCTTTGCCAAACTATTTGGGGATTCGATATTGAATTTTTAATAGTCTAAAAGATCAAATTTTTTAAAATCTAAGGCCCCCTATTAGAAATCTTAAAATTTATGAGATAACACCGTGAATTTATGTACATATTGGTAAAATATGTAAAGGGAAGCAAATATAAAAAAAATGAGTATTGGACATTATAATAGACATGGTAAAACAACTTAATCCCTTATATTATCAACATTTCAAACTCTGAATACCTAAACCCGAGACAAATAATAAAAATTCAATTTCTATTTAATCTATTTTCCATTTGCAAGATTGAATGACTGATCATGAAAATTATTTAACGCATAATTAAATGTAAATTATACCATAAATTACGTTTGGCCATTTGCGTTTTTAATCCTATAAAAATAAAGTTTACGTTTATTATTTCCTGCTATTTTGCTAAAAAAAGATAAAATGATCGACCGGTATGACAGTCAAAATGTTCAAAGCCTTTTTAGATTTTTCCAGTTAGAAGTATCTTTTGTGCAATCAGCCGGTTCATATGATGTAACAAAGCAAAGTAGAGAACTAAGCTCACTTTAACTTATTAGTTGGAACTGAAATAAAAGTATTTTTAAGCGACTTCAATTTGATCTGTATGAATGAAATTTCGTTGGAATGGCAATATATTTATGATTTCAAAATAAGAGTGCAACATATTGTAAGTTAAACATCGCATCGTAATGATTCTTTTCGATAAGATTAAGATACATCACAATTTTTCCAAAATCGGATCACTGGTTTTGAAAACAAAAGCTAAAAAAATATGATCACTTAAGTAGAAGTTCCATGAACCATTTTTCGCTTTTGTTAAGCTTATGTCTTTATCATTAGTATCTACTATCATTATCCCGAACAAGTTTAGGTTTTTGATCAAATGATTTATGAATCACAATAATAATAATAATACTTTTTTTATTGCATACTACAAAGGACACAATACAAAGAAGCAAAACAAAAAAAAGTCTACAAAAGGCGGCTTTACTGCTAAGCAGCAATCTCTTCGAGGCTGAAATGTTTGATGTTTGAAATGTTTGAAAAATAAATAAAGAACAAGGGGAAGTGGACGCAAGGCAATAGTAATAATAAAGACATATGTATATATCTGGATACAAAATAATAAAGGAAATAAGCTAATTAGTCATTCATCATAATACGCATCGATATTCAAAGTTACTCCTAATTATTTACAATCGCTCGCTTAATAGGGATGACGACTGGGTAAAAAATGCAATTCTATTTAGTCCGTCAGTCAGATAATGGAAAAATATTAGATACGTATTTTTTGTTACTTCAATTTAACAAGAAATAATTTAGATAACAGGCATTAAAGTTGAGGAGTGGGGGCTCGCTACCTCACAGTTAAGTAGAAAACGTACCATAACCTGACGTCATGCGAAATTTCAACTCCATGTAACGCCGTAATTGTATGATTACGAAAAAAATAAAAATACGTTTTTAATATTTTTAAACACTCTACCTGACGGACAAACAAACAAAAATTAGTCGTCATCCCCATTATAAGTTTGTTCGATTTGTTAAAATATGTATGTAATTTTAGTTTGGTATATGAGGTTAGTCGATATTACCTCGCTGATTATTACAGTACTGTAATCAATTTCTATTACATACAAATGTTTGTAGAGTTAATTGTTGTTGATTGTACCGGATATGATTGTAGGAAACTATAATATCTGATAGATTATAATTGTTGTGACATTTTGTAGGTATAAGATTCGTTTTTAAATTAACAACAGTTACAAATAAACAACTAAACATAAAAGTAATATTTTTTTATCATCATATGTTTTTTTTAGCATATACGTTTACATTAATATTTTTGTGTAGCGAAAAATTATATTCGTTTAGTAAATAGGGACAGCCAGCTTGAAAGTTTCAATGTATAAGAAATAGGCATACTTTAAAAGAGAACGAATGACACGTCTAGTCGATTGAACGACTGAGACAAAAGGCTTGCATTACCCTTTGAAGTGGTTCGATCCTGTATATCTGAGTCCCTATCACTATTATGGGAGTCGACAATTTCTCACAGATAACACGAGTTGTCGTGTAAAGCAGTCACGTATTTTTTTAGTACCGGTGGCTTCGAACCCAACTTAACAATATCATAACCAACGTGGAAAAGGGAAGGTCTGCGCCATTATTGAATTTCATCATAAGGGTTTGGTGACTGTAGATTTCTATTTTCCGAAAGTTTCCCCGAAATTGTCAGGATTGGTGTATCGGGCCGTGAGAAACTTAACGTATGGCGCTATTATGAGAACCATAAAATGTGATTCTTTGTTTTGATAGTGAAAATAAAATAAGGGACAGGATAGGCTATGATTTTGTAAATCTATATTAATATAATTAACAGGTAAAGTTTCTATGTATGTTTAAAGGATAATCTTCGGAAGTACTGATAAATTTATGAAAATTCTTTCGAATACGCGAAGCTATATGAAACGCGGGTAACATAGGCTGCAATTTATGCAGGCGAAGTCGTGAGAAAACAGTTAGTGTTAACTAATAGTGTTAATATTGAGCTCTATGTAGTAAGGAATTGATGTTCAATGAGGATGTTCAATATATTTATTACTATTTATAAAACGTCGGAGTCAAATATTAAAAACGTGTGTACTTAAATAATACTAATAGACCGGATACTTTATGCAGTACCTGTGACCTTGACCATCGGCTTAATTATAACCCCACTGCTGGGGCCTTCCATTACCCACAGTTGCCTTACACATCATCCTAACCATAATATTGTGTATAAATTAAAAAAGAAAATAACAATTCTCTCTATGAAACCTTATTTACTCTTTGTAACGATACAAAGAATAAATGGCTAAACAAATCGTTATGAATCGCGTTGAGTTATTATTGTATGGAAGTTCCCTAGGTAATAAACTTGTTTGAATGTGGAACGTTGATATTAGCATGAAGACTCTTAACGAGATTGGAAATGATGTCTAATGAAGTTATTAAGTCTTATGGAATCCGTTGATGTAAAATGAAATCTGATGAAGTAGGTATAATTATGATCAATAAAGTCTGATGCAGTGTAATAAAATATAATAAAGTCTCAATCTTTAAAAAATGGACTCATTAATTTTCATTTATAGTACAGAATATTGAATAAATTAATAATTTATAAGAACTACCTTTTATTGCACTGCAAATAGTGTGGAAATAAACTATTCTACCCTGAAATTCAGCCTTTGGCTGATTAGATCCCTCGCTTCACTCAAGAATGACAAATTCTTCTCTCTCTACACGTCATCGTTTTGTCTTAACAACAGAGTAATAACATTTAGAATTGATTTAATTTAGTGAAAGCATTAATGAAAAATAATAATATGTTTCTCTATTTTAAGTTTTGAAGTATACGAATATGGACTGGGTCAACGGTTAGAGTTACGGCTACATGAAATATAATCCATCACAATTTTGTTTGTTCACTTAAAAGAATGAAGCTGAAAATTTTAACTGCGCTAAAATTCCAAAAGCACAACTTAAAATATATTTTAATATTGAAATGAAAAAGTTGTCCAATAAATATTGTCATTTACAATAACGTAACCGTAACTTTTCTTTTTAATATAAATGAGATTAATAAATATAAATGACGTTGGAACTATTGCAGAGTTTTTAAACAGTTTTAAATTTATTAGCTGTTCTACATTTATGACTAAAAGAAATCCAAAATGGGTGATGATTAACGATAAAGTGTAGAATACTTTTAGTCATTATAATTTCCCATTAGGTCTCTAGATCTGAATAGATTGATGGGTCGCGCTGACGTCGTCATTAGGGTTCCACAGTTTTTCCCGAAGCAGGATCTCCCCAGATAATTGGGCCGAATGTTTTCTCCCGAACTCTCTAATGACTGGCATTTCTATTTACCGACGGGACACCCGACTTTATTGAGCCGTTTGCGTTTAACTCCAGTATCGAGCTACCCGGTTTTAGACTTTTTTAACGGAACCTTTTTTAAATGGCATTCGAAACGCCGAAGAATCATTTATTTAACGAATGCGTGATAAAGCTATCAGGTTGGAGAATTTTAAATTTAGTAAGCTAATGTGGCATTCCAAACATTTAGCTCTGTTTAATTTTTTTTTAAATTATATATGTCGCATCATCATTACGAAGATCGTTTGATTTAGTTTCTTTTATTTTAATTGCTAGATACTCGATTACTTAATTACTCGATTGTAAAGAGAGCGTGATCATCGATTCTTTTAAGTTTATTAGAATGGTGACACTGACTTTGACAGTTCGTTTATAAAAACCAAGTTGCCGCCAGATTCTGCCCTCATTAGTGTTTGTTATTACACGTGTTTAAGGGATTTCGTTTGTTTTGTTAATTTTAAGCCTTCTTTCTACGCGGAACTGCGATATAATTAAGTGTTTGTGTTTTGTCCTAACATAAGGTGTTGGTAAGTACCTATTTATTTGTTCTCCTGTCCTTTCCATTGATTACAAAGTAATCATGGAAAGGACCCCTCCGGATCCACCGGATCCACCGGACCGGTCTCCGACGCATTATTCATCAATGGAACTTTCACCTCCTTTATTTACCCAGACTAGCCTCAAACGACGTAATGATACTGAACCCGAGGTAAACGACGCGCCTTCTAAAAGAATAATTACTGAGTCCTGTCAGTCGGACACATTAGACCCCTCTCCTGGCATATACACCCATCCCTTTTTAAATCAGTCAAATAAACAATATTTAAACAGTGATAAGGGACCATTCATTATACATGTTTCTAAAATTGAGACAGATCTTTCATCTGGCACATCTATTCACCCTATCAAATTCGGGCAATTTTTAGTTAAAAACAAAGTTGAAAACATATTGAATGACGGTATAAAAAAGATAGGTCGTAACAGGATATCTGTGGAATTCAAAACCAACACTGACGCTAATCAATTCTTAAAAAACCCTTTTTTATCAATATATAAATACAGTGCTACAATTCCCAACTACAACATTACTCGCATGGGCATCGTTAAAGGTGTTCCCTCGGACTTATCAATGGAAGAGTTTGTAGATTCTTTAGTTGTTCCCGTTAACTGTGGAGTGGTTCTGAAAGCAAGACGACTTAACAGAAAGTCAATCTCTGAAGGGCAAGTATCCTGGGTCCCCACACAAACAGTTGTTCTCACATTCCAAGGGCAGGTTCTCCCTAATAGAATATTTGTATATCATACATCCTTGGCAGTAGAGACATACCAACTCCCAACTATTCAATGCATGAACTGCTGCAGGTTCGGACATCTTAAACCCCAATGTCGATCCAAGCCACGTTGCTTCCGCTGTGCACAACCACACTCAGGTCAGTCTTGTATGGTAGAAGAATCAAAGGCAACCTGCCTTTACTGCTCAGGATGCCACTTTGCATCTAATAAGAACTGACCAGAACATTCTAGGCAAAGATCTATTAAAATATCAATGTCTCAAGACAACATATCCTACCAAGAGGCATCAGAAAGATTCCCCTCGGTAAGGAGATCTTATGCTGATGTCGTCCAATCTCCAACCCAAGCTACATCCCTTCCTCAACTCCAATCCTCTCCCAAGGCCTTAAGTCCTTCATCCTCATATAAAAAATTGGTTACCAAATCCCCCAAACCTAGAGCTCCTTCAAATATTGGATTTGATAGAATAGCTCATCAGGCTATTGTCCAAAACTGCCCATCTTCGCTCCCTAATGGTTATGCCCTTAACAATGATAACTCAACTATCCTCTCTGAAACCACCCCCAATGATAACTTGTTAGATGCCCTTTTGTCCTTTGTTTTCAGCCTTCTTAACAGGTTTGATGATATTCCTATACCGTCCAACGTTGCACATAGAATAAGTCAACTTAATAAATTTATTTACAATAATAAAAATGGCGAAGATAATTCAGTGGAATTGTTGTAGTATAGTACCCAAAACTTACGAATTAAATTATCTCATTAATAAGTTCTCTCCGTTCATTCTTGCCTTATCGGAGACATGGTTGGTGCCTGGTAACACCTTTGGTGTTTCAGGGTACTCTTGTCTCCGGGATGACAGAGCTGATGGATATGGTGGAAGTGCTCTGTTGATTAGTTACTCTCTTCCTTTTAATCAAATTAACCTGACACACAACAACTGTATTAATGCAGTAGCTGCAAGAATTTCAAATATATCTTACCTCTCAATATATATTCCCCCGCAATCAACGCATAGTTTAGTTATACAAGAATTAAACTCTATTTTATCATCCCTCCCTTCACCCATAGTAATAATGGGGGATTTTAATGCACACCATGTTTCATGGGGTTCGTATACTAATGACTCGCTTGGTTATCAACTTCTAGATCTTATCGACGATAGAGACCTCTGTGTTATCAATGATGGTAGTCCCACCAGGAGGACTCGCCCTAACCAAAATCCATCAGCAGTAGACCTCACAATTTGTCCCCCTTCTTTGGCATCCGATGTGGCCTGGAATGTGCTAAACAGCACACATGGCAGTGATCATTTTCCAATTCTTATTTCGATATTAGATCACACTTCCCCTACCAATCTCCACCCCCCCTTACTTCAGTTTAGGTTACACAAAGCTGATTGGTCGGCCTATACCAGAACGCTGGACAGCAATTCTATTTCACTTCCTCCAATTACTACAGAAAATCATCAAAAGGCTTACGACATGTTTACTGAGATGTTAATAGACTCTGCTGAAACCAGTATTCCGAAGAAAAACAACATTCGTAAAAAAGTTCCCCCCCCTTGGTGGGACTCTGAATGCTCAGAAGCTATCAAAAAACGTAAAGAGTCTGAGAAAACTTACAGGAACGCCATGACCATGGATAATTTTGTAGCTTACCAGCGAGTCGCGGCTCAAACCAAAAAGATGCTTAAATACAAAAAAAGAATTGGTTGGATTAACTTTTGTGAATCGTTGGCTCCTGGCACTCCATCGACAATAGTATGGAAACAATTAAAAAGATTCCGTAGGGCTCGCAACCGTGCGAATCTGACGGCTAATGATCCCTCTATCTGGATCGATCTATTTGCCGATAAATTAGCCCCCCCATTTGCCCCAAATTTTGATTGCCTTCCTGTGAAACTACATGTCACTCTGTCCTCTAAAGACAACTTGGATGAGGTCTTTTCATTTGAAGAACTCCAAAAAGCTCTTTCTGGTTTAAGGGATACTTCTCCAGGCTTGGATGGCATTCCATACTCTTTCCTGATAAGAGCCTCCGACAAAATAAAACAATATTATTTAAAATTGATTAATACATTTTACGATACCGGTTCCATCCCAGTTCAGTGGTCTAAGCAAATAATCATCCCTTTAATCAAACCAGGGAAAGATCCCTCTAATCACTCTTCCTACCGCCCTATTGCCCTATCATCTGTCCTCCTAAAAATCATGGAACACATGATTAAAAACCGCCTGGAATGGATTGTGGAAAGCCGTAATATCATTGCTAAATCTCAATATGGTTTCAGAAAGGGCTTTAGTACCATGGACAGTTTAAGTTTATTAACATCGGATATTCGATTAGCATTTCAAAACAAAGAATACCTTCTTGGTGTCTTTCTAGATGTTGCTTCTGCTTATGATAATGTCCTTATTCCAGTGCTCAGGCATAAAATGCATCAGCTGAGTGTTCCTGAGAAATTAGTTCGGTTCATTTGCAACTCAATCACAACTAGATCCATCCTGATAAGGCATCAAAATCATTCACTGGCAAGGACGGTCTGGAAAGGGTTACCTCAAGGATCAGTCCTTAGTCCTATTTTATATAGTTTATACACGCATGATATGGAGCTTTCCACAAATTGCTTTTGCAACACTCTCCAATACGCAGATGATATAGCTCTATACGTACGAGTAAAATCCATACCGGAAGCAACTTCACGTATGAACTCTGCTCTAAATCACCTCGGGGAATGGTTAGAAAAACACGGTTTATCAATTTCCCCACCAAAGTGTAGTGCTGTTATCTTTACCAAAAAACGAAATGTTCCTACTCCTGTTATAAAATTTCAAAATTCTGTCATAGACATAAAAGACTGTGTTAAATTCCTAGGTATGATTTTGGATTCCAAACTATCGGGAACGGCTCACTTCAATAATGTTGCCAACAAGGCAGAAAAAGGTGTCAATGTTCTTCGTGCGCTCTCTGGTGTTTGGTGGGGTGCACACCCAGTTACCCAAAAACTAATATATAACGCCATAGTGCGCAGTCACTTTGATTATGGTTCCTTCCTTCTCGACCCTTGCAATGTATCCGCATTAGACAAAATAAACAAAATTCAATCGAAGTGTTTGCGTATTATTCTAGGGGCTATGAAGTCCTCCCCCATTAATGCCCTCCAAATAGAGGCTGCTGACCCCCCCCCTTTTTCTTCGTAGGCAATATCTTAGTGACAGATTTTTCCTCAAAATTTTACAAAATGAATCCCACCCGTTGCTAGCTATTCTACACAAACTTGTCGATGTTACCGTCATAGGTCCCAATTCACATCAAAAAATTCCCTGTATTTTAACGAGTTACTCGAAGTTCTGTCGCCCTTCTATAATGATCGAGAAATTCCCCCGTAATCCTCTATTCCTAAATAGCTTTGAATCGTTGCTTTTTAACCCTAACATAGTACTGAATTTGGGTATTGAAAAACATTCTCCCAGTGCAAACCAAGATTTAAATAAAGTAATTGCTAAAAACTGGCCTCATTGGCTTCTAATGTTTACGGATGCCTCAAAACTGTCAAATACGAGTAGTGTTGGTGCTGCAGTGTGGATACCTAAGTTTAGTATAGTATTAAGTTTTAAAGTTCCTTCACCCTCATCGGTCTTTACAGGTGAGGCAATAGCTATTCTAGAAGCAATCTTATATTGTGAATCTCACAACCTTAATGAAACTTTAATTTTATCTGATTCAATGAGTTGTCTTCAATCAATCTCTTCCAACCCTTTCAGGTCTAAATCTCGCTTTCCTATTATACTTAAAATCAGAGAAGCGTTATATAGATGTAGAAAGAAAAACATAGAACTAGTGTTGGCTTGGATCCCAGGCCACAGTGGCATAAAAGGCAATGATTCGGCGGATTCATGTGCTCGTACAGCAATATCTAGTGGTATTGCAAGCTATCCCAAACTACCATGTCAAGATTTTCTCCCTCTTACTCATTCTCATTTATATCAGTCGTGGGAAACACATTGGCAGAATACTCGAATAAAAACCGGTAAATATTATTACGACATCCAGCCAATAATTCCCTATAAACCTTGGTATCACCGTCGGAAAAATGTTCCAAAACAAGTGGTTTCAGCATTGTGTCGCCTCCGACTTGGACACTCTTGCGTACCTGTCCACTTAGCCAAAATTAAAGTTAAGGACAATTCCCTTTGTGAATGCGGACTGGATGAAGGATCAGTCGAACATGTGTTATTTGAATGCCCCAAACTTCGTTATTCCTTATATGATTCCCTTCCAAATGATATACCCCGGCCCCTAAATGTCAAAAATATCCTTCAACTAGTTAATTCACCTTTGCTAAGCATACTAATTAAATTTATATTAAATAACAAAATTAAATTGTAAAAGTCCTGCCTATTTAATCGGTATTCATAGGTGTATTTGTTGTGTTATGTCCTGCATGTCGTAAATGTGTTGTATTTTGTTTCAGGATCGCTAAACTGTCATAGGAAGTGAATTAATTTTTAATAAGCCTTTTCCAAAATTCTTTTTTTCTCATAAATATCCCTACCGTGTAATAGCTTTTCACGTGAAATTGGCAGAATTGTGCGAAACGCGCAGATAAGCCATTAATTAAAGAAGAAGAAGAAGAAGTTGCCGCCATTTTGGCACACATTCTGTTTCCGATCGCCGAGGAGTAAAGACATCAGATGACATCACGCTCATCTCGTTATATTTTCGTACGAAAAGTGATAAAATGGAACAAATCCACGTTGGTATACACGCCTGCAGTGTTATTTTAAAGATAGTCCTCCGATATGGACGATCTATTTGGGCTTCGTAACAGCCCCTTCGGACTACCCGCCGTTATCAGAAGTGGGATGTAACCGACCAAGTGGACACACAGATATCATGGATATGGAAAATCTTGTTGCGGTAACAAAATCAAAACTTTTTCGCCCTCAATCACGTTAGTCATATGTACCGTCGTCGAGTCACATGTGTATCTGCCCGAACTCGATCCTGGCAATATTTCTACCTGTCGATACAAGAAGAAACACTTGAAGCCTTCGTGGGAAGAACCAAGCGTTCCTGATATGACTAACAGTTGCGGAACAGATGGTCACTACTCTCAAGATACCTGTAGCCGAAGAAGATGCAACGGTGGCCAAACTGATGGCTCGTCTGCTGGCATTGCAAGTGAGCGACATCTGCTTCATTGCTACCCTTGCTAGTATTTTGCAGTATTTTGGTGAGTCGTTTTCATTTTGTTATAATACTGGAGTCGAGTGCTCCCTTATAAAGTAATTAATATCGTGAAGAATTCATGGCAATCGAATTAGTAACTCTTAAAATCACTAGTTAAGTGAAAATAAAATTGAAAAAGTGTAATTGCATTGCTGGTTAAGTGGTGCAATCGAGGTTCTCAAACCAGTTTGTTGTTTATGAATAATTTCATTGTAAAAAAGATTTGATGATAGGATTTATCAACTCTTAAATTCTTATTACTAAAGAAACTTAAAGTAAAAACGGTTTCTAATTATTAAAGTTTCGATTGGTTTCAAAATCTTGCTTTAGTTCAAGTCAGGACTGACCGAGAAAAGAATCTATCGCGCTGCATATCAATTGGATGCCTAGTAAATGGTTAGTGGTACTATTAGGTACTCACTATTTCTCAATGTTTGATAGATAGATAATATTTTCATGAAAGTTCAATTCAACAATCAAAAATTTCTTATGAAATGACTGTATTAATCGCATCCTATGAACTTCCCAACTTTTAAGTCGTTTCACAGAGCCTCTGGGGACCACGGTCATAAATAAGGCCCAGACCCCAGCTTCGTCCTTCCCGTTTCCTTTAGAGCCTCTGGGGACCACGGTCTCATGTAAGACCCAGACCCCAGCATCGACCTTTCCCCATATCCTTTTGAGCTACTGTGGATCATGGCGTACAGGATCGCTCATGACCACAGCATCACACTTGCTACGAGTACAATAATCAATGCAAGTATGCGTGGAGCATTTGCATTACCAAATATACTTGATAAAACAGCTCATTTTCCTAAAAAATTTCCTAAAATTTCCTAAACCTTTCCTAAGCAACTTAACTACCGTTTTTATAACAATTGTGATAAAATACCCGTTGGTAATAAATTTGATGTTTAAAAAATGATGGTCGAAATCTAGTTCAAATCAAAATTCCCAAATGACTAGGTTTACAGATACCTAGCTCAGAAAAGCTCTTCTATTTTGTTACAGAAACGGGACTGGCGCAGAGCACGCACCGTCTCCCAAAATGGCCGTGTCGCATCATCATTACGAAGATCGTTTGATTTAGTTTCTTTTATTTTAATTGCTAGTTACTCGATTACTTAATTACTCGATTGTAAAGAGAGCGTGATCATCGATTCTTTTAAGTTTATTAGAATGGTGACACTGACTTTGACAGTTCGTTTATAAAAACCAAGTTGCCGCCATTTTGGCACACATTCTGTTTCCAATCGCCGAGGAGTAAAGACATCAGATGACATCACGCTCATCTCGTTATATTTTCGTAAGAAAAGTGATAAAATGGAACAAATCCACGTTGGTATACACGCCTGCAGTGTTATTTTAAAGATAGTCCTCCGATATGGACGATCTATTTGGGCTTCGTAACAGCCCCTTCGGACTACCCGCCGTTATATATATTTGCTTTTGGAATAATATGTAAATCTAAATACTTGCAAAACCAAATGTTTCCTGTTGAGGGGAAAAAGGGAAATTAAAGTCTCGTATAATAAAATTAATTATTATTATTATTACATGGGTACTTCTACTCTTCTGTGCCATTTTTGGTGAAACTGAAATGGTGTCGGTGCACGTGTACAACCACGTAAATAACTATAATAGCAAATTATCAGAATATGTCTAATTTCCGTAATTGATTTTGAACTTCTCTTCAATATTTCACGATTTAAATTCAAATCGGGAAATTTAAAAGTTGTATCCCACTTTAAAATAATTATATAATTACTAGCTTTAGTCCGGTTTCGAACGTGTATGATAATTTGGCAGTTTAGTTATGCCTAGGGACACATTTAGTGTGATAGAAAGTATCCTATATGTTAATTATCCGTATAACAAATTTCAATAAAATCTGTTCAGTAGTTTTTAGTTGAAGAAGTAAAAAAACATTAAATCCTACAAACTTTCGCCTTGTTTTATTATATGTTTGCAAAATTGAAAATACCAGTAAACCAAGTAACTTACGAGTATATAAATATACCCATCTTGGTGTGAACACATCGATGTTTTTGCGTCCTAGAAGCTATTGAAAGTAAATAAAACGTCATTATAAATTGAGCATTATTTTGTTTGAATGTTATTAAAAATAATAATAATAATATAAACGCCATGTAGGTAGTTCCGCAGAAATTTTATCATGAGTATTACATATTGTTAAGGAGTGCAACGGCGCGGTTCGTCTACACGTAAGATGGCGTTATGCGCCAAATCGCGCTAACATTGTCGAAACTACATGTATCATATAAGTGAAAGGGATGGTCACTGGGGAAAAAAGGGACTGGCATTTGTTCCAGAACCTTTTGGTAATGCCTCGAATACACCGGTAAAGCCGAGGCTAGAATGTTCTAGGTACTAGTCTTGAATATTCTAGATATGGAATCGGCCTCTATAAATACGCGGTGTATTACCCGTCTCGTCATTTATTCAGTGACTAGCAAACTGAATACGAAAGCGAATACGTGTTGTGAAGTATAGTGACTTAAATTAGTGAAGTGTGTGTCTTTTGTTATTGGTTGATTTTCGTAATTTTATTAAGTAAAAGTCGGATTGTGAATTTCATTGGCGTTGATTTTTATAAGTCGTAAAAATATCTTTGAGAACTAAAATTTTTAAGAATATTTGTCATTTACTCAATTTGAACCCAATTATTGCATCTGTTTGTCAAAAAACTTAATCAGAATGAAACAATATTTCATATTATACTACAAGAAACTTACAAACGACACCCTAAATGTTACTAGGCTCTTTTTATATTTTCTTCGACATTTTCCTAAAGAAAAAACAAAATATAAAATCCTTCTAAGATTTCGCGTTTATTTTCATAAATCTTTCCTCTTAGGAACAAAAGCAAATTTCTCTGTCGCCAACCATTTGTAAAACAGATTTTCTAAACGCATTTAATATAAGAATTATCCACAAATCTGGATCAAGTTTTTTGACGTAAATAGGTATAAAAATAATAAACAGCAAAAAGATACATACTCGTGTAAATGAGACGAGTTTCTACATAGTTTTATATACTTAATGAAAAACTCGAATCCACGAACTTTTGCCCGGATAGCGAAAGGTCATAGCGAAAGTTCGTGGGTTCTATATCCATCTCATAGTACCTGGGGCTTTTTTTAAGCATTTTTCATTAAGAATATTTAATATAAAACTACGACTGATTGATTAAAACATATATTTATGTAAATTTAGTTCTTTTATCAAGTAAACTAAATATACTAATAAAAATAAGATAAAATTAAAAAATAAAAATGATTTTCTGATAAAAAAATCAAAAGCTATTAAACCATTAAAATTAAAAAGTAGTTTATTCAATAAACATCATCGCATAAAATCGCCAACACTCCCGACCTGCTGCTTTCATGTGAAAAAAATATACCCAGTACCAGTACAGTATTTCAAGCCGCAGTGCTAACAGCTAATGTTAATTTTCATAGGTGGATGCGAATCTAAAGATTTCATTAATCGCGACTATCCATAAGGGTGTTAATAACGTGTTAAAAATTAGCATGTTAATAAAATAAACAAGAATCAGAATTAATTTCTATTACAACACTTCCGACTCTGTCTCAATGACAGATGAGATGCAAGGACCCTGGGAGGATATATTATTACGTTCCAGCTTTAGGCTTTCTCTTGATTTACGATATTATACTGTATTGCTCTATCTTAAACGACACGTTCATATAAATTTAGCCTAAATGTCCTAAGTTCAAGCTGTGATAATTTGATATTACTCAACACCCACACACGCTTGACGGGTAATTTGTCATTCTGTTATATGAAAGGTCACCATAAAGTAAGAAATAATAATAATTTAGCTGTGACAGAAATAAATTGCTTATTTACCTTACCCTGTACTTGTAACCCCGAGACGGGATGGAACTTGAAGTCGTTACCTTTCGTAAACCGGGCGAGAGCTCTACAATCAATGCTACCATATACCTTAATGAGTGTCGAATTTCTCAAGGCTTTGATACTTTATTTTTATATATTCAACATAACGTGTAATTCATCAATAACAGAGCGGATTAATTTCCACTTATTTCAGAGTGTAAATTAATCCGAAATTAATAAAAAAATTGCCGATCGTGTTTTTGTATTAGGGATTCCAAAAAATAACTTCCTTGTTATATACTACTTCCTTGGTATAACCTACCTACTTTGTTTAATTTCAATTTTTCCTATGAGTGAAGATAAAGTAGTGTATGCAACTGCATATAACTTAGGTATTAAATCACTTAAGTCAACCTATTATCATAAACAGATTCTCGTGTTTTAGTACCCCTTCTTATATGACAGTTGCATATACTACTATTTTGACACTAAATTAATAAAAGAAACAAAAAACTAGCTCCTTAAAAAATGTTGATTCTGTAATAACTACATATCTTTCAAAATCATCACCATCACCAGCCCTTTTACGTCCCCATGCAGGGGCTCAGGCCTTCCTTATGGATGGTTAAGGAGGATGATGGTTAAGGAGGAGGAGGGTATTAACGACTGCAAATGCAGCCGGGACCAACGGCTTAACGTGCCTTCCGAAGCACGAAGTAGCTCGAGATAATAATTTTTTGGTCACCCATCCCGTGACCGACCCTTGCGAAAGTTGCTTAACAACAACGATCGCGGGCCACGGCGCTTATTCTCTACGCCACCGAGCTCTTTCAAAATACATAGCGACATTTTGTTAATAATAGTTTTCTTTATTAGATTATTACGAAGAACCAGCAGTGAACCTCTTCCAGTTGAAATGATGAGAATTAAATTCTGTTAAAAGTATACGGATTTGAAATAGTTTCAAGAACAAACTTAAACAATCAATTACATACAGATTTGCATCATAAAAATGCTTATATTATCTTATATAACCTTTTATATAAAAACCAGTCGTTAAACTTCAGAATGAGTGGACCAATTCGGTTTTTGTTAATTGGTCTTTTGAAACAATATTTTTTTTAAAAGATCTTTCTTTTGCATAGATTAAATAATATAAGAAATGTTTTAATTTAAACAATAATTCGGTAGGTCCCAGATTCCAGTAATCACACCCCTCACCCTCAACAATCAAAAGTATTGATCAGACAAAAAATATTTTTTTTGACTGGATGGAAACACGGGTCCAACGATTTTATATTTTTGTCTGCTGAATGATTTTGAATGTTGAGGGTGAGGGGTGTGATGACTAGAACCTGGGACCTATCGAATATTTTTTTAAACCGTTTATTTGTTTTTACATAATTTATGTTTAACTTTTTAGTTTCCTTATTTACGCTGTTGAGGACCGGTAGCTGAACCAACCTATTTACTTACATATCTATGTTTTGATAGTGTTTTATATTTTTGAAGTATTTGAAGATAGTATGCGTGACCGTCCACGAGCATCATTTTATTAAAATCCTCAATCGCCAAAACATAAAAAGAAAATTGTACTTGTTTGGTTTTTTGTTTAGATCCTATAGACTTGGTACCATAGATATATAAGGTTTTTCTGCAGAGAGAGCTCCGGAGCCAACCCCAGTTTGAGATCCTATAAATATAGTTAAACAATACTAGTATAACCCTGTAAAATGTGTAAACCACTATGTAACTGGTATATATGTGTATTTGAGGGTATCTGAATAACAAATAAATATACTTCAGTCTCGTATTGCGTCTATTCTTGATAACATCTTCCCAGTTAATATAAACTATTTGGCGACGAAGAAACTGTTGTTTGTGCGAAATGAGTACTGATAAGGGTGTTTCGACGATGAGTGAAAAGACTGGTGTACCAGATTTTACTAACTTTAAAGAATTCAAGCTGAATGTGGACAGGTGGTCAACGTACATTTGTAGATTGAAGGCGTGGTTCACAATTCACAGTGTTAAAATGGAAAATCAGTCTAAGTATCTGGTAGCGGTTGTGGGCACAGAAGCCTTAGACTTAATAATAGATTTATGTTATCCCGAAAATCCAGAAAATGTAGAAATTAGTGAAATCGAGAGATTCGTCGAAGAATACCTATCACCGAAACGTTCTGTGATTGCCGAGAGAATGATTTTTCGATCCAGTAAACAAGTGGAAAATCAATCGTTAAACGAGTATTTCGTCAATCTAAAAAAACTGAGTAAGGCATGCAAGTTTAAAACAAACGACAGTTTAAATGAAAACCTACGCGACCAATTCGTATACGGACTAAGCAGCGATCGAATTAGGCAGCGGATAATGACGGAGAAAGATGAAGATTTAACTTTTACGCGCGCCACTGAGCTGGCGTTATCGCTCGAGGCGGTGATACGAGAGGGTGGCGGCGGCGGACCGGCAGCGGCGGCGCAGGCCGAGCCGGTTTACGCGGTGGGCGGCCGGCGCGACAGCGCCCCGACTCGAGGCCGCGCGCGCCGCTCCAGGGGCTACGTCGGCGCTGACGGCGGCAGCGGTGGGCAGCGTTGCTACCGGTGCCATGGAAATCATTTGGCGGAAAAGTGTTCGTTCCTGCATAGTGAGTGTTACGTGTGCGGAAGGAAAGGTCACATTGCTAAGGTATGTCGTTTACGCAAACAAAGAGTCGTTCACGGCATCGACGAACGGGCGTCGTCGGAAAGTTCGTCAGAATCCGAATGTGCCAACGGGGTGACGGTGTACCAAATGAGTGATGATGATGACCTCGATGATCGGTGGGTGATATCCGTAAAAATAATAAAAACGGCGTTGAGAAAGGCATTGTACGAAAAACAGGATTTAGAAAATTCTTTACAGAAATTTTTATTCGTATATAGATCAACTCCACATAGCATTACTTGTAAAACACCAGCACAGTTATTATTAGGTAGACAAGTTCGTACTACATTTGATTTGTTGCGTCCTAGTACAAGTGAACTTGTAAAACAAAAACAAATGAAACAAATACGGTATAGAAACGGCAGTGACAGACAGTTCAATGTAGGTGATAAAGTATTTTTTAAACTTTTTAAAAACAATAGCTTTTCGTGGGAAAAGGGGGTGGTCTCAGACCGGTCGGGTCCTTTGACATATTATGTAAGGTTCCAAGATAAATATCTTAAAAAGCATGTCGATCAGTTACGAAAATTACATGAAGTTGATGACAATATCGTTGACGCTGCTGAATTTTCGAGTGCGAGCGAACACAAAGGGCAAGAACAGTCTAATGTTGTACCGGAGGCCGTTGAGCCGCTAGGAGACGTTAATATGCAAAGATCGTATTCGAAAAGAAATCGTAAACCAGTACAAAGATTTGTAGTTCAATAATTAAAAATAACCTTTTTATGATGTTTATTGTAAGGCCCAGGATATTGTTTGTGAATCATTGTTAAGTGCTACATTCTGCATAGTATACAGGTATTATTAGATATAATGCTGATTTCAAGTACTCATAAGTAATATTGTTACATTTTTGTTTGTTTTTTTTTAACACCTTTTATTTTTTTTTGTATCCTAAATTCTCACGTTTAAATTGGTAAGTACTTAAAATTATGTTTTTCTTCTGTAATAGGTACTAAGATAATAAGTTGGAAATAAATGGAAACTGTTCAGTGTTTAATTAGTATCTTTAATTAACATCGGGAGAGGGTAAATGTAATTAAATTGTATTGGTAAGAAAACTGTCATTCTCGTACAGCATAAAAAAATAACTTGTAATTAAAGCTGGGAGAATGGTATATATGTGTATTTGAGGGTATCTGAATAACAAATAAATATACTTCAGTCTCGTATTGCGTCTATTCTTGATAACATCTTCCCAGTTAATATAAACTAGTAACGACGGCCATCTTGGATTTCATTTTTTTTATATAGTGAACTGTGTTACTATTTAAGCCCTTTCATTTGAAACCGTATAGTAGTTATGACAAAATTTGTAAGCCGCCACTTTCTAGTGGCGGCCATCTTGGATTAATAATGAAAGAGAATTTGTTTAATTTTATTGTCACCAGAACTAAAGAGGTGTACCAAATTTCTGATCAATCTGTCAACAGGAAGCTGTCAAATTTCAATAATTATATTTGACGAGTAAATAACCGTTTCATAATAAAAAATGAAAAAGCTGTTTGTTAAAGAATGGGGCAGTTCTAACTTAGTTCAACGTATTTTTATTTTTTTACCTCTACACAATAAAAATAAATAGAATGGAAAATCACATACATATGATATTTCCTGGTAATTTAAAGTCATATTTGCACATGCAAATTGATGCGAATCATTTTTCCCATCATGATATGTAAAATTATAAATACCTCTTGTGTTTTCTAATCTCTCTAAAACTACTTAAAAAAAACATGTTTGATGTTTCGGACTGTCTATTATTTTTTCCTTTATTATGGAGATTGTATTATTCTTTAACGGAGCGAAATGAATAGTATAAAAGTAAAATAGAACAATCAAACTGAAGCTTGGGAAACGAATTTTAACCATCTGAAACGAAATGTCACGATTTAACTTCGTCGAAAACTTATTCCGACGAACGGTGAAGTGAGTTTGTTTAACTAACAAAGATTAACATAGTTTCTGTATTTGTTTGTTATTCATGTATAATTAAACTAATGTTAGGATGTAACTAAAATCTAGGCACTCCCATATAAACTTGACTTCTAAGAAGATTTTATTTCATTTTATTGTGTGTGTAGTCAAACCTTTTATAAATTAAAGACTCATTTCTTGATTTTCAATTACATAAAATATAAATAAACGTCTATACCAAATTAAATTGAATTAAATGGAAATTTTCAAATAATGAAGGCACCACAATACCCAGACCAGATCTAAGATAATATAGAAGAGTCCATTTTCTATATTCTTAGAATCGAAACCGGGATCCCATTTCTGAGGACATCTTGGCACTGGCGTACGAGCCTTTTGGCTACGGATTTTTTTTATGCATGATATTGGTAATAGGCATTGGTATAGCTTTGAAATCCAAATTGCCTATACTTCTATATTAATATTATAAGGAGGAAAGATTTGACAATTTGTTTGTTTACATATACGCGCGCGAAGTCGTGGTAAAACAGCTAGTAACAAATATTTATTATGAGCTAGCAATATGAACTGTATGGAATGATGGAGATCCGACTAAGCTAGAAGGTAACAGGTATTAGTTTTCATGAATAGTCTAAGAAGACGTGACGAAAAGGTGCAAGAGCTTTCTAAGGCTTGATGTTGAAGTACTAAGGGTAAACAGCACTCTTTATTTTATGCGGGAGTGTCACACGCTGGTAAAACCTGATGGAAGCGGGGCAATCGTAGCAAGTTTTTAGATAAAATAATTTGAAATTATCTAAATACTTCTTCTTAATATTAAAAAAAAAACAGACTAGGTTGCTCATTTCACAAACGTGAAACGCAGCGACTTAGTAGATCACAAAATTTAGTGTTAAATAGCTCTCCGAAAAAGAGTCGTAAAAGATAAAAGTTTATTTATTATAAAATTTTTAGGAGTTTGTTTAATTTGATAGATTTTGTATTTAAAATGCAATAATGAAAAATATTCTTAATGAGAAATGCTATAAGTCCACTTTGTCCCTGGCACTCTGAGATGGGACTCGAACCCATGACCTTTCACAACCCACTCTAACCACTGAGCTACCCAGGACCTAACAGGACTGACGAGTTATTCAAGCACTTGTTGCTTTTTTCGCTACTACAGAGCGTATTTTCATCAACGTTCAGGTAATCTACCCAAACCGAAATAATATTTTTATAAATATTTATACTTTCGATAAAGACAAAAATTTGATCTATTTTGTATTCTTAAAATGCTTACAACATTCAGTTGGTCGCTGGCTCTCTGAGATGGGACTCGAACCCATGAACTTTCGGGTGACTGCTCTTTTTTAGGCATTTTCATTAAGAATACTATAAGTAGTTTGTTCAAAAAATACTCAGACTTTAATGGAACAAACATATTCATTAATCGTTAGAAGTGTGTTTTACGCCTCCGCCACGAAGTTTTCTAGCGCCTGACCACCGCACTGATGATAGACTAAGTATTTCAACATACTGAACTATCAAAATTTAGGAAGCTCTTGCATATTTTTAACATGAGCTCTCAGTGTAGAATAACAGACGAGAGGATAGTAAGAGTAATGGCCCCTAATTTAGCTAGGCAACCGAGATAAAATTATTTATATACATGTTAACTTGAAAAAACTCACAATCAAATAAAAGATTACAATGTGATCTAATAATATGGTATGACTATGGGTATTGGTATAAAACTGCTCCATATGAAAGTATCTTTGTGAAAAACTGGCGTCGACTACTGACGTACGCTATGACATAGTAAACCATGCAGTAAACCCTATTCCAGTGCACAAACGCCCGCGGCGAAGCTGTCAGCAGCGATTGAAAAAAGAATTTACCGTCATGTAGGATGACTATGATTTAGGAAAAATAGGACCAATCCATCAAATATGCACACTGGTTTTAGAGCGTGTAAGACGCAAGTACATTATACTAAATTAAAGATTTTTATCTATTATTATTATATATTTGTTGTGACTTATATTTTGATACATTGTTTTAAATAAAATATTTCAAGTATCTTCAAATGTGTTTGTTATCGTTATTTACTTATTGTTGTAGGTAAATAATGAAGACCTAGATAGCCAATATGTTTGATATCATAATCGACAGTCGATAGTGCGGAATCATTTATTTTGTGCTGATCATTCGTGACAGAAAAATTTTATATTTATCTTTGAACAAGGGAAACAATTTCTTTACTACATCCTGTGTCCTGACGTAGCAGGAATTTTTGGTGACCAGAAGCGCATGGCGATTTCCGTAAAGAAATGCCACGAATCATAATGGCGTTTGTTTTCACCTGGCGATTTATTGGTCTGCATACAAACGGTCATGATGCTCGTGACTGCGAGCAATTTTGCCAGTATTTATTCATTCTTCATATGGAATGCATAGATAGTGTTGCTATTTCAGTCATATCTGAAAAAGAATTTAACCTTACAGGCAAAGTGTAGTTTTAATACTAAAAGCTTTTTACGATTTTTCCTTACGTGATTTTTAAGAAAATGACATGTAAGACTACCTGGAAGATTGTATTTAGTTTCGATAAAATCTGTGTTCAATTGTTTTTCCCGGAACAGTTGAGATAAAACTGAGGAGGTTAATGATTGCTATTTGAGAAATAAATGTCTAGAAAAGTATTAAATGTGAAATTTGATCATTTATACCATTACAGCATCACATCACCAGGCTCGTGATTGATGTATCCACTACTGAAGCCTAGGTTTTCAATCGAATCAAATCAAATAAGGAGAATGGGCTATGATCAACAACACGGGTCTACTGCGGATTGGTGGATGTAAACGATTGCAGATACAATCGAGACCAACGGCGTGACGTGCTTTTCGAAGCATAGAGCTCGATATAGTAAATTTTTGGCCACCCATCCTAGGACCGGCCCTTGCGAGAATTGCTTAATACTCATATCGCAGTCCGAGCGCGTTACCAAATTGAATTCTTAAATTAATAATATTTTTTTTTTCATGAAAAAATAAGCTCCAATTATTATTCAGAAATCATTTTTATAATTAACAAGTAGTATGAAACTGTAGACTGAAGTAACTAAATCCAGTTCGTTATTATATTATCTATGCTAACTTGATAATGTTTCTCCTTTAAAGCTGCGAAGGGAGTTGTGATCCAAGATGAAAGTTTAAAGTGATTAGTAAACTGAGGTGGTTAATTATATTACAATCCTAATATTTCGTGACTGTATATTAACATTATTTCATTTTTTTTTGTGATATATTCTGAATAAAATTGTTAGCCACACACCCATTTGCCACACACTCTTAAAAGTATATTTCATAAATTATTACTAGTAGTAATTTTCTTTTGTTGTTGTAAGTTCCTTATTCTTTCGATGACACTGTTATTTTTTTTCATCGTAGATAAGGAAAATATAGCAAAGGAAAAATGAAAATAAATATCCAATACACAATGTCGTGTACGTAGAAAGTTGCTGGCGATCGGCATCCATATGTAACGACGGGAGCTGCCTATGACATTATTAAAACTCAGGCGCATCTCGTCTGACGCTAAAAAACTACGTGACCGCGTTGCACAATTCAAGTTTCCCCTCTGAAAAATAGCCGGGCCCCGAATTTCAGAGCGGATCCTGAACGAATAAAGAAAAAATAACGGTCGCCTTCGCATGGGCCACTTCGCCGAGTAGCCCGCATAAATTATGTTGATGAAACTTTTAGTTTGTGAGTGCGAGGCGCACTCTTTTTAATGCCAATTTGATTTTGATGCATTACAATATTATGTTGCCTGAACTATAAAAACTAATGAAAATCGAATAAATAAAAAGCATAATAAAGTTGGGTAGATCATTTCGTTGCACAAACTAAATTAAATTTAGGTTTAGTCCTGCGAAACTGCGTTATTAATTGTAAAAATAATTAAGATAATAGAACTGACCTTATTAAAGTATATACAGAAGTATTTTTACTTTTTTGATAACATATATTTCTTTGATAACATGTATAAGAAGTAAAGTGAAAAGAAACCTAAATTTAAGTTTGATATTTTTGATTCAGATAGTGGGCTGCATTACTTTGAACTCTACGCATAATGCATTAAAATTTAAAATGTATTGCCTAATGAGCTGTTGACTGTCTAATACAATTGACACATTACTTCTAATAATTGATAAACTTGGACATCATTGGATCTTAAATTTTTTAGGTTATTATAATTGATTAATTAAACTGATAAACTTGACAACTTTAATGATTCAAAGATTCTTAATTTATTAATGTCTATAGTAATATAGTATTATATTTTGCCTGCTATTTATTATGGGATGAATAAGTTGGGCAGTATACCTTACTAATTATGATGTGTAATGAATAGAATAGAATAGATATTTATTTACCTTTAAATAGGGTAAAATTTGATAGCAACTAATGAAATAAAAAAGACCTTATTATTATATTCAAATTATTTATTTGATTCAAGTTAACGATTACTTTTAAGTTCTTTTTTAATATAGTTAATAACTTTTAATACTTTTTAACTTGAGAAATAGAACAGCTCAATAAAAGGGAAAAACGTGCCGAATGGATGTCCACAACTTAACCTTTTCACGGTTATTAAGCGGCTTAGGTCTAGGACCGCGAAGAAGCATTAATTCAAGTGCAACATGAAAAATGCATTAGTAGAGTTTGGTGATTCGTCTTCTTTGTCCTGCAATCTAGAGAAGCCTAATTGCAGTATATTTTTGTTAGGAAAATCTCTGTGTTTTCTACTTTAATAAGAAATTTTGTATAAAATAATAGATAAATAATTCTAAATAAATTTTGAGAGACTTTAAAGCTGTTTTATTTTAAGTTTGTAGGCGTTTAAACTTTGTTATGGGTTTAGTTTAAGAAACTATAACCTTGAGAAGGAAAAACATATTTATCTGTTTATTGTTAAATAAAAATGGTTCTTCTATGTTTGTTTATTTTTGTTATGCTTAGTCTTTGTAATATCGTAACAACAATTATAGATATAAAAACAGTAGTATATCACTTATAGTAGTATATTTCTTTACAGTCAGAAATAAGAAAATACGATAGATAAATTGTTTCAAATTATTTGACTCTTTTCAGTTTTTTTAAGTAAATCGTTCGCGAAGAGCGGTAGTTATTCTGTTTGTCCGTCTATTTGTAGCTAATTTTCCTCAAAATATTGAGTTAAAATTAATTAAATAATTAATTACAGTTCACTTCTGTTGCTCGAAAAGCCCAACATTTTAGTATATTATAGCGAAGATAAAATAGCATACCATGCAGTGATAAAAAAGATCTATAAAAGTAACCATTGCTACTGCTTGTACTATAATGGTTCTCAAACAAAGCGATAAAACTACAGCCTAATAAGGGTATTATAATCGCTTATATTATTATTATAATACTGACTAGCACGCGTTAAAAGGTTTTTGAAACTTCTATAGTATTTAATTTTGCTACTTGTGCAATATACCAGTAAAATCATATACAGAACGTGTACTGGCATACTATAGTGCTGAATTAGTTGACGTGCTTCGGAAGGCAGCGCCTACAGCTGAAGCCATTGACATCCGCGAATCCGCATCGGGCCTGTAGTCCTTTAACCTGGGTTTATAGCCCATGCCACCTATTGATTTCATGCACAGCGAAGACCTGTGCATCGACAGTCGGGGACATTAATACTCTGATAACCACGATGATTAACTATCATATACTCATAGTTTATTAGTATTGTGATCATTGCGTTGATTTACCAACTAAGGCTGATTTATTTACGCAAAGTCTAGTCATCGGGATGGGATAAAATGATGAGAGGAAACACTTCTTTAGATGTTCCATACTTCAAAATACCTAAAATTGTCGGTTTCGGTTGCCTAGTCATTAATTAACTATTCTGACCGCGGTGTGTGGTGAGTCATTTATCGTTTAGAAAAGGCGAGCCCAGTGCGGCACTGCGGAAGTAAAATAAACTTTGACCGAGGTCTGTTATCTAATAGATAACTAGGATTATGATCTCTTCTTTTGTGCTTCGGTAGGTAAATTAAGCAGTTGGTCTCGGTTTCATCTGGAGTCGATAAGACCCACTGATGCGTATTATGGCCGAGTGTGTGAGAAAAAGTCATCCAGATTCGTGGATTACGTATGGTTCGTTCTTCCTAACTGTGCTTCCCTAAGTGCTTTACCAGAGGGAATTTTGATATGTTATTTGTGATGATAATAACTTGGATATTAAGGGTGGTCGTCGACTGTCTCAGCACGCGTGCTTCAGCCGCACGACACGCAACACATTTGACAGATTTTCCGGTGTCATATGTCCATTGCAGCCGCTTTTATCATAGATCCTTCCTCCATCCTATGAAAAATACGTATGTGAGCTTTGACGCTGGAATTGAATGCTGATGACGTCATAGGAATTTTAAATAGCAGTTTTGACATCGAAATAATGCTGATGACGCCATATGGATTCCTAATTGAAGTACCGTTTGACAATTTTGACATATCAAAAAATAGGAATGAGGCCAAAGAATTTGGTCACTACAATATACGATTCTTAAAAGATATCGACATCATTTTCTTTGTATTTATTAATCGAATTTAGTTTTATAATATTTGGCAGGTAGTTATTTTTACGCAACTTTCACGTCAGCCATCCTGTAATCGACCCTCGATTTCCATTTTGTTGGTTCCATATGCATATTTGCAGTCGTTAATACCCTCCAATACACATTGGGACAGGGTAGAGGTTTATATATTAATATTAGTTTATAAAAGGTTTTAACGATTGTATTACATTGGACTTGGATTCATAATTGACAACATACTTCACTTACAGTAAAAATAAATTGAAAGCAGTATGCAAGTGCAAAAGTAAAATAAAATTCGAATCAACTTAGTTGGTTGGTCTCATTATTAATCCTGTCTCTACCCAAATATTGTCCCGTCTTATTTTATTTGCATATTTTGGATGTTTTAAATTATACAGTTATTCGGATCTTTCGACTTAATTATATTAAAAGTTAATCATTCACTTTTAAAATACGTGCGGCACTGGGAGATGCACAAAACTTAGTGTTTATATTGTTTATAAATTTGAAACTGAAGCTGCTAGCAAAAGGAAATGTTATTTTCATAACCAGTACTTAATTAAACCAAAAAACTGAATGTTGACCAGTGTTGTCCTTGATAAATGGTTCATCTGATAAAGCAATCCAATATGGGGTAATATTATTTTATTGATCGCAGTACTATGGTCAAAATATTGCTACCTAAAAGAGTCACGCTGTAAGTTACATATACAGTGTCGATGATCTATGGAAGTAATTTAACTGGTTCTATGAAAGGAATCCTTGTGACGTCATTACTCATATTTTGTGTGTTTGCGGTGTGGCCGGAGTGCTATACAAATTCAGACAAGGATATGCAAAATCCGTTGCGTGTCGTGCGGTCTCGGCGTGCGTGCTGATAAAATTGACGTTTACCTAAAGTCTCCCTATTCCATTTCATTACCATTGGGGAGGCCTACCAGTGGGGACATTCATAGATTCATGTAAGTAAACGCAAGGTTATTACACAGATACATCAACTAGTATTTAAACTAGGCTCTTTGAAACACATCATCATTAACAGCCGTACGACTCCCACTGTTGAGCATAGCCCCCCCCCACCCAATGATCTCCACGACGATCGGTCCTGCGCTGCCCGCATCCAGCGGCTATCCGCAACCTTTATAACACATGGAGTGCTTTATTTTATAAATGCGCTTGTAGTTCTCTTGATCATTACTTAAATCATCATCAGTCCTTTTACATCCCACTGTAAGGGCTCCCTTATGATTAAGGTAGATGGGTCGTGATCCTCCACGCTGGCCCAATGCGAATTGGGGGGTTTTAAAAACTGCAAATGCAGCCGAGGATTATGGTTTAACGTGCCTTCTGAAGCATGAAGTAGCTCGAGATAGTAATATTTTGGTCATCCATCTTGTGACCGACTCTTGCCAAAGTTGCTTAACAACCACAATCCCCGGCCGCGCGCGGCGCTTATCCACTACGCCATCGAGCTATTTATCACGTAAATAATTATTACGTAATAAGTAGTCCACTTAATATTATTATTATCTATTTGGGATTAAGAGACTGAAGCCTCTCTGCAATAAAGCAGTAAAATAAAGGTTCATAGTATATTTCTCAAGGACATATATTTATTATGACACTTCAGTAATTGTTAATTACACAGTTTATTGTCAAAGTCAACGTAATAAGTTTAGTAAGTACAAGATTTATAGATAACAGCTGCGTACAAAAATGTTTTATTAGATCAAAATTAAAAGTTTATCTGTTGAAAAGATATGGTTCGAAGAACTACATTTTTTTTTGTTCGCAGCTGTAAACAAAACAATTATGAAATTTTAACTAATTGAAACTTGTAGTACAATATTAAGATTAAATTCTACTTATTTCTAAATTAACTGTAACTTAAGCTAGTCAGTATATATATATATTTTTGATGTTAAGTATCTAGAATCGTCATAATTTTTGTATAATTAAATTTTTTAAATTCAGTAATTTTATTTATTCGTTTTTATTTAATTGCAAGTTTAATTTATCAGCTATAAATACAACATCATTAGGTACTTATTAATTATTAATCATTTGTAAACGTTAGAATTGATCTACATTAACAATAATATAATTACACAATACAAAAAATATCACATTGTACATGAAATTTTCTTTACCGAAAACTAAAAAATACACAGTGCAGTTTAAAAAAAGCGTTGTTTATTTAACAAGTTTAAGTGAATAATTTTTATAAAAAATAATGTACTAGTAATCGCGATGCCATATAATGTCATATAAACAAACTGTTAATAAATTGATACTTATCAATTGCTATAAATTAATATTTACATTGCTAAAATCTTATCTGTGCATACTTGAGTAGCAAATGTAACCTGTTTAGAATGTGTTAACGTATCTGAGTGCTGTTAACAGGAGTGCGTATAGTTGTGGTGGTAAATGTTTCGTCAGGAAGTACTGATGTGCGTGTGAGGCCGCTGGACGGTCGCGCGCTGAGGGTAGATTGCGCGCGCGCTGCCACGCCGCACCTGACACCATTGGCTCCTCCGCACCGAACCCATTCATGCTTAGCTGTAATCCTGTGTTCAAGAAATATAAGCAAATTAGTATCTGTTTTTGGAGACAGATGGCAATAAAAATTTTACAGTACCTCGAAAAAATTTAATAATATTCGTATTATACCTACAGCCAAAATTTCGCTTTTGATTCTATGAACAGGCACCATCGAAAATTTTTGAAATAATGCAATATAATTAATTAAATTTATATTTTACAAACCCAACTTTATACGTCGATCAATTTTTATTACTCTTTGAACTTTAATGTTAGCTTAACTCGACAGATGCGCATGTTAATTTATCTAAAATAAAGTAGGTAATAAAATGAAAGAACTATAACAATCTATAACTCAAGACGGGAATCGAACCAAAGACCTTTACAATCAGTGAAGACGATCGACACACTTACTATGTAAACTGACTTGGCTCTCCATCTTCCCTAACGCATTTACCGAAGCGCAAACGTATGTACCATAGTCGTTCAGTGACAGCGACTTTATAGTGAGGTTCATCCACCGAGAATAATCATTCAGTATCGTCTCCTCTATGCGCAGCTTCGGGTTCTCCATTATTTTATCGCTTACTAGAGCTGTAAATAAAATATGGTTAGTTGAGATGAATCGTTCAACAAATTTCCGTTTGAATTGATATTGAATCTTTGCCAAAGTTTACTTCGGTCGTTCATGCTCTCTTTATTGCTTCTCGTTTTGAAAAGAGGTTGGTGATTTATTAACCTGCATTATTTAAGGAGAAGAATGACTAAGTAGTACAAAACTACAATGCGTGGCGGATTATCCATTGAATATAGAAAGCACTAGGATAACGCGATTTCAGGAACTGGTGGTTTCGAAAGTAAAATTTAACCGTTTAAAATATTTTAATCACTTAATGTTCATTTGAGTACTCAAGCTTGAGTAGACAATAAGTTACCTTGTATTAACTAGGTACTAGGTTCTAAATATAAATAAAATTATTTTGAGTCACATAAAATGAGCAAGCGTTTTCCCGCGTCTTTGCCTACGTAAATTATAGCTTGTGTCATCCGCGTAATTATAATTAAGTTTCTGTGGGAGTAATTTTTTTATATCAAACAAATAAATGATGATGTCTTTCCTCTTTATAATGTAATTGGTTTATCCTGTTATATTTAGAAAAATAAAAAAGTTTGATATAAGTTTTTATTTTCTAATTTTTCCTCTAAAATTGTTTTCATGTTTAAAAATAATGTAAATCTTCGTTTCTCATTTGCCTTAGTGTTGTAGTGTCGGAGAAAAACAGCTGAGACAAATCAACGACCGAGTGATTCTAAAAGACTTCGTTTTTTCTTTTAATATGGAACCGTAATAGTTAAGCACTTTACTTATTACACACACAAAATAAATAGTATACAGACTATTTTATGGTTAAATAATTATAAAATACTAACATTTTCCATCTTCACGATACCAGGAATTCATAGCTTTAGGAGATGCTTCGATGTAACACTGCAGTTCGACGTCACTGCCCAACGGTGCCCCCACTAGCTGGTTAGTAACCTTCACTTGTGGAATAACTGGTGACAAAAGAATAAAAAACAAATAAGAAATGTTTTTAACTTGTGCTAACAGATTTTCATTAGAAGTTTCTTTTATTCTCTTTTATTCATTACCATTGGGGAGGCCTACCAGTGGGGACATTCATAGATTCATGTAAGTAAACGCAAGGTTATTACACAGATACATCAACTAGTATTTAAACTAGGCTCTTTGAAACACATCATCATTAACAGCCGTACGACTCCCACTGTTGAGCATAGCCCCCCCCCACCCAATGATCTCCACGACGATCGGTCCTGCGCTGCCCGCATCCAGCGGCTATCCGCAACCTTTATAACACATGGAGTGCTTTATTTTATAAATGCGCTTGTAGTTCTCTTGATCATTACTTAAATCATCATCAGTCCTTTTACATCCCACTGTAAGGGCTCCCTTATGATTAAGGTAGATGGGTCGTGATCCTCCACGCTGGCCCAATGCGAATTGGGGGGTTTTAAAAACTGCAAATGCAGCCGAGGATTATGGTTTAACGTGCCTTCTGAAGCATGAAGTAGCTCGAGATAGTAATATTTTGGTCATCCATCTTGTGACCGACTCTTGCCAAAGTTGCTTAACAACCACAATCCCCGGCCGCGCGCGGCGCTTATCCACTACGCCATCGAGCTATTTATCACGTAAATAATTATTACGTAATAAGTAGTCCACTTAATATTATTATTATCTATTTGGGATTAAGAGACTGAAGCCTCTCTGCAATAAAGCAGTAAAATAAAGGTTCATAGTATATTTCTCAAGGACATATATTTATTATGACACTTCAGTAATTGTTAATTACACAGTTTATTGTCAAAGTCAACGTAATAAGTTTAGTAAGTACAAGATTTATAGATAACAGCTGCGTACAAAAATGTTTTATTAGATCAAAATTAAAAGTTTATCTGTTGAAAAGATATGGTTCGAAGAACTACATTTTTTTTTGTTCGCAGCTGTAAACAAAACAATTATGAAATTTTAACTAATTGAAACTTGTAGTACAATATTAAGATTAAATTCTACTTATTTCTAAATTAACTGTAACTTAAGCTAGTCAGTATATATATATATTTTTGATGTTAAGTATCTAGAATCGTCATAATTTTTGTATAATTAAATTTTTTAAATTCAGTAATTTTATTTATTCGTTTTTATTTAATTGCAAGTTTAATTTATCAGCTATAAATACAACATCATTAGGTACTTATTAATTATTAATCATTTGTAAACGTTAGAATTGATCTACATTAACAATAATATAATTACACAATACAAAAAATATCACATTGTACATGAAATTTTCTTTACCGAAAACTAAAAAATACACAGTGCAGTTTAAAAAAAGCGTTGTTTATTTAACAAGTTTAAGTGAATAATTTTTATAAAAAATAATGTACTAGTAATCGCGATGCCATATAATGTCATATAAACAAACTGTTAATAAATTGATACTTATCAATTGCTATAAATTAATATTTACATTGCTAAAATCTTATCTGTGCATACTTGAGTAGCAAATGTAACCTGTTTAGAATGTGTTAACGTATCTGAGTGCTGTTAACAGGAGTGCGTATAGTTGTGGTGGTAAATGTTTCGTCAGGAAGTACTGATGTGCGTGTGAGGCCGCTGGACGGTCGCGCGCTGAGGGTAGATTGCGCGCGCGCTGCCACGCCGCACCTGACACCATTGGCTCCTCCGCACCGAACCCATTCATGCTTAGCTGTAATCCTGTGTTCAAGAAATATAAGCAAATTAGTATCTGTTTTTGGAGACAGATGGCAATAAAAATTTTACAGTACCTCGAAAAAATTTAATAATATTCGTATTATACCTACAGCCAAAATTTCGCTTTTGATTCTATGAACAGGCACCATCGAAAATTTTTGAAATAATGCAATATAATTAATTAAATTTATATTTTACAAACCCAACTTTATACGTCGATCAATTTTTATTACTCTTTGAACTTTAATGTTAGCTTAACTCGACAGATGCGCATGTTAATTTATCTAAAATAAAGTAGGTAATAAAATGAAAGAACTATAACAATCTATAACTCAAGACGGGAATCGAACCAAAGACCTTTACAATCAGTGAAGACGATCGACACACTTACTATGTAAACTGACTTGGCTCTCCATCTTCCCTAACGCATTTACCGAAGCGCAAACGTATGTACCATAGTCGTTCAGTGACAGCGACTTTATAGTGAGGTTCATCCACCGAGAATAATCATTCAGTATCGTCTCCTCTATGCGCAGCTTCGGGTTCTCCATTATTTTATCGCTTACTAGAGCTGTAAATAAAATATGGTTAGTTGAGATGAATCGTTCAACAAATTTCCGTTTGAATTGATATTGAATCTTTGCCAAAGTTTACTTCGGTCGTTCATGCTCTCTTTATTGCTTCTCGTTTTGAAAAGAGGTTGGTGATTTATTAACCTGCATTATTTAAGGAGAAGAATGACTAAGTAGTACAAAACTACAATGCGTGGCGGATTATCCATTGAATATAGAAAGCACTAGGATAACGCGATTTCAGGAACTGGTGGTTTCGAAAGTAAAATTTAACCGTTTAAAATATTTTAATCACTTAATGTTCATTTGAGTACTCAAGCTTGAGTAGACAATAAGTTACCTTGTATTAACTAGGTACTAGGTTCTAAATATAAATAAAATTATTTTGAGTCACATAAAATGAGCAAGCGTTTTCCCGCGTCTTTGCCTACGTAAATTATAGCTTGTGTCATCCGCGTAATTATAATTAAGTTTCTGTGGGAGTAATTTTTTTATATCAAACAAATAAATGATGATGTCTTTCCTCTTTATAATGTAATTGGTTTATCCTGTTATATTTAGAAAAATAAAAAAGTTTGATATAAGTTTTTATTTTCTAATTTTTCCTCTAAAATTGTTTTCATGTTTAAAAATAATGTAAATCTTCGTTTCTCATTTGCCTTAGTGTTGTAGTGTCGGAGAAAAACAGCTGAGACAAATCAACGACCGAGTGATTCTAAAAGACTTCGTTTTTTCTTTTAATATGGAACCGTAATAGTTAAGCACTTTACTTATTACACACACAAAATAAATAGTATACAGACTATTTTATGGTTAAATAATTATAAAATACTAACATTTTCCATCTTCACGATACCAGGAATTCATAGCTTTAGGAGATGCTTCGATGTAACACTGCAGTTCGACGTCACTGCCCAACGGTGCCCCCACTAGCTGGTTAGTAACCTTCACTTGTGGAATAACTGGTGACAAAAGAATAAAAAACAAATAAGAAATGTTTTTAACTTGTGCTAACAGATTTTCATTAGAAGTTTCTTTTACCTTGAGATTAAAAAGTTTTTTGTAATGTGCGGTCTGCGATACCACGGTTGTTAAGCAACTTTTCCAATGGCCTATCATAGGATGGATGATCAAAAATTTATTATCTTGAGCTCCTCCGTGCATCGAAAGACCATTGAGAAGGTCTGGCGAGTTAACATCTTAAAGCAACGTTTAATCCGTGCAGCGAGTGTGATAGCGCTACACGGAATAATAGCGGTGTCCCGCTCGCGGCACGGATTAAACATTGCTATAAGAGCTCATGGATAGGCCTGAGCTCCAGCAATGGGATAAATAGGCTCGTGATTATTATATATGAATATAATTCTAACATCAAGAAGAATATTATATGTTACATTATAACATCTGATGAAACTTTGAAACTTACAGTGCACTTCGACGTGGTATCGACGGCTAACAGTTGGTGGTATTCCATTACTGGCGATGCAGTAATAAGCGCCCATATCAGTTCGTTGCACATGAAGCAACTCCAGAGTTTCGCCTCTATAACTGCTCACAACTAGGAAAAAAAATGGAAGTCACTTTGTAGTTTAGGGCTTTATATTACAATAATTCGAATAGTTTGCGACTAATTAATTAAACATTTCATGCATTTGGTATTCTCTGTCGTTATGTATTTCAATGAGATAGACAGGGCCCTGCTTTATGCCTCGTCGTAATATAATAATTAAATAAAAACAATATTGCATGAAAATTTTAGATAAAAGATCAGTGTTGTTAAATTAAATATTATAATTTAGCAACACTGATCTTACATCTAAATTTTTTTTGGTTAAAAAATAAAAGAAAAATGAAACGAAATAAAAAACTTAATTGTTTTCACTTCCTTCCTTAATTGCCTCATTTTCTTTATTTTCTGACTCATTAACCTTTTAAAATCACACATAGTTTTGTTAAATTTCTTCAGGTGCCTTTCTGTAGCTTGAAATGTGTAGCAATTGGTTATTTAGGATTATATCGACGTTGAACGCTACTTGAAAATAAAATATGAAATAATTTTTAACGTGTGAATGTAAAATTATTTTTACATTTTTTTCCTAATGGAATGAAACTGAAAACAGGGGTATCGATGTGAAAACAGCAAATCTACTGTTAAAACATTAGGGTTAGTAACACTGAACGAAAGTCGTGCTTGACTAAAACGTCGGTATGTGAGAGCAGCCCAAAAATAAAAAAAAGCTACTGAAGAAACTTGTGAATCCTCATACTCTCGTATCTATAGTCGAGAGAAGTAATTAAATGAGAAAATGGCATAACTTGAGTATTTTTTTTTTATATTTGATCAGTTTTGCAGTCACAATGCTGTACTGATAAATATTCTTAATGAAAAATGCTTAAAAAATCCATTCGAACCCATGACCTTTCGTAATCTCACAGCAGTCACCCGAAATCTCAAAGTGCCATGGATTAAGTGGATTTTTTAATCAATAGACTAGAATTTGAATGAAACAAGAATTGTTAATAATAATAATATTCTTACTATTAACAGCTCTTACTTTATTCAAATTCTTGTTTATTTGTCAAAGTATTTGCTTATGTAATTACTTTTACTCAACTACAGTTTTCAGTTTCATAATGTTACCGCGTGTTTCAACCCTAATAATTCATATATAGTAGAAGAAAATATTATTGCACTAATGATGTACTTCATTCAATTAAAACGTGACTTTATTAGAGATACAAGGTTCAATTAAGATATCGATATATCGCTGAAATTTTAGGTCCTATGAAAATTAAAAATATTTTTTTTTGTGTTAACCTGCTTATAATTAGAGGCTACTGAATTTAGGAACAGTAGATTGGACAGTTTGGAAGGAAGTAGTCTTAGAAGCCCGTTTCTACTTCGTGTAATGGTCGTCCCTGTATGCCTCGCATAACGAACTTAAGAGAAGTTTTGTCTACACAGAAATATCACTTTTCTCGGATGCGCCCCTAAGATATCATATTCTCGTGAGTAACGTTTGGTGTTGACAAAGCATTTCTCGAGTCACCGAGATATTTTAAATCTTTGGATTTTAGTCGATATGAGGATTCGATATGTTACTACTTTCGATATCGATATCTCTGTTTCTTCGATATTGATATTTTTGGGCTGTAATGATATATCGGTTTTCAGATATATCGTTGTGTCTCTAGACTTAATGCACTTCGGGAAAAGTTTGTACTAATTACGTACTCATATTATTGTTTCCACATTAACGAGCAAATAAAAACATGTTAAAAAATCGGGTATAATTTCCAATGCTCGACGTTCTGAATGAAACAAGCCATTTGGAAATGCTCTGCAACATTGAAAATGCAGTTGAATTTTCTGTTTATTAATTTTAAATAAGCTTCATGAATATGAAAGAGCGTAGCGTAGGTGAATTTAACATGTCAATAAATGCAAAACGTAACGTAATAAGAGGAAATTACTTTAAATATATGTCACAGGAAACTATAGCTCCAGCTTCCCGCAGTGTAAATAATCTGAGTATTATTTGTGTATGATGTTTTTCTAACTTTCTATAGGAATCAGTAGTCGTTCGAGCGTCGCAAAAATATTCAGAATAGCAAAAATAGATGAACGTTTTCGAAGCGTCGAGAGCGCCTCTCGTTTTACGGAAATATAGTCCATTCTGAAATCGCTTTTGAGTATAAAATCTTATATTATGCGAACACGGTTCATTTAACGCGGCATTAAGTGAATTTGTTGAACAACGTATTTTAAAAATGAATGAATAAAAGCGTCGCGTTTCTCACAACGGGAAACGGGCTTGAAACTATTATTGTGTTTTAAATTCATTCTGTGAAATTAATGATTTTGTAATGGTTTACATGAAAATTTATTCTACTTTTTAGAAATTTATCTATAGTGGATATTATGATTCTTCCATTTGTGTACCAATAATTGCTTATTATTTTCCCAAAAGTAAATTATATATTTCGTAGGGCTCGATGGTGTAGTGGTAAGTGGTAACCAAAAACTTATTATCTCGAGCTCCTCTGTGCTTCAGAAGGCAACTTTAGCCGTTGGTATCGGATTCATATGCAGTCGTAAATACCTACCAACTCCGCATGGTGGGTTATTGTTCATTCTCCCTATTCGATTCAATCCATAGGGAAAGCCTGAGCCCTAGCAGTGGGTACTTTAGTAATAGCTGCTGATGTGAAATATTATAATAAATATTTTGTAGCCGATAATCTTTGCTCCTTTACCAACCATAAGGAAGGCCAAAACCAGTGGAGACATAAAAGAGCTAATGATGAAGATGACGATGATGAATCTCTGCTGAATGATGTATACACAACTGATACCCATTTTAATTAGATACTACGAACATATACTACGAACAATTTGACGCTTAGTGACGGATCACAATTACAATCTTTTAGGAAGCAGTACTTACAGTTTCATATGGAACTGTTTCTACCTAAGTAAATCGGGAAATAACAAATAAAAATAGGGTAGTAGTAACAACATGAAAACTCTATTTACAATTGGTTAAAATTGATATTTCGCGAAACATATAACTGCTTAACAAAAATAATATTTATTTTCATCTACTCATACATAAATTGATGATTTAATTTTGTGATGTGGTATCACAATTAGGTAAGACAGGTCTCAACTAGGTAAATCCCCCATTTAAAATGGCATAGTCACCACTTGTCGGGTTTACAATCAAACTACTGCGGTTTAACTCTATTTCTAAAACCCTATTTAACTCCCTTAGAGGTCGAAGTTTTCACAATCCTGTCTTATTTCTTATTATATCATAATAACTATTAGCCGCTGATCCGTCAGTAATTTGAGCTGTGTGTTAATATAGTCAGCCAGTGGAGAGTGTGTCAAAGAGCAGACACACGTATAATTATTCCTAGATTAAATCTAGCCATATGCAGTTAGTTACCTTATTAATTTCTCCACTGCTGGGCCATAATCCTGTACAATGGATGGTATCAAGTAGAAGAACGGCTTATAATCCACCAGGCTGTCAGTGCTGACTATTGGATGCTAACATTTCAGAAGTAGCCGGGCCAATGGCATAACTTAAAATTGCAAACTGGCCCTTACGAAAGTTGCTAAATCTACACTGACTGAAAGTTATAATTACTATGCCATCGAGCTCCAGTAAATATTATTCAAAAACAAATGACCGTCAGTTAAAGCACAAATTAACAAACATTCGGTGCAGTCGGAAAGCATAGTTGGTGTAATTAAGATATTTGAAAAGCGAGAATTAATGTTAACTAGTTGGTACATTATGCCTCGTGCTCTGTTGATTCAAATTAGTTACAAACAGACCGCATGTCATATTTGAATGCATCTAATGGACTGGATATATTAATGTGAAATTTTGGAAGCACTAATAATTTTATCATAACATTAAGTAAATCAAGACTGTTTTTGAGCACAAATATGAAATGCTTAAAAGGGTACTTTCAATAATTTGAAACATAATAACATTAATATTTATTTGTTTTCCAAAGGCTGCTGTAAATGAAGCTAGATAAGCTGCATAAGAATTTGCTTATAACTAACTAAACATATAATAATATTTAACTTTCGAGAAATAACTTTCATAAACACAAGAATCACCGTGAAATCGTCAAAAACAATCGCAGATATACATCTCTCTCTGTCTATGCATTAATTATTTTTATCAAGTAATCAACGGACGCCTCAGTCGACGTGCATAATTCATAACAAACGTTTAATTTATTCGGAACACTTTACAACTTTGTTCTCTTCTAAACATCTCCTCCATTACGTCTTTGTTCAAATTCATCTGTAGCGGACGTTTTAATCCGAAAAGGCCACGTTTACCGACTATAAATTCGTACGTGATCGAAATGAAACATAAGTTTCATATTAATTTAAACATTTTTTTTTCGATTCCAATGGCACGACAATGAGAAGGAAACAAAACAGCGAAATTCGCTTGTAATCAGTTAGTAACAACACAATCTATGCTTCTAATAGGAAGCTATAAAATAGTTAAGTTTTTACCATGCGAAAATAATAAAGCAAGTAATTCTTTGACTTACGGTAATACGTTGGAATTATAGATCAGACTAAGCCCACAGCTACGCAGTGAACTAATTTTCACAATTGGCTTTTAGTTGGTAACCCTTAAACTGTTTCTATTTGACAAACTGGGGGCAATCTTACAATTTGCCCTCTTGCCTCCATAATAAGACTTTTACTTTTTCGTTGAAGTTCAAACAAAAAAGTAATTAAGACTGGTCCTTACAGCGACATTAAATAAATTGAAACGAGTGAACAATGAAATCCTATTTATAGGTAGTTAAGTTGTCTAGTCTGGCCGTCGGAATTGCTTAATCGTTTAGAAATGGAGAAAAGGACACAGACGATTGTCTAATTCTGCCTTGGTGTATGTCCAATTCTGGTAATTATTTATGATAACGAATCTCTCATCATCATCATCAGCACTTTTACGTCCCCACAGCAGGGGCTTAGGTCTTCCTTATGGATGGTTAAGGAGAATGGGCCATGACCCTCCACGCTGGCCCAATGCGGATTGGAGGGTATTAACGACTGTAAAATGCAGCCGGGATCAACGGCTTAACGTGCCTTCCGAAGTACGGAGTAGCTAGAGATAATAATTTTTCGGTCACCCATCCCGTGACCGACCCTTGCGAAAGTTGCTTCAACACAACACTGTTGCAGGTCAACACTATTGCTATTGCTTATTTACTTATAGTTATATTTTTTAATTATATAGTTTTTCTCATAAACAGTTACTCATCATTATGTATCAGTTTTTATTAAAAGATACATTAATATGATATATGTCGCAAACGCCGGTTTCTGCTATCCCAATAATAACTAAATAATAATATAAAAGGAAAGCGCAGGCATAGGCCTCAATACTAGAGACATTATTAGGCAGATAGTAATATCAGTGAATTTATTTAATAATTCTTCCTTTGTTTACTTTTCGTTTTTACAAAGTTGCAATTGATTTTCCTGAAGAGTGCCACTAATACTAAAGGAACATTTACGGTTTACTTTCGAGGGTTTGTTATTTTATGTCGTCGCCGCGAGCGATACAAACTAAAAAAAGAGGTTGCATATATTCGCATACTAAAACCTTTTTCAAACTATGAAAGCAATCAGAGAGAAAAAACTACGATCACCATTTGCCTTTTTTTTCGTTTTGACTTCAAAAATATATTTATCTGCAAATTAACGAATACTTTTACAAATTAACACACAAAAACCCACAGAAGACTGATTATTAAATCAAATCGATCTAAATTATCCAAAGTGCTGGTAGAGGGTTCGAGTCATCATAGTTCGGTTAGTATTCTCGATTGTATATCCAAGTTCTATCTCCTGCACTTTAGGGACATAGATTGTCCCCAATCATGTTATTTTTTAAATTTCAATTCACTACATTTCCGAATAAATCTCCGCTTCAGGTCGGTTAATTACATGCCGCCACAAAGTATCAAGCCAAAAATATTTTATAAAATGACTGAATTTTATTCATGCAAAATATACATATTATATTTACGTACCTGTTTCAAACGAAACGCGGATTGAACCACTTTGTTTTACTGCACGCGTTGTTTACGTAGTTATGTTCGCATTCCTTATATCTCGATAGAAGTAATGTGAAAGACAGAAGCAATAATGCCTCCGCAAATATCTTGGCGATTGTTCGTTCGTTGTTTCATGGGTCCCGGGAATCCGCTTCATCGGCAAACATTTGCACTGGTGCGGTAGCTTTTCAACAGAACTAGAGGGAATTAGATCTTGAATTGCTGTATATTTCCAGCTATTGATTTTCTCAATAAAATTGTAATAATTTCGTTAGCTTTAAAGTGTGTCTTAATTTATTTATGACATCTATTATTTTAATGTAAATTGGAGATTTTAGTGTTACTCATTTACTAAAACTGACTGAAAAAGTTTTTAAGGCATTTTAGGCAATGATAACTGTGTAACTTTCTCAAGCTTTTGGAGTTATTTTCACCCTTGAGTTCTATATTGTGAATATTAAAATTTAATTATTATATTTGATCAACTTCGCATTTACAATGCTATACTAAAAACATTTGCTGAAAATGTTAGGTGATTAGAGCAGTCGCCCGGATTGCGAAAAGTCATGGGTGTCGAATCCCATCCTAGGGTGCCGGGGATCAAGTGGAGTTTATGAGCATTTTCCCTAAGAATATTTTTCAGTATAGCATTATGAATGCGAAATTGATCAAATATAATAATTAGAACAAATTTTCATGTTAATCGAAAGTTAAAATATTTGTAAAAATATTTCTTACGGCTGTTTGGGTGGATTGCCTGAACATTGATGAAAATACGCTCTGTAGTACCGAAAAAGTAGCAAGTGCTTAAAAGATTCGTCAGTCCTGTTAGGTCTTTGGCAGCTTAATGGTAAGAGTAGTCGCCCGGTTCGAATCCCATCTCAGAGTGCAAGGGATCAAGTGGATTTTTCAAGCATTTTTCATTAAGAAAATTAAAAATTAACTTAATGTACTTTTATTGTGGAAGCTTGTAATCAGTTTTAAGGTATGATGCATTATTATGTTTATTCTGAGTAATTTTCTACGTAAAGAAATTAAAATAGTGGATAAATTTTGGAATAATCTTCTTCTAACTTAGTAAGAGCTTAGATTAGTGTAGGTAAGGTATGCGCAGTGGATAAATGTCAAAATAGTAAAGGAAAAAAATTGAAAGCACAGGCCTCTTCGGATACAAGATGCAATTGCCGCGATTGTCCTAATTTCTTTTCTAAATATGACATGTTATTAGTAAGTCATTTTTAATTTCCAGAAATTCAAACCGAAAGTGTATATTCTTGTAATTTTAAGTTATTTTTTTTAACTTAGACCATAATACTGTAGCTCTACATGATTCAACAAGTCGCTGTTACTCAACGGCCTATGGAAAAGATGTATTAAAGGTAGTCATTTACGTCACTTTCTATGCAACACACACTGAATGAAAAGTGGAACATAAAAAAGGTTTCTTGAAAATTAAATTAAGTAGGTATATGTAGGACAGTATCACCCCACATTTTTCCGACGACCGGCTCGTATTCGGCATATAAATAGGCTTTCAATCCCTCGGGAAGTAATAACCTAGCTACTAGATGCGTGTGTTTTTGAGTACTTTAAATAAATTGGTTTTATCTAATCGTACAGTGATATTTATTTTTTAAACTTGTTTTTTTATATGTAAGCAATTGAATATTGAATAGCGTAACCTCAATAGGAAAAATTTGTATTTTTTCAATAGGTCTCGCAAATCTGCAATCTGCTTGTAGTTATGCTTGGATTATTTCAAAGTTTTCTTTTCTATATAGAATAATTTAAGTAGTTATTTCTGTATTCTATATTAGATATAATATATTTGATTACTTTCCTTTAATTTGGAATCATTTAATATATGAAGTTCCATTTCAAAAATAAATGTCTTTCTTATTGGCCTACTGACTTTTTGTAGAAGGTCCAGAGATTCCTTTTTTTTTTGTTGTCTGGAATCACCACATCTGTTTGAGATATTTTATATTAACTAAAAAGAACATAAGTTCAAATTTATAGATACTTTAAATTGCATGCTTAACATAGATAATTGTTAACTACAGATGTTTATTTCCGAGTTCCTAGATTCAAATGATTATAACTTGTACATATATTACAAGCTCTGTACTTTTAGATAAGTAATTAATACTGATTTCTATTTTGAATCCTGCACACCAATCCATACTTGGTCGGCGTGGTTAGTTTTCATTAGGGAAGGACTGTACCCCGTAAATGGGTACATTAATAAATTGGTGATAATGATGATTTCGAATTTTAAAATTTAACAGCCATAAGATAACCTGTTGATTACACGTCTATGGCTTCGCATAAACGAAAAATAATGGTTACGGTTTCATTATCATTTATATTTCAACTCTTTACATGTCACGTGATTATTTATTTATTATACAAATCAGCTTTATTATATAGAAACGATATTTCTCTGTTATACTTTGAATAGACAAAACAAATTTGTACAAATATTCAAACAAAAAACAGATCTTGACAACAAATCGTTACGTTTTCTGACATCACACAAAATAACTGTGAATAAAAATGGTATTCTCGTATTCATTCGTCGGTGCTGCATAAAACATTCGGCAGTAACCGAGACCTCACGCATAAAATAAATTATCGCAGGAAATCGGAACGAGACGTATCTGAGCTGCTATCGTTCGGGGCGCCCGCTTATGACATTATTAAACTTAGCAGACACATAAAGCGATAGAAATATTTCTAATGCATGTTTTTGTATTGAATCGGATTTTTTTGTGTTATTAGAATAAACCCTTTTTTATTTAAGTTAAAGGCATAATACTATTAGCCCTGGTCACCCGATTGCCTAATTCAATAGGAAAGTTTGAGGTTTATTACTTTGAAAATGCCGTTCTGCCGTACTGGCCATTTCAAATCGCAATATTTTTTTTTGGCTGATAATTCTAATTTCAAATTTATTTTAAAAACATGTAATGCTTTTTTCTAAAATCATCATTTGTTTAATAGTGAGTTTTTATTTTCAATGCAATCGAACATTTTTCGTCGTAATGGATGAGTAGAAAATTCGAGTAATTATGGAGTATACAACATCATCGATGTTTACGGAGCAAACACTACAAATGAACGCACCACCCGTTATTGCTTTTCCCGCTTCCGTTCTAGAAGTTTTCACCTGAAAAGTGAACTTCTTGGTTGTCCGAAAACTTTGGTAGACAATGACGAATTAAAGGCGATCATGAAAGCTGATGACACTCAATCTACAGCTGAATTTGCAGCAGCTTTCGACATTAGCATCAAAACAATATTGGTCCATTTGTGTCAAATTGACAAGGTAAAAAGCTTGATAAATGAGTACTCCACGAACTCAATGATCGCCAGCGCGAAGTACGCATCGAGATGTGCCTTGCATTGCTCATGGCATACAAATGAAGGAACTCTGAACCGCATTGTTACTTGTGACGAGAAACGGACCCTGTTCGACAATCATGAGTGCTCAGCAAGTTGGTTGGACCCTGGTTCAGCACCCAAGCGATGCCCTAAATGAAAACTTACCCATATAAAAGTGAAGGTCACTGTTTGGTGGTGTGACGCGGGTGTGTTATGTGGAGAACTGAACACAATGATGGAGGAGCTCGCACCTCTCCAACCAGCTTTATTCAATCGTTCGGCTTCACTTTTTTTTTTTTTTTTTTATGTATAGGAGGGCAAATGACTGCGCTCCACCTGATGGTAAGCGGAGGCGTAGTCCAAACGTGAGGACAGCTAGTGAAAACAGTACGTAGGTACTGCACTAGCCAACCTCACCTTGCCGACCTGCAAGGTGCTTCTTCACGCCCCGCTTGAAGGACCCCATGTCATAGGAAGGAGGGAATACATGGGCCGGGAGACAATTCCATTTTTTGGTAGTACGACAAAGAAATGAGTCGCCAAATTTCTTTGTACGCGAAGGAATCGCTGCCACAGTTAGTTGGTGGCAACGCAAACCAGCACGTGTGGTCCTGAGGAGGAAGGGAGATGGAGGGATAAGCGAAAAGAGTTCTTCAGAGCATTCACCATGGTAGAGACGGTAGAAGACGCTGAGCGAAGCAACGTCTCGGCGCAGTTGCAGGCTTTCTAGGTTCTTGGTGACTTCACCATTGCCAATAATGCGTACTGCGCGGCGCTGCAATCTATCCAAAGCATCGAGTAAGTACCTAGCGGAGCCATCCCAAAGGTGCGAGCAATACTCCACGCATGACCGGACCTGCGTTTTGTATAGCAGGCACAGTTGTTCGGGCGTGAAAAAACGCCGCACCTTATTCAGGACACCGAGTTTACGAGATGCTGTTTTAATAACGGACTCGATGTGGTTTTTGGGATTCAGATCACAGCGCACTTCCATCCCGAGCATGTTGATGCTGCTCTGTAGAGGCAAGGTTGTGCCCTGAAGAGAGGGAAGGGAAGGGAATGGAGGGGTCTTGGCGGTAAATACGCAAACCTGAGTTTTCTTGGCATTGAACTCAACCAGATTTTCAGCACCCCATTTCGATATGAGATCCAGAACGTGATTGAGCTCAATGACAAGATTCTCCCTTTTCTCCAGGATTTCCGCCCGTCCGACTGTAGGAGCCCCGTGATATCCCACATGCACTGTGCTATCGTCTGCATAGCAATGGATATTTCCAAGTGGAAGCATGTCATTGATATGCAGCAGAAAAAGTGTAGGGGATAGAACGGAGCCCTGAGGCACACCGGAGTTGACTGACATAAGCTGTGAAGAGCATCCGTCAGAAAGAACACGGATTTTACGCTCACGCAGAAAGTCGGCTATCCAGGTGCAGAGTTGAACGGGCAGACCGTAGGCCGGAAGCTTGGAGAGAAGTCCCTTGTGCCAAACCCTGTCAAATGCCTTAGCAATGTCAAGACTGACAGCCAAGGACTCGCCGCGCTTGTCGATAGCTTCACCCCAGAGGTGCATGACGTGCGCTAGAAGATCACCAGTTGATCGTTTTGGTCTAAAGCCATACTGACGATCATTTACAAGGGAGTGATCTTCTAGGTATCGGATCAGTTGGGAGTTAATAATCCTTTCCAGGACTTTACACAGCACAGAGGTGATAGCTATAGGGCGGTAGTTTGCAGGGTCTGACCGATCTCCCTTTTTGGGCACTGGCTGCACAATGGCCTCTCTCCAAGCCTCAAGTACACGACCCGAAGAAAGAGATAGCTGGTATAGGCGCGTAAGTACAGGAGTTAACTCCGCTGCACACATTTTTAGAACAACCGCAGGAATGCCATCAGGACCACTAGCTTTCCGGACATCGAGTGACTGTAGTTCCGCACGCACATCACGCTGCCTGATATGAATATCAGGCATAGTGAAGCCACTAGAAGGTAACGTTGGTGGCAGTGCATTACAGTCATTGATTTGGGAATTAGCCGCGAAGAGGCTTGCCAAGAGGTCGGCTTTCTCCTGCGGCTTGTGAGCTAATGTTCCATCTGGACATCGAAGCGGTGGCAGCGAGGGCTGGCAGAAATTGTTTTGCACGGCCTTGGCGAGGCGCCAGTAGCTACGGGAGCCCTTAGGGTGCGTAACTAGCTCATGGCCAATACGTGCGACGCGCTGGGCATCCGCTCTGATGTAAGTCTTCTTACAGGACATGGAAGCCTGATTGTAGGCTGCTTTTATTGAGTCGATATCGGGATCCCTCCGAGCACGACCCCTGATCCAAGCTCGATATGCCAGCTGTTTAGATGCAACAGCGTTAGCACAATCGCGATTGAACCAGCGGTTGTGTTTGCCCATACTGATCAGATCGGAGTGCGGAATGTAGTATTCCATAGCAATACCGATCTCCTCAGTAATAGCAATGGCGCTCGTTGTCGGATCCTTCTCACTAAAGCAGCGCTGCTTCCAAGGAACGGATGCAAGGTACTCGCGCATGCCGTCCCAATCCGCTGAGCCATAGTGCCATACGCGTTGTCGAGTCCTCGGAGGTTGAGGGGGCTCGATTCGCGGCACTTTGGTGGATATCAAGCAGTGGTCGGAATTGCCCAGTGGGGCACGAACATCAACCTGATAACCGACGGGATGGCTCGTAAGCAGAAGGTCCAGTAAGGAAGGCGTTTGACCGACTATGTTTGGGATCCTGGTGGGCTGATCGACCATTTGAGTCAAGTCATGCGTGAGAGCGAATGCGTGGGCTGATCTCCCCGCATGGTCCGTCTTGGAGGAACTTAACCACGATTCGTGGTGAGCGTTGAAGTCCCCCAAGAAAACCAGTTCTGCGTTAGGATACTGCTCCTGCGCGTAATCTGCCGCCCGACTGAGGTGGTCATAAAGTCGAGTTGTCTCCGCATCGTCACTGCTCCTGCACGACAATGTCCGACTTCAAACTGCACAGCAGACGGTCTTCAAGCTATAAGAGCTGGGGTTAGAAGTTCTCCGTCATGCGCAGTACTCACCAGACCTTGCATCTGCAGACTTAAAGAATTGAGATAACTTCTTGGCTGGAAAAAAATTCAATACCCGAGAAGCAGTACAAAATGCCTTTGAAGAATTTGTTGCCTCACGTCTAGTTGATTTCTTCAAGAAGGGCATCAATGACCTACCAATGCATTGGCAAAGATGCATTGATTGCAAATATAGAAAAAAATGTGTTTCATTTATTTGATGAAAAACGGCAATTTCAAAGATCTAATATTATTAAAAATTCAAAATCTTAGAGTATGTATGGATTTTTTTAAAACACCATTCCTTAGTAAAAATCTCCACAGGTTTTTGGATTTCATTTCACATATATAAATATCATATCGATAACTACCTTACGGAACCCACGCGTTTCAAATCACAGGTTTTATATAGGATCCTTTATTTATTTGATAAGTAGGTGAAAAATCTAAAAACAATTGAGTATTCTTTTTCATTTTGCTTTCAAAATAATTATTAACGCGGACGTTTTAGTGTTTGCAACATTATTATTTATACCTCGAGTGGTCCATGCATTGGTCCGGATCTGACACTAAAAAATACGTGACCGTTTTACACAATTTTTTCGCGTTGAAAAACAGCCCTCCAGAAATTTAAGCGGGGGTACTGACAGCCGCGAATAAATTATGTTAATGAACACTTCGAAAGCACATCGGTCCATCCACCGACTGGGCAGGCCCGGTTTTCCTGGAATTTAAATAACAACCGGTCATAATGTAAATGCAGCGATAAGCAATACCGCACAGAAATACTGTAATCAGTGAAGCGTTGAAAGTGCAGTGGTAAGTTTAAGGCATCCTGTGATTTTTATTTTTTACCAAATAATGGCGAGTTTGCAAATAAACTTAGTATTATTTTGGTAAGATATGAAAATAGCAAAGGAAAATTTCGAATTTCCAAATACAGGTTGTAATATTTGAAAGTAAATTTACGTTTACCGACAAAATTATATCAATGGACGTTTTTGGAGATGAGTTTATATTTTTGTTCATCCCAATGCTATTGAATCCAATCAATGAAGCGGTGGCAGCGAGGGCTGGCAGAAATTGTTTTGCACGGCCTTGGCGAGGCGCCAGTAGCTACGGGAGCCCTTAGGGTGCGTAACTAGCTCATGGCCAATACGTGCGACGCGCTGGGCATCCGCTCTGATGTAAGTCTTCTTACAGGACATGGAAGCCTGATTGTAGGCTGCTTTTATTGAGTCGATATCGGGATCCCTCCGAGCACGACCCCTGATCCAAGCTCGATATGCCAGCTGTTTAGATGCAACAGCGTTAGCACAATCGCGATTGAACCAGCGGTTGTGTTTGCCCATACTGATCAGATCGGAGTGCGGAATGTAGTATTCCATAGCAATACCGATCTCCTCAGTAATAGCAATGGCGCTCGTTGTCGGATCCTTCTCACTAAAGCAGCGCTGCTTCCAAGGAACGGATGCAAGGTACTCGCGCATGCCGTCCCAATCCGCTGAGCCATAGTGCCATACGCGTTGTCGAGTCCTCGGAGGTTGAGGGGGCTCGATTCGCGGCACTTTGGTGGATATCAAGCAGTGGTCGGAATTGCCCAGTGGGGCACGAACATCAACCTGATAACCGACGGGATGGCTCGTAAGCAGAAGGTCCAGTAAGGAAGGCGTTTGACCGACTATGTTTGGGATCCTGGTGGGCTGATCGACCATTTGAGTCAAGTCATGCGTGAGAGCGAATGCGTGGGCTGATCTCCCCGCATGGTCCGTCTTGGAGGAACTTAACCACGATTCGTGGTGAGCGTTGAAGTCCCCCAAGAAAACCAGTTCTGCGTTAGGATACTGCTCCTGCGCGTAATCTGCCGCCCGACTGAGGTGGTCATAAAGTCGAGTTGTCTCCGCATCGTCACTGCTCCTGCACGACAATGTCCGACTTCAAACTGCACAGCAGACGGTCTTCAAGCTATAAGAGCTGGGGTTAGAAGTTCTCCGTCATGCGCAGTACTCACCAGACCTTGCATCTGCAGACTTAAAGAATTGAGATAACTTCTTGGCTGGAAAAAAATTCAATACCCGAGAAGCAGTACAAAATGCCTTTGAAGAATTTGTTGCCTCACGTCTAGTTGATTTCTTCAAGAAGGGCATCAATGACCTACCAATGCATTGGCAAAGATGCATTGATTGCAAATATAGAAAAAAATGTGTTTCATTTATTTGATGAAAAACGGCAATTTCAAAGATCTAATATTATTAAAAATTCAAAATCTTAGAGTATGTATGGATTTTTTTAAAACACCATTCCTTAGTAAAAATCTCCACAGGTTTTTGGATTTCATTTCACATATATAAATATCATATCGATAACTACCTTACGGAACCCACGCGTTTCAAATCACAGGTTTTATATAGGATCCTTTATTTATTTGATAAGTAGGTGAAAAATCTAAAAACAATTGAGTATTCTTTTTCATTTTGCTTTCAAAATAATTATTAACGCGGACGTTTTAGTGTTTGCAACATTATTATTTATACCTCGAGTGGTCCATGCATTGGTCCGGATCTGACACTAAAAAATACGTGACCGTTTTACACAATTTTTTCGCGTTGAAAAACAGCCCTCCAGAAATTTAAGCGGGGTACTGACAGCCGCGAATAAATTATGTTAATGAACACTTCGAAAGCACATCGGTCCATCCACCGACTGGGCAGGCCCGGTTTTCCTGGAATTTAAATAACAACCGGTCATAATGTAAATGCAGCGATAAGCAATACCGCACAGAAATACTGTAATCAGTGAAGCGTTGAAAGTGCAGTGGTAAGTTTAAGGCATCCTGTGATTTTTATTTTTTACCAAATAATGGCGAGTTTGCAAATAAACTTAGTATTATTTTGGTAAGATATGAAAATAGCAAAGGAAAATTTCGAATTTCCAAATACAGGTTGTAATATTTGAAAGTAAATTTACGTTTACCGACAAAATTATATCAATGGACGTTTTTGGAGATGAGTTTATATTTTTGTTCATCCCAATGCTATTTATGTACCTAAATCATTATTAATAAAATTAAAAAAAAACAGAATTATTTTTTCCAAACGGCAGTTTATATATCTCAATCATAAGTTCAAATATTTTTCGGCTATTAAAGCAGCTGACATTGAGCACGTTAATTAGCAACAAAAAGTAAGAAGTGGTTGGGAAATTCTCGTAGGTCAGTTGGAAACATATGAGTGAAGTCATAGGTACGATTTGCATCTGCCTAGTTTAGTATATTCTAAATAAAAACAATATATTTTGTCCGACTATTTCCACAACACTAGAGTATATTACCACGCATGAATCTCTTTTACTGCGATTTTTCTGCATAAATTTCGTCTCTCAAATACAATATACATGTTTAGTCCATTAAGCTTTTACGAATAGAGTGGGGTAGGATGTTCTGAAAAAATAATCATAAAATGTATATCACAAACAGTGTAACACGACATCTAGTTGCAATGAGCCTGAATAAAATTATGCTAAAAGTAAACTATCATTATATTTGCAGTGCTGTATTGATAGTTGATATTTTGAAAAACACTCAAACAATTAAATTATTTCAAGTATGGTGATTTCCGTGGCTGAATGGTTCACATGCCGGTTTTAAGGCGTCACCATCTCTGAGGACCAGGGTTCGCTTCTGCTCAGTCAGTATCGAAAATGAAATGATTAATACTTTATTGCACTAAAAACAAACACATAAAACAAAAAGAAAAGAACATATATGCAAAAGGCGGCCTAATTGCTAGGGTAGTAATTTCTATCAGGCCCCTTTGGCTAACAGAAACGAAGAACAAATATAGCGGGTTAGTGCATTAAATTAATAAAGATACTTAACGAGAAAAAGAGAGAAAAAAAATAATTTATCTATATTGCCTCGGATCTGTCTACTTAATTTAGAATCTGGGCAGTTAATGTCTAAGATGAGATTCGAATTCACTAACCTTTCACTAATCGGGTGACTTTTCCAACTTCAAGGAAATACGCTCATTAAAAGCGAAAGTAATAAGTACTTGAAAAGTTTGACAGTCTCACTGAGGTCTTAAGAAGCTAAAATTGGTTAAGCGGGGAATTCGAGCTTACTCGCGAGCAAGTCTGCGGACATGCAACGACATGGACAATAGGTTGCTACAATAGGTTGCTACGAATAATGTTGGACCATCATTACACAGATCTTATAGTAGCTAGATCCGCGGACATACTCGTCTAGTAATTACCAGCTTAGCTCTATAGGATAAGCATAGTTCTATAAGATATTGAATTTTCTCTCGTGCTGTGAATGAATTTTCTTTACCTGATATTAAAGATTGAGATTATGGACATCGAGTAACACGGTGCGTCGTCGGAAAGCGATATGCACTGAGCTGTTTAAAATATCCGTTTAAAATTACACTTAATATTAATAATTAATTAATATATATAATATATATATATATATATAGCTCAGGAAGGGAAAGCCGTAGTCATCGGTTTCATGAATAATTAACATTTATCTTGCATTCGAAACTATTAATGTCAATAATTATAAAACACTTCAGCAGTATACAAAGAAATCTCTACACTAAAATTGAAATTAAGTAGGAAATTGAGAAAGGGCCTATTTTAACGGGTAACAGAATAGAAAGGAAACATTTTGGCCTTTAACAACGTAATGTTATTACGATTTATAATATGTGCTTTGATGTATAGATTGATGGATGGATATATAGTGTAAGCATATTATAAATAGCTATTCTATTCTATTAAAAAACAGCGTGAAATACATCAACAAACGCAGCGTTGTCTCGTAAAATAAAGTTTAAGTTGACTGAACTTTTACGATGTTTCAGCGCTGCGTTCGACGATAGTTCATGGTAGTTTTTATGAAAGAATATCACCGCTAAACCCTAAAAGTTACATCAAATCTATCTTCGTCATTAGTTTGGACGGAGTATGAATTCCAAACTGTAGCTTATCGACATGGAATATGCAAAGGTTGGGTTGTATGTGCTTCGATTCTTCTATCGTACAATCGAGAGAAGCAATTATAACCAATTTTTTTAAACCAATACATGAGAATATACGAGATTAAGAACTGTGAGGAGAATAGCTATTAATAATATTATTGGTAAGTGCAACAGTTCTTACTTCATTCAAATTCTTCTTTATTTGGTAAAACTTTCTCAAGCAATTATTTCTCTCGACTATCGATAGAAGGTAAAAGTACTCTAAAGTAACGTCTCTTAATAAAAAAAATAATCCTATATATACCCCAACGTTACAAACATTATTTTAGCACTTCAATAAACATAAAATTTAATGAAGTACTTCCTTAGCAACTTACGGTCAGTTGCACAAACGTTTATTAACGTTTAACGACTCCTTTAAGTGCTTATGAATGTCAAATTTGTATGGGTAATGTTGCTTTAAACTAATTTATGTTTGTGCAACTGGCTGGTTAGTCTTTAGTCAAATGATATTTAGTTAATAACTAAAAATATCATAGTACATTTAAATTTACTTTAAAGGATTAATCATTTAAACATACTTTATTATTATTATATAATACTAGTCAATTTACCGGTCAGTTTAGGCAAGTTTGATATTTTAAGCAACAAAAATACGAGCTAAAATAATCAAAATCCATTGTTTTATACGTGAATTATTTCATTTTATTATCTTTTAACCCGCACTGGGTTTTGAGTATTTCGTTTTTAGGGTTCTGTACTCAAAGGGTAAAACGAGCACCCTTATTACTACGATTTCGCTGTCCAACTCCGATGAAGTATTTCTGTTGTTTTCAATAACAAATACTATAAACCAGATTAAAATAAATGTTTAAGGAGGATCCCATATAACAAATTAGATTTTTTTTTATCGTTTTTGAGCGCGAGTCCGACTAGCACTTTGCCGTTTTTTTAATTCCTGTATTTTAAAAGAGAATTCGTAGGATGTCATACGAGATTAAAACAAATATTTTCACAATTTTACTAGAAATAGTATAACGCTGAAAAGAATTTAAGCTTAAAAAAAGGACCTCTCCTTTTGCTCATAGTTAGTTTCCTATTCGAAAGCTTTTAAAGTAAAAGGACTAGTGGAAAAATGCATTAAAGGCAGCTTGGCCGTAGCCAGATTATAAGAACTGATTGTAAGTTTGTTTTAGTTCTCAACTTGTATATTGTTATATTTTTGGGGATTCTACGAATTTTTTAGAGTTTAGATTTATGTCTTTGAAAAATGAATATCCGTTGGTAATAATGTACTTTTTAGTATCATTTTGATATAAATTTCCTAAATAATCCTGGATTTTTATATACTCGTATATCTCTCTAATAATATTGTGTAGCTAATACTGTTAGGCCTTCTATTACAAGCACGATAGGAGCTCGTAGTGATTAGCAAGTTCGGTCTATAATGCGAAAGTTGATATAATTTCGCAACTGCTGGTCACAGGATGGAAGACCAGAAGTCATAATCTTGAGTTCCTCCGAGCTTCGGACGTTAAGCAGTTCCCGGCCGGCGATGATGACTATAATTCAGCTTGCGATTTGTGTATTATGTTCCTAAATCCTTGACACTGAACTGTAAATTAATGTCCTGTTTTGCTATTTGTCAACTGGTTTTTAATTCCATTGGTCTGAGTTGATTTTGAAAGCTATCAGCACTCAGAATAAGTTTCCGATATTTCGACGGTGTCGCAAGCGTCATTATCCCCGAGTAACTGAAGTTCACGCGGGTGGGTGTTATTTGTAGATACATCAATCTACCTGCTTTCGAGTTTTTTTTATTTTCGATAACCGTACCGCTGTTCACTATGTTACCACTAACTTGCACCAGTTCTTGACAGATAACACTCACAGTATCTGATAACCCGTTTTTAGCAATCATTCTGATGTTAATGATCATGAAAGTTTAAAACAACCTATCGCTATCAGAACCATTGTATTTCTACAGTTAGGTATTACTTGAATGTCCAGAGTACTGGAACGGCTACAATAACATAGGAATTAAATTCATCAAACTCAGCGCACTTGCGGTTACTTGGCGTTCTCAGGGGAATTCTATTGTTTCATGCAACTACGCTGCTCTATTTGTATAGATATATTGTTTGTTGAAATGGACTGCATTTAGTGCATCAATTAAATGTTGGATCTTAATAGTTTATAATTATGAATCACTATTAACTCAAACAGTTGACCTAGAAAAGAAAAAGATGGGAACCATTGTCTTATTCTTTAGTGGTATAAGGTCCGCATTGTAAATCCAGCGCATAGCTCGTTCCATTTTTTCTTTGAGTCACTCAGATTTTGGCTCTGTAAATCGAGATAGGTAGTTTGTACTGGCAAGGAATGGAAAAAAGGAAAGCACTTCATTTAAATGAGACGGGCTTTTTTCTCTTCATAAAATTATATCTTCAAATGTATTTCTTATTTACGACTGTATTATTACTCATAGTTAAGTTTCACTTGGAAAGACTTGGTACTGAAAAAAATGATTGTAATCGAAAAGCGTATATTTCCTTTGATTCCGCTAAAACATCATCATCGAGCATATAATGACCCATAATGACTATCGATGGAGTCGAATGGAATAAGGAAAATGAGCCATATATGACACATGAGGCGGGCCCAGTCCGGAAAAGTTGGTTTAATGACTGCAGGCGCAATTGGGGCCAACGGGTTAATGTGCCATCGAAAGCAGGAGGAGCTCAAGATAGTTTATTATTGGTACCCCATTTATGATTGGCCCTTATGAAAGTTGCCTTACTGCCGCATCGTAAATCAAACAAGTTAAACACTGTGTCATAGAGATCTACCGATAAATCTTTAATATTTTATCTACATGTATATTTAACAGAATCATGCATATTTTACTATCTAATTAAATTTATTTCAGGTCAGTAACTGTGGATATTTTTCTTAACTCCCAACAAAATGATATTTTTAGAAGTACGCATAAAAGATTTAAAAAAATACGCCATTCGAATCCAGATTGGCTTATCTAGTACGTAGTACACAAAGAACTCTTTGTTCGAAACAATAAATTTCACGTTGCCGTAAGTACATCGAAAGTCGATGGTGTCATTGCCATAATAAATGTTAATGCAATTCTTGACAGATACCCAGTTACAAATATTAAACGGGCCATGATTGACGTGCATTATACATTATTACATTCCTGTCACATCCCCGGGGGCTTTTATCAAATAATATGCGCGATACATTCGTAAATGTCACGTTATTCTACGAGTTTAGATATGTTCCTGTGTAATAATGAAATAGTTTCGATATAAGTTAATTATAATCCCTTTGTAGCAATAGTAAGTTAATTGTTTCTATCGCATATACACTAATTACTGAATTAATATGGTGTTTCAATCCATTACACATTATTTTGAACATACAATGAAAACTAAAGCGGTAAATTCATAAATTAAGGGGATTACAACCTTTACAATGAAGAGTTATATTAAAAAAAAAAGTTTAAAAAAAGAACCGACTTCAAACCAAAAAAGAAGATTGACAAATAATACTTATCACTAAAGCTACTTATTCAAAAAACTGCAATTGAAGTCGGCGGGCGCAGGTCGAGGCTTTTATAGATTATTAATTAAATGATAGGTGATCGACTTCAATAGCATTTTCTTGAATAAGTAGCTTTTGAGATAAGTATATTTATTATTTTTAAAAGTATGAAGTCAGTTCTATTTTTTTAAAGTTTTTATTTCCTGCTTCTAGCTAACATTAAAAATGTTAAATATCTATATAAATAAAAATATTCAACATAGTGAAAGTCTTACAAAAGAAGATTTTGTTTATTTGCTAGGCATATTTTTTTTCCAATAATTCTATACTATAAAGAGGAAATATAAAGAGGAAAGTTTTGTTTGTTTGCATTGCATAGACTTCGAAACTATTGGACCGATTTATGAAAGTTTTTCGTCTATGGGCAGCTACTTAATACGCGTTGGACATAGACTATAATTTACGCAGGCGAAGTCGTAGAGAAAAAGCTAGTTTGATAGAAATTGGTTCACAATTGAAGAACAAATCGATTAACATTATTTCTTTCATAAAAATATACATATTCCTCGAACATAGAAAATTCACCATTCGGATTTTGAAAAAATTCCAAATACGCAATCCTTTGTTTTCAACTGGAAAGGGTCATGTCTTACCATATCAACTAAATATTTGATGAAAAACGAATTTTGTTGTTTTTTTTATAAAAGGACCACTGTTTCGATTTCGATAGATGGAGCCACCTCGGTCCAGCTGTCGAATAAAAAAGAATTTTGAAAATCGGTGAACAATTGCTGAAAATATCGGTGAACATACATAAAAAAAAATACACTGCCGTCAAAACTATAGCCTCCTCCTTTTGAATTATGAAGTAGGTTAAAAATTCATATAATATCAAGTATAATATTTAGGTTATACAAGGTACATTGTTTTGTAGTAAAACTAAACTCAGTAGAGTAAAATTTACATCATAAGTTTCTTAAAAAAATATCTGTAAAATCAGTAGTAATATATGAATGTTACATCTAAAAAAGTCAAGATGTCTTTTACTACTTTTCTGTTGTAATTGTTTGATATCCCTATGTTCTTGGAAGCACAACCGCAAGATTGGGAAGCAGAATCTATGTAGATAATTTTAGAGTTTATTGAAATACATCAGGAATTAACCTTAAGTCTCTGCTATATTTACAACTAATTACTAACACAACTGTTAAAATCGTAGAATAAAATCAAAGAAACAAGTTGTACTATAATTTGGTTAAACAATTTTATTTTTTAGATCGATTTAGCAGTCGTGTTTGTTTTTTAAAATAGAAAAGAGTTCGAAGTTAATAAGCCTTCTTTAATATTAACGAGAAAACTCTCCGTAAAGAGTTGTAATGAAAACAACTTGTTCATTCTATACATTGCGCAAAATTAAAAAATCGCATTAAAAGATTTTAAAGTCGACAGCTTAGGGCTCGGAACGGATATTTCAGTTAATTCGTAAACTTCATACTGCTCCGCTCGCCGTCTTCGAGTTAAGACGTTAATTAAAACACTTTGCCCAACTTTCAGTACTGAATTTCTAAAGTACAGCAATCAAGTTAATGGCTCAATCAAAGATCAAAACAACCCTATCACAATAAATATATAATTGTGCTGGTTTATTCGAGCCAGATGGTTTGAATGGGATCGACAAATTTGGTGTTCATTTGTTTTTTGAAGTATTAAATTAAACAATTTTTTTTTTAACCTACCTATGTCGTGTTGGTGTTTACTATACTTTTGGGATACACAGAAAACATATACCTACTTATTGTTTTGTTTCAATATTCAATGTGTTTGTGATATAATATATTTTTTTAAAGAAATAAAAACAATAATCTTGTAATGTTAAATAGATCTTTAATTGTCGACTTCCTTAGTCGAGTGGTTCGGCCGGTTTAAGGTGTCCCCATCTCTGAGGGTTCGATTCCCGGTCGGGTCAATGTGGGAAATTAACTCTTCTATATTGTCTCAGGTCTTAGTGGTGAGATACCTTCGTTGTCTTAGATACTACATAATACGGGGGTATTAGCTACTCATCTTGGAATTAATTATTTATTTAAACTGGATTTTTAATCGTCCCGAGTAATTATAGCACGATATTTATTTTAGTGTATTTAAAAAATGAGAAACTTCAGCATAAATATTTATGTAAAATATTTCCGAACACCATATAGGTCATACCGTCAAAAAAAGCAACTTTCGTAAGGTCCGGTCATAGGATGGGTGACCAACAATTTATTTTCTCGAGCTCCTCTGTGCTCTGAAAAACAGGTTAAGCCGTTGTACTAACTGCAAGTAGTCGATAACGCCCTTCAATCCATACTGGGCCCGCTAAGTGGGTTTTTGTCTGTTATCATATTTTATTCCATTCATAGTAAAGGCCTGTGCCCGAGCAGTGGGCACATAGGCTAGTCATTAATCTTTTATCCTTCAAATATGAATGAAAAATATGTGTGGCAAAGAGTACGTTGTATTTCATCGCCTGTGTTGTGTCCTTTTAATATAAATTTAACGGTTCGCAAGAGTAGTTACGCTGCTCCCGTTATTAGTACTGTGACCACTATTCTCTATTTGTACTCGGTAAAGCTTACAGCGCCGCCCGGTTAGATATAAGGATGGGCACGCGTCGATAAAATGCGTCGACATTATCGATAAATGGGTTATTATCTTTTACGCTATTTTTTTTATCCATGTCTGTCTTCTCGCAGAATCGAACGGACTAAACCGAACTCCACATGGCGTAGTCTAACAAACGTATTTGGATTACTCAATTCATCTTTTCATACATGTTCGCCGGCTTTTATAGCTTCTAACATTGCTCTCTAATAATAAGCAATCAGTTGTTATTTCCGCTAGTAGCGAGTTTATTTCCATCAATGTTTAGGTAAATAACTTCAAAACCTTCTAAGTTGTAATCTTTCATAACGTAAATTTATTTTATTTATACCTTCTATTGAATGACAATTGAAAGCCATAAAAATAACATCAATAACTTATTTAGAACAAAAGGATAATAAAATGATATTTTTGTTTTCTTTTGTTTATGTGCAAGTATAAGAATTCACGAACGATTTCTATAAAATTCTTTTGAAAACTAAATAATAGCATAACGAAGTCTTACAGATATTATGATAATTCAGTAAGAAACAGCAAACAGATATTAAAACGGTATTTAATTAAGATATAAATTTAGACAACTTCAAAATACGCATGTCCCATCACTCGATGTGCTTTAAGCGGTTGAGCTGTCTTTAATAAATAGTGATATTATTCTACTGGACGTAGTAAAATGCGCTTCTGGATGCTTCTTCACATTTTTGCTATAATTACAAAAATACTATATTTTTGTTAATTTCCCTTCAACATAAACAGCTTTTCTTATTGTTTGCTGGTTTAAGCGAATGAAATAATATTCTGTGTCAACGATAATAATACAATTTCCTGTTAATACGCAGTCTGCACAATCGTTTACTTCGTTATTTTACCCGACTACGACGAAGCGAAAAGGATGGTTATGATGAAGGATGGAATGTTCATCTGTTCCCTTATAACTTCGAAACTACTCATCATAACTGGAGAAATGAGGCATTATTAGAAGTATTTTGGTTGCCCGCGTGCTATATGCTATGTGATGTTACATTAAATTGGCAACAGCGCCCTCTAGAGAGCATAAAGAAAGAAACTAAAAAATATATTATTCAATCATTCTGTGTAAGGTATCAAATGATAGGGCTTTTGCTTGCTATTGAAATATACCAGAAAATTAATTGAATAAAAAAATAAGTCCTAAAACTAAAACACGACTACAGTGTCATTTAGTTGTAGTCGGCTTTTAGTTTTTAACGTATTTTCTATTATTATTAATAACATCCATAGAAGCTCAAGAAAATGTACTATTATTTCAAACGTTTCTATAATATTTTTAATTTCAACGTCAAAGATTTTGAAACTAACTACTTATTGAATATAGAAAATTAGTGAAGAATATAATCGTGAAAAGATTTTATTAAGTATTAATTTTACAAATATATAAAAACAAAAATGGTGTATCATATACATTGCTCAGATTTTAAATTAAGTAGTCAAAGCATTCTTATTATAAAAAATCTAAACAATAAAGGAAACAACAACCCTTAAATTTCATTTTCTAAATTGAAATGATCGCGAAACGAACCCGCAACCTAAGAGCCAAAACCTTGAAACCAGATGCGAGCCACTCGGCCACGTATGTCAAAATATGAACTTGTTATGTAGAAATTACTCAATATTAATCTCGATTAAACATATAAGCATTTACAACATACTGAATATACGTTCGATGGCACTGTCATCCCATGGTGTATAAAACACTTATCATTAGTTTAAACAATATTATCATTAGTATAAAACAATACATGAAGACATTCGTATTTTAAATGTCTTCATGTATTGTTTAATATATTCTGTAGCAGATGGTCAAAAGCTTTAAAAATAGCTAAAACTTTGCAAATAATAATTTCAGATGGGAGTATATTTTCTTTGAAGCAAGAGCAGTTCTATTAACAGATTTTCTACCTTCATCGTTTTTTAAATTTAATTGTTAGTATTCGCACTACTTAGTTTTTAGGGTTCCGTACCCAAAGGGTAAAACAGGAACCCTATTACTAAGACTTTGCTGTCTGTCTGTCTGTCATCAGGCTGTATCTCATGAAGCATAAAAACTAGATTAATGAAATTGATACAGGAGGTGTATTTCTGTTGCCGCTTCGTCAAAAAATACTAGAAATCAAGAAATATTTTAAGGGGCTCCAATACAATAAAAGTGATTGCATATTTTTGCTCGATATTGAAAACAACAACAGGTAGATGCTCGAAAAATTTACAGAATATGTATTTATATAGTAAAATTTAAAGATAATAAATTAATAAAAATTAAACAAATATTTAAAGGAGGACCTTCATACGACAAACATGATTTTTTGGTCGTTTCCGATACGGAAACTTTAGTGCGCGAGTCCAACTCGCACGTGACTGGTTTTTTATTTCTAAATAAAACGTTGCCATTTTCCATGTTAAATTTATACCGATTTGTATACTCATTTGAGTTGCAAAAAAGAAACACCTTTACATTTATAAGGATTAGGACTACGATATAATCCTCTTATAATCCTTCGGCATACCTCTAGGGAATGAGAATTACATTCGAAGAAAAACTCTTATGTTGTTATCTTCATTCTAGGGCAGTTCTTACTTCGGAACAAGGCGTCGTTATCTCTGATTTGCATTATTACGTAAATGAAGTTTCACTTCGAAAGTATACACAATCAGTGGAGGATTCTCATAATACTTTCATTTAAATAGAATTTGTTAAACATACGAAGCTGTTACCCGCAGTTTCGCTCGCGTGGTCATAGCAGATGTTTTTTTAATATTAATAAAAGATAATACTGATGTCACTGTCTAACTTCACACTTGCCTTTACATAAAAAGTCGTTTAAAGACAAACTAACACTTTTTCAATTATATATTATGTTAGGTTATCTCAATTCTCTCAAATAATACTATAGAAAGAGAAGAAGAAATCACTTACTGGAAGATAAATCCTGGATGACATAGGTTATAACTAACGCGAAGTCGCACGTTATAATATGAAAGTTTTCAGTGTTGAGCAAAACGTAATTGAATTGAAAACATATTATAACAAACTTATTTCCAACTAATGTTACAAATTGTTGAAAACTAATTGAAAATTAAAATTATGTAGTATTTTAATTAATAAATTGTAATGAATAATTTCGTTGTATGTTTCCAAGAAAAACCATTAGTGTTTTCAATAACTAATTTATAATTAACGTGCTAAAATAATCTTTTTACATGTAACTAATAACGTTCAATACTAGTAGTTACTTCGGTATATATTAACGCAAGATCATGCGTTAATACTTCGAATGTCGTTATGTTAAATTCAACGAAAAAATGAATGATATTAAAACCCATGATCTGGCCATTCCGCTGCAGAAGTTATACGTAACATATGCCAATAGGTAGCTCATGTCGCAGTCTCCGAGGTTATAGCAAAACGATAGCAGTGGAGACTATTCCTTGAAGAAGATTCTCGATGCAGCATACGTGATTTGCCTGTAGAGCTTGTTGTTAAGAAAATTAGACTCTTGACAAATGTTGAAACGGCAAGATTGGTATATTTTAGTTATTTTCATAGTGTAATGACGTATGGTATATTGTTATGGGGTTCTGCGGCTCGCATTCAGGATATTTTTATTTTACAAAAGAGAGCTGTCTGTGCTATATATAATTTACGATCTAGGGAATCTCTCAAAGAAATATTTAAAGAAATAAATATTCTGACTGTTGCCTCTCAATACATCTATGAGAATATTATGTACACAAGAAAACATTACGATTCCTTTACAAAAAAAAGTAGTGTTCATAATTTTAACACAAGAAATAAAGATAAACTTGCCGTTCCAAGTTTCAGACTTCAAAAAACCAGAGGATCATTTCTGGGTAAATGTATTGCTATGTTTAATAAAGTTCCACAAAATGTAATTGACCTACGCATAAATAAATTTCAAATTCATGTAAAGAATATACTTATGAGTAAAGGCTATTATAAAGTTGATGATTATTTTAAGGATCGCAATGCATGGAATTAATAGCCTTCGCTTTGTTCTAATTATATGTTCAACCTATGTCCTACAGACTTTGAAAGTTGTATTTACTATTGTGATAATACATATTATTTTGGTAATGACATGATTTATGTAAATGTCATTTCATAACTTATGATAAAAAGCTGGTAAGTTTCATTCGCTTGTTCTTCTTGTCAGCTAAAAGACGTCCTGAACAAGTGGTAGGGGAAAAAAGTTTTTTGGACGATTCAAAAGTGCTTGTAATAGCCTACTTGAATAAAGATATTTTCACTTCACTTCACTTCACTTCACTTCACTTCACTTCACTTCACTTCACTTCACTTCACTTCACTTCACTTCACTTCACTTCACTTCACTTCACTTCACTTCACTTCACTTCACTTCACTTCATTTCACTTCATTTCACTTCATTTCACTTCATTTCACTTCATTTCACTTCATTTCACTTCATTTCATTTCATAGCTTGGTTGCTCTCATGGTATGATTGAAAATCATTTGCATGCATTAGGAAAGTCTTATAAATTTGGCGCCAATAGCTAGGCCGCAACGAATCAGGCCAGTGTTACCAGATTACGAAACTGATATTACAGTGTTCTGGGCAAAAAAATACAGTGTTTGAAATAAAATTACAGTAGAAGTAAAAATAAAATACAGTAAATTTTACAGTAGATATTAAAAACTTTTATTATTTAAATTTAAGCGATAATTTACTTTCTAGTTTACTAATCAACCGCTTGTCATTCACTGTCGCTGTCATTTAGTCCGATAGCCGTTTCAGTTTTATATATCCCCGAATTAAATAACTTTATCATTTTCTCAGCTGGTTTAAAATTAATGCAATTCGTGCTATTACGTTTAACCGTTTGTTGCGCTAACATGTTACCTCTTATTGTTCTAGTTATTAATCTATTTCGTTTCTTCGTTTTGGTGTCGTTAATTTGGCTAAACATTCTCTCGCATTCCGCGTTAGAGTTCGGAAGAGCCAAGATATTGAGCATGTATTTTCCAATCGTGCTGAACTCTTCCAACTGTTTCACCTGAAAAACAAAATTTGTGTTAAAATAAAAATATTGTATTTTGCAAACAAAATAAATAGTTAAACGAGTATTTATATAATAAATATAAAGTATTGGATACAAACCTTGTGCCAGAATTCGTCAGGCCGTATTGTTGTATCGAATTGTTCTTTTAACTTTGGCAATTTTCGCCATTGATCGTCCAAAGCTTGTTGTTCGTCTATAGAAGTCGGTGCCAATCTTGGCATCAAGTTTAGTGTCTTTTGAATTGACTCATCTCGATCTGCGATATTGAGACAACTTGCGGGGTTTAGTTTGGATATTCCGACCAACACTGGCTCATTTAGCGCAAATCTTTTGCGAATGCCTATACACGCTTTGATCAAAAAATTTCGGCATTTTCTTTTGAAATCCATTTTTCTTTCTGTTGATATTTCATTTGTCGAAAACTGTTTAGATACTCCCAAGCCAAGGTAGATATCATCTAAACTTTTGAAATTATTTTCATTACTTGGGTCAATGTTTTCTAGTTGAGTGGTTGCTATAAGTTCCGTTGTCATATACGTCGATATAAGCTCGTAAAAAAGATCGCACATTTTAGAGTTCAGTTTTGTGATCACTGGAATCTCACTCTGAAATAGCGTATTAGCTTCAGTGAATTTTGGTAGCATCCAGTTCAAGAAGAAAAAGTATGCTTTTGTTACCGGATCATTTAACTGCACATGTATTCCGTAACATTCATTGTCTTCGAGCCATCTGCCATCAAAAAACAACGTTAGTGCATTCCACTGTTCCAGAATTCTTTGCACTACAGTACTCAGTGATAACCATCGCGTTTGAGCCGGTTTCAAAATTTTGTGTACATCTGTTTCTGTGAATACTTGAAACTCTTTTAGTAGCGACTGTCTTTTGCTACTGGTCGCAAAATAATTGTATATATCTCGCGTTAGCTTTTCACATTCAGCTGGTAACTGTTTGCATGCGTCACTTGCACAAAGGTGTAGGGAATGGCAAACACATTTTAGAACAATGATTCCAGGACATTTTTCTCTAAACCGGCTCGAAACAGAGTTGTGACACCCCATCATTGTATTACAACCATCTGATCCAAATCCTATAATGTTATCAATAGGAATCGAATTTTCCTCAAATGATTTTATTACTGCTTCGAAGAGATGTTGAGCTGTGGCGGCGGCACCCACAGTAGCAGAGCTGTCCTCGCCATATATTTGAATTAGGTCCCAAAATCTGCTTACTATTTGACCTTTTATTGCACAGTAATATCTAACCACAACGCACATAGTTTTTACTGCTCCGATATCAGTGCTTTCATCAATCATGACTGAGAATTTTTGCTCCTTTAGATCAGCACACAAATCTTGTTTTTCCGATTCACCTAGAATATTGTTTATTATTGCTTGACATTTCGTTATCTTCATTTTCATATTTCTTGCAATCTGAGAGTCAGGAAACATAATGGGCAATAAATCAATTAAGTGGTCCATCGCCCTGAGAGATATTTTATGCTCTGCCATAAAAGCGGCTAACTTTATCTCTGATGATTTGCATTTTTCATCATCGGACTGCTTAGTCATTTCAAACGCAGTGGCAATCGAAGATTGTCTTGGCACTGCAGTAGTTTTTTTTACATGCTTAGCACCCTCACCATGTCTCTTTATTGCCACTCTGTCAGCTATAATTTTAGCATCACACAAAACACAAACAGCACGATATGGGTCGTTTGGGTCACGTCGCAGCCAATTTTTGAAATTATTGTCTCTTAACCACTCGTCTCTGAATTTTTGTTTATAATGTACCTTTTTTGGTTTTTTAGATGTTGATGGTCCGCTTTGATCACATTCACTAGATGTATCAGACATTTTAATAACAAGCCTTCAAACAAAATTATAACTTTTACGGAGCTACACAGAACTTGAACGTGTCAAATAAGTTCGTAATACAACTCTAATTGAAACCAATTCACTATTACAGAGTACACTAATAATTTAAGTTGATCTCGATAGGCTCGAAAACATAGTCATAACACGATCAACACAATTTGGGCGCTTAATACTACATTCCCTATGCTGTTATTATTTAGTCTATGCCCGGGGAATTCCCTGATAGTCTACACAGCGACCCTATTCTTCTAGGAGGGCAATTCTCAGGCTTTGATATTCGACTCGATAACTAACATGGTGGTGTAATTTTCTAATTTATCAAGTCACATATCAATTTTGTCCGTCGACAAAATTACAGTGTTCTCCATACACTGTAATTTTAGTAATACAGTGTACAGTAGATCGTACAAAAATACAGTAGATCTGCTGTAATTACAGTGTATCTGGCAACGCTGAATCAGGCAAACCTACGCAAAAAAAAAGAAGTTTTTCACCCTCGCAAGGTGATGCCGGGGTATGGTGGGATGTGCACATGGAGTCATATACTGGGAAATTCTTCTTACCAATATCACGATCACAGCGAACGTGTACTGTAATCAACTCGAAGCTTGAACTTCATCGTAAGCGTCGACAACATGACAAAATATTTTCGTCCGTGATACTGCCCGACTGAATATTGATAAGAATACCCAACAGAAACTAATGGAGCTGAACTGGAAAATAGTCCCACATTCTTCATATTCACCGGATTTAGCGCCAATGGATTTTAATGTATTCCGGTAACTTAGTAATCATTGGAGTAAAAAAAAAAAGAAAAACAAAAAACCCGACTGCGTAAAAACGAATTTTAAAAAATACATGAAATAAAAACTAAGTCGTGAGTCGTTCTGTTCTGTATTAGAATTTATAATAATAATAAACTTTATTTGTTCTATCACACAGATATCACAATATAGTAACCTCCTTAAAAACTAAATAGAACAATTTTATAATCTATGCGAGAGACTGGTATCTGTACTAATGAACTGTATGACAGATAACCGGCCTCTCCAATCCTGAACCAGGTGGTAATTTTAATAAGGTACCAGTGATATGTAATACATAAAAAGTAATAAAAGAGATTGTGGTGTGCGAAATGAGTGTGAAATATGTTATGTAGTTGTTTGTGTGTGTATGCGTGTGTGTGTGTTATGAACGCGTAATTAAATACTGTCTTATTTTCTTTTATACTTATATTTATATAACTGTATTACTTTGTTTTAAGCCAATAAAAAAAAAAAGAAATTACTAAGGGATAATTATTAAATTCTCAATGTCTTCATAACTAAGATTTTAACCATGAAGTTAGGTTCCTTTTGCTATTTCAATTGTGTAGTTATTTCGTATTACTTAACAAAATTCTAAACTACTGGGCTTGTTTCATTCTTTTTAGTTTTTATTTAAGTTAATATTTTCATGTATTTTTTTTAAATTCGTTTTTACGTAGTCGGGTTTTCTGGTTTTCTTTAAATTATTTATTTTTATTTTATACTTTTTAGTTATCTATCGAGTTCATCTATCGAGCTTGGTGGTAAACTTGTTTTACTCGGCGACTTGGCGATGAATAAAAGTTATTTTTTTACCAAAAATATTTGTTCTTCATGCTTTTTCACTGTTTTAATTTTGTTTTGTATATCTTTATACTTTAAATAAAAACTTAAATCAATAAGTAAGAAAATTAGCGAGAATGATTGTTTTGTTAAACAACTTTAAAACGTTATATATCCTAACCTATTATTTTACATGAAAAATGATAAAGGGAACCTAAAGATGATTTTAAAATATTCAACGACACCCCACTTGACATAGATCATATTTTTTTTCATTTTTACAATATGGCGTCTTGTTGTTGCTGTGGTGAATATTGATAACTGTCATGTCTTTAGTGACACTCGCAAGGTTAAGACGAATCGATTGACGTAAGAATCATCAAAATCGGCCTGCGCATTTGGTCTCTAGAACGCCACATAGAAACAAACATACATACATAAACTGATAAACACATTACCCTCCTTTGCGTCGCGCCGTCGGGTAAAAAGCTTTCATGGTGAACCCTAGTTGCAACAGTACATACTTTTTGAAATCCAAATCGGCAAATTTGACACAGACGCAATCCAATCTTTGCCTAACCGCTGGCGTACAGTGGTAGACGGTGATTACATTGTGAATGATTAGCTATTATTTCATAAATAAATAAATAAAAAAATAAGTTGCGCATGTCCCTTATTATTTATAAGCCAACCCGATAATAAATTAAAGTATACAAGAAGAAAGAAAAGATCTGCGTCAATGTTGGGAAGCTTAGTATAAACAATATACCTATATATATTAATTAATAGTGGGATGTATGTACAAGTACATTACGCAGTTCCACTTTGCTACGCTTCAAATCAGAGACACTTAAAAACCCGCATTATCAAAAGCGTAGCTTTTATCGTAAAAATAAAACACGACTAGTGCCCAATAAATACTCATTGACTCTAACGTTGTTTTGCTATCCACATTTTTCACGTGTAAAGAATCAACGTGTAGCAAGAACCGTCGTACTATATCAACATTAGAATGGAGAATGAAGACAGTGGGGTAGTTTTCGCGGCAAATTGCTATTAGTGTTATGGCTGTAATTTGGAGGCTTGAGCGCACCGCCCTGCAATGGCAACGCGCAAACGAATATATAATGTTTGCCATTTACAATTTAAATTTAACATAATGCATATTTAGAAGCTTCAAATTTTATGAGTGATATTTAAAGCTAGGTTAATCAATGTTCTATTTGGTTCCAATTTTCTCTGTTTTATAATTCTATTAGTGTTTTATATAAATAAGGTTAATCCCTCTACTCACACGCACACGCACACGCACACACACACACACACACACACACACACACACACGCGCGCGCACAAATATATATATATACATATATAATATAATTAAAAATAATACATTTCAATAGCAGTTTATTTTGATATATAATGTATGGTGTTCTTTTTTAACACACGGGCACTTAAATACGATGTAGAGGACGTTACAGTAAATCAGAGAGTAATAAATATTAATAAGAAGGTTTTTTTACATTGACCTGATCGGGAATTCAACCTCATAAATGGCGTCACCTGGAAATCTGAATGTTAATATCGAAACCTGAATGCCTACCCTGTTCCTTCACGAACGGAAATTCAGAAATTTTCCTAAAGGAAGTGAAGATTATCTATGAATCATAATAAATTATAGAAAAATGGCTCATTTGGAGTCATATTACCGTTTCGAATATGGACGAAATTTATTTTTCAGAGAAATGGATTAGGCATTCTGCATATCTGCGATCTATCGAATTTTGTATTACTTTTATATGCTTTTCATGTAGTTTCCTAAATAGGCAGGGTTAACATAACAATAAATAGACTTATTTATAAATAGTGTTCTACTATAAGATTGTAATGAAATAATAAGGAGACGATAATTTAAACTTGCTAAATTTTTTCACTTTCAATGTCCTAATTGTAGACGTTAATATCAAAAAGTTTATGGAACTAAATTTTTATTAACAAGGTTTGATATTTCCCAGTATCAGGGATGAAGCAAAAGTGTCGGAGTCTCATTATAATTACCAATAACAAGCTTTCTCACATATCAAGGGCCCATTTAACCAGATATTGCACTCTTATAACTAATTTATTCGTTCCTACTCGACGTTAAAATAATTAAGTTGGAGCAGGACAGACAAATGTCATTTTTTTGCTGTAGTGTTTTTTTTAATAATCTAGAATATTATCTCCGTTGTTACTACCGTGTGACACTCAAGATCTACTTAATGGCGGATTTATATAAATAGAACATTCTCATCATTATACTACTAGCTATATCCGTGACTTCGTACTCTTATTATTGGTCCTGGGTAGCTCAGTGGTATAAGCAGTCGCCCAGATTGCGAAATATCATGGATTCGAGTCCCATCTCAGAGTGTCAGGGACAAAGTGCATTTTATAAAGCATTTTTCATTAAAAATAATGATTATTTCTGTATTGTTATTACTTGATATTGAATAATGAATTCTGTAGTACTTATAACAAATTTGCCTAATCAAATAGAATACTATAGACAAAATTAAAAAAACGTTAATATTTTTAAATAAAGCACAGAACCTTAAAGGTTTAATTGAAAGAGGTTTGTTGAAGTATTTTGTAATAATGAAATCCGAGCCATGAAACAGTGCGTTTAAAACCAGCCGAGTAATGAGTGAAGTTTCATTGCGAGCTTTATCTAATTTATTTTTATTGTTGTATGAGTCGGTTTATGTTCGTTTTTATACCCTCAGCTGTAGTTACAATCAAGGGTACTGAGAGTGGTACTTATGTGAGCATATATTGTATTAAAATAACTTATAAATATTTCAATCGAACAAGATAATGCTCCTCCTAATTAAGTTATCAATTGAGCATGTGGTATAGCAGAAATAAATAAAAACATTGTAGCAATTTAAAAAGACCCATATAAAAATTATATTCTGTTTTAGTGTCAACTAATAAACATTGATAATTATAATTATCATAATTATCAATGTTTGTTTGCTACAATGTATTTAGATAAATTCTCATATTTTAGATATTGTCATTATACTCTGTTTGCTGTACAATAGATTGTTCATATAATTCATATAATTTTTAACTACAAAAAAGGACACGGTTCTCATTAGACTGAATATATTTTTTATATGTGAGAGACCATAGATATCTAAATTTATATTTCCGTTATTCTGATGGCTTATAAAATAAAATTTCATTCAAGCTTATGTCCAACTGTTATTTTGAACCAACGAACCCACACAGCTCTCCTCACTGAATAGCGTGATAGTAACATTTTTTTTTATTAAATGAATATTGAAAATACCCAACATAGGATTATTTTCCGAGGTTTCCGCTGTGGAGTTGATATAAAAAGTTATTAAAATACAATAGCAAGTAGATTATAATATCGTAAGTATATAAGCAGCTTCAGCAATAATTAGCTATTCTGAGTATTCGTGAATTGATTTGTAATTTGGCTTATACAACTCTGATGATAAGCTCATCGATTATACTATTAATAGTGACTTAGTTTTCGGACCTTCTATTATGAGTAAGAGTAAAGCCTACAATAAAAGCGAAAATGTCACATAATATCGAGGTCACTGATTTCCTTACCTTTGAACATCGAAAATTAGCTAAACTCTAATATTACTAAGGAGCTTATTAAAAACCATGTAATTAAATTTAGTTAAGACCCGTTTTAATGATGATAGGAGAGAAAATGTGGTTCATTCGTACTAAGCACGAGAAGGCACTTGTAATTAAGCGCAAATAAATTCTCTCTGACTCAAAAAGCATTATTGTTTTGCTGCTTAAAATTAGAAATTCCAACGTTCGCTCGGCTCTAGTTTCTGGCCGGTAAAAAACTATATTGCCTTTTTTTATTATTAAAAACGTTGGTGTTCCAACGAGGGGCAAACGGGGCACTAAAACGTTATGGTAACTGCGGTGACATTCGAAGGATACCTAACTTATAAAATTGGTAATCCGATCGGAGGCCCTTCTCGGATAACCGATGAAGTATTGCCCGGGAACGAATTAAGGATTATATTCTCTCCTCAATGTTACTGGGTAACGTTATTCTGTGTCGTTTACATGGTATTATTTTTGTAAGTGTATCGTTTTTTGCAGTGATTTCATGTAATGAATCCCAAGCTTCCGAATTCTATGTGTCATTTATATTTGTGTTTATGTTAAGTGCATATAAAAGTCACCATCGTTCATACTAATGAGTAGATTTTCGATTTCCATGTGTACGTCTTTTAGGAGTTCTATAATTGATAAAGAAATCTAAGGGCTAGTTGCATCAGCTTTAACAATAACAAACGTGTTAAAGTACCGGTTAAGCAAATAATATGGAGTTCTCATTTGACTATGGTTGGATGAAACCATAACGCTAACTATAAACTATAACCGACCAAGTTTCGCTGGTTGAAGTTATTTTTTACTATGCCAAGAAAGAGGATGTTGTAATGCATTTCTCTGTCAAAGTTAAAGTCAGCTTTACAGTTATTGTCAAATTTGACACAAACCATAAATGCTGTTATGGTGCAACCGACCACCAGCCGACGCTAAGTCTCGGGAGTTTGGGAGTTGCCATTTTAATTATTTACTTGTCCATGGCTTAATTCGGAGATTTTCATTATAAGAAAGCAGCGGTTTTGTATGAGTAGATGTATATTACCAAATTTATTATATATATTATTTGCAAAATCATTATGATACATCTCTTAATGTAAAGATATTTTTAAAATATGCATTTTGCTTTAAAAAACTTAAAAAGTCAGGAACTTATCTACTTTATTCTAATTGCAGACGGAAATGAGTTAGTGTATCTGAACAGTGTGCAACGTGCGAACACGTTATGAACATAACTTTTGTTTTAACGATAAAGTTTCTCTCTCATACGAATTTTGGTCACGGCGGAGTTTACTTGCGTGGAAAGCTGACTCTCTTGTGAAGTTTTCGCATTGTACGTCGAAAACTTGAGTTATCTCCGTGTTTGGAAATAAGATTTTAACAAATTATTACAAAGTTTATTTAATGAAGTAACAAAGGTCTCAAGAATAAGTATGTATTTGTCATTCATTATAAGCTTTTATTTAATTCATCGTGTTTATTTGTGTAGGTCAAATCTTGCAAGCTGAATTTGACCTACCTAAACGGTTTGTGATTGTATACACAATACACTTAATAAATTGAATCACAATATGATAAAGTATGGTATGGACATGATTTGCTGTTGGAGCAGGATAGTAGTCATTGGCCTTTGTAATTAAAAAAAGAAATTCCATTGTTTGATTTGTCTTAACGAAGACTTTCTTCCGAGATAATATCTAGATATTTCTTTTGACATATATCATTTATTTCTTGCATGCGTATTACTTAAAGTTTTGACAAAATATATTATATATACTTAATATAATTTCTTCTATCTTGCATGTAAAAGTAGAACCCCTTCGCAGGTAAAGGAAGAGTCTAACGCCAAATATGGGAATTTAATAATTAATGCAAAATAACGTAACCCCGTTTTGTTTAGGCATGTTTAATACGTCCGTTAAGATTACTGATCCAAAAATAGCTTGTTTATAAAAGGAAATTTTAAATTTTGAAATGTAATGAGATATTGAAATTTCATTGAAGTATATTACTTATTATTAGTGACAATCACTAATCGATTGAAAGTGTACCAGTATTGTACGCAGTATCTAATATAAAAGTAGAAAAACTCATATTTCCATGGGTTAATTTCATTCACATCTTAATTATGATGTTTGAAGTCGCAAAATAACTCCTCGGATTCTATGCGGTAGTTTCAACTTGAAGTGTATTAAAGGGGAGTCAAATTTAGAGTCTATTATAGCTATATGAAGTTTGAACTAGTTACGCGGGAACTCGCGGGAATAAAACCTAACATCACAGAAATTGCAATATTTTAAAATAGTATTCTTATTCACTCGGCCACTTAGATTGATCAAAATCTTAATAGTTTAATTTTTTTAAATATAATATATAATTTAGTTTAATATGGAAATTAAATATGTTTAAAAATAAACATATTAATACTATTACGGAACCAACGGCTTAACGTGCATTCATCATATCATCCATCCTATGATCAACAGGGCAATAATTTTAATGTAGAACCTCAACTACTTACATTTCGCTCTTGTACTATCTATCTGAAGTGTAATATTATTATACATCTGTCACCATCGATGTGCGGGGATGACATCGCACTGATAACATTGGACTTAAGGTAAATTGTAGAATGGTTATATGCAAGTTGTTTAGATTCTATTGAGATGCAATACTTACGTAAACAAAAGTAGATTAGGTCTGTTGCCAAAGTTGCTTAAATTTTTCATCGCATGCTACAAGCGCTAACCACTGTAGAGCTCCTCTATTAAACAATAGTTATCATTGATAAACTAAACAATTTATTGTTAAAGTTTAAAATACAGATTTGTATATTATATAAGATATATGAATGTATTATTATTTCAACCGGTAAATACCTGCACCAATTATCAGCTCTAAAATTTAGAAGTCCATAAGACTAATTTGCAATCATTGTTTTAATCCGCAATTATAATAAAACCTTATCGGCAATTATAAAATAGTAAGGCAATATAATCAAGCCAATTATTTAGCATTAATCGATATGAAATAAAACGTAACACTACAGTAGGTAGTATGGAATTTGCGTATCGGGGTAGTACGCCATCATCGTACAACAGATTTACATTAGAGTACCAATGGCAGTGTTACGCTAAATTCCATTTGGTATGTAGCAGTTTGCGGGGCGGAATTATTAGTCGATTGTTTGCATTGCGCGCTATTGTATAAACCTTTGTATAAACGGCGTTGTTGTGTGCTGTGGAAAGATAACGGCTTTTGTAGAAGACTTTAATAATTAACATCTTGTATAATGCGCTAATATGGTTTTCATGCTAATTTAATGGGTTAAAATTTTATAAGAAGGTAGTTTTTTAAAAAGTAGGAAGAAGGTGTACGAAATTAGAACAATAACACTATCTAATTATGAGATAGATACTCTACGTACTGTTGTGTATTTGAAAAATTTGTTTTATTTGGTGGTCTAATGTAAATTGTATATTAGGTTAAGATCTATTTTATGAAGAGCAAATTACAAGCCTACTTAGATTCGAAACACTTAAGTTTAACCTAATAGATCGCAACTACTGCCTGTGATCACACATATATTCCAAAATTTCATGGTAAATAATAATTTCATGGTTTATAAATGGTAAATAATGAAAATAAACACTTAACTTACAAGTACATATCTTTGATTGATGAAATTTTTCGTTAGTCTAAAATTGGCGAATTTTCACACAGGCATTTGATTGGTCTATCCATGATTAATGTCAATAGGAAATTTCGAAAATGTCTAATAACGGCACATTGATGACAGTAGCGCACCGTGCAAATTTGTGTCATCATACGCATTACTCGAGTCAAAACGTTACACGTAGGTTTTGGATAAGGTTAAGTTGCTTTCTATGGGTAAGTTGTGCATATTAATTCATATGTTAGGTATCGTTTACAGAACACATTTTTTTTTATTCCATATTTAAATATTATGTTGTGTTCAATTCGTAAACAATCAATCAACCTCTAGGAATAATATATTATAAGTAGCGACATGTTCGAAGATATCTTTTTTAATCTTTATTTCTCATGTTAGTAGCTCAGTAAAGAAACATTAACATAAAATGATCTGTATGTTAATGTGTAAACATACGAGTATTATAAAATGTGTATACTGATTAAACTTATGTATATAGTTATGCATTAACTACCGTTTTGTAGTATCATCATCAGCTCTTTTACGTTCTCAATACAGGGGCTCATGCTTCTCTATGGAAGGTAACAGAGGACGGACCATGCCCCTCCACGCTGGAGTAACGGCTTAACGTGTCTTCCGAAGCACGGAGTAGCCCAAGATAATCATATCTTGGTGACTGACTTACGGAAGTTATTTAATATAACAATGATCGTGGGCCTTGGCGCTTATCCACTACGCTTATCAAGCTACTTTGTAGTATACCCTGACATATTTTCTATTAAAATAAACGTTGCGTAAAGATAGTTAATATTGAGATTAATATTTAATTTTAAAGTAGAAAATGTCGTCCAAAGAGTTCCATCAAATGAAATTTCAAAATATGCAGTATCAAAAGGAATTTCATTCGCAGTTTTCTCAAAGTTGCAATGCCCTTTTAGTATACCACGCCTGCGGAGTTGTATCGTTATTTCGTTTTAAAGAGGGCAACAAAAAAGTTCATAAAAATTCAGTCGCAAGCGGGCCAGCTTGTCCTTTTTGGTCGTCTTTCTACAAACGAGTCGATATACAAAATTCGGATGGAATCTTGTTTGAGCAAGTCGATTTAAGTTAGAAGAAGGATCGCACCGAAAATGACATTCAAGGGTGATATTAATTTGAATATAAACATCTTTGTACCATAATATATTCTGAACGATTTACTGAAAGCATTTGAAATTCAAAAACTTGTACAAATTTATTCAACTTCAATAATCTTTCGAGACAAAATATAATGACAGTATATTTCAATAAAAATAATAATCTCTCAAGACAAATTTTAATGACAGTATATTTCAAGAAAAATCGACGGAGATATTAATTTATTGAAGTCGCTTAAACGTTTGTTCTGAATTGTAATTTTTCCATATTCACGGCAAATGAAAGACAGGAAATATGAAGTTCCATAAAAAAGGACGACTAAGTTCCAAGACGTAAATTACGGGTAGTGATTTTGGGAGAAATCAGATAGCGTGTGGAAGTATGGCTGTTGTAGCGTGCTTAGAATAATGAAGGTATTAATGAAACGAAATTCACTAAGATGTACAAAAGAAAATAATGCGGTAATCAAATATGTATAAATAACCGACACGACTTCCACAAATATAAAGACAGAAAAATATTTTTCGTTAACATAAATGACGTAAGCGAAGTTATTTAAGCGACTTGTCGCTATATCGGAACAATAAGCGTTCAAGTTACCAACGTTGATCATTATTTACACACTCTTAACAAAGCATTCTCATATAAAAACCCGTTTATAAGCATAAACTCCACGAATTATTCGATTCATTTCAAAGGAATTCTACTAAAAGGAACGCGAATCTAACTCAAAGCTTTTATATCCCGTACCGAGGCGTCTCATTGTCTTCAGTGGTATATGTATTAGAGCTTGCCTTCTCTTGCGTAAATAAAATTCATTGGAAAGAGAAGTGCTGCGAAGCAAGTGCAGGGGGCAGGGGGGTCTAGGTGTAATGCCTCATGCGAGTGTCGAGGACAATGCAAAGTAGATTGAATTGGAAAAAAGACTCGAATAAAATAGGAGCTTTTGGCACCCCTGGGAAAGGGTACATTCGCTGTAAAGGGTTAACAATGAGAACAGTGTCCGTAGAGTGGTTGTGCTGCGTCGCATTGAACTCGGCTTTCGTTTTGATGAGGGAACCTTTATTCTGGTTTTTGGCAAGTCGATTTTATAGACGATATTTTTACCTGCTACTGTACAATAACTTGTGTATACGATATGAAAATCATTACATTATATACTACACTAGCATTCCGTTAGCGGCATCGCCCGCGTGTTTCCTAGGGAACTCTAGGGAACCCTAGGGAGCGGGATATATATTAGTAAGATTATTTTGTATCAACAGTTTGAATAATTTTATAATTGAATTTGGATATCTATTCATATCGTGACACGGTTATAATTACAACTTAGGTTTTATAATAATTACAATGACATATTGAATAGTAAACAACGGTAAAGTTTTAATTCTCTATACATTTTCAGTCGTCATACGTTTATTTGTAGTTGTTCGGGATAAAATATAGCACATTTCAACAGCATATGATGTTACTTCCCGTAGAATTTTTAAAATCAATAGTATCGGAGCCTATTTTGTATTAGTGTAGATATAGTAACCATATAATGTTACCACAGAACACGGAAAAGAGGTTCTGTGAATGTAACAATGATTGTCTTACTACCTTTTTTTGAATATCATGCTGAGTTTAAATTCAAATCGTTTTGATCAATGGGTATTCAGTAAGTTAGAAGCTAAATATATCCATTTACCTGATTATAAAAGTTATTATGTATTTAGAATGTAATACAACTATTATCGACCACAATTAAGGAGTTACTCGAAGTGATAATTTTCATCGTAAAGTCTTTTCACGATTTGAACAAACATACTTTTGTTACAAACTTTTCAAATACTTCGTACATTATTCTTTTAATAGAATATTAATAGGGATTTCAATTAAACTGTAGAAGAATCACTTTCGATACAAAATATAATTTTTGGAAATATTTTACAGTAAATGCTTTGTTTTATTTAATAAAATATAATAAAAATAGCAAATTGTACAAGTAGTATATCTTTGTTAAGTTTGATTAAGAGTAAACAAACAAACAGTAGTTATTTACTCAGTCAGATGTTGTCATCTTATTTGAATAGTCATGTAAATATTTATGCAAGTTCTGAAGTCGCTTTACGGGTGTTCAGCTCTTGAAATCATTACAAGAAATACTGAATTTCAAGAAATATCACTAAAGAGGTTTTTATTATAAATAACAGTACTTAAGTTATTGCGGATCTTCCTGGATCTTGAACAGATTTACACGTAGCTAGCCGATGCTTGGACTGTATAATTGAAACTTCCTTCGATGGTTTTCACTTTTTCTTTATTCTTAAATCTTGAGGGCCGGAGAGCTTACAAATTTCGCTCAAATCGACCCGTCTTACATTTGTTGGGGTGGCTCGCACTTAGCTCCGTATATTATCAGTTGGTTAGCCTATTACATATCTAACCCCTACTTTGCGAAGCCATCCCCCACCCTTAACATCTATGTATCACATTATTGTTAATTACTACGTTTTACTGTTTCTACATTTACATCATAAATCACGTTAAAACATCATCATATTATTGTTACATAACTCGTATCGTGTCGGGCAAGACCGCGCCGTCGAAGCTCATAATCATTCTAAGGCGCGCCGCGCTCTTGCCCGATGTATTTATGTGGTCAGAGCGAGACGGAAGATCCCGCGTAAACCAGCGCCGTCTCGCTCCGATACATTTTTATTGTTAACATGAAGGTAGTCGAACATTTTACATTTTAAACACCCCTGTATCGAGGCAATACCGTATAGAAACCCACATAAGCTCCCTTGACTCGGGCAATACCATATAGAAAACCCACATAAGCCTCCTTGAGTGAAGCAATACCATACAGAGAGCTACCTAAGCCTCCTTAGCGAGGCAATACCTTATAGAAAACCATAGCAAATAAAATCCAACCCCTCACAATCATTTAATTTGCTATAACTTAAATTATCTTAATACTAGGGGAATAAATACACCCATAGGTTGTATCATTTAATTCTAAGCTTTAACCACATTCATTTAACTAAACTTACTTATTATATATAATTTACTTAAGATCATCTAATATATACAACTCGACGAGACGTGCGTCCGTAACAGAGCTCCCCCCGGCGCAGCATCCGCGTAGCCCCATCACTCCATCGTCAGGACCGCCAGTCTCGTCGCCGGTCGCCGGAACGTGCCGCCCTTCGTCTTCACCTCCACATTGCGTATCTCGTTGTCTGGTCCAGGATATACTTTGGTGACGACGCCCCTTGGCCATATGTTGCGGGGTAGTGTGTGATCCACAACTATAACCAAGTCACCCTCTTGTATCGCACGACGCCCAGCGTCGCGGGCACCTCCACGTGGTATGAGCATGGGAAGGTACTCTCGTAGCCATCGACGCCAATATTCATCGGCCAGCGCTTGTGCTGCCCTCCAGGTTCGCTTGTCGGCGCGCTCGCACGGCCCGGTAAAGGGCAGGCCGTTCGAACTACCCAATAAAAAGTGATTGGGCGTGAGTGCTTCTGGATCTTCAATATTGACTGGTACGTGTGTCAGAGGTCGAGCGTTTAAAGTGTATTCGACCTCGGTCAGTAGTGTGACTAAGACTTCCTCTCGCGGCGATTTTTCATGTAGCGTCACTCGTAATGCATTCTTGACACTTCTAACGAGACGTTCCCATGCGCCTCCTTGGTGTGGCGCGCCCGGTGATATGTAACGCCAGTCGACTCGTTGTGTAAGCGCATAGTCTCGTAGTGCCGGCTCCCATTCATTGTATGCGTCCCGTAGCTCACGGTCGGCACCTCTAAAATTCGTCGCATTGTCACTATACATTGTCTTAGGCCACCCCCTCCTCGCCGCCATTCGTCGTAGTGCCATAATCGCGGAGTCGGTAGACAGGCTCCCCACCACTTCGATGTGCACGGCGCGGGTTGAAAGGCATGTGAATAGCGCCCCCCACCTTTTCTCATGTCGTCTTCCTATTGTCACCGTCATAGGGCCAAAATAATCGACGCCACAATTACTGAATGGTCTGATAAAGGCTTCCAATCTTACTTGAGGTAGATCACCGTGTACTGGTTTCGTAGGTATCGCTTTTCTCACGCGACAGAAAGCACATTTATAAGCCACTGCACGCACCGCTGGTCTTAATCGTAATATCCAATATCGTTGTCTAACATCATTCACGACGCGTTCATTGTTCGCGTGATGGGCGCGACGGTGTTCGCGTTGAAGCAACAGCCGCGCATACGGGTGGCTGCCGTCCATTATTACTGGCGTAGTAGCGGGGGCAGACACACCCGCTGCCCTTATTCTCCCGCTCGCTCGTAATACGCCGTTCTCGTCTATGAATGGATCCAGTTTTCGTAATCGACTGCTGTTAGACAACTTTTGGCCAGCTATAAGACGGTTAATATCATTTGTGAAGCTTTCTTTCTGTGCGTTTTTCAAGAGTAACTCCTCTGCTTTGTTTATGTGTTCCGCGGTTAAATCAGTACCACGGTGGCGACATCTATCGACGAACATTAAAACTCTTGCCATCGTTCTCACGTAGCGTTCGTAAGAGGAAAAGCGATTCACATCGGGAATGCTATAGTTTTCCTGCGGCAGTTGTGCTATCGCGTAACATTCATTTTCATCCGTATTGTTCGTGACGTCACAGGTAGGCCACTCTAATTCGCTAGCGTATAAAAAGGTCGGTCCAGTGAACCACCTATCCGTATTCGATTTTACGTAAGCTTCGCCTCGCGTTGCGTCATCTGCGACGTTATGTGCAGTAGGCACCCATCTCCACTGTGACGCCGTCGTGGTTTCAGTTATTTCGGTTACACGATGAGCCACATACGGTGTAAAACGCGCTGTATCATTGTTTATCCACTGCAGGACGGTTTTTGAATCGGTCCAATACACGACGCGCTCTGCATGCCATCTTTGTTCTCTCGCTACGGTATTCGCCAACCGCGTAGCGATTAACGCTGCCTGCAATTCCATTCTAGGAATACTTTGTCTTTTTATCGGTGCCACTCTGGCCTTTGCGGCGGCCAGCGTCACTTGCACCGCCCCGTCATTCTCGATTCTCCAATAGACTGCGACGCTATAAGCGACCTCGCTCGCGTCACAAAACACATGTAGCTGCTTTCCCGTCACTCCCCCCGTATAGAGACGCCGGGGTAGACGCAGCCTACTAATGGTACTCATTCCATTAAGCCATTCGTGAAATTCGCCGGCTTCCTCATCAGGTAAGGCCTCGTCCCAGTCTATTTTCAATCGCCATATGTTTTGTAATATAATCTTCGCCCGTATCGTGTAATAACTTAATAATCCGAGCGGATCAAATATAGACATTACTGCGCTTAATGCCTCCCTTTTTGTAGGGGCTCGTTTCATTTCTTTTATGTCCGTATTCACGCGCACCATATCCGTGTTAAATGCCAGTTCGTCCGTAGACGCATCCCACAGCAATCCTAGTGTCCTACCCCATCGGCCCTCGCTTATGGCGAGTTGCGTAGGCGATGTGGCACGGCTCTCTACTGGCAGCTCTCGCAACACTTCCGGTCCGTTTGAGTTATAACCGGTTAGCGTGAATCCCGCCTGCGCGTGCACAGTGGCTACTTCCTTTAGCGCATCCATCGCCTCTTGTTCTGTGTCGTAGCAGTCGACATAGTCATCCATGTAGTGACTCTTAGTGATTGCTTCATATGCGCGTGGATACTCTGTAGCATGCGCGTAGGCATTCGCGTTCCGTACACTGTGAGCCAGGAAAGGAGAACTCTTAGCTCCGAATATCATAGACGTCATCTTGTATCCTTTCGGCGGCGTGGTTCGCTCGTCGCCTCTCCACAGGAACAACTGCGCCGGCTGATCCTCCTTGTGAATCTTTATCTGAAGAAACATCTCCTTGATATCGGCCGTGACGGCGAACGCTCGTTCTCTAAACCGTAAAAGGAGGCCCGCTAGATCTATAAGCAAGTCGGGACCCTCCAATAGTTCGTCATTGAGACATACTCCATTCGTTACGGCAGCCGCATCAAACACTACTCGTAACTTTCCTGGCTTATTCGGGTTCGACACCGCGAAGTGGGGCAGATACCATAATCGTTGGCTCTGTAGTTCCTCCCCATTGCATTCCTCCGCGTACTTTTTATCGATCAGATTCTTTATCTGCGCTTTATATGTGTCTCTGAAAGAGCTTGACTTATCCATCTTCTTTTCAATGGTTTTCAATCTCTTCACGGCGGACTCGTAACTCGGTGGCATCTTCACATCATTGCGTTTCCACGGCAGTCGCACCTCATATCGTCCGTTAATTTGTTTTGTCGTTGTATTAAACAATTCCATTGCGCGAGCGTCGTTCGGACTGACTCGCTCCTTTCTATTTATTCCTATGGAATCGATTTCGAAGTGCTCCTTTACTTTTTCGTGAAGCGCATCATCCCGGTCGAGAGGGCGCGAGACCGTCGCGCATCGCGGTGTGTCTACGTATAACACCGAGTCGCTCTCTTTCAGCATCCCCGATCGCGGCGCTGACCCATGGATGACCCATCCAAGCATCGTGAGGGAAGCGATCGGTTCGTCACGCTTACCCTCGAGCAGTCTTCGAGTTACTATAAGATGCCAGTTGTCCGCTCCGATCAGTATGCGCGGTTCGGCATACCCATAACATAGATCTTTGCTACGTAAGTGGCGCATATGCTTATAGTTTAACGTTTCTTTATTTATCTTTTGTCGGTTCAACGTAAGATTTTTCATAGTTTTAGCTTTAATATTGAATCGCTTCTTATTCCCCGCGATCAATTGAAGATTTACTTGTTTCGTTTCGTATACATTCTGCGTGTTAATGCTTCGTATGCTTAAGTTATAATTGGCGAGATCTTCATCTATCACTGTTATAGTTGACCCTTCGTCGAGTAAGGCGTAAGTGTTGACCGAGCCTTTCGGTCCTTTTATGGTGACGGGACACACTTTCAACAATACTTTGGATCTTTCTGTTGAGTGAGTAGCTGATGCAACCATCTCGGCTTCCTTTGTGGGTCTCGCCTCGCTCGTTTGGGCACGGTTCTCGTGCAACATCGCATGATGTGGGTGGCGGCAGCCATCTACACCACATAACGGGCTGTCACAGTGTATCCGACGATGTTTTCTGTTTACACATCGAAAACAAATTTGGGATTTCTTAACCCATTTCCATCTTTCAGGTATCTTCATAGCTTTAAACCGTTCACATTGTGGTACTTCATGACGTCCCCCGCAACATAGACATACTTTGGAGGTGACGTCATCGTTGGTCGCGTACACCGCAGTGCTTCTCTTTCTATCGTATCGCGGTTTCATTTGTCCCTTTGTCTCGGCGATATTCTTTTTCATAGCAGCGGTGTTGTTGTTAGTCACATATGCGAATTGCAGTGATCTATTTGCTTCGCGCATCAAAAAACGAGACAATGTTACGATCTCTGGCTCTGCGTAGCTTCCGGATTCATATGCATAGTCGCACCAACGCGATCGGAGGTGGGGGCTAAGCTTTTCCACCACTTCTCTCGCTAGTAATGGATTTCTCAAATACCCTCGGTCGTCGACATTATCCAATATGCATACTATATTTTGAAGCTTAATTGCGAACGTGTTGAGTTCGCTTGCCGTCGTACCCGGTCGCGGTAAATTCTTTATGTCTTCTAGCGCTCGATAAATAATCACTTCGGGTCGACCGAAACATTGTTCCAAAGACTTCATGATTATCTCCGGATCGGCGACGGTATACAAAAGCGCTGATACCGCTTCTTTCGCTTCGCCTTTCAAACAACTCCTTAATCTGGCTATATTTTCAGATTTAGTGAAGTGCCACTGTTCTGTGGTGTCGCGCATTGCTGCTTTAAACGGCAGCCATTCGGCCGGTGCGCCGCTAAAAATTGGTAATTCTTGAGCCTGACGCGGCACCGGACGCCTATTCATCATTCTTTCTAACGTATGAGCGAGCTTATCCATCCCCGAGTCTTCCTTAATCGTTTGCCGATCTCGGTTTGCTGTCTCATCGATTAGTTTATCATCACTCTGTTCCTTGAAGGGAGAGTCCGTAATGTGGCGGTGTTTATCTACCTCTACGGCTCGCGCATCCTTCCTTTTCTGTTGCGCGGCCGTATCGCCGTCCCTTTCCGACATGGGCTCTAACACGTTCTGACGCCGTAGATTCTGGAACCAGTCGTCCACTCGTTGGACATTATCGACGGCGGGTAAGCTCTCCGGATCGGTTTCCTCTTGTATAGTAGCTATTTCGTATGCTAATCTCTTTTTTACTAGCTCCGATTCAATATGCAACTCGCGGCGTCGTATTTCCGCGAGTCGCTCTTCCGCTGCGAGTTGCGCCTGCTTAACGCGCGCAGCAACGCTCGAATTCGAACATACCGTTGGTGGCCTCGATCTAGGCATATCGTCGCGATGTTCAATTCTCTGTGCGGCGGTACCTTCTACGGTTTCTTGTGGCGCTTCCGACGGCATCACGGATGAGGCAAGGCACGAGGGTGACGCAGGTGGCCTGTCGAACACTTTTCCTTTAGCGCTGTCCATTTTGCTTTGTTCGGCTTGGCTTTGACGTCTCGTCGTTGGCATGTCCTCTTCTTACTTGCAGCCTCTACTCCTATCAATCTCAAACGGGTACGCTAACTGGGGAGCCCGCTTGAGGATGGATATCGTGCAGGATAGGAAGGTAGGAACTACCCAGCAGAGAGTCGGTCGCGGACAACGGGGCGCTCGCGTATCGGCTGGAATGTCCGATAGCATTGGCAGTGCCTACAGAAAGGACCCCCGCTCCACGCCAAACCTTACTGGCGTAGTAAGACGTAGTTCGGAAACGAACTATCAATCTAATCCGTATGTTTACAGCCCCGCGAAATACGACGTGTAGTTCGGAAACGAACTGACCACTTCGTCCGTATGGTTACAATGCCTTGCGTAGTACGACGTGTAGTTCGGAAACGAACTGACCACCTCGTCCGCCTTGAACGGCGTTAACTCACTACGCACACCGTTTGGCACCGTTAGGTGGTGTACGCAATGAGCCCGCGGTCCACCCGCGTATACTCGTGACAGAACACGAGTGTTTTCTTCGGCTATGTCCGTAGGTCTGGAACGTTTTTCAGTCTTCTGACTTCATATATCCGGCGAGCGATGGACCAATCTTCTATCTTCGTAGCTCGGTGAGCGGTGGACTGTATAATTGAAACTTCCTTCGATGGTTTTCACTTCTTCTTTATTCTTAAATCTTGAGGGCCGGAGAGCTTACAAATTTCGCTCAAATCGACCCGTCTTACATTTGTTGGGGTGGCTCGCACTTAGCTCCGTATATTATCAGTTGGTTAGCCTATTACATATCTAACCCCTACTTTGCGAAGCCATCCCCCACCCTTAACATCTATGTATCACATTATTGTTAATTACTACGTTTTACTGTTTCTACATTTACATCATAAATCACGTTAAAACATCATCATATTATTGTTACATAACTCGTATCGTGTCGGGCAATACCGCGCCGTCGAAGCTCATAATCATTCTAAGGCGCGCCGGGCTCTTGCCCGATGTATTTATGTGGTCAGAGCGAGACGGAAGATCCCGCGTAAACCAGCGCCGTCTCGCTCCGATACATTTTTATTGTTAACATGAAGGTAGTCGAACATTTTACATTTTAAACACCCCTGTATCGAGGCAATACCGTATAGAAACCCACATAAGCTCCCTTGACTCGGGCAATACCATATAGAAAACCCACATAAGCCTCCTTGAGTGAAGCAATACCATACAGAGAGCTACCTAAGCCTCCTTAGCGAGGCAATACCTTATAGAAAACCATAGCAAATAAAATCCAACCCCTCACAATCATTTAATTTGCTATAACTTAAATTATCTTAATACTAGGGGAATAAATACACCCATAGGTTGTATCATTTAATTCTAAGCTTTAACCACATTCATTTAATTAAACTTACTTATTATATATAATTTACTTAAGATCATCTAATATATACAACTCGACGAGACGTGCGTCCGTAACATAAGTATTAAACCAAAATATTTGTATTAAAAGTTTAAAAAAAGTTAAATATTATTATTTTGCTTCTCGGAAACTCTAAAAAAATCGCCAATCTAAGGAGTCCCGTTAATCTACGACCCCGTAACTCTTTTTCTTTGAGGAAAACATTAACATGTCATATAAGTCTACAGTTAAACGTAACTTCTGAAAGTTACTTAATTGTAAAATTGGTACTCAAAAGAAATAATATCGTTTAAGTGGGTGTATCTCCAACAAATTTGATTCGGGTATAATCATAGCATTTCCACTATATTAAAGATAGCTCTAAGGTCGTTGAGTGTGAGAAAACAAGCAGCGTGGCGCGCTCAATATTTTCCAAACCATCGCCTGCCTTAACAGGATAAAGTTGGAGCCGACGAATCATATTCTAACTAAAGGATCAATTTGCGTTGAACGCAGTTTTGTTTTGAATTTTATCTTACTGCTCTTTTATGTTAAGTTTATACGGCTTCTTTTAAGTTGTTCTTAAAATATTGATTCTTTGACACTTCTTTGGCTTATTGTCTAATCAGTTGCAAAAAACAACTAACATTTTTAATTCATATATTATTAATAACAAAGGAATATACCACTATTTTAAATTTAGTTCACAAAGAAACATAAAATGGAATGAATATTTAGTGCATTTCAGGTATCAGCTTGACTCTCATTTTTAAAAATGAAATGAGAAATTCCTTCCTGAAAGCAGTAGAATAATGTAATAAATTTCTCCTGCATTCGAAATAAATTACATAGACTCTCCTATTTCATAATAACAAACACTAATTACATTATTTTAGAGAATCTAAAGAAATGAATATTCGCTAATAAAACGTAAACCTTCCTATGCTATGCTTATAATACATCATGGAAAAAATAACGTGTTTCTAACTTTTATTACACTAATAATATTATACTTACCCTTATTAAGCCGGTTTATGCAAACAAGGCAGCGGATTACACCTAGTAGTCCAATAAAACTCGCACAGTTTTGCGTGTGTCACTCCCGAGTCTAAGGAATTAGTCCCGGTAAATCCCATTTCACACAGCAACTAGAGCTCTAACGAACGAAATTTAAGGTAAATAACCTTCAGAACTTTCAAGCTTGGAATTGGTTATTATTAATTTAGAATTCTCGTTTTATCTAATGCTTTTATTGTGTAGTTGTAAACTTCGTGGTAATATAACGACGAGTGTTTACATATGTTTCGTTTAATTACGTTAATTATTAACAAGTATAATGTATTCAATTTTTGATAAATGATTATTGAAAACTACATCTTTTCAAATTTATTTTGTAGGTTTTCATGACACGGTCGTTACCGCGTTCGTTTTGCATAATTGTAGTGTCGTAAAAGAAGTTAAATCTTTAGTTTGGTTGTAGCTGCAATTGACATTTATCAATTTGTACTCGGTGTGGAGTAGCTCGGTGGCGTAATGGATAAGCCACCCATTCAATCCGCATTGGGCCAGCGCGGAGAGTCATGGCCCTTCCTCTTTAACCAACTATAAGGAAGGCCTGAGCCCCTGCAGTGGGTTGTAAAAGAGCTGATGATGATGATGACTGGGTGTATCTCATCAACCTATTAATGCCTCCAGTACTGTTGCACAAGACTTTTCTATGTAGGAAGTCGAATAGAAACGAATGCGTGAGGTCAGTGCAGATCAGTGGGTATTGACGATTGCAGACGCAGCAGAGACCACCGGTATAACCAAGCGTTGATTTGTCCATTGGTCAAGATAATAAATATTTCTCTTTGCTGTTGCTTGTTGCTTAACTTACATATAGCAGGTTGAACACGTTTTCATTGCGCTATAGAGCTTTTATTATATGAGTATATTACTACAAAACAATTCGTCAAATATTATTAAGTTATATCATAAATTCAATTCCCTGAATTCTCTGTAGAAAACCTTAGATCAAGTCTGGGCGGAGAGAGAAATGAAGGTTTTATGACATTCTCTACTAGCGATATTGCCAATTTTCACTAAGTGAAAGTTAAATTAACTTTTTCCCTACAAATATATTTCAGCGAGAGTTCTTATGATTTTGAGTGTTTTGAGAGTAGGGTTGAGTTTTATCGCTGAACTATGATATGAAAAATCATGTTAATTAAAATAACCAATGTAGCGTTAATACTTTTGCCAACTGTATATAAACGCTTATATTTTATGAATCGAGTTTCTTATCTTTCAAGTGTGAATCAGCATCGGTTCTATAACTCAGATAAAGTGAATTTATGACTGTTGAAAACACAGAAAGTGTCAGTTGCTCGTTATCTCAAATAACTTATAAAAATTGACTGAAGCATTTTATTACAGGGGGGCAGCAGGCTGATTTGTTGCTTGGAGTATCAGTGGTATATTCCGAATCGATATCGTATGAAATTTTGTTAGATTTCGTCTTGTATACATTTTTTACACAACTACGTTGAGTGAGCGATGCTCACTGAGCATATAAGTATACCAAAAATTACTATCTTTCAATTAGTATCTTACCTAGAAATAATCGCTATGTACACTGTATTTTTAATGGTTTTATCATAGTCAAAACGTTTTTAAAGGGAAAATTGTTAAATAAGTGAGTGACTTTACTTCGTGTAATAGGTTTTACAATAATCGTAATAGTTTGAGAGTAATTTACTAACAATATTTTTACGCGGTATTCGCTATTCTCTTTATATATCTAACTGTCGAGAGCAACGAAATAGTCTTTTTTACGGCCAGCCTTAAAAAAAGACATACAATTAATAGGATAACAAGACAAAATCGGCAGGCCAGTCAATAAGACAAATAGAAATAATAAAAAATACTATTTTGCGAAATAGGACGTCAAAATTCATCGCCGTCATCGCGGCTATACAGAAACACGCATAAAAATTTTTAATAAAAATAATTTCTTCATAAAATAAATAAATGTAAAAACCCGCCAAGTGCAAATCAGTTCCGCGTACGAAGGGCTCCGTACAATTATCCATTAAAAATAAGTAAAAACAAATCACATTTGTTGTTTTCTATGGAGTTGTTCGATTTAAATACTATTACAAATGATCGACTCTTACTCGTAACCTTGTAAAGCCTTACTTAACTTGAGTGTGATAGTTTTTTTTTAACTTCGTTATATATCGGTACTACTGTCGTAAATCGAAAAACGGCCTTCTAACACCCCAATGTTTTTGAAAGACCAAAGATGTCCCACACTATATTATTCCCACCTAATATATAGGTACCCAAAAATAGTTTTTCTCAATTTCACCATGCAATTTTGTCGGCATAATTTATATATATACTCATGCCAAATTAAAATTTTCATGTACCAATAGATTTTGAGCTAAACCGTTTACGGACGGACACACGGACATGGTGAAACTATAAGGGTTCCTTTTTACTAGCGAACCCCTAAAAATAAATACATTTTATTTATACTTTTAAATATATTGTTCCACCTTGTATATTGCTCCAGTTTATTCGCCTCGAAATTTGCAGAGCGTCACTGTAGTTGGAATTAAATTAAGTATCCTTTAACCGTCGTTAATTCGGTCCCACCCACCCAAATGACCTTTATTTTCACGTTTGGTCGTCGAACAATTTTGCGATAATTACCGGAACGTGTTGACCTCAGCGCAGCATCGTGCTCTACAATATGCAATGTTAATAGTTAAGTCGACAGTGAACAGTAGAACTAGTTGCGCTTTCGGGAAGAACGCCTAACCTCCTCCAGCGTCAAAACTATATAAAAATGTAAAATAAAAATCCCGCATGATTTAGCTACCCGTAGGTGAAAGAGATTATAGACAATATAACCTAGAAGAAATTAAGAAAAGGTATGCTCACTCTAGAATTAAATAATTTTATAAGGTACTTTAAAATAGTAACTTAAACCGGGTAGGATTCAAGTGTTCTTTATCACAAGAATCATCTAGAGATCATAGTTCAGTATTTTTTCATTGCTGTTTAGTAAGATTTTTGTCAAATTATAAAACATACAAAACCATTTTATCACATAAATGTTTTAGTTTATTTTATACTTTTAAAATAAATTTATGAAAATTGTTAATACGCAGTGCTATTAGGTAAAAATCCAAACTCGAAGCCATATTATCAGATGAAAAAATGAATTAGCGCATGAAAGGCGCTAGACAGAGAAGCGCCAGTGGCATTTTCGGGTTAAACAGAATACGAATCTTGATTCTCCTGCAGATTCAACTTACTGATCTTCAAAATATGTTTACATAATCGCACTGTTGGTCCTTAGCTACTTACCTCTTCTCTCCCTCCCTCCGTCGTGTCGGAACACGATCGGTTTGTTGTGTTCTCTACGCCACATGACAGTTGGTGGTGGTTCTCCTGTGGCTGTGCATGTCAGGCGCACACTGCCGCCTTCTTGTGCGGTGCTTCCTTCAGCCACTGTATCTACAATATCCGGCGGTATTACTACTGATAAGTAGCCCATCTGTGAAATAACAATTGTTATTTTAATTAATTTTATATGCACTACATATTACAGATATATTTTAGAAAAGTTAAATGGCGTTGTATTTAGCGCTTTCGCTCTGTGATGCGAAAGTTAAGGTCAGTCATAAAATAGACTTAAAAGCTTCGAAAAGCACGTTAAGCCGTTGGTTCGGTTGCAACTGTATATATTACCACCCACCAGTCCACGTGTATTAGGTCAGTGCAATAGTGAATAAGCGCCGCGGCCCGCGTACGTTGTTCTTAATCAACATTTTTCAAAGGTCGGTCACGAGATGGGTGATCACAAATTATTGTCTCGAGCTACTCCGTGCTTCGAAGTGCACGTTAACCCTTGGTCCCGGCGGAATTTGTAGTCATTAATACCCGCCAATCTACATTGGGCCAGCGTGGAAGATTATGGCCTATCCTCATTAAACAACCCGAACCCCTGCCGTGGGAACGTAACAGGTCCGATGATGAACCCACACTAGGGCCGCGTGTTTTCATGGCTCATTCTCCCTATTCAATATAAGTTTTTGTTTTGAACTTATTTTAAATTGATGCCATAGGAATGACGACTAATTTTTATGTGTTTGTCCTTCAGGTAGATTATTGAAGAATATTAAAAACGTATTTTTTTAATTGCGTAACCAATAAATTACGGCGATACAAACCCGGTTTCTGAATTGAGAATTTAAAGTTCAGTATATCTCAAACCGTACTTAGGCCAATTCAAACGTTACGTAAACGGATTTTGTTTGTTTTTTTTTTATCAAACTGCTACCAACTGATCAATTTTTTAATGCAGATAGCAGTTCGATAAAACTAATACTTTTTGCCATGTACAACGTAAAAATCTTAAGTCATTGGGAATAATCAGTTGAGATTTTTTACTTTTCTCAATTCAGAAACCCGCCGACATTGAGTTTTAATGTCGTAAGACGGCACGCTTTTGTGCAATTTCTACATCACTGTGGCTCGTAAGCCCCCATTCCTCAACTTTAATGCCTCTTTAACTTACTAATTATATAATTTAATGCTTAACTTACTAAATCGAAGCAAGTATAATACGTATCTAATATTTTTCTATTATCTTACTGACAGAGAAAATAGATTTTTTTTATCCAGTCGTCATTCCTATTGTTGCTCCTAACTCTTATCATTCATCGCCTCTTCTGGATCTACTACTACTTTTCCATAAAAAAAAAAACTTGTTTTCTTTTAAATATTCAAACGATAAACTATTTATAACTCTACTTTCTCTAGTACGTAATTTTTATGTAGTTTTGTCTGGGGACATTACTGACGCTCGCGTATTTTCTTTTTTTATTTTGAGACGCTCGTCCTAGTGTAGTTGTTTACGTATTTTACGACCGCAAAAGTTAAGGGTCGTCCTCGGTTGAGTAACCAAAAATGGCTTTTAACGCCTCCGTGCGCCGAAACTTAAAACCGTCGGTCCAAACTATCATCATGTGTGTAATAAAATGATAGTACTTAGGCAAACTGGTGTTAATAATAATGTCTATATCTGGTACGCTGGGTAACTTTTAAGTTTTAGTGTATTGAAACAACATACGTAGAAGAAAAAAACGGTAATATTCAATATTAGTTGCTAAATCACTCGTATTATAGAGTGTCTGAAATAACGGAGCTATAATAACATTCAAATCCAGCACAATAAAGAAACCTTCATTTTCTATATGGATTATACCGTGAATCGAACCCAGGAGCTCATATGACGACACCTTGACCCCGGCTCGGCTACGAAGATGTATTGAGAATATGAAATATTACAATTGAAGTTTAATCAATAAATAAAAAACTTAAATTGAAAGACTAATATTATAAAGAGTCTTTATGTCTTCGAATTAAATATCTTGTTTTTATTGTACACTAAAGATATCATAGAAACTTACCACATATTACGAATGTACTATTGTCTTATATTAGGTTAAGTTAAACGGCAATAAAACAAGGAAAATTATTTGACGATACTTAAACATTATATAGAGAATTTTGAACTCACCTGACTCTTCATAGGGTCCGTGTTCACTTGACACATGTAGGTACCGGAGTCGTTGGCCTGTACGTTGCTCACGTGCAGTTTCCAAGTGTTGTGGTTGTTGTACGTGACAGAGAGGCGGGGATTTAGCGCTACCATATTTGTGTGAATCGCCAGTATTGCCTTCGAGTCCGACTTTATCCATGCTACCTGAGAAATTGTTATACTGATACAATTCTTATATATAATTATTTCACACATTTTCCTTATAACAAAAAGAATATACAGAAAAACCCGCATGATGGAATTTAACGTTTAAACGCCATATTACGTCAGTAAATACGGTATCTTTTATGGGCAACAAATCTTTTAATTATCTAGGTAATACTTATTATTAAAATATAATTTGGCCATGTAAATCGAGGTTATGTGTAGGTTAATAATGTTAACTGCACGATACAAAAAATATATATAATTATAAAGGTTCGTCGAAAATTTATATGTCGGAAAATTCGTAGTACTCAAAAACATTAAATTTTATAAGGAAGTTCATGGAAGAATGGCAATTTCTTGATAACCTGGAAGCAAAAGAAAACCGTGGAACGACTCAGTTACCTCAATCTCGATCAAGTCGTAAAAATATATTGAAGGATTCGTTTTTATGTTGCTCTATAAGCAACGAATGACAAACGTTAGTGCACTATTTCATCGCTGATGTGTATTCAATCTTAACCTGAATGCTTTGATAACGTTTCTTGATACACATTCATAGAGGAGCTTGTAAGCGCATTTATTCTACGACGCTGAAGATAAAGAACTTTCTTAGGGTATATCATAGAATGGGTATTGGCTCGAGCTCCTCCATACTTCTTAAAGCACGTTAAGCTGTCCCAGCCGTATCTATAGTCATTAACACCTAACGCCATTATTCTATAGAAATGTAAAACAAACTAAGTTCCCACAATATCAAGATCCAGGTTATATAGTTTAATATTCTTATGCCTAATTTAATTAATTTTCTAGATTATTCCGACCGATAATAGTACCCTGATATATTGCGATACTATTGAAATGGGCGTGTGAGCCGCTCGGCCACAGAGTTTGTCAAACTATAAATGGTACTAATAACTCTCTCAATAGTTATGAAATAGATAAATACTCTTGTGGGCCAAGAGTGTATCTCTGGAAAACAGAAAACAAAAAAAAAATGAAAGAAGGGTCTCACTTTTTAATTCAACGAAATTCATTAAATACTTATATACTGACACACAAAAATTTACGTTCGTTGCAAACTTAACCGCATAATATAAATTAAAGTGTCAATAATGCGTCCGTTGTCCGAACAGCTCCCGTATTAAAAAAAATGAAAATAACTAGCTATTCGGACACTTGTTTGCTACACATATTTTACCTAATGACTCTATAGTCTGAGCCGAATGTAATAATTTTATTAAAACTTATTTTAACATGTATATTTTTTATAATAATTTTGTTATTTCGAATTACACAGAACTGTATGCGAATTAAATTTAAATACGGGACGCCGAATTATTAGTTTTTAACTAACTCAATTGCGTTTGCGTAAATTTATTTATAAGGGTATTTGAAGAGCAACATCTGTTGAATTACGCAGTGTAAAGGGATAATATATTAAAATAACGTTTCACGTAAACGATGTAGAGTAAGTTAAATATATAATAACAACGAATATTAAGCAACATCATATACATTATACATAAAAACTTTTAATAAAAAGTAAAACCGGCATTAAAATTTAAAAGAGTGATAAATAATACTTATTTCAAAAGTGACAATGCAATTAAAGTAGAAGTATTAGCGAAGTAGATTTTTAATATATTCTAAATACGCAATGTTTTATTTTTTAGCTGAAATGAGCCATATCAAAACATATCTTAATATTTAGGTGATATCTATTGTAAAGCGTATTTTGTTTTATTATGTTAAAAGGAAAACTACTTATTTGATTTCCATAAAATTAAAATCGAACTACCTCGATTCATAAAGCTGTCGAATAAAAAAAGTATTTTGAAAATCGATCAAGAAGTGACGAAAATATCAGTGAACATACATAAAAAAAACATCGTCGTCGGATATATAACCTCCTCCTTTTCTTTGAAGTAAGAACTATTAGTAGTTTGAGTACTACTACTACTATTATTAGCTATTAATAGGTCTCACTTTATTCAAATTCTCGTTGGCTGGCTAAAATATTCGCTTAAGTTTTGACATTTTCTTAATTAATTACTTCTCTCGACTATAGATACGAACTACAGAGGTCGTTTATAGACTCGTATAGCGCAATGATATTAGAAGTTACTTATTTGAATTAAATTTATGTCTGTGACTCCAGCAAGGCTAAACCTTATAATCCGAATAAATTAATAGCGTAGTATGACGTCATAATTAATGTAATTAGTTCAATTTCATACCCACTTTAACTATGTTAATATCTGAATAGTCAATACAAACTTTGCTTACAACAAAGTTATGTTTTGGGATTTGAATATTAAACAGCCGGCATTTAGATTATTATACATACGGAAATAGATTCAATGTTAAGATCAATTGAAGAGAATGGCAGTTTATTTGAATAGTATGGTGATAGATACATAACGTGTATGATTTTTTTAAACACATACTTGCACATATTGCAATACATATCAACCTTGGATCTATTTCAGTGAGTACATTAACCTATATACCGACTTGTTATTGGTAATCAATAAATAGTTTCTCTTCCAGACAGATCATAAATATTTTTCTTACTATAAAAATCAATGTCTTTGTAGCTATATATAAAATTTTGGACCATCCTGTGAAAACACGTATTTCTAGAATCAGTATATTCCTATCTAAACTTAATATAATAAAGCTGAAAGGTTTGTTTGTTTGTTTGAAAGAAAGAAAGAAAAGTTATTTTTTGTTGGGCACACATAACATACACAACAACGTTTGTATAATATAAAAATAATATAATGTAAACAAAAGTTATTAATTGATTTTACTATTGTAATTCATAAATTTAAATTTTTCTAATATTTGCCTAACCTCAAACTGACTGATCTATTTGATATATTTTGTATCATATAAGAGACAGCTCTAGTACAGTATACATTTTTATCCTTAACCCAAGTTATTTTGGAGTTAAAATATTCAGGTACTTAAGTATGTATATTATCAAATAACAATGTGGCAAAATAGCATTCATTGTAATTAGACTGGACCTGTTTAGAAAAGGTTTTATGTGAGCTCTTGGAGGAATGGAAAAACAGAAACGTTTGTTTGTACACGCTAATCTCAGGAACTACTAATACAAATTATTTTGTTTTTGTTATGAATAGTCCATTTATTGAGCAAGGCTATATAGGCTATGTAGAGTGGAGAATTTATGAAAATGTGCTAAACACTGCTCGGTCTACGATTAGAAAAAAGTTGCTTAACGACTGTAAGCAACTTTCGCAATGGCTGGTCATAGGATGGGGGACCAAAAATATATTACCTCGAGTTCATCCGTGCTTCGGAAAGCACGTTAAAGTGTTGGTCACGGCTGCATTTGCAGTTGTAAATACAAACCAATCTGCACTGAAACCGCGTTCTGGGTCATGATCCATACTCCCTATTTGATTTCATTCAAGCTCAGGCCTTCCATGCGATTCCACCCGTAGAGGACGCCTGAGCTTCCCTCTGGATGGACTTGAATGAAATGTAACAGCAGTCTCCAGCATTGAGGATATTAATAGGTTGGTGATGTGTATTAAGCAAATGTCATGCAAAAAAGGGAAAACCATGCGGGTGAAAGCCGCTGGCGAAAAGCTAGTCTATATTAATATCATAAAGAGAAAATAATTGTTTGTTTGTTAGCATCAAAAAGGCTCCAAAACTACCCGACCGATTTGAAAAATCTTTCACCTACGGGAAGCTACATCATACACCACTGATATAGGCTATACTTTACGCGGTTGAAGTGGCGGGAAAACGGTTAGTTCATTATAAAGTTAGTAATCATCGTTCAATGACGGGCCCTTCACAGAATAGTTTATCCACTTTTGAGTTTGCCGTAATTAAAATGATTTAAGAAGTGTTATGTTGTTACATAGAATATTTGACACATGTGTGTCAACTACAGGTTGGCTTAATAAATCGTTCCCTTCATTTAAAAAAAAAGTTAGTCTGACAGGAATTGTCAAAATTGAAATTGCTCGTCACTCTGCCGGATGACAGTCGGTCTTTTCGAGATTAGCGGTGTTCGAGAGAGCTGACTTCGGCGTTGGTGTTGTCGCGACGTCGAACGCGTGGGCGGCGCGCCAATATCACGACGGCCCTTGACTTATCTTCTCTCCGGAGTTGACATCGCTGATTAGCGATCGCGTGGCAGCGTTTTTCTCCAAAAGGTACGATTTTGTTACTGCCGCCGAAGCGAAAAAAGGGTAGGTTGTGAGTAGATGCTCTCATGAACTCAGATGATGTTTAGAGGCTTTAGTTTAATACTGCACCCCTGTCACTCCGCCCTCACAGCACTCATCATTAGGTATATGAAGGTCGTATTCTTTTCCGCTGGGCCAGCTTACACTATGGCTCCAGCGCCAAGATTATATCAACTCAATTTCACATTGATTTCAGGAGGTTTTTGGTTCCGGCGTTACTGTACAAGAAGTTCCTGGTACCAGTTGGTGGTAAAACTTCTTTATTTTCCTCGCTTCTGGTCCCATTTCTACAAGCAGAGACCTATCAAAGCAGGGCTGAACCTTCGCCCTAACCCTTTAATAAGGTGCAGTCTTTCCATATTATTTATCCGTATCCGTTGGGATTCGACTAGCGGTGGCGCTCAACCATTTTCTATTGTTCAAAAATTAACCATTAATAAAGTTACAAATCCAAGGTAATATTCCAAAACAACTTCATTAGCTCAGGTCATCCACCCCTGAACTGTCTGGGTTAGTCGGCCCTTCTCCTATAACTGATAATTACATAATAGCAAATAAATTGTGTAAGATAATTCTGTTTTTTTTTTTTTTTATTTTACCCTTGTATTAACAATAACAAACGTAACAATGTTATGGAAAGGTAAAGGAAAAAGAACATGTTCTGGTAAGAACCAACTTGCAGTCTTTACCCATCTATGTTTATTGCCATCATTTAATTAAATTATTTTTTTGGTTTCACTAAGCTTTGACAATAATTTACTTAATATACTATAGTTGGTTGCAATATGAAGATCAATGGTTTTTTACAAAACACATATAATTCTATGATATAGGCAATAGCTAATACAGTGGTAGTAATTCTATTTCACCAAATTTAGGACTAAATTTAGGTTTAGTCCTCTTAAACCACGTTTTCAATTATGAAAATAACTATGATTACAAAAATTGATTACTACTTTGCTCAATTTTGCTTTCACAATGCTTTACTAATAATAATAATAAGTGTTAATTGTGTTTACTAAAGAACCGATTATAATACAACCAAGCATTTAAAAACATATCCCATGCAATATAATAATTTCGTATAGGGAGAGCGGGGCTGGTACTAACAAATTTTGTATTATGTCGTATATTTTTAACAATAATGAACTTCTTTGTTTTATTTTTTATCCATAGCTTGCTTTGGTTTTTTAGCTTTAATATTAGTAAAAAAATCTTAAATTAGATAAGTACTTTCAGGGTTGTCATCATAAAAACAAAAAAAATCATTTGTTAATACATACCCCGTGTTTGGGGCAAATATTAACAGAGCTGGGGTAAGTATTAACGTAAGGGGCAATTATTAACAGAGAATAAATTCAATAAGAGAGTTAAATAAAATCTCATTCATATTAATAGAAACGCTTTTATTATCTTTAGAACTAAACAAATGAGTACTTCTTATGACAGGAACTTAAATAAATATATATATTCTTTTACTATAACACTAATTAACAATCATTCTCTTTTTGCTTACAAAAAATATTTTACTACTACACTAATCAACAGTCATTGTTTTTTTTAGCTTACAAAAGTTAGTAAAAATTCTTTAAACTTAATATTTGGAAGTTACGTAAACTTTTTAGTGTTAACAGTCTTAAAGATTCTCAATGAGGTACAGCAAAACATTATGATATATCAACAGTGGCAATATTTTCAAACCTTCCTATGTTAAAGCACAGTCTTTAAACTTAATGTCAGTCTTTAAGTATCTTAATAATGTAATAATAGTCTAGTTAACCTTAATATAACTTGTACTTAATATGCTTAAGCTGGTCGCTTCAGGACTCCGAATAGACAATGTTGCATTGCGGTTCATAAAACCGGCAAACCAATCTTTGCCAGCCTTTCCGTCTCGATTCCAAGATTCTGGAATATTATCGATCTTGTATTGAATGGCAAGTTCGTAGGCTAATTTCTTGACGTCATCAGGTAACAATCCAAAATAGATGTTGGCACATTGGATTAAATAATTTGCTATTATGGCTTCTTGTTGTGCATTAAAAACTAAACGGTTTTTTTTTATACCCCACTTCCAAGGAAGTGCTCGTCTTTTTTTTTCTTTACGTATTTAAACAGCGTCACATGACAAATATCATATTCAGTGGCTACATCTCTGTATTTTCTATTATTTTCAAGAACTTCCTTAGCTGCAAGATCATATACTTCTTGAGACGTGGACCCCCTTGAAGTCTTCCTTGTGTAATTACGCATTCTGTAAAAAAAAAAAAAAAAAAAAAAAACATTTGCCTATCACCGCATACACACGGGGCAAGTATTAACATGTTAATACTTACCCCACTCATTTTGTTAATTTTAGCCCCATAATAACTTTTTATATTTTAAAAGTCACAAAAAAAAATCTAATGCAAATAATTACAAATAAAAAATGTAGTGCCATTGTCAATAAAATAGACTTCGATATAGGATACACATTAAATCGATTCTAAGAATAAATTAATTACAAATCAATTTATTGCAAGGCAAAAAAAGTTCGCTTACCTGTCAATCCGAGGTCGCTACGCACAACTATTACGAGGGTCAAACTGAAAGTTCTTAGAACTGGCCACTTATAAACAATATAATAAAAAAATAATTCTAAAATTTGAAAATATAACTCTTTGCCAATATTACTGAGTATATATTTCATTCATTTGTCATTTGTTTTACGATTTGGCGGCAAATTGAAAATTGTCTGTGTCACGTCATCATGAATTTAACACGAGAAAATTTTCGTGCAATGATTTTTTATGACTTTCGATGTCATTTAAGTCAACAAGAAAGTTATGATAGACTACGATTGGCCTTTCACGATGAAGCCCCATCTCGTGCGACTGTTTACAACTGGTTTAATGAGTTTAAACGTGGTCGCACTAATCTCACTGATGATTTACGTGAGGGACGGCCTTCTACGGCGACGACTGAAGATAACATCTGTGTTGTGCGGCGTATGATAGAGACTGACAAAAGAGTGACCTATCAACAGATTCGGACAAGCTTAGGCATCGGTATGAGTCAAGTGCACAAAATCCTCCACGAACATTTAGCGGTCAGGAAGCTTTGCGCCCGGTGGATTCCTCATAATTTGACTGAGGCTCAAAAACTCCATCGTGTGGATTGGTGTCGTAAAATGATTGAAAGATTTAACGGAGGTGACTCAAATGCTGTGTTCGACATACTAACAGGTGACGAAAGCTGGATTTACTGTTATGATCCTAAAACCAAAAGACAATCTGCTCAGTGGGTGTTTCCTTTCGAGGAGTTGCCAACTAAAGTGAAGAGAGATCGAAGTGCGGGAAAAAAAATGGTGGCCTCGTTCTTTGGAAGGATAGGTCATTTTGCAACATTTGTGTTAGAGGATCAAAAAACAGTTTCTGCAGAATGGTACACTACCAATTGTTTGCCACTTGTCTTGGAAAAAGTTCGAGAGAAACGACCTCGCAGTAGGATCCTCCTTCACCACGACAACGCCTCGTCGCACACCGCCAAGCGAACGATCGACTATTTGGCGACATCAAACGTTGAATTACTGGGTCACCCGCTGTATAGCCCCGACCTCGCGCCTTGTGATTTTTATTTATTTCCAAAAATTAAAGAAAAACTTAAAGGAAAGCGGTTTATGAATGCTGAAGAAGCGGTGGCTGCGTATCGCGATGCCATTGAAGAGACCCCTAAGGACGAGTGGGCAAAGTGCTTTTCCCAGTGGTTCCATCGCATGCAGCGGTGTATTGACGTGAATGGACAATATTTTGAAAAGATATAATAAAACTAATAACTGGCTAATGTAATCAGTTTTTGATTTTCTAAGAACTTTCAGTTTGACCCTCGTTCAAGCGACGACCGGCCGGCAACTGGCCAGTCGGGACGCGTTCGGCTACGTACATTGTACTTCTAAACCTAGTACCACATTAATAGAACTGCCCGTTTGGCGGGAATAACCTTGTTAATTCTTACCCCCGTTAAAACCAGCCCCGCTCTTCCCTACTATTGTGAGATCACTTAATTGCACAGCTGTACCTGAGGAATGTACAAGTCCCATCCACTCGCGTGGCTCGCATTTTTCATGTGACATTTCACTTTGTTACGGTTGGAAAATAAATTAGAACAATCTCATTTGTATGTAAACTTTTTCCGTTTATTCAAGCAAGCTATGTGTCAAGTGCTTACAAAACAAGAACAATTGTCACAGCAGTTTTCATTGTAATCTAACAACAATTTGAAAATGGTTTAACAATGTAACGTTTTATTTTAACAGATAAAAATAAAACTTTAAACGATTTCTTTATATTGATATAATTGTTATTACTAGCTCTTAGAAGTATAATCGGTAAGTAATAATTATTTGCTTTACAAAACTACTATTTAAATTGATATTTTATTTGTATGTAAAGTCTATTAATCTGAGTCAGAATGATGGAAAGGATTATGGTTTTTTATATAATTAATATATTGCTCCTAACCTACATATTAATTGTATATTGTGGCAAAAAATGCAAGTTTTATAGAGGTGGTTACTTCAGTAAATTGACAGACTAAGGAAATGATCCAGTACTATAAAGTGATGGAACATCTTCTGGCGATGATGTTATGAGATTGAAATAAGTAAATAGATTTGCATTAAAAGCGCCTCGCGATTGTAAAAAATAGCTAGAAGCTTATTCTTAATATAAAAAAGGAGAATAAACTGCTCAGAGTGAACAATAATTGGGAAACTCGGCAACACAACAGGTCGCAAAAGTTGTTGGGAAAATTCGCTCAGAAAAAGAGTTTCGTGATAGTTAAAAATTAATTTCGAATCGATAACTTGTTACTATATATGAGTAGCTCGGTGGCATAGTGGATAAGCGCCACGGCCCATGATCGTTGTTGTTAAGCAACTTTCGCAAGGGTCGGTCACTGAAGAGGTGACCAAAACAAGACTGAATTTTTTTTAGTACTTGTTACTTAGTTGAGTTAAGAGTGCCAGGGACAAAGTGGATGTTTAAGCATCAGTATAGCATTGTGAAAGCAAAATTGATCAAAAATAATAAAAATAACAAATATTCATCTTTATCGAAAGTTTCAATATTTCTTTTGGCTGTTTAGGTGGATTTCCTGAACATTGATGAAAATACGCTCTGTAGTAGCGAAAAAAGTAACAAGTGCTTGAAAATTTTTTCAGTCTTTTTAGGTCCTGGGTTAGAGTGGTTAGTGCAGTCATCCTGATTACGAAAGGTCATGGGTCCGAGTCCCATCCCATTGTGCCAGGGACAAAGTGGATTTTTAAGCAATTTCCATTAAGAATATATTACTAGTTAGTTAAGACACTATGTTTGGATACATTAAAAAATCACTCGAACATAAAATCTCTGACCCACGCCCTCTGTGATGTATAGGTAAACCTTTAACGTTTCCGTCTAATATTAATACAACAATGTGTGCATAGTTAGTTAAGAGAAAGGGGATACAGTATATAGAAGTTACTCAAAGGTATAAGCTCTCTAGAAGTTTTTAATTGTTGAATTGTCCACGGTAAAGTAAATCAACTCCATATTTAAATAGATATAAAAGTACTTATAATAACGGGTATTAGACGCGATTTTTACACTGACCTGCGACGACTTTCGGCCGGGTTTCACCGGTTATTATAAGTATGTAAGAATACAGCGCGATAGTTTAAAAGTGAAAATATAAAAGTGGTGAAAATAAATGGTAAAAATAATTGCAATAAATTGATATAAATCTTTTCACTAGGAAAAGTAATCAATGTCCTTTTGCATGAAACTAGCAGACAAAAGTTAGCCGATGATGAATAGGCCTAAATTCGTGTGTAGCCGATCCATTCAAAATTAGGGAATCAAAAGGACACATAAATTTAGATATACCTGACGTTGGGTCTCGTTCATTACGTTGCTGATTCATCATTACAAACCATAGTAGATCGTTGCGTACAGCTTATTGGACCGGCTATTTAATGGGCTGGTTGCTGGCGTACTTACAAATTATTTCATTTAAATAATAATGAATAACTCGGAAGCGTAGTGGATAAGCGCCACGGCTCGCGATCGTTGTCGTTAAGCAACTTTCGCAAGGGTCGATCACGGGATTGGTGACCAATAAAATATTATCTAGCGCTATTTCATGCTTCAGAAGGTACTTTAAGCCATTGGTCCCGACTGCAGTTGCGGTCGTTAATATCCTCCAATCCGCATTGGGCTGGCGTGGAGGGTCATGGCCCATCCTCCTTCACCATCCATAAGGAAGGCCTAGGAACGTAAAAGGACTGGTGACGATGATGAATAATAAATATGCTTATAATAATTCCTCTCTAGACTCTCAAATGGTTTGTCGTTTATAACAATTAACAGCCAATGGCAACCACTTAAAACTGTACGTGACTGGAATTGTTTTGAAATTGGACTCTCTCCCGACTTCTGACCGTCAACTTCAACTATCAAATGATCCATAAGGAGATATCGTATACAATTTAGATCATATCTTTATTATAACTAAACGGAAAGTAAAGAAACATTTTTCTTGTGTCACAGCTGTATGTACAAAACTCGTTTTGATTAACAGATGTTATTGTATATTCAAGTGTCAGTTTAGAATCAATTTAAGAATTAAGAAACTTGATATTAGAGGAAACATTTCTGTTCAAATATTTTAAATGGTTGGATTGGTCTCATTTTAAATACAGGCTATTTCAGTTTGTCCAATATTATGTATACTCATTATGTCATTCTTTGAACTCATTTAAAGATTTTATCAAATCACCAAATTTCTTAAGAAAAAAGTTGAAATCTAACTGTTATTTTAACATTGTCCTTGATTTAATCATGTCCCCTTAGAGAATTGATCAAATCTCCGTTTTTATCATTTACCTGCAATATGAACATACAGAGAGATAAGTAAGTTATTCAGGGGATTCTATTCTTACAAGAATTCTACAAAGCTATTCAATCTTTAAAATAAAAAGTATATACCGTATGTAGTTTTAATATTGTCTGTAAAGTTAAAATGTGAAAACTAATATCTTAAAATTTATGTCTCAGAAAACATTTTCATTTTATTTGAAATCACACGATACGTCTTTAGTTTGACTTTATGGTAGTTGAATAACGAGTAATTAACTGTGACTAAGCACAGTTAGCTTTTATAACAAAAAAAAAATATCAGACCGGTCAAAAGCTAGGGAAGTTAGATACATACAACACATACAGATATTTATGTAACTATATACTGTATTTTTACCAAAATTTAAGGTTAGTATTTACGAAATTTCAACCTAATGTGACCAGTAGTTTCAGAGTACATTACTTTAATTTTCTGTTTCTTTCTTTTTCTTCGTTCTTTTTTATGAGGAATGAAGTCCTAAGCGTTTGTCACGATAAATTAGAGGGAAGTCTATTTACATATTCATATTTTAACCCAGATCTTTTTGGGGGATGGCACAGAGAAGCAAACGCCATAAGGCACGGTAATTAATTCGTCTTTCAATCGATCATTCGTTTAAGATTTTTACTATTTGGCCTCTTGCGTAATAAACGGCATTTATTTGAATCACAGAAGGTTTATATGAAGTTCTCAGCCATGCGCGGAGTTTACTAGACAGACATATAGGCGGGCAAGTCTGCAGACAAACCTGTCGGAACTTGCTCAGGTCTGTGTGTTTACTGGTGTAGAAATGTCGCACTCATTACACGATATATATTAGTGAATTATGTTATTATACGTTAAGGGTATATTTTTATTTTAGAACTTACCCTGTAATTTGAGAGATGATTTACAACGCAGGTGAAATGTACGTCACGTCCCTGCGTCACGGTATGATTCTCTAGCGCTTGGAGAAATTCCGGCTCCATTTCAGCTTGTATCGGCATTTCACCTAAAAATATAGAGAATTCGTTATATATAAGTGGAGTAGTAATGTAAATGTAAAACGCTTGATGACGCTCGTAGTGGTTAGTGCATACGATCTGCAATATGGTTATTAAGCAAATCTCACAAGAGCCGGTTATAGAATGGGTGACTATTACCGTATGGTCAATCCCTATACTCAACCAGTTGTATTTGTAAATTTCCGAAAGCTTAACCAAGTGAATAAATATAATAAATAAATATATTTCTAGAAGTTGGTTAACACAAAAACGGAACAGCAATAAGGAAATACGGTCTAGAATTGAAATCCAACGCAATGCGTCTGGAAAAATGAAAAACGTGCTCTGCAACCGCGGTCATAAAATTCAACTTTGGGTTTGACTTCTCCAATGCTATGTATGGCCCGTACTTCTATATGGACGTTGGCTTGGACTATTAAAGAGGACTTCCGAAAACGTATAGAAGTATTTGAAATGTGGGCGTGGGGGGCTGAACACAAAAAGTCCTCAACAAGGAAGTTCTACGTTCTACGTCCACCACCACCAGCCCTTTTACGTCCCCACTGCAGGGCTCAGGCCTTCCTTATGGATGGTCAAGGAGGATGGGCCATGACCCTCCACGCTGGCCCAATGCGGATTGGAGGGTTAACGTTCCCTCGAGGTTGACGTTCTACGCCCGGTTAACCAGAAACGCAAACTTCTCTAATCCATCAAGCAACACAAATGTGCAAATCTAGGGCATGTCCTTGGACATGACAGATATGAAATCCTGCAACTAATTATGATGGGAAAAGTTACTGGAAAGAGAAGACCTGAAACAACTTTTTAAACTTTATTGAAGTTTCGGACCCTTTACAGTTTCCGTGTTCACATAACACTAGTATTGGTATTTTGAAGGTAGCTTCACCTTTAATTAAAAAGACAATCAACACCTTAGCCTTATGTGAACACGGAACCTGTAAAGTTTAAAAACTGTTTCATTTATGGACATTGTGCGTGAACATATTAGAAATCATTATTAAGAGACCTGATCGTTGGAGAAAGTCTTGGTTGCAATATAAGAGAATGGTCCGGTATCAATAGCGTCGCCGAGCTCTTTCGCCTTGCCCAAACTAGAACAGAATACGAGAAGCTGACTGCCAATCTCCGCTAGTTGGAGAACATAAGAAGAAGACTGTGTAATGGGTCATGACCCATTCTCTCTATTCGGTTTGATTAAAAGGGATGGCCTGAGAACCGGCCGTGGAGACATTAATGGATGACGATGATGAAATAAACGTTATATTCTCCCATCTATTTTAGGTTACCGTCGTTTAGATCAGGCTTGTCTTATATAAGAGATTAATTAATTTATTTAGTTTAATGGACGTTGACTGTAAATGGTTGTAAATGCAGCAGGAATAATTGAATGCATAAGATGGATTGAAATAATAATAAAATAATCACCCCTAGTCCCCTATAGCAAATAAATCGATCGATGTTTCAAATTTCCAAAATAATATGAGAGCTTTAACTAATTATGTTACTTTGGATATAAGCTATGATGTTTGCTGTTATGTTAGTTTGCTCAGATCCGAAATTATGGAGTTAAATCACTTGTATAATGGTAATCTGAAACAATGTTGTATCATAACACCTAGTCCCGAGACTATAGAAAAGATAATTTTTCACAATGACGCTACCACGTATCGAACCCCGCACCCCAGAGATAACGACGCTGACACAGCCCTGGAGATCGTTAATAATTTATATTTATAACTAGCTGACCCGACAGACTTCGTCCTGTCAAAAAGATTTAATTATTTTTTCACTAATCACGAACTAAACAAACACTAACTAAGTAAACACTCTGCACAAAACACGATATACGAATTTGTTTCGTGTATCAGTTGACAAAAGCAAACTCAGTAGATTAGGTCACAGACAACTTTTTTTTTTTTTTTAATTTGATATGACTTGAAGTCAAATCCTTTTAAGCCGTACGAATTGTTTTATTGATTTAAAATTTGGATATTAAAAATAATAAAACACTGTTGGTAACGCGATTTTTGTTTGACTGATGTAATGACGTGGAAACTGATGCATTTTATCTCGCGTGCCGAAACTATTACAAAAGAAACGCGAGTTTCGGAACGCGACATTAAACTCCTCCAACTATGTATTCTGTGCTCCAACGCACACACGCACATTGTTTTGATAGATATGATCTTTGACGTTAGGAACACACCTACATTGCTTAGACAACAGTGAGTGCTTGTAATTTAATATGAACTTTATACCATAGCAATAAAGCTCAAATTGACTACGTTTTAGTTACAAATCATTTGTATGGGAAAAAGAAAAGGGCTATTTTTAGGGTTTTTCCAGCAATAATTCTAATTTTTCTCGCCGTAAAAACCATCCTTGAACTTCAACGAACATTTTAAAAAAAGATTTGGCCAAATTGGTCGAGGCGTTGTTGAGTTATGCGCTTACCAACACATTTTGCGATTCATTTTTATATATATAGATAGATATAGATAGATAAATGCGATGTTGACCTCCTTATTATTAACCCTCATCATCTCTGTTTTCATTAACCTGCTCAAAATATAAGGACAAAATATGTTTTTGAAACCTTTATAAAAAATATTGCACAAGTTTATGATTAGTATCAAATTAAAATATCGCTTATAACTTTAAAAAAATAAGAAAATGCACCAAATTTAGTATAATTTATTATAATTTTATCTTTTAAAATGATAGGTAAGATTCAGTTTTAATTTTAGTATATACATTTATTGAATTGTTTCGACAGAGTACTAATTGACACCGCGATTTTTCTGGTTCGCTTGTCATTAATAGCGCTTCGTTCACGCATAGAGCAGAATAATGATTCATTTTTTATAGTCGATTACCTTTTCATATTAATATCTCAATCAATTGTAATGAGATATTGGTGATATTTTTTCTGTACTACTCTCTAAATCAGGTATGGGTAACCTTGGACATGTTGTGGGCCAAACTTTCATTCGCGGACTGCGTTTAAAAGTAGTAAATTTTAAAGTAGTGTTGTCGTGCTCATAATTTTTCGCGATAGATATCAGACATGTTATTATAAATTAGGTTTTTCAAAATGTCGCGCAGGCCGTATCCGGCCCGCAGGCTGGTTGTTGCCCATAGTGGCTCTAAATAAACGAAGGTTTCTTAATTAAAATTTAGTCAAGTTTGTGCAATAGAATTGCTATCATTACTTACAATAAATTAGTGCTAAAAATATTTCTGAGAAAAATAAATCAATATTATGAAGATTCTTGGTTATTCCGAGACTGTTACACATGTATTGACAAAGTATAAATCAGAATATACATAATGGTTGAACATCACATATTATTAATATGATCATTCATTTATTCACAATTTAAGTTTTTTTTTTATTAAGACAAAATTGAAGAATGTTAAGAAAATATTTTTATTTACTTATATTTTCATATTATCATCATCACCAGCCTATTAATTTTCCCACTGCTGAGGCTCAGGTCCTCCCGATGGATGGAATCGAATAAGGAGAGAGGGCCTTGACCCTCCATGCGACCTCAGTGCGATTGGTGGGTGTTAACGACTGTACATGCAGCTGCGACTAACGGCTGATCGTGCCTTTCGAAGCACGGAGGACGAAGAAATAATAAATTTTTGGTCACCCACCCTATAATCGGTCCTTGCGAAAGATGCTTAATCGCAAACCGAGCGCGCTAACGTCAACATGCTCCTCTTTCCATTTTCGTACGCTTTACGATGAAAGTATAGATACATACATAAATTTTACATAACAACAGATAAATCAACAGTATATATCATTATACAGACGCATACTCAATATGTATTTGATATCATTATCTTTTACTATAACCATAAACAATATTTACTTACTATGCTGTATATGAAATTTTTAAATTAAATTATAGTTACTCCTTTTTAGTACGCAGTTGTTTTAGTTACTTTTAGCGTGATTATATTTTTCTTAACCGACAAGGAGTTAACATAATAATATAAATTTTATAATAATATTGCAAATTAACATCTTATTAATGTTATCATAGCGTATTACTTCAATGAAAATGGGTCTCCACTCATAGTTCGACCAGCTTCGTTATATTTTGACACAGGAATCTCTCGAATTTTATTATTACTTAGTTAACTTTATGAACGAAACGCCACTTAAAACCCGTTTCCAGAAATTTGGTAATAAATTAATAATTTCATCCTCCATCGCGGCCAAGCTTCAACCGTTACTATGTTTATTAGAGAAGATAATTGGGATTATTGTTTAAGTACATACCGTTTAATGCGTTTCTTAAAATGTAGGTACATAATATATATAAAAGTTAGTCAGTAAAATTGATGAGTTAATAAAGTAAATAGCTAAAGTCCTTGTTGTAAAAAATCACTTTAAATTGACCGGTAATCGAAACTGGAACTTTGGCGATTGTGAACTTTAAAATCTGTGTGAATGCCCCTTAAGCACGGGCGGTATTATTGTCTACACAATTATTGTAATTTATTATCGTTAAAAAATGTAGTGATAATAAAAAACTAAGAGGAACATAAAAAAATCAAAATAGATTTATATTTAAGGATGGGGAAATTAGGGCTTTTCAAACGTTACTTTATTTATTAAAGACTTAGCCATAACGTTCAATAGCACTACCAACACGATTATAATATATTACATTTTCATTTTTAAGCAATATAAATTTTCAAGTGAACTTCCAAAAATTTAATAAAAATAAAAAAGGTTTTAAGAAAATAAATTTCAATTGAAATCGGGTGGTACCCCAACTGATTTCAAGGGAAGACTTTTGAATTATTTATCACTTTCATCAAGCTTTTATGAAATCGGTTTAAAAAAATTAACTTATATTGTTTAACTTAAAAAAATATATGTATTCAAATCTACTAAACCGACGTTGATGAAGCTAGTATTGTTCCATAAGATAAAAGGTAAATAGAAATCACTGCGATCCAATAACTGGTTTGCGATACATACTTTGAAAAACAAATAAATATATTATACATGTGAGATTTGACACACGTGTTTAGATTATTTATGAAAGAAAGTTTAACTAGCCTTCCGCCAGCGGCTTCGTCCGCGTGGTCCTGTATTATACATATATAATCTTCCTCTTGAATCACTCTGTCAGTTGCACAAACGACCATTAAGGTTTAATGACGCATATTAGCTCTAATGAATGTCAAATTTGTATGGGTAATGTTACTTTAAACTAAAGAACATTTTAATGGACGTTAGTGAAACTGGCTGTCTATCTGTCATTGATATCTTTCCATCGACAGCATTAAAATTCCTTGCGTATTCTTAGTGAAAAATGCTTAATAAACCATTTTGTCCTTGGTACTCTGAGTTGGGATTTGTATCCACGACTTTTTGTAATGAGCATTGAGCTACAAAGTTTTCATTAGGAATATTTTCCAATATAGCATTGTGAATGCAAAATTAATCAAATATAATAATCCGTTGTGTAGTTCAAAAGATCTCAGCGTATAGACAGCGGGTAGCGATTTTTTTTATACTAGTATAAATTATTTGCCTCCATTGATTTTTGAGTTTGTTTAAGAATTAGAATAACATACCTGTTACAAAAACACTGAAGAACGTAGCCAGCCACCAGGCTGCTTTCGTTGATGGAGGAAACATGTGTTTCTGAATATGACGTCTGGAACAAAAGTAATAAAGTATTTAGAACTAATACCATAGAGTCCATAAGGGATTTATAAACAACATAGTAAGTGACAATTAATGTATGTATGTAATTTAGATTTTATAGATTTTTTTAAAGCAAGGACTATAATTAAATTGAAAATATTTTAAAATAATTCATATACAAACACGTACGCAAATCCATACACACTCGTACACAAATTCGTTATATTTAACAATTTTATCTCTTGTAATATTTATACATATTATCTATATAAATATATTAATGGAGATAATCCGACTTACTGACTGACAGACAACGTACAGCCTAAACCGCTGGTCATAGAATCTTAAAACTTGGAGAGAACATTCCCCTTAATACGTAGAGGCGTACTAAGAACGGATTTTTGGAAATTCCATCTCGAAGGGGGTCAAAGGGGTGAAAAAGTTTGCATGAAACTACTTTGTCTATGGACTAGATGGCTTTAAATGAATTCTTAATTGTAGATTTTTTGCCTAGAAAATTTACCTAGAATAACTTTTCAGTCAGCTAATTGCGAGTATATTTGATAAATATAAATATAAATCGCGCTATTATTTGATCAAAGAATTTTGCGCAGGCTTTAAATCAATAACCTTTCAAAAATATTAAAATGTTTCTCTAAGTTTAGATTAAAGAAATTGCGATTATTTATGTTTTTCGTTTCATCAGTAATTAATTTATCGAGGATAAGTATTGCTAGGGCTTAAACTAAGATTTTCAAGTTAATAATTTTCACAAATCTTATTTTATTACATTTTTTCATTCATATTATGTGAGCACCTTAGTATAGGTAACCAAGTATATATGTCGTGGCCAGATCGTAGAATTGACCAATTCATGATAGGGCCAACTATTTCATGAAATGTTTTTATTTTATGAAACGGAAAAATATTGCTGCCCACATGATGATGTGGCCTGACCAGGTCAATGAATGATTAGCGTTTAACGATATGGACGGCTGATAGTATGACTTCTTCATGATGTGGCCAAGAGTAAGTGATGATCATATCGTAAAATAGTTACGTAAGTCTCAATAAAATTTTTAGGTTATACAACAAATTAAAGAAAATAGGGTGACTAAGCAAAGGAAAACAATTACTTAAGTTTAGTCAAATATATGTAGGAGATCAGTGCGAAGGTGCAGCAGCAAAGGCTTTTTATATAGTTATATAAAGAAAGGATTGTGACCTAGCTTCAGAGCATAGTAAAAATATATTGAAGAACACACAGCCTAAAACGCTGATCATAGAGATTTGAATTTGAATCAAGGTAATTTTATCGTCAGTCGAACAGCGGAAAATATATGCTGCCCAAAGTAACTATACTACGCGGACGAAGTTGCGGGCAAAAGCTAGTTGCACAAATAAAATACTTTGACTTAAAATTTAATCAAAAAGGGATAATGCTGAATATTACGAAAGGTAATAAATAAATATCCAATGATATATTGTAAATTTTAATTCTTGTCACAATAGAAATATTTATTTGATTATTATTTATACATACAGAAAATTAAAGATATCATTAATTAGAGGCTAATTTTTATCATTTTGATATATAAACAATTTCTCTAATTGAAGGTAATTTACTCATTTAAAATTCTTGGAAGAATATCCATTTTAATAATTTCGAAATCCATTTAAAGGACTAAGTAAAACAATAAGAATCTTTCATTAAAAAGGCGAATACTCTAAATTCGCTAGTCATATTAATGTATTCGGATAACAAGAAACAGATCAACAAAGTGCTTTCCTCAAAGGAAATGAGGACTGGCCGTGACGTTTCAGATCTTGCAATAAAAAAAAATGAAATTCCGCAACCTTATTTCGGAGTGTAAAGTTGTTGAGAACTCAGTTGTACTTCATTTCGCGATTCTGCTTTTCATTTGCTATTTTTAAAGTAAAAGCCTTCAATTATTGTATAATGCTATTTTAAATACCTACCTATATCTGACGATTCGTCCTAGCTTTGTAATGACTTATTCGTTAAAATACGTACGTATGGCAACTGCTTACTTTGGTCTTAGTTTGGTAAGTAAAGGTATTTTTATATATAAAAATCATCAAGCGTATTTTCTGGTAAACAAAATTTTATCGATAGAATCCATATTTGTATTTTAACTTTGAAGTGTTTTCTTTTTCAGTATCATAAAAATAATTTCATCAAAACAAAATCTGGTTATGATAAAATAATTTCATGTTGTTAAATTACTTGCACAAAATAAATCCAATGCTGTAAGTTACGAAAACTAATCACATCTCTGTAAAATTACACACAGTATTAGCTTGATTGTATCATCATTTAGTCTGTGAAGATCTTATTGGTTCCCTTTAAGAAAGTTCGTCAAGAACGTGATCTGTATGTCGATATGTTCTTCTCGCTCTAATTTGTCGTAACTAAGTAGAACTGCTTGTTTGGAGCGATTCTTCAGCGTTCAAACGAAATATCTGTCTTTGCTCTCTTGTATAGATAAATAATTATTGCTATACAATTGTTTTTCGTATTACCGAGATTTACCGCTGCATGATATTTATTATTTTATTGTTATTAAATAAAAACATATATGTTTGCCTATTACATACCAAACTAAAAAATAAAAGAGTGTTAATACTGTCTGTAAATAGAGTAGGTACTTTAAAAAAGTTTTGGTGTATAAAATTATTCAAATTCAAAAAATTGACTGAAGGCGGCCAAATGCATGTCTGACTCACGCACGAAGGGTTCTGTACCATTATTTATAAAACACAAAAAAATCACGAGTATGGAGATCATCGTTGAATATTTATTTTATTTATACTACTGTTTTCAGTAATAGTATCCTAAAAATGAATTACTGAAAATATTTCTTTAATAATTCTTTACAGAAATAATAATCTTTTAAATAATCGAAGCGAATTCTCAAACCGACCGCGAATATCCTGGATTCATAGATGAGTCTCAATCTTTTTCCTTATGAGGAACAATTTAAGAAGGAACTACAACTCAGAAAAACTCCATATCAGAAATTAAAATTCGCATTCGTTTTATTTTCTCTACCAAAATAAAATTAAGTTTGTTAATCTAATCAGAAAACGATAAAACGTAGAACAAATACAATGGAACGGAACTATATAAAATACATCGTGGTGTCAAAAACTGTCGTAGCTTTTCTACTTGATTAGGTCAGGTTTAGTTTGTTGCGTCCCTTGTTTGTTCAATACAAAGTTTACATTGTTGTTTAAGTGTCGATATTGCACTAAAACAGCTTAACTCAAAATTGAGCTTCGCAGGACTACGTTAAAATGATTGCTTTTTCTTGTCTATCCACAAAGGGAAGATTTCATTTTCGGTTTGTATTTTCTATTGTCTAACTAGCAACTGCCTTGACTTAATGTGGGTGCAATAGGATGACAGTAAATTTTTGTTTATTTGTCCTTCAGGTAGATTATTAAAAAATAATAAATAAGTATTTTAATTTTTTGCGTAATCAATTAATAACGGCGATACATTGAGTTGAAATGTCGAATGACATCACGCTTTGTACTTTTCTCCAAAACTGTGATGTAGCGAGCCCCCTCAGCTTTAATGCCTATCACATAGACCATTTCTTGTTTAAATTAAAACAAAAATAATACTAATATTTTATAATATTAATAGCCAGTTGCACAAATTTCCATTAAAATTGTCCTTAGTTTAAAGCGACATTACCCATACAAATTTGACATTCTAACACTTAAAGTCATTAAACCTTAATGGATGTTTGTGCAACTGACCGTTAATCTAATATCTTTTATTATCCGACTGACATACACTAAATTTTGCTTCATATTTAGCAATCGTCTTTCTTACTTAGCCAATACTAAGAATTATATAAAACTATCGTTATGACTATATGACGCTACTGGGTAATAAGTATAAGTATAATAAGATAGGCACTGTAAGTTTTCACATAATTACAAGATGGCACACTGGTATCTGTCAATTTTATATTTTATTTAACTTATAGTTTGACTTTGTGTAGGTAACTCCTGTTGTGGCTCATTCACGCACATTTATTTCGCAGGCGGGTTATTCCGTTGGTCAATAAACCGAAGATTAACTATAACTAATGAAAATAAACCACTGAGCCGCCCGGGAACTAGACTAGTCCCTTAGTTTCTTAACATTTGCCAGTCGCCAATAGAAATATAATTTTTGTAATTAGATTTCGTCATTTCTTAAATAGATGCGGTAGTGACACTTATTTGTTGTAGGTAATATATGCAAACAAATTAAAAACTCGTTAAAGATTTAAAAAAAAACATCAATCAATACCACAATATATTTGACTAGACTTTGTTATAAAAAATAAAGTTGTATTATCCTCTTATTGTATTTTATTTTATACAGCGCTTGGAAACTTAAATCTTGTTGTCTTCAAACTCTTCGAATTTCTTTTATCCAGAGTATAACCAGCTGATTACTTTTGTTTATGTCTCAACGCTTACAAGAATTCCGAATAAATCTAAAGTTATTAGTATGGAAGGTTTTCGAGATTTTTATTTAATAGCATGATGATAAACAATTTTAATATAAAATGCTCTGTTGAAATATTGTTCTAATATATAAACAGTAATCAATTGAGAATACTTTTTTAACTGAACAGTTTTAAGTGAGAAAGAAAATTGCGTTATGATTTGCGCCTAACGGGGTTTTCGATTAAACATTGTCAAAACTTTATGTGCCTCCAATAAACGTTAATACACAGTAGAGATATTTTAAATTGGCAAAATTTTAATTTCGCCTTAAAAAGAAACCGCGTATAATGGGATATTACTCTCTATAGTTAAAATACTCGTAGTTCACTGACTGTAGAAATCTAGAAACACAACAGAAGCAAAAAGCAGAACAAAGACAATAATGAGTGCCAATTTCACACGTTTCTGATAAGGACTAGATAGTCCTTTAATAACGCTAGACAGTCTCTCTAATTATTAATAACTTTCGATTTTACCGTTTTGCAGTATTTTTTAATTGCTTCTCCATTCCTGTTCGTCATAGCTTCCTCAATAAATAGACTATTCAACACAAAAATACTTTTTCAATTTGAACCAATAATTCCTGAGATTATAGCATGGTCAACCAACCAAACAAACTCTTCAGCTTTATATTATAGATATATCTAGACTATCTAGTATAGATGTTAAACAGAATAATAAATAAAAACGTTTGAAGAAATCACCTTATTTGAGTTATTTTGATCTCTGTGTACAGATTTTGAGAAATTGTACAGTCAGCAAAAAATGCTAAAACATATTTTTTATAATCTTCGAAATTGCGTAATACCAGTGGTTTTCCCGCGCATGCATAAAATAACAGCAAATGTCACCCGAGTATGATATACCTTCTTGTAGGTGAATGAATTTTCAAGATTTTGTCAGTAAACAAAAAAGCTAAAAACTTTACCTTTTTATATTATTACTATTGATTTACATAGCACGTAAAATAGCTATCCAACATTTTATACTGCTTACCGTTATCTTCGTGCGTTAGGTATATCTATGTACAAAAATGTTTACTTTGTCTAAGTATATACCGTGTGATACCGTGTCTAATAGGAAATTCAACCTTCAAGTGAAAATTATACATTGTTGCAAACATTCTGACTAATTGTATATTTCAAGTATCCGTTTCTTCAATTACTTTATTACACATATACTTTGTTAAGTTTGTTTTACTTCATAAAATTCCGTTGAAAAAAGTCTCACATAAATCTGAACATATTGTCACCAACTGGTAAATAATGCTTTAGATTTGTGTTAAATCATCATCATCACTAATCTATTAATTTCTCTACTACTGGGACACAAACGGCTCTACGGGCGGTCAGGAATGGCGTTTAACAACAAACTTATTTTATTTAATATTTCGTTTATTTTTTTATGAACAACACGATACACTATTTTAGAAAGATATATTGTCCGACAGGAGTCCAATCCAAAACTGATTTGATTCAATATTATAATGGTGTGCAAGCCTCGGTTTCCTATTGCACGACGACAATGCAATAGGAAACGTCTATGTTACGTTTTTTTTTAATAGAAACTAATAGAAATTATATTATAACAGTTCCTTATGGATAGAATAGAATAAAAAAAGAGAGAATGCACTATAACCGTACGTCACGTGCGTTAAAAACTTCAGATGTAGCCGGGACCAACTATTAAATGTGCTTTCCGAAGCTCTTAGGAGCTTAAGATAGTAAATTTTTGGTCACCTATCCTATGATCGACCGTTGAAAAATTTGCCTAACTTTCATATATTTCAAATAAATTTGCCTAACATTCGTGTTTTTTTACTTATTCTAAATATTCTTATTAGTTCCCTTAAATATGTTAATCCAAATTCCACTTCACCCATGCGCCGAATTTCATTTAAACCCACCGTCATGATTGATGAATAAACAATAATCCACTCATATTAACTAGAATGAACATAAAAGAAATAAAACCCACCCATCCAGGTATGAAATTCATTATAGATAATAAGTGAAAGGTGGCAATTTTCACAACCGGTTGTCCGATAACCTTAGAGACGAGAAGGTAGGGTTACCACATTAGTTTTTTACAACTAAAATAACTGTTTGCGCCAAATATAATTCCTAGTGTGATGGAAATACAGAGTATTTCGACATATTTATCAGATGCATGAGTTTTACATCACAACAAACATAAAAATGTGACATCGAAAATAAACCTATCTACCTGTATTATAATATTTAATATTTTGTAGTATAAATGAAAAAATATCACACAAATATGAATTAGCGGCATAATTAACAGATAAAAATTAAAACTTACTTTAGAAAAATCGCAAAACAGTTTCTAAAAACAAAAAAGCGTTAACAAATTCAATAAACTTTATTCGAAACTGGGTGAGGTTTTTAACAAGCAGCGATATGGTCAAGAAAATTTGACAATGTTATTCTTCTAGATTTTTTATATAAATACAAACCGCTGAATTGATTTCAATGAATTCTGGCATCTTTAAATCACGACATATACCTCAGTTTTGTAAATATTTTCAAATTTTATCGCTTTTGACTTTATTTATACTTAGTAATATCAATTTAATATCTATCAAACTTAAGCAATATTTGAGTAAGCGCTGTTATCTAACATTGATAAATAAGGGTCTTTTACTATCTAGGCATCGAACAAAATAAAATATATAAGTAGACAATACAGGTGAATATAGCAAAATCAGTTACTTTTATAAAAATAAGTGGTTACATGACATGGTCACAAGCAGAATAGGGAAGGCGACCCTGGAGAATTATGATGAATGACATCCCTGAATCAGACCCACAAGATTCAATTACAGGCCAGCTGACGTGGCCCCGCAACTTTAACCAAACGGTCTGTCCTCGCCTGTGAGTCTTCCACAAATAATGTTTTCGCACATACATCTTTGTCATATCTTGCAGAATATACAGGGAATTTTAAATTTTGTTTTGTACATTTTATGGTCCTCTTTTATTCACCTTTAAAAAGTGCTACAAACGTATAAAGACTTAGATTATGGTAAGAAAATGTTCGAAATTATGTTTGTAATGAAGAAACACAAAAACTGCAGGATTTATTTGAAACAATTGTATCAACTGAGCATAAGTTATATTTTATTGGTATAATTTGTCTACTTGTTACTTTTTAATATTTTACGGAGTCAGCTACTTTAGAGTGTTGACTGGTTCAACTTTATAGTTATGCAGTTGATACTTCTAGATACTCTCTAAATCGATGATAATGTAAGAATCTAATGGTAAAAGAATTTTTCAAATCCGTTCTGTAGTTTCGAAGCGTAGGTAATTAATTAAAACAAACAAAAAATCTTTCTTCTTTATAATATAGAGAGTAGTTTATTATAGCGACGAAACAAGACATCACTAATGCGTATATGTATTCATATAAGTGGTCGAACAAACGATTAGAGAGCTACATTGATCTGAACAACAATCAGTAAACATGGACCAAGAAATAAATATCCTGGCGGGGTAGAACTAATTGCTGAGCTATCCGTATTGATGGCACACTACCAACACAGGGATCAATGTAAATTATCTACCCACCGTCCGCACGAAACGATTATCGTATATCACTCTTGTGTTTTATACGGTGTGACTCTTCGATTTTATGAATCGTAAACATCAGCTTTATGAAAACTGTGTGTGACGATAGGTTTTGTTAATTTTATAGGCTCTTTCGTATCTTGCAAAATCAATATAGATTTATTCGTTCTTAGACAAGATCCTTGAAACAAAAGTGTAGGCTAAGGGCTAATTGTCTAATTTTAAAATCTATTACAATCCTTTTCAAAGGTTTAACGATTGTGATAGCGATTTATAATAGGATTATTATGTAGCTTAAAAAGACAGCTGCTTTTAGAACGAATGATGATTTAAATGATAAAGAAACATAATAAAGACTTAGTTAAAGCCGTCGAAAATTGCAGTAAGCATTAAATTTTTCTATCGTTTGACGTTTCTCGATATATTTTAAATACCTTTCAAAAATGGTAAAATGGACGACTACAATATCTTTCAAAAATGGCCGCAAACGCATCGCTATCCCTTGTGAAATTGTTATGGCGTGAAGTTCGTGGATATCTTTCTTAGAAAAGCTTCAACTAAATACCATATTCTGAGTTGACTATCGGATAAAATATTTCAACAATTTTCTGGGAAATTGGCATTTCTTCTGGGGTTTAATCTTAAGGTGAAAAGGCAAACATTAGAGAACTAAAAGAAATTGTTGATTGGTTCTAATCAAGCGCACGCGATAGAACTTTGAAATGCAATCGAGAGTTAGTTAACGAGCCAAGAGCACTACTGAGACTTAAACTTGTGTTAGCTGACAAATTATTGGCCTTCTGCGATCATAATTAGTGAAGTTTTTTTTTCAATATTGTAATAAATAATAAGCTCTTATTAGTGGAACCATATTTTAAATCAAGAGCATTGAAAAAAGCATATGAAGCTAAAAAGTTTTTATTCTTTTCGAATAGAGTAGCTTTAAAGTAGTGAGTTCTTATAAAGTTCAATTTATCCGCAGCGGTGAAAGAACTGCAGTCTTTAAAAGTATACCAGAAGCTCCTTTAATGTTGAACGCTTTAAAATATAAGCTACATATTGAGCTATATCACATCACTAATCGCATGACTAAATTTTTAGGTCAAAATTGAACAAGGTTATTCTTTTTCAAGAAGTCGAAATTTGTCCATAAGTCACCACGTGGCGTGGCGTAGTATTACAAATTCCACTTATTCATTTTGAGTCCTATATTTACTAATATTAAATTTTAGAAACATGCTGTTCGTTTATGGATTAGACTTGATACCGAAAATTGAAACTTAAATTATCGTCATCGAAGCGGCCTTAGGCGTGAAATAACACGTCAATATGAAAAATAATGGTTTCATGTCAACTAAACATTTTTTTGAGCGATACTGTGAGGAAGTATGGGAGAAAATCCATGGGACCGATCTGCGAGTATGTCTATATCTCGTACCAGAAATAGTATGATCAACAACGTCTTTGTCGCAGGATCGTATTAATATCATATTATCTTTATATTACAGTAGAATTTAATAAACGTTGGAAAGGATCGTAACAGACAGTCTAGTAATTAAAACTTTTCACAATAAACTATGATTAAAAACTAGAACAGAAGAACTGTCAATGAGCTTAAAATTTTATAACAAGTTTGAAAATTGTATCCAACGTCTTTGTCAGTTGTTACCTAAAATTCTGTACACTTTAGTTGTAAACCATTGGGTTTATGTCAGTGTTAATTATTGGATATTTTACTTATAATTCTTGTAATAAAGAAACCGTCAATAATTTGTTCTGCAAAAATTTTTATATAAAAAAGATATTGATAGTGCCTTACTGTGTTATGTTTATTTAAAACTGAAATATATAATGAATAGAAAAACGGTTTACAATTTCAACATCTACAGTAGAGTAATTATATGTTTAAACTAAAATTGTGATTTAAAAATTATGAACATAATGACAGTGTAAAGATCATCTCCAAATATATAGACAAATATATACACTTATTATATTTGATCAACTGTGCAATTACAATGCTGTTATGAAAAATGCTTAAAAAATTCCACTTTGTTTCTGGCATTTTGAGAAGGGACTCGAACTCAAGACCTTTCACAACCCGAGTGACTGCTCTAACCACACAGGACTGAAGGGGACTGACTAATTTTTCAAGCATTTGTTACGTTTTCGCTACTACAGAGCGTATTTTCATCAATGTTCAGGCAATCCACCCAAACAGCCGAAAGAAATATTTTTACAAATATTTAAACTTTCGATGAAGATGAAAATTTGTTCTAATTATTATAGTTAGAGCTGTGTCCCGGATTGCGAAAGGTCATGGGTTCGAGTCCGAAGTCAGAGTGCCAGGGTCAAATTGGATTCTTTAATAATTTTTCATTGAGAATTAATACATTAATATAATAAATCAATTTCAGTTTGTATTTTTAATTCAACGTGTCTGTATGAATTTTTAATTTATGACGCCACGCAATCCAGAGCCAGCGTTACTGTTTCGAGAGGAACTCATATTTATGAAATCACCTCACCGAATATTATCTCTCAGAAAATTATGAAACAATTTGCACTGAGCATTGAAGCGTGCTAACAAGTCCATTAAATTTATCGTTGAACCACGTTTTCTTTCAGTCGATGCTTAGAGTGTAACGGTCTCATAAATTCTTGTGAAGCTTACCTTAATAAATCCAGTTCGAGTCAGATTTTCGAGCCTCCATAAATTGTTAAATAAATCGTTTGAACAACATTCGTTGTGTCTATTGTGAATCCCGTCGTTTACTAATTATAATTTTAAAATACACTTATCTTGTATACGATGACCCGTATGTAATACCAAATTTTTAGACAACCCCAATTACTTACAGGTCATGCTTTTGAGATTTATAAAATATTATAGATAATCACATATTACAAAAGTTCCTGTACCGTGTAGACCCGGTATTGGATTTAATCCGGGGTTTCAAGGACTACACAATTAAACTGGCCTGCAAAATCAATGTCGGCGAGTATCAATATAGACATCAGAAGTATAGGTAATATATCAGTTTCTCCAGAGCATCTATTTAAAATACGTTGCAGTAATAATTTCAGTGCTAAATGATACTTCAAACGAACAAATTCCACCCGTCCATATCTAGTTTTATTAAATTAGTTAATTCATCTATTTTCCAGTGATATAAATTAAAAGCAATAATTTGTTCGTGAAACGCGATAGAGTAATTAAATATCCATAAAGCATCGTTTCATTCGGTATCATAATCTTAGTGGATTGCCCCTATCAAATTAGTATTGTCTTCATTAACAGTATGTAAAGCAACATTATGTATTATTAATTGACGGTAATCTAATTCGGGTTTTGATGATCTGTTTGATATGAATGATATTTTTGTTTTGGTTATTTGAAACAGGATCTATACTATGCTATATTTATACTATGCTTACATAGTATAAAATAAAGTCGCTTCTCGCTGTCTGTATGCTGAGATCTTATAAACTTCACAGAGGATTTTAATGCGGCTTTCATCAAATACAGAATAATTCAAGAGCAAGGATTATATTATGTATAATACAGGAGCACCTGGGCAACGCTACTGGCTGAAGACAAGTTATAAACTATAATGTCACTACTTCATTTTTATTAACTCGATAAACTCTAAATATCGTAACTGAATCTATCTCAAATTGAACGTTAAGAGTATAACATTCAAATTCATTTTATTCATTTGAAGCTCAATTCGTTACGTTGTATCCACTGAGGATGTCTCATACAGTTGGATATTGGATACACCGAAGTTAAGTAACGTTCAGACCAAAAATATATTCGAACTCCTTCGCGCTTGGGAAGGGGTTTCAAGCCATTGGTCTCACCATTCTACACTAGGTCCACGTGTTGGGCTATGGTTCGATTTCCCTATTCGTTTTTCATTATTTATCTAATCTATAAAAAATATTTAAGCGTCATCACTGTGGATATTAATAGACTGGTGATGGTGACTAACTCTTTTCTAAATTAATACTATAAAGAGGTAACAATATTGTTTGTTTGCATTAAATTCCAAACTACTGGACCGATTTTAATAATTCTTTCACCTTCGGGCTACGTTACATAATACGCAGGCAATTTGGGTTATTTACGCGAGCAAAGTCACCGAAAAACAGCTATTTTTTTAAAAAACTATAAGATTTTTTACTAACAAAGCGGTGTTTGTCATTCACGGTTGGTTGTCAGTGACATGTGGAAAATTATGGTTGTGAATAATGGGCAGTCGTGACAAGTAGCCAATCGGCATAAATTTATGACACTAGCTTTCCTTCATACGAGTTATTTCATTGTGGACAGTTCTATGGAAGGCGAAAGAACTCATTTTTGTATAATGGCCGAATCATGTGAATCTAAATGGGTTCTTTTAGAGGTTATTTCTTTTATGTGGATGTTTTTAAGGCGAGGTTGTTTCAAATTACCACCTATTAGACAAATTTTAATTATGAAATTGTGCGGATATTTGCAAAATAAAAATCATTTTATGAAAATTAAACATATGATTAATACAGAAATATAAATCGCAGCAAACGGCTCGATAGAAAATTTCGCAAAGATGACTCTAAATAGGTTTTTTGGATCCATTTTACGACTAACATATTTCATCTTAACTATATAATATGTATACAAAAATAGGTTTGGATATGATCTAAAAGTAGGTATTTTTTTCTATAAATGCATTTGTTTTGTCTGTGATTTATAATGTGTGAATTTAAGGTTCCGCCAAGGCGTTTTAGAGGATGGGCGTGGGTCATTTTTGCGGCGAAATTCGCGCCGCATCACACAATTATTTTTTTTATTTGACAACCACAGTAGCCGAGTGGTTCGTACGCTAGTTTCTAAGCTTGTATTACCATTTTTGAGGTCACGGGTTCGATTCTCGGTTTGGTCAATATAGAAAATGAACGTTTCAGATTGCTCCAAGTGGATTGGTGTGGCGCTAAGGTACCCGATAGTAATGCTTAAACACATTTGATTTTGTAAGCCTAAAAGCATAAAGAATAGTCTAAAATCAAGTGTAGAAAGACATATTCCGGTTTGGTCCTAAAATACGTATTTCGTTTGTTACAAAAAAGATGTAACTAAAGCTTAAAAAAATCTTAAGAAGTTGTATATGACGACAGACTCCCGGGACCACCATCGAAGATAGTATAAAAAAATGAAAACCACACAAAAATATATTTATAAAGCAAACGTTCCATATTGACCTACGTACGATCACATAGGTTTATTCGTTTGTTTATTAAAACTAATGAAACGTAGATTTTGAACCACGTGATAAGTGTGAAGATCCGTGTACATTTGATTTTGTAGTAAATGAAAGAGCATTTCCAAATTGATGAAATGCTGATTTTTATTTCTAAAGAATAGTTTTTTTGTAAGATAATACTAATTATTTAATATTTGTGCAATCAACAGGACGTCATATTATGCAAGTTTTTTTTTGCTGAATTGAAATCTCAACTCATTAAGGATTTTAAGTGTATAAGTATAAACCTACATATTTTATTAAAATTCAAAATATATTTGTAACAAAAAATGAAGCGACCCCATTATTTTTTTTTAATATTATGTTATGTTATGTTATGTTATGTTATGTTATGTTATGTTATGTTATGTTATGTTATGTTATGTTATGTTATGTTATGTTATGTTATGTTATGTTATGTTATGTTATGTTATGTTATGTTATGTTATGTTATGTTATGTTATGTTATGTTATGTTATGTTATGTTATGTTATGTTATGTTATGTTATGTTATGTTATGTTATGTTATGTTATGTTATGTTATGTTATGTTATGTTATGTTATGTTATGTTATGTTATGTTATGTTATGTTATGTTATGTTATGTTATGTTATGTTATGTTATGTTATGTTATGTTATGTTATGTTATGTTATGTTATGTTATGTTATGTTATGTTATGTTATGTTATGTTATGTTATGTTATGTTATGTTATGTTATGTTATGTTATGTTATGTTATGTTATGTTATGTTATGTTATGTTATGTTATGTTATGTTATGTTATGTTATGTTATGTTATGTTATGTTATGTTATGTTATGTTATGTTATGTTATGTTATGTTATGTTATGTTATGTTATGTTATGTTATGTTATGTTATGTTATGTTATGTTATGTTATGTTATGTTATGTTATATTATATTAATAATAAATAATATTTATGTAGCAGTAAGTATATGACGTGATTGATATAACAATTTTCAAACTGTAGTATGTCTGGCTGAGGAACTTACGATGTGGTGTACATCAAAATAGCAGGCACACCAACGAATTTGTGTCAATAAGTAGTAGGTAGTAGTAAAACAAATATAAGTCAGTAAATTTTGAATAAATAGTGACAATATTGACACATAGTATATAAATAGCTACACTATTCGTATTATTTGAATTACATGTACAAAAATTAGACCAAATAGCGACTTCTATACTACTAACTTTCATTTCATTAATTTCAATAGAATTCGAGATATTTCTGATTATTTGTGTTTGCTAACTTGACACTTAAAGCAACGAGAATTCTCAATAATCGAGTAAAAATAAAATCAGAAGAAGCTAACAAATACACAAAACAATTGTGAATGAAATTACGATTCTAATGACACATAGTATAGATTTTGCCTAAGGCGAGATTCGGTACTCTATATAACTTTCCTGTTGTAAAGAAAGCTTTCCTCTACTACCCATCTTTTAGTGATAGTCCAGTTTAACCTGCGATTGCCTGGAAGAAATTACACGTTAGCGATAAGACCGTCTGTTGTACATCTAAAGTCTATAATGGTGTAATAATTATATGATGTACAATAAAGATTCAGCAACGAATATATTTTATAAACCGGAACAAAAGATAATACATATTTTATATGTAGCTATTGGTACATCATGTAACAGCTACGCTTACCTCTCTATTGAAAATTTTCCGCAACAACGTACGCCGAGGTGTGTTATTACGAGAACTGAAAATTGCACATCATGTGTGCTGTGTCAAAGGGTAAGTGAGCTTCGTGGAAATCAGCGAAATACGAGCTCGGCACAAAGCACATGTAATACTTTAATTTGAACAAAATAAAAGCTGTGTAATTTTTTTTCATAGTTTTATAGTCGAAAATAACTGGGTAGTCTTCTTTCACCGTCAATTATTACATTTGATTTTAACAGTGTTATACAGGAATTTGTTTGTGTATGGAATTTTAGATAGTGGTTCTCGATCTTTGTTGCTAAATAACTTTCGCAAGGGCCTTCGCTTATTCGCTTTCACTAGCAAAAAAAAAAAATTATCTCAAGCTATTATGTGTTTCGGTAAGCATGTTAAAGCCGTTGGTCCCCGCTGCATTTGCACTCACTGCATTGGGCCAGAAGTTTAATCGGCCATCCTCTTTAACCATCTTTAAGGAATGCCTGATGCCTAATAGGGTTGATGATGCACATAATTTCATATTATGTTCGTTAAGGTAAACAATTTTCAAGTATTTTCCTCAATTTCTTTTACCTATTTATTTTATTATTATGATACGCATTTTTACCTATAGATTGATGACCTATTTTATCCTACATACCTACAGTTTGTTTTCTACAATTACAATAAACATGAAAATGTTGATAAGTTAAAATAAACACTCCATCGATATGTTCTTTTAACGATATTAAATCAAAGAGTCGATAACAAATATTTCCTGTAATTGATTAACCAATCGCATGTTACAATACTTCACTGTTCAAAGTACTTATCTGAATTCGATAGAATTGGCATCGAGAGGACTTCAACAGTTAAATTGATATACTCGATGTTTATTATATTTAAACAATTTTGCATTTACAATGCTATACTGATAAATATTCTTATTGAAAAATATTTAAAAAAATCCACTTTGTCTTATATATTTATTTTATCAATGTCAGGCAATCAACCTAAACAGCTAAATAAAATATTTTAAAAATTACTTAATTTTTCTATAAAGATTAAATTTATTGTTTTTAAATCGAAAAGGAGGAGGTTATATGTTCAACGTTAATATATGCTTTTTTTCTGTATGTTCACCGATATTTTTGTCAATGCTTGACTTATTTTCATAATCTTTTTTTTTTATACGACAGCTGGATGGACCGAGGTAGTCCCATTTAAATTTTATCGAAATCAAATAACTAATTTTCATGTTATGATAAAAAAAATGCGCTTTCCAACAGATATCACTTAAATATTAAAATGATATGTTATGATATGGCCCATTTCAGCTAAAAACAACAGATTTCGCGTACCTATTTAAGTTTCATTCAAATTTTGAAAGGAAGATTCTTCTATGTTCAAGGAGTATGTTTTCTTTGATGTATATCTTTCGAAAAAAAAAAAAAAAAAATTTCTTCTTGAATTGTACAAATAAAAAAAATCTCCTTTTCTAAGACTTTCACCATAGATATTTAATATTTTTGGTGTTACCTATTATTAATATATAAAAATATCAATATCATTTAAAAGCATGAAATAATAGCTTTTTAATTAATAACCTACAGAAAACCTCAGCATGACTTCAATAGCATTTTCTTGAATAAGACGCCTTTGAAATAATATTTATTATTTTTTAAGTTTGAAGCCGGTTCTATTTTTTTAAGTTTTTTAAAAAATTATAAATGTCATTCAGTTTAAAACTATTTTATTTATTCAAAAGTTATTAATATAATTTTAATCAATGATGAAAAATATGTCGTTTCTACGAAACAGAAAAAAGTGGATATCTGAATTGAAATATCTCGAAACTTGTAAGTTTTTTTTGTTCTGTTTCTAACAGAAAAGAACTATTTCATGGTATTTAATATTTATTTCTTCATTAGATGTAGATAATTTAAAATTTAAAGGCTATTTAGAGACGTCATTTTGATGGAAGTTTAAAAGGATAGCGCTTGTTGAAATGGTATTAGTCAATTTACTGAAAATGAACAAATCAACAACAAAACTAAGACACCTCTGTGGGAGGACTTAATTAACCGAACAGCAAATAAGATAAATGAACTGTCAGAGTCGCCAATGTGCCGGCTGGATAGCGGCGGACACACGGTATACTACAATGATTGTTATTTGGTCTGGATAATTGTATGATTGTCTAACTAAGATCGTCATCATCACCAGTCTATTTATGGCCCTACTTCTGGAGCTTAGGCCTTCCGAATGATGGAACCGAATCGGATTGAATAGGGATTTCGTATTGGTGTGTATAAACGACTGTATATTCATCCGGGACCAACGGCTTAACGTGCCTTCTGAAGCACGGAGGAGTTCGAGATAATACATTTTTGGTTACTTGGTCATTGTGGGTTGCTTAACAACCGTATCGCACTCTAAGCGCGGTAGCCAGTGCGTCATCGAGCTTCTCTAGGTAACAAGTATAGATACATTTTTTAGTTCAATTCTTAAACAAGATAATGTTTTCATATGAAATATACGAGATATAATATAAAGGTTTAGTATCAGTGGCATAAAGCAAAAAATGTTTAGTCTGAAATAATCAGAAATAATTAAAATAATAGTGCTCTAATACAACAGGAAAATACGCACTATCCTTGTTACTTTTGCTATGCTACTTTTAGCATACGACCAAACAAAAAAACGCACTGTCGCCTAATAACGCACTTCAGCGGTTGAAAACAGTAGGTATTATTAGGCGACGGTATCCATCTCATCTGTTTTAGATGAAAACTCTTTTGTTTGATACTACTTAAATTGTCTATGCTTTTCAGTAGTTGGGATTCAGTTTTTAAATAACTGTTTCTTCAAATGATTTTGAGGTTATGATTTCGAAATGACGTTTATAAATAAACCTATGACAGACAGTTTCTAGGTGCATGTGCACCTAGAAACTGTAATAAAAGAAATAATGTAATAGAAGAAAGCAAGATTCAAATTCCGACAAAAATGAATATTAATAACATACCCTGATTTTTTATTATATTTTTATAACAGTAGTTGTTCCCGCCCGCGTATCTTATAGCTTATGTCACACGCCCATGATGTAGTTTACCTTGAGTGAAATGATTTTTTAAATCGGTCAGTGGCTTCGGAGTCTTTCAATGTATAAAAACAATCGATTCTTTCCTCTTTGTAATATTAGCCCAGATCTGTTGGCAAAGTAAGAGGGCCGTATGTATTATCGCATGTGTTAGAAGCGTCACGTGATGTTGACGAATGTTAAGCTCTCCCATTGGCGTTCGCCAATATTTTGCTCCTCCGTTTCGGTAACATTACAACTATATGATTCATTTGTCACCATTAATTATATATTAATAATGTATTAGCGCTCTCTGAAGGCTTTATTGTGATTATTCTTTTGTACAGAGTAATATTAATCTTACTTTTTGAATTATCCTATTTGTTAGTATCGTTTTTTTTACTACATAATTACGAGATGGTTTCTAATTGGATGGTTCCCCTTTGACCATCCGTATCCAACAGAGACCCTTACGTCAGAGGGTTAATGATGATGATAATGAATTACCACGAAACTTATTAAGTGGCAATCGGATTAGTTTTAATCACACAAGTCGCTTTTGGATTAATTTTTTAAAAGAAAAAAAATTGAAATTTTTCGAATACTTGCATGTATCCATTATCTTACTAATAATACAAAGGTGAAAGTTTATAGGTTTTGATGTTATCGATATGCTAAGAATGTTCCACAATAATGAAAAAACTTCATAAAAGTGTATTTAAATATTTTGTCTGTTTTTAACCGTTCATTTAAGTAGGTGATATTGAATCCTTATCAAAAAAAAATTTTCTTTTTTGATGTCAAAAAAGAAAATTAATGTACATAAAAATTGATTTTTACACCAAATAAATTGGATGAGTATTTTAGATTTTACAACGATGTTTTTGAGAAAAAAAAATATATATATAGTGCCCATTTTGTAAACACTATTTTGTGTGCATAATTTACGGTTTATTAATACGTTTTAACAGCATTTTTTAAATGGCAAATAAAGGCAAACAAATATCTATTCTATTCTATTCTATTCTAATGTATTCGATAACATTTAAATTTTAAAAACTGTGATATTATGATATTATTGTTTTACTAATAAAAATAATGAAAGCAGCGATGGTTAAGAGAGCGTTTGGTAACAAGAAACACCTATTCAACGCGAGATTAGCTGTGTACATATCCAAAAAATTATCTAGAATAGTGTATGACTTATGTAGTTGAAGAAGGATGAAAATATTACCTGAATGGAACAATGGATTGAATAGGTGCTGGGAATCAACAACAAAAAGAGACGGCTGTTAGTGCTATTTTCTAATAAACTAATTTCAACTAACTATGATGGTTTAATGAGATACAGCCTGGTGACTGGCGGATAGATAGACAGACGACAGACAGACAGAGTGACGGACAGCGGAGCCGGGACCAACGGCTTAACATACCTTCCAAAGCACGGAGTAGCTCGAGATAATAATTTTTTTGGTCACCTATCCCGTGACCGACCCTTGCGAAAATTGCTTAACGACAACGATCGCGGGCCGCGGCGCTTATCCACTACGATACCGAACGACTCACCTTTACCGGTACTGAAGCTCTGTACTGGCTAGATCGATGTATATAAATGAAGCTTTAGGTTAGAACGTTTGATATTGTGCACTTTACGAAATTTATTCGCACTCGTACAATCTTCTTGATAATTGTAGGCACTAGTAACGAAATTTTTAAATTTGCGTCACATATGTTATGACGTTAAAGTATTTAATGGAGAGATTTCAGCAATAAACCCCCCAGTTATGTTTTATAATGAAAGCGTCTATTCTCCCTACGTTGTTCTAAACACGGAAAGAACTATGCCTCAACCGTGGAGACATTTATAAGCTAACGGTTATGATAAAATATGTCTTGCCTTACAAAGCATATTAATATTAAACATGCCACAGTATGTTAAGCCTCACACCAGGGTGAAGCTTTTATAAACAGTAAAATACATTTAACTCAAGTCACAGTTACTGAACGTTATTAAATTAGAGATAATATGAACATGTAATATTTGTATCACTTTCAAATAGCCTAGAAGCGAAAGTTTTATTTTATGTTAGCTAAAATCTATACCTATTAGTCAGGGATTCAACTTATTATAGCAGTGGTAAGAGGTTCCAATATCACTGTTTTCAATTCCAATATCCAATATCAAAAAGTCGAGAAATAAGCGCTATTAAATGTTTAGATGTGTCACTTACATACATGTCATACTTTAGTTATTCACATGTAACTGTTAGAGTTTCAAAAATGTTTTAAGGATATGAAAGAAACAGATGAACATTGGGCCAGCGTGGAGGGTAAGGGCAGTCTTTTTTAGGCTGTAATACATAACTATCTTAATCAATGTCTGAATTACTTTCGCTCATTTTCTCTTATAAATTTAAAAAATCGTTGTTTTTAATGAAAACAATAGATATTATATCGATACCAATATAATCTTGGCGAAATTGATCAAATTGACGGGAAACTATTAATGTGATTGGCAACTGTGCTTCGGGGCAAAATTGATTTGTGGATCTTTGAAGGTGAACTGGTAATTTCAAATCGAAGGGTTGCTAGTTTCCAGCGGCATATAAATAGATTGGTCAAGTTTGCAGATGTTTTGTATTTTGAATCAGTATTACAATTAGCGAAAAGGTATTCGAAATAATAAATGTCTTTGTTTATTTGATTGGCGTCTATTTCATTCTCTTTTGTTCGTGTCTTTGTCAAAGCATTATATCAGCTGGTTCGTTATTGATTTACTAAAAATGCCCTTCCGAAATAAAACGTCCTCTGCGATTTTTATGTCAGACATTTTAGTTTTTGATTTAGATAAAAAAAGATATTTAGTAAACCATATATTTGGGTTATAGATACTCATGTTAGTACCTATCAACAATCAAGTTTTGGCATTCTATTTTGAGTTTTACTCGTAACAGATAACGACTATAAAATCTATTGAAGAAATAGATAAGAGGAATTCGATCATTTGTAATAATAAGACGTGCTGTCGTATGTACTTAATTATATTTTTGGAAATATGGAATATAATCTCTAATATGGATTATTGAAATTCCTACTTAATTTATTCTAACTGGTGAAGTGTATATTTTTTTTTAAATAGAATAAAGTAATATCAGTATTCTATTTAAGGCTTACTATGTCATATATTTAGTTACATTCTAGTATTCTACGTATGTTTTGCTTATCAAATTCAATGTTTTCTATCTGTAAATCACATTGACAAAATTTTATAATAATGGTTATATTTGCTATTCCTACTTATTATTATAAGTATATGAGTATTATAAGTATTTATAACATTGCTGACTAAAAACATAAATAGGTTAAAAGTCAATTTCCCAGTATTTTCTATAAAGTATTATAACATGTGTGGTAATAGATTACTATTATCGATCGAGTATATAATATAACCAATCGTTTCCAAATGTAATTTTTTATTTATGCTCTGGGTAAGGCAATTCCCTAAATGATGGTTTACTTGGGTAATAGTTACATTATATCTATTTTATATCTAACGATTCGAAAGAATCAGGAGTTTTATAATATGAGGTTTTTATGTTTAGAGTAATAGTATGTTTACATATAAAGCGCGATATACAAATAATGATTACTAGCTCTTTTTCGTGGCATTACCCGCGTAAATTATAGCCTATGTCAATAGCTTAAGATGTAGCTTCCCGTAGGTAATAGAATTTTCATGATTGGATCAGTATTACCAAAGATGTAATGTAACTGTTGAATGTTGATTCTTTAATAATATTACTTTACATTATATACAAATCAAAGGAGGATACTGTAATTTCGCTCAGTGAAAGATTATGTGGTTGATACCATTTTAGGTGCCTGAGATTATTACAGTATTTTTTAACTAGATTAAACTAGTTAAAAAATATTGTAGTTATTGATAACAATATAGCATTGAGAATACAAAAGCCAAATATAATACACGGAATTTTCATTTAGTAGAATAGCATCTGACAATAATACGCATTCAAATTATACGCATCACTTGAATTTCACTATACGCTACCGTTCGCCCGCCGTGCCGCTGCCGACCCGCGCCAGACAGTGCAAATATTGACCTTCCTTACTCACTTCCCAACATTTTAGTAATACCTGCTCTTTTCAATTTAATTTGTTGTTATAAATACTTGCGTATACTTCCAAGTGCTAACACTTTAATTGAACAAACAAGGCATCCTCGAAACCTTTTTTATAACAAAATAATAATATTAAATATGTATATACAGTAAATCAGGCTACAAAGTTATCTATACTAATTTTATAAAGAGGAAAGATTTGATTGTTTGTTTGCATCGTATAGCCGAAACTACTGAACCGAATTTAAAAATTCTTAAACCTACAGGTAGCCGCATCATATGCCGTGACACATAGCCTATTTTATCTTGAAAAACAGCAAATAAATTTATGGAAATGAGAGTTGAAGTTTGTGAAATAAATCGTTACTATAGTAACCTTTGTTACTATTTAATTTGTCATTGTAATTATATCCGTGTTATGATATGAATCGATAGCCAAATAAACAGTTTCCTGAGACCACGCGGGCAAATATCTGGTGTACTTTCGGGTTTCATCTGTTCTGTGTCGGCACCACGGACGCTACGAACTTTAAAGGAGGTTACATTACGTGAACCTCGCCGCTGGCCGCATAAACTTCATGGACGGCATAAAGGAGAAAATTGATACTGTCAGTCTTCTTTTGTCTTTTCTCCACTTCACTTGAATAATATTATCTATAAATAAATGTTCTGCAACTATACATCAACTGCTGATTGAAGACCTGAATAAATCGTGGACGGTGTGGCAATTGCTGTTTGTGTTAAGGTGGCGCATTAGTTCGGAAAGTACTCTCGATTTTGTATCAGAGTTCTATCGGGTGTACTCGAGAGACAACCTTCTTTCTATAGTTCTTTTGTTTTGCTTTTTTTTAAATTGATTACTAACCGCATTACGAGTAAGATCCCGCATAAGGTCTCGGCTATTTACACGCCGCTTCACCATTACCTATTGTAAAAATGAAATGTTTCTTAATATTTTAATTAATTTAAAAAATATAGAAGGTTGTTTATGTATTCCATGAAATATTCATCAATCAGGACTTGTTTTGTTGAAACTGTTTTGTTTGATACTCTCAAAGTGGTTTTAATAAAAAAAAACATAATGTTCTTTCTATAATTAAAAGGCGATCTACAAATCCCATAAAATTCTTGTTTGGCTATTTATATAAGTAACGACTGAAAGTACTTACATCATAACGAACTTAATCCTGAGTTACCCGCTAAAACTTTTTTAAATATCGTACTGCTAAATTATATTGTTTTGATTAACTTATTTTTTTCGAGTAATATGTGTACTGAAAATAAAATGTTAAGTGAGTTTTGAAACGAAGTGATTGGACTATAAAATCTATTGAAGAAATAGATAAGAGGAATTCGATCATTTGTAATAATAAGACGTGCTGTCGTATGTACTTAATTATATTTTTGGAAATATGGAATATAATCTCTAATATGGATTATTGAAATTCCTACTTAATTTATTCTAACTGGTGAAGTGTATATTTTTTTTTAAATAGAATAAAGTAATATCAGTATTCTATTTAAGGCTTACTATGTCATATATTTAGTTACATTCTAGTATTCTACGTATGTTTTGCTTATCAAATTCAATGTTTTCTATCTGTAAATCACATTGACAAAATTTTATAATAATGGTTATATTTGCTATTCCTACTTATTATTATAAGTATATGAGTATTATAAGTATTTATAACATTGCTGACTAAAAACATAAATAGGTTAAAAGTCAATTTCCCAGTATTTTCTATAAAGTATTATAACATGTGTGGTAATAGATTACTATTATCGATCGAGTATATAATATAACCAATCGTTTCCAAATGTAATTTTTTATTTATGCTCTGGGTAAGGCAATTCCCTAAATGATGGTTTACTTGGGTAATAGTTACATTATATCTATTTTATATCTAACGATTCGAAAGAATCAGGAGTTTTATAATATGAGGTTTTTATGTTTAGAGTAATAGTATGTTTACATATAAAGCGCGATATACAAATAATGATTACTAGCTCTTTTTCGTGGCATTACCCGCGTAAATTATAGCCTATGTCAATAGCTTAAGATGTAGCTTCCCGTAGGTAATAGAATTTTCATGATTGGATCAGTATTACCAAAGATGTAATGTAACTGTTGAATGTTGATTCTTTAATAATATTACTTTACATTATATACAAATCAAAGGAGGATACTGTAATTTCGCTCAGTGAAAGATTATGTGGTTGATACCATTTTAGGTGCCTGAGATTATTACAGTATTTTTTAACTAGATTAAACTAGTTAAAAAATATTGTAGTTATTGATAACAATATAGCATTGAGAATACAAAAGCCAAATATAATACACGGAATTTTCATTTAGTAGAATAGCATCTGACAATAATACGCATTCAAATTATACGCATCACTTGAATTTCACTATACGCTACCGTTCGCCCGCCGTGCCGCTGCCGACCCGCGCCAGACAGTGCAAATATTGACCTTCCTTACTCACTTCCCAACATTTTAGTAATACCTGCTCTTTTCAATTTAATTTGTTGTTATAAATACTTGCGTATACTTCCAAGTGCTAACACTTTAATTGAACAAACAAGGCATCCTCGAAACCTTTTTTATAACAAAATAATAATATTAAATATGTATATACAGTAAATCAGGCTACAAAGTTATCTATACTAATTTTATAAAGAGGAAAGATTTGATTGTTTGTTTGCATCGTATAGCCGAAACTACTGAACCGAATTTAAAAATTCTTAAACCTACAGGTAGCCGCATCATATGCCGTGACACATAGCCTATTTTATCTTGAAAAACAGCAAATAAATTTATGGAAATGAGAGTTGAAGTTTGTGAAATAAATCGTTACTATAGTAACCTTTGTTACTATTTAATTTGTCATTGTAATTATATCCGTGTTATGATATGAATCGATAGCCAAATAAACAGTTTCCTGAGACCACGCGGGCAAATATCTGGTGTACTTTCGGGTTTCATCTGTTCTGTGTCGGCACCACGGACGCTACGAACTTTAAAGGAGGTTACATTACGTGAACCTCGCCGCTGGCCGCATAAACTTCATGGACGGCATAAAGGAGAAAATTGATACTGTCAGTCTTCTTTTGTCTTTTCTCCACTTCACTTGAATAATATTATCTATAAATAAATGTTCTGCAACTATACATCAACTGCTGATTGAAGACCTGAATAAATCGTGGACGGTGTGGCAATTGCTGTTTGTGTTAAGGTGGCGCATTAGTTCGGAAAGTACTCTCGATTTTGTATCAGAGTTCTATCGGGTGTACTCGAGAGACAACCTTCTTTCTATAGTTCTTTTGTTTTGCTTTTTTTTAAATTGATTACTAACCGCATTACGAGTAAGATCCCGCATAAGGTCTCGGCTATTTACACGCCGCTTCACCATTACCTATTGTAAAAATGAAATGTTTCTTAATATTTTAATTAATTTAAAAAATATAGAAGGTTGTTTATGTATTCCATGAAATATTCATCAATCAGGACTTGTTTTGTTGAAACTGTTTTGTTTGATACTCTCAAAGTGGTTTTAATAAAAAAAAACATAATGTTCTTTCTATAATTAAAAGGCGATCTACAAATCCCATAAAATTCTTGTTTGGCTATTTATATAAGTAACGACTGAAAGTACTTACATCATAACGAACTTAATCCTGAGTTACCCGCTAAAACTTTTTTAAATATCGTACTGCTAAATTATATTGTTTTGATTAACTTATTTTTTTCGAGTAATATGTGTACTGAAAATAAAATGTTAAGTGAGTTTTGAAACGAAGTGATTGGTGAATTGAAAAAAGAAATACCATGTAGAGCTCTTGACTCCGTAAGCTATTTAATGGAACTTTAATATGAATACCCATTTTTGCATAGTACAAGTAAATGATGTTGTATAACTTCTGAAACCCTGTAATTCTATTGTTTGGCGACAAAGAAATGTTCTTCAAATTTCGGCACAAAGCACGCGATCTATTTGAATTCCACTAGCCGCCTCGTCGAGAGCTCCTCTCGCGATTCTTGACGAGTACCAAATATTGACACACCTTGTTCACTTTCAGCCTTTAAACTTTTAATCTCTATCTTTCTGAAATACAGATTCGTAAATAACAACGATTCGAAATGTCCAATAGCCAATTGAAACAAATTTTTAATAAACAATGGTGTTTTTAGAGAGACAACAGGAATCTTATTTTTAGTATAGTTAAATTGTTGCATCGAATCTCTGTAGTGAGTTACTATTATTGGCCAATCTTAGAAGTTGGGTATGCATCGTGCATTAATTTAAACCAATATCACTTGATAAATACTTCATTTCACACTAACTCGCCGTTCATTCTCGTTATATTTATGCCATCTTTTTATTCTATTGCCAACAATCAAAAACAATTCTGTCATAGTTTTTCGCAAGATATCGTTTACAATACAATCAATGTTCTAATTTTTGAGTTTCTTCCAATCAGGTTTGTAAATTATTAAATTGAGTTTGTGTAATCATAATTACTTCTTAGAAATACACAAACATAGTAGAACGACATTAGGAATTACTTTTTATAATTAGTACCCTTTTGTAACATTGCATACTTAAATCAATATCATACTTTTTAATACGCAGTGATTAATATTAATCTTTTATTTGTAACAATATTAATAAAATACAAAAAGTAATAACATTCTGTACTGTTTACGAATACAAAACATGAATACGTGCGATCATGGAAATTACGTGTTTTAAAAAGTAACATTTCGTAATTTACATTCTTAAGTCAATACAATACTTATTAATTACAGTCATCGTTATTTTACAAGTATTTCTTTACTGTTCAAAGTAAAAAGTATAACTATAATATTAAAGGGCTTACACTATGCATGGGTAAGATTATATTGTCGCAATAATTTATTAATGTAACATTTATCTTAACTATTTTTGTTGTTTGAAACGTTATCATTTATATCTTATCGAGGCAATATATACACACAAGAAGGAAATATAATATCACCATAAAAGAGTTACTGCTAACTCATTTTGGTTCAACATTAACATCCTTTTTGGAATCCTCGACCTATCTGAAATATGAATGCCACGTCCAAAGCAGGACCTCTATTATTAATTTTGTCAACGCACGCAATTAATTACCAGATTAGCCCATTAGCAAGTTTCGGGCCTTACTAACTAAAGGCAGCACAAAACGCATATAAATCTAAACATGTAAAGACACGTAGTGGATGGTCGCAAGTTGATGACGTCAGCACGCAATATCAGAATGATTGATGAGGGACAGTTTGGTTCTCCCCTAATCCCGGATGGTCACATCACAACTTTGTACTTCCACTATACACTATTTGGGGAATTAGTTTTGCTAAACTGTAGAAAAATGGTTCAGTCGGTCGCATAAATCGTTCTCCTAATTTTTAGCTTGGAAAAATATTTATATCAATAGTTTTATTATAATTTGATGGTTTCATGCGATTCCTTATAATTAAATATTACATTTTTTTCCATAGACAATTAAGTTGATAATTATATTTATCGTGACATGTGACATCTATAAAGATTTAATTAAATAACAAATAATAACGTGTTTTATTGTTTTAAAACGATTATCCTTCTGACGTTTTACTTGTATGCACAATCTGCTTTGATCGTCTTGTGACTTCGTTCAAAGATATGTTGATATGTTGCATGGAAGAAATTGTTTGAAAGCGCCATAAGGCTGCCTATTGTAAATATTTTTCTGTATGTTAGTGCAATAGGTGATACTTACATTACATACACTACACGCTTCATTTAATTTTATATACATTCAACTATAGTTTTTGTTAAAATGTATTAAAGCTTAAGAGATACCTTTAATTTCACAAAATTATAGCTACAATGAAAAAATATTTTTATCACCGAAATTTTATCTTGTGTTTTTGTAAGTAAAATTTCCAACTAATATTTGGACGAAGCGTTTGGTCAACAGCGAAAAAGCGTTTCGTCGCGTCTATATGCACATGTTAAAAAAGCTGATGGTACGTTTGATCTGTCATGGAATATCAGGATGATAGATGGGTTAACGCTCCCTCGTGTCGAGGCTGTTGCTACCATTACTGATATGTTGAATGTTTTTAAGCGAAAAAAGTTTCCGGATAAACATAGTCTTCGAGTTGTTTGGTTGTCAAAATCAATTTTATCACACAGATAATGTTTTTTATTGTTTTCAGTTTTTATCATGTGTTATATTACGAATGAGATGTACTATTTATTTATTATTATAATAAATAAATATATGATAACATCACATGCATTATGACTTCAAGTCTATCTCAAGCAACGAAGGTGCCGTAAAGGTAAACGTCCATATGTCAGCAGGCACGCACCGGCCGCACGACACGCAACCGATTATATTAAAAATTTCCTATGGCGTAATCAGTATAATTCTGACGTCAAAACTGACAATCATTTTTCATAGAGACATCTATGAAAAATACGACTTCAGTGGACGTATGACATCGATAAATCCGTGTAATGCATTGCGTGTCGTGCAACCGATGCGTGCTGAGGCAGTAGACGAGCACCTTTACACTCAAATCCGAGACAATTTAGAAAAAATGTCCCGTATGAAAGCGAACCTGGGACCTGAAATAGGTGACCTTGAAATTGGAGTGTGAGCCATTCGACTACGGAGGTTTTATATATGAGTAAATAATTGATTGATATACGTAATGCAGTGTTCCTGTCTTCATTTACATGAAATATATCAACAGGAAATATTTTGATAGATAGGTAAGGGAATAAATCTCATAAAGAGTGTTCCGCCTTGGCTTTTACAATAAAAATTGCACTTGAGAGAAATGCACGAGAAAACCAATTATTAAAACGATGACACGTTTTACAGAAATTTTACAACAAAGCTAGCTTATATTCGGTCACGAATAAGCGAGAAAGGGAAAGCTGTCGTGCGTTGTTGTACGGTTGGAAAATAAATGAAACGGGACAATGGGGTGCAATACAATTGTAGTGAAAAGACGTGAAGCAGCCAGTGTGTTCTAGTTCCAAACAAGAGGAATGAACGTCGCAGGTGCACTGCGTAACAATACGCGACGCGCGGAGAGCTCACAATGCTGTGCGATTGTTGGAAAGCGTGCGCGCGATTGCCAATGACGTTGACAGAAACGATTGCGTTGTTTTTTTATGGTATTATAAACGCACATTTAAAAGGAGACTTGCTATGAAGGTTAACTTCAAACCTAAAAATCATTGGAAATTTTATTACATTTTTAAATAAAATTATATGAGAACACACGATTGGAATTGAAAATTGAATGAAGTGTTTCCGAACTGCTTTGTAATATACTTGGAGCAGGATTTTCTATTAAGCCATAACGGACCACCTAGACATCTGTTTCTCTTTACCCGTTAAATTAATTTTATAGCCTCTATGAATTAAAAAAATATTATGATATTTTTATTCTGGTAAAATTTAGTTAATTACGTCTGTCGAACCGCCCTGGAGACGTAAAAACTACGCAACTGTAGATTGCTGCCACATGAAATGTTGGTAATGGTTTAAATTCCATATTTAATTTACGAATATTAATTAAAATATGGAATTTACACCTAAATTGTTAAGGTTTCAAATTAGCGCCATGATCTAATCTAGCAATATATATAAAGTCACACATAACGTTTCTTAGAAAAGATAGATTAAAGTCAATCCAGGAGGAAAAAAGCAGAGAGCCATGCTGAGTTTCTTATAAGTTCTCACGCCGTACATTTGCAAAGCTATGGCAGAGAGTTTCGAATTTTACACGTACTTATAACAGCCTAGTGAAATTATATTTCACTATCATTCATTCTAGTTTTTTATTTGGTAAATGTCGAATATTCATGAAGTTATAATCTTTTATGACTCAATTTAGGGAATTGGGTGACCGCTAGCATAATTGAAAACGCAAATTCTAACAATTAGAACGGAATGGTATTGTTAGTGAATCCAGCATTAGCTTGAAGCGCATTCAATCTAGCAGTTTAAGAGCAAAGGTGTTGCATAAATAGGGCTAAATTGCAACGCTTCGAAATTCTAACACACTAGCAATTTGATGTCCCAAGAGCTAGGCACGGTCGATGGTGTGGGTAAAGTTACAAACTTCGAAGTTAGCATTGTCGGTCTCAACCGCAACTCGGACAGTATTCACAACGGGATTAATTTGGACACTAAGTTGGTTCTATATATGAATTAGATCGGTGGTGTCTATGTAACATAATATATAATTTAATGTATTATATCTAACTGGTGGAGCATCGTAACTAAATAAGATATTCAGGTTGAAGCTATAGAAAATAACAGCTATAGTAAATATTCATGTAATTCGTATTTACCTACTTCTAGAAGTTAATATGGTTCCTGCATCCAAGTACAGAGAGACCGACCACATGGGTTCATTTAAATAAAAAAAAAACATTATGATTTCGAAAACGGATTTCAAAAAGGAGTTTCTCAATTCAACTTAATGTTTGTTTGTATGTTCCACGATATCTTCTTCAAAAGTGGATCGATGTTAATGACCGATGTATAAAAAGTTACAGCGGTCCATTTAAGCAATTTCACATAAAGATTCTTGAATTTGCTTGCTATTTGCTTTAAATTTTTGAAGTCGGTTTTAGTTTTTTTTTTTATATATGAAGATAGATCTTTATAAACTAAACCCGCTACTATAATGTTATAGCTGATATTTCATTATTTTTGTAATATTATATTATTATAAAATATATAAATAATCAACTTTATATAAGAATTTCCCAGTCAGTTTACTTTTCTAATCTTTTCAGGCACAAACAAAAGAAAACGAATTTTACTCTGAAAAGGTTTATTTTATTATTACTCATGATAATATAAAATGATTTTTATTGTAGGTAGGTATAAATAACTGAGAAACATCTGTATAAAGAAACATATATACTAAATATCTTTCATGCAAACATTTCAAGCACAATTATGTCACTCAAAAGTTTATTTTCTGTAGAAAGTTATAAGATTGTTTTTTACTTACACCCAAGTTAGTTTGCTTTGTTTGGGTTTTCACAAAGTTAGCGGTTCGTTCTCACATGTAATTCTGCAACAGCTGATTGCTGGGTAAAAATACGAGCTTCATTTTAAATTCAAAATGTGTTTCCGCAGAAGACAATGAGATGTATGTAGAAATTGTGACGAATTCGAAGGACGAAATGTTACTAACATAGAAATAATTCCACATTGGTGTCTATTCTTATGGACCTGAAGTAAATTTAAACTTATATTTTAATATTAACAAACAATAAACATAGTTGACAACACAGCAGTCCGCCTAGTCTAATAATACTTTCTTTTACTATTTATATACTACGATGGCGTAGCTCTCGACTTTCACAAGTGCTTGTAACAGCCTAGACTGAATAAATAATTTTGTATTGATTTGATTTGATTTGATTTAACATTATTCTGTCATATTATCCAAGTACAATATATTTGTGTAATCTTTCAGTAATTTAAAGAATTAAAAAACGCAGAATGAAAGGAAAAAACAAGTCTAGTTTATACTAACAGAATTGCGATAAATTTTTCTTTGCATCGATTATTGTTATTTCAATTTGTCATTTAAATACGAGCGATTCAAGAACGCAACAAATCTATGTTTAAAAAATGAAAATGAAAATGTTATGTTCATGTGTCCATAATACGGAAATGGTAGAATATTTAAAAGTTCAATTTTTCCGTGTGACAGGTGGGTACACTTTTAAAACTGTTCCTAGCAATTCTAGTTTCTACGCTTCGCCGAGTCTAACTTTAGCTAACAGCTGATTGCGACTCTTTCGAGAAAAGTATAGTAAGAGTGTTTCCTTTTCTATTCTTGACTGCGAAAACTTATTTCTTACAATAATACAGTTTGATAAGTTAAGACTTGTGGGTGCTACTTTAATGTCAGAGAAATGTGTTTGTTTTCTTGCGTATGCGTGTACTTGGAATTATATTTTCATGCTTAACAATATATATAATAAGGAATAAGAATAAATGTTAAATAATATCACATACGGCGAAGGTACCACAACATCCAGGCCCAAGATAATATAGAAAAGTCCTTTTTTCTAAATTGACTCGACCGAGAATCGTACCATAATTGGGGGCAATAACATGGGATCCCCACGAAAAGAACTACAGCCTGTTAATTGAAAGTTCAGAAAGTTTGCTAGATTTTTGTATAAGAGGCATTTTAGATATAACCCTCCGCTATATCCCTTTTGTCCCTGTAATATCCCTGTAATCCCTTTTGTTTGCAGTATATACTCTGCAGTTGAGATTTAAATATTTGATTTTAGTGCATTATTATAACTTGCAATTCAATTCAATGATTTATTGCGATCATGTTGGTAAAACTACACCATAACATGAACCTTGTCACAGCAACGCTATACACTTGTTGCATGACAAGATTGACAATCTAATTGCACTAAGCAGATTAGGATTTAGAGTTCCAAAACCGCAGGTAAATTGATGAGGGTGCTATATGCACAGAATTGTCCTCCAACACGAGTTGTTTTACTTATAATAAAATTCCTTAAAAAGGTACCGCAAGTTGATATTTTTGCTGCAAATCTTTTATATTCTCAAGAGATGCTTTTTTATTCCTGTCCTATAATATAATGTGAATGTACCATTCTCGCGGATGCCTTGGATAAAACTGTAAATCCTGAAAATGAATAAACAAATAAATAAAGTTGCGCAATAAATTTTCTAAGAAATACTATAATTATAACAATAACGCGTTCTATTAAATGATTTTTGCCTTTTCATCATGAGTTTTTTTTTAATTTCACTAAAGACATAGAATATTAAATCATTGTGTATATTTTTTAGATTATATGTTGTATATTCAAAGTATTTTGACGAGATGCTAAGACGCAAAGTTTGTTTGGAAACTCACATAGACCGTGTATTCTGTCTTAATACCCCTAAGATTCTAGCTTTTATGTGTCTATCTTTATTAAGCTATTTCACTAACACCCGTATAATCTAGTATTATGAAATTCATCCCAAAGATATGGTGATACATTTCCTTCATAACATTTCAATCGAATAGAATTATCAATAAAATAGAATTAATATAGATATATTTAATCTATTCTTTGTTCCTTTGTCTAACCGGAGGACAAAAGCTTTCATTGTACAAGCGCATTTCAAATGCACGAAAATGCAGGTGACGTTTAGATTACAGCAAACGGAATGACAGCATTTTATAGTTTCTATTTTACGTGTGATATATTTTAATAGGTTTATAGTGCATATAAAAATTCTGTAGTTGTAAAATTCCTAGTACACTATTCTATGTGTGTGATTTAAAGTAAGGTATATTGCTTAGAATTTTCATACTTAGTTAGAGTATTTATTTGACACTTTTCTTTTAGGTACCTTAGTGGTTGATTACATGCAAACAATATAAACTCCAATGTTAAATTTGGGAGCGTTTGCGATGTGGAAAATAAGCAATTTTTACAAGGGGACCGGTTCTTATATAGGCATAAGATGGATGACCAAAAATCTATTAGCTAGAGCTAGTTTGAGATTTGGAAAGCACGCTCAGTCTTTCGTCTCGACAGCTTGTGGCTTGGTGAAAGTTAATTGGGCCTGCGTGGTGGGTTATTGTCCATCTCCCTATTTGATTCTATATATAGAAGGACCTATGCATCAGTAGAGAATCAATAAATAGTAATAATAATAATAAACAACAGGTAATGTAACATGACTGGTCGCGCTCATTAATAAATTTTTAATGAAATTGAGCGGACTGTAGAACTCTTTAGGAAATTTATGCGTAGTCAAATTAAGGAGAAAGAAAGAAAGCATGCAGCGACTTACACCAGAGCAGCTCCAAGGCGCGATTTATTATCACGAACACAAAGCGTTCACGCCGGCGAGACCCAGATGATGGATCTAAACTGCAAGTTACTATTTCCACTTAAATTCACCACTGAAGCACGACAATCTTCTATTTTTAGTACTACGGATCAATTCCGGGCATATGCGATGCCAATTAATAATATTTTCAGCCAATTATTACGCAGAAAGATCGAGTTCGCGGCGGAGCCATATTCAAACTGACTTTTCTTGTCTTGACCGCTAGATGGCGACAGACGTCGCTGTGGGCGCTGCTTTCAAATGCTTTAAGGAGGTGGAGTTTGGAGTTTTACCACGCATGAAATAATTAAATTAAAGTTATAATATATAACTGGCGTTAACATATCCGCCCGCCCTTAAAGGGTCACCTTTAAAAAGTATCCATAAGGACAAACAAGAAAATTTATGACCAAGATGAACACCTTATAGTCATAGCGAAATAAAATATCTTAAATTACTAGACAAAAATCTTAAATTTTGCGATACGATACGATAAATATTTAACTTAAAATCAATTTTAAACTTAAATTAGAGCTTTATTTATGATGCTAAATAAATTATTGCCTCGGTAGAGGGCATAGACGAACAACCGGACGGAGATAAGTTCCTTTCACGGTTCTGATAGTAACTACACGTACAACGCCATCCTTGGAAGGATGAACCTTTTCTATAACAGCTAATGGCCAGGCTAAAGGCGGCGCATTGTCATTTATTACGATCACAACCGTACCCGGAGTGATAGGAGTGGAAGACGTATTCCACTTTTGTCTAACCTGCAAGTTATGAAGATATTCCATCCTCCACCGACTCCAAAACGATTTAACTAAATTATCTAAAAGTGAATGTCTATGAGTCAAACTAACCGTATCTAATTCGACTGCGGGTGCGGGCAGCGACATTAAAGGGGCTGTATTTAAAAAATGACTCGGCGTGAGAGCCGAAGGCTCCGCGGGGTCAGAGCTGAGGACCGTCAGCGGACGAGAGTTTAGTAGACATTCTATCTGAGTAATAACAGTTATAAGTTCCTCATACGAAAGGAGTTGCTGGCCGATTACTCGGAACAGGTGCAATTTAACGACCTTAACTATACTCTCCCAGGCGCCTCCGTGATGTGGAGAGTTGGGACAAATAAACTTCCACGTTATACGACTCTCAGCACATTCTTGTTCTAGATTTTTATTATAATTATTTAGAAATTTATAAAGATCACGCAGATACGAGTTGGCACCTTTAAAATTCGTTCCGTTGTCGGAATACATAAACTGTACTGGCCCACGACGGGAAAGAAAACGTTTAAACGCGGCGAGAAAGGTGGGGGTGCTAAGGTCTGTGGCTACTTCAACGTGTACAGCACGAGTTGTAAGGCAAGTAAAAATACACAGATATGCCTTTTCACTGTGTACGCCGCGGCGTCGCAGAGGAGTGTAAGCAATAGGACCCGCGTAATCGCAACCCGTGTGTGTAAAAGCCTTTACAACCTGACGTGTGCGACTGTCAGGTAAATCAGCCATTAATGGGTAAATAGGACGTGGCTTAAGGCGGAAACATGTATTGCACATGTGGACGCGTTGTCGCACAATGCGACGTGCCGACAGAATCCAGAATTTTTGTCGGAGCAGTGACATGAGCAGCTCTGGTCCTGCGTGTAAATACTTTACATGATAATAATCAATGATCATATTCACTACATGATCATTTCGCGGCAAAATAACTGGATGCGTCTGAGCGTAATCCAGTGCAGCGTTACTGAGGCGACCGCCTAAGCGAATCAATCCGTTATCATCTATGAAAGGTCGCAAGCGCATGAGCATAGGCGAACAATTTTTATTATTTTTAATATTAATAAAATTCTCCGCAAAGTGTTGACTTTGCAGGGCGCGGAGCAATTTATTTTCTCCGTAATCAAGATCGGCAGCAGTCATAGCAATACTGTTGCGGCGGGGCAATAACTTAACAAATCTACATACGTACACAATTATACGTAGGAGTTTACTCCAAGAGGAGATACGAGAAGAGAGCTCGTACAACACGCAATGTGTTACAGGCGTGGACACAGTGTGTGTCAGTACCTTTTGTTCAGGTATGTCTGCAATAGACTCACCATCTAGGGTTTTAAGAGGCCACTGAGACGGATCCAATGAAGCCCACTGAGGCCCATGAAGCCACAGAGGGTGTGAAATTAATTTATGTGGAGTAATACCACGCGAGAGAATATCTGCAGGGTTATCGATGCCCGCGACATGGAAAAAGTTGTCAGCCGGAATATTTTCCGTCACTTGAACAACGCGATTTGCAACAAATGTTTGCCATCTATGTGGCGAACTTCTAATCCAATATAATACGACTTTCGAATCGGTAAATGCGAAAATATTTATTGGTAAATTTTGAGAGTAATTATCTAAGACTGTGCGAAGCAATTTCGACAATAACACAGCCCCACAAAGCTCGAGTCGAGCTATAGATTGCGGTTTAGTTGGAGCAACCTTGGTCTTAGAACATACAAGCTGGACACGATTACCAGCGGCTGTGCGAACGTGTAAGTAAACTACTGCACCGTATGCGTTCTCACTGGCGTCGGAAAATCCTAAGAGGGTAACCGTACATTCCTGTGACACGCCCACGTGACGTGGTATGCGTAGGTCATTAAGAGCTGGTAGTTCAGCACAGAACTGCTTCCACATTTTTATGATGGAAGGCGGTGGCACATCATCCCACCCAATATTAAGCTGCCACAGCTGTTTAATTAACAACTTAGCATACAAGACTGTAGGAGCAACGAATCCCATTATATCCCACAGACGAGCGACAGTAGACAAGATGGACCGTTTAGTGCACGTCTCATCAGCAGGCGAAGTTATTTTAAAGTAAAATGCATCGTCTTCAGTAGACCAATGCAAGCCTAATATTTTATGCTGCATAGATTTATCAAACTCCACTTCGGAAGTAAGTTTATGTGAAGCGGGAATGTTGTCCAATATAAATTGACTATTACTATTCCATTTAACGAGATCCCACTGTGCACCTTTGAACATTTCTATGAGCTGTTTAGACGCAGATATTGACATGTTTTCGTTAGGGAGCGAGAAGGCTAGATCGTCCATGTACAGCGAGGAGGAAACAATACTACTTGCTAGAGGATACTGTGCACCATCGTCGGCGATAAGCTGCTTAACCGTGCGCAATGCATGGTAAGGACTTGATGACAAACCGAAACAAACGCGGTTGAACTGATACAACACAAGAGGATCTTGCGGACGAAAACGATAAAGAAAACATTGGTAACGACGGTCAGACTCACGTACGATTATTTGTAGAAACTGCTGGCGACAATCCGCGGTCAGAGCGACAGCGTGTAGACGAAAGTTAAGAATAATTTTAAATAAGTCACCCTGCAGGTTCGGCCCAGAATGCAGAATATCATTCAAGGAGCGACCAGAGCTAGTTTTGCAGCTGGCATCCAGCACGATACGCAGACGAGTTGACGTCTTATCCTCACGTATGACTCCATGGTGCGGTATTACATATACAGGAGCATGGTCATCAGACCCGTATTGAGGCGCGGTAGAAACATAATCCTTGTTAATATAGTCTTTAATGACGTCATCATACGCCAACCTTAACTTAGGTGAAGCTTCTAGCTTTCTTTCAAGGCACATGAAACGTTTGCGAGCAATATCATACGAATCCCCCAAAAAATATACATCCTCGTTGAATGGCAGTCCGACAACGTATCTGCCACTAATGGGATCGCGGGTCGTAGTAGACTTATAAAATTCCTCGCATTCAACATCGGCGGGATGCTGAGCACGTGGAGTGGAGGGGGGCTCCTCGAGCTCCCAGAAGCGCCTGACTAAAGTGTCAATAGCGTCAGGTTCCTGAGTTAAGCAACATGTCAGGACCTGATGAATTTGATAAGTAGGTATAATAGGTGCAGTACCTATCACCACATATCCCAATACCGTATTGAGGACGGCTGGAACCGATGAGTCACGCGGTGTTACTACATCGGGGAGTAAAAGATGTGGAAAGAGTGAAGCACCGATTAGAATGTCTATCTTATTTGGCACTCCAAAGCTCTCGTCTGCGAGTGGCAACCCTGATAGGTAGGGTAGGCAAGACTGATCTACCACACTTGTAGGCAATAAGTCAGTTACCTGGTCAACAACGAGAGACGATATATTAAATCCAATATTAATATTAAAACGCGAATAAAATTTTATATTAATTGAATTAGTTTTAATCACTTTTTCAGAGCCACCGAACCCCTTAACAATCGTACGCTCGGCTTCCTGGAGTGGAATCCCTAACAGATCGCAGCACTCCTTAGTGATGAAATGGCTCTGTGATGCACAGTCTAAAAGTGCCCTAATAATATGGAGACGACCGCTAATATCATAAACGGCGACTTGCGCGGTCGATAATAAAACAGTAGTTTGTTTACAATACGCAGGCTCGGAGCGCGTAGGTATAGCAAACGAGTTATCTATAGACGTACAAGCGGTTGCGGTAGCACACAACGCAACGTCAGAGCGACATGTTGATGCGTGAGGAAGAGAGGGCGCGGTAGGCGTAGGCGCCGCAGAAGCCGGCCCGCCCGGCGGCAACACCGGACCGTGAGAAGCGCCTGCCGGTTGCCGATCGGTACTTATATTTTCGCGCTTGAAATGAAGCATAGTGTGATGTTTCATTTTACATACATGGCAATTCATCTTAGAGGAACAACTCGAAACCCTATGATTCAAACTCAGGCAATTTACACACGCATTATTCTCCTTTACACATTTAAAACGTTGTTGCGCGTTCATTTTATTAAAGTCTGGACATTTAAATAAACTATGATGAACTATGTTAGTGCATAAGCATTTAGAATTTATATTACTATCGCTATTTGTGCTTACGTAAGCCTGATACTTAGGCGGTGAAACAGCAATTATTTTATTAGAACGACGCAAATTGTTATTATTTTGACGGCTATTCAATAAACCGGAGTTTGTTTGCATTCGTTCTAAACCTTTAGCGCGAGTCTTAATGAACTCGACTAAGTCCTCAAATGTAGGTATTTCGAAGGAATGACTTAACTCGAAAGCCCTCACTGTTTCGGTGTCTAACTTTTTTAACGCAATATGAAGGATGATAAAATCTGTTAAATCATTTAATTTTAAGTTTTTTATGGCGCGCACTGCGCTTATGAAATTATCGGTAAATAAATCAAAATTAGTAACAGAAGCTGATTGAAAAGATTTAAATTCAAACAACTGATTTAAGTATGCGGACGCTAGCATTCTTTTATCATCATATTTATCAATTAATGCACGCAATATCAATTGATAGTTCTCGGCACACGGAGATATACCAGCGCATACGGTTAGCGCTTTGCCTGTCAATTTACCTAACAGGTAATATAATTTTTCGGCATCGGTGAGCGATGGATTATCATCCACAGTGGACTTAAAGCTGGCATAGAACAATGGCCATGAACGAATGTCACCAGAGAAGCTTATCAAGTCGATAGGCGGCAGTGAGGGTCGGGCCTTTTGTGGCACCATCACGTTTTTGACATCAACAGAAGAAATACTAGGTTGTGTATATTCCAATCGTAAATACTTAATCCGACTGAACAAGGATTCAAAGGAGATAAGACTATTGTAATCAGGTTTTGCAGCTAAGTCAACTTCTAATAATCGACAATTATAATCATCCAAAGTCTTTTCAAAATTATTACGCAAAGAATCTATATTAGCAGATTCGTGAAGGAAACTTTCCCTTTTCGCGGCGTCTAATTGAATATCAGACGACAAATCATAAATTTTTTGTGCTATTTCAAATATAGCATTACGTTTAGCAAGTAAAATAGATAATTTAGCATCTTCATTAACATCGACTTTTGCCTTTTTGGTCGACATTTTGAATATAACAAAATAATAACTAACAATACAGAACAACTGTTCTACACGAATATAAGGCGACGAAATGAGGTAGGTAAATAAGATCGTTGACCTTAGCTAGCCTCAGCTGAGCGTTGTGCGATCTATACCTATATATAATACGCGGTCGGATTATACCGGTAAATAAAATGGCGGTAATAAATGAAATATATTATTCAAGTTTAAGTATCGCAATATTTAAGATGAATTAAAATACAACTAGTGAAAATAATTATGTTAAACGATTAAGAAAATGTGAATATGTAATATTTTAGGGAAAGTACTCGTAAACTCAATGTTACGTGAAAAATATTTTATGTATTTTTACAATGCAGTTTTGATGACACAATGTCAATAAATATGAAAATCACTTATTAGGACCTATAAAGTATGCTAATAAGGGCAGATAATCCACAATGGATATGAGAAATTATGATTATTTCAGTTATAGTGCGGATCAAATAGAAATCCGGCACGGAACAGTATCCGGTTAGAAGGAACAGAAAAGATGGTCGCGCTCATTAATAAATTTTTAATGAAATTGAGCGGACTGTAGAACTCTTTAGGAAATTTATGCGTGGTCAAATTAAGGAGAAAGAAAGAAAGCATGCAGCGACTTACACCAGAGCAGCTCCAAGGCGCGATTTATTATCACGAACACAAAGCGTTCACGCCGGCGAGACCCAGGTGATGGATCTAAACTGCAAGTTACTATTTCCACTTAAATTCACCACTGAAGCACGACAATCTTCTATTTTTAGTACTACGGATCAATTCCGGGCATATGCGATGCCAATTAATAATATTTTCAGCCAATTATTACGCAGAAAGATCGAGTTCGCGGCGGAGCCATATTCAAACTGACTTTTCTTGTCTTGACCGCTAGATGGCGACAGACGTCGCTGTGGGCGCTGCTTTCAAATGCTTTAAGGAGGTGGAGTTTGGAGTTTTACCACGCATGAAATAATTAAATTAAAGTTATAATATATAACTGGCGTTAACAATGACATTGTTAAGATCTCAAGTTAAGTCAGTAAAACACTTTCGCAAGTGTCGGTCACGGAATGGGTGACTGAAAAATTATTATCTCAAGCTATTCCGTGCTTCGGAAGGCACGTTAACTCCAGCGTTGGTCCCAGCTGCATTTGCAATTGTTGATATCCTCCAATCCGCATTGGACCAGCGGGGAGGGGCTCATCCTCCTTAACCATCCATAAGGTAGGCCTGAGCCTGTAGTGGGGACGTAAAAGGTCTGATGATGATGTTTCAATAATATTTTCAAAGTTCTTTCACCTGCCTATTTACAAAATAATTAGTTAAAAGTAATTTATAGGTTAAACACTTTAAGTAACTTTAAAGCTTTGATATAACGATATTAAAATTATGAAATATATTATTTACAACATTTTAGGCGAATCGACCTTTAAATATTGATCAAAGTCTAAACGTAATTAAAATTCTTTTACGCTAACAATAGGCTTTTTAATACACTTTTATAATGAGAAAATCGACACTATAGATAAATTTACCAGTTTTTATTTTAGATGTTTTAATAAATATTTACCCACGTTTGTTAATTGATGACGTCAACGAACTAAAAAAAACGTGTCTAGTGTCTAATGAATACAAAGGAGATATTCTCCAACAAAAAAATATTTTCCTATTGATATTAGCTAGGCGATGATTCAGATAAGTTATTCGAAAAGCATTTTTAAAGAAATTGCGTATTAGTGGACAGATAGTGTACTATTTGAACTCCTTTGAGACTCTTTTTGGTTTCAAGGTGTCGCTCTGAGGTCTCGAGTTCGATTCGTAGTTGGGTCAATGTAGAAAATGAACTTTTCTATATTATCCCGGGTCTTTTGTATATAATGTTATGGTCCCTTTGTTGTCTCAGATACTCCATAATACGGAGGTTTTAGCTTCTCAACTTGAAAGCTGAGCAACGTACGTGATGTTGTATATTATTTAAAAAAAAAGCTTTATTCTCAGATATAAATTAAATAATAAATAATATGTTCAACTGTTAAAACTTAAGATTGAAAAAGATTACGTTTTAAAGCATTTTTACATCAGTAATGATTGATTTTTCATACAATTTTAATATAACACATAAACTCTATTTCCTAAAAGTCTATTTTCTTCATTAACCTTAATGGGAATCAAACTCGGGACCTTAGAGGTGGTAACAACTTAAAACCAGCGTGCGAGGCACTCAGCTACGGAGGTTTTTAAATAGATAAATCAATGTTATCGATACGAGGTTTGAAGCTCTATCGTAATTCCAATATTGTCTAGAACTTAAACAAGACATTTATGCCATAAATCACTTCCTCCTTATATATATATATGTTATGGACCAGGTGATAAATTGGATATTATTCTCGTACATAATGCACTGGGGATTATTAAAATTATTAAAATTTTATTACTACATTATCCAGTAAACTAAAATGTAGACCTTTAAAAGTTACGTTTTTTCTTGAAAAATATTATGATATACAAAAGTAAGAAGATTAAAAAATATTTACTGTTTTTTATTTAAAAAAATAACCTCGAAATTCAAGACGGTCGCTATTCTGCGCTTCTCAATCGTCCTAAATTTCTAACCTATCATGTGACCTACAGGACCAAAATAACTTCGTTTATTTGATCATTTTTTTATTATCTGTTAAAAAAACAAAAATCAGATTTGGCATAATTAGCATCTTATAGTAAACCGTGTCACATAGCTTTATAGTCAAATTGCCCAATTGTCATATAGCAATATAATAATGACTATGTAATTTGATAAATAATGTAGATATAAAATAATCACTTATCCCGATTTGGCTAGATATTATTGATAATGCTCGCACATTATTAATAATACCCGCATTAGTCACCTGGTCCATAACATATACAATAGGTTTCTGCTTGAGACTTTGTGTGCATGAACTACACTAGGGATAGTCCTAGAAAAGTATATACTGAATTAACCGAGTTGATTTACATTCAATTCCACAACTTTTTACAGTAGAAGAACTGCTTTCCGAAGCGTGTACTGTGCATTTGTATGTACTACGATTTTTTTTAGATTTTAAATGATGACGTTCACACAAATTTAATCTACAACTTTCGCTAACCGAGTAACTGCTCTATCAATTGAGCATATTATCACCTGTAAATTTGGGTACTTTATCTACTTAAACAGCCAAAAATATTTTAAGATATAATTAAAATGAAAAAGTATAGCAACACACAAATATATTTTATCTTTTCCTCCTTTCTTTTAAACACAAACTGTAATTTAATACTCTTTGTTATATAGAAACTTTTGTTTCCAATTTTCAGTTGGAAAGGCGTCCACGCTTTCTTTGTAACTCAAGGTACAAACTAGCAAAACAAACGACCACCAACAACAATCGACTAGCTTAAGCCGAGGCTGTATTTACGGAGAGCGGTGGGGAACATTATTATGATATTTATTTGACATCTGCTCGCTGCGGTATCACGTCTCTAGACAACGAAATATGAGATTCTGCGGCGGGTATTTATTATGCTATACACGCATATCTACTACTGTAGAACTGTGAAAAGGTTATATAAGTTGCGGAGTTCACAAATGTTTGATGTCTCTTTTATTTTATGTTGGTAAATATTGGCGAGCGCGTTGACGTAGCGTCTTAGGTCAATGATTGCGGCAGTAAAGTTTCGCAAAGGCCGTTTAAAGGATGGGTGACCAAAATTTTTTATATTGCGATCTTACTTGCTTCGAAGGCATGTTTAGTCTTAGGTCTTGGCTGTATTTGATGTCAATTAATCTCACCAATCCTCACTGTTAATTATGAGTTAAGGTCTGGTTTCTTTTTTATCTTACCAAATAATATTTGTCTAATTTAAATGTGCGTGTTACTAGTTTTCTTATTAGGGATAAATTTAACCGAGTTTCTTTATTGTTGTTTGTTATGGACATTATTTCTAAATTATTTTTTGCTCAGTGAACTCATCTTACTAGCTAACATGACAAAAATATATAAATAGTTATATATAAAAAGTATGAAAATTGACGCCCAAAATTGGTCTTTCAATAAAAGGGTCAATAGAAACACAAAGGGGAACGGGTTTTGACCACCGTGCGGGATCAGTACTGTAGAATTAGTAAATGTTACTGGAGATGCAACCAGAGACCCTGCTCCACAAATTAATGTTTATATACCTGTAGATTTCGATTCCGAAAACTTTTCCGAGTACTTTTCGAATCGTTAGAGCTCGAGTTAAGAAAATATTGTCACCTAGTCTATGACCAACTTTCGCACAAGTTATTTTAACGTCTCCCATTGCAGACCGAGTGTTTTTCTATGTTTCTTAGTTAGGGTCCTGTTGGGTCTTGGGTAGCTCAATGACGAGAGCAGTCGTCCGGGTAGTTATGGGTAGTTGTGGGTTCGATCCATCTCCGGGGTGCCCGGGATTGGTGATTTTTTTAAGCGTTTTCCATCAAAAAATACTTTTACAATTTCCTCATCAAGATGGTATGATAGTACATATATTGTATTAACTAAACAAAATACTACTGAATATATAAGGTACTACTGAATATACTGAACATAAAGGCGCTCGTGACAACGATAAAATATCGTCAGACTCTCATTAAAAATAAAGCCCACGGTAACAACTCCATCCATAATGGTGACTGTATGTTAGTGACTATGGAAGATTTAAAAAAATAGGTCATGGAAATATCTAACGTCTATTGTGCTATTATTTTGCGTTAAAATACATTGCCTCTTGAAATACTTCAAAAAATTCGATACCATATACAGTCTAGTGCTAAGTCCAAAGTTCTCACAATAAAACTTTGAATGAGACTGGTAATCTTCCTTTATTGAATTTGCTGTGGGCTGTTTCACTCACTACCTTTTCATGAAGGAGTTTCAAAAATATGAGGAGTTTAATGGCACGGTGATTAAGCCGATCGATCTGCGAAAGCTAAGTAAGTTTCGCAATAGCCGGACATAGGATGGGTGACCAAAAATTAACTATCTCGAACTCTTCCCTGTTTCAGAAGGCATAGTAAGCCGTTGGTCCAACCTGCATCTGCAGTTATTAACACGCACCAAACTGGCCTGGGATCGCATGGTGAGTCACGGCCCATTTTCCATTTTCGATTCCATCCATAGGGAAGGTCTACGGCTCTGCAGTGGGTAAAGATGATCCCAAAACAGGAAACTTTAAGAATGATTTAATACAATATAACTTTTGATGTGATTTAAAAATTTAATTATGTCGCATACAAATTTTCGGTGACCATGTAATGAAAATAAATAAATTATAAGCATGACGTTAAAATACTGAATACTGTAGAGAATACTGTAAGACAATTGAAATGAAACCGTTTAGTGTGATAATCAAAAATAAATCTTTATCTATGATTGAAAATTAAATAAGTTAAGATATACGAAAAAAGGCGAAATTTGACCTTTGTATTGATCTCCAAAACTGTTTAAAAAACCAGTCAAGTGCTACTTCGACTCGAACGCGAACGGTTTCGTACAATCCTATACGTAAAATTTTTATGAAAATAAAATAAAAAATTTATTACACTATTTAGTATTTGTCGTTTTAGCGGCAATCAAAATGTAAAATATATAATCTGTAAAAATTAAAACTGTGTAACTACCAAGATTCATAAGATATAGCCTGGCGACTGGCGGGCGGACGAATAAACAGCGAAATCTTAGTAATGTGGCCCGTCTTACCCTTTGGGTACGCCGCCCTAAAATAATATTAGTTCTTTGCTTATAAATTACAAGAGAACCTAATTATAATAAACTCATAAAGAACAAGATCAATTTTAAAAATCCCTTCACCAGTGTATTGTATTTTTTGTCCCAAATTTCCCAAGGGAACGAGTTTAGGTAGTTAATTTATGATTTTTAAAGTTCGTACGTTTGTCATATTTTCATTTAAAAATTTATCGATGTAAACTAACTTGAAATAAATCATGCGAATTTATTACTAAAAGCTATTTCTTCCAGTTATATACCAGAATGCTGTTCATACTTTATAGATACTTAGTCTTGTTTTTACCTTTTGACTACGGAGCCCTTCAAAACCGAAGCCCCTAGCTCTCATTTTGCCCGTGACTCTGTAGTCCATTTGTCTGCCCGTCCGTTATTTTAAAATTACATAATAAATGAAATAGATTCAAATATTTTTATTTTGAGAGAATCACAAATATTTTTTTTATTATCAAGATAGCCGATTATGCCGAATTTTATTTTTAAGAAATTGGAAATATATCGTTTATTCCTTTATATGTGAAACTACTCGGTCTAAAATTAAAAACTATAGCCCATGAGGCATTTAAAGCCCGCTATATAATAAGGCCTTTATTTGATATTTTGTATTAAAACATTCATATTCCAAATCAAAATTTTACATGAAGTGTATTAGCATGAAATTTCAAAGTTAGGTCTTATTGCAATGTGGGCCTTAATTGGCTAAGGTGCCTTAATTTTTCTCCTATAAATGACATGAAAAACTTTAAAGGACGAAATAAACAAATTTCTTGACTCCACAGGAATTAATCATACACTGGCGGCACGCTATGATGGCCGTTTTGACATATTACAATAGTGATGTGGAATGTCAATTTATTCTCGAACAAAAAACAAATAAGTTTTGTTTTTGTACCTGATTAAATAGGTTTAATAAAACAAAAACGTAAATGTTTATTTAATATATTTGAACGAACTGAATACTTTATATGCACACAAGAAACATATGAATACAAAATATACCAAAAAAGTGCCACAAAAGGCCATATTATCATCACCTACATTAATTATAAGTTCGTTTTCTATAATATTATCTATTTTCACATCTCTTTCATAATCATCCCTTATTAATTTAACAGTTCTATTCACAACCTTTTCCCAGTCTCCTTTAGTCACATGTTCACAAGCTTCTTCTAATAATTTTAGCATTTTTTTTTGTGGTAAATGGGGGTTCTGTATTGTGTCTTGCAGCATATCCCTTAATTTGAGCCCACACCGACTCAATCGCATTATACTCACAATGGTAAGGCGGTAACCGTATAGCTCTGTGCCCATGTTCTAATGCTATTTCGTCAATGACGTATCGGATCTTGGTTGGTTTGTTTTCTTTTAAAAGACGTACTAATTCCGCTTTTAACATATTCATGTTTGTATCTACGCCATTCTTACGAAGCCATGCGACGATGTCAGCTTTCTTTTGGGATTGGGCAGGTGGCTTGTCAATTTGCATCGAGTGGTATTGGGCGTTGTCCATAATTATAATAGATGGTTCAGGGAGGCTACACAACATTGAGGTAAACCATTCAGTAAACTTTTCTCCATTCATGTCTTCATGATAGTCTCCAGTGGTTTTTAACGCAAAAGCCATGAGAGAACCTTCGACAAACCCGTTGATGGTTCCGGCGTGACAAATTATAAGTCGCGATCCTTTTCCAACAGGAACTTTGGACGTAGATGCTGCTGTGTCATCGGTCCAAGAACGGCCTACAGTATGGTTAGCATTAAGCCATGTTTCATCCAAGAACACAACATTTTGCCAATTTTTGATTTCTTTCACTTGCCGTAAAAAAGTATACCTTGCCATCGCTATATCAAATCTTTCCATCAATATTTTGCGTTTGTTACATTTTTTGTATCGAAATCCTATGGTCTTCAAAATCTTCGTTAAAGAACTTTCCCCACCGAAGAATAATCCAGCTTCCTTCAGTGAATGCACCAACTTTTTTCTTGTTGGATACTTGTTCCGTAAATAGTAGCCGTAAACATGTCTTCGGATAGCATCGGCAGCAAAGCTATCTGGTTTTACGTATGCCTACGACTGGTTTTACTCGTTTTCTCTTTTTTGGTGTGTGAAGTTTATTTTCTTCTGTGCCAGTCTCGCCATATTTTTCTTTAGTTATTTGTCTAACAGTTCGTTGTCCAATATTAAGCAAGTTCTCTGCGTACGAGGTCATATAGACGAAATCCACAACAAAGGGCTTGAACAGAGTCCAAATTAACGAGCAAGGGTCAACAGTAATGCAATATCAATATTTGAAATCCAAAGCCAGGTCAAAACTATATCACAATCGCATTGCACTGACAGTTTATACTTTTCGAAGCAACGTCAATTCGAAACTGCTTTGTTTTGCATTGAGCATTGACGCGAGTTTGCCGGAGGTAATAGTTGTGCTAGCCAGCGGTCCTATGTGACGATCGTATTAGATTCCATTTTTCAAAATTTTCAATTTAAAAAAACCAAATGCCGAGTTGTGGTATAAATAAGTACACCAATCATATATCATATAAAAATAAAAATTTTACCTTTTGTATGAAACAGCTGATATTTTTTGCGATTTCAGAGGTAGCCACATAGTGAAAATTGTTCATATTATATTACAAGTACATTCTCCCCTTAAATGGTGCAAACTGATTTTTCTACACTTGTATACATTTTAGAAATCAATTTAATAAATTAATTTTTGGTTCCTAAAACTACATTCGATAAAACTTATGAATCTTTGCACATCACTATCGTCAATAAAGTAATGCAATTATTTCCTTCAAAGTCGTTATTAATTAATACGGAACTTCATGAGCCGACAAACGTCAAAACGGCCATCATAGCGAGCCGCCAGTTTAGTTAACATGTATATAAGGAAATAATAAAAAAGTTTGAGGACAAGCTAGATCGCTATCTCAGCAAAGGCTCCTGTATCATTAATAAATGGGCAGAATGATAAGGGCGCTGTTGGTTTTAAACATCGAATATTTGTGCGGAACCCTCATTGTGTGACTTTGGCCGGTTTATAGGGTTTTGTATCCAAAGGGTAAAACGGGAACCCTATTACTAAGACTTCGCTTTCTGTCTGTCGTTCACTAGGCTATCTCATGAACCGTGGAAGTTAGACAGTTTACATATATACAGTTTTTTTTATTATTTTATTTTATTAAGAAACAAACAGTTTCAACAAAAAACATGAACAAAAAAAACATAACAAGATATAAACCTACAGTTCCCTACATAAACAATTACAAATCTAACATAAAGAAACGGTAAACAACATAAAAGATCAAACATAAAGAATATAATACAACATTTAGGCATATCTAAATACATACATATAAGGTATTATAGAGGCTTCAATTCTATTATAATTATTGCAATCAGATTTCAACATTAATGTATTCTATAACATAAAAAACACAAAATAAAATAAATATACACTTAATCAAAATAATTTAAGTGTTTCACGATGTGGCGTTTGAACCTAGTCAAGGATGTTTCAAAAATGTCAATATCACTGAATTTATCGTTGTATAGTGTACAGTCTATTTATGCAACTATTGCTTCCGTAGTGAGTTTTAGTCACTTTTAAATCAAAAAGTGCTTTCTTCTTACGACTACTTCTTTCTTGTGTCCTGGGTAACCGAAAATTACTTTTCCCAAAAGAAAGGAGCATCGACCAGGTTATGTAAGACTTTATACAAATAGTTTATGTCTATGAAATCTCTACGATGCTTTAAAGATAAAGATGGTGTATTTCTGGTACAGCTTCAAAAACAAATACTAAAATCCATATTAATATAAATATTTATACACAACATACGTGATTTTTTTGCTCGGTTCCAGTACGGACCAGTTTCCCTTCATGCGCGAGTTGGAATCGCACTTGGGCGTTTTTTTTAAATATCACCTAAAAGAAAACGAATATGTAGAAGAAATGGATCTGCGGTCACTGCGACCATGTATTCTGATTCACTCACCAATATTACAGCTCTTTCTACCTATCCTTCAAAGATGTAATATATAAATAATATAATTGATGTAAAGTCAAAACCTATTTTTTAAAAGAGCTGTAAAAGAACTTAGTTGGCCGGTAAGATAGTAATGGCAACTTGGAGTAGCTTTGACTTCTAACTGCTATTATTTTTAGACTGGAATAGAATCCATCAAGTGCATCGCATCCCTTTGTCGTGCCACGATAAAAGTGTTAATCACAGAAAAGATTTAAGTGTACTGACTAAGTTTCTTAATTTTCTTAATGAAATAACATTACTTCGAGATAATCAAATTCAATATTACAACTGGTATATATTTTGATTCATAGTATACTATGTTGTATGTAACTTAACAATGCTACGTTGTAGCAGCTACGAGAGTGCTACGAATATCATTGCCCATAATATCTTGCAAATTCTAGTTCTATTTCTTTATTAATCTAGTTATAAATACCATTTTGTAGTTTATAAGCTTTACTTACAGTAAATATAATAAAAATATAGGGTGAAAAGCGTCTCTACAAAAGCGTATAAACCAAAGACGCTTCCCGCTGTCTGTATGCTGAGATCTTCTAATATATATGAGTTTAAACATGTTTTCGTCAATATACAGAGTATTTGTCTTTTTTAAAATAGTTATTTTTATGTTTTTTATTAATTATGATAGAATTTATATATGCGCATGTGTCCTTAAAATTACGTTAGTTTTATTATAGTTTATTGTAATTATGATAATGAATTAGTTTTGACATAGAAAAACTTAAAAATCTCTAATAAACGTATTTGAATCTTTAATTTTCCATGTGATATACAATCCAATACAACGTAAAGGTTGTTTATGATTTTGTTTTAATGTGTTCAAATCAATTTTATTTACCATTAAATACGTTATTAATTGAATAACAATACTTAAATAAACTTTTAAAGGATTGCCTTATATAAAATCTAAAATAAACGTAAACATTCACTTTCCAAAATTTTAATCGATTCAATAAGCCTCAGAAGTAAAATATAAACAGTATAAACAGTGAACTAATTAAGTGTAAATATTGTACAAATTATTAAGGTTGGCATTCAGAGTAAACAAAATTTTACTTTGTATTTAAATCTTGCCATGAAATTTCCAATATAATGTTGCAGACTTTTCAATATTTCCAACGGCTTTAAAGGGTTGTCAAGTACGTTTTTACTTTATTATTTGACGTGTGATAATGAGTTAAAGTAATCTTATAATTTAAATTATCACTTACTTTCTCATACCATCGAAGCGAACAGTGGCACAGCACAATCATGAGTTCAAAATTACATTTTTCATAGTACCTAACGAATATATGTCACATTTCAATAGAAAATCTCTGAAATTCGTTCCCATAACAGGTCCAAGTTAATCGTGCAACACGTGGCAGCGCGATCGTAATATTTAGCGCCAAAATTCAGCGGGACGAGACCACCATCCCCCTCAGAGTTCGAAAATACACTGACAGTTGTCAGTGAGCGGCTGCGGTGCGCCCGTTTTAGTGCCCAGCGCTTTTCCTCTTTTGCGCTCTATCTTGCTTTAACAAAAATTTATATACACACTAATGTACCTACACACATGCACAGAACTTAGTATGAGTTTCATTCTTGCGTAGGTGTGCAATAAAGTCGCGCATATGTGTGGCCCGGTCGGTAAGACGCATCTTCATGGTAATGTGCCGATGCGTTGCTGCACACAATAAAAGATAAATATTTAAATTTTGCACTCTAAACATACGAAATATGGTCCAATTTTGTGTGATACAACGAGCGTCGTGCTAATTCAGAGACCGCGCTAAAGGGATATTGCGCATGTCTGTTAGCAATCTTATGATCGTGCAACTACGAAAACTATTGTCGTCCTTATTTTTCTTGAAGTTTCGATGTAAATGTTTTGCAGATTTATGATTGCTTAATAATTACAAGTCAAGGTTTCAAGTATAATTTTCTATTCAATAACATTGCTTAATTACTAACTTCCTTTGACAATATTTTGAAAACAAATGAAAATTAATTAGAAACAAGGAAAGACTTTATGTATCCCAATTGGCCCTTTGAAAGAACGTTATATTAGCGATCTATGCAATAACATCATGTCAAAAAACAAATCGTTGTAAAAAAGGGTTAAAATTAATATCTCAACCATCAATAAAGCTATGATACACTTCAGGCAAGTCCAATAGCACTCAAGTCGCCTCTAACTACTCAGAAACAAAGCAAGAGGGGAAAAATAATTTCCTTACAACTAGAGATGATATTAACCGGGAGATAAGATGAGTGAAGCACTCTTTTGGGCGGGGGCGTTTATACAGCTATGAATAACAATTTACCGAGGAGCCGGGAGCGCAAACACTCGAGCCAACTTTGTTCAGAAGTGCCCCGAAACTCACGAACAATACAGTCCCGCCGAGCTAAGAAAATTGAGCGATATACGATGTGATATCCGGAAACTATGTGCACTTTTTTAACATTGAAATTTTTATGAAGTTGCTTTATCGATGGAGTACACTCAATTTTCTTACGAAAGAATTTTTTTTGTGGCGTCAGGTTGTGCATAGGCTTTTTCTGTAGACAGAAACAGGAAAAGTTTGTAAATAAGTTAAGTTAAATTTATGAAGTAACCATGATCAATCTTCAGTTCTCTCTTCTTACTGAGCAAGGGATCTGGCGTTAAGCATTAAATATAACCTTTTTTCAGCAAAATAAAGAGTTACACATACCACATTATGTGGGATTCTTTTTATGAGTACTATCGAATAAAAACTGAGGAATAAAGCATTGTATCCGATACCGATTCTCTGACATAGTTTTTTCTATGAAAATGTGATTCAAGGGTTACAGCTCAAGCAATGCACAAAACAAAGTATTAAAAATTGATAAAGATGATTCTTAAATAGATATGCTGAAATATATAGCAGATTATCGAAAAAAAAAAACATTTTTGCTATCGAGACTATGACATTATTGTAGCTCCTGTCACTGGGTTCGCACGAGTATCTTAATATAAGTATTTTATAAATTAGGTACTTATAATAGGACGGTGTCTCAAGTGTTTGCAACATAAACTTTTGTAATTTTTCTAAATCCTCCGCATGCGACTGTTAATTTATTCTTGGACTGGACAGTTAAGTGAAATAAGATAGTGTATTTGAAATCAAAATCTAATATAATTGACAACTAACATTTTCACTTTTAAAATATAAGACGCATATAAAAATAATATTCAAAAACAATTTTATTTCAACTTTAAGAGATAATTTGTTACTTCGTGTATCTCTAATATTCAAGTACACGTAATAACTACTCACGTAGCACTTATATAGTATAAAACGGAGTAACAATTAAAAAGATCATTGTATATATTGAAAAATAATGTTATTTATAATTTATAGATAGAATTCATGACTCCATGTATCTGATATTCAAGTATTTTGTCGCGTGAACTGCCTTTATAGGTGCCACTTTGTCACACTCGCGGGCTCAAGCCAGATACCAGATAACGACTTCATACGCAGACCTAAATATTTCGCGGATTGTTGACTTCATGTATTGTTTGTGTTCGCCGTCAGAAGTTCTCGGTCTTTCATATTGTCTATATGGATATTAAGTTTTGTACGTTATCTCTTTCAATTGGTGGTTCGAACGAGCATTTTATTAGAATTTCTTGGTGAAAGAATACAGCAAATAAGATGTGTTGTTTAATATTTTTTGCAAAAACTATTTAACTTCTTAGAGGTAACATTTTTCAAAGTAATTTATAAGCAAACTTCTATCTGATAATGACTATTTGTGTATCTTTCAGCTCAATCCACAGAACGCACTGCTCAAGCTACCGGTGATAGATCAATCAAAAAAGCTTTGCTTTTATATGTTTTACTTGGTTGTGTAATTTCGCTCGAATTTAAAATTCATTCATATGTCATACCACAAAAAGCATAATTGGCTTAATTAAGCAATATATAGAGAGTTACATTATCTTTATTGTTAACAGGATGGCTAAAGCTGAAGAGGGAGATCTGATATTACGACGCCAGTCAATGACAGAAAAGAAATGATGTACCACACGACAGAAATTTTAATAAACTTTTTTGTCATTTTAAAATTGTTCAATCTTCCGTTGCAAAAGCAAATATTTCTCAAACTTGCAGTATGGAAAAAACCTCTGAAAGCGAAACTGGTACTGCTGAATTTTATGCAACTTTGTAATGGCTAAAGAAAAATATATATAAAACTACCATTTTGGTCAATAACTTTTCTCGTATATGTAAGGGGCGAAAGAGATTAGGTTTGCGAAAATAAGAGAAAACATTTTTATACATATAAATAAATATTTATTTTAAAAATCACAACAAATTGGTCACAAATTGTCGATTCTCAGAATTGAAATGGCCGAGTTCAACAAGCCGCAGGCTTCTTTCCTCCAGTAGGTAATTATATTCTAAATGGGGAGGCCAAATCGTTAGCATTCTATTTAACATGACTAAAAGCCATGGCTGAGGGTTGTTGTGTCAGCGAAAAACTTGCGAAACTCCTAGCGGCTAAGAAAGAGTTATGAAAACGACAACTTTGAGATTCCCCTTCCGAAAAAAACTGGGCGGACACTTCTTAAACTTCGCTCTTCTACAGGATTTTATAAATATTAAAATCTAAGCGGAGGACACTTTGAAAGCGGAAACTAATTCCTTCGCCTTTTGTTTGCGTAGTCATAGCTTTTTTTTTTCAAATTGTTTCCCCCTACTTTGTGAGTCCGCGGAAGCGAATGATAAAAGTGAGAATATATCAACTCGACAACGTTTTACAAAATACCGTGTAATTAAAATGAATGGACATTGATTAATGAGTCCGATATAAATATATATATATTTAAATAGCTTTTAGTTAGAATTTGATATTATCAAAACTATCTTAATTTAAAATTCGCTATTAATCAACATGTTTTCTTGGGTGATATAAATATTACGTCTAAATAACTCTTCCAATTACTCTGTTATAAAAAAAGTGACTGATAAGATTTCAATATTTTTTATGGGACAACCTATAAAAAAAGTTTTGGCAATCGGTCTAGAACCGTGGAGAAAGATCGATTTTCATAATTATTTTTCAAAGAAGAAAATAAACAATCATCTATTAAAAATAAAATAGATGATTGTTGGTATGGTTTTTATACAATATTTTATTACAAAATAATCATTAAAATTCTTTTGCGCAGAAGGACGGTTAAAAAACGGTTTTATTTTTATATATATGTATCTACCTACCTTTTATTTAATATATTACAGATAAATTCATATTTTATTATAAAGTGTAACTGTTTTATTTCCATTACATAGTATTCATATTTGAAGCATATTATAGATTAATTTGCTACAGCGAAGAGCACAATAAAAAATGGGTATTAAAATGAATAATATATAATATTCAGACGCATATTATTTAAGTCCTAATTTATCTGTGAATAGATCTATATTCATCTATATTATACTATGTAAACTCGTATTATAATTGAGTACCAATTATAATCAATAATTTAATTAATGAACTTTCTGTTAAAATTGTGCCTTTAACTTTTAATGGTTTTGTGTGGGTAAAATCAAGTCTACTACATTAAATAGAGCACTATTGGAACACAATAGCCCTTATAAAGTTATGCATAATAATTGCCCGACTCTCTACTAATTAAAGCCCTTCAATGAAAACGTACTTGATATTTAGATCATAAATTGAAGACTATAAGTAAAATTAAAGTTAATTTCTTTAGGATGTATTTTACTTGTCTCGAAAATATTTCGCTAAATAGAAATTTATTTTGTCCTGGCTCATTGATTTATTACTCAAAAATATATTGATGCAAATTAGACACAAATAATAAATAGGATCGGTTCCATATATTTGTTATAGGAGTGATTATACGAGGAGTGATTATCTTATGAAAAGGGAAAACTTTGCACAGATTGTTTGTGCGTTTTGTCACACAGTCATTTAAAGAAAAGTATTGTTCTTGTAGAAAAGTTTTTGTATTAACCACAAGTATCTTCTACTTTTGATAGTGGCTTGTCTGCGCGTTTCGCACAATTCTGCTAATGTCAGGTGATTGGGTTGTTCAAAGATGAAGTTTTTTTATTGTAATAGAAATAATCAGAAATTTATATTTATAATTAGAGAATATTCAATAAAATGTTAAAGCGTCAATGCCATAGACCAGGGGTCGGCAACCTTTTGAGTCAAAAGAGCCAAAAGTTACAATTTACAACATTTTAAAGTTTTTAAAGAGCCACAAAATGTTTTTATACCTACAATAAATAAGTAATGTAGTCCTACTCTCACTGACATCGACTTACTGCGCAGGACTTTGCTTAATGTGACCAACTAGGTTTCGAATTCTTAGAGTTCACTCTCTCTTCCTTCCACTCTCTATATCCGATGGGACGGTTGACCGACACGACCGGTGAGAGATCAGGCGCAGGACCGATGGCTTAACGTGCCACCCGATGCACGGAATCAACTACTTTCGGTCAATCATGGTGATTCAATCACAATAAATAGTACTTGCATAAATAAAGTAATTTTAGTCTGTTTATTTATAAGACAAAATAATATTTATTTATTCATATATGAGTAGTTTTTTTCATAAAAAATTAAACATATTTATGGTATTAATAATTATTTATAATTCAAGTAAAAAAATAAACAATTAAACATTTAGTTACGACACTAATTTGTACTTCAATAGCCTCGTCCAGACTGAGCGCGCACCTTTAGGCGAGGCCCGCCTCGCGTGGCATGCGCCGAACCGCTCGGTCGGTGTGGTGACTGTGGACTGCCTCGGGCGAGGCGGACGCTAGCTATGCCTCGGGCCATCGTGCCCGCAGTAGTTCACACTTACCGAGCGGGCCGGCGGCGCATGCCGCGCGAGGGTGCGAGCTCAGTCTGGGCGCGGCAGCAACAATCATAATGATGAGCAAGGAAATTCAATCGGCTTTGCCTGGATATTTAAAAATAAAATTTAAACTTTACCAAACAATGTAACTTGTAATAAAAAAAATAAAAACGAACATAACATATATCTGAGCAAACAAACTCAAAAGGAACTTTGGCTTTGCATAGTTATTTAAGTAAAAAAAATAATCTTGACAACAGTGATGAACGACGGCGCGTATCGCGGGCGCGGTCGAGGGGTGCCCTGAAAAGCGGGTACAAGCAAAGACTATGTGGCTGAGAGATAGAAGTGGTGCTGAATCTTTGTTAATCGATTCAGAAAGTTTTAAATTTTTTTTTTATATAAAATAAATAATATTTGTGTTCGGAACTAAAGAGCCGCAGCTTCCCAGCCAAAGAGCCGCATGTGGCTCACGAGCCGCAGGTTGCCGACCCCTGCCATAGACACTAATATGTTTCGTCTATGGAATAGGCGAAGGAATTGCATTTACCACACAGCCGGACCTTAGGTACGGCTATATATTTGTATTTTTATGTCACTGTATTTTTGTTATGTTGTGTTACTGTTTGAGTTTTCACCTGATCGGTTCCAGCGGAAAATCAGCGCTGATCACAAGACCAGCATATGCTGAGCTGGAACCGTTTTGGGACAGAGATTTATTGTCTATGTGATTGTGATGCTTTTGTTTTATTAAAAAAAAACTAACTAGTGACACCACGCGGCGTGGGCTTAACTGTTTCTTAACTTTCAGAAAGCAAAAGCGCATGAAATTATGAAACATACACGAAAAGCATGATTTTAAGATCTCATTATCTGTTGTCATTACCAGCCTAATAATGTTCCCACTGCTATGGCTCAATATTTCCCTATGGATGAATTACAATGAAATCGAATAGCGAAAATGAGTCATAATCCACCACGTGGGCCCAGGGTGGATTGGTGGGTATTAATGACTGTAGATGCAGCCGGGATGTTGGAGATTGATGAATAAAACACTTGAACTGATTGCCACACTATATTGTAATTTCACGATTACACAATTAATTACAGTTTTACAGAAGTTTGGGCGCTAAATTTGACAGTAAATCAATTTAACTAAATATGTAACGATAAGAGTATGCGTATTCGTGTAAAGCTGAGACTGAAGAGACAGAGAAAGAAAGGAAGTAAGAAAGAAATTTATTGACCCACATACATCATCGTAAACAAGAATACAGTAAAAAAGAGAAAAAAAAAATGCGAGGCCAAGATGGACCCCTATCTCAGCAAAGACTCTAGTGTCGTTCATAGATGGGCAGAATGATACTAAGGGCGCTGTAATTCTGATAGGAGCCTTACAGGTGCATCGATTAAAAATAAAAATTATATACAAGAAAAAAGTAAATAATAATGTAAATATTAAGATATATATATAAAATAACATGATATATGTCGCATCATCATTACGAAGATCGTTTGATTTAGTTTCTTTTATTTTAATTGCTAGTTACTCGATTACTTAATTACTCGATTGTAAAGAGAGCGTGATCATCGATACTTTTAATTTTATTAGAATGGTGACACTGACTTTGACAGTTCGTTTATAAAAACCAAGTTGCCGCCATTTTGGCACACATTCTGTTTCCGATCGCCGAGGAGTAAAGACATCCGACGACATCACGCTCATCTCGTTATATTTTCGTGTGAAAAGTGATAAAATGGAACAAATCCACGTTGGTATACACGCCTGCAGTGTTATTTTAAAGATAGTCCTCCGATATGGACAATCTATTTGGGCTTCGTAATAGCCCCTTCGGACTACCCGCCGTTATCAGAAGTTGAGATGTAACCGACCAAGTGGACACACAGATGTCATGGATATGGAGAATCTTATTGCAGTAACAAAATCAAAACTTTCTCGCCCTCACCTACGTCACGACTGGGCCGTCGTCGAGTCACATGGGCATCTGCCCGAATTCGATCCTGACAAAATACAAGAAGAATCACTTGAAGTCTTCATAAGGAGAACCAAGCGTTCCTAATATGAAGAACAGTTGCGGAACAGATGGTCACTACTCTCAAGATACCTGAAGCCGAAGAAGATGCAACGGTGGCAAACCTGATGGCTCGTCTGCATCATTGCTACCCTTGCTAGTATTTTGCAGTATTTTGGTGAGTCGTTTTCATTTTGTTATGATACTGGAGTCGAGTGCTCCCATATAAAGTTATTAATATCATGAAGAATTCATGGCAATCGAATGAGTAACACTCTTAAAATCACTAGTTAAGTGAAGATAAAATTGAGAAAGTGTGATTGCATTGCTGGTTAAGTGGTGCAATCGAGGTTCTCAAACCAGTTTGTCGTTTACGAATAATTTCATTGTAAATAAGATTTGATGATAGGATTTATCAACTCTTAAATTCTTATTACTAAAGAAACTTAAAGTAAAAACGGTCTCCAATTATTAAAGTTTCGATTGGTTTCAAAATCTTGCTTTAGTTAAAGTCAGGACTGACCGAAAAAAAGCATCTACCGCGCTGCACATCAATTAGATGCCTAGTAAATGGTTAGTGGTACTATTAGGTACTCACTATTTCTCAATGTTTGATAGAGAGATAATATTTTCATGAAAGGTTAATTCAACAATCAAAAATTTCTTATGAAATGACTGTATTAATCGCATCCTATGAACTTCCCAACTTTTAAGTCGTTTCACAGAGCCTCTGGGGACCACGGTCATAAATAAGGCCCAGACCCCAGCTTCGTCCTTCCAGTTTGCTTTAGAGCCTCTGGGGACCACGGTCTCATGTAAGACCCAGACCCTGGGAAAGGTCGATGCCAGCATCGACCTTTCCCCATCTCCTTTTGAGCTACTGTGAATCATGGCGTACCAGACCGCTCATGACAACAGCATCACACTTGCTACGAGTACAATAATCAATGCAATTATGCGTGGAGCATTTGCATTGACCAAATATACTTGATAAAACAGCTCATTTTCCTAAACAATTTCCTAAATTTTCCTAAACCTTTCCTAAACAATTTAACTACCGTTTTTTATAACAATTGTGATAAAATACCCGTTGGTAATAAATTTGATGTTTAAGAAATGATTGTCGAAATCTAGTTCAAATCAAAATTCCCAAATGACTAGGTTTACAGATACCTAGCTCAGAAAAGCTCTTCTATTTTGTTACAGAAACGGGACTGGCGCAGAGCACGCACCGTCTCCCAGAATGGCCGTGTCGCATCATCATTACGAAGATCGTTTGATTTAGTTTCTTTTATTTTAATTGCTGGTTACTCGATTACTTAATTACTCGATTGTAAAGAGAGCGTGATCATCGACACTTTTAATTTTATTAGAATGGTGACACTGACTTTGACAGTTCGTTTATAAAAACAAAGTTGCTGCCATTTTGGCACACATTCTGTTTCCGACCGCCGAGGAATAAAGACATCCGACGACATCACGCTCATCTCGTTATATTTTCGTGTGAAAAGTGATAAAATGGAACAAATCCACGTTGGTATACACGCCTGCAGTGTTATTTTAAAGATAGTCCTCCGATATGGACAATCTATTTGGGCTTCGTAATAGCCCCTTCGGACTACCCGCCGTTATATATATTATATTTAAATAGCCTATTCTCTCCCAAATCACCAATGCCGAAAGAAAAAAAAACAAAAACTGCAAATACGGCTGTATGGGAGTGACCATTCTTTATTTTTTAATTTGGTATTGACAAATACTAAACACGGGACCTACGGCCTAACCTGTCTCCCGAAGCACAGAGGAGCTGGAGATAATATTTTTTTAGTTACCCATCCTATGACAGGCTATTGAGAAAATTACATAACAACCGTATCGCAGACAGAGCGCGTTAAGCAGTGTGCACTCGATACCTCATAGATACCTTATATCAATTTTTAATCAATAATAAAAACTAGCTTCGCGCCCTCCCTGTGACAACACGCGGCGTGGGCTCCACATGTGGGCTTAACCTCTATTTGCTCTTCTGTGGGCTTAACTGCTTAATGTTCGGAAAAAAAGACCATGAAAGCATGAAACAAACACGAAAAGTACGACTTTAAGAAGTCATTTCTAGTCAACTGCCCAAAATTTTATGAAAGGAGGTATTATAATTCAAACATAGAGAGAATAGTTCGCAACAATAATATTAGAGACTCAAATATAGCATTAATTCGACCTTTCAAGCAATTCCATTGTGAAACAATATTAACTAGGTTGTCTGTTTCAATATAACAGAGAAACCAAGAAACTGCAATTCTGAATATACATGTAAACCGCAGTGAAGAAACGTTGTATTCAAGTAATTATTGCTGTGCACTTTACCAGAGCAAATTTAATATAGATCAATAAAAGAAGGCACCTATTATTTTGAATATTTGAGAATCAAACGAACTTAATTAGATATCAAACTTCACAAGATAAGTTCGTTTGATTCTCAATTATACTTTATATCTCTCCCGAAGATGATTAGGGTTTGTTCAGAGCATCGATTTTTTTTTCCCAAAATAAAGAAGCGATCTGATTCTCTGCAAAGTTTTATATCTGAATTTCTAAGTCAATATTAATTATTAAAATAAAGTCCCACTTAGATATAAATACTAGCTTATTTTACTCTAGGCATATACAGTTTCCTTATTTAGAATACTTATATAACTTGATTAGAGACATAACTCTATCAAAGGTACCTTATTATGAAGCCGTATATATAATACTGTACTAGTATTTATAATTTGTTTAACTATGTATTTTTATCTTGTGATAAGAAAATCGCCTAAAAATGAATATATTGAATTATAGCATTTGCGAATTGAACAATATAGTCTCACTAATGGATTCTCTATTATAATGAAACTTTAGAAGCATTGATATAGTATTAAACAAAGATACGCCACGTTCACACTAACTTGCTGTAAATAAACCTGCACACATAGACAAGTTGCACCTATAAATCGAACGAAAGAGATGAAACATCCAGCCAGCGCGTAAGTGAAAGAGATAAGCATAATTTACCTGGCGCACAGAATAATATTTCCAATCGCAGAGCCGACACTCGTCTGAAAATTATACACATGCAAAAAATGAAACGTCATAGTTAAGAAAAATAATATAAGTCGGATTGAAATGCCGCTGTGGTTATATTTTTATTATCTTCCAAATAACAGAAACAGAAGCCTTGCCCTTTAAAATTACTTTTTATATAATATCATTGTTTAGAAGTATTTGTCCAATCTGCAGCTTTTCTAACGACTTATAATATTTGCCTCGCATCAAAAGCAGCAAATAACGACGCATGTCTAGTACTATGAGCACTGATTACACTTGAATCGTGTTTGTATCTATACTGCTTTTATCTATAATCTAGCCAGATCAATGTGTCGAGAAATAAATTATTATGTGATTTGTGATTTTTTATAAAAGGGTAATTATCACTACTAGTGTAGGTAATTTGTTATATCTTTATAAAATTAACACACTGTGCTTAGTTGTTTACAGTTGCTTACTTTTTTACTGAAAAAGGTTTAGGAGTTATAATGAGACTCAAAGTTTGTAATCTCTGTGTTTTGAAGATATCGCATTATTATGAAAATAATTAGTTAAACTTAATAAAAGGTAGTATGACTTAATAATAGTAGTATAGTATTAGTATTTGCACACAGTAGAGATTATTTACTTGTTTTATCTTTACATATTTATATTTTATTCTGTAAATTATAAAAAAAACAGAACTAATAATCAATGACATAATTAAATTTCTTTAATTACCTGAGACTATAGCATTAATGTATTTCTGTCAATCCCGCATTCACAATGCTATAATCATTATCACACTGACATAATCATTATCATGAAGATAATTGTTTAGAAAAAAAATAGGTAGGTACCTAAACCGTTTTAGTTTAATTTAAACAGATACAACAGAATTGCCTTAACTGCTTGGATCCATGTAGTGCTGTATTTTTGAGTTTAATGAACACTTTTATTTTAGAAAAGTATTTGATAAAAACAAAATAGATATCGCTGAATGATTTGAATGAAATTTGGATGTTAAAATTTCTATAAAATGAGCTTAATCAGCATTGCAGCAACAATATTTTTCTCATTACAAAATTGTCCTAATGGTTTAAAAAATAATCAACTGAAGTGATTTAATATATTTACAGATATATTAAATGACAATACATAAAATGCTAATAGGTACCCAGTCACGTGGTGTCCCAGTCACACTTCAGAGAATCGTAAATAATACAAAAATCTTTTCAATTTTGAGGTTATATTTTTGACAGATATCTCTAGAAGATTGATCAACATACAAGGGGGTGATTTATTGTCTATCCATTGGTTTATAATGATGTAGATAGGTACTGATGATGTTTTTAATTCACATAGGTATATTGTTAAATGTACACCATACAAACTCGAAGAAATTGTAAAAAAGAAATCAAGATACTTCGATGATATATAAGGCGGTATAAAGTTACATTTCCATCAGACATTAGCTAGGTACATAAGTAACAGCGAGATCAAATCTACACTACTGAGGTGAGACAGTGGGGTGGGTACGATGCGCAATTTAAAGCTCTTCCCAATTACCTTGTATGTTATTAACTGTATTTTGCACATTGCTAAATTTCTCGCTCATCCCTAGCACACCACTCTTGCATTCAAAGCTCCCGTTCTTATCTTCCATACCTTAATGATACGAGCTGTTTTTACGCGACTTCGTTTGCGTGGATTATAGTCTATATCACCCGTGTATGATGTAGCTTCCCATAGGTGAAAGTATTTTTAAAATTAATAATTACTTTCATAATAGTCCTGTTTATTTAAGTGAGTATGAAAAATATTGTTTTTTGATTACACTACCATAAAGTGGGTACTCGTGGATTCATAGAACTTCATAAAGGATTTCATATAGAAGAACGAAGGCCTATAACTATAAAATTTATCCCGCACTAAATTGAGTCGCTTAAGTGAAAGTATTTTTTAAATTCTGTCCAGTAATTTCGCAGCCAATTCGATACAAACAAGCAATCAAGTATTTCGTCTTTATAATATCAGCTTTCAAAGTAAACCTCTCGTAATAGATAGAATAGATATGATTTAGCTTAGCACATATCTAGTGGAAAGCATCAGATAATCAAGATTGCATGAAAACGACTGTTGACATTGAAAATTAAATTTTAAAGATGAATATTAAATTCGCTCAGTCGTGTTGGGAATGGTATAATAATCTGCCTTTGTTTGTTTTTCTACGTATTCGAAAATTCAATTTAAATATGATGGCGCGGGCACAAACATGAGATCGGCAGAATTAAATGACGTGCACCATTTGACGGGGTTACACGGGCGGACGTTGAGTCCGTAGCCGGCCAATCCCGAAATTAATTGCTTTCCGATAGCATTTTTTTTAATATAAAATCCTGTTCCTAGTTTGAGCCACTGGTAACAGAGCCGTTTGAAGTTAATTTCTGAATTGCATCTCATTCTGCAGAATTTCTACTCTGAATAGGATAGGTCCTATTGGCCTTTGCCAACATTATTTAGTCCTTACTTACTATCTTTGGAGCAGATATCAAGTTAATAAAGTTGAAGTAATGAGAACTCGGAGAAAGAATTTATTAGCGATCAAATCATCTTTCAGACTATATAGCTATTCTAATTAGCAACTAATTGCAGTCTGCGTTGATTAGAAGTCTATCGATGGTAATAGGGAACAATTTATTTCTGCTAAGTCACTTTTTAATTTGATTTTATTTTAAATTTATTCTAGCAGACTGTTATTTATTTATTTGGAGCACCATTCAAAGATAATAATAAATCTTTCATGCAAGATCATACAGTTAAACAAACTAAATTGTAAAATTCTGTTAAAGGCGGCCATATCATGCTTTTAAAAATAGAGTTATGATTATTGAAGTTGGAATAATTTTCAGATATAGATTTAATGGTAATATTATACGATATTATAGATACGAATAGCTCGGTGACTCAGCGGATAACCGCCATGACCCACGATCGTTGTTGCTAAGCAACTGAAGCAAGGTTCGGTCACGGGATGGGTGACCAAAAATGATTATTTTCTCCTCCTTCTCTCTACTCCGTGCTTCGAAAGGTACGATAAGCCGTTGGTCCCAACTGTATTGGTAGTTGTTAGCACACTGCAATCCGCATTAGACCATAGTGGAGGGTTATGGCCTATCCTCCTTAACCATCCGTAAGCAAGGCCCTCAGGGCTCACCCTACAGTGGGAGATATAAGAGAGAATGATGATTATACGATATTGAAGATATTTTTTAACAACATGGTTCTAAATAATAAGCGAGACTATGAGTATATTAGTTATTATACTGTCGAATGATGATGGTAAAATATAATAATGAAAATAATCATAGTACTGTACATGTCATTATCATGGATGCCGAATATTTCTTATACTATTCGGGATTCATGTATGAGTATAGTATGTTTGGCTTTCAGGCTAAGATCTTTACTATTTTCTGAGATCTGGTGCATACTAGATGTTAGCTGGATTTTGGATATTCCGTTCACTTCAATATTTGTATTATATTGTCTTAACTATAGTAACGTCAATTCTACCATGTTACCGCCGTTTCTCTCCTCCATCACCATCACCGTCGTATTAGTAGAATCTTCTAAAGTACTATTTAAGTTTATGTGAAGTCAAGTCTGATTCAAAATAATTATATTAAATAACCCTTTTATTCCGAGACCAAATTTTTTTTACAATAAAGTTAACATTCACATAATGATCGCGCCTCTTGACATAGGCCTCTTCCAGTGACTTCCACTGTAGCCTTTCCAGTGTTACTCTAGTTCACAGCGAGCCAGCTGTCGATTTTAAATCGTCCGTCCACCTCGTCCGCTGTACCCCTCTGCTCCTGTTGCCGTCACTTAGGTACCACATTCAATTACTGCTTCGCTCTATTTTTCCTGTGAATCGCGCGTCATTTGACCTGACCACCTCCATTCTGGCTTAAGATATCAGTGAGCTTGGTTTTTTTCTCAAAGATCCGTGTTTTTTACTTTATCTTGCCGTTTACAGTTACCTGTACTTCGTTTCATTTCTCTTTGACATTTCCACAGTTTATAGGGTACTATATCCTTAGGTAAGGCATGGAAGAATGGGTGTATTAAAAGTTTTCAGTTTCATGCTCATGTCCTGAGACTTTATTCAAATAAATGTATTAAAAGTCGTTTTGAATGTTCCAGCATTTCTACCGTCTTAGATGAACAGAACGAAAGTATATGAACCGTCTTTAAAATATGTATTAGTTGTATATGTATTGTTTTTTTTTTCATTAATTATTACCTACATTATAATAATTACATTCATCATAGGTCTGTTTATTTAGGTGAGTATGAAAAATATTGTTTTCCGATAACACTACTATAAAGTAGGTACTCGTCTATTCATAGAACTTCACAAAGGATTTTATATAGAAGAACGACGACCTATAACTATAAGATTTATCCCGCACTAAATTGAGTCGCTTAAGCCGAGGCAATATCTTCTAAAATACATCAATTTCACTATCTTCAGTGGGCACCCTGCAATCGGCATAATTTAAATCGGACTTCGTTATCGGAAGGTCATTTGAGTTAACCGTAAAATACAGTAGTGATAAAAAAAATACCTGTTAAAAAGCTTTCATAGATTTATCCTTGTCTGCAGTTTTATTCTTATTAACAAGACGATGATAAAGGGTGTGTTGCTAAGAGCAAAATTCGAAAGGAGTACAATATGAACGGTGACAAACGGTGTTTATTGTGTATCTGGCAGGCAGATTATTGAAGATTTTTATTTTTGTGTTAAACATATTTTTAGATTAAATTATATAATAAATAACTGCGATACAATGAGATTAACATTAACATAAAATAGCTTAAATTGTATTTACTATTCATGATAAATTAAACTAATATTTTTATGATAATAAGTATTTTTTTTTGCATATCATGTTTTCACAAAGGCGTACGATAAATTTTGAAACTTTAGTAATAACAAAATTCAAATTCATGCTCTAAATTTTAGAGTTAGCAGCCTTACGAGTACAATAAATAAATGGCTTGACAGGCAATACACATTACTCACTTTAACAACATATATCTAGTCTGCTACATGACTTTAGCGTATAAGCCATTCATGCTATTCATGTGTGTTGCAGGCATGCTCTATAATTCGTCGTTTTACAAACGATACATCTATTTCTAGCGATCGCTGATATGTATAATAACTAAAGATAATTGATGGACTATTTAGAATAAACATACTTTTCTGTTTCAATGGCAATCTTTGAAAATGCAAGGGCAGGAGATGCGCGACTATGCAATCTCCCACCTTTATCTGTATATTTGAAAGGTTTCACCTAGGCAATCCTCGAGCGTTTCCTTCGTTGAATATGCTTTTTCTACAACCATAATCTAATCCAATAATTACCTTCTCATTATCATTCAACGTTATTTTTATTATTATTTATTACGTATTCTTCACAAATCACTGGTTCAATAATATACGTATCTAATAAATGTGTTGATAAAATAGTATTTGTTTGGGTATATTTTATTTACAAAAATAAATAAAAACAACTAGAAATCACACACAGAAAATTGCGCTCATCATTGATGTGTAATGTTATAGTAAGAGCAAAAAGAAAAAATCTGGAAATCCCCTTCAAAGGCATTAGTTTGCACTATAAACTTTTTTAACGTCGATAAACTGCGATAGGCGCTGTCTCTGTTACCTGGCAAGCAAAAAGGGTATGCCCTTTTTGGCTGTCCTTGTCTTCCTCCGTGAACCCAACCGATATTGAAATGCCGAATAGCCGGAGAGAGTGAAGTACTCCAGAGGCCTACTCACTAAAACTCTTAAGGTGCACCCACTTGTGGGAGATAAGACCCGGAAAGCCGTTACCGTTGATGAACAGAGCGACCGCCTAGCTCTCTAGCCTTGATTCTAGTCATAAGATACGATTTGTTAAGGATCTTATTGCGATTACTTTAGTAACGACGAAAAAATAATGATAATGGATTTATTAGCAGTGTTACCAACTTTAGTCATTTATTCGCCAAAAGACATGTCAAAGTAGTAATATGAAACGAAATATTGTTATAACACCGCTAAGATATCGTAACCTATGGTTAGAATTATAGCTAGAGGAATTGGATGGTCGCTCTGCTGGATACTCAACTCAACTAGATCACCTGATTAATTCCACCGTTGAAATAATGAGACTTTTTTATTACGAAGAAGTGTGCTTTCTAATAGCTAAAGAAGAGGCGTTATCATTCGTGTTCTCACTTCAACATGTATTATTAACGTAAACTGATATGTTTATTATTAAAAAATCATTTTTTTACCTTGACTTAAGTATCATGATAACAAAACTCTAGGCATTGAAACTTATTAACTTCAACCAACATTTCAAAGCCTATAACAAAATAGGTTGAAATTTTTAAAACTTTATATCTTTGGTTAGAAAATAATAAAAATTCCATTTTCCATTCTGTAGACTTCAACACTCCCAATCCGGCACCGTGACGCCTTCGGCTGTGTAATTAGTAAAATCTCGTCGTCTGTAGTTAGAATATTAAAGGATGTAGCACATTAAAGATAGCGAAACGAAAAAGTTCTACGTCCAGAGTTCGTTTGTTATCGTTTCCTTCTTTTGCGCTTGAACCTATCCAAATGATTCATTGTATCGAACCCAAACGCCAGTTTTATATATATTTGGTGCGTACAGAAATATATTTTATGAATAAAAACTATATCGTGAACAAAATAAATACAAACTTGCTCTTGCGCAATTATACTATAATAGTGATTTTGACATATCTAACTGAAAAATGGCAACTCGTCATGACTTGTCATGTCATGAAGCCAAAACGAACCTTAGCATAAAATTATCGAGTGCCTACAAATTCAGATCGTGTTGAGAACAAAATGTGAAACTTTTATAATATATTGACATCTTACTTCACTTACATCTTAGACTTCCAATACCTCCACAAAATATATACAATATTTATTACTGATTTTGTTTCACTTTTGATCCACTTTTTGTAAAAGCACCAGTCGCACTAGTACACAAAACAGTAATTTGATGTTTCACTAATAAAAATTTACGCTTTACTTCAGCTACGGTTCGCTTTTGCGGTAATGTGCTAGGGGCATACTGAAAGCTTCGATGCCAGTTATAATAGGTTTGCTTTGAAAAAATCATTAAAAGGAAATTATTTAAATATTATTTTATGACCGTCGAGAGATTTTAAATTAAATATTTCTTTATAGTGTGTAAAGAAATTTTTAGTCTCCTATAATAAATATAGAGAAAAAATAAATACAAACAATAAAAATAGTTGAATGAACGAATAAAATATTCTTTACCCTACAGTCGACAGCAATATTAGGGTATAAAGACGTATAACTAGAAGTCTTATTGTGAAAATAACATGTCTTGTCTATACAGTATATAACTAAAGAGATGGTTTCTTTGCATCAAATAGGCTCCGAAACAGAACAGATTTTTAAAGGACTTCAAAAATGGAGGATGTTCTCAAATTGACCCATGTTTATATTTGTGTTAAGAACAGTTCTCAAAATTATTTAATTTTAATGGGCCAAGGTGATCCATTTAATATTCTACGAAATCGAATCAGTAGTTTTGTTTTTGTAACAAAACAAAATACATTTCATTAGATATCACATAAATATTTTGATGCCGTGTTTATATCAACGAAAAAACAAAAGATAACGTATTTTGCATTATATCCTTTTTGTGCATAGATTATACTTTGTTATATATTTATTTAAATATACTTTTTATAAAGTTTGTGTTAATTTTTGAAGTTCTGTCAATGACTTAGTACTTATAAGAGGACTTATAATTCCGAAAAATTGTAATTACGTCGTTACGTCATACATATAAATGAAAATTTCAGGATATTCGTTGTAATTATATTTTCATTTAAATACATATTTAAGATTTTAGTGATCCCTATACAAAATATCATATATAGTATCTACCTATATAAGTAACATTAAAAATAATTTGCAAAAAATAGAAACAACTTAAAAAAAACGGTGAAAAATAATCTTCGATCAACAAATAATTCTTATCTTCAAAGCGTCTAATTTTTCAAGAAACCGCAGCAAGTATTTAATGTTTCTTAAAAAAAATACCAATAATAAGATAAGAATTATTTTTAACCATTTTAAAATTTTAAATCGATCAAAAATTCTTTGACTAGGAAGCTACATCACACGCTCATGACATATGCTACATTTGCCATGAGCAAAGCGGTGGAAAACTGTTGGTTAATACAAAAAGAAGTATGATAAATATGGGAAAATATTGTTTTTTATTTAATTTAAATAACTTTTTACCAGGAATAGCACTGAGATTGGTTTACCCACCGTGGTTTGAAATATCGAACTGTTATCAAGAGGCGCTATCGTTTAAGTTTCTCGAAGTAACTTCAAGTTATAAAATCACTTTGTTCGAAGTTCGCAATGGTTACTTGGACAAATATTGTGCGAAGATACCTATCCAAGTTAATAATGGTCATATTCACTTCTTATCTATAATGGCGTAGATGACATAATAAGTGATATAGATCACAAGATAAATAGGTATAAAGTGCAGATGCATTATTGTTACCTTATATCAACGATTCTATCTGTCAACTCCTAAAAACACTTTGATTTTCACTTGTATTTTTGATGATACCTGATTAAAATTAAATATTGATATATTTATAACAACATTAAACTTTCTGCCAGCGGTCCCTAGGGAACTATTTATTTGAATATCAGTCATTTCATGCCACGGATATAATTACAATGACAAATTGTATAGAACCTACTTACTTTATTTTATATGTATCAAAACTACCTACTTTATTTTATATGTATTAAAATATTACAAGCTTACTTAAGTAGATTCAGTATTATTTTGACCTATATTCAGTATTAGCTAAGTGTAACCCAATAGTTATTTGTATTTATTAATAAAAAAGCTTGGCTAGTAGAATATAGTGGATCATGAACAATCCAAAATAACGATGGCCGCTAACTAAGTGCATTTGCTCGTGATTGAATTTTAAAAGGCAATAAACGTAAATGAACGGCTGTTTTTATTCGTACATTCACTAACTACATTTAAATTAAAGCTATACCTATTAAAAATAATTTCAATTGAGTTTTTTAAGAGCTTGATGTAACTCAGGCTTTAGCGCATATTTTATGTGATGTGGAAGTTAAGCAACTAACGCAAAGAATTTATTATTCAAGTTCTTCGGAAGACACGCTAAGACGTTGGACTGCACCTTCAGTTGTCAGCACCCATCAATCCGCACTGGAGCCGCGTGGTTAGTTATGGTTACTTCTCTGTATTCAATACGATTCCACCCACAGAGAAGCCCTATACCCCTACAGCGGAGACGTATTTACAAGCTAATGATGTCATGTCTATTTTCATAAAGCTTTTTTACTGTTGCCAAAAAACTTGCTTCGTATCTTCCATTTCCATAATTTAAGAAAGAGAGACATTTAATTAAATAAAGGCTTAAGCCAATTAACATCGAATTAAGGACGATGTATGCGGTAGTTTTGGTCTTGTAAATGATTCATTGTTAGTAAAATAAATAAGAAAACACATTAAAATAATATTTATTTATACAAGAGTATTAAGTCATTTATTAGGTACATGACGTTATAAACAATTATTTCTTTAATTTATTTCTTTTGATCATACCGAGTCTTTTTTTCATTGCAATGTTTCCAAGTCTACATCAGTCTCATCCAGTCCATGATCATGTTAAATATTGTTACCAAATAAGGCCTGTTTTTAATTGAATCTTAAAAATCCAACTAAAACACGTGTCAGTTACCTATTTCAACCTATTTCAGCAGAGATTTTAATCATTCAACTTGATAGCAAAAGAAGGTACTGTCTCCTCAGATGGCCCACTCTTATTAATATAAAAGATAGGCGACAGAACTTAATAAAAGTATATTTTTATAAGGTTAATGATGACGAATCCAGTCATCTGAAATCAGAGTGAGTTAAGTATAAATAATATTAGTGTACTGTGATTTCTTATGCCATTGTTTTGTTTAAAATAGGAAAGATATCAGAACAATAAGCAGTAGAGACATCTAGCACCTGAGACGGGCACATTAATCCGTACTCTCCGGGCGGGATTCTAGCAAACTTTATTCATTGTTTGAGTTTCGGTGCACCGATTGTGTTTGCCCAGATTGCATTTGTCTCGGCAACGTAAATTTTCATTTAGTTCCCTTTTTTATTGGAGTAATTTAGAAAACTTTTACGTAGATATTTCTGAATTCCCTTTTAGAATTTCAAACTAGCCACTGTTAGTTAATTGCTCAATGAGTACTACTTGCTTTTGAAATGATAATAGTATTTAAATTACTTTATATATTGTATTTAATCAATTTTGAATTCATAATGCTATGCTGGTAAATATTCTTAATGAAAATGCTAAAGGCATCGATCGTTCTGGAAGCCAGCAGCGGCGGTGGCGGTAGCGGAGTATGAGTTTCTGAGTGTGAAATATTTAATTACTTGTTTAAATATCGATTAAGTATTAAAATAAGTTATAACTATAGAGGACAATTCTATTATTATTGCCCGCCCCGCTGCCGTCCATATAACGGTTCATACAAACTTTAAACAAACTATCAAGTCGCGGGTGTCGCTCGTTGCACCGCGTTCGCCACCGCGGGCGTCCAGAATGAGGCCGTGGGTTCGAGTTCCTGGGACCGGCGGCTTTTTAAGCGTTTTACCAAATAATTTTGTAAGGCATAGAGTAAATTATGAAAATTTACTCTATGCTTACAAAATTATTTGGTATTTTTGCTCTTTGAAGTATTTCTTTTTTGTTATGTGATCTTGTTAATATCGTTCACTTTATCGTTTGCGCTCCATGACATATGCAATAGATATACTTTAATATTGTACAAAATCAATATTTTATATTTGAATATCACGTTATTTAAATTATAAATTAAATGCGAAAACGGCAATTTATCAGGTGATTTTTCTGCATCAGATGAGATACAAACAATTTCTTTTTCTGTATCAGTTTACTTAAGAACATTAGTTTTTTATAATTATGTTGTTGGAATAATAGTTTAGTCGTTTTTGTGAAATCGTAGTTTCATGTTTTGAAAAATAGGTTTTTTACTATTACATCGGTTTAATATTATAAAGAAGAAATTTTTTATTGTTAATTTGCATAAAATCGGCTCCGAAACTATTTTACCGATTTTAAAAATTATTTCACCTACAATAAACAACATCGTTGGTACTTAGGTGACATATGCTATAATAACCACGTGTGAAGTAATAACTCGATAATAGATAAATTATCAGGTCAACGTAGCTACAGTGGAGTCACTGTGATTATAGAAATCTTTTCATGAGTCGTCATTAACTGATAAACGTAGTCATACAAGCGATTCAGTTATGCTTTGATTTATACATCAAACTGCCATTACACGTACCGATACGGTTGCCAGATACACGTTCGGTGCGTTAACCAGCGACCATAGACAGAACCAGAGCCGTCTCCGTCGGAATGCGTAATGGATGCGCCCGTCACGATATATTCGGAAACCGCCCGACTTGTCCGCAATGTTGTCCGCCGCTCAGAGACCTAAATGGAAATGCGGTTATGTGCGAAGGTGGACTAGATTACTGCAATTACGCCCTGTGTATCGCTGCCTTGTTGAAATTGTATTGTTTCATTCCTGGTTAAGTGAGCATCTAAATTTATAAATGAGCAAATGAAAGTGAATTGACTGGCCCGTTAATGGACTTAAACTAACAGAAATGAACTTTTTTTATTCGTTTAGTAGAATTGTAATTGATGTATGAACCCTAAAAAGAATACATGTTTAAAAGGCAAGGACACTTTTTCTTTTATGCTTAAATAGTGCTGGACGTTGGACGACAAAAATGCTTTGAACTTTAGCCAACATTTTAAGAGCTTTTTTAATAAATATTATTTAAAAATTCAACTAAAAATATTAATAGAAATAAAATAATTTTTGAAATTTTTAATGAACGTCAATGATTTGTAAGGAATATCGCATGATTGATGTCACGATATTTATGCATAAGACTAAACTATTCGTCTGCCATAAATTATAATAATCAGATCATGCTTAAATAGGGGAACTTGACGTGAATAAATTTGTAGAAAGTACATTTGTTGTTAATGAATTGCGGTAGCTTTATAAAATGTTTGGAGCCATTTAACATCTAGAATGAATAATTAATTACCTCATATATTTTCGTGAACACTAATAATTATTTAAAACAACTCTTAACCGTTTTAAATATTTTTGTATCATTATAAGTACATTTAAATACATTTCGTATAAAGGCTGATTTATACCATTTAAGAGTTATTTTATTAAACATAAAAGTAGACAGATAAATGATATACTAAGTACTCAATCGTTTTTTTGTAATTTAATTAAATAAATGCCAATACCTCTAATATTGTGAAAGTTTTATGAACCATTGTTATTGGGGTTAACATTCATCACTTTCAATTTGACATTTCAAAGGCATTCGCGAATTTCACACCTACAACTATTTGACAGTGACAGCAATTGCGATCGCCACGATCACTAAAAGATATTGAATGAACGAAACGTTAATTTGATGTTAATCAGAATTGTGTAAGCAAATTGATAGTTACAAATACCTTTGAAAGCATGCAAGCATTTAATGTCAGATGAAAGAGTTGAAAACTAATTGCAATCTTTCGACAGTATAAGTATGTTTTTATTATGTTTCTGGATTTATTATAAAGTTTTGGTAAAGATATACTTATTATACATTTAAAACCCAATGACTCTCATAATTATTATTCTAGAAGTAACATAATCAGAAGTAACGTTACTTTATTTTATAGTTAACTGGCTATTTTCTATCCACCATAAAATTTGAAAATTTCGTAAAGATGACTATTACACGATGTAAATAAATTCATCCGTTACCGATCTTCGAGTGTGAGCGTATTTGCATCATTGCTTAAAAAATGATTAAACAATGATGGAAATACGCTCACTCGAATCGGGAAGTAGCAAGTACTTGACATATTCACCTGTCTCCTTAGTTCTCCAGTTGGATCAGTACCACGCCTGGACAGAAAGATGTCATCAATTAGGGTCCACCCTGTTCGCTTAGATCTTTTTTTTAAAGACACTTTTCTTTTTTCTGGCAGATTAAAAACCTACAGCAAAGAGGTGGGCTTAACCCCATATTTAAATTAAACGAATAATAAAATGAACATGAACCGGTATAAATATACTTCACATTCCATGTCTGAAATTACTTTTGTTAATCAAGTAGTTTACAAACAAAGCCTCATTAGCATTCAAGGCATCCGAGTACGTATCCTTTGACGTCACATACCAGTTTTATCAAAGCTATTTAGTAGCATATTCGTTTTATTATATTATTGGGAGTAAACTACGTGCTTGGGACGCAATACCTTCTAATATAAATCAGTGACATTGTTTTAGTTTCAACAAGCCTTGAAAACAACTAATGCCCTCAAATGCCATTTAATCATCACCAGTTTATTAATGTCCCGATTACTGGGGTTCAAACATCTATGAATGGAATTGAATCGAATAGGGAGAATGGGCCCCAATGCGGATATACAAAAAAAAACGAATACTAACTTTAGTATGAGGTTACAACCATTATCCGGCCAAATTAAGTTTATACGTCTCAATTTGACTTTTTATCTTCTGTTATTGTCAATCTGCTTTAGGCGGCTAATCATTTAAACGTATCTAAACTTCTCGATTTAAACAAGTACTAAAATTTTAAATTAAACCATCGTTTTATTATGAGATGGGTATTCTTTTGCCAACAAGTTTTTCTTATTATAATTTTTTAAATGTGTATAGTTATTTCATGTGTCGTAATCCAAAACTTGAATCATATAAATGCTTTCATATTTCACAGTACTTAGCCGTTTTGGAGTCATTTGTAATGCTGTAAATTTTTGGAACTATCAAAGTTTTCTAAAATTTTGTTACATTATTTAATACAAAGAAACATTTACATTTATAATATTAATAGAATTTAATAAATAAATTTTCATTCGAAGACTTTCTTTAACTGTACCAACATAAGCCAGTGCGTTTTGTATGCCACGTGTTTACCATTTACAGATATCATTAAAGCGGCAACGCTATGCCACGGGGTGCAAAATGCTTCATTTGCATTTTCATATTTGCTAGTGCTGATAATAATGCGTGAGGGTGCGAAGCTTTAGCATTGCTGGATACATACTTATTAAAGGATGTATCAATATTTTTGTATTCTGCGTGCGTGCCTGTGATATTATTGTACTATGGGGGTTATTTCGTTATTTAATAAGTCTTTTTCTGTTTCTTTATTCAAAAGAAACATTACTTCTATTGCTTTTTATTTTTTTTTAATGCACTTGATCGTAGTCGGTAACTATGAATCTCATAATAGGTTTCAAGTTGAAGTCGTTCGGAAGGTGATGGAGAGAGGGCTTTTTTACACCCTATGATATCAAATTAGAAATGAGATTCGCAGATGAATGAAAGTGACCTTGGGGCCTGAAGTAACAATGAGCAGGGTTTATAACTTATAGGAGAGTTGGCTAACAGGGTAATAATGGACTAGAAAACGTAATATAAGCAGACCTACCATAAGATGGCTCGAAGATCTGCTCAAGATTGCAGAGAAGCTTTGCATGAAGACCACGGAACAGATTTTTGGGCAATTTGACAAGCAAATTTTGAAGTCGAATGATGCAATTCATTTTAAGAGTGAAAACTGATTATAATATTATATTAATTTTGCATTCAAAATGCTATCCGAGTAAATATTCTTGGTGAAAAAATGCTTACTAAATCCTGGAGTTAGTCTAGGTACACTGAGATGGGACTCGAACCCACGACCTTTTGCAATCCGGGCGAGTGCTCTAACAACTGAGCTACCCAGGATCTAACAGGACTGGCGAATAATGTCTGAAGTTGTCTATTTTCTTCTTATTGGTTTATACTGTATATCTGAGTAACAAAGTTTCCATCGTTTGTTTTGTTTTGACACTTTAAGTCTGTTATTATTCACGGGTATAGGCAACATGACCAGTCCACGGGTCAACAACATTCAGCCCAGAGATAATAATTTCTCGATAGTCTTCCGCAATAAAAAATCCCCACAATCACTTTCAGGTCAACAAATACAAAAGAAATATATTTCGAGTATCTTTTAGGTAAGTATACATTATTATTCCATTAATTTCAAGTTTCAATACTGAAGATATAGAATCCAAAGAGCGTTGCTATAAATTATAAAATTTATATTATTATCACAACCGCCCTCTGATAAATCTGATCAAATTAAACAAGGGTTGCGGAGTTAAAATATTCTTGTCACGCAAATTTGGTGTCCTAAGTATACTGATTTAATTTAAATTATTATTCGCTAACATACTAATGTATATTTAGACAAAACATACAATTGACGAAATGTAATGATTGAAAACGATTTTATTAAAATTTGATTACGTACCAATTTTAGCTGGATATTTTTGAACACCTCTCCACCAACCCATGGTTCTGTCTACCTTACGGCATACGGACGGACATCTCGGGAGAGCGCCAGGGTACTTGCAAGGGCTCTTTCCCCGCGGCGTTGATACTTTGCTCCCTACAAATTTTCTGTTTCCGTCCCTTCTGTTACACACTCTCCCCATTCTGGAGCATGTAGTACATATACACAGTTTGAATTTCCTTTTGTAAGTCGTAGTGAGGCATTTTCCCCGGGAAAAACCTAGGCGCTTCCGAATTCCCCAAGGGGAAACAGACCCTCATATGAACGCGGATTTCCTCTCTATCTCAGCACGCGACGAAGCCTCGATAATGATTCGGTCAGGTCTTGGCAGCGGCAGGAGGTCATTTAGGAGGAGGTTCCAAAGTGTCGGGGCCAAAACTGATCCCTGCCGACATTTCATGGTGCAATGTTTCCACGACGTCTAGGCAGACGTGTAGCTCTCTATTTTGGGAGACTCCAACAAAGAGCCACACGAATAAACTGACCAAGATTCTATATAAATTCGGCAGAATACTTAATTGTTTGGCTTTGACAAGAACCATTGGCCAGTACGCGTTATCGAAAGCGCCAGATATGTCCAGCAAATCAGCTGCACATGCGGAGAACCTCTACTGTTGGTAATTGCGTCAATACGCTTGAGCGCCGCGACCGTGGAGCAGCCACAGGTAATACCATGCTGGGAATCCGATATGTGATGGTGCAGACAGGGAGCGTAGGAGATAATGTGACGCTCCAAAATCTTACCAGGTATCGGAAACAGTTTTATAGGCCTATACACCTTTGGATCTGATAGAGACCTATCGTTTCTCTTCGGTAGTACCTCTAATTTTCCAGTCTTCCAGATGTCGGGGAAGATATATTTAGAGAGTTTTACACACACTAACATACAAATTCAACACACATACACACAGCTACACAAACATTCATACGCGCACACATTCATTCACACTCGTACAGATACACATACGCAAGCATATACACACACATTCATACACCTTACACACACATCTACACGCCGTACTAGTATAGGGTGGTATGGTGGGTACTTACCTAGGAACTTGCCTGCTGTGCTTACCTGACGACTGGTGTGGCGCTGGGACCTCGGTAGCACAGTAGCCGCGGCGCGACGAGAGGGGGTGCGACCCGCTGGACTCGCCCTGTTTGCTCCACGGAGCTGACACAGGGCGTGATAAGGCTGGTCTTCTGTGGCGCATTGATCTTCGGGGAGGGGGGGGGTCCACGATAAGGGCACTGCTGTGTGGGTCCTTCCAGTCAGATGGATAGGGGTCCGGAGATTGCACAGTTGCGGATCTCCGGTCTCTAGTCGGGGGCAGCTTGACCGGTCGCGCTGGTCGGGCATTGCATGCCTCCGCCTCGTCTGGGGAGTGCGTTTGTGTCTGAGGCGTACCCTTAAGACATCAGGTGCATTTCCTATGCGTTATATAAAAATATATTTTTTAAGAAATACCAAGTTCAACTAAAAATAAAGCAAACAATTCTATTATATCCATCCTCCTAACTTCCTCTTATATCCAGTAAAGCATCTAGACAATAATTGTAAAATGTACCAAAAATTATAAGATGGTTGATGATTGCAAATGTTAAAAGAACGCCTCGTACTGAATAACAAATAAAAGCAAATGAACGTTTGTTTTATTTGTTCAAAACTTAATTTACTAAATATGTTGTAATCATTTCTCGTCTTTATATTTCTTTATAAAATATTTCTAATGAAGCTTATTTTGATGATATGGCCTTGTAACAAATTGAGTCCGGTACTATTAGAAAGATTTATAAAAAAACAATTTTACTTTGTATGGCATCAACTCTGTTATTCGTGAGAGAAAAAAGTTATTTCTACGTTGATTTACCTTAAAAAACCTGATGAGTTTCAATAACAGCTACATCCAAGCCAAAAGAAAAATATTCTGCAAGTTATAAGCGTTATAATGAATTGTGGTTTGACAATTATGTATAATATTCTTAAATGAAACTTTTACGGTTTTATCGTGTTTGTATTTAGTTCTATTGTCGTTTCGGACCCTTTACAGGTTCCGTGTACACAAGACTAAGGTGTTGATTGTCTTTTTTGTTTGTTTTTTGTATGGTCAATAATGAATAATATTCAATTATTAATTGAACATTGAAGAAAATACGCTCTATAGTAGCGAAGAAAGTAACAAGTGCTTGAAAAATTCGTCAGTCCTCTTAGATCCTGGGTAGCTCAGTGGTTAGAGCAGTCATCAGGATTGCGAAAGATCATGAGTTTGAGTCTTAACTTAGAATGCCATGGACAAAGTGGATTTTTAAAAAATTATCATTAAGAACATTTTTGAGTATAGCATTGTGAATGCAAAATTGTTATAATATAATTGTTAATGTATAACTTGATATGTTGACTGTATATGATTCCAATAAATATTAAATTATTAAAAAACTATTTGAATAAGTATACATTTTTATTTAATAGGTATCCGGATACGTAATAATAAGAAGCAACAAATTATGAATCTCTTTATTACGTATGATATTTAAAGCACTCCTAATTGGAATATCGGCAATAGAATCGGATTTCCTTTAATCATTTTCGAACGGCGACCAAAAGACTTATTTTCTTTATACCCAAAGGCCAAACTTGAAAAGGAACACTTCAAACAAGTGTAAATTCTTATTTATATTCACTTCTATTTCAAAAGGCTGTTTACTAATAAGCGATATTATGTGGTTCCTTTGGAAAACACCCAGGTAAAATACATGCGGTTAAAATATTATTGTAAATGTTTTGCGAATTCGTATTAAAAGATTTTTATGTTTATAGAAATTGTATATAGGTGTGAATCGATCTCATAACAGTTTCTATACTAACTTATTTACCGCCTGCGGCTTTGCTCGCGTGACCCTGAATTATATATTTTACCGTGGGAGAGCCACGCTTCGTCATGAATGGGCCGGCTCGACCGGAGTGATACCACGGCCTCACAGAAAACCGACGTGAAGCAATGCTTGCGTTGTGTTTCGTCGTATGAGTGAGGGTACCGGAGGCCCAAACCCTCCCTATTCCCTTCCCTCTTCCCCTCAACCCTTTCCTCCAAGGCCGGCAGCGCGCTTGTAGCCCATCTGGTGTTGCAGGTGTCCATGGGCGACGGTAATCACTTACCATCAGGTGATCCGTCTGCTCGTCTGCCCCCTATCCCTTAAATAAAAATAAAAAAAATTAAACGTTTCTCTCGAATCCCTCTATATATTAGTCAAAAACGCATTAAAATCTGTCGTTACACACATATTTGTTTTGATACTATAAAGAGGAAAGATTTAATTGTTTGTTTATATTGATCGGGCTCCAAAATAGCTGGATTGTTTTGGAAAATTCTTTCACCTACAGTAAACTACATCATATACGGGTGATATAGATTATACTTTTCACAGAGAAAGTCACAGAAAATCTATATCCTTTGAAAAAAAAATGACAAAATCGGTCCAAATTTAACGAAGATATCGGGGAACCACAAAAAAACTATTCAGTTCCATCGAGAATCTTTTAAGAAGTCGGTTAAAAACATCACAAGAAAATACTCAGAATGTAACCCCAAAATTCCGATGCTACCGATAAAGGCAAACAAGCACAGAGCTACCCTATACAAATACATCAAATATGCCACGATACTTTTTTTAGAATATTTCACATGTTTTCTACTTACTTTTATCTACCGAACGAAAAAAGGTGGACATTAACATTTCTTTCTGAATAAATACCATGATGCTTTTGTGTACGACACGCTGAATATTCATGCTCATAATTTTTGCGGTCGTTTCAGTGACGTTCCGCTAAATTAAAATAATCTCCATGTAAAAGTTTTGAATGTGATTTGATTATCATAACCTACATTAAAACCTTTTTGAAGAGCTTTTTGGAATAGGAATGTTTTTCGTTTATGCAATGCTATTTATAAGTATGTGATTAATCAGTTAACTCGCGGTATTATTTAATTTAAAAGTGGACAAGTGAGTTTTTATTTCAAGTATATATTTTCCAAGACGGTAGGTATTTTGTACTATCGATCGTTTAGAGAGAGAACGACGATAGTGTGACTGTAAACATACACATATCTGTCTCATTGTAACCCTTACGATCTTCGATAAGGAGTAGGTCCCAAAGTCCCATTCAGTAAGAAGCACGTTGTAAGGAGAAATCCCTTGATACAAATATAAAGATGCTACTTTGTTGTGAACCCTTTATATTGATACTTAATTTTAATAACATGGTTGAATTGTCGTAACGTCTTCTAACGATATTTTTATATTAGACATCTATGGAGAGGTTTTAATCAGGAAGAGTGGACAATGGTACCAATTACACTTTACTATACGAGGGTCAAACTGAAAGTTCTTAGAACTGGCCACTTATAAACAATATAATAAAAAAATAATTCTAAAATTTGAAAATATAACTCTTTGCCAATATTACTGAGTATATATTTCATTCATTTGTCATTTGTTTTACAATTTGGCGGCAAATTGAAAATTGTCTGTGTCACGTCATCATGAATTTAACACGAGAAAATTTTCGTGCAATGATTTTTTATGACTTTCGATGTCATTTAAGTCAACAAGAAAGTTATGATAGACTACGATTGGCCTTTCACGATGAAGCCCCATCTCGTGCGACTGTTTACAACTGGTTTAATGAGTTTAAACGTGGTCGCACTAATCTCACTGATGATTTACGTGAGGGACGGCCTTCTACGGCGACGACTGAAGATAACATCTGTGTTGTGCGGCGTATGATAGAGACTGACAAAAGAGTGACCTATCAACAGATTCGGACAAGCTTAGGCATCGGTATGAGTCAAGTGCACAAAATCCTCCACGAACATTTAGCGGTCAGGAAGCTTTGCGCCCGGTGGATACCTCATAATTTGACTGAGGCTCAAAAACTCCATCGTGTGGATTGGTGTCGTAAAATGATTGAAAGATTTAACGGAGGTGACTCAAATGCTGTGTTCGACATACTAACAGGTGACGAAAGCTGGATTTACTGTTATGATCCTAAAACCAAAAGACAATCTGCTCAGTGGGTGTTTCCTTTCGAGGAGTTGCCAACTAAAGTGAAGAGAGATCGAAGTGCGGGAAAAAAAATGGTGGCCTCGTTCTTTGGAAGGATAGGTCATTTTGCAACAATTGTGTTAGAGGATCAAAAAACAGTTTCTGCAGAATGGTACACTACCAATTGTTTGCCACTTGTCTTGGAAAAAGTTCGAGAGTAACGACCTCGCAGTAGGATCCTCCTTCACCACGACAACGCCTCGTCGCACACCGCCAAGCGAACGATCGACTATTTGGCGACATCAAACGTTGAATTACTGGGTCACCCGCCGTATAGCCCCGACCTCGCGCCTTGTGATTTTTATTTATTTCCAAAAATTAAAGAAAAACTTAAAGGAAAGCGGTTTATGAATGCTGAAGAAGCGGTGGCTGCGTATCGCGATGCCATTGAAGAGACCCCTAAGGACGAGTGGGCAAAGTGCTTTTCCCAGTGGTTCCATCGCATGCAGCGGTGTATTGACGTGAATGGACAATATTTTGAAAAGATATAATAAAACTAATAACTGGCTAATGTAATCAGTTTTTGATTTTCTAAAAACTTTCAGTTTGACCCTCGTAGTATAAGTTTCCTTGTAACGACCCAGTTATAAAAAGAACAATAATGCAGTTTAACTGGGTCAAAACTAAATTAAGACTACTTTTTACAGAGGAATTGACATGTGTTCAATTAAAATTCTTTTTTTAATTCACCTCGATCATTGGGCTATTTCGTCATCGCGTTTTAGTTCCATATTTTTGAGTTTTCCAGGCTAAAAGTTATATTAGGGGTTAAAATATGAAATTGCCATATGTAAAGTATGAAACTTCGTGTGTTTGTGTTTTAGATTTTCGAAAGATTTTTTTTCACGTGGTTTCTATGATGTTCAAAAAAATGTGAAACATTTCAATATCGAATTTCAATTGTTTTTGTTATTCAATTCAGAAAGATGGATACTGCGAAAATTCCAGTGATTTTTGAATAAGAGTTCCGATGCGGAAGTAACACGGCTGAAACAGCCCGCAATATCAATATTGCATTTGGAGAGAGGTTTTAACACACCATGCGATTTTGGTTTAAACGCTTTCGTGATGGAAACTTCGACTTAAAGAACGAGCCACGTGGAAGACCGCCCGCACAGGTGAATAACGATGAATAAAGAGAGATGGTGGAAGCCGATCCTAGTCAAACTACCCAGGAATTAGCGGCATGGTTTATCGTTACCTTATCCACAAATTGACTCTTTTGCGTCAAATCAATAAAATAAACAAAATATACGAAAAATGGGTGACTCATGATTTGACTGATCTGCAGAAAGAAACGCGTGTTGAAACTTGTGTTGCCTTTTTGAACAGGACAGAACAGCGCAAAATTGGAGGAGGCAGTACAAAACGCTTTCACACAGTTTGTGTAGTCTAGATCCTCAGAGTTCTATCGCAAAGGCATAAATGACCATCCTACTAGATGGCAGCAATGTATAGATAATAGTGGTAACTATTTTGATTAAATAAATATGTTGAAAATTAAAAAATAGATTTTCAGTACAAATTGGAAATTTCATACTTTAACCCCTATTATTAATTTACAACTGGATATTTTAGATGATAAATAGATATATTGATAAAAATTATTTGCGTTTATGAACACTTTCACAAATTAACGTTATTTGTAGATATCCACGTTTCGCGACATCGAAATGCACATTAATATTTACTCCCAATCTAGAAGCTCTCAATCAAGCTCACATTAATAACATAGTGCATATAAAGGCTTAATTAATGTTCATAGAAACTGCAATGCAAATGATACAAAATAGTAAGATACTGGTACTTGTGGTATCAGCGGAGTCGAGTTTGTTTTAGACTACGTAGTTTTGTTGATTGTCTGTTGTTAGGATTAAGAAAAAAGAATTCATCATCACCATTACCAGCCTATAAATGTCTCCACGTCTAGGACTTAGACCTGCCCTAAGAATTGCCGAGCTTTAACTGCCTTTTGAAATACGGAGGATAGTAAGTTTTTATCGCCCATCCTACAATGAACCCTTAAGAAATTTGCTTAATCTCCGCATCGTAGACCGAACGAGTTAAGCACTCTGATATCGAGTTTTTATAGAACGTTAGTCAAAACTAAATTGCTACTATGGAGTATATATATTAATTGGAATTCGATCTACATAAACTATTAAATTTTTGAAGAGAAGGGAAGGTAACTTCATAATTGTTTCAACTGATTGTAATAATTCCAGCTATTAGCCAATAAAAAGTTCGAGTGGCACACACGCACAATTGAAGACCACCAGCACCCACACAAGGGGGTCTGAGGGCACTCGAGCACTAATCGCGTGCGAGAGCTCTTACAGATCTAGAGGGTTCTTTCAATGGATCACTATTTTCCGAACACGTTCCTATGGCAGATAATGAATTCGCCTTAATTGGATTAACGTCGGAACAAGTGGTTGAACAAACGTTTGCACGTGTCATACTTGAACTTGGCACTGGTTTTGTTAATGTGTCGTTTGTAGGAACTGTGCTAAGGCTAGTTTTATTTTATCAACTAAATAACAACTGAGAATATGCGTCTTTTACAAAAACGGTTAAATATGTTTTATTACGATCAATATTGCTTTAGAATAAAGTCTATGTAAATACTTTTCAACATTAGTAAGTTTTCATCTGGAAAACTTCAAAATATTCAAACGCCGTGCTACTTGTCGGAACGGATAGGATGAAAATGTATACGTATAGTGATAACGTTGTTATAAGAAAATGTCACAAAAGACCCCGCTCTTCGGAGCTATGGAGGGGCGTAATCGGGCTGGACACCGGACGGCGCATCGACCCACAGGGCACGCCCTCGGCTTATTACGGTGGTGTATCTCAAATGTCTCTGAGACGTACCCCCAATCTGCAGAGGGACTCGCCCCGCATAGGGTGGCCCGAAATGGGGGTTGAACGGCGCTGGAAGTGGTCTTCGGGCTGTCCTCTGTGCATCGTCTCCATGGAGAGGGATATCACTGGGTTTTGCAGGGGTTCCCATATAACTCACCAACCCTGAGCTAGGTAGGAGGAGGAGGAGTAGGAGCGGGTATGAGGGTGACACATTTCCTAGTGTCAAAAGAAAAAGATATGTTGGAATTTAAGATTTTGTTATATACTTAAAGAATTTAGTTTACTACATTCATACATTGGTTCAGAGTATATGATGAAGATGCCTTTATAATATGATGTACGACGATCTTCACTGACCGGGCCGAAAATCCAAATAAAAAATCCCTTTTCTACTCAATTTGTATGGCATTTATACTGCTTAGTACTTTGTGAAATCCACACGTATACCACGAGATAGCCGGTTGGCTCCTAACGTATGCAGTCAACTCCTCTCGGCTGTTGTGAAGTACGCTCGCCCACCGCCACGCACAACGTCTCCAGCCAGCAGATGAATCAAAACCTCATCCAGCCGACAATACTACATCTCAATCCAATGTTATTTAGACCAAATAAACATCACGGTTATTAATTTAATTATTTTGGTTAGGAAAACCTACAGCTATAAATATACAATAAAAATTAATTATGCGTCTATAAGCCATTCAGAGGTTTTTACTAAGAATTTTTAATAGTTTTTAAATAGAAAGACTGACCCTGACGCGAAAGCGTTACATATATACTTTGTTGTTAATTAAATTAAAATCGTATCAATTACATTTAATAATATACTTTTGTATGTCTTATATAATATAAGCATAAACATATACTTATTATAGAGTCTAGAATCAAGACGAGCGCTGCTCAGTGTACATATATTGGAACTTGGAACGCATTCCATATAAACAAACTCGTTAATATCGTACGTATAGTGCTAAGTATTGTGTCCGATCTGGAGATGGATGCTCTGAATAAATGCTTTTAAGCTATTCTCGCCATGTCGCTCCTTTAAGATATGCAAAATTACAAGCGAAGAAGTAATTCGAATGCAGCTCACGGTTTCCAAGCGTAATGGGGCAATTTCCTTGTCATTTCCTCGTGGCTGCAAGCAATCCGGCATCTTGTGGTGCTTTTTGATGCTCCACCGAGAGAGGCATCGTCGTCAAAGGCCTATTTCTTTGTAACTCAATCGTGAAGCCGTTTTACGGGAATGCGGCCGCTGTGAATTGTATTACGTATTATTCTTCTAAGTTGTGTAGAAGTGAAACTATTTTTATTCTGCTAGGAAATGAAGAAGTGATTTTGAGAACATTTTATATTACATACTTTATAAGTTTTGATGCAGAACGTTCTATGAATTCAACAACTTTTATTTGTGTCATTATAATGGATCGATATCGCCTTGTCCGAGATCCCAAACAAATAATTATATATATAATTTCATGTCCTAATAGTTCTGCTTTTATTTTGATTTGTTTCAAATTTTCGTAATACATATAACTATTGTTTAATTTACGAAAGAAGTACGAATAAAGCGATTCGTAAGCTGAAGCATAATTTTAAAACATTTACAACTTTCATGCTACTCGTATTAAGTATCTAATTAAGTTCAAATGTCTCCTGCTAAAAAGAATAAACTTGTGACTTTTCTTCTCACTTTTTTACATTAGCTTGTACTCGCGTGAAAAGTAACTAAACTCTAGATGGTATACAACAGTTTTTTCCGAAAATTAACAGTAACCAACCATCGATTTAATGGAAAGATCAAAATTTATTCGCCACCACCTATAATAACTTCCAACGAACATTGTTGCCGGCGAACATCGGAAAGTTTTCTTGTTAAAAGTTCTCTATTGCAGAATGAGAATAATAATTCTGGGAATCACTTCCTTATTAAGATTGTTACTATTACATCTTAAATACCTTCTTGCGGTTTCACTTAAGGGCCGTTTAAAAGATTTCTTTTATTAATTCTTAACTCACTGCTACGATGACTGGGATATAAATGGATTCGACATTTGCTTAACTCATCCTGTGTAATTGTTGTAGTTGATTAAAGGATTTGTTTTCATTTTGGTCTTTATTCAAGCGATAGGTACATCTGTCGTTATTTCTTCAGCAATAGCGATTTGTACTAAATAACGGCTAAAGTTGAATTTAGTAAATTTTCACTTTTCCTCTAAAGGATCATTTTTACACTATTTCACTATAAAAACATCACTTTTACAAATACTATTTTTCTATGCGCTTTAAAATAGGTAAAATTTTAAAAATCTTAACAAGGCGTGTACACTTTATCGATTTGTATAGATTGAGTTTTGTTTAACTACAAGAAATTGATAGAAAATAAATTTTGCTAAAATTTTGCCAAAAGAAATATGCCATCTTAATAGCATAACCAAATGCGGATACTGAAATATTTAAACGATTAATAACTAAGCAGAATAATTATTATGTCTTAGAAATTCATCAAAAGTAAATTATGCCAAGTGTGTAATGCTAAATAACTTTCGAAGGAACCCTATTACGAAATAGTTATAGTTTCTCAGCCTTATCAATAAAAGCCCGATTAATATTTTCTAGATTTACTAGTAAAATCTTAGATGATACTAGGAAATCATATTAGAATTTTAAGACATTAATATATAGGAATATTGCGCCATTCTAATGACATTACAAATTAGTTTATACAAGTCGATAAAATATTTTAATAAAGCGATTGGACTGTTTTTAATTATTTTTAGTCTTTAATACGTTTAAAGGACCCTTAAAAAAAAGTGTAGGTGAATAATAAGAAGGAAAAAATCGACACACTTTCACAACTACGTTTAAGAAATCCGTTTTTTCCTGCCATTTATGTGTTATTATCGTTGTCCAGATACTCTTTAATACGCGGGCTTTAGGTACTCATCTTGGAATCTGAGCAATGTATGTGATGTTGTATAATATTTACTATCTATTTATTTATGTAGGAGAATCACGTATTAATAACCTTTTTCGCCGAATTTAAATATTGGTAATATCAAGGTTTTAAATCATCTTAAATAACAAGTTATTTACTATAATAAACCCGGTTTCCCAATACTTTCACGCTGATTTCTACAATGATTGTAAAATGCGTTGCACCATCCACTTTCTTGGCATCGCAAAATAATAACTTTAACTAGAGAAACTTGGGAGGTTATAGTTTACAGTTAAAGTTGTGGATGTCATCCAACTATAGACAAATGATAAATCATTATTATTTGCTTAACTGATACTTTAACATGTTTTTTTTATTAGTTAAGTAGGTAAGTTGGTGCAACTAACCCTAAAGGATTCATAAATCACAAATCATACATAAAAAACGACTTCCCTGTGCATTTCGTTTAGGAATAAAAATCTTATCACTTGCTAATGCTCCTAGTAACCGATAATAAGCAATTTATATGAACCATTAAAGAGTCAGCACGCCGTTAAGATAAACGGAAAGGACTTAATTCTTAATTGCACTGTTGAAAGAAAATGGTGGCATACCTGCGAAATAGGAAGGTAGTGAATTCAGTTAATATGTATTTGATTTGTGTTTTTTCTTCATTTGATTCATTAGCTTCGGACACTTTGGACTTGTTAATTATCAATAAACTTTAACGAACCAACGTGTATTGCTTGGATTTCAGTTACTTATCACTCAAAGCATAGTAATGCTAATACACAGAAATTGTTGTGGAATATTATGTCATGGATAGATGCGGGAGGCGCAGGACCGATCGCTTTGGAGATCTTTGGGGGAGGCCTATGCCCAGCAGTGGGCGTCTCTTGGCTGAAGTGATGATGATGATGATGATGATAATGTCATGATTGTCGCTGGTGTTGTACATACGTTTAAACTTGTATAAAACATTAAAAGGGTATGGCCCTTGAGGTTAAACCTAAGATATATCAATTGTATGATCGTAAAATTTTAGTGAACAGCAATCATAGAACAATGCGCGGTTTTACCATTAAATATATATTTACCAATATATAATGGTAAAACCATTCAATATTGGTAAACCCAAGGTTTTCGGACTTTCGCAACGTACTCCGGATTTTTACAGTAACATATCTACGTAAACAAGTTGAATAGATAATTATTAAAATTATGGAAAACGGAAATTATATTTACTAATATTACTCGAAGAATAAACATTAAGGAATTATGAAAATTAATACCAGAAATTTTGTTTACGATACCAGTTTTAAGTTTAAAATCAATTTATGCTTAGAAATTTATTTTGCTTAATATCAATCTGGATTTCCTTATAGTATCTAAAGGATAAAATTTACTCGAACGCTTGCGATCTATCAGTAGAATTTTGTATTAGGTCCTCGTGACACATATAACATACCAGGCGTCGCTCTGTCTTCCCACCTAGAGAAGACAACCGGAAAATTAGAAAGTAAATACTCCATACTGTATTTTACATTCGTGCTTTATAAATATAATTAAAAAAAATTCAATACTAAGACATGGTTACCATAATTGCTTTTAAAAAGTATGAAACAAGAAAGTTTTAAATGAAAACCTCCGTATTGTTCAGATAAAAGCCATAATTATTTTATTTTATCTGAGTTATTGATTTTTAATTATTAATATAGAATCGTCATATTTATTGGGATAGTGCAATTTTTTCTGTAAGGCCAATCATAGGATGGATAATCAAATTTGTAACATCTCAAGTTTCTTCTTGCTATGGAAGTCATCCATTGACTCGGTTTCATTTGCAGTCGTTAAAACGCTTATAGCTTCCGGGTTATGGCTCATTTTCCCTCTGTCTTATATCCTTCTTTGAAGATGAAATCCGAGCCTCAGCAATGGAGACATAAATAGGATGATGACGACAGTTGTTCTTATATTTATAGCTAGCTGTTTTCCTGCATTTCCGCTTGCTTAAATTATAAACTATAGTAAAGTAACTGTATGACGTAGCGATCCATAGGTGAAAGAATGTCCATGATCGGATTAGTATTTTGGAAGACAAATAAACAAAGCTTGAATCTTTACCTCTTCATAATTTTATCGATATATGTATACAAATGTATGTAAATAAATATAAAGAGAAGTGTTAAATGAAAATGGTGTAATATCCTTTATATTTGTGAGCGCTCTTTCGTTTGCGATATAAGATACCTATTAATTTGATAACGTACTCATGAAAGCTTAAAATCACTTGAGAAATAATAGGCGGAGGGTACAATGAAAAAAGGTCGTTCGTTGAAGCCACCTTTCAGTATTCAATCCTTTATAATCCTTTTATATTTTGATCAGATTTGTGAGCGTGTTGTTAGCTTTGGTAATATTAGTTTATTGTATTGGAAATGATTTAAAATTTCAGCACACTGATTTCAGGTCTCATCGAGTGCGACGCGACTTCGTGTGACATCATTTATCAGCCCTTTAACTACTATAGTACTAATCCTCAGTGCGGGAGTGCAAGCCTTTCTTACAAATGGCCCGTGCAGATTGAAAGGATGTTTATTGAAGCACGTAGGAGCACGACATAATAAAATTGGGTCACCCATCCGATGACCGGTCTTTGCGAAACGCTTAACTTTTGCGATTGCAGATTGAACGCACTAGTAACTGCATCTTCGACCTCCTCTGTATAAGAATAACATCACAACTAAAAACTTCCCCGCCACTGGTCACACTTTTCTTTCTGATTGGAAAATTATAAGAAAGCCTTTTTTCGTAGTTTGTTCCTTTATCCGTTCGTTATCCATTGCCTTCCATATTGACAGTATATATTCCGCAATTAAGTGCGAAAAAATTGAAATTGAAATTATTTTCTAAGTACATTTCTAAGAGTCTTTATTAAATCATCATCATTAGCCCTTTTTACGTCGTCACTTTGCAGGGTATTGACGTTTACAAATGCAGCCGGAACCAACGGCTTAATGTTTTCTTTCTAAATATTTTTCGAAGTAGGGAATATCTCGAGATAATAATTTTTAGTCACCCATCTCGTGACCGACCCTTGTAAAAGTTGCTTAGCAACAACGATCGCAGCTGGCGGAGCTTATCCATTGCGCCACCAAGATACATGGTACACTATTTAATAAATACAAATGTAAATTCTGCAAACTTATTAAATTCCACTGAAAATTATTTTAAAATGTATCTCAAATAAAACAAATACACCACGGATAATTAGCGAGCGAAATGAAGTCTTTATTCAATTAAAAGAGACGGAGTGCCGCAAGCGTTCCCAGGGTATACCCCGGAGGCTTAGGAGACAAATTTGTCTGGGAACAAATGCGATTCAAATTCAGACAAATAGTCCCTGCGCGGAAGGAGCCGTTTACCAGGATATTTGTCCATCACTCTTTTGGCCGGGCAAAATTAGTTTTTCCTTTTCTTTAGTAGCCCTTGCAAGGTACGCACGCGAATGTAATCCACTCATTAAATAATAGCATTAAAATTGACAAATCACTCGCAAACGAAAGTAGGGCTGAATAAACGAAAATTTCCCTTGCTCTACAACAGATGGCCGGTATTATTTTATTAATAAATCCGCTTTAGATGGTGATTGATTATAAATTGGTTAACGGTTTCTTTTATGAGCTCCTTTCGAGCTCAGGGAATTAACTTTTTGCGGGAAGCATTGGAAGTTTATTAATTGAAAAATAAAAATGCACGTTCACGCCACTTTTGTAGTATCATTATCTTTGAGGTAACAGAGTCTATTCCCGTCAATGTAAAAACACATTTACGTCATTACTAAGCCAATTCTCTAAAATTAACAGCTAAATTAACGCAGACTACACGAGCATTATTTTATTGCATGTAAATCTGTTTGTCTGTTGTTCTAATAAGATGAATATTTTCAGAAAGATGTAGTAATTGAACGTCAATATAAATTATTTAAATGTTTCGTGGTCACTAGAGTCGATATCACATGAACATCATTTAGACGTGGTGTCAAATACCCAAACACCAATAAAAGTGCGTCTACAAAATATTAAAAAAAAGTTATAAAAATAATAAAGACTTAAAAATATAAAGTTTCTAATATACACGCATTAAACCTTTCTAAAGTTGTTTTTCTAAACAATATATTACTTGATATTGTAGCGGATATAGAGCTCTAGCATTATATAGACCTCTTCTAAGTCGCAATCTTCATTTTTGAAGGTCGTACCCGTTCTGAAATTGAATTGAATTGAGCTGCTTCCACGCTTTCCTGTCATCAGCTTGTTGGAGCGCTTAGGTTATAGTGAGCCCCATCACCGCTCACACAGAGTCAGACCAGTGGGTCGGTGACTGCCCTCGTGCTCTCTTTCTATTAACCTCGCATATTATGACCATTTTATCTAGAGTATCTTGTTGTCTCCGAGCTATGTAGCCAATGTAGCCAAGAATCCGTCGATAACAGATAATAGACAATCTGCTTTTAACCTTTAGCTTGTCAAAAATCGATTTATTTGTTCTCTTTACTGTCCACGGTATTCAGAGCATCTTTCGCCAGCACCACATTTCGTAGGCAACAATCTTTTTACGGTCTACAGTACAAATTGTTCAGGATTCAGTCATTGTTTCAGTCAATCTAATATTTAATATTTATAAATAAAATATTTATTGTATAGATAAAGCTCAAACTCGATGGGGTTGCGTTGTTGAATTACTAATTTCCTATGGCCACTTTCTCGTTTCATAATCAGACTCTGGATATTAGCCTGGATAAAAGTCCTTGTCAAGACAAATTTAAACAAGCCGAATTTCCGATGGAGCCAACCCCCATTGGTTCATTTAATAACATAAAAATATTATTACGTATAACAAATGCATGCAAATTTCAGTTGAATTGAGGAGCGATAGGTGTATATAAAATAAATATAAATATATAAGATAATTTAAATAGACGATAGAACATATAAGATGTAAATATAAAAAATTAATTTAACATTAAATAAAATAAAATTTTAATGACATTGATGTAAGTTTCAGTTAATCGTCAAAGTATTAAAGCCTGAAGTGGCCTCTCACGGAAGGGGAAGCTTAATTTAAGAGGGTGCTTGGAGCGGACGGATGATTGTGTGGAAAATGATCCGCCTTATAAATCCCAGTCTTGTTAAGTAATTGGTTTATAACCTATGTAGTCAAAGGAACTGCGCGTTTTCATGTGGTCGAAGGGTAGCGTTTCCTAAGATATTTGTATGTCATCTAAATAGTTTATCGGGCACTTTATTTTTCTTCTTTTTTTGAAACAACTTGTGAAGGAATTATTTTTGAGATGATAATGATTTTCGTTAAAAGCATTAAAAACTCAAACGGCTTTCTATTAGTTGTTATTATTTTCTGAATTTCATTATAAAATAAACATGCAGCTCCCACTTGATCAGTATAATAAACATAAATTAGTTCAAATTTCCCCTAAAGAGAGAGTTTTTATTTATGCATGTATTTTACTATTACTAATTTATTCTAAACATTGTACCGTAAGTATCAGCATTTATTATAATATTGAAAACAACAATTAAAACCGATTCACAATAATAACGGAATTTATACATTATTTATACATTATGCTATTTTAGTAAGTAGTTCATATTCCATTAAACTTTCATCGATGTGAATGACAGGCAATAATCGCTTACCTTAAACGGTCTATTATATTCTATCGTGCAGCTAGGTACTCTAATAACAATATAGTAGAATTGCTTATTAAATAAATTTCGAAGTCATTTTCTAACGAGTTATTTTTAATAATGAAAAGTAACTGAAATGCCATTAAAAGAAAAAAAGGAAAGTTAAGCTAAGTAATTTCATAAATATAACGTTGAAACGTCTAAAGTAACAAAAGCGGTCGATGAAAAAGTTTTTGGTCACATTTAAGAGGAAATAAAACTCGTGTTTTTTTCCTTGTTTACGAAGTTATTCGTTATCAGAACAAGTATTGTTCTCACATCACTGGGTCCGATATTACTCGCTTGGTACCGAGCGAGCAATTTCGATTGACGGCATGTCGGTTGAAGGGTCTTATGGAACTTGGTCGAAAACAAATTATTGCATGGGATTCTTATACGGTATCTATAATATCTAATCAAACATAAAAAATATGAATATTAGAAAAAAAAATCTTTATTTAGTATTTGAAGTAGTATTAAGTTAATATGGAGTGAATAATATCTATAAAATTGTAAACCTATGTCAATATCAAATGTAGATAAGATGCATGCATTGGGTACAATGTTTATCTGTAATTATAATTGTATGCATGAAATAAAAAATATCGAGAAAGATTAACTAAACAATCAACCTATAACTAAGCTAAGCTAATGGTACTGATGTTCGATTTTGTTCTTACTAGGGCCCTATTAAGTATATAATTGTGGATCATATCGTCAAATCGTCTTACATCCTCTATTTGTCGCTGTTTATAAAGAAAAACTGACACCCGGATTCTGAATTGAGAATTTAATGTTCCTCTCAAATAGTACGTAAACGTCACTTAAACAGATTTCGTTTCAGATTTTAGTTTTTTAATCATCAGTCGATAGCAGTTTAATAAACCTAGGACTTTTTGACTTGTGAAACGTAAAAACTTATTTTAGAATAATCAGTTAAGATTAATACTTTTCTCCATTCAGAAACCGGCTGATAGATAATTAAAAATTGATCTTTTAATGAAAAGCATTGTTGGGCCATCCAACAGTCATAAAGTGAATGAAAGTTTATGAGAATGGATGGTGTAAACTATGCAGGAAAAATAACAAGCGGATTTCTAGCAATTATATAAAACGATAAGGCACAACTTTATTCAATTTATTTCGTATCTTATTATGTATTTATTTAAATTTTTTTGTGCAATAATTTTTCTAAATAAATATTTAAAACAAAGTCCCTGTAAGTATATCGGTAGGTTTTAACGGGATAAACTTATTTTAATGATAGATTTTCATCTACAACTACAACCTACTCCGTTATTGCTTAACCAGATTGGAGAAAAATATAGTGAATAACACCACGCTGACAGCACCAAACAGTTACCATTACCTTTTTATTGGTAAAATTTGCTTTAGGACACTGTTGTGGCGTTTGACCTAGGGTCAGTGATTGGATTTTTCTTTTGCGGTAATCATAAAGAATCCACTTTTCGTATTTTTATTTTATTGATATAAATCAATATTGTGGGTAAGGTAACGATAAACCATGCCGCTAATTCCTGGGTTGTTTGACTAGGATCGGCTTCCACCATCTCTCTTAATTCATCGTTATTCACCTGTGCGGGCAGTCTTCCACGTGGCTCGTTTTTCAAGTCGAAGTTTCCATCACGAAAGCGTTTAAACCAAAATCGCACGGTACGTTCATTAGCAGACCCCTCTAAAAACGCAACATTGATATTGCGGGCTGTTTCTGCCGCGTTAATTCAGCGTCGGAACTCGTATTCAAAAATCACTCGAATTTTCGCAGTATCCCTCTTTCTTGTGTAGGTTAAATAGCAAAAACAATTGAAAGTCGATATTCAAATGTTTCATATTTTTAAAAGAATAACATCGTAGAAACCATTTGAAAAAAGTTTCTTTTTAAAACCTCAAATCATGAAGAGTATATGTCAATTCAAGGAACCTATTACAATAAAACGGCAATTTCATACTTAAACTCCTAATAAACAGAGAGTAGCTTGGTAGCGTAGAAGCACCACGGCCCGCGATCATTATTGTTAAGCAATTTTCACAAGCTTCGGTCACGGGATGGGTGGCCAAATAATTACTTAGTCGAACTACTCCGTGCATCGGAAGACATGTTAAGCCGTTGGTCTCGGCTGCATTTGTAGTAGTTAAAACCCTCTAATCCGCATTGGGCCGGCGTGGAGGTGTATAGATAAGACACATCTATACTAATATTATAGAGGTGAAAGATTGTTTCATCGTTTGTTTGTATGTTGGCAATGAATAGGCTACGAAACTACTGGACTAATTTTAATAATTATTTCAGTTGCGTGAAGCTACATCATATGCGGTGAATATAAACTATATGTTATCCCGAAAAACAGCAAGAAAAGGGATGAAAATTGGAGTGGAAGTTTGAATAAGGAATCAAAACGTTAACATAGTACCGATTTTTAGTCAATTTGTTATTGTAATAATATCAGTGTCGTAATATGATTCGATATTCAAATAAACAGTTCCCTGGCGAACCACGCTGGCGAAGTCGCTGGCGGAAAGCTAGTTTTAGATAAATCGAAGAAATAGCCAACAAGACTGTTATGATAGTATTAACTTACTCTGTGTGTACTATTAATTAGTCTATGATCTAATGTCTCTCTTGTGTCTTTGGTCATGGTCGCGTACGTATGTCCATGTCAGCATGCATTCACTAATAAGTAAAACTTAAATATATATTAAATGTAAAAGGATTGTTGTGGTAAATAAATAATTATAACTTATGGTGCATTTTATATATAAGACAAAACAACCTTTTATATAAAGACAGTTAATCAATTTTATATTTTTCGTTCAAACTACAGTTTAAAGTTTAGAACGTGTTAACACAATTTTATTTATCAGCACGAAGATAAAATAATTTTAGAAATCGTTTCTACAGACTTTAACGTTCGACGTGTTCAATAAAACGTGCCCGATTCATCTTTTAGATTTTCTATTTCCTTTTACTCTGAAAGAAGTGATATATTTTACTTTTATCTGCAAAAATAAATGTTTTGTCCGTATATGAGTACATAATTATATTTGTATATTTCTTTATATTAATACTTAATAACTTGGTGGCATAGATAAACACCACGGCCCGCGATCTTTGTTGTTATCGATATTGTGGCGCCATCTTTGGTAGGGTGCTAGCTATCACCTAAAATTTAGGCCCTAACTGTTTAATCATGGTATATAATATCTGTTATATTTCATCATCATCATCAGCCCTTTTAACCACTGCAAGGGCTCATGCCTTCCTTATGGATGGTTAAGGAGGATGGGCTATGACCCTCCACGCTGGCCCAATGCGGATTGGAGGGTATTAATGACTGCAAATGCAGCCGGGACCAACGGCTTTACGTGCCTTCCGAAGCACGGAGTAGTATCTCCGGTAAACTAGATGTGTATAAATTTTATTTTCCATTAGACAGTTTTGTGGTTTTTTATTACAATACCTACTTTATTGGAATACTGGAATAGGGAAAACAAAAGGTTATAATATAGAAATATTTACTGATAAATTAATAATAAAAGTTTTCATTCAAAAAATTTCTCCCACTTAAAAACAAACTGAAACAATCGTTATTTTTATTATGGGAATTATAAAACAAAAACTTTATACAATATTTTTTATATGTAGACATAATTTCAATCAGATATAAATCTACATATGTAGAGAAATAAATTATAACAACTAAGAACGTTAATTTATTCTGAAACGCTTGAAAATAAGCGAGCATGTTTAACGAACACGTAAAGAAATGTATACATTTAGAATTAACACGAGGACGTACCAAGTAAAATTGTAAAACTAATAATGTATTCAAAGACAAAACGCGACGATCATCAGTCTTGTAGATGCGCGAGTAGGTACACAGTATTTTACGATTGCCTGCATTCCGCACCAAACAAATAGATACCGATTCTTGATATCCACTCAAGCGAATGGAATGAAAGAGTGCTCCCGATTTTATAAGAAGGGTTGCTACGTTCATATCAGATACATTATTTACACACACTTCATCCATCATACATTCTTTAGTAATACAAAGTTACATTTTATAATAACGCAAAATAAACAGCATTACAACAAGAATATCGTACGACATCTCAATAATTAACAGAACCCGAAGTCTCGTAATAATATTGTCATTAACATAAACAAAAGCAATCGTAATAAGCGCTCTTCGTAATACTCGTACTCGTAATTCGTCTCGAGAAAATAATTGTCCTCAACTATAAGCTTCATTATCTTCAATCACCATCCGTGCAAAATACGTCTTAAATAATATGCCCAAAGAGTAAATAAGCCGGGCGGGCGGCGTCGGTGATAACGATAGCTTGTCCAAACAGAGCCGTATTGCTTGCGGATAATCCGGCACGCCTGTCCAACGCCGCGTATTGGAGACAACGCAGATTTTGTAATCTGTTAGTAATTCATTATTGCGTTGTACTCTTACCACGGTATTCTAGATATGAACGTAATAATTATGCTAGATGTTGACTTTATGTTTTATTCTTTAGCATTAAAGGGCGCTACTACATCTTTATTGTGTTTTTTATGTAAAATAGTCAATTTCAACGTTTTAACAGTGCAGAATAAATATTTGCATTGTTCATAGTGGTATTTGGTAAAATATACGTAACTTTTTGATTGATCTTAAAATTGTAGAGAGAGATTTTCATAAAAGCGTGATAGCACTTTTGAGCTATAGGTCTAAACAAATGAAATTTAAAAAAATATCTCAATAGTCATATACTTCGTAGCGGCTGCAGAAATGTAAAATATGATTAATAACAACTTAATCTTATGTGAATACAAAATCTGTAAAAGGTCCGAAATGTCTTAAACTAAATACAAACGCGATGAAACCTATTAAAAAGTTATTTCATTTATGGATAGTGCGCGTGAAAATATAATAAATCAATATACGATTAATAAATTAAAGAAATAAAAATATTATAAATCGAAAAACTTCGAAAAGAACTATAAGTAAACTATAAAATTCTCCTTTCTTATGAAACAAAATGTATACCACATAAAAAATAATATTTCATAACTTTGATGCACAAATTTATTATCCTAGTTTAATATTAACGATAAATATAACTGCAAAATTACCACAAAATGTGATGCTCCGGCCGTGTTTGTTCGGCCGTGTAGCGAGTTTGTTTGTATTTGTAATAGGCCTTTTAATAAATATAATATTAAATCGGGTATAGCTTTTGTTAAATTTATAACTATAATTTTTAAAAGTCATTACATTTTTTATGTATGCTACACTGTTTTAAAAATTTAATCAAGAAAAAGTTCGTGTCATTTTGCAAATAAAGCAATTTTGCGATATAATATTTACGTCAACAGATGCTGAAAATCTATGTTATTTTTTTATTTTGTTTATGGGATAGGGGGCAGACGAGCAGACGGATCACCTGATGGTAAGTGATTACCGTCGCCCATAGACACCTGCAACACCAGAGGGGCTACAAGTGCGCTGCCGGCCTTGGAGGGAAGGGTTGAGGGGTTGAGGGAAGGGAGTAGGAAGGAGTTGGGCCTCCGGTACCCTCACTCACACGACGAAACACAACGCAAGCGTTGCTTCACGTCGGTTTTCTGTGAGGCCGTGGTATCTCCGGTCGAGCCGGCCCATTCATGCCGAAGCGTGGCTCTCCCACGGTTATAAATGTGTTAAGAGAACTCTTACTTTCTCTTGAAAAATATAGGTGCTGTCGAATTAATTTTACTCATAGTGAGTGCTGCAGACTGTCAATTAATAAGTGCATGTGCAATTATTAAATGAGACTCCTCAGCAACAAAAGAGTTACCAGTTGTCAAAGTTGTTACGTCAATATCACAGCAATTAATAAAAATATGTATTTATATAGTAAACACAAACAAGAAATTAAGTTTATTGCCACACATTTGCCTCGAAAACACACTACTAAAAATTCGACAAACTACTGAATATACCTATATTTTTAAAATATAATATGTTTTTTTTTCATATTATAAAATATTTAATCGTTTATATTTTCGATTATAAATACTTATTTTGTTGGTATATTAAGAAACAGACAATTTCATAACAAAAAATACGACTGATAAAATCGCACCAGGAAATTAAATAAACATATTGTATTATGACTTAGCTAAACAAAAGTGTCATTCTCTTAGATGCCAAACGTTCCACAGAATGGTCGCCCGATGAGAATTCTGTGTAGGTAAACCATAACACATATTATTTTATGGTTTTTGTGTAACACATTTTATTTTATATTTTTATTAAATTATTAAATTAAATTATTTAATTTTTAAAGTATTCAATAAGAGTACGGTTTTAATTACTTTACTTTAGAATATAAAGAGACCTAGTTCTTAACAAAGTAATTAGATATAATATTTGAACGTAGCTATTAGTAAGCTGTTTGAAATTCAACGAATTTTATTATTAGAGCTCAGTTTTAGTTTACTTAATTCTTTTCCCCTGGTCAGATTCCCTTGATACAGGCATTATCATGCTTAAAAGGGGACTCCAGCAATTGCTTATAAGTTTATTATCAGATAAGGTAAATAAAGATTTTTTCATTTTCATAATTTCAGAGAGTTATGAAGTTTCTCGTAGAGTTTTTCTCAGATTAGTCTAATAAAATCTCAAATTTATGTTTATTCCTATTAGCATAAATTTTAATTATACAAGTTATAAATTATATCTATCCTTATATTATAAACAAACATATAAATACATATTCGATGGACGTAGAACCTTTTTCAATATTGAAGTTGGTTTAGTAAAAAACACTATCATCTGTGATTCGCAATTAAATAGGTACGATGTTTACTTATCTCAGTTCACAACGATACCTCAACACAATGCAATGGAAAGAATAAACGACAAATTAAGCGTAATCACTCCCACATAATAGTTACACAAAACGGTAACTTGGCCAATAACAATGCGAATGTCAACATTCGGGTGTCGATAAAATTGATTTATACTATTCCAAACGTTCGTATAGAATATACCCATTCTTCAGCTAATTGGATATTATTAGGCACACTTCAGTAGACGGTTAGAGGGCTCGCCCTTTGTTTGGGCAACACGAGATCAGGTTGTCGATATACTCTATATATCTATAGAGGATGAGAAATGGTTCGCTTATTTCATCGCTTCGGGAACACCGAATTCATTTATCCTATTGGACGTTATAATTTGTTGTATTTCTTTATTTAATAAAGTACGATAAGGTGTATTATTGGTTGTCAAAATATAGCACTATCTAATTTAATGAATACCTATATTAATACTAATTTTAAGTCAAAAATAACTTAACAATGATGCACTGAACCATTCAGACGATATCTTATTACTAAAATTCTTTCGTGGTATATAATTAGTTATTTACAGGAATGCTGCCATTTGCCAGCGCCATGACGTCAGGCAACCCCGTGATCATACCATTGTCATGGCTAGTCCATGATCGGCATTTATAATTACCTCAAACTTTGTATCAAACAGACTATTTATTACTTATATCTTGCTATTTGATACTCATATTGACATAGTTATAATAATATTTAATCCTCAATCAAATGAAGGTAGTCAACTTGGATTTAAAAATATGCTAACTACTCATAGCTGTATCGTCTTGAAAGTTAAATGCGTCATGTCATGTTATCGTTTAAAATATCTGTAATATAATAAATATTATGGAGTAACTTATTATCATTATATCATTATTATGGACATTATTACACAATAATGACATGATCCACCCCGAAAACTTTTCATTGTAAAATCTTTGAAATTCTGTAAATAACTAATGCTCTAACGTTAAGTAATTTAAGTGTAATACTTATCTTGTCATATTTATAATAATATATTCTGAGCTTAAATATATTACTAGTTTATAATTTATATAAGATTTGGTTTATTTTAGTTTTCGTTTTTTTTTTTATTTAGACTATACAATCCATATTGAAAACAGTAAAATTCAGTTGTAGTAACAGCAAAAAGTATCTGACTAATTAATAATTTCCAAACCGTTTCGTATACATTTTTGTCAGTGCAGTTTTAAATAATTTTATTCGTGGTATTTCGTTCAATTTACCAAAATGCGGTTTGTTTAATTTTGTGTCAAAAAGCTTTACTCAATTCGTTTGGGATTTCATATTTATGATTATGTACCCTGTATTTAATTTCCAGACCATCTCTTTATATGACTTAAAAGTTACACTTTACATGATTTTTGTATGTCGCAGTCACTACAGATTTACTGTTGCACATATTTGTGTAAATTCGGGACATTTCTATTCATTTATATAAATATTATAAAGTTTCCAACTTTATTTGTCTGATAGCCAGTTGCACAAACGTCCATTAAAATTGTCTTTAGTTTAAAGCGACATTACCCATACAAATTTGACATTCATTAGAGCTTAAAGACGTCATTAAACCTTAATTGACGTTTGTGCAACTCACCGTAAATCATCGAAAATACTGATCTAACGCCGGTTTCATGGTGTCACCATCTGTGATGCCCCGGGTTTGTTTTTCGGACGGGTCAATGAAGAGAATGAACTTTTCTATTTTGTCTCGGGTCTGGTCGTAGTACCATCGCTGTCTCAGATATTCTATAATACGGGGGCTTTAGCTACTCATCTTGGAATCAGAGCAATATATGTGATTTTGTCTAATATTTATTTATTCTTTCACCTACGGCTACAGGAAGCTAGATCAAACGCGGAGATAAGCTCTAATTTTTGCAGTTGAAGTCACGAGAAAGTAGCTTGTATATAATAAAACTAGAAATGTTTTTCTTTTGCAATTTATATTTTAATTTTAAAAGAAAAGAAATCTGAAAGGTTGATTTGTAACCAGTATGATGCAGTTGTAACCAGTAATTTAGTTACTGTCCGCTAATTTCTTGAGGAGACCGTTTTGTACTATGATAATATTCTTACAAACTATAGTCAAGTAGAAATAATTATTTGAGTAAGAGTCCTAACTTAAGCAAATGTTTTTAACAAATAAACAAGAATTCGAATGAAGTAAGACCTATCAATAGCTGATTAATAGTATTCTAACTTTTAAGAGTTGTTATTTCAATCAAAATCTTGCTTATTTTATTGCTTTTACTCAAGTATTTACTTCTAGTTTACTATAGATGTGAGTATTAATCTATCAACGGCGGTGGATGGCTGATTAATCTGAAACTGTGCGGCAGATATTAGAGCAGATAATTTTGGATCCAAACTAGTATTTCCTTGTGAATCGGTAAGACGTCTTACAGAAATTATAACTTACATATTAATATTATTAGATGAACACATTTTTTTAAATAGCTTATTATCATTGTTCTATTATTATGCGCATTCTGGTTTTGGTGTGACATGAATGTTAGCTAATGAAATTGACTTACTTTTATTTTACAGTTAAGACCTCTGATTTAGGTAGCCAGCCGAGTTCTAAATCATTAACCTACAAGTTATCTGACTTATAAACTCCCAACAAAATAACAGGATTGGGGAAATTTTCATATTCCATAGCCGAGTAGTACGCACACCGGTTTCAAGGTGTCGCCATCTCCGAGTTCCCTAGTTCGTTCCCGCTCGAGTCAATGAAGAAAATGGGCTTTTCTATATTGCCCCTGGTCTGGGTGTTGTAGTACCTTCGTTGCCTCAGATACTCCATAATACGGTAGCTTTAGCTACTCATCTTGAAACCTGAGCACTGTATGAGATGTTTTCTGATATTATATATATTATTTTTATGTATGTGTCTGACTGCATAAATTAAATTGTAAAATATTTATACAGCCCTTTTAAATAAATAAATGTGATTAATGATTATGAGTTACTATCAAATTGTAGAAGTCTGTAAATTTTAATAATAGCGGCAAATAAGTATTAATTCTCTATCCACTTCCAGTTTAAGTGAGTAACAAAGCAAGAGACAGAAACTTTCTAATTGTTTAAATTGGTAGGACTATATCAGTAATTCGATTAAGGACTAATCACTCCCAACTAGGATAAGTACGTTTTTTTTATCATTTATGCTGATAATTAGTTGCGTCGTTGATATTATAAATTCGGGTACGCTGCGCCAGTGAAATAATTATTGAGCAATTTATACCACTTGCGCATTAATGCATACTCTGATTAATTTATTAAAGGGACCGCAGTGCTGCGAAATTGATGATTTAAGCTCGATGAATGTTGCTTCATCATATTTTACGGAAATGTTAATTCTGCATTGACGTTTCCTGATAAATTATGAATTTAAAACTTGTAAAAACAAATTGTTTATTGATGTAATTTTGTCTGACAAAGTTGAGAACTACTTAGGTAATAAAAAAACACTTTTCTCTTGGAATAATATTTAGCACGTTTACATACCACTTAAACACCAAACCACTTGTCAAACTTTAAATATTGAGTAGCAACAAGGTGCTAGCTTGTCACTACAAAAAAACATTATCAAAATGATTACCTTAATCTACTCTTAGTTACTTGACAAAAAGAAAGTTATCGTCGCTCTATAAATATTTACTTCCAATTCTGAATTAAAATATAAAGGATAAAAGTAATTATTAAAAAGTTTATATTTGGTACAGTCAACAACGCGTCAGATTATACAAAACTATCGAATTTTTTTCCTCTATATTAAACTTATACATTAAGGCTTGAGTGCAAAATCAACTACGTAAAGCAGCCGTGTATACATTATAATAAGAAACATTTTAAATGCCTAATTTAAGTTATTTTTCGATCAATGTGTATTGAAGAGTTATTATATTACTCTTTGTTATATAAAAAAAAACTTATTGATGACTTCCCGTGAAAGAAGTGTGAACAAAATTTAAGGCTCATCAAGCTATTCTCGAACCATGTCAATGGTTATTCCCACAATTCTTTGTTTGCTTCTAAGAAAAATATTGTTTTCTTCTATCCCATCGTGGGCTCTTTTTTGTATCGTTGATTTGATATTATAGCGAACTCAACCTCCATAAATAAATAAGTTCCTATCCACCATACATCTCGTCGAATACGAACACGCAGATCTTTTATTCATTCTTAAGCCAGATACTTTTTGCCTTCGGACTGATGAAAACCGATCTAGTTATTGGTTTAGCTAAATTCTTGAAAAATCAGCAAATATTATCAGAATATTGAATTTAATATTCTGATAACATTTGCTTTATATATTATGTTTGACGATTTAAACTTTTTGTTATTAATTATTAGTTGATATCATCAATATTTATATGTATTTTGATCGCGATGTTAGTTTCAATTAGTTTTTACTTTATGTGATTACAAATATGTTTTATTATTTATAGTGATAACACAACAATCAAAAATCAGCAAAGCCAAATATATTCGTGATTATATTCATTTCATTTATTAAAATATGTGTAAAGTTAAATTTGGAAGGGGTTCTATCTTTTTCTTACCATGGCCCGTTTTATAATTTTGAAAATCGGTATTTAATTCGCTGAGATTCAGTGAACTTATATAGTAAAAGATGGAATATTCTCCTTTTTGATTTTGTATTCTGTTGAAAATAAAATAAATCTTTTATTTTCAAAATGCAAAGGAGTATTCCTTTCGCAAATGTATACCACCAATCAAATTTACAGCAAAACAATGTATTTTATTTCTATAATTAACTTCAATCGAGTATAATTATTGCTACAATTCCATGATACAATTATAACTTTCTGTGTAATGGAACTAACAGAAACACCGTAAGATAGGGATAAGTCGTGTCATCACATAGAATTGAATAGAGCAACTTCTGAGTATACTTGCATAAACGGAACTATGAAACTTATTCGATTGAGATTATTTGACATGATAGTGAATTATAGGTTATTTTAGTGAGTAAAGCAATATTGTATTTAAAATATAACTAAAATGTGATTATTAATTAATTTTATACCTATATGAATAATTCCAAATCACTCGGGAAATTCATAAGAATAACAATTTAATTGTAAACACCACACAAACACAATTTACTTATTTATGCTTTCTTGTACAACTAAAATAGTACAAATGGCGGACTTAATACCATTAGAGATTATCTACCAGTCAACTGCGGTGTATATGGATCTTAACAATAAAGTTTAAAAAGCGAGGATGCAAACTAATAATATTAAATGAAACGATAGATGTTGGCTGTAGAAACTGGTTAGAGAGACTAAAGGGAAATCGTCTCTCTCTGAGCTGGGTGTTTCGGTTTAACCGATGTAGGTCAGAAGTTGTATATATCTTAAACCCTGAATCTTATTAGTAAGCGCGATGCATGTATCGCGGCATCATCTCGTGATTGTGGGATGTCCAGGATGTGGAATATCAGCAAGGCTGAAGCTGCTACCCTTGCTGGTGATTGTTGAGGCAAAGTTAATGTGGATAGATGTTGTCACACTGCGCCAGCAGCGTTGCGTTTGTCAACGAGTTCTAGGCTGTTTAACAGAATAACAATACTGATTGGAAGTTATAAAAGTACTGCTTCTTTCGTATTGCAACATGTAGACAAAACAGTTTTTTTTTCTGCTCAGGTACTAAATTGTAATTCAATAACGTTTATTCAGTGTAGGCTGTCATATATACTTTTTAGAGTCGAAAACTATGCCATTAGTTCACAAATCTACAGCGAGATACCGTAGTTGTACTGAGAAGAAATAGCAAGAAACTCAGCAAAAGTTGCTTTTTCCCTGTTTTGTACAGATAAGTCTAATTGGAAAGTGACTTCATTAGAATATAAAGTAATAATAAAATCTATTACAATATCGGAAATATCAAAACGGATATTTATTTTCGATTATCGATTAATATTCCGAAACCTACTTATTTACAAATTATTGACCAGATGTCGCTACTGGACATAAAAGACATACAGACGCGCATCACGCTTATACAGCTTTTAAAAGGACTGAACTAAGAAGGTACAACGTCTAACCTACATTGGCAAAACTACAGTGCTCTAACTAACAGCATCTATTATAGCTCTTACAGAGACAATTTCCTTTCGTTAGATAATCTTATTCTATCCGTCACTTATTCTATCCGTGTTATACATAACACTTATACAATATACACACTAATAACACTTATATAATATATATATTTTTTTATTTCATTACATATTGGTGTATTCAGTTCTGTTTTTATAACAATTGAAGAGCTTATGTGTCTGTTTTTACGGTAAGAAATTACTTTATTTCATAAAATATGTTAAAATAATAATATACGTAATAATAATGTGACGTAAAATCAACAGCCTAATAGATTATTAAACTAAGATTACTACCACTAGACAAATCATAACAAAAATATTTTACCTACGTAAAATATTTTTTTGCAGTTTTAGAACCTATTGATTGCAAGCAAACAACCAAATCTTTCATCGTTACAATATTAATATTTCTTCAAGATATTACCTATCCAATTTACCTATCCAAAGGAAATATATCAATAACACCAATTTTTTTATATATTTTTAGATGTTTACCCTGTTACAATGTTTTTATATGTTAATTAATAGTAGTATACTATTTTACACCAGCGCAGTTTACCACATATTTATCTATCTATTACAATTAAAGAGTGGATGTGAAGTATATTATAAAGATATTATGTGTGTTATATAAACTACATAGAAAAAGAAGGGACTGTACCAGAATCGTTGGCGCAAATCGAAAAATTCAGTTACATATTAAAGTAGTTTTACTAGACATAGTGGTATTTGAATTATATAATACATAGTTATATTGTGTAATCAAGAAATGGGCCTCATAATTTAAAAAAGAGAGAAATAAATTTGAAACTTCCAATTAAAGCAATTCATTTAAACTAAATAAATGATAAGCAATGTAATTTGCCTTGAAAGCATAATATAAGACCAGAATACATATTAAGCACTTTGAATAATTAAGCATTACCAACAATATGCGGAAGCTTGTTATTAGCCTTTAAGTATTATAGATGTAATTATATTGTAAATAATGCTATAAGTTCCCCAAAAATAATAAAATAAAATAAAACATTAAAAAAAAGTGATTCACTGCTATCTTGACTACAAAACCACTCCTCCTTTACTATTGTAGGTAAACTTTATTTTGTGCACACTATAAGGTCGTGGAGGGTGGGCTAAATCAATTTGCTTGTACTGAGGCCTGCCCGCAGAACCTAATTGATTTATTTTGTAACAGGATACCTGCCTCAATTAAAAACTGTATCCTCTAATTGACTATAAACAACGCTACAGCAAACAGGCAGTCGAAGCCAATTTAAAAGTTTGCTTTTATAAGCAAAATATTGACACTTGACAGTACTTATATTAAATAATATTTACCTTTGTAAAGGTTGATTTACCCTTTAAACAAATCCTATCCTACTAATGTCATATATTCGAAAACTTGTGATGTTGTACGTATGTTTGTTACTCTTTCATGCCTACCGCTGAACGGATTTGTTGAAATTTGGATTACGGAAAATTCATAACCTATTATCAAAACAAGACATCTTTATAACAATTGAATATAAATCACTATCATAGATCTTTATAGGACAGAATATATCAGACTAATGTAAGAATAACATTTTCAGTATAATTCAAAGTTTCACCAGAAGCTTCTAGACAACACAGGTGTCTGTAAAAATGTATCTCACTAACTCACCGACAATGAAAGCTATAATCAAGCGAAATAGCTTAAAAACCTCAGTAGAATCTGCAACTAACTGGCGTTTTCCAGTATAAACTGGTATTTGTTGGAATGGAAGGTGTTTTAAGTAAAACAAATTACCTGTTACAAGAGGTGAGTCTGGCCACATAAGAGGATCAGTGAGCCACGCGAAATGTGAAATGAATTGTGGTAAGTCTAGGTGCACATAGTTATAATAACCAAATAATATTTACACTATTCGATTTAATTATTATGAGTAATTACAATCCATAGCATTTCATTTCCGATCTTAGGAATGGTATTATTTCCATAATATTCACTCAGTCAGTAACTTTGATGGACTGAAAGATAATTATTAAAATATCACTTTTCAGAAGGCTATTTTCGGTTATTGAAGAACCTCAAGAAAAATTATTCGTAAAACTTTTGACACGAAAAAATACAGTTTCCGAAGTCAAATAAATTCTGGAACGAGAGTTAGATTGATTTTATTCCTTGGGCTCCCTTGTTTATAGATTCATCGTATGTAATTATATTTTCTTAAAGGTAAAACAAGCCTACTTTTCTCGAGTAAGAGTTCCTTTGAGATCTAGATCTAGGTACAATTTACAATACGCTTGATTGGCTGGTATGAGTATTAATTCATCTATTTTTGATAAATCTTTTTACTGAATTAGAGGCGGAATAAAACTAGAATACATTAGCTATTTGTCATAAAGACTTTCTGATGCCGCATTCTGATTTAGCTCCGCTTCCAATTCTTATAATAATACTGTTTAATGGATATAATTAAGTCAAATAATGTTATTTATAATACTTCTATAATAAAGGCTATTTTAAATTGAAAATTATTTTTAAACGTACGAAGGTCTGTGGAGTCATAATTATGTTTGCTTTTTTGAATAGTATAATTTATTATTATAATAATCTTTTTTATGGCAACATTGGCATTGGCTAATTGAGTTTGGTTTACTAATTTTATTTAAATGTCGTGTTCCTGTTATAATTTGATAAGTTGTGTACACTAACTCTTCTTGTCAAAATATCAGGAATCGGTGGTATATAAAAATATGGTCAACCACAAATGACAAATATCTCTGCTCTTTTTGACTGATGGTTTGATCAATTTTTTTTTTTACTTAGACCTTACTTTACTTTTACTATGACTCTATGATCTTATTATAATAAGAGTTAGTATTTGTTTTAAATCAAAGTAAGTCTTTGTTTTTTATAAAGACAGTGAGTGACATCTAAAACTAAACTAGATTTTTATGATTTTTATGATATTTATGTATAAAAGTAATACCTGTATAATATTATTATGCACATGTAAATCGATCATGATACTATTAATTAAAAAAAGAAGCTATTTTAGAGGCATATTGGCATCTGGCCATACCGCGGTTCAAAAATGGCTGTAATTGGCGCTGCCATAATTTAATTCTGCTAACGTTGTGTTTGAGCTGATGCCAGCCAAATTCAATAAAAATTCGAGCCAACTCTCGATCCTGAACATCAATACCGAATGGGCACGCTCATTTTATTCCTAGTGATGCATCAACTTTTACTTTTCTCTTCTTTGTAAATTATCGCCTTAAAAATGTCAGACGAAAGAATAATAATCCTATTGGATAATATTACCTATTTAGTATTTGATAAATTTGTTACCCGAATTCTATTTTAATATTGTTAAAACGTCATATAAAATCTGTAGAATTGTTTGCGTATTGTTAATTACCTATAAATATGAGATAAGTGACCTATTAATTGAAAATGCCTTTGTAAGTAGCCTTAAAGGCAAATGCCAGAGTTGGAAGGGCGTTAAAAATAATAACAAAAACATCTTTTCGAGGCTCCTGACATTTATCCGTAACGGAAATGACAAGTTGGTATATTCTAAAAAGTAGTATTTTTTACAAAAGGTTATAAATTCGTTATTTTCAGTGTTTTCTAACACATAATTGATGTTACTGTAACAATTTATGAATGTTAAATACTTTTTTTTTTTGTGAAAAGTGTAAATTTAGAATAACGTTAAAATGCTATATTAAATTAAAATACTACCGTTGATCGTATAAGTAAAAATCTCCGATTCAATATAATCATAAGTTCCACCGGATTCAGTATTGGTTGTATTTTAAGTGGGTCGTATTTTGGTTTCAGTAAACGCAATAATATAATGCATTTATTAACGGTTGATTGTAATCGCAGTTGTAAACAGAATCTGTGTTCATTTTAACAGATTTTAATTATTTTTCGTATTACTATTTATCTTTTTGTATTAGCAATTACTATAAAAAATGCATCTTGAAAACCTTACTATAAATTTTCACTAACAATAGTTTTTAACTTAAAGTAAAACACACAAGACAAGCTGTCACAGGCACTGAAACAAATTTGTGTTTCCAAAGGAACTTACGTACGTAAACTTAAATTCAAAAGGAGCTTTGCCGTTTCGGCGAATGTATAAGTCGCACGGGGAAATTACATTCCGTAGATTTGCACTTACAACGAAATGAATTGTAGTAAAAGCAAGGATTTATGTACAGAGATATAATGTTCAAATTTGCGTTGGGTACATTGCCTGAAAATTAATGAAAATACGCTCACTAGTTAGTAATACAGTATAAAGTAATAAGTGTTTAAGAAATTCGAGTCCTGTTGGGGTCTCGGGAATATTTTAAGCATTTTCTTTATTCATCAATATAGATAGATAGATAGATAAAAACTTTATTGCACACATAATGATAATAACTTACAGATAATTTTATGTTTAAAGCACTGTGAACACAAAATTCGTCAAATATGTAATTTTTAGTCTCTTTAAATATATATATGTATACTACTCCGAAAACACGAAAGAAATGTCGCTACGGACAAAGTTTATGACTAACGTTCAGATATTTCGCCTTGAATTTTTTTTTCTATCGTTAATCAAATCAAGTGTTTAATGACCCAGAGGATCGTGACAGGCTAAATAGCATTTCTACTCTGTGTTTTCGACCAAAAGATAGCGCGACAATAAGGAAGATGACTTATATATTTGTCTCGAGTCACGCTGAAATGTTGATTGATGTAATCGGCTTATATACTTCAATCACTTATCGAGATAAAGCTATTTAAACTTCTTAAGAAAAAGTTATAAGTATAACGAATTACAAAAACAGTGGTGCAACAAGTGCTCGCACGAGAGCTACAATGCGAAACATAAAATTTAGGTAAACGAAGTAAAGAATAAACAACTGACATTTTTCTATGGATATGGAGAATGGGTAATGGGCCACCACCCAGATCCAATGGGGATTGATAAATGTTTAAGACTACAGATTCACCCGGAACTAACGGCGTAATGTCCTTACTAAGCAAGGAGGATAATAAATATTTGACCTGCCATCCTATGCGAAAGTTGCTTAATTTCCACACCGCAGACAAAACGCTAAAAAGTTCGCAACCGAGCTCCAATATATAAGACATTTATACGACAGTTTTGTATGAGTAGCAATCTGTATCTCTCAATTTGGTATTGTGATTGATCCCACTTTTATTGCAAGTTTATTTGGCACATACTGTAGGTAAATAACTTGTGGTAGGGGAATAGATACCGACAGTAAGATATTTCCGGTACTCACGGACTTTCCGATGATTTTCCTGAGCAATATTTTTTCTTTGAGAATCAATGAGCTCGCTTACAGGAACGATTTGTCAACAGACTACTTTGTCAGTTCGGATTTTGTATGTTTATCTTAACTACGACGATTAAGATTATATAACAGTTACCTATTTCTGGTAATTGTCTGTGAAACACTTTAACATTTTACCAGACTTAAATCAAATAATTTATCAATATTTATTCAGTCTTTATTAATTATACTTTCGCAGTTAAAGGATAATTTTAAAATTGTATTTAGCAGCTAATAAATATATGTGTTTATATTAATAAAAATGAATATAAGTATTATTCAAAATATCGTTCAGTGAGCAAATAGAATATAATATATACACAAAAATACAATGGCTTGATCAAAATGCTGCAAATTTTCTACAAGCAAAGGTTTATCATTCTTATGACAATATAGATAGTATTCATATTAGGTTAGCAACATTCGCGGAGGTGTTTCGTATCAAGAAAGTTAGCTTCAACGAATAGTTGGCTGCATACCCTGAAACAGATTACCCTCTACGTGACCACAAAATGTCAGGCGACAATGTTAGTCTTGTGTCGATATTCAGACTATGCGACATGTCTTCAGACCACCGCTATGAGGTATAAATTATTGCCGTCGCTCTTGTTTGTGATACATTCCACGAGACGCAGGCAGTGAATAGCTGTATAATGGTTAATGAAATTGCTGATAATGTCGAACGTAACAACACTGATGTTGAGCTATGTTCAAATCTGCGTTCAATAATCTACTGAATTTCGTGTGTGAACAGCTAACTAGCATTCGATACATATTATTTAAATAGAATTTGATTATTCGTGGAATACTGATTAATCAATGGTTAAAACATTTTGTTACCAATGGTCTTTTGATCGGTATTTTAATCAAAAAATTGTAAAAAAAAATTATATGCATATGTAAAAACGTAAACAATATTAAACAAAATTTATTTTAAAAACGTTGACTTTCCTGGTACATTAGTAAATGCGCGTACATTACTATCTGACGATTTCTGTTACTTGCTGCCCACGCGGAGTATTAGCCGCATCCCAAGTGTTATGAGGAGAGGTTGTGCGGCTTGTCGTTAAGTTCACGAAATATTTAGGTAAGAAGTTGATTCTCCTGCTATTGGTTTTGGTTTACTATTGATTATCCTGGTTTTGTTTGTAAAGATCCTGTTTGTTGTTATAATCTCAGTTTACTTTAAAAACATGCTTTCTCTATTGACATACTGTTGTGTAAAATAGGTTTAGCTATCCTCTATCTTTCAACAGCTATTGACGATTATGTCCATTTTTATGATTTTCCTGTAGATCATTTTCCTGGATATTTAACCAGGAAAATCTAAGTTTTCTAGGAAATCCTAGTTTTTCAGCGGTCTAAAGCCTATATTAGTCATATATTTGATTTTTGCATTTTGAATGCCAAACCTACCTAAAATATATATTTATGAATAAAATATTGAATTTGGTGTTTTAGTTTTGATTTTAAAATAGTGAATATGAGTATTAATTGTTCTATTTTCATTACATTTACATATTACATGTTAAATTTCAAAAGTCAAATTAAAATCACCTCGGGTCTGTCATGGAAGGCAGCAGCAAATAATTACTTCAAAATAGATATTACTTGAATTCATATTTTTTATATCACAATGCCCCGAAACAAGCAAAGTAAAGAGGAGAATTTGAAAAAAAAAGGAGGAAGTAGAACGTCGTCGTTACGAACTAATAAAAAATGATACTCAGTGTAAGGCTAAGCTAAAGGAAAAATATCTGAAACAGAAAAGATACGTAAAAATAATACCAACAACGAAAAAAATTGAGAAAGAAGAATCGTTAAAGTTCGAATAGAATAATTTAAAGAAAAAGATGAGACAGCTGTAAGAAAACAATGATTTGATTAGAGTAAGCTTAGAAGGGTAAGACCAACAGGTATTGTGTAAGAATGCAATAAGTGACGATAATCCTTTAAGACTTTTTACATCTGGAAGTGGTGCCAACTTTTCAGCTGTAAGTTTATCAATTTCTCCTGCTGTTACCAGAAAGTAGTGTCCTGGAAACAATATGATTGCTCGATTAACAAGAAGATCAAAACGATCATTAACAAAATTGCTATCGCAAGCAGAAACAAGCTCTTGGGAAACAACATACAACACAGATCAACAAGGCATTGTTTGTTCGTCTCCACCACCTTCAGCTACCAATAATCAGCTTCTTTAAATCTATCCACTCCATTCGGCTAATCAATACCCCTACTACAAAGCAGTCCATAAAAAAAATCCCCTTGGAAACATTTGTTGAGAAAATTTAGATAAAGAACAAATTCATAATAACTGACTTTGATTGTTGCATTTAAATTTAAAAACAGTGATTTTCAATGAAATTTGTTTCATTTTTTGATTTTCCTGTGAGTCATTATTGATTTTCCTGGCCATGAAATTTCAAAATAAAATGTCTTGGAAACCATTGACCAGAAACGGGTGCCTATCAAAAAATATTATAACTAAGACTCCTAATTTTAACCCTGATCCAAAATATATTCGTTATTTTGAGATTTCAAAATGACCAGGAAAATCAACTCAAAAACGCCATACTCAGGAATCACCCTAAAACATTCCAACTATTTGCACTATAATTCACCATTAGTGAAATTTTACATTTACATAACTTAACCAACAATGTTAGTACGTACATGAACCGGCACTAACTGAATTAAAATGAAACGGCTAAAACACAATCCGGTTCCGATAGTCGTTTAATCCGACTAACAGATTCAATTTTAACCGCACGTGAAACAAAATGCATTACCTCATCGTAATGTGTGAAACTATAAATCGGCGGGTCACGGCAGCTTTAATCGCACGTACCTACCCAACTTTTATTGAACTCGCTCAATATATTTTGGCATTGGCGCAAATACGATCGTTGTTGAATTAAATAATGAAAAGGCCGTTTCCCACAGGTTTAAAATGGCTGAATGGCAGCGGGCCAAACTATACCATCTACACTTATTGTAAGTATTTTGGTTATTATTATTGTTTAACATAAGCTTTTGTCATAAGGTTATATCTCATTAGTTGATTTCTTGCACTCTAAATATACAAGTTCATAGTTTGTGCACTTGCTAAAACACACATAATCTAAATGATTGGTGAGATATTGATATCAATTTATTTTTCTCAGAACTCTGATATGGATTTATTTTGGTGATTACCCATAAGATTGTACAAATGAAAGGTGCTATCTTATATTGTAACTTGCCTAGATTTAATAATATTAATCGCCTTACTTTATTGATGTTTTTTTTTAATACATTAACGAGCTTTTATTACCTTTTATTATTACACTTTGCAAGATTTTTGAAATAAATTTTTGATAATTATGTTTTGTTTCTGCGTGCAGTGCACTTCGCGCCGAGAATTGCAGATTTAAAAATAAATTTTGAATCCAATTAGTTGTCACATAATAGTCCAATCCTGAAAAACTACAGATACATTCTGTTTATTATTTTTGACGTAATAAATAATACAAATAATAAATGTAAAAAAGACCATTATATAGAAATCCATGACATAGAAAAAAAGTCTTAACTATCGCTTTTCATGAAAATTATATATTATGCACCGCTATTGACGATCATGGACTTAATAAAAACGATTAATCATTGTACAGCATAAATTATCCAGCACCCTATTACGCGGGATCAAACAAGTTTGTCCACATTATTCCTCAACAGTGACGGGAAGAGTTTAAGTATATTTTATCATGCCTAAAATTATTATAAATAAGGGGTAGCGAAACATGAAAACAATTTTTAAAATCGTAATATAATATATCTATTTAATTTTTGTGTAAACCATTCTTATAAGCCTGCAATATCATGAGAACCTATTTCCATTCTTGTTTAGCTATTATTAAGTATCATCTACTCCTCTTTAACTATGGCGCTCCCTATGTTTTACTTTACTCGTAGCTCGTGACATAGGATTCAAATAAGGTTATCAATAATTTCTAGCTTTAGGAAAAAGGAAAATATTGTATTAACTTACGATTAAATTTCAATTACGTTATTCATTGATGACAATGGAAATAAAATTTATTTTAAATACGCCAATGCACTTCAGAAAAAAATAAACATAATTATTTAGTTCATTAAGAATTCTGTTCTCGACTGCTTGGGCTCTGGCCTTCCCTACGGATGGAGTCGTCACACCACGCGGATGGACAGATGGGTATTACCGACTACAGATGCAGCTGGGACTAACGGCTTAACGTGCTTTTTGAAGCACGGGTTCGAGATAATACATTTTTGCAATCCATCTTATGACCGGCCATTGCCATATCGTGCTCGCCGGCGCACTAGCGAGCTTCTCATTCTATAACACATATAATATTTAACGAAAATAAAGGCTAAATTTATTTTCAAAGGATATAAAAGTCTACTAAGTCGGGAATTCATAAGTTTTGACGCCAAAGACACATATTAAACGACACCCCAGGATATGGCATCATACATTTCACATTTTACCATTCATTGCCTGTCATAAACTGTTTGTCCGGGTTTACTCACTCCCAATTAACCAAACATAGGGTATGACGTCGCGTTGACGGAACCAAGGAGGCCGCTATTATCAAAGGAAACAGTGCTGTTGTTTGTCTCTTGACAATTAGTTTCCCTTCCAACAATTGAAATAACATACAGAAACTGAGTAACAGAGTTAAAGGTTAGCTTATTTCAGATATTTTATGGTAATCCTTTTAATTTATTTTATTATCATTGACAGATTATGACAAATAAATTATGTACCCTTGCTGAAAACAACCATTTCCTACGGGTATAATGAAATCAACCTTAACTCGCTAAGTGCGGATTGGTAGGTATTAACGACGGCACATATAATATAATCAAGATCAACAGCTTAACTTATCTCATTTGAAATGCTTGTTATACCTCAAAACAGAACTCTTCGACCTGTAGGACCTGCCCAAAGGAAAGGTCAAAGAGTATTTGACCTACACAATAAAACTCGCTGCAGAGTACCCTCACGTTTAAAGAAGGGGTCTGGAATCCGGCTCCGGGAATTAGGTCTTATACATGGTCTCATAATTAGCTAAAAAGTAGTTTTGAAATTATTAAATGTACGTGATCTTAAAGTAAACGTAAATGAAGAATAGATTTATTTCAAAATTTGATTTCAAAATTCCGAATTACGAAATTTCGTCTAATATTTTTTAATATTCTCTCTGAAAGCTTTGATTAGTAACAAATGAAACTAAATACCACACACATGTACACTAACATTAACTTTCATTAGAAATTTAGTTTTTATTAGTTTCATCGCAATATTAAATGATTACGTCTCAGCGAACTGTTGCCTTTATTTGAGGTTGAAAATTTATAATTAAAAATAAGCGAAAAATTCAAAATTATTTCATTCGCTTTTCTTATAAAAATATTCATTAGTTTATGAATATTTTTATAAGAAAAGCGAATGAAATAAAAACATTAGAGCCAGTCTGAAGTGTGTAAGCAACTAGAACAGGAACAAGGCTAAAGAAAAACTAAACAACATAAGTAAGTAAACATCCCCGGGCATGACCGGCTGAGCTAAGTTAATACCTAGGCAGAAGTTTAGCTTGGAAGAACTAGCCATACGAGAAACATACGCTAGGTTTTATTTTGTATTTCTTTAGGATACGATGAATAACGTTGTTAAAGAAAGATATAAAATATATTTTTTCTAAATAAAACTGACTTTGACTTTTATCAAATGAAAAATAGTTTAAGAAACTTGTTGATTCTAATTTACAACCGATATAAAGTTCTGCCTGACTGCAAAAGAAGTATCTTGGATTACATTTCTCTTGTTTAGAAGTTCTTTTAATTTTTTTTAAAATTTATGTTACTTTGTTACTTTATTAAAATCGGTTTAACATTAAAACTAAATTATATTAATGTTTAATTATTTATAACTTCAATACTACTGGAACGATTATAATGAAACTATTAGTATTCTAATTCCTAACGCTTAAAAATTCACTAGTACCAGGTTAATTACTAAATATTATAATTAGACGTAAGGTCCAAACTAAAATAAGTTTAAATCTATGTAATTTACATGTTTTCTTACATTTTAGCTGTTCCGGATCCTAACTTTTGTTTTATTTATCGAGTAGTGTGTCATTAAACATTAGAATAAAAATTAACAACTTCAATATTTAAACATGAAATTTAAAAATATTTATATATATGTTCACCTAACGATTCTGAACCATAAATAAATGTAATGGTCTTTTTTCTTTATTTTCTATAAACCATACTAACCGGTGTTTAATTTGTTGATTAAAATTAAATCAGTTTTTTATATTCATATTAAATTTCTATTATAACGATTATTTTCCTCTCTGCCCTTTTATTTCTTTTGAAGGAAACATCTGACTCCAAATTTTCCGACCCGTGAAAAACTAACCTCCTCCGCAAAGACAAATGTTTAACGAAACAAAATTTGGTGGAGAAAAAACCGACTAAGCCGAGTATAACGAGTAATCGATGGCAACTGCGGATCGCGCTGGGTGCCGAAAGAAACTAACTACGGATTAATATTGCAGTTTGGGATTCGCTGAAAACCGGGCTACATTTTTTGTTTTTATTTTGTCGGTAATAAATGTTGATTTCCGTTTAATTGGTATGGTGGCGTTCTTTACGTTAAATTTTGTAGTAAGAATTAATGAAATTATAATAACACTTTTTTTGTATTTTTAATCAGGGTAAGCAGATCAGGTAAATTTTTATTTTTAACATAACGCTTTAAAAAATAGTGAAATATCAAAAGAGTTTCTGTCCACCATTACCGAAGATATCGTATAACCACAGATAGACATAAAGTAAAACGACAAAAACATTTCGCCAAACCGATAACCTCCTCTCTGAAATCTTTTTAAATAGCTTTTTAGCATAACTAATTTTCTTTATTACAAGCTTTTATTTAATTTCACTTATCCGCTTATGCGAATTATATATGAGTGAATTGTCTACTCGTACGTCCAAAAGAGATATCATCAAATCTTCCAGACTTCATTTCAAGTGTCATGTGTTCAAAACTCAATGTCCGAAGCAAATCTCATTACTGTAAAACTAGGCGCGCACTAGTGATTTTTGTCACCGTGACTTGTTGGTTCTGTCTGTCACCGGTTCTTGTCATTTGTATGGAATTCACTGTCACGTGTTCCGGTGCGCGTGTGCACAAGAATTCTCAGGTAAGGTGACAGGAGATAGAAAGTCACAATGACAAAAAGTGACCAATGTGCGTGGAAGCTATATTATTATTACTTTAGTTATGTAGTTGACCTTAAGCTTTTCTTATTTTATTCCTATTTCTTCCATAATCCACCATTTTCTTTGCTGTCCATATATCAGACGAAGCGTACTAGAGTAGACAATCGATAGTAGACTATCGCTAAGCTATCGATAGTAATAGCTAATGTTATATCAGTAGTAACGATAGTACCTTTAGGTTATATATACTTTTTAGAAGTATCGATATCTTTTTCATGTTCATTAACACTAGAATAACAGTTATATATGGGATTACTAGTTATATATGGGATTACTAGTTATATATGGGATTATATATGGGAGTTGCAAGCGTTATAATCACGGAGTATCTGAAGTCCTACGGCTGGATGTTATTGGCAGATACATCGATTTACCCCCTCCCCCTCTTTCGTTCGATCCCTATACACTGTTCAACATTAAAAATAAAAAGCCCAGACAAAAAATCACTCTCAAAAGTACATATAAAAATAATCTATAAGATCATAAAATCTATAAAATTAAAAAGAAATTCGAAATAAAAAAAAAAAATTGCAGTTAGGAGACCCTTCTGTGGAGCATTTGTAATCTAAGGGTCCCCCGATTGCAAGGATTTTTTTTTACTTAACTATAGACATGTCAAACTTGTAATACCCCGCTTTTTGCGTCTAAATCAGATTCATATTAACAATCCCGTTTATAATTGTTACTCTTAAGAACTAGATACCTGGTACTGTGATAGAAAGACAGGTTAAATTTGTAACACCTCTCTTTTATGTATAATAATATTCAAGAAGTAATCCCATATAAATATAATAACTATTATTCTAAAGAAGTAGTTGATACTGTGAATAGTGTGTTTTAAGGTTAACTATCGATAGTAAAACTATCGGTACGAAATAATCGGTAGTTGATCTTGTTCTTAGTCTGGCGTCTCAGGAACGTAGCGAGTTCATCCGGGCTGTATTTATCATATGTATCAAAGCACTTAATCACTCCTCTAAACGTAATTAGATATAGGCAAGTTTTGGTCGAAGTCAGTGCTAAAGTTTTGGAACTTAAATTTGAGTCTAATCCAAACCATTCAATCCAACAACTTAGATCGACGATGTCCACCACAAATTACTTACTATTTTCTAAAGGACATCGAATAACTATATAATTTTTGGGTATTGATTAAACCAGTGGTTTTAAAACTTAATTGGTTTAGGTAACCTATTGGAAAATAACTATTTACACGGAATCCTATTATAATTTTACAACCGCGAAAATTCCCTAAAATATGACTTAGATTATCGTAGGCCTAACGTGGACGAACATATGTAGGTATATGTTTTATGCTTTGTAAACCCTCATGAGGAAATGCATCATATTAGCTCAGTTACACTGTTCGAGGCGACGGAGTAAGCACGTAGAACGTGGGCGAGCTCTTCGGGTTTATCTCATTGGTCAATTGGCTGACCAATGAAAGCGACCTACAGAATTTGCCCGCAGAAGCACATGGACATCATCGCCCAGTGTAAACGAACTTTCCAATACTTACAAATGTTTGACATGTGTTCATTTCTTCTTTTTTAATGGTTTATCTGTGCGTTTCACATAATTCTGCCGAATATTAAATAAGTTAAATTAATTTCTACATATCGGTTTCAATTGTTTGATAATAATAAATAAGAAAATTTTAAATTTATTTCAAAAAGTTGTCATTTACGAACAAATCTCCGCTATAATAAAAAAAGTTAAGAGAAAGAAGGCTTAAACGGAAATATTCAAATTTTAAATTCTTATTTTGTATGAAACGTTTCCTATCTAGATGTTTTTATCTTAACCGTACTTTGTCGCGAAAACTTTGATTATGAAAGTAATTAATTTAAAAAGAATGCCAATTTCCTTTTAATCGCTTCGTCGGCGTCGTAACTGTTTAAGTTTAATCCTACTTTTTATGCAAAAAGTTTATCCATACCAATTTATGAAAATAATTGGTGACTAAACGATAATATTATTACTACTTCGTGTACCTATATGATATTTATCATATGTGTGGGGTATGTGTTTTTAGTTTTGTATGTTTATTCTACGACTAACAGTTTTCCTGAAAGTTCAACCGCGAAAATTGTAGCCTATGACACCCACGTAAGATGTAGTTTCCCCTAAGTGAAAGAATATTTATCTTTTATAACATTTGTATAGATACATAAATAAACATTAATGAGTTACTTTACTTATCTTATTACTGTTCAAAAGAATTCAATAAAAATCAATAATTATATAAAAAAAATATTGATTTTTTCATCTTTTCATTTGGTGTAGATAAAAACTGTCATTTCTGTTATAAAATTAAATATATGCTCATATATTTGGTTTAATTAATAAAATACATTTGCGTATTCGTCTTTTGATTCCCCTGTGTAGAAAGTCATCATATGTCACTTTACAATATAACAGTTTAAGGGAATTTTACCAACAATCACAAATTCAACGCAGAGTCCCTCGATGACTCCAACTCGACTTAATCTTCAAGATTTAATATTAGTTGTATAGCGTAGAACTAACTGAATGTGGTCCATTAAAAGTTTTGGTAAATGCGAACTCGAGTGGGAAACGTGTTCGCGCTTTAGCTACTCATCTGGGAATGGCGCAATGTTAACAAATTAATGTACCACAATTCTATGATATTTAAAAGGATAGCGTTTGGCCTGGTACATACATAATTATGAGGAATGAAATAAATGTAAATAAGAGAGTGATGGAGATGAATGTCGAGGGGTGAAGAGCAAGAGAATGAATGACCACAGAAATGATATGGATCCCGGAGACGATAAAGTCGACTTGACAAGTTGTACGTTATTGATGGTTTATGGGGTGTAATTATAGTATTTAGCTGATCGGGAATCGAACCCAGACTTTTTGAAAAGTATAACTTAGTTACATTATTTCTACGTAGATACCGATTGTGTAGATATTCAGTAGTTAATGTTACTATGAAACATGATGTCCAAAATGAAACTAGCAACCAAAGAGACAATTTTACGTACCTAAACGAGTGGAGGGAAAAAAAATTGTTGTCATTTCGCACACGTAGGTACTAAAATATTTATTTTGGACATTATGTTTCATAGTAACATTAACTATTTAAGGCCTACATTCGGTATCTATGTAGAAATAATGATTGCATTATTAGTTCCAATGATAGTAAAAAACAATAATAAAAGTAATTTTTCATGTGTAAATGCAGTTTTTCTTTTCACTGAAATCGATGACATGGTTCCTAAAAACAGATGTTTGTAGTTCATAATGTTACAACCTGTATATATAGGGAAAAGAGAGTCCACTCTGACATTTTTTGTCATACTGACGACGTTGACAGATATAGGTTTACTGTGTAAGCTGTTGGATGGCGTTACCATATTAATGTAGATCATGTCAATATTTATTAATACAACACAAGTTGATACGACTACATTCTTTTTAGTCGACTGCGCAACGTAAAGGAGGGTAATGTAGAGACCAAAAGGCTTGGTCAAATTTGATGATTTATACGTCAATCCATTTGTCTCATTAACCTTGCGAGTGTTACTTGACATATAACAGCAATGAAAATTCTTTTTTAGGGTACCTTCCCTACATGTAAAGTGAGGATGATATTTTTATTTTTTCGATTTCCTATTGTGTGGGATATTGTTGGATAGATCTTTCAAAAATATTTGCAGTTTGCCACGACCGTTATTAGATGTAGTGAGCCGTTCGCAAATTATTAAGATTTTAAGTGCCTTTGGATCGAGCTGTTCGCAATTTTTGCTAAAGGTCAAGCATATGTAGCTTTGAGCCGCGTGTGGCCTCTAGAGGGACTAATAATCAGTAGTTTAGATCACCGCAAGTTGCTTAATAATCTTCACGATATTAAACTCCCTCAAAGAATTACGAAGTCAATGAGAACTAACTAAAAAGTTTGAAATCAAAATTTAATTAAAAAAATAGCAAAAAACTCGACTGCGTGTAAACAAAAGAAAGAAGTGAAAAAAAAAAGATATATTACTTTCACTAAAAAGAAAAGAACAAGTCGAGTTATTTGAAATGTTATTAAGTACTACTGAATAACTGCTCAATTGAAATAGTTTTAAAATATATACACATAAAACATATCACAAATTCAAAACCAGAATAGAAGGATTAAAAGTCGGGACCCATTTAAATTATACGGGGCTCCGTTGATTGCTTAAAAAGGAACCACCCCTTTTTGACCAATCAATGGAGCCACGTTGTTAGTGAAAGTAATTATATATTTTTTACTTCTTTCTTTTGTTTTCACGCAGTCGGGTTTTGTGTTTTTCCATTTAGAAAATTAAAACACGTAGATAGACATAATAAAATGTTTATTTCATTCTACAATCATATCTTATTCTTCCGTTCTTGTATCAAACTGTCATACTTCTTAACGTATATCCATAGTTTCTTCTCGACGCGCAAGACTTCTACTTTCACGCAATAAGTATCACAATTATCTTTAGATAGTTGTTAGTTGTAGTTTGTGAGCACAACCGTATCAAGTGCCGTCAACAAAGAGTAAAGTATTTAAGGCTGTATTAAAAAAAATCTTTATCGCCGTCAATCAAAATTTCTGTCTTCGCCATCTTTCATTCATTTCATTTTACATGTAGAAATTATTTTATTCACTTGACATTGACAGAATTATGCGAATGCGCAGATAAGCCATCAATAAAAAAAAGGAGAAGACCGCTTGAGGATTTTTTTTTATTTCATTGACATTTTGGTAATTTTGTTTTAATTACTTGACATTGGCGAAATAAGCCATTAATAAAAAAAAATAAAAGACCGCTTGACAGTAGCGTCAAGTCAACGTCATAAACGGTCAATATTTCCTTCAATCAAGTAGACTTTTCAAGTGGACTTGATAGTCTCCGGTACCCATTTTAGATAGACCTTGTGAGGCATGATATGAAAGTGAAGCGTAACATTATTATCTTATAATACCTAGTTACTAAGCGTTTAGTGGCAATATATTTTTTTAAGGACTTTTACCTTTAAGATATAATAGTCGTATCGTACCCTAAATATACATTACCTAAAGCACTAAAATAATAGCTGATAGCTCAACAATCATCGATGACTTACACTAACTCAGTAAACTTTGGAAAATGCCTAAATCGGTTTAACTATAGAGTAATCATCAGTGTTTGTCGCTCTCTCATATTTCTGTGATACTCCAACAATAAGTGTTGAACGTCCTCAATTATTCCACAAGTATCACAATTAGGCGAATCTGTTTTTTTTTCATTAAGAAACCAAAATTGTTAGTTCCACTGTGTCCAGATCTAAGTCTCAGCATGTTTAGTGACAATATTAAATACACAATCACTATTTAAGCTTAAGCTACTCTAATATCAAATAGTTCACAGTCTATGTTACTAATAAATTATTCTTTAATAAATATAAATGATTCACTAGCAGATCACTTTGCTTGAATTATTGAAAATTTACAAAATTTTCCCTCATCATCTTATTTCCATTTTATTGCTGTCCCTACTGCTAGGTCTCAGGCCTCCCCTATGGATGGAATCAAAATAATATTGTATAGAGAGAATATAGGCTATAACCCAACACGCGGGTTCAATGCGGAATGCTGGATGATAACAACTGCAGATGCTGTTGGGACCAATGGTTTAACGTGCCTTCTGAAGCACGGACAGAGCGCAATTTAATACATTTTTGGACACACATCCTATGATTGGCCCTTGCGAAAGTTACTTAACAACCGTATCGCAGACCGAGCGCATTAATCACTGCGCCAAGTAGTTCCTTATTTCCCTATTAGGAACAATTTAAGAAGGAATTTCAGTATTCCTAAGGATATTATTCTATATTACTTTCCTCTATACAACATTGAAAAGGTTAATATTCTAGTAAAAGCATGAAATGTATTAGAAGTGAGCACGTTTGTAATTTAGAAAACACGCCATTTAGTGTCGCTGCCTGTTTCCATACGATTTAATATCTCCGCTAGTCTATGAATGCAGCCTCCGTTTTGTGGCTGAGTACAAAATAATTTCACGGGTGCTTTCGCTACCTATTCACGGTGATATATTTTAAATTGCTCGTTATTTTGGGCGCTGTGAAATATTTTTTTGTCCGAAGGTACGTTAGGTACTTTAGATATAAAAGTAGGTTCTATCTTAAACATTTACATGTAACTAAAGGATATGCCTCAAATGTCCGTCTTATCATTTAAAATGTTACTATTTGTTATTATATTTATAATTTTAAATACTTCAGGATATCTTTAAAAAACACTTTGAATAATGTTTAATTTTGAGACAATTTGTTATTGTTGTCGATGGTTCGATTAGAAATCAAATGGAATACTCAAAATAAATCGTGAAAGTCCAAATATGTTCATTGATTTGGTCGAGAATAGAAAACCGGTGCATCGAAATGAAGACACCCTCAAACTGGCGTGTGATCAATCGTGAATGTCTTATTCATAAACACACACGTATTGTATATAAATAGCAACACATCAGAGAGCCTGCTCTGCTTGGCCATGAAAGAGTTCAAATCGTCTTATAGTTTTGTTATAATCATACTCGTAAATATTTTCTGTGCATAAAACGCAATATTCCACCTCCATTGCATTATACATTTGAGTCATACAAGGGTTTTGAAGAAAAAAAGGACCTGGTTTAGTAAGCGAACAGTCGTAGGAATCGGGCAATGGGCTCAATTACTGCAATCAGTTTTATTAAGAAATAAATTTTGCGAGATGAGTCTTAAAATTGACGGCATTGAGGAAACCTCCATTTTATTACATTTGTAAACAAAAGTCAGAAGAACCACATATATTAATATCATAAATTGGTAAGGTTCTTTGCATGTTCTTATTTTATATGTCTAGAATGATTTATATGTCAAGATATTGGAAGACTTGAGCTAAAAATAATACTTTTTATCCGAAAAAAACCTTATTTCTTTTATTAAGTGAAACTGCTGATTATTTAAACAACAAAATCAAATAATCGAAGATAAACTTCAGGAGAGTACTGTGGGCTGTTTCAATTTGGTTCATGTTTGAATTGCAAAGAGTACTTAGAGACTGATTCAATCGTACACATCACCGATTCTGTTTCAAACAGGAATCACTGTGTGTGAAGCTCAAAAAGTGAGATAGAGTTATGCCAATGCACGAATCTTTCGTAACAACAAAATAAGTTTCAAAATTCAATCATAAAATTGAAAGCAACACTTTCACTTTACGAATTGAAATGTCCAACAAAAACATTGCAAACAAACAAAAATGCTTTCATGTTAACATAGAAAATATTGTTTAGAAAATTGATTTAATGAAAACTAAAATGCTTTAAAATTCACTATGTCCCTGAGATCCTTACAAAAATAATTGACATATATTATTATATTTGATCAATTTCGCATTCACAATGCTATACTGAAAAATATTCTTAATGAGAAATGCTAAGCATTTTTACCCGACTGCGCGACGTAAAGGAGGGTAATGTGTTTATCAGTCTATGTATGTTTGTTGCTATGTGGCGTTCTAGAGACCAAATGCGTAGGCTGATTTTAATGATTCTTACGTCATTCGATTCGTCTTAACCTTGCGAGTGTCACTAAAGACATGACAGTAATCAAAATTCATCACAGCGACAACCAGACGCCATATTGTCAAAATGAAAAAAATAAAAATCGATAAACTATGTCAAGTGGGGTGTCGTTGAATAGGTATTTTAAAACCATCTTTAGGTTCATTTTATCTTTTTTCATTTTAAATAATAGTTTAGGATATATAACGATTTAAAGTTGTTTAACAAAACATTCTCGCTAATTTTCTTACTTATTGATTTAAGTTTTTATTTAAAGTATAAACGATATACAAACAAAAAAAAAAACAGTGAAAAAGCATGAAGAACAAATATTTTTGGTAAAAAAATAAAGCATATGTAGTTTTGAGCCCAATTAGGTCTCTAGAGGGACTAATCATCAGTAGTTTAGACCACCGCAAGTTACTTAATAATCCCCACGATATTAACTCCCTAAATGAAATAACTAGATTGCGAAATTTACCATCTTATAACGAAGTCAACGAATCGTAACTAAAAAGTATAAAATAAAAATAAATAATTTAAAGAAAAACAAAAAATCCGACTGCGTAAAAACGAATTTTAAAAATACAAGAAAAAATTTACTTAAATAAAAACTGAAAAGAAAGAAACAAGCCCAGTAGTTTAGAATTCTGTTAAGTAATACAGAACAGAAGTAATACAGAACAGAACGACTCACAGTCGGGGCCCCTTGGGAAGATTTGATTGGTAAAATTTGAATAGAACCCGACTGTGAGTCGTTCTGTTCTGTATTACTTTACAGACTTCTAAACTACTGGGCTTCTTTCTTTCTTTAAAGTTTTTATTTAAGTAAATTTTTTCATGTTTTTTTTTTAATTGTTTTTACGCACTCGAGTTTTTTGTTTTTCTTTAAATTATTTTTCATACATTTTTTTCATACAATATTTGGCATTCATTTTTGTAGCTTTCATAGGCTGACATATATTACAAAATTTACATATATACTACAGTTTTAATTGAAAAAATAATACAGAGCAGACATGCCTTTCGAACACCTAGTGATTTGGTACCAATATTCAGTGGAACAAGAAAGTTTTCTTTTTCCATCGCTTGTAATCATCCAACGTTGGAAATCGGTAAACTTTAACTACTATTTGGCACACTTTCAAGCTACTGACGTGTCTAATATGTCGTTTTTTCATCCATTCACAGTTCGATTAAAACTAGCAGTCAATTTTTTCGTGGATACGTTGTACTTCAGTGAATTTTCATAAAAGTGTATACGCTAATAATATATCTAGAATGTACGTGTATTCTTTGAAAATAGTAAAGTAAATCTTCATATTATTTTAAACTGACATCAACATTATAGTTTGTTTTTCACTTCAGTTCCTTATTTCATGAAGTAAAATATCAGGTATCCGATCAAAATAGCGTACAAATTGGTAGCAATTTCGTAAAAAAATGTAAATAACGTTTGTAAGCATGTACGTTTTTCTTAACTAAAAAGTGGTATAAGCTGTGTACTAAATTAGCTACTCTAATGTTTGTATAAATCGCACTTACCTGGTCTGTTCCTCCTCACGAAATGTTGGCTGTTTTGAATGCGAGGCCAAATTGACTCCATTAAAAGTTTTGAAAGCGCTCGTAGCTTAGATAATTTACCGAGCGAGTTATGCCTTCTATAAAAGCATGCATGGGCTCTGAAAACTAATTAATTTATGTTCATGTTTATCTTTTTAGCATTATCTTTATTCATTGGGAAAACTTTAGTTTTAAATTTACGATTTGTTTAACAAATGTATTGTCTTCACATAATTCACAGAACACTTCTATGGCGATCGAGGAAATTGTATTGTGTTATATACTAAATAGAATACCTATTTAAATATTTATAGTGTTTTATAGTTGAGATATTTAAAATGCGCCGATCAGTGGCGGTCTAGCCCGGGGCAGCAATAGGTCTAGATTGTCAACCTTTTCCAACCAGAACAGAAACTTGATATTGTGTTTTTGAAAAAAAAAACTTTTGGATATTAACTAGAAGAGAGAATAATGGAAAAGAATTATTTGAATACCTAATACTTCTTTTTGATCAAGCTAAGGCAATTGATTGCTTTTTAAGTTCAAAATCAGGATCATAAATAAGAATTAAAAAGAACAAGTAACATTGCATTAATCGTTTTGTTTTATTGTAGTTTAGTGGATTACTTCAGGCAACAACACATCATCAGGTTAAACAAATCCATCAAATTCTCTTTTTGGTTTTTAACCTTTGAGTTATGTAAGTAGAGTTTATCAACTGGAGAAATTTGACATACTATTTGTGTTAACCCAACTAGCAGCAGTGTGTACAAACTCTAAAATGAGTTAATACCTGTATTATTACTGTACTCGTTGGTTAATACATTAAGTTTAATTAAGAAAAAAAAAGTTCTCTTCATTAATCTAATGAGAGTTCCCGTTTTATACCATGGTGAACGCTACAGCTTCGGAGGCAGTTCCACGGAGAGTGATTTGTGCTCTTACAACATTTTTTAAAGGTGTAGATAAAATAGTAATAAATGATTATTAACTGATATGCTTAAACTGAAGTTAATGGAACAAGTCTGCAGTGAATTCAGTAAAGGTTTTCTTGATTGGAGGTAAATGTTCTCGTTACAGCAGCCCTGCCAGCGACCTCGAAAATTGTGACACCTGATGATGAGTTTCGTCATCGTTGATTATGGTTTAGTGGAGAGGAAAATCCTTCCACCGCGGAAACTTTGGTGCCAAACTTAATTGTCTTAGTATTTTTTTATTTATGGCCCTTTTTCGTTATACACAGAAATTTTGTCAATGTTCCGTTATGAATGAGACACCAAAGAAATTGCTCAGTAGCTAAGTTTCACTGTCTTAGTCTTTCTATGAGTGTGATGTGGAATGGACATGTATGTTTTTTTATTTTATGGAATAGGGGGCAGACGAGCAGACGAGCAGACGGATCACCTGCTGGTGAGTGATTACCGCCGCCTATGGACACCTGCAACACCCGAGGAGCTACTAACGAGCTGCCGGCCTTTGAGGGACGAATATGCTCTACGCTTGAAAGTTTGAAGGTCGTATCGGTCCGGAAATAGCGCTGGCGACAAACTGTTCCAGTGTTTGGCTGTGCAAAGCAGAAAACTTCTAGAAAAACGCACAGTTGAGGACTTCAATAACGACAAATAAATGATAAAGGAAGATTTGACAGCAGTGTCACCAATTAAGTTGTATAAATACCAAATGGAAATGTCGAAGTAGTAAAATAAAACGAAATGTCGCCATAACATTCCTGAAAAGACTCTTAGTTAGAGTCACAACTAGAGAACTAGGCGGCTGTACCCCAGGACAAGTATAAAGAAATCCAGTACCGCAATAAGTAATAATTATGTTAACAATGTTTCCCTTCAAAGATTGATGTCCCATACGGGGAAGCTCCTGTAATTGATAAGAGAAGACCGGGACACAGGACGTAGTAATTAGGGAGCGGGGAAGCAATTAAGACTTTAATAGGACTGCGATGCTGGCGACCGAGTACTTTTGCTTTATTATGGTGTTTTGTTGTAGCGCAATTTTACCATGAAATAATTATGCAATTGATCAAAGACAGTGAACAGTTTAATTATTGTATTTTACACATGTTTGTAGCGATTCATCGAAAGGCCTATTTTGCGCTATTGGGGACCCTCGAAAATATTCTCATTGCGCTGCACATCTTGTGCCGCCATCAAACCTAGTTGTAGTAAACAAAGAAAATTTGAATGGATATTTTGTTATTTGAAAATAAAGAAGAAAATCATTAATTTCGTGTTAGAACTGGATTCCATATAAGTATTATAGGAAAAATTTACAGACTTTATGATGGGGAAGTATTTAAAAAAAAAAAATTAGTTCCCGTAATCAAAGTAGATGTGGCTACGGTACTTTCTTGATTTCTCCATGACAACCATTCCGGTTTTGTAACATGTATAAAAGTAAATTAGTTTTCAAAACTTAATAAACAGCTCATATTATATTTGTGTTGATTGTCTCACTCATATTCTTTTTCGTATTTGTATGGATATCTAAGTTTTGAACATGGCAAATTACAGTTTTTTAATCTGTTGATTAAAAGGAACGAAAATTACTATCTTTAGTCAATTCGTTTCCTGCAAAAATCAATTTTTGTTAGGGTCGCCATCTAGTGGAGGTGTTTTTTAGTTCTTTATTTTTTTTTTAAATACTTCCTAATCCCATTAACTGATATTATTCCTATTCTAAAATATAATTTATTGCAACAATGGAATATACATATAGAATGGCATATTACTTTATCAAGAAAAAGTACATGGTACGCTGAAATCAATGGTACTCGTACAATAAGAAAAAAGCCCTGGTTCGTAAATTACACAGCAAGAAGCAGAACATTTTTCACTACCATTTCAAGACTTAGATTGGGACATGCTGGGTTTAATGCTCTCGGTTTTACTCCTCAAATTCTAATTCATGCAATAACGCTGATCAGACTCTGGATCACATTATCTTTGATTGTCCGTCGTTCAACATACAACGCCTTGCTCTAGCAGATCAACTTTTGATAAGAATCCGGAAAATGTCCCGCGCTCTACACAAGACTTTCTGAAGAAAACTGATTTTTATTTTCAGCTTTCAACCTTAAGGGTTCGGAACCACCCTCCCAACGGGAGAAGGAGGCGGTGAATCCTTCATTGGATACCACACAGCCGGCTGTGAGGTTATGTCAGACTCCTACTGACTAAACACCGCCTTGGACAGCTGGTTACATGCCCGGAGGCAACGAACCTTCGACCGGAGCGACCGCCCCCCCGCAGGGGGGGGGGAGACATCACTATTCACCTACGTGAATTGTGACATCGAGATGTTAGCCAATACAGCTGATTCCCTGAAGGGGAGCGATCAGCCAGATCGGACGGGGAAATGACCTGAAGGGTCGGCGTGTGGAGGGCGGGGAGGGGAGCATCACATACCACCAGAAGGTTGCTATTTGATGCCCGTAACAATTTGTGTGGCCTGCATCCTGAGGGGATGTCAGGTCGAGAGGGCAGAGAGGGTTGACCTGAAGGGTCAGTATGATGGGAGTGGAATTGGCCTACTGGGTCTCGTAAGGAGGTCCAGGTCGGCCAAAGGAGGGATTGTGGGAGGTTTGGGAAACCTAACATGTTATTAGTGCTTATGATAAGGCACTTAATAACGCTTCGTGTACACAGAGCGCCAGAAGGCGTTCCTGTGTGGACGAAGCGCGGCGGAGCTTAGTCGCTAGGGCGGAGATTTCATTTATGTCGATTCCACGAATCAAGTTAAGAACTAGATTTATGTCATCGGCTATAAATGAAGAAACAGGAGCGGTTTTGGGAGGAGAGACAGAAGCCTTTGGTGAGGGCTTCATCTGAGAGGATTTAGGGGTAGGAACCCATATCGGTTGTGAGGCTGATTTAGGAGCGGAGTGATTCGCCTTTGGTAAGGCGGGGAAGTTCGCCGCAGTTGGGAACTTCCCCGCCTTTAGGTGCTTTGTTGACCGCCAGGCCCTTACCCTTCTTCTTAGAAGAGGGTTTGGGCTTCGGCGCTCGTGGGCAACCTTTATAGTTGGCAGTGTGGCCGATTTGGCCACACAGTACACAGACTGGAGGGGTGAGAGTGTCTCGAGTTCGAGAGTACTCCTTTGTGGGATGTGACTCGAGGCACTTTACGCACCTCGGAGTCGCGCAACAGTTGGCCGCCACATGCCCGTAAAGCTGGCATCGGTGGCACTGTCCCGGGGTACCACGTCGGTGAGGGGGTTCTACTTTAACCCCGGTAAGGCCGCAGATCCTAAGGTCTTTAGCCTTGAAAATGTCACGAGCGTTGGGGACATTTGGAATGATGAATAGAGCCAGAGGGAAAGGCCTGCCGGTTCTACTATGCATTTTATGAACACACTCCACAGGGAATCCTTGTTCGTTTAGATCCTTATGGATCCGACCGCTGGCGAGTTCGTACGGAACATTTCTCAGAACCGCACGAACTTTACGCTCCTCTGAGAGAGCGTAGGTATGGTAACCCACCTAGTAGGGTTAGAAGTCTAGTGAGGGCTCTATAGTCCTACTAGTGGGTGTTTCCACCCGGATAGCTATACCCATGTTTTTGGCATGGGTGTAGTTTATCTTGTTTGATTCGAGACCGAAATACGGGAGGCGGAGGTTTGGGTTTACCCGGCTACGGAGCGCATTTATTATGCGGCCGCAGCAGGGTGAGGGAGGGAGTAATAATCGGTATATTCTCCCGAGTGGCTTTCTTGCCGGTATTGCCTCTGCTAAAGTTTGGGCCGAGGGAGGTTTTCTCGGCCGTATTGCTTACCGAGGACAATCCGCCCGTGCGGGGCTTTTGAGCGACGTTGTCCGAAGAAGCGTCCGCACTTGCTCTAGGGGAGCGTGGCTTACGACGCTTCTTGCGGCTTCTCACCGTATGAAATGAGTTGGTGGATTCGTCAGAATCAGACGTCCTGAGAAGGTCGTCGTCCGACAGCGAGGGGTGGGGGTCGCTGTGAAGCGGTCATCTTTATGGATATACTTTCGCACTCCATGACGGAAGTTGAGGAGGGCGGCGATGCCTGGGATTTCAACATCGCCGCGCGGAGGATGGCTTGGAAGAGGTTATCAGGTAGGATTCGTTGTAGCTCCTCGAGGGAGTATTCTTTATTGAGCAAATCGGACATGTCAGCAATGCCAACCGTTAAATGCAAGAGATAGAGAAGAGTAGTTGTATTTCACTCGCACTTCTCTCCGTCACACCTACCTTGGTAGGTTAGAGGGAGATAGGGCGAGTGTGCAAAAGACCAACCCCGCGCCGGAGCGAGGGCGAAAGGGGCCGCGGAAAAATACGGCTATCCCTTATGGAATTAGCGGCAAACCTTCACCCTTGGGACAAGGCCCAAGTGCACTGGGATCGGGTCTTCGGTGTTGCTAAAGCCTGAGGGGCCTTAGCGAGCGCACCGGGATCGCTCAGCCAGCTTTTGCCACCGTATGGTATCCGACTCAAGAAGTTGATAGTGAGTCTAGTCCTGTTTGTTTAAAAGTACTGTTATGTTTTGAGAAAAACAAAAGCAGCAGGGCCTGCGCTCGGGGTGTGCAGAAGGCACGAGTTTTACTCATAGTTTGGGTAGGAGAGAGTCGTGTACGCGCATGGGGGCGCGCAACGAAAGCTGAGAGTGGAATCTTGTGAAGAAAACTGATACATATTTAGCATTATATACAAATATATCCTCAACCATCAAAGATATTTAACTAAACACTTGGCGTTAGCCTTCATCTAAAAGAAAATTAAGAGACAATTAAAATATGACGTGGCTGTATGGACGAAAGTCTTCTGCCTATCCTGAAATGTGTAAAAAAATTAATAATAGTCATTATCAAAGTCAAAGAAAGAAAAGAACGTTTGTTTTAGGGATGGTTGATATTAGAAAAACATCGATGTTGACATCGATGTCAACGTCGTAAGCCCAACATCGATGTTCGAAAACTAAACATCTTGCAATAATTTACAAAGAAATAAAATACAGTGAAATCTATCGAAACTTATTAAGAAACAGAACAAATTATTAGATATTCCAATGTTTTTATCAACTGATTGAAGGAAAATTAATTTTGATAAGGAAGAACGTTGACATCGATGTCAACGTCGTAAGCCCAACATCGATGTTCGAAAACTAAACATCTTGCAATAATTTACAAAGAAATAAAATACAGTGAAATCTATCGAAACTTATTAAGAAACAGAACAAATTATTAGATATTCCAATGTTTTTATCAACTGATTGAAGGAAAATTAATTTTGATAAGGAAGAACCTTTTAATTTATTTCTTTATTGATAAAGAGTAGAGCCAGCCTTTGTAAACATGTATGTAAAATATGTATGTATGTATTACATAAGTAAAATTCATATCTATTACATAGAAAAAAATAGAATCTTCTTGAACCTTTACACCTTCATTGCGAAACAAAAGCAGCAAGCAGTTAGTATCGTAATCTTCTTACAGGCAACTTATTTATTTGTGTTCTCAAAATAACCTAAAAAATGGAAACAGTCGTTGAAGTACGTTATCGGTTAAATAACTTCAAAAGTACAACTTTACTGGGCAAAGAAATAGTAAGTCAAATAAATAAAAAATCATACCTGTGTTTTCGATTCCAAGGTTTAATTACTATTAATTACAAAAATAAGCAACTTAAATTCACGTATTTCAATTTCGCTACACACTTGTCTTAATGTCACAAGAAAATCACGCGAGAGATGCGAGAGAACGAGCCCAACGAGCACAAAGTAAATAATAGGGTACTAAAGAGCGCTGAAATTGACAGATTTATTTTTAACTTTCTTGGAAAATGCAGGCAAACAAAAACTATATGTTTTGGTCCTCCAGTTACGAGTGCAGCCGGTGACATCTAATGTAAAATAGTCGAACTTGATATAAGAGATCATCTAGCTAGTACATCTAGAGCATGTTAAAAGACCCTAAGGTTATATTGATATTTTATTCGTAAACATCATTGTTTGGCTAGAAAACATCGATGTGCCGATGTTATCGAAATTAATACATCGATGTTTTCAAGCTGAACATCGATTTTTATTCAATATCGATCATCCCTAGTTTGTTTTGTTTTTCTTTTTTATAATTCGTTGAATGCATTGTAGATTTTGGCGCGTTTTAAATTTATTGAAGATTAATTTGTAATTAACAAACAATGCTTTATGGAAAAGTGCATAGGCATTTTTTGCGATCTATGATTGGACGAGGCGTGATAAACTTACAAGAAGCAGCAAGCATTCTTGATTCACTGAACGGTTAGTATTTGTGATAAATTATTTTGAGCAAACTGACTATTTAATAAATTATATACTTTATTGGTTACAGAAGAGCAATTACCTTCACTTGAAGATCTTGTAAAACAAATCAATGATGAACTCCGGCCTTTCCAACAAGCCATAAAAATAACCAATGATGAATTAACTAATGAAGAAGTCATAGTTTTTCTATCCTTGGGTTATGATGATGCAACGAAATCACAAAGTGTTTTCAGTGCTAATGAGCTGGAGTATTTTAGATTATTAATAGAACAAATCATGACTGCAGAAGCAAGGCAGATTACTGGAATTAATGCAATGAATCTTGTTGGGATAATGAAAGCATCGTTTACTAAAACAGATGCACAAGTGAGTATTTCTATGATAAACGTGTTTACCTTTTTTAGTTATATTCATAAATTTCTTGTATAAGAGTTAGTATTATATACTATTTTATCACTTTATCAAGTTTATAAATCACTTGCTGACCCAGCAAACATTGTAATGCCATATAAATTTGGAATGTACTACCCTTATCACTTAGGAGTATAAAAAATAGATGACAACCTATTCTTAAACCTACGGAATATATATTGATGCTGGAAAGTAAACACATAGCAAAAACAAATTGGATATTTGTCTATATCTTTATTATTATAAATCTTTATATTTTGCTGAAAATAAGAATCTTATTTCTGTATAAATTGACAAAGGAACATCTTATTTGTTACCATGGATGTTTATAGGAATTATTTATCGGAAAAAATTAAGTTTTTCTGTTCTGAAGAATAATTTAGATTTTGCCGGTTACTATGTGTATGCTTTCCAGCCGCGATATTTTATTGAATTTGGTCAAGTAGTTTTAGTGGAGCATGCTAATAAAAATCATGATGCAAGAACTTCATAGGTATATTAGGTTAGTGTGTACAAAATGTTACAATTGCATTAATGAATTTCAAAATAAAGTTGTGAGTTGATGTTGACATTTATATTGATGGTAATGTAGCTTAATAATGGTTATTATTTTTATCACAATCCTTTAAGGCAGTCCAGTTTTACTTTCTATTGTTTTTATTATTTCCAGAAACTTCTAAACACCTGGTGTCGGATGCGATATTTAGATAAAGACCATAATAACTATGCTCTTGGAGTAAGAGCCATTCATGAATTTGAAAGTTATCTACGCCAGAATATGCCTGACACAATTGAAGAATGTTGCCTTTGTAAACAAATAGTTTTCAGAGTATGAATAATATTTTTCTTATTATATAATAAATGCTTTTCAGCTAATTGATGTTTTTGGTACCTAATTAATATACAGTAAAATTACATTGTTCAATTTTAAGGGCACCACTAACAACAAATATAACAATCTTTTCTTGAATTGACTTACTTATATTGAGTAACTGGGTGTTACTGATAATAAGTGTATTATCTTAATGTTTCAGGGTTGTAATTGTCCATCCTGTGCGCTAGCCATTCACACAAGGTGTCTGAACAAGTATTTGGAAAAAGTGGACAAATGGCCGTGCTGCAAAGCTGACTTTCATGCATCACAACTGGAAAGATTACACAATGGTGAAAGGTAAGTCAAAGTTAAAATTAAACACAATAAAAAGGGGGTTAGAATAGCAGCCACATGTAGTCAACAGAAACATTATTGGAAGAAATAGATACAACTTCATGTTTCTGAGGTATATGACATAAAAGTTTCCCGCTGAAACTGTCTGTGAAGAAAACTTATTTTATTTCCATATAGGATTAAATTTATAATGTATATTGATGATGCTACCAACTTTCCACTTCAATGAGGCTTAAGACTTCTTAGTATGAAATAAAACAGGGAGAAAAAAGCAACCTTTGCTTAGTTTCCTGCTGGATCTTCTTAGTACAAAGTCTCCAACCGTAGATATCAAAACCGATGGCATAGTTTTCGACTTTCACAAGTGCTTGTAACAGCCTAGACTGAATAAATGATATTAAATTTGAATAACTTTTTCGTATTGTCATTTTTGAGGTCCAGAATTGATTTCTGGCTGTGTTGCCTCATATAAGACGTTTTCTATGTAGTTTTGCCTAGGTGTTTGATACCTTTATTGTTTCTGGTGTACACAGGGCTGCACGTCAGACAATACATTGAGGATTTTGTACAGACTGCTCTTTGTATAGAACTTTCCTACTAACAGAGGTCTACTTATGATTGTGTGTAGTGTGAAGTGCGGCCGTGCGCATCTAAAATGTGTCTTATTTAACTACTTAGCTTGAACAATGTAATATTTACCTGGTTTCTGAATTGAGAATTTAAAGTTAAACACATCCCAAACAGTACTTGTTTAAGTGATATTTGAAATGGCTTTCAAACATCATTTAAACAGGTTTTCGTTTTTATTTTAATTTTTTTAATAATCAGTTGATAATAGTTTTATAAACCTAGGACTTTTTGTTATGTAAAAAGGCGAAAAACTTAAGTTATTGGGAATAATCAGTTGAGATGTTATACTGACTGATTATCTAATATTTTTATAGTTTATATTATATATTAGTGATGGAACAAACTGGAATTATTATGAATATATCATATTCATCATGTGTAATTCACACATATTAAAAATTAACAACATACTTTATTCATTAAAGGATTATAACTGTGACAGATTTTGAAGGCATGTAGAGCCTTTTAAACGTGCTAATATGTGTCCATCATACTTAATGTCCCTTGGTTCCTCATTAGTATCATGTGGTAGGGAAACCGCGGCCCACGTAGAATATTCTCAAAATCTCACAAAAATTCATTGATTTAAAATTATGCACACATATTGAAATTAGTGACCTAAAGTCGGAGTCGGAGTCGCGCACGAGGGTTTCCGTACTAAAAACGAGCAAAAAATCACGTTTGTCGTATGGGAGTCCATCACCACCAGCCCTTTTACGTCCCCACTGCAGGGGCTCAGGCCTTCCTTATGGATGGTTAATGAGAATAGGTCACGACCCTCCACGCTGGCCCAATGCGGATTGGAGGGTATTAACGACTGCAAATGCAGCCGGGACCAACGGCTTAACGTGCCTTCCGAAGCACGGAGTAGCTCGAGATAATAATTTTTTGGTCACCCATCCCGTGACCGACCCTTGCGAAAGTTGCTTAACGATTACGATGGCGGGCCGCGGCGCTTATCCACTACGCCACCGAGCTACTCTCATATGGGAGTATAATAATAAATATTTGTTTAATTTTAATTTAATTATTTATTTTTAAAGTTACTATATTAGTACATATTCTGTAAATAAGCGTCTACCTGTTCTCGTTATCAATATCGAGCAAAAAAATCACCTTTATTGTATGTGAGCTCCTTAAAAATTTATTTTATTCTGGTTAGTATATGTTGTTGAAGAGGCAACAGAAATACACATTAAATGAAAGTGATTATTGTGAGAATCAATAAATAGTTTTGTATTTATTGAAGAAATTTCGTCACCTCCATACAAAACCACAACTCTGTATTGATATTTAAATTAAAATTGATGGCACACTTACTGGAATTACAAAAAAAATAATTTAACTTTAATTAAATAATAGTAATTTACTACCTTCTGACATTATTAATTACAATCTGACATAACATTAAAACCATCAAAAATATTCATTCAAATTTGAAATCATATTACCATATTTACTTTTTGACATTATTATAACATTGACCACATTTCTTTCTGATATGCCTCTCATCTATATAGATCTATATAGAATGAGTACCTAAAGTCGGAGTAGGCATCTATATAGATGAGAGGCATGTCAGAAAGAAATGTGGTCAATGTTATAATAATGTAATGTGATTATTTTGTTTGTTCGTTCGATTTACACTCCTTTTCTTTGATTTTGACCCTGCTCGTCTCAGTTGGGGTGATGGCTGTAAATCAGTGCTTCACGGACATATCGGCGATTTTAATGCACTGAACCTAGACCCTTTCTCTCTGCTACATACAGATACATGACTTATTTGTTGTTAATAATTTTTTGTTATGTCTATATATTTTTTATTCTCTGTATAATGTTGTTGTTTGTTGCATTTTGAATAAATGAATTATCTATCTATCTCTCTATCTAACTAAAATTTTGAGAAAATTAAATCTTTGTGCGGAACCCTCTGCTCACGATTACGTCTGAGTCGGTTTTTATTTTATTCTATTCGTTTTGTGATTTATCGCGTACAAGGTTTTGATTCGATTAATTCCAACTATGAAACTATTAAGATTTTCCATTGTATTATTGAATACATTTGATTCTATTCGATGTCAATCAAATCCAAGCCAAACGAGGTACGTGGTCGGGAGCTAATGTTGTCTATAAATGTTTATCATTATAGACTGTAGTACATTTTCATCCTCTTTGCTCAAAGAAAATCTGAGCTTTCACATAGGTACCACTACCTATAGTTTACGTGTATCTGTAGATATTGTACAGAAGTACTCATTATTATCAAGCCCATTAATGTTCCTATTGATAGTATATAGGTCTTCCCTATGGATGGAATCGAATCGGAATGGAAAAACAACTGCAGATGCCGCGGGGAACAACCGCAATCGCCTTAAGGTGGCAGAATGCCATGTTTCCTGTTAGTACTATATTAAAGTGACCAACCTTTATTATCAGTTCCAGGTTATCACAAACCCAGCGGTTAGAGAATTCTAATGAGAGTGAAGAAAATACAGAAGTCGATCAGACACAGGAGTCTACAGAAGATATACAAACTACACAAGATATTATTCCGGAGATATCTCAACGTGTCACAAGGAAGAGGAAGCGCACGTAATAGTGAAAGTGGTATTATTTGTTATTATTATAGTAGCTAGTGGTAGTACTGTTTTATTAACTGTTGTTTATCAGTGCTTAAAGGTTTTTTCACTTTTATAAAGTCGTTATTCGAATCTGTCATATTTCTTTATTTAATTAAAAACACAGTTGAATTTATTATATTTTATTCTTATTGTTATTACAAGGAAATCTACAGCAGTAATTCGTACTAGAAACTTCTTAAAGAAATTTGATTACTGTAGCAATATTTCTTTAATAGGAACTGCAAACATTATATATCATCTATATTACTTTAATAGGAGCTACATAGGTATACATAATATAGTATCTAAATAGCTAAATAAACATTTTCGACTTTTCTTCTCACAATTTTGGCAGATCTTGGATAAAAATCAAGTAAATACTTCCATTGGTCTAACTTTAAATACACAATGTCTACAACTGTTCGCGCTCTAAAGGAGAAATGATGGGACACTCCAATGAATAATCCCTGAAAACATTTTTTTAAAGCACTTTACGAATTTTATTTGTCAAGGATAAACATTTTAGTGTCAATTTGGGTGGAACGTCCCTGTTTCATTCTTTTTAATAGACCATACATGTCACTAGAAGTTGATTTCAAGATGATTTCATTTTACGAATGTCTAGTGTCTTTGAAATGATAAGTTACTTAATATTACGTAACCAAAGTTTTAGTTTTAGTTTGAATCCAATAGAGAACAGAGTTTTTATTAATTTATTTCAATGCGTCTTGCAAAATAATCTGTACAAGCTTGTTTCCACACGTCATGTCACTCGCGTATGATGTAGCTTGCCATAGGTGATAGAATTTTTTTAAATCGGTGTAGTAGTTTGGAGCGTAAACAAACAAATTTTCCCTCTTTATAATAGTTAATATAGATTTAATCTAAGAAATCAGTGAATCAGTGTGGGAATAGATATATCCATTAAAGCATGATATGTTTTAATAGATATACAGCCAGTTGCACAAACGTGAAATTAAATTTTTCATTAGTTTAAAGCAACATTACCTATACAAGTTTGACATTCATTAGAGCTCAAAGGCGTCATTAAACCTTAATGAACGTTTGTGCAACTGACCGATAGTTACACATAGTTATGTATATTGTTATGTTGCATAAATTGTTTTATCTTGTTCCAACCTTTGCAGCTAATTGTTTTTCACGCAGGCTGATGATAGAATAACCTACAACAACCCTACGTGTTTAGGCTATTATCGCTCGTCCGGGGTTCGATTTAGTTTGCTTTTTTTGGCTTGACTATATTGAAATCGTTACTTTTATAGCTAAATATACAGATACCAGCGACTTCTTGGAATTTCCTGTTAGGCTAAAATATCTTTTTTGTGTGTCAATTTAGTTTATACTTCATATGAGTGATTGAGTACTTAATTGAACAAGAAAAAAGGTTTGATCAAATTTATACGTCAGTGTAACCGTTTGCACTTATGTAAAACCTTTACCTGGGCTACTCCGAAACTGTCTTCAGGACCCAATATGTCATAAATAGATTCTGTTAAGTTTGCATGGACGGTTAATACTTCCACCTGAAAACATTACAAACAGTATTTTTTTTTTTCATTTAAATCATTAATTTCGATGGTAACTGTGACTAGCGCGCTCGGTCTGTGATGCGGGTATGAAGCAACTTTTGCTTGCAGCCGGTGATAGGAAGTGACAAAAAAAAAATTTCGTGCTCCTCTGTGCTTCCCATGGCACGTTAAGCCATTGGTCCTGGCTGCATCTGCGGTCGTTAACACCCACCAATCCGCACTGGGCCTGCGTGGTGGGGTCAGGGTTTATTCTTCCTATTCCATACATGATTCGTTTGCATCCGTGGGAAAGGTCTGAGCCACAGCAGTGGGGAGATTAAAAGGCTGGTGATATTCTTGTAAATTAATGCCATGTGTCTGACTCTGTGCGCCCAATAATAAATTTTCGAAATGTATAATAAAAAGGCAAATATCACATAATAAGCACTTCTTGCAATGAGTAAGTATTAAAAAAAAACATAATTTCCCGAAATCAAACTAGATGTCGCTACTGTACGTTCTTGAGTTCTCCATGACAACCATTCCGGTTTTCTTTCAAGTTTAAAAGTAAATTAGTTATCAAAACTCAATAAACAACTCATATTCTATTTGTAGTAACGGACTAAAAGGAACGGATATGACTGTCTCTGGTCCATTCGTTTCCTGCAAAAATCAATTTTTGCTAGAGTCGCCATCTAGTGAGGTGCTTTTTAGTACTTTTTTTTTAAATACTTCCTCATTGGTTCAAAATTGTATGAAAATAGTGATTCGCACAATCTTTGCCCCTAGACGAGATATCTTCTCTTAAAGACTTTTGGGGGGCGCTTCCAAAACATGATTTATTCGTATCACACAATAATTTTGTTTATACCGACCTCTCCTCTATGTATAAAGTAAATACATTGATCAGAATCTCCACATTGTACAATATAATTTCCGGGGAAAAACACGCAGTGCTTCATCCACATCGCTAGCATTCTCTTAAAGTCGTCATCGGCTTTGCTGAATATAATTGACTCTCTGATATGCGAGCCATATACCGCTTGCATTACTTGACAGCGTAGTCGAAACGGCAATGTGTAGATTAAATTAGGCATCTAGAAAGAAATTTTAGCTGTGCAGTTTTGTTTTCATATTCATTACATTGGGAACATAAGTAGGCATACTTTCAGCTTTCCGCCAGCGGCTTCGTCCGCGTGGCCCCTAAGGAACTGTTTCAATTTCTGCCTTCATAATATAAGTAAGATTATTTATTCCTAGGTAAACAGCTTTAATAAATGATTAATAAATGATTTAGATATCTATTCATTCCACGGATATAATTACTATGACAAATTAAATAGTTAACAATGGTAACGTTCTAATTCCCTTTTCGTCCCTAGTCCTTCCATTTTCGTCCTTTTATTTGTAGCCTATGTTTACCGCATATGATGTAGTAGTAGGTGAAGAAGAATATGTTTTTTTATCGGTCCATTAGTTTGGAGTCTAAACAATCAAATCTTTCCTTTGTAATATTTTTATAGATAAGTATTACAACTAGTATAGTAGGTATTATAATATCTGTACGTATTACGAACTGTGGGAAACTAGTGCAAACGATACTTGCTTTACAGCTTAACGTCCATTAAAATGATCATTAGTTTAAAAGACATTACCCATACAAATTTGAGATTCATTAGAGCTTAAAAGCGTCATTAAACCCTAATGGCCGTTTGTGCAACTGACCGTAAAGTTAGTAGCACTAACTTCTTCGATAATTCAGCGTAAAATTTAAAACAGTTTATAATCTTTCTAGATTTATTATTATCCAATGTAATGTAAAGTTCAATCTAATACTAATGTAATGTAAAGTACATAGGTATGGCAGGTACTTAGATTGTATAGCTCGGATAGGTGTATTAACCCACGATGACAATGGTCGGATATGATTTGAAATACATAATCGTAATATTCCTAATCAATTATAATATTTAATTAATTTAGCATTCACAATGCTATATTGGAAAATATTCTCAATGAAAAATACAAAAAAAAACCACCAGCCCCAGATACTCGGAGATGGGACGGAAGCATTTTTCATTAGGGAATACTCATAATCAAGTTTAAACAAAGTATAATGACGTAGCAAAGTCACCAGAAATAAGAACTTTCTTTTTCTTTGAGGTAAGAAAGTTTATTAGAATCACTTTAGTTTCAAATGGCTACGTAGTTGTAAGGATTGATGAAATTAAATGTTCTATTGTCTATTCAAATAAGCATATTGAAATCACTTTTGAATCGTCTAATATTTTTACCTATCACATATTCATTTTTTTTTTTTAATTTTGACTGACAAGAAGAAAGGGCTTAAGATGTATAACGCGTTACAGTAAAAACCACATTTACATGAAACGTGTCAATACCAAATCAATCTGTTTTACAATGAAAAAAAAAAGATAATTCATTCATTAAACAATTGTTACACATCGTACGTCGCACTTGAAAAATGTTTCGAGTGATGATTCATTTATTGTTAGATGATCAGGGCCCGATCCAGTGCAGTAGTCACTCCGGACAAAAATAATATTCACCGACGATCAGCGTAAGTTCACTTGTAACCCACTTTTGGTTATTTATTGCTCCCCCCCCCCCTTTTATGACAATCAATAGATACCAAAAAAGTAACTGATTTTTATTTCATTTTGTTATTTGAAATAATTCGAATTCAAAATTGCTTTCTAGTTTTTTTATTTGAGTTGAATTTATTAGCATTTTTCTCTATATATTTATTACAATTAATGACAAGCTAGCAACTTAATCCACTCTTGCCGAATCACTTCATTGATAATTCTTACATCTACACCACGTTAATGTTTTATAGTCTTCCTTAGAGATGTTAAAGTTATTAATATGTGCGGTCACGTACCTACTGAATTATGCAACTATTGACTGCTCGTCAATAAAATATGACTCCAATGTAATACATAATATAATACTCAAGTTTCAATTTAGGTCGCGAAGTAGTTATTCTAACACAACCTTTCGAAATATGTAGATATTTACAATAGTTTATTAATGGCAGACGCGCGAATGAAGTCTACAGTTTCCCCATTCGATCTAAGCCAAACTCTTTCAATGCAATGTGAAATTCCATTTCTAATATCTGCCAGCATTTTGAGTACACGTCGCTCTCTAAATCTTAAATTCGTTCTACCTTTTTTCTACCAAAACCAAATTAAATCTAGCTACAGAAATCCTGCATTAAAATTTTATTGATGATACACGTTATTGATCGAAAGACGATTTAAATTACGTTGCACAAACGTCCTTTAAAAAAGCGAATTTGACATTTGTTAGAGCTTGAAGGCGTCTTTAAAACGTAATAAACGTTTGCGCAACTGACCGTCACAATCTGAACTATTGTAGCAGGTTCCATACGGAACTATGCAGCGCGCTTCGTTTCGCGCAGCAAAAGCGACATCAAACAGTCGTACATTAGTTTACGTAATTAAAATATTGTAATGAGTTACCAAACATACAACCCAAATCAATGTCCTCAACAAATACTTAAATAACTTAGTATCCAAATTATTAGAAATTATATCCACAATCCAAATACATATTGTGTAGGCCTATTCGCTCTCTCAGCTGACAGCTTAAAGTCGCAATCACCGTAAAAAGTGAAAAATACCAATGTGTCATAATTACTTAATCGTATGACCGAACGCTTACAGAGCAATGTGGACAACTTATTTCGGTTGTCCTCAAATTTGCAAAATAAGAGGACTGGATCGCGGGTCGTTGTTCGCTGCTCCGGATGGATCGTTGGATTGCTGATTCGGATCGGACGGATCGTTGGATCGCTGATTCGGATCGGACGGATCGTTGGATCGTTGATTCGGATCGGACGGATCGTTGGATCGCTGATTCGGATCGGACGGATTGGTTGATGTTGACGCAGCTATTTATTTATTTAATCTTAATTGCCTAGTATATACACAGACTAATGCCGGACTTAATTTCAGAGAACCATTCTTTACCAGTCAACCAGTAAACTTAGTAAAGAACTTTAAAAGCGGCGATATATATAACGTACGTTAAAATGTACGTTACATAAGAACTATATCAATATATATATATCTACACATACATAAAAAACGAATATATATATAAACATAACACATTAAGTACGAAACAGAGTTAACAAAGAAATTATGTTTGAAGCATGGTAAAAGTTGCGAGCTGCTTGAATACAAATTTGTTAGGAGCACTTCCGACGTTCAAAGCCAGTGCATTCCAAAGACGGATGGCAGTTAGAGTGAATGAGATACAAATCTAACCTGTCGTCCTTGCTGTCTGTTCCATAATTCGCGAACGTAGTCCCACATTTTGTTCATCTGATGGTCACTCAAGTCCATATCTCGAAGGCCATCCCTCAATTCGTTGATACCGTAATCATAGGCAATACGTGATGATGAGTGTGCCGTGATCATCGCTGACATCTCTGATATTAACAGTCCTGCAAACAATTTGATATTCCAACCGAAAAAAGCTAAAAGTTTATCATTTGAATTAAAACAAAAACAATTTAAATCTGTTGTAGCATAGCATCAAAATAATTAATCTTATGTGGAAAAGTCTAACGCCTACATATTTAGTGACAGCAACAGATCACTGCCACTAATGACTAAATACTTTATATTTTACATTCACCATAACCACATCAAGATTGTGAATCAATAAATTCCTATATCAAGACAACTGAATTTATTTTCCGGAAAAAATCTTTTGCGCCAAGAAGGCGCAAACATTTTGTATGGATTGAAACTCACATCAAAATCGTGATATTGCAGACATCATTCTAAATGCGATAGACGATTGAAACATTCAGAATCTCCAAAAAAACCTCGCAATTCGATTTTGATTACCCATTTGTCCATCGACATTTGCGAACATGTTTAACCACCGCATTAACTTCTTCAAACAAACATGTCAAGATACATACCAGTACAAAATTTTATGATAATGGTTACAATGATAGTTTCTATGATTTCAAAGTCGTTCTGCGATGTAACATCTCCACTGCCAGTGATAGTTAGTAAATTGATCATATACCACAAGCCTGCTACGTAAATGGAAAAATAGTCAGCCTACAAAGAAAAAGACTAAATAAAAAATTTGTTCACGACCACATGTCACATTGTCAGATTTTCCCATTCCATTTTAAAATTAACTCGAGAATTTAAGGTTGCAATCAATAATTTAAGGCGCGAAAATAATCAATTGGAGAAATTTGTCCGTGCTTGTTGATATCATTTAGGTCCACGGTGGGCAACAGCTGGTCCGCGGGCCGGATCCAGTCCGCGAGACATTTTGAAACGCCTGAAGTTATGATTTATAATAACATTGTCGTATTATTTCATGTCTCATATCTATCGCAAAAAATATGAGCACTACAAACTACTTTAAAATGTTCTACTTCTAAACGCAATCCGCGAACGTATTTGGACACTAAAGTTTGGCCCACAACATGTCCAAGGTTGCCCATACATGATTTAGGTATTAGTCTATCAACATTAAATGCAAACAATGAATATCTGTTTGTTAAAAAAAAAAGATATCGCATTACATTTGCTGCAATAGACAGAGAATAGGTTGGCAGTTTTAAATGTTATAAAAATGTTACAGAAACAACAGATATAATGTTAGCTGCTAAGTGCTTTTAGAATGTCAGTAGAAGTTATAATTAAGAAGAACTGAGCTTTTAGGCTTTGGCGCTAGTTAACGTTAAGATTAATGCGCTTCAACTTCTCTATTGCTGACCTTAGATTTTCTTGTTTTAAGAGTATAAAACTGCCATATGTTACTTACATCCATATATTTAGCCTTTAAATTGAGTTCTTCTTTTGACATCCAATTTGAGGAAGTGCAGTGTTCTGGGGTAAGGCAGGACAACTTGAAGAACAAGCAGGCGTTTATATGCGAAAGTACGGAAGCCCATATACCAATAGATCTGTTATAGAAAAACAATATGTAATAAAACTAGGTATCAATATCTAATTCTATGTGATGTACAATTGCTAGAATTCAGTTAGGACAGTTCATGCATGTGGCCGCTGTTATTAACATTCAATTCATATTTTAACAATATTAAGATTAAATTTTAAATGTGCTTTATCTGAAATAGCTCGCTGGTGATCTGCTGGCCACTGCCGTTTCGATGCGATTTAATCTCGAAAAAATAAATTCGTTCAAAATTTATTTTAAGAGTTCAATATTGAAAGCAATCCTTTTGCACAAACTAGATTTTTAGACTAATTTTAGGAGTATAATTATATTTGTTACTTTAAAACAAACTTAAAATTTGTTATTTTAAGTTCAATTTAGTTGTACAACAGAATTGGCATCATTGCAAATGTTTATTGGTTTCAGAAATACTTACGTCAACTTAAATATCAGATTCGCTGAACCGATATTGTTGTACTTCCTATGTATATTATATGTTAACAGATACGTGATTCGGACCAGTTGTGGGGAACGTAAATAACTGAAAAATGCTTGCTGCATTGGCTCTCGTAGCGGTAAGGCAAAAGCAATGTATGATATCGGTATATTCGCTATGAAATCTCGCCTGCGCAGATATGTTTTAGAAAAATACCTGAAAAAGGTACATGTTTATTTGTTTGGAAGCATGTAGTTTGTAATGTACTTGACAATAGATAAATTAGTAGGGGGCACAAATGGACGGTAAACATTTGCAGTTGGTAGGTAAATAAAATTCGAGGTGTTTGGAGGATAGCGCAGTGAGCAATTCCTAGGCATAAGCTTATGGTCAAAAAATATTTATATTTAACATTCAGAAGCTCGTGTAAACGTAAATTATGGATATCCACTCACATTTTTCTAACTTTTTTTGGATTTAAAACGAAGTCACCGTATCTATTCATATATCCACTATGAATATCTAGAAATAGTTTGTACCAATATATGATATCGATTGTTATACAGATATGGAAATAGTATGGAACTGATTGGAACGACATCTGGTAGATTAGTAACATGAAGTCTACGTAGGATAGAAATAGTATAAATTGTTCTGAAAAAGAAACAAATAATATTTTTGTTCTCATTATATATTTATGCGAGTATTTTATGACTATATCAATTTTTACCCATAAACATGACGAGAAAACTGTCTGGCAAAACACTACCGCGAAACCACCTGAAAAACATTTAAATACATCTTAACACAATAAACAGATAGCGCTGAAACAAATTGTAGAAGTACCTTTTAAGTAAGCGTCAGGTACATGAAAATATATATATACGTTATAAGTATTACCTAAAGTTTAAAACAGATAAATTCTAGTATTCTGTGTTAAGAGTGACATAAAACCATCATGTGTGTACTAGAATAGAATAATTATTATATAGTGTATATAGTACTATATAGTGTAGAATAATAACTATAGCATAGAAAGCATAGAAGACACGTATTCGTCTTTTTATCCTTACGACCCGTGTTAATGCGTTAGATAGAGATGTATAATATCAATCATGTCTCAATATACGTAGGTTGTCCCAAGTTTTGATTTACTAATTTTACGTTGATGTTCCTCTTCGACATTTTATCGATAAAAATGAGTTGATGTAAATAAAATACAGTGATAAAATTTAGAAAATATTAATATATTAAAAAATATATATATGTTTATTTTTGATAAAACAAATATGAAATTATTATTAACATTTTCAAAATACAATTCCTAGAAAATATTGAATCTTGCAATCAAATATTAAAACAATAAAATTTGTTGCAAGGGTTGCCACGAGAACATTTAACAGGTAAATGATAATTAAAACAAATTAGATATAGTTGAATAATATGTATTGTCAAATATGTAAAAAAATATGTATCTATATAAAAAAAGATATATAAGTTTCGAATCAATTACAAATCAATTAAATTTTAGAGCAGAATCATGACTGCGTTTAGTCCATGTCAAATTTGGTGTGAAACGATGTAACCATTGTTTCAAGGTTTTAGTTTTCGGAAATATGTAGCAAAATAAGGTTTGTGTCATTATTGGAAGTGTAGTATTTTAATTCGTAACATAATTGTCATTATTTTGAAACGATTATTTTATCTTTAATTTATTATATACTAGCTGTTGTTTCGGGACTTTGCATGCGTAGTTAATACTAATAAATTATCAAACAATATGTAGTATCTACTGAGATTCCCTAGTGCCCATCATTATGGTAGTATAATATAATAAAATTGTTTTATCGATATGGGAATGCACATCACTTCTGGTATTTAATGCAAAAATCGCTATTAATATAATAACAATGTTTTAGGTAATTCAGTGACTTCATAAAGTCGAAAACAATCGTAACTCACCGATGCCATCGGTTATATCACAGACATCCTTTAACTTTCAGGTTTTACTATAACTAACACTGCTTTGAGTTTTCTTTGAATAATTCTATAATAATTGTACTTTTTTCTCTGCGACGCTACCAAATTGTCATTTATTTGTACAAGATTAAGAAAATATAACGACCTTTTAATCTAATAGTATAACAGTTGTTAATGCATCCATATATTCAACCAGTTTGACAATCAACTTATGACAACCTTAATAAATAAGTAACAAATGTGGATCCGTTGTCCCTTTCACTCTTTTAGGTATTCGGTTGTTATGAGACAGATAGCTGTTTTAAACTCTTTATGTTTATCATGGATTCTATGCTTTAGTAATTATTCTAAGGTATTTCGTCCACGGTATGACGTCATTTGTTACCCTAACTTAAAAAACTGGCAATTCTCTGGTAACACTATATTTTGTATACATATTTATTACTTTGAATTAGTTTCTGTACTTATATCTAATCGAATCCAATTTTGAAAAGGCACCATATATTCAAACCGAGTATTGGTGCCTTTGTCTTATTTTTTGTAGGAAAAAACGTCTTTATTATAGTTCTTAATGAATGTTCTTTCTAACCGTCATTAATCATTAGTAATACACTAATGTAACACCAAAAAATATTACAATTAATTTTGTAATTTCTATTGTTATATTTTCTCTTATTTCTGTTCTTTTAAATAAAATTAATATCCTATAACTATGAAAGCTCCCCGGGTGAAACACTGCACCGCTTGGTCGATAAATGCAACATGTAGGAATAACTATGCAGGCAATTTTAGAGACTAGTGAACAAATATTGAGGTTCATTGGAGAATATTATAGACTTAACTTTTGTATATGAATAATAAAATACGTAGGTATTATAGCATAATAATATTAACTGCATACCTGTGAGGTTGTAGAATTAATAAATATGCAGTTACGTAATCGATGTTACCCGAAGCGATAGACTTTGATCCGTGAGATTCAGCAATACTCTTTTCTGGACTCTGGATTTCAGAAAATGACAAATATTCAAATTCTAAATGTAAGCCTGGAACTATTGTGGGCTCTACCATAGTTTTTCAAAACAAGCTTTTATTTGTGCACACTAAAGGTAAATATTAATTATATGCAAGAGAAGCTCATAACATTAATGTTAAAGTACTTGTAATAATATTTTCTAGAACGGTAATGGACTTGAAAAGCTTGTAGCGCTAATGAAATCGGAAACGAGTTTTCAAGACAGTTACTGTTAGAGAAAATTTTGATTATAAGTAGGTACTTTTCAGGTTCTAAAGAGACTAAACACGATGCGCTTGCGTTATTTCATTGTTAAGTTCCTATGAGCACTAGCTCCATCGGATCTATCGAGCCCAAACGACTCCGACTTCCGACTTCATCATCATATCAACTTACTGACACCATAATATTCCAATGTTCTCTGATTGACATATCCATGCGAAATTTTAAATCTACCGCACATTGTAAATTTTTTTTTTGTTTTTAATAATTATTTAATTAACATTAAATAATTATTAAAAACAAAAAAAAATAATAATACCTACCTCTAGGTACATATCCAAGACAACGTTTTCACTTTCATCGTCCTCGTCGTCATCTCCTGCTTCATAAGACAGAGGATATACCGTCTGCGAAAGAATTTAATAGAATAATTCATTTGGATAAGGTTTCATATCATGACACTAATATAATACAAATTGAGAAGTAAACTACCATAGTTTACTATTCAATTTGTTCTCTTTATTTGCTGCTTTTCGGGATAAAATATAGACTATGTCCATCGTATATGATGTAACCCCTCGTAGATGAAAGAATTTTTAAAATCGGTAGTTTCGGAGTCTATTTGATGCAAACAAACTATAAACAATCATACAATCTTTCCTCTTTTCAAACCTTTATTTACAATCAAATTAGAATACAATCAAATCTTTCCTTTAGTAAGTATAGATAGTATAGAATACGCCAGCCGTTAGAGCGCTAAGCTTAGTATAATTTATTAATGACGTTTCGAATATTCGCATCCGCGTTCGCGAATAAGTATATTGTAAAATAGTACATTCGGAGCATCGATATAATTTATAATAAATTCATTATTGATTAACTTACTTCTAAACTGTTCCTCTCTGACATAACTGTTGGTAATACGTAATCTTTCACCGCCGAGTCAACAGAATGAACTACTTTCCGTAAGACAGATGGATAACTCTGTAAAACAAAAGCTATATCGAATACTAGCGGTCTTCCAGCTACTTCGCTTGCGTAAATTATAGCGTATGTCACTTAGGTTAGGTAATATATATTTTAAAATCGGTGCCGTAGTTTCGGAGTAAACAAACAATCAATTATTTATCACTATCTACATAAAGTCCATTATTTCTAGTGCAATGTCTTCCGCAAACATTAATGGTGAATGATAGTAATATTGGACTTCAGTTTAATGCAGGTATGATATTTTATTGAGATGCGATTATAAGTAAACATTATTAGAATTGGCCTGGTGGAACAGCCTGACCTCCTGTTAGACACCGTGCTAGGGGTTTTAATGGTGAGTGAAATCAGTTTCCCCTATAGCTCATATGGTTAACAATAAATAAATATAAATTGCTGAAATTCTTAGATGAGCAGCTTAAGTTCTCGTATTATGGAGTAACTGAGACAAGGAAGATCCAAACACAACGTCCAAATCCGAGCTAATATAGAAAAGTTAATTATTTGCATTGAACCAACCGGGAATCAAACCCGGGACCACAGAAGGCGATACGGTTAAAAAAGGTTAGGAACCACTGGCTTAGTAACAATCTGAAGTCACAATCCCAACACTGTTAACTACACGGCTAGTGTTAAGTAAGCAATATAAAGAAATAGAACGTGTTTACTTTTAGTAGAGCGTAAAATTCGTGTCCTGAAATGCATAATAGGTCGATATTCCTAGACGCTATCACATTCGACATGGTTAAGTATTTTGACGCTCCTCTGATGTTTCCAAAAATTCCACCTGGGCCCATACACGCTTCGACTTCATTTATATCAGACATTATGTCCACCTTAAAAGAATGGGGTATTTATTTCGAAATAATGTAAAATAAAATTTTCTAATATATTGATGGAAATATTTTCTTAAGTAGTCCATGTATATAGTATCTTAACGCAGATATTTTCGAATTAACCAAAGAATATTTAAATACTACGAATGCTATAGATGGTTTTGATAAAGTCAAATGCAAACAAATCTTTCAACTACTGGAAAAGCGTTATATTTTTTACAGAAACTTAAGCAGTGTAGAGATATAATGTTTTCGACTTACTTTTCCTCTATAAATAATGTACATCATGCTTATAACTTCATTCGATCTCATAACCATATAACCTTTTTGAAAATATTCCTCTTTAAGTTTCTTCGCAAATGCTCTAAAGAAAGAAAACTCAACATTTTCAAAGAGCGGTATCTCCCTCAGTGTTTTCTCGTACATATAAAGGACCGCATCTTCATTTAAATTTGCATGCAGCTTACCAAGTATGGATTGGTGCTGAATAAGGATAATTAAATAATCAAAATACTAAAAACGTATTATGGTCATCGTCGTATAACATTTAAAAGCAAACAAAACGATTAACATTGTGGTTGATTACTGATAGGTAATTTTATTTTGCATACTCATTAAGACCAATATAATTGAAAGGACGACTACGTATTACATTGGTTTTGTAATCGGAATTGTTGGTATAATATCCAGAATTAAATCTATATATTTTTTTATAAACTAAGCTGTATTTGCATCTTAATTACTCAAACTATTACAGTTTGTAGTATCTAGTAGTAGGTTTTTAAATGATACATAGCTGTTCATTTCTCGAGAAAGAAATTACGATGAATACATTTGTTATTTAGATATTTTTTTTATATCTTGAAACAATTTCGATACTCTGTAATTTGAAAGTCAGATTCATGAATGATACGAGTATGATCAAGATAAATTACTCTGCTGTGTACAAAATATTTTGTATTAATAGCTTAGAGGTACCTACATACATATCTACAAAAAAGTCTTCCCTATAAAAATGTAAAAGGATACTTCTGGAAAAATAATATAAGTACTTACATATTTTTCGCAATTTTAAAACTTACCGACCACCCTCCCGTTCTTTTCCATTGGTATTTCCAATATTCCATTATACTCCTTTTTAGTAAAAAAGGTACCTTTTCTCTATTCAAAAATAATTCGAGATGCTTAAGATTCTCTTGGAACTTCGTGACTACTTGGTCAGCCATAGCTTTAAGTGATTCTATTCTTGCGTAAACGTATCTAAAACATAAAAAGGTTAGTTCAATATTTTCAAAACTCTAATAATAATATTCTAATAGTTTTTATTGTTACTCTATATTATAAAACGTAGGTAGATATCTAAATATTTAGAGAAACTCATTCAGAAACTAGGTAGCATTTCGCAATTGTGAACATAAAATGTATAAGGAATATACCTATCCTTATGCTAATTTAGGATTGGATAATAAATGATTATATACCCAAAGAACAACGCTCCATGTATGATGATACAAATGGATAAGATCATGTGGGTGGTGTCTTGGGCCGTGACATCACCGAAACCTGCGCCGGTAAAACTCGTCGCCGACCAATAATAAGCCAGTAGATACACTTTGGCCGGAGCCAGATATTCGGTTTCTACATTCGCAGCATCGATCCAAGAACCTTATATGGCATAGAAACTTTTTTACGTTACTAATGATTTTTTTTCTTTAAGAAAAAGGTTAATGTGCTTTTCGAGGGACGTCATTTTTATATCTATAGTCATATCTGTTAGCAAGTTCAATAATGGCGTAAAGAATAAGCAATGATGGATATAAATATACCTGTGATAAATGATTATTACAGATTTTAAATGTATTAAATAATTACTATACGCGAATATCACTACTAGTACCTAAAGCTATATAGAGACCTTTTGTATCTCTACTATAGTTTTAAAAATGTCTCTCCGTCGTGTCTGTATAACTGTCTCAACGCAGTAAACGCTTCTTTTGAACATACGAGCATTTTGGTGAGTAATTAATGAGGATGAGGAAGGAAGATTTGATTATTAACAAAACCTTAATGAAGAAAATTCATTAAGGTTTTGTTAAAATTGGCAGTTTTATGACCATAAATATCCGTTAAAGTTGTATCTGCATTGGTTAGCGCGACCGATCTGCAATAGATATAGATGCAGGCCAATCATAAGATGAGTAATCAAACATTAACACCCATTTTCACTAGAACAACGCGTAGCTTAACTAGAAAACGCCATATATTTAGGTGCTTCACAGACAATAGTGAAATGAATTTTTTACCTTAGGCGATTCCTAAATCAGATATGGGCGACTCCTAAGTTTAGTGAAAACGGGCATTATTATCATAAGCTCTTCCGTGCATCGGAAGACACATGATGTAATTGGCACCGGCTGTATTTGCAGACGTTAACAATTACCAAACTTTATTGGCACGTTCAGGTTATTTGATACCATTCCAATTACAAAAGTAGTAGACATTTATAGACTTATGATGGTAGATGTTAAAGATGTAGAAACTGCATATAAGATGCATCCGTAAGAAAAAGGGGCATGTAGCTAGTTTACGGTACATTACTCACCACGTTGGCATATCATGTTACCCCCAATATTAAAAGTCGCATTCATATAAGGCCCTTTCAGAGACAGACGCGAAGTCCTTAGAGCTAAATCTTCGGGATCTGATGCGATTACGTACCGGCATGTCATTGTTATCAGTATTGAAGCGTAGAGATTTAAAAAGAATAAGGTAAGTAGGACAAACTGGACTACGCTCATCATGTAAGCCTGAAAAGTTGATATGATTAATAATACCTGTACATGTTATTTTTATTAAAATCTTACCAGGTGATTGTCTCCGGCCAATGGCGTAACTACACCCTTGAGGCCCGTGGCAAATTCATCGGATATTCTATTCCTTTTTACTAATTGCGTTATAATAAATGTCACGAGTAAGGAGCCTCCTCTCACCGGGGGCCCCTTCCAGCTGGGGGCTCGTGGCGTTTAGCCGACTCGCCACCCTGTAGTTACGCCACTGTCTCCGGCAGAACGACCGCCTATCTCTAGATATAACTCTAGCCATAGGCTTCGATATCTAAGCGATGTTTTATTATTTCGTTTCATATTATTACTTCGCCAAATACTTTAAAAACGAAGAACGAATGATAAATAATGATTTGAGGCAGTGTTTTCAACTGAATGATGAACATATGAGGAAAATTTATCCACCAAAACATGTCAAAATAGTAAAAGAAACGAAATATCAAAGGCAAAGTCAAAACATTCTTTATATTGACTTCTTAAAAGTACTTTTGAATCGTCGAATGTTTTTCCCAACCATTACACAACGAAACTTTGAAACGGATTGCGATAGATTTTGAGATAAGCCAATTAGCCCACTGTTTTATATTTTGAAACTGCAGTTTGTTCTTTGTCTTTGTAGCACTGATGTGCCAACCGGATGTGGGCGAAAATAAGAAAATCTGTTGGTATTGTAGGCGTTTATAAGAGTCTGTCCATATTCTGACTAGTGACTCTATATTCGAGTTCAGATTATGTGTCTAGCGAACTCAACAGTCATAGCGTAGGGAATATATTTGTAACTCATTTATTTATTAAAAAAATTGAAGTTACCCTTTTTAAAGCTGATATAGACTCTGCCCAGAAGACAGTGTACAGTTTGTATATTTGCAAAACGTTCACCAATCGTGTAATGCAGTGGTATTCATGAGGATTTAATAAATGATCTATGGCAGTATGATTCTCATCGTGTTTTGGTACAAATAATTTCCAGACAACGTACCATGGAAAACATGTTAGAAAGTCAATTACGAAGGGACCCTTAAAAATAAAAGTAATAATGAATTTTTATACTGTAGGTATACTCATAGTATGTTCTCAGTTACGTGGAAATAAATATTTATGTATCTCCAAAACTGTTGCAAAATATAACATCACTTTAACCTACATACCTTCAGATAATTTTTTGCTGTCAAATAAGGATGGTAGATAAGCTGATTTTTCGGACCATAGTATGCAACATGAAGCATTAAATAGAGATCTACGTAACACAGTGTTTCAAAAATTACAATCAGTATATTAAATATTCCACATTGAGGAGCCAAAGACACTACAATCTGAAAATGTAATATGATTATAACAACAATTTAAACCGACCAAGTGCGAATCGGCCTCGCAGACAAAGGGTTTCGTAAAAAAACGAGCAAAAAATGACGATTGTGGTTTAATAAAATAAATATTTAAGGGGAATCTGAAGTCCCCTTATTTATTTTTTTCAATTTTTTAGTATTTATAGTCATAGCGGCAAATATATCATCTGTAAAAATTTCAACTGCCTAAATTTCACGGTTTATGATATGGTGACAGACGGACAGACAGACCAGGAAGTCTTAGTAATTGGGTTCCCGTTTTACCCTTTGGGTATGAAACCCTAAAACGAGAATGTTATAGGTATAATGAACAATAATAATAGTTACCGGTACTAAAATACACAATAAGAAAGCTACTATAACTCTTAGTAAAGCCCAAATTTGAAGAAATATTCCACTCGGCTTTATAACAACAGGCATAAGCAAATATGGCGCAATGCTATTCAGTATATGGAACTGTGAGTAGGATTTGATATAATTCTCATTTTTGTTTTCGTAATTTTCATAAACATTAATGAAGGAATCTGAAAAAAAAAGAAATCTTTTTAAGCACAGGTGATCTGATTCAAACTATAAGCTGCTACGAAAATTCCATAGAAAAGGCAGTTTCGGTTTTTGTTTAATTTTATATTGAAGGTTCGGATGATTTTTCATTTTTAAACTGTAACAAATGAGTAGGTGTAAAAAAATCTATGAGAATCTACTTAGGTATAGTAAAATTGTTTTTAAAAATATTGTCGTTGAAAATGCATTTCATTTTCAAGCTTAAAACCATTACTCAGACAGGTATCTTCTGAAATTTACTATATAAAAAAATAAATACAGGTGTAAAAACAATAAATAATGAGTCCACTCAATAAGATAGTCATCGTGAAAGGCATGGAGTCGATTCAAAATGAATGTCTGTAGGTAATAAATCTCCTTTGGCACATTTATACCTTCATAAAGATATATTTGCTGTAAAACCATAATTTTATTTAGCATCTTCAACATTAAAAGTTAGTACAAAATACCAGTAACCGATCGCCAACTGAAAGTACACATTCACAAATGTCGATGAATCACGAAATTTCTACTACTCGCGTTTCAATCTTAAATTGAGCATTAGCAGGGGACGTGTTTGTAGACTTCCTAAAATTGGTGTACCTATGTATTTAGGTGTTTGCAATAGACATTTACGTAGTTGGACAGGCGTGCAAATCAGAGTAGGTACTAATTTTTGTGTGAAGTTTTTTAAATATTGTAGTTTTACCGTAACTGCAAGATTTTTGCAAGGCAGATAACGCTTGCTTCATTAACGTAAGGAATAAGGAATAAGGAAGGCCTGAGCCCCTGCAGTGGGGACTTAAAAGAGCTGGTGATGATGTTTAATAAATACTAACTTTCAAAAAATTCTCGCATAAGACTGGTTATAATCTTATTTTTCGCCGATTTCTCTGCCAATCTGCTGTAGTATTGTAGGTAAGAATTAACGTTTTGTGTTTTTGCTTGTTTTTTTATTAATAAAATTTCTTCTGGCTTCAGTAATCCTTCATGCTCTTTCATATCTGGGAATAGACTGAGGGCCGATGTATACGCCGCGTGACTTATACTAATGAGCTGGAGATTTAAATATTTTTATATTAATTATTTACTTTGCAACATCGTGATTTTGTCAAATTTCTTGGGATTTATACTTTATTTATTTAATTTTAGTTAAAAAATATCATAAACCATGTGTAATATATATGAATTGGAAAATATAGGTCCTGAATACATCGTACCTTGCAATGTGTCAGTGTTATCACGGTGCTGACAGCTGGTACACCATATAATAACACCAATAAACCTAAATGATTGCCAGGGCCAATGATACGTTCCTTTTTCGATTCCCTTAACTCCATAGATGTCACAAGGCAGTATCCGCTCTCGATTATGTACAGTTCTCTAGTAACAGTGCCCCCGTAGTAAACTATTTCTCCAGGCGGGAGTATAGTATCCCTGGCAGCTGAAAAATAAAATTTGTAAAATTTCTCCCCTTGATTTCAAACCTTAAATCATTGAGAGTAAAGTTTTAAATCAATTGTAGAAATTTGACATATTGAGTAATCTGGCGAGCTACTGTATGTATCTGATGTTTGCCCACTAATGACCGTAATAGAAACGTTCTAAGAAAAACATTATTGATATTGGATTGGATAGTACGAGACGATAGCCAGAGCGTTACGTTGCCGACAGAGACATGTCAATTTTGTTTTGATGAAAGTTGAATATCTCAATTTTATTTTAACAATGCAGATAGACTTACTCTCTGTTAAGGTCTGTATATATGCGATGTTTTTCACCTGGAAAAATCTAATGGCAGTAAGCGCTTTGAATCTTGCTTGATGTAAAACTTTCTTTCTTAGCTCGGATGGTATTACAGTTTTTTGGAGCCAATTCTCCTCCGTTAATTCCACGCCCTTGTGAGAAAAATTACTACATATATGACTTTAAGGAACAATAACTAGTAACTAGTCTTATATGTGCAAAGTGGACTTGAAAGTTTGGAATAGGTTTCTCTTGAACTTGTTTGTGAATAAAAAACAAAGTATAATTGATAACCTCCTCTTTTTTTGAAAACGGTTAATAAGTTTAGCAGCGTTAATGAATTTTACCATAATTTAATACTTTCAACTGCCGAGCGTATAACTCCGAGCATCCACATACCATGGTCTTCTGTTTACAATTTAAGCTTTAACAAATAATAAATTGCAAACGACTCATATTTTAAAATGTAGATGTTGAATTATTAGCTCTCATTTTAGATAGGTATATTTTTTTTCGGAATTTGTTTTATCATCCAGTGAATCTGATATTTTAACCTAGTTACTATACGACAATATTATTATTTACCGAGTTATATTGCCACTGGAGCTCGTAAAACGCCATAATTCGGGATTTTATCGCAGGAAGCATGTTGTTCTCCTTCATAAATCTGTCTATCGTTATGATGACTTCCAAGAAGGCAGTTTTTGTTCTGTGTTATAAAAAATCAAAGAAGGTATTGTACCTAGTGTTATTATGATTAATAAATATCTTTTTTTTCTATAAGTCGGGTATAGTCTATTGATTGTTGCTATTGCTATTGCACTAAGGATATATATATAAATAATAAATGTATCTAAACCGAATTGCTGTTATGTTTACTATAGTGAGTTAATAGTTTGGATTCGTATGTCTGTTAAATTTATTCAAAGGTTTAGAAATGAAATAATATAGACACCTACAAAATTAGACAGACTTCAAGTACATAGCTTGAATCTCATTAAAATCATAATCAGATGTTCCTATTGAATATAACCAACTAATGACAAGAGCAATTATTGAATTAATTTACATTATTTGCCAATATCTATAAAAACTCGTTTATTAAGATCCATTATCCAGAAGTCTTGTTTGTAATAACTAATAATAGGTAGTTACAGTTACCTCGACCAATGCGTAACTACAGCAGAGAACTCGGACACACAGTAACCAATCAACAATACCCCATAAAGACTGAGGAAGGCTACCAGTGCCATATCGTATTTGTCTCCTGGCACATAATCCCCATAACCCACTGATACAAGAAGGGTTGTTGCGAAGTATACGGATGTTACTATTGGATACTTTGTCCTGTAATCAACATTTTGTGCCTACATATGAAAAAATCTGATGTAAATTATATTATGAAAACGGAAAGCTTCAAAATAATTTTACTTGCTATTGCCACCGTTAACTTTCTCCTCCCATATACTGCCTCTTGTAAACCAAGAATTTTCTGAACACCGACTTACAAAACAGGACTCCATGTACAAAATTATTCCACACCAATAACATAATAAGACGATATAGATACAATATTTCGATACCTATAAAAAAACAGGTGCCGAAGTTACCTATGTACTTTAACATAAAGAGACACCACATTATATTTCACTAACCTTTACTAAAAGAGTATTGAGAAGCAATTTTCGTTCTAGGTTTTCGAAAAAGTTTGATAATCTCCATATTAAGCATAATTTAGTGCCTTTGCATAAGTAAAACAGATGATCTCTGTAACAATCTAGATATTTTAACGTCGTATGTTTCGTAACAATATACTCAAACGGTATTATCGCTATCACATCGAGATAGAATCCCAAAGTGTTCATTCTATAGTTCAGAATGCTCTTGAATTCAGTTAAGTAGCTCTTTTTAGTCTTCACTGCTGTTACAATAGACATTAACACGTTTAGCAAAAGAACTATGGTGATAATTGTTTGGACGTAGAAGAAGAGACCGGTAGGGAAAACTCTTTCAAAGCCAATATAGTACGGATAGACAGTACAAATAAAAAACACTATTAATAACATAAAGTGTTCCCAATATTTCACGAGATGGCAATCGTGTTCTAGAATCCACGGAAATGAAGAGTTCAAACAAGTGAACAATATGGTTTTTTTCTTTACATGTTCCGATAAAATATAGAGATCTAAGCAGTGTGTATCAAGTTCGTCGTCTTTTGTTAAATTCTCTTCTGTTTTACCTGAAAATTTAAAAAATAATAGTTGTATTTTCTTCTGTAGTAAGTATTTTATGTAGATATATACTCATAATTTTGGATACCTTGAATGAATCTTAGTTTATCTTTTAAACATTTAATGCTACTTTTCTTGCGGTCCTTAGATGCGAAGATATTTAATGTTAAAGGTTGATGCGTCCCTTGTTTTTGTTTTTTCTTCTTAGCTCTTTCTATTCGCTCATTTATTTCTCTTTTTATTTCGTCCATTAGATATGGATACGTGACCATCAGCTTAATGAATTTCGATTTGTCTAATACTTGACATTCGACATAAGTGGCGGCTTTTACGGTACATCTAGCTAAAATAACATTTCTAATATTCAGTTGTATGCTGCTTACATAAAGAAATATATAAATATTTAATATAAATAATTTATTCTGTAAACGATATGCATCTTATTTGAATGTAAACATCATATTACAAATGATTACCAGGTATGTTGTATACCAAGGCGATTTCTCCAAAACAAGTTCCTTTTGCAAATGAAATCATGGGGCTTTCGTCATCTTCATCAGAAAGTAACTCAAGGACACCACTAGTCACACATACCTTAAATAAATTATGTTAAATTCCTAGCTTGAATATATAAATATGAGACTACGTCACACACATTACAGTCAAGTGATATAATGCAGTAGCTGAAGTAACCCCATAATGGAAATAGATAAGCTATAACTACTGAAATCTGAGACATCAATGATCAGTTAGATTCCGAAATCATGAAATATATAAATTTGGCAAACATAGTTATTATAATCTGAGGAACTCAATGGATGAATGGTAGTAGTTAGCGCGTTCTGTCTGCGATGCAGAAGTTCGCTTTCGCAAGAACAAGTCGTAGGATGGGGGAAAAATCATATCTCACACGTTATCACCAATTCGCACCTGGCCAGCGTGATTGGTCATAGCCCATTCTCCAAATTTCGATTCCATTCATAGAGAAGGCCTGTTCCCCAGCAGTGGAGACATTAATAGGCTAGCGATGAGAGATTTATTTAAAGAGTATTTGGAAAAATTCAACCTTTAAGGCGGTTAAATAGAAGTTTTTACATTTATGTAATCTACGTGGGAGAAGTCGCAGACACAAAAAGCCAATGTTATCAAATTCCTCATTTATATCAAAAGAAAATGTCTATTAATAGTTACAAACTATCGATATCCATATCCTATCTACTTTAGTTGAAACAAAAAGAAAAAATAATATACTTAAGTATATCGCCAATCAAATTATAACTAGTGATTTTATGTGAATAGTTTCATTGTACATTCTTTATTTCGAATACATTATAATAATTAAAAAAATATATCTAATGAAAGTATTGCATGATGAGCTCGCACAAATTGTCCTGTTTAAAATGTTATGAAAGCAAACATAATGTTTAAATGTGAAAAAGTTACTTCCTTGTCTGAAGTTCTTGTGCAATTACATGTGTAGGTGTTACGAATAAATCTAAATAATGACTTACCATAATAGTCTTGTTATGATTGTGCTTATATACAATGTCACCAGGTAAATAAAACTGATGACTCATGTCCAAAGAAAGACGTCGCAGAAACGCTTCCGGGAGTTTTCGAAATATTAAAGAACTATACAAAGGTACGGCGTTTAAATCGTAACAGATCTCCATTTGTAATGGATATGGCAATAAACTCATTAATTTTGGCTTGAATACACCAGATTTTTGATACCATAGGTCTTCGTAGTATCTAGAACAAATATTTTCATGTTTTACTTCTCATTCCCACCACATCAATATACTGATAAATAAATTGCACTCACCTTATGATACGCTTAGTCGTGTCTGGGTCCATTTTGATCAAATTTAAGTGATTATTTATTTTCATTAATTGTCTTACGTAAACAGAGCGTCTGGTAGTTATCGTTATAAATTGTGAAGTCAACGAACCAACGAAAACTATTGTGGTTAAAAGAAATCCCAAGAGAATTGCCAAAGTAGCCGTGATTCTTTCGGTTGTTGTCACTGGATATAAATCGCCGAGTGCATTGGTCGTGAGAAACATAACCGACCAATATGAACATACACAATACCAGTCGTACGTATCTTCTGTTGGCAAGTAAATAGCTGCGGCCGACCACGAAGAACGCATTTTTTTAAGATTAAAACTGTGATTTGAAAATAAATACCAAACACATGTCCAAGTATGGACGGACAATAGAAACAGAATAAGATATTGAAACAAGAACGTCGTCCATTGGTTGCTCCCAGCTTGTGATGATTTATCATAGAAGTATTCGATGATTCTGTACACCCGAATCAATGCGACAACTGGTGCTATAGCATATAAATCGAAAGACGCAAATTGGTATGGTACGAAATACAGAAAAGGATATGGCAAAGCCAGTACAATATCTAGTATCACTCTATAAGTTTCTGGTTCGACTAAGTTTAGAGTTTTCCTCCATTTCTTGGAGAACTTCAATCCACAAAAAATGGCAACGTCCAGAGTAAATATTAAGTTCAAACATATCAAGAGTACTATTACAGCCAATGATCTTTGCGAGATTTCGACGAACGTGTAAATACATGAATCTATTACATAAGCGATAAATAGTGTAGTCAAAATAAAAACTTTCCATGCAGAATTAGAGTAAATCATTAATATTGTACGAAGCTTGCTATTTGTGAATTCTGTTCGAGCCTCTTGGAGTATAGCATACGTTTTCTGTTTCTTTTCCTCTTCATGTTCATAGAAAACATTTTGATCCTCGTCAAATTTGAAGCTAAATCTGCCTTTGTTATCGCATTTCATAAATATTTCATCTTTGTCCGGCCTTCGTCTATATTTGTAAATGTCCAAATTATCAGATTCTTTGTTTTCGTTCTCTAAAACATATTAATTTCATTACAAAAACTGTATGGTAGTACTACAATAAAGATGTTTTAGTATGTCTTTATTAAATGGAAACCATACCCATTATGTTTTTCCATTAATTATACACAAGACGAAATAAACCAAGACTCTTGCAATTTCCAATGAACAACTCGATCACAGTGATTTTGCTGTGATGTTTAAATAAGAATGAATATCTTGCTAAGATATTATTAGTTTACTGATATAAATATTTCTTCAGCACAAACATTAAATTCTTCAACGATTTGCTTTGGGTGTTTATCATAACAACGACGGTAAAGCTTTACTCCACATTACTTGAAATATTAGTCTTACACTTAATAGTTGTTTAATGACAAGCTTTATTTTAATTGCAAAATACTATGTCTTTATCCTTGTATTTTTTTATTTATTAATAGATCCACAACACAATTTATAATATTAATCTAGTTGGCATTATTTCAATAAAACAGGTACGCATAATAATAAAATGTTATTATAAATCTCATGCATATAGATTATGGTTTTATTTTAAATATAATTAATGTAGTTTAATGTTGAAATTGACGTAATTTATCAGTAATATTTAAAACTGTTTTTCTTTGTAGAATCTGGCTAATGGATTCATTCAAATTGTTAAAGAATGTTTTATGTAGCCTACTTACAATCAAAATAATAACGACAAGTTATTTTTTAAAATCTCAAGAAAATTATAGATTTATTGGTCATAGGCTATTAGAAATTTAATAAATCTATATAAAATTGTAGCTATCTATATAATATTGTATAAACATAAGTCTTAGAAAAGTAAATTATTTCGATGTAAAAATTAAACTACTTAAAAGATAATGAAGCTTACTGCGGAAATGAACTGTAGATCTATGTAATTTGGTCTCGAAGGTACATTTCGGGAAAATAACGCTAACGAACATAAACTAAATGGTATGATCCTAAAGACAACCTTCTCTTTTTCAGTAACTTTAATATAAAACTATCTTCAAAAAGGTTGAATAAAAACGAAAAATATGTAAAAAGGATCCGTAAAACTTCTGTTCTGGACATGCAGAAGTAATGTGTAAGATATTTATATGAAAATAAAATGAAGATAAAAATACATGATGAATGTTTATGTATGTAATTGTATATATACGTAAGTATTCATGTACTTGTATAATAGTTTGCTTTACTAAATCTCCACCTCTATTGTACAACACCATCTATTTATCTGGCATCACCCTAAGGTAGATTACGATAAAATGCCTACGGCATTCAGTTTGCCACTGTCCATTTTTGCAATAATTATAAATAAATAAATACACTTTGACATTGACATGCGTGTGGATACAAAATTTTACAGATCCAATCAAATTGATAACTCCCTATTTATGAAGTCAGTTATACTAAAACGTCGGATCGTCATCATTTCTGTTATTAAAATACCAATTAGAGCAATGTCCTGATTATTCTGGATTCGGTTTGAAGCATCAGTGTATGCTTGGTGACGCAATATTTTTCTCACCAATTCGTAGGCAGAAACCGGACATCTATTGCGCACGGCACTTCAACCTACATACATACGCATAAAATTCTTTGCGGACTCGACGTTATTTTAATTTCATATTGTGTGGATACATAAAGTCCAATTAACAAACAGCGTTTATGACTGCGACCGCATCTGCGTAGGACCTGTGCTTTAAATATCATAGCAGATATATAATTGCATTACATGACTGATTGCGTTTAATGTTGTTCTTTTCATTCATCAGGAATAGTATTTACTGAAAATTAACCAAAGTATTTTTAATAATTGTGATTATTGTTATAAAAGCTCTGTACTCCTACGCCAAAAAATGTAGTTAGGTACACATACGTTTTGGGTTACCGCCTTATTAGACAGAAAACTCGTGACAAAAATAAGCAAGAAATTTGTAAGTCCCACATACTGAAGTATCCATGTGTATATGTGGGACCTGCAGAAGTGCTTGTAAGATTTTCAAACTATCACACTTATTAGAAGCTTGGTCAATGCCTCGACGGGTCGATTAACTATAGAAACTTATTTAACTTACAAACTAAAAAAATATTGCTTAAGATAAACACACATTAATTAGGACTTTTGACTATTGCCTTAAATTAAAATTACCGTCTGTTTGTTGAAAATTTATTTATTTACGTTATACGGCAACCTTTGTTTTTGGGCTTTCAGTCATCAGCTTAACATCAATAAGGTGTAGATATATCGGAACCAGTGCCGGTACAATAAATCTTGGTGCCCTATGCAAAACTCTGGAACATAGACACCCTAGGTCCGATGCTCATATTGGTCCGACGCTCATAAAAAAAAACACAACAATCAAAGACTACATTGGTACACCGGTTCATCATCAGCTCTTTTACGTACCCACAGCTGGTGCTCAAGCATTCCTTATGTATGGTTAAGGGGGAGAGGTCATGATCCTCCACACTGGCCAAATGTGGATTATGTTACATTAAAAATCTATCTAAAGTTATCGGCTCTGTGCCTTATTTAAAAGTACCTTCTTAGGTGATTAAGAGGTGTGTGTCTGTTAAGTATTCCTATTATTAAGTTGGATAGCTGCTCTCACAAAAAGATAGGTGACTGAATCGACTTGGTTTACGTTAATTGAATTTTATAACTAGACTTCTGCATTTTTGTACTTCTTTTTGAAGGTAGTTCTCTTTTCTACTTCTTCTTCTCTTTTCTAGAGTATTATATCTCTAGCGTCAGTTACGAACATACTTTAAAACTTTAAAAAAAGCGTTAATATATTGGTTTTCGATAAATCATATGATAAATCTAGTGAATACATCTTCAATAAGTTTATTATGAGTATTTTCCGAATACGAGAAAAGTTGACATTGATTAAATATAAACAGGTTAGGAATGTGGTTCTCGAAAGTGTTATGTATATATGCTACATCATCATCATCATCAGCCCTTAATATCCCCACTGCAGGGGCTCAGGCCTTCCTTATGGATGATTAAGGAGGATAGGCCATGCTGGTCCAATGCAGATTTGATGGTATTAACGACTGCAACTGCAGCCGGGACCAACGGTTTAACGTGACTTCCTTTTTAGCTTCAGATATTTTTTTGTCACCCATCCCGTGACCGACCATTGCCAAAGTTTTTTAATAACAACAATCTCGGGCCGTGGCGCTTATCCACTATACCACCGAGCTTCTCTACATATGCTTGACCGCATATAAGTACTGAAGAATCAACATAGCCCTTGTCTCTTATCTGTCGATCATTATACCTATGGATATATTAACAAAACCGATGTGATTCCGTTTGTTGGCCGTTCGTTGATCCACTATGTACGCTATATAGATTTATATATCTATGGTACGCATAAAGCCAAAAGTTAATAGCTTTTGAAAAGCTTTTTCTGCGATAATCGTTTCTTTTTCATAGATTTTAATTACGTACATTTTGTTTACTCTTTGGCAATTAATGTTTATAAAATTCTCTTTGGTTTGTGTTACTGAGCAACACTTTTATGGATGTTTTCAAAATGCTCTACAGTTATAAATATTACGAAAATCTAAAAAAAAACGGGACAAATGTTTCAGAAACCTTACTTTGTATACAAAATTATACAGTGTTCAAATTTGGAGTTCGTGGGTTTGCCACCTTAGAATTTTGATGATCTATGAATTTCAGGTTTTCAATTCTTAAAGTACTTACTCATTAAAATTTAATGTGATTTGGAAATATACCTCGTTATGTGATCCCATCTTGGTCACTGAAAATTAACGCTTCTAGTTTGCTCCACGACGAATTTGCAGGGAGTTAAAAAAGGCCTGAATGGCTTCGAGAAAAGAATGAAACAGCCGTGCCCTTTTTACTTTCTTTGCTCGACTTGGCAGTAGCATTTCCATGGCCCCCAGATATAATTCTTATTTTGGCTTTTTTTCAAGAAATACCTAAAGGTAATCATTTTCTCTGGTTCAGACTAACACAAATTTATTATTCGAAGAAATGCTTTGACGTAATTCGACTTGATACCAATTAACATCGATTACGCTACGCTGGATTACGCTATATTGAAGATAATATCAATCATTAATACGTATATCATGTATAAAAATCATTGTCTTGTATGCTTTTTAAAAAATAATAACAATGCTGTGATTAGTATTTATAATACTTTTTTGGCATACATCCAGGAACACAGGGTGTTAACCTTAGATCTTGTTGTTGGGCCAGAAATCGGTGTTTCAAAGCAAAATAAAGATATCCGGAACAAAACAGCACACACAATTTTTGTAGACAAATTAAGAGTTGGATTTAAGAATATCGATTAAGTCAAATTAATTGTGTCTAAAAGACTAATATAAATGTAATTAACAAAAAGGCAAGTATTACTTCGAGCATGTATCTAAAATTAGTAGGAATTGTAAATCAAACATTTTGATGTTTGATTTGAAACAATTTTTTTGAAATTATATATTTACATAGCTATAAAATTCAACGGTAATATTTTTTTAGTAATATACTTTTGTTGCACCGACCTCCGTAGGTAGTCGGGTGGTTCGCACGCCTGTGTCATGGTGTCGCCATCTCTCGATTTTCGATTCCCGGTCGTGTCGATGTAGAAAATGTACTTTTCTACATTGTCTCGAGTCTGGGTGTTGTAGTACCTTCGTTGTCTCACATACTCCATAATACGGGGGCTTTAGCTACTCATCTTGGAATCTGCAGTGTATGTGATGCTTATAGTTATTTATTTATCTTAAGCAACCAAATTATCAGAATACTTTACGTGTTTTGATCTTCGTAAATTCAAGTTTCTTAGCGTTACGATAATTAGTCTCTGCGAGCTTCCATAGAGGGACCGGCCGCATAATCGCAATTCTTATATGGCAGTCGGTCTCAAGTATTGGTGAAAAATGTCGTCATAAAACGATTTTAAATACCTTTGACATTTCACAGTATTCGTTCAATTCGCTTAGTTATCGCGTTAGCTAATGCTACTTATTACGTGTTTATGTGAAAAACGCATTTACCATATAAGAGGAGACAGGCACTCATCATAGTAATGTTTAAGTAAACTAGTAAGTTTACGTAAAATTGTTGTACTTATATTGCAAATGTAAAAGTAAATGACATCTTTTTTATTTAATATGTGGCAAGCTTTAAAATTTTCAAGTATCATTTCATAATGCCGATTGCTTTAGCAAATTTTCCTTGTGATCAGTATAAGCCAAGACTGCACGCCAAATTACCACAATATGTCAAATTCTCTCAATGTATTTTGACATCTACACTCAATGTGTTAAGGCTTAAAATCATATGGAGAAATTTAACAGTTTCTGTTGACTGTACGTTAGTGAAAAGCTTGAAGCAGTCTTGTCATTTAAGTTTTTTGGGTTTTTGAGAATTTCGCTTTGAGACAGACTAAGCGCGGCGTGGCGAATGTTTTGTAGTATTATTTTGGAAATAAGTAGTAGTATTTAGTAGAAACAAGTAGTATTTTGGATTTTTTTTCTTTTATTAAAAGGTAAATAATAATTTTATGACTGTGTACATCAAATAGTGTAAAATGGTCAAATATCTCTAATTGGTTTTAAACCCTGATTAAAGCCGAAAGACAAACGAAACTTAAATTTATTACATGTCGTAAAATAATGACATAAGAATTCTGACCATTTGACTCGTATATACCTACTGTGGGACTCGCGTAAACGTTTCGACACTAATAGATCCATTTTCTTGGCATCCATCATTATCTTCACCCTTTATACATCCCACAGCAGGGGGGGGGGGGGGGGGCTCAAGCCTTCCTTATGGGTGGTTGGTTATGTTGGATGGGTTGCCAGATGCCATCCATCCTTCGCCTCGAAAATATATTGATGATAAACAAACAAAGATAATGGAATTATTTCTGGGTTGTTTCAGTCATTACCGAGCGATTGATTGATCTAATTATTTTATCAATTATTTAACATTACCCGAGACATTTCCTTCCTTTTCGGGACTCCGGACATCCTCCGAAAAGAAACCCATAACCCTCCACGCTGGCCTGATGTGGATTGGAGGGTATTAATTAACGACTGCAAATCCAGCCAGGACCAACGGCTTAACATCTTTCGAAGCACGGAGTAGCTCGATATATTATTTTTTTGACATCCATCCCGTGAAATATAATACCATAATAAATAAAAAATAAACAATATAAGAAATAAAAAAACACTAGCTGTTTTCTCACGACTTTGCCTGTGTTAATTGGGGTTTGTTGTAATCTCCAGTAGGTGAATGAATATTAAAACTGGAGAAAAAGTTTCGGAGCCTATTCGATGGAAACAATCAAATCCTTTATTATCATTAGTACCTATAAATAGATAATATGTAATTTACGAGTACTTTTACTAAGTCCTAAAAATTTAAAATTCTTGGTATTTTTTATTTACTACAAATTTTTGCTCTCTCTTTGCGTGCGCAATTTTCAAATCGTACATATATCATCCATCAGATTAACGAACTATACTTAAGGTACTTATTCTTAAGGTAAGTGTTCTAATTCTCGAAATAAATCTGATGTGACAAAAAACCTTTCCATTATTATTTCATTCGATAATTGAGTAGTAGTTTGTAAAATGCAGTTTCGCCAGTATTGGTTTATATTTAAAACTGGATTCATTTCTTCGTAACGGTATTAAAGTCTCCACAATGATATCGCAACAATTTAAAATACTTTCGTAAGAAGATGTATATTAAATTGAAGTTCGCATGGCCCGTATTTAATGCGAACTTGTATTTATCATGTGATATTTCAATTTACAGTTATTTCGCCGTTACTGAAAAACAGAAGGACTATTTTCTACGAAACATTAATGAATAAGAATGAAAATTAGTTTGTAAAAAATCATAATGTCGCCTATTTATGGCATGTTTTCCTTAGGAATTACCTAGCAAGTTCTTAAAATTAAAAAAAAATTACATCGTAATAAACATAGATATTTTGATTTTTAACCTTAAAACCACACGATCATCGATGTCGTGGTTCTTTGCGTCACGTTTTTTGAAACACGACCCGCCATTGTGTGACGTCACTTTGGTGACAACTGCCAGAATAGACAAAGATATGCTTAATAATTATAAATTAAATTCCGAAATGGCACTGACCTTGTTTTATTGACACCTTTTTGATTTCTACTCTATGCATCTGTTTGTGTACTATGTAGTCATGACGGACAGCGTTTACGCGGCTATAAAAAAAGTTTAAATTTTGATTTAATTTTAACTCAAGGAAACATGTTATTTTTTCCAAAATATTTGTTTAGGTTTTTTTTTAAGTTAAAATAAACAGTTACAAGTATTACTTCAAACAGAAGAATATCTTACAAAATTTTTTATCACCTGGTTAATTTAGTAGGTAATTACTAATAAAGCATCTTTTAAGGAGCTCGATGGCGTAGTTGTTAGCACGCTCGCTCTGCGATACGGTTGATGAGCAACTTTGGAAACTACCCACATCCTATGACCGGCCCATAGGATGGGTGACCAAAAACTAATTGTCTCGAGTTCCTCCGTGCTTCGAAAGGCACGTTAAGCCGTTTGTTCCGGATCTGCAGTCGTTAACACTGATCCGCACTGGGTCTGCGTAGTGGGTCATGGCCCATTCTCCCTATTCGATTCGATTCCATTCCGTCTATAGGGAATACCTATGCCCCAGCAGTGGGGACATTAATGGGTTGGTGATGAGGAAATCATCTTTTAAGTAATAATTACCAGTAGTTATAGTATTATAATATCTGTGCTGGTAGTTTCCTGTCACCAGCATTTTTGTCAACAATTCTCTCATATTTTTTCCGTTACTATCTATTAGTGTATGCAAAGTGTGTCAAGATATTTATTATTTATTTATAGACTTCGCAGCAATCAAAAATTAGGTTTATCCCACTGGGAGACCGGGGTGTGAAAACACATTTATATGTTGATATAAATTCTTCGTTTTTTTCTAATAGAAAATATAATTTCTATATACTATATTCTATATTATAATCAAGATAATGGATTATAAAAAAATAACTCATGTTATTATTAAGACATTATACGGTTACGGTTATGTTATAAGGATATGTATTATACGTTTTTTTTTAATAATGGAGAAGTAATGGGAATATCGAGGTATCGGTAAAAGCAAAAAAGAAAAAATCTCTGTCACTGGCCTGAGACCATAATCACAATTAAAATCCCTAATGAAATCCCCACAGCTAAAGCAACATACCTTCCATACATATAGCAATTGAATCAAATAAGAAGAATGGGACTTGACCCACCACGAGGTCCCTGGCGGATTGGTGGGTTCTAACGACTGCAGATGCAGCCAGGATAAACGCCTCAATGTACCTTGCAAAGCACGGAGGAACTTTAGATAATAAAATTTTGGTCACCTATCCTATAACCGACCCTTACGAAACTTGCTTAACTTGAGCATCGCAAACGAAACGCGCTAACCACTGCGTCGTCGAGCTTTTCTAGACTAATATAGTCAACGTCGATTACGTCAAACAATTTTTTCTCATGACCCTTAGAGAGAGAGGGGGGGGGGGAGTCTAAAGGAACTCTAAAGGAGCAAATTGATAGCCTTTCCGAGGTATATTCAAAACAAATTTCGATTTCTTGACTTCTTGTTGTTTGAAGACAAAATTTTTTTCTTATTTATCGGTGCATATTTTGTGAGCTGCTCTGCGATTTTGTAAAAATCTAGACCAGAATTCATTTAGCCGAATTCGCGTCATTTAGTGTAGAAATTCTATTGATTCCATTTTTTGTATAAAAATACAAAACATAAATTGATTTGCTATACTTTCTTAGATATTCTATCACTATGTTTTTCTCTTTACTTATGCCACGTAACGTTATTACCAATTATTATTATATTCAAGGTGAAGCGGAGGCCGCTTTTGAAGCAAATTCGGAAACCTGAATGAATTCAAATTCGGGATCGGATTTTTACAAGGCAGCTCGGTGGGCCTTTACTCGCCGCGATGTTTTTATTTCGGCTGAAAATATCAGATTATCATTAGGTGACGTTAGAAAATTTTTAAAATACCACACTTCCAAAACAATGCCGTCGCCCGGGGCATGTTGCCTTTGGCCTTAGGGTAATTACAGCCCTGCTGTTTATTTATTGTATTTTCATTGTTTCCGGTATTAAGTTGCGATTTGGGGCAATTAATCCCGTACCTACTGATAATATTAATGATATCACAGAAATTGGTAAGGCGCAGTTGATAAGTAACCCTAGTTATTTTTGAATGACGGAAAGTATTATATTGTTTCTCTGTTATCCTAAAGGACCTTGTTATTTTATCTTCTTGAATGTGGAACGTGGAACCTATTGCTTAATTCTCTTAATTCGATAGATCCAACAAGAACATCGGATAGGGGTCAATTATCCATTTATCCTTTTAACAGAATTGATAAAACGAAACTAACTCGGGTTATTTTAATTGATCAAATGTTCAGGCGTAGTTAAAAGTCAATTTTATTGGGAATGCCATTTTTTATCGTAGGAGAATTGAATGAGTCACTATTTGATATGAACATTTTAAATTAACCAGTATAATGCATTAAGATCATAAATAATATTTTAAGTTTCTTCCTATACGGTAATTAATGTTAATGAATGAATGGTTGTACAACACAAACAACACAGACCACAAATAATAAATAAGTAAGGTAGTACAATTGGCGGCCTTCCCTAAAATAATCTCGTCTCTGTGTTTGGGTTATCTAAAAGACTATTTTTATTAACAGCATAAATTTACTTTAACTAATTATTGTGTAAAAACGATGTTGTAAAACATTCATAAATTTCATCGAAATTAACTATCAACACAATAGAAAGGTATTTCAAAACACATATTGTTATCCTACTAATGGTACTTAGTGACTATTAAAGTTAATAACTAATATTGTGTGTAATGTAGTAGTTAATTCATTACGAATTGGTCTAGATGGCGACTCCCTCGCCATCAGGTTTGTTGTTAAACGAAACAGCTATAACAAGTTTACTAGTGCGAGCGAGAAAAATATACGTTATTATTACGCCCACACAGCGGACAGAAGTCGCACGCGCTCACAAAAAATCCATCCGACAAGAGCGCAGGCGCAGCGCTATATTCGCTCTCAACTTCACTTCGGTCAACTCCGTCATTTAGTGGTGATCGAAACGTCGATGTGTGTGGAAGTGAATTTTAACTTTTCTAACAGAGTCTCACAAAAATAACAAATAACTAGTAACTAAAGTACAATATCTAATCGTAACGTGTTGGAACAGACATTTAACGTGTCATTAGTTGTTTAAATTGTATTCAAGATGTGTGATAATACCAATCCTTCGACGCAAAGTATAGCGGACTACTTAGCTCAGTTGCTCAAAGACAGGAAGCAACTGGCTGCGTTCCCGAATGTTTTCATGCACATGGAACGACTTCTGGACGAAGGTAGGTCAAAATCGTGTCGAACTATTTATAATACATCGGCAAGCGAGTGTACTAGAAAACACCGTCGTTTCTTGTCACCACAGATCATAAATTGGATGCGTCGACAAATGCTACAACGCACTCGATATTAAGTTTATTTTTGTCTTCGCCCCACCGAGTTATGGTCCAGTGATGTTTGTAATGCGATCCTTCGAAAAGTGAAGTAAAGCAGAACGTCTCTCCGATTACGATTTGCGGTCAGCGGTCGTTAGATTGTCGTCGACGAATGAGATCGGTGAAATGGTTGCAGTAAACTGGTTTGGTGTTAACATTTTGCCGTCGCAGCTGTTGTAAATAAATCTCTCTTGAGATAGCGGTGTTCATTTTGAGGTTATAATTGAGTGTAACGGGGCCGCCCGACTCTAAGGATCAAAAATCCTGATGATAACCTGTTCTTATGAGCCGTGGTCAGGCATTCCGGTACTAGTAAGCGGAATGTCGCCACTTGGCACAGGTAGGTACCGTACGTCCGCTTATTGTGAGACTCGTGAGCCGTAGGAGATTTGTACGCAGCGCGACACAGGCGCACCGCTGTTTGCCACCGGCTGTCGCCTCGTTTTGTTAACTTTCCAGCCAGTATACTATGTAGACCTTATCTCTGCTACTGAATATATACCGAATAGAATAACAAGTCATCAGTCATAAGGACTAAATCTAATGTAATTACAATAGTATTAAATGAGTATTAGGTTAATCACTAGTTTTTAAAGGCATTATATGAAAACATTGGTTAGTAATTAATTACCTTACACGCTCTTTCTAATAATATAATTGAATCTAAAACTATGAATGTTCTTAAAACAAATCAACAACAAACAAATGTATGATAACTTAGTCACCATATTTAGTCAGCTATAAACCATTGAGTACGGCTGTCTGAATATATTAAAAATTGTAGTCAATGTTCTTTTTGTTTGATATATTATGAATGAAATTAATAAGAGCTTTGTAATATAATAAGTAGTTATAAAGGTTTATAATGTCATTTATTTATTATTAATCCATATATACATTTACCATTTTTGAAAGCGTATATCTATAGTAAAGTAAAATTTAAGTTACCATAGATTTCAACTGAGAGAGTAACTCTATTGGTTGAGAAACATCAAATGGAAAATAAATAAATACAAATTAACGGTACCAATGACAACTTAAGAAGTTAAAATACATTAAAAACTCTAGTCACGTAGCAATACAAGGTTTGCTCTATGGCGACTTTTAACATGGCCATAATATACTACTTATTGCCGCCCTTTTTGTTATTTGTATGGAAGCATTGGCTAAATATCTGTGAATATACAGAAGAAGCCACAAAAAACGTTGTTTGTATGCAAATAATGAAAATAGATGCTAATGTTTGAAGATTATCTTGTGTTGCTCTTATTGTTATAAATACTAATAAGAATTTGTATCAGTTTTAATCCTTATTGGTAATTTTTTGTTGTGTTTGCTCATTTAATTTTATTTCCATGTCTCTAAATCTGCTCAAGAAACCAGATTTTTTCTTCAGTTAAAATACTGGTAATCATCACCAAAATACCGCTAATTATACGTTTTTAAGGCGACAGATTTGGGTGACTCTTAAGTTTAGTGGTAACGGGCAACAGTTTCTATTTAACATTTCGTTCGAAGTATTCTTAAATAAATAAAAAATCTACATTGGCGACAATTTTATGAAATTATGTATTGCAGTCATATTGCGTTAACATAATAAAAACATTTGTTATTTTACCCGTAATATGTTCTTGCATCACTCTCGTAAATTTGTTGACTTAACATTTGCCTTAAAAAGGTTGGCTCTTAAATTGAGCGAAGTCTTTTTTAAGTTTCATTTCAATACACCTGAAGGAGTTACGAAAATCGGATGTGGTAATGTTTTTGTGATAGACGACGGAAAATACAAATGAAGTAAAAATCATTTTATGGTTTGTTTGACACGTCGCCAGTTCAGCGTGCGATGTTAAAGACTTGACGAAAATATCGACGGCAAGCTGACAGCCGACAGCCGTGGCATATCATGTTACGGCGAACTAAGAAATCACGTAAGCTATTTTAAACACAGGAACATTTACATGTTCCAGTAAAGAAACTATAAAACTTGTATTTTCATCGAAATAAATCATATAGTTTGAGGAAGCAACAATATTGATGCTGTTCAAACATTCTAAGCAAACTAATAAAAGTCTTATTCACTTGTAGCTTACTCTTGTTTTAAATAATCGAACATAAATTCGTCACAATCACATAAAAGTTCAATCATGTTTGTCTTAACATTTAGTTCTCTGACATTTAACAACAATCATTACAAGATGACTACAGTTTCATATGATCATGTTATTAAACTGAATATTTGCATGTTTGCATTCCAAGACGAGCATCGTGTCACAATAGATAACAATACATTTACAAAAGTAAATATTGTATATAGTAATTCATAACATTATCAATAAAACATAGCAGATACTACTACAACAGCAAAGATACACCAATTAATGTCATTACCTATGTGATTATAGATATGAACAATTCTGAGGGCAATCAAATGCCAGATTTTCTGATAAGTTTATCGTAACAGGTTACACATATTCAGCTTGTAGAGTACAGATTAAGCCTGATAAAAGATAAAATAGAAGTTTAATAGCCTATGAACGTGTTATCAGTGACTTTAAATGACACAGATACGCTTTCTTAAGAAGAATGAATAAAAATTATGAAGCTATAAAATGATATGCCTGAATGAATTTCAAATGCTATCATCATTTTGAATAAATATCCCATAACCCATAATTTTTAAAGAACCGTTGATTTTGACTCGCTAAATGTTTATCTAGGAAGAACGTGTCTTTATAGGGTATAAATCTGAGCAAAAACCAGCGATCTCTTCCTAACTGATTTACTGGACATCATATGAGTTTTTGCTGAATGTCTTAAATATTTGTTAGAAGGCGTACGCTGCCTACACCATCAGTCGTCAGTCGACAGGAATATTTCCTCAAATGCACATTTAAAACTTTGAAAATAGACATTATTGTGCCTGTCTGTGATTCAAAAAGTAGTACAATAAAACAAGATGTTACTTCATCTGATCAGGTATGTATTTGCCTTGGCCTCATTGATCGTGTCAAAAGGAAATCAAAGTATAATTTAAATGTAATGATATTTAATGTAATGCGCTTGGATGTGTAGGCGACGTCTACCTTTGAAGCTAACGGTTCCGCAACCCTGTGGCAAAAGTGAGTCTTAAAGGGGGTCATTATAAGGTTGCTTAGATTTCGATTAGGCGTTCGCGCCCACTCATTGACCAAATGAGGGTAGTCGTGGGTAGCGTGGAGGTGTAGAAGCCAAGGCTGTTCCAGTCGTTTTCCAACGTGTTATAACATGTTGTGGGCCGCATAATTAATATGATTCAAAACAACCATCAATATCGATATTTTTGGTTGTCGAATAATAAGTGTCTACCAGTTCAAGTTTACCAGTATGGTTTTAGTTAAATTAAGATGATTCATATATCAACATTGAATGGATACTAAACTTAAGTTAAAGAAAATGATGGTAGTCGGTAAATATTGACGGATAGGCAACACATTATTACGATAAGACCCCACTACCACCACTACATCTCTAGAAAACTGGATCATGCGATACCCCTATTCTCCACATATTCCCACGATTCTGTTCAAACATATCTAAGTTTCATCTTTTATACTACGTGATCGCTCCTCTAATGAGATATATTTTTTTCCAAGACAGTGAAAATACTTACTATGTTGCGACTATCATTAGTGATCTGAAACAATACCCTTAATCATCAAGTTCACATGATCGTCATTCGTTCCATGCGTAGTATTTTCTTTGGTTGTGATTACTGGTTGGAGAGGGTAATTGTTATCGTGTTCAGACTAAATACCTTTTCTTTTATAACAGACAATTTAACAATTGTCTTTCTTTCGGAATTTTTATATCAATGAAAGTGGGACTAGTGTACGTAGTGTACCCGAACGCAGCAAGAATGCGTTCGGGTAGGGCGCGTAGGAAGCAATCGAGAACTGTAATTTAAAATGAAAATCGATCGCTTCACAATATTGAGTTGAACCTGTCCCATGTGTGGATATTAAAACCTACGCTTAGCACCAAATAATCCTACTAATATTTTATATTGGGAAGTCGATTCCGTAACACTGTACCGTATTTTCACCTACGCAGGTCATCACATGATATATATGGAGATGGATAACTGCAATGTGTTATTTTTTAAATTAATATTCTTCCAAAATAAAAAGTGTTGGTGAGAAATTTAGAACTTTTAAGGTATTTAATTGAATGTTATACTTAGATAGTTTACTGTTTTCATGTAGTTTAATTGTGGATGATTTACTCTTTATGTTGAATTTCGTATGAAGTTTTTATCTATTTGAATATTGCAGTACATACGTACATTTTTTTTTCTCAGTTATATAAATCCAGAGTTCATAATGAGGCTCAATGTTGCTGTATACTTGCAGGAACAGTTTAACATACTTGAATATTTAGTGTGTGCAATTGAGCTTGGAACAAACTGATTGTTGAACTGCGCTTGCTTAAACAAAAGGTCGCTGTCGAAGCGTGGGAGTTAACAGCCTACGGGAGACGAAGGTGATTTGCTGGGTGGACTTGCTTAGTTTAATTGTGGCCCTCGCGACTCCTACGCACTAGACACGCATGACACTGTCGCATACTTTAGTTAGGTCAACTATCAAGTAATGCAGAAAGATGTTTTTCATTGATACACACAATGCATGCTATTGTTTGATTGTAGGTATTAGACGTGTGGTATGTCGAGTTTATTTATCTTGTTTATATCTACGATATAATGATTAGCATTATAGACACTAAGCTAGTGTCTACATATTTAATAGCAAGTAACAAGCACCGGTAACTTAAACAAACTATGAATTTGAAAAATAACATCCTTAATATTTTTGACCAAGTATTTGTAGTTAAGACATTGTTCTTGCAATAGTGGAACTGATAAGTCGTTTCCTTCTGCTTTACACAATCCGGCGGATGCTTCGTCGTTATCTTGTCCAAAAGTGGAATGCCGTGGGTGTGGTGTGTGAAGAGCCTGCTGATGCCCGAGGCTTCAAAGATATTAAGAATGCAGGGAAATCTTCTGTTCACGTAACGGTTAACTTGCGTGTATTTAAAAATAACCTTATTTTCGTTCACATAATTCTGACTATATATTCAATCATACAATCTTTGGGTGTTATTTCGTTCATCTTTAAGTTTCCGAAATTAATAGAAGTTAAGAACATTGAAATTATACGTAACATAAATTATTTACTGTTAAATGTTACAACTGCATGCGTTAGCGGTTGAAGCAAATGTTGTGCTATGGTAAACTGTCGACCTAGATAACACAATGGAAAAATAAATCTCCATGTTTAGACAAAAAAGGTTTTTGTTGCTCATTGAAAGCTTTGTTGGTAACCTACAAGTCTATCGATATAGCATTATATGACTGGCGTACGACATATTTATAGCAGAATTGATTGGTTGTAAAATACTCTGTTCATTATTGGCTGTTTAGATCGGAACCTATTCTAAATATTGAACAAAAATCACGTACACTATTTAATAATACTATTGATAAAACTATGTGAATGCTACGTGAATTAGAAACAAAGACTTCGCAATCACTTCTTTTTAAATCATTGAGAATTGACCCCGGAACGTCAATGATGACAGGGCTTGTGCTGGCTTCAAAGAGAATTTAAACACTGGGCTGTTCTAGGATTATATACTGTAAAGCTTTATATATTACTAGTGGCTACCAGCGACTTCGTCCGCGTTTTCCATTATTTCTTCGCTCCTAATAGTTGCAGCGTGATGTTATATAGCCTAAAGCCTTCCTCGATAAATGGTCTATTCAAAAAGAATTTTTCAATTCGAACCAGTAGTTCCTGAGAATAGCGCGTTCAAACAAACAAACAAACTCTTCAGCTTTATAATATTAGTATAGACAGATACTAAGGTACTATGTAAAAAAAGCATAAAAGCGTGCCATACCTACTTATATATATTCTTCTTTTAGTATGATTACTAAAATTACGATTCCGAAAAATGCATCGTGAGGTGAAAAAGTATTTTGACTAAACTAGTTTACTTTGAAGTTGCTGTTGAAGTATTATTAGATTTACTTTTACATAGTTCACGTTAATAATGGGACACGATAACGCGTTTCGCTGGCCTTCACGCTCCACACTAATCGTGATGCACATTGGCACCCGTGTACACTGCCCAGTATGTTATTTAATTTAATGTTTACGTTGGTTACAATTTGCAATAATAACTAATTAGCGTTTTAATTTTATTCTAATTAAAATTAAACTGTTATATAGAAGTTATAGTGATCTAATTTTTGATTATTATAATTAATGAATTGACAAAATTTTATTCACAGAAACATGAGAAAATTTATTTTGAAATATACTAAGCTAAAATATTAAATATTGTTAACCCAGATAGTGCGACGCTGCACAAACTGAATTAACGAAACTCTCTTTAAATGTTAACATAGATTTCAAAAGCATCTCTAATTTTTGATTCCCACTCTAGCGTATTAAGTAACCAATAAACTCAGGACAAGCATCTTAGTTGTTTTACTTACCTTCCTAAATTAACAGATAATAGCTATGGATAAATATCCATCTCCGTTCTTTTTAGAAAATTAAATTAGCGGTATAACTACTGTCGGCGAACCCACAGGGAGTAACCACAAATATACTTTTTGCCAATGCTTTTACCAAAGTGAAAATCATTAACATCTACATGATTTTCGATGATATTTCGTAATACACCCGAACTAGTCCAATTCAGTTCTCTAACTTTCTATAAGTTCATGTAGGTGGCGCGTGTAACGTCATCTGGGTACTACTCTAGTTTTATTACCTATTTACCAATTAAAACTTTTTGAACGTCTAATACTGTTGTTAAGTTTTATGCGATACAAAACTGCATCCGTCTTATTGTTTTATAATTTTCAAACCATTAACCAAGCAAAATAAGTCAACGTACCTCGATCTGAAGTTGTCTCTTCTGTCATTGTCAATCTGCTTTATTAGGTCAATGGTTTAAAGATGGTAAGTCCTCGTTTTATATGACTGTATAGGTTTGCTTTCTATAATCGATAGGTAAGTGTTAGCGAGTAACACAAACATTCGATGTTGAAAGTGCTTCTGTTACGCCACATGTGTGGGATGCGCAGGCGCCGGCGGTCTGCCTGTTGACTCTGGCGTACAGCTAAGGGTCCCATTCATTTCGCGTTAAGCAATTTAAGTGAACGCACAACGTTCAACAATTCATTCATCCGATTGTGCAATTATATTCGAAATATCCTCTCATGAATACTTTGATATTTATTCGGTGTTATGTGCATGTTTATTATATTGTTTATTCTCGTCTTGCTTTAGAAGTTTATCTATTTTATTTAGTAATCTTAAATAGGAAGAAATTATAAAATCGCAGAAAAATCTAATACTTATAATTATTTTGTATAATATATTTATAATAATATTCCTAAAAAAAATCCATATATTTAAATTAAGCTAAAATTTTTACTTCCATTTAAATCGAATGCTAAATATGTTTGCCTAAAATATTTATATAATACATACACTATTAATTCATCACTAAATATAGACGACGGATTGATATCTTATAAGGCTACCGGAAATATTAAAAATGAGCTAAATCAATCAATATAAATGTCTTGTTCTAGATTATAACCATTAAAAAGGTCATGATAGATGACTCATAGCGGTGAAGTATTTCCAGATCCTAATATACTATCATCCTATTCTCCTTCGCTTATAACAGATATCTCTGTCACTGTCTATCTTGTTTAGCACATCATTATTGCCTTCGTCCGTCGCCTACGCAATGTCATCTGTTAATATAATTACTGCTGTTTTAAGTTCTCATTCATTTTTAACATGAAAATAATGTCAGATTTCATTTTACTCCGAACGATCCCAACAGAATTTGGGAGAAGTCCCCCCCGCAAAGGTTATAAAAGAATTAGAACGAATCTTTGGCGTTTATTTACGTAGATATTTTTAGCGTTAAAAAATATATGACGCTGGTTTCTAAGTTAAGACTTATTTCTAACAAATAGAGTTAACAAATGGGCTTTCATAATATCGTTGAGATCCAAAACATTAATCTAACTTATATATTTGATAAAATTCGCGTTACTATATTGATAACGGATAGCACTTGTGACTGGATTTATCATATTTTAAGGACCCAAGAATTGGTTTAATGTAGTTTAGAATTATCTCTTCACTTCAATATTCCATCAGAATAAACAACCCGTTCTAAGGACAAAAAAAATGCTTTTTAAATTGTCTGAACATAAAAGTCGTTTAGTTGTGTTATTGAATATCTATTCCGCACGAGATGAATCTTTTAAAATTCAATAAACGACTACCTTTAAATATTTTATCTGGTTTTCTTCCGATATCAAGAAACAGTTACAACAGTTATATTATATTCGCTGTACACATGAATTCTACAGGAGTCATTTATTTTAGATATTCCGCTAGAAACATACAAATTAAAGTGACATTTTAAATACACGGAATTGCACAGTCTCTGGATCTGAGCCAATTAATGTAATTGGGTTATTCAAACTACTAATTTTCTGCATTATAACATTTTAATAGTCATTACAAAATAATTTTAACTATTTATTATATTTCAGTTGAATTTCCTTTGCCTCTATACTTTTAACATTTCGGTGTTATCAACATTTATAACTGTTATACTGATTGAACCCGCATGTGTCGTCGACATCGACCATTCCTGCATTTGGAATGAAATCGTAAACAATATTGGAGTCACCCCAACCGAGCATAGAACGATAACCATGCGACATTGAAATAAAAATACGTTAAATTATTTATTTGGTTTTTTATTAAATATTTTGATATAATTATAAATCATTGACTTAGTTTAAAAACTATATGTGTCGATAAGGCTGGCTCATAAAACTATCTAAAAAAATCGTAAAGCGAAAATATCAAACGTGTGCCGGATCCCTGTAACGAGTTCATCTTCTTTTGATTCTTCGAAAGATATATAAAACTTTTTTTTATCCTGTGAATGAAAATATGAACCTTACTTATACGTATTAGAGATGTTATTCTAACGCACACATCCCGCAAATAGGTCTTCATATAAATTAATTGGGTATTTTTAATGACACGCTTCGCTGTCGGATATTTATAAACCATCCGAAGTCGGGAAGCTTTGCCGCTACGAATTTCAGTAAAATTTATAAATTCTCTATTTTAATAAATTGTTATTCATTTTTTTCAGGTAAAACACAGTATATTACTATAGCAGTTCGTGTTTGTAAATCGTAAGTTATATTTAGCTTTCATATTAATTTGATTGTCTACTGACAACTAATAAAGATGCTGATTGAAATCGATATTGTTGGATGCTTATTTAGTTTAAAAAAGAAGTGCAACTAATTTTCGGGCTATATTTAGCAACATTGAGTAAACAACAACACTTGGTAGAATATCTGCTATGTACCCATATGCGCTTCAAATCATGTGTTTTGGTATAACTTGGTACATTCAGGTGCATATTCAGTTCAGCTATAGTCTTCATAATTGACCGCAACAGATAATCTACTTCAAGTATCAGTATTATACTAAGCAACAATGCGGGGTAGGGTGGCCCATATAGCGTCGTAAAAAATATAAGACTGGAGGTGGGTGTGCCTAATGGGCACATTTTGGTACTCGAACTCGCAGTCGATGAACCGAGATAATCGTAACTAAATGCTTGTACTACATAGAGCACGTACTACATGCAACTTAATTTAATGTTGATTTACCTTGCAAACGCTACTAAAAATACTGTAGCTCTTTATTAGTGACCTATTTCGATGATATATATCGTGTTCTTATTAGATAACAATGAGATTTCAAATTTCTTTATGACGTCTTCTGCACTAGGCATAGTGTGTCTGATGTATTCTACATTAAAATAAAAATTGTTTCATCTCGCGCTCATATCATAGAAAATCCAAAAATAATGACTCTAACTCAAACTTGGTATGATGGATATGAAGCTTTTGATACTAGAAAAGAAATACAACGATTCCTAGAACATCACGGAACCTAAGCGCCGATTTATTGGCATGAATGGAGCTCACTAGTGACTGAGTTTTGAACTGGTAGTTGTGAGCCAATGACGCGCGGTTCCGCAGCGTTTCCGCCGCGCCCGTGCGTCGTCGGTAGCGCGTAAACAATCGCCCAGATTCGTTTGTTCGAATGTCCCCTCGTCGTTAGCGCCGTTCTTCCTCCCGGGACATGTTGCAACACAATTAAAATTTCATAATCATTGTCATAAATGATGTCTTGGAAATATGTCATTATTATAATATAGAAATCTTATGCATTTCTAATAATTTTATGTTCTGAGGATTTGTGATGACTGTAGATGACATCAACACTGTAATTGTAAACTTTTTATAACATTAATATTAAAACTAATATGTTACTTTTGAAATATGAAATAAAAAGAATATAAATCTGAATAACAAAATTAAATTAAAACTGAAACACGAGAATAGAATACCTGACAAGAAATTTAAAATTGTTTTTGTATAGTATACTTTAAAATGTTCATTTAGATCATCCTTGGTTTGCCTTAAATGATCTTAGTCGTATAATTGGGAGACTTTATATACTTATATCCTATCTATCTCCACACAATCTCAATCTGTTTATATCTGAGAGGACCTGTTAATCATTTAATGTATGTAGTCCGCATTCCACGTTTCTTTTGTGTAAAATAGTTGAAATTAATGGTTTTGGTATTGGTAACATCGTTTCTTTCCATGATCATGATTGTGACATATGCGTCAATTTTTTTTTTATATTAGCCAGCATAAGACTATGAAACATTGGCACCTGATAAGATGCTGCAGTTGTTTGCAGAATCTACTTGTAGATGTGGTATAATTACGTCGACCTTAAACAATTTTCTCTTGAACAGATCGCGTTTCAAGTTGCGCAACCAGAATACGTCGGCGCTGATTTCGTCACCGCGGAAAGCGCGCTGGCCCATTAAATTGTTTTATTATGAACCCGACGCCATCTTGTGTATTTTTGGCCGGGGTTTAGGTGTTTATCTTCTGGGACTCTGTCCAACCGGTAATTAGTTAGTGTAACTTTATTTTTGATTCCCGCCGAAATGTTTTTCTCGAAAAACAGAAGTGTTATTGTAAAACGGTTTCACTTCTTCGAACTTTTTGCTTCTCATCATGAAAACATTGAAATTAATACATGAAAAAAATAAATAAGATCATGAAAATAAACGTGCGATTGATGAATTAAAATTGAAGCGTAAACACTGACGTCTGAAATCCATCCTACAGACACTTTCTTCCTGCTGAAGAGTTGAACGACCGATTGTTTGTCATCCCACAGCGTGTATGCATACGCTCTCTCGCATCACCTGTTTCATTTTTCACTATAGTCTTCAACGTAGTCTATCGCTATTTTTAATTCTGACTCTCACATTATGAATGAGTCGCCACAAATGTCACCGGACTCTGCATACCGGACGACGACGTTTTAAATAAGTCATCTTGTGAGAATACGATGCAATAACAATTATTGCCACTTGCATGTATTTAAAAATGTTATATTTTTGATATAGTGCGTAAAGTCATTGCAAAGTGGACAACGTGTTACAAAAATTCATAATGCAACTGACATTATAAACGACATTTTTAAATATGTTGTAAAGAAATGTTTAAAACCACATCAACATGATTTTGCGTTGAAATTGAGAAGATTTGTAGGTTTGATATACGATTAGTCAGTTTTAGTTGCCAGGACAAATAAAGGCGTCTAATAATACTGTTATATTTTTGTCCTGGGTTACTTATATCTAGTATTTGAAAATTACCGGGGTAATTAAAGAATGATGATAAAGAACATATCATTGTTACAGATCTTGTATATCCAAATAAGAATTTAAAAGGTGGGACTCTATTAGATGTGTCTACAGTTGATAGTCCGTATCAGTTAGTATGTAGTATATGTATATAGTTGGATCTGACAAAAATTGAAAACAATTTATCTTCATTAGCTTAGCATAGCTGTATTTGAATACAATACCGATATTTAAGTAATTAACTTTCAACATAATGTTAACAGTCATTTCTCGAATGAAATTATAGCGCCATTTTATTGCTATTTTTGTTTCAAGAAACTTTCACCGTGTAAATGGAGCTTAAGTTATTATATTTAACTAGGTACCTACTTGGTCTAACTCTATATAAAATGGCATCATTTATTACCCTCATGCAGTTAAATTTATCATGCAACTTTATATGGTACGTATCGTAATTAATTTTGTAATATCTTGACTGAAATTATGCGTTGCCCTGCATTTTGACTTTTCGACCAGAATAACGAATGAAATTTTTTATAGTTTATTAGGGTTTTCATAAATGAATAAGAGTTCATTTATTCATATGTCAATGGATTGTGACATATAAAGAACGGAGGCAACTCATAATGTAGGGGAGACTGAATTAACAATGTCCGTAATAGGTAACGCACGAACTGTCGTTTCTTTAACAGGCCCACTTACCTGTTTACAACTTTCAAGTTTCACACTGTTAATATGGAACTTTATGGTGTAGGTGCAAAGGAAAGTTTATGAAGTAAGTACTGCAAATCCTTTCTATGATATTTAGAGGCGTGATTGCGATATATGTAAAATTGTAAAACAAGTAGCTATTATTGCTTTTTTATCTGAAACCGGAATTCTGGTCGCAGGTGTGTTATCTTGGATTTTAGTGTGGTTTTTTATGTAGATTTTGCATTCGAAATTTCATAAAAATCCGTTGTATTCATTTTTTTGTGAAGTATCAGAAAACACAAAAGTCTGTTTATAAAAATGTCCAATTATATTAATACTGTTGGGGTAGTTTATTTACTATTTAATAAACTTCAACTTTTAACCTAGAAAAAAACGTACTAATGAACTGTTATTTCATTACATTGCTCGTGATATTTTTGTTTTCACTTCATAGATCCCATCGCGTCTCTTGGTAAGCGCAGCGTGGGAGATCCGAAAGGAACGTCGACCCCGCTCTCACTATAAATATACCTTCTGTTCGTTCTCCATTCTCCTTTTTTTCTCCTACTTGACAGATTGTTTGTAAAGATTTAATCTTTAGTCGTGTAAAACATTCAGCAATTATCTACTTAATATTGGATACGTTTAACTTTACATAATTCACTTTCAATGAAATCATTAATAACATTATATTTAATATCTTAATCTTAATTATCAAATACCTCTTAATAATGTAATAATGTTTTAAAAGATAGTATTATCATGTTAATTTAAAAAAGACGCCCCAGAATATATTTCTCGCGAAGACGACTGATACAATGTGTTTCGTCAAAGGTCATTGCCATTTTTAGATGAATGATAGCAATTGAATCAGTTCCACTTGCATCAAATTAACGTTCATTAAAGAACGTATGATATATCGTAATAACACTGATAGTTGACAATAATTCTTACTGAAGACTTCGAAATGCATTCGTATGTGGAACAATCGGTATGCTTTCTAGAAATTTAACTGTGACAACACATCTATGTTTTATCACTAACACGTGATACGGAGCGTGCCGTCTCGTAGTTTACATTTTTTCGCTTGACTATGATATTGGATCCGCGAAGTGAAGCTGACATTGTCGCTCGTGATAGTTTTCCCGGCACTAGGTCAGTTCTGCGCCTCGTTTAACGGTACAATCAAGTTACCGTCCGCCCCGCTCGTCGCGTAACAATGTGATTGCAGTTTTGAATTAGGTATTGCGAGAGTCATTTGCGAACTTAGACTTTGATACTAACAAATAAGAGCTGAGAATTCTGCTGTGGATTCCTAATCTGCCTTGAACTTACGATTGAACTGTGTTCGGGAATTTTTTTATCGTTATAAATAGCAGTTACACTTTCATGTTATGCGTTATCGCAATTTCGTTTGAATATAGAAACATTTATAGTTACTTAATCGTACAAATTTTGGTATAAATTTCTACCTAACATGCATTATAATTTGTCTAATTGTCCTATAGTTGAGGATCGAAAAGCTTGAAATTTGCTTATTTCAAATATTTCTTAAACTAACTAGTCTTGTACTGCTCAATATATCTAGGTTTTTTTTTTTTAATTTCTACAATGAGATTGAGTAATAAAATTAACTGCGTTCATTTATATAAGGCCGTTTTTCCGTCATATTAATACTACCTACCTACAATAATGTTTAGTTAATTCTGCCGCAGCCGAGCATGACATCATTTTTCGGATATCAAAAAGATTAGTAATATTGTAAACAAACAATGTTTCTGACGTCTTATAAGCCGGGTCACTCAACATTATTTCCATGTGGTTTCGTGTATAAATTAACCAAAACTGGAAGCATCTTCAAATTAAAAGTAATAATAATATGATTTAATAAAATAGATCTTGAAACTACAGTTATCAACTTAATCTAATTCTTGGTATTTGAACCGAAGATTTTATCTGTATCAACCGTATAGATGTTAGAAGCATAAACAGATTCATTTTCATGATTCTTTTCAAATACCTGCTAAGTTGCCTTTACAATATTTAACACCACACCTTCAAACAGGTGTTCCTTTGTGGAACTCGCAGGTTCGCTTTTGTTGTTACAAGATCTATTCTTCAGTGGGGTTCTTTAAAGAGTGACGTCATGTATGGAGTCGACCTTAGAATGAGGTAATCTTCAAAATAACGCACAAAAAAGTGCCAGATCGTTTTTGCCGTAGTGTCGTGTTCATATACCGAATATACTATTAGTCATTCGATTTTATATTCGTTTGGCGTCTTGTCACAAAAGTCCACAACTGTCTGCCGGTAAATAATGTCCTGATTAATTTTGGTTCTATTGTGTATATGTGCATGTTGGACTGGTTTACATTCTTTGAGTGACAGATGTTAGACAATTAAGTAATATGGTATTAAATTGGTGCCTCAAAACAGATTCTAAGAAAAATACTGAGGAAGGTAGAGACAAAATTAAAACTAATATGATACAAGATACAAGTAATACCGTTCTAGTAATAAATGTCACTCAATTACTGCCTATGCTTGATTTGTTTTGTAACGTGTGTCATCATAATATTATCAGGAAAATGTGCTAAGATTTGTGTAAACGTTTAAATTTCACGTCATGTTTTAGGAAGCGATTTTGTCATTTTAAATGAGGTAAATAATGTTTTCGTTTAATTTTTAATAGTTATATTGCAAAGTTATTGACCACGAAATTATCTAAGACGTTTTCAATTCAATTTCTATGTTTAATATACGGTCAAAAATTAAATACTTTGTATTTTCTGAATAGTTTTCTATATTTAATATATAGTGACATTTTTTTAAATGGCTATGATCTTCAATACTATTTTAGACTATGGTCTAATGAATAGAAATAATCGAAGTATGTAAGTGATAGTAAAATAAATTGAGGCTGAAAACTAAGGTGCTGACAATTATGATAGTAAACAAACTGATATTTCACCTGCATCTCGATAGTCATATTTCTTTGGTGTGTAGTCAGAATGCCATTTATCTTAACTTTAGTTACACTAGACAAAGTAAGTAACTAATAATTATTTATTTAAAAAATTACCGATTAAAAGTAAATATTCCAGTCTTATTACAATGTGTACCAAATTTCGAATTACTTTTAGTCTAAGAATTAAGGATAATTTCTAAAATAACCAAAATATGAAACTGGTGCAATATTATATAAGGATTATATTGAATTTCATATCAAACTATCATTCTAAGTAAAAAACAATAATAACAATCTAAATCGAACTAAGTATCTTCATAAATACGAATTATAAGTGCTCTCATCTACTAGCCAGTGCAATATTAACTGCACCAGATGAGGGTTACCATTTATACATTCCACGTTATAATCAAATCAATCTCGTTGAATTAAAATGCAATAATAAGTGATCCGTTCGAAGTATTTCATCAGCCAAATAGTGGAACGCTAAGTTTTCCTATTGCACCCTATAAAAATGTATTTCTTTTCATTGTTGGTTCATTGTATTTCATAGTCAACAACTCTCACGGTTCACAATGCTGGCTAAGACAAAGGGATGCTCGCTACTTGCCTACCATTTCTTTTTTTGTGTCATGTAATGCGTAGACGTTAGGGTTTCTTTTCTTTTTTGTTGTTCTACGTTTGCAATTAATTTACCTTTATAATCTATGATAAAGTTCACGTGATTTCACAGACCCTATGTTATAGCAGCTTATTATGTCTATGTCCTTTTACGAAATAATGTATTTTTCACAAACAACAATCCGTAACGAATAAAATAGGTATAAGTTTCAGCTCTATTGTGAATTTAACCACAAATTCTTCATTTAGTTTTAATACTAAAAGTTAACCCATGTTAAACCTAACGTAATTGTTAATAAGATCGTAATGAAACTAGAGCGTTCTACAAAGGGCATTGTTGTTACTGTTAAATCAAAATTGAATTCAATTGCTCGTGTAATAAAAGCTATTTTGCGAATTGTTTACAGCATCTAAGTGTGTCGGTAGCCAGAGTAGACGCAGACGTCTAATGTTACCAATGTATGTTAGGTGTTAGCATCAATGATCAACTGCTCTTTGTGTTAAACAATTTACCCACTTTAGTTATATCGAGTTATTTCAGTTGCAGAATCGCTTCTTCGTTTTATTGCGATATTACAGTATTTACTACCTCTTTGTTTGTTAAATTGAAACTCAAAATATTTTATATGTATTGCGGTGCTTTAGTTGGAGTAATAAATAAGGGTATGAACTTTTTATTAAGCCATTTTATAGTGCTGTGTTCAATTAAAATATAATAAGACTACATCTATAAATAACTGAGAAATTCATAACACTTTGGCATCGATTATCTTAAGCTAGCAAACCTTAAAAATCATATGGGAATGTTAACTGTAGAAAATTTCCCTATTTCTATGTGGTAGTATACTTTAGTCATAAATTACAACAATTTTTTATTGTAAACATTTTAATTATATTTTAGTCGTGGACTATTCTTAAATTATTAAGAATGATAAGCACTACCAAATTTTATCAATCAAATATATTTCGAAAATTTATATTTTTTTGTTTGAAACATTTCTGGTCTGGGTTTCCAAATATTATAGCAATGACAATACATCTTCGGAACCTACGAGTATATAATACTAACTAACAAATGTCGAATGACCGACCGTGAAAATTGAGGTTCTATTATTAAGCATGCTAAAATTAATCCGTATATCGTATTATATGGTGATCGTGAATAGCATAATATTAATAATAAAAGACAAATCTTTTCGTGTCACGATACAGGTGTGGTTTAAGGTTACCGGCTCAATAGTCTACAGTAGCTCATATAATAGATACGAATACTAATAAACAAACATTACAAATAAAACTAGGTAATTAGCTAAGTAGCTATATTTAATGCAACGTTTATCCTGCACAACTGTGTTTCACTATCAGCTACTGATTCTACCTTATCGGATAATGGGCCATATGTTTGTTGTTGATGGAATTAAGTATACTTCAATTTCATCATGAATAAGTTCGTCTTCTTCATTATCGTTCACCGCTAAAGATACTTGGTCATTTAAAGAATAAAGTTTAATAACAAAAATGTCCTTGAAATCACGATGGAATAACGAAATAATCTTATTTAAAACTAGTTTTTGTATGTGAGTCTAATGTTGAAAGTGATTAAGTTTGACAGATACCTATAGTAGGTACTCCGTTGTCCTGCATTAATATGTAGGACGATGAAGTTGTTGAGAAATCTAGAAAATGTTATATATAAAATATTTTTGAAAGTTTATATATTTCAAAACACTGAAAAAAGTAACGTTCCTTTTTTCTAAAATTTCTCGTGTCAATGTTAAATTATAAAATATAAGACTTTTCCATAAGTTTTCCATAACTCGTAAAATTATTGAAGATATTAATGAAGTAGAAATTTATACTTTGTACTGAATTAGTCAGTATCAGTCGACAAGATTAACTTATAAGATACAGAACGGTTGTTAGTTGTAGTGGTCAGAGTGATATTCAAACGTTTTCGACTGCTTGTATTTCTCTCTGACTGATCTAATATTTCTGGGCAGTTGCCAAAAAATAATTTTTGTTTTGAATTAATTTCATTTCAAAGAGCAAATATATATAACTGAAAATACCATGCTGTGATAAAATCTAGGATTAGAAGTTTCCTTGCTTCTGGGTCCTGTAGAATCCTATTAGGCATTTTGACTGCGGTGAATTTATTAGACACTATCTTTCCGCCAGCGGCTTCGCATCAAAATTGCTTCAGCAGTTTTTGCGTGAAGAATTTAGAAAATCCAAACTTACAAACTTAACATTTAACAAATGAAAACGAGTCGTCTAATTATTGTGTCTCGTTTTCTATTAGTCTAATTTATCAATTTCTTATCGTATGTCTGTTCGTTAGCTGTTTAAATAAATCATCTCCTTAATGAAATCAGATTCTATTTTAATCATTATTTGAATATCTGAAGAGTACCCACCCTCAAAATTTATAGCCAGGAAATACTTAAATTGATTGCCAGTAATGGAAGAGCTTCAAAAGTTCTTGCTCAGCTTAGTGTCTTGGCTCCAAGCACACATTCCTAGTGTGAAGTGGTGAAAGAGTACACCACGTTTTCAAATATATAGCAAGTAACTTATATTTTAGCATTGTATCTTTACTTTCTTACTTTTATTTCCTTATATATACCATTTTAGTGATGTAAGTATAATGTTTGATTAAACCTAGTCAGACAAACTATTCCAAGACGCCTAATAAGGCAAGGGGCCGGGTTCTATGTACCACCTACACTCAGAAGCTATATTAAATGTCCATATTCGTCATTATGGGCGGCCTGACTGCGTGGCCAGCAAATCGGTTACCTGTCTTTGTTAGTTCCGACTTGATGACTGTTTCTTATGTGGGCGACCGATTCACCTTCGATATTAAGATTATCTTGACTGTAGGTGGCACCTACCACTTATTTTTCAGTTTACTTGGGAAGTGTTCTCGAGATATGCTTTGATTTCGTAATATTTCAGAGTTGATTAAGATTTGTTTAAATGTCATAACTGTTATTTTTAAATACACTTTAATTACAAGTTATTGCTTTAATAAAATGGCTTAATTTATAAGCTAATCATTTTACCCATGCCGCAGGTAGGATGCATGTTTGTTTAATGCTTTATTTCACATCTCTCGTGAATTGTTTCAGTTAAAAGACATAATAGAATTGCACTAATAATTAATACTATTCTTAAAGTGTAAGACTTTAAATTGTATTATTTGTTTATAGAATCCAACGATTAAAATTAAACCATTATGTTACCAGCAGCATCATTACATAAATTATAGACAAAGCAGCGGTCGTTAAAATTATTTCTTTTTACCGATCAACTTATATACTAATGGACTTTCATAATGTACTGGAACATACAGAAGTGCCGCTCCAACTCAATCTGATTTATCTTTATTCTTTTAGTTTTAAGTATCTACTCAAGTGCTTTATTTATATTTACTTCAAGTTTCATAATACACCCGTTCATAGATATAAATAAGTAGATGACATAACATGGGTGTACTATCGGTCTATCTAGCATGTCGTTAAACTAGCCATTTCGAAAGATACATTTCTCATTATACATAGTTATAATAAACAAGTTAAAGGCAAGTTATATTGATAGGCTCACCGAACTAGTATTTATATAAACGAAAATGCTAATAAAATTGATTTGTCATTAGCCAAAACGACAGCCAATTCACCAAACATACGGTAGCTGCATCGTTAACGCTGTATGTTTTAAAATTACCGCAAGTATATAAATATGTATCCGTAATTGCTTTGTGTTTTTGTTCTTTAGCTAAATCCATTTCAAGTTTCTTATATTATTATTAATTTCAATTTACGGATGTATAATTAAATAAATAAATACTTTTTGATGTCTTGAATTCAATAAGGTGTGATTTCATTGATCACCGATGACGAATTTGACAAAAAACTTGATTGAAATCCAATCGGGGGACCTTTGAACTTCCCTGTTCGCTATACAATAGTGTCTTGAGTTCAATTAGCGAACGCTAGAGCACAGTGGGTGGTCCAATATGCTCCTTTGCCCTATAATCAATAAAATGCACCTAGAGTGTACGTAGTATGTGTCAGGTAAAGTGACGTCTTGACGGTTGGCGGTCGTAACACAAAGCTGATTTTATACGGAACTGGAATTTGTAATGGATACAAAGATGCCTGGCGCCAAGATAAATATTTTTCTCTGTAGGCGCTCGTCTACGATATAATTCAATGAACTAAATCACTCGAGGGGATTAAGAGAAGCTGAAGAACTATAAATATTGAAAGAGAAATACTTAAACTTTTATTACTGTATTAGGCGTACGAAATGATTTCACTTGCGTATTATAATGAGAAATTTTATCTCTTCGCCAACTGTGCTTTAAGTAATCTGCAAGTTAGATTGATTCAAAGACTGTCAATATTTAATTTGTATAGATTAATAAAAAAAACATGAGGCCTGGGGCTCTATTTTTGAATCATTCGTCTCGCGTCGAGCGCTCGTTTTCTACTATCACTCGCATACAACGTTCGCTAAGCGACGAGTGGTTCATACCATTCGTTGCAGTCGAGCGATTTAGAAATGGCGAATTTGTTAAGTCGAACGAAAATCAGTAGAAAACGAGCGCTCGACGCGAGACGAATGATTCAAAAATAGAGCCCCTGATTATTTTAAATTTGATCGTAATCTTATTCTATCCTATTTGACATTTAAAAGATATTCATAAACTTCCCGCTAAAACTATTTGACATGTTATATACTGGCGATTGCAATCGTTTTTTGAAAAATATCGTTAGTTTGACATTGATTGGAATTGTCTAAGACAAACCTCAGACATGAATAGTTTAAGGAAGCAAGATCATCGCCATTTTTTATTCATTTCATTTTCATTTTACATGTAAAAATTCATTTATTTACTTGACATTGGCAAAATTGTGCGAAATGCGCAGATAAGCCATTAATTTAAAAAAGAAGAAGAAGAAGAAGAATAGTTTAAGTTATTAAGTTTTTATTATGTTTATTGATCACTGAAATCATCATTCGTTTTGAAAGGGATTGCGCCTTTAAAAACTTTCAATATAACTATCACAATCGCTAAACCTTTGAAATGAATGAAGCCACTGTAACACAAACAATAACGAAAAACAGCACTTACAAATAAATAATTTGTAATACGTAAACAAAAAGTAGTAAGTTACCGACGTCCGTGGCTGAGTGGTCCCGGTCGGGTTAATGTAGAAAGAGGCCTTTTCTATATTGTCTCGGGTCTGGGGGTTATAAAGGCTACTCATATTGTTTATTATTATTTAATTATTTCTGCATCGATATGTTATTTATTTTTTACTTTTAAAATAACTTGTTGTAGTGTAATAACTACATATAGTAATGCATGTATTACATAATTATTATTCAAGGACCTACATATATTTATAACTATATTTTGTATTTCACTACAGAAATTTATGAATATAATGCATTCTCTGTGATTTAATTGATTATAATACTCACATTTGAATAAAATAATAATACCTACTGAATAAATTGGTGTTTCTAAATAATGTCATGTAGAATTAATATCATCCATTGGGAGTTTAGCCAATTTCACTACCTACATGTTTATCTTGTTTAACGCCAAAACAAATAAAGTTTTTTGATATCGCATTTGATCAATCGGACTTTGCTTATGCTTTTTGTTTATATTCTTAATATACCTATATAGTTTTTAATTAGATATATACTAATTGTTCAGTTGATGTGATCTATCAACATTTCAGTCCGAACTCTTTTTCGTACACATTGTTTTATTTTTTACTAGCTGACCCGACAGACTTCGTCCTGTCAAAAAGATTTAATTATTTTTTCACTAATCACGAACTAAACAAACACTAACTAAGTAAACACTCTGCACAAAACACGATATACGAATTTGTTTCGTGTATCAGTTGACAAAAGCAAACTCAGTAGATTAGGTCACAGACAACTTTTTTTTTTTTTAAATTTGATATGACTTGAAGTCAAATCCTTTTAAGCCGTACGAATTGGATATTAAAAATAATAAAACACTGTTGGTAACGCGATTTTTGTTTGACTGATGTAATGACGTGGAAACTGATGCATTTTATCTCGCGTGCCGAAACTAATACAAAAGAAACGCGAGTTTCGGAACGCGACATTAAACTCCTCCAACTATGTATTCTGTGCTCCAACGCACACACGCACATTGTTTTGATAGATATGATCTTTGACGTTAGGAACACACCTACATTGCTTAGACAACAGTGAGTGCTTGTAATTTAATATGAACTTTATACCATAGCAATAAAGCTCAAATTGACTACGTTTTAGTTACAAATCATTTGTATGGGAAAAAGAAAAGGGCTATTTTTAGGGTTTTTCCAGCAATAATTCTAATTTTTCTCGCCGTAAAAACCATCCTTGAACTTCAACGAACATTTTAAAAAAAGATTTGGCCAAATTGGTCGAGGCGTTGTTGAGTTATGCGCTTACCAACACATTTTGCGATTCATTTTTATATATATAGATTGTATAAGGTTGAAACGTATATTTCTGAATATCCAAAGTTCACTTAAATACAACTTTTATAACAGTACGGTACTCGCTGAATTTTCCTATCTGAAGTTCACTTTAAAACAACTTTTACAACAATTCGGTTCTCACTGAATTTTCCATTTTCTTTGGCATCCATCATTAGGCGTAAATTGACTTTAGCTTACACTTTAAAACCCCCGGAGCTTTAATTTTGTTTTTTAATTTTTATCCATTATAAATTGAGTTCTTTTATTACCGTTAAGTTCATTTTAATACACTTAACAATAGATGTTTTCTTGTATATTTTATTCACATATACATAAAAACTATATCTTGATTACTTAATTACTAATTGAAATTGCTATTTACAACAGTAAGATTCTTAGTTGTGTTTGTAGTTGTAGTAGAAATACCCAGAAGCTACAATGATATGTCAATAAAATCATCATTATTTTCGTTATATGGTCGTTGATTGAGAATCGAAAAATCAGTCGATGAACCGTTTTTACAATTCGTAACTATAATTAATTTTATCAATTTTTGCAACAAACAAAGTCATTACGGAATTTTCTTATTTGCGCTGGTATTCCGTGCGAATGTTTTGCCAAAAGATATTCTACGTTATAGGGACAGTTATTTAACTTTAAAATGGATACTTTACGTCTAACGAAAACTTCTGTTCCAACAAATTCATGCTCAAGAACTCGACGTCGACGTCGAGAGTCGAGTTTTGAAGAATTTTACGTCCAATTTTAATGTTTGTCTTCTTGTCTGTCAAGTAAAAGTAATTACTTAAGCAAATATTTTTAAAAATTAAATAAGTATTTGAATACTATTATTTAAGTTGTAAGAATACTATTATTTTTAGCTATTAACAGTTCTTATTTCATTTAAATTCTCGTCTATTGATTAAAAATATCTGCTTTAGGTATATCATTTTCTCAAGTAATAACTTCTCTCGACAGATACGAATGACGAGACATAAAAATTTTGTTCACGTGATGGATTTGCATTGTGATATGTTTAGTCGTATACATCATTTGCATTGCAAAATCATAGTTAAACGACAATAAACAGCACTTGGCACGCTTACTTTAAAATTCCTATTATTTGCGGATAATAAGAAAAATCAATAAATAACCAGTCCGGTTTGTAAGTTAGAGTAGCTCGCATCCACTACCAGTTGCAAATTCGAAGTGGATTGTGGCAGGTAAACATAAAGTGGTGTATACGTTACATCACCAATATGTCAAGTAAACCAAACATCGTGTCGGGTTAAGAAACTGGCTTAGGTATGTGACATCTTATTTTGACATGCTTGCTTATTTGATGATGTTACTGTAACAGTAGCATTGCTGTATCTTGGAGTTTTAGAGAGATTTTCATTTGAACAGCGGGAAATTTTCGGAAACTAATCAACTGTAAAGACATTATAAATATCTGTACTTTCTAGTTTAATTTTGCATGTGCTATTGTAATGATAGATCAGAAATAGCGGTAGCAATTTAAGAAAATAATAGTTCTTTGTCACGAATGTGAGTATTATATATCTTTGTCATTGTATTTCAGTTACTTTACTGATGATCAACAAAAGCTTAGTGAAATTGCATTATAATTTGCTGATAAGTCAAAAATAGATCATGTTACTGTTGGCACGGTGTAATACATATCTGTCTTCGAGCCAAGTCCTTCGTCCGGTAATTTATCACTATCCACACCTATTTGGTTTGATTAACTTTCGTTATTTATTCAACACCTTTACGTATGAGTAACATCTATTTAAATTAATTTGGACTTGCAGCCCACCACGAGCCCGCCCTTCGTGGGTAGAACAATTGTCCGTTTTAATAACTAGGTACGTCAATAACATAATTATTATGAATAAGATTAAAGTTCAAATTTATCAACGGGTAGATAAGATGATTTAGTGAAATTATTTCGATAATAATTACAAATTACCTCTAAAATTATTTTTTTTCTCATAATTATTGACAATTATTTAATGTTTGTTACTATGACCGGGATGTTAAGCTATTTTGCACAGCACTGCACGTCAACCTACCATAATATGTCTACTTCTTCGATTCATGTTCGACTCAATTAAGAATGCATCAAGGTTTAAAATCAATTGGAGAAACTTTACAGTTTTCTAAAGCCTGATTTACTGTTGACTGGACTGTATAAAAATACCAAAGTTATCCATTGTAAATATGTGATGCTTTAATTTGTACAATTTGCGATTATATTCCTAATCGATTGGCATTTGATTTCGATTCTTTTCCTTTTCACTTTTATACTCTTTACTCCTAATAAAAAACGAAAGTTCTAATATTATTTAAAATAGTAGCTACTTAGGTTCCTGAAAATGCGTTTATTTATTAAATAGAACGACTTTAAACAAGCAACCTGTATTGGATTTGAAACATCTGCAAAATATAATATCGTTTTTAAAATAGACGCTATAAACCCCTTTAAAGTCATTTTATGCAAAGAGAAGACAGTGCCCTCAAAATTAAGAAACAATACTGGAGAAATTTCATAAAAACCTTATAAATTATGTATGTGACACAAAGTTAAAATGTCTCAAGCGAGATGTTGCAATTTCACGGTCAATATTTAATGTGCTTCTATTTTTAATGAAATATTGTACTGATGAAAGAGAATGCTCGTAGACAGATAGATATCACTTGTCGCCTCAAATAGTGACAGCTACCCAGTCTATCACTTACATAAACAACAACAACAAACATATTTATACCAAACCTTATTCTGGAATAATATACCTTTCAAATAATGCTCTGTAGATTAGCTCTCATATGCAAAGTGTGTTATTTTTGTAATGAGTTTGGTATGGTATAGTTACATTTTGTTAATCCTAGCTCAATATTAACATATTTGAATATAGGTCTTTGAACTTTGCCAACATCTTAGGTCATATTGCACATTCCGCGATTGCCATTAGGTAATGTAACCGTACATTAGATTTTAGTATGCAGGTTACGACCCATATGAACAACAGATTCAAATAGGTACAACCTTTTTTGTAATTCTTTTATTTTTACTGTTCAAAATTATAAAGCTGTTAGTTACTAAAACATCCAAACATGTTTTTTGCCCCTTTTTTATTGTAGTATCATTATATATTACTTTATTTCACTTTACACTATGAAGCGATTTTTGTCTTTCCTCGAATTTTTTGTCGATATCAATTTCTATTTACAGTCGTTTGTCAAATTTTCTTGAAACTTCTTCAGTTAGGTAATATTTACAAGTTCGTTGCATAATTTTGTATTATTTTTATAATACTGAGATTAGGCTAGTATAATTAAAGTTAAATTATTAGTTTCCTCATACTTTGTTGCGTATTTTGTTCTTTGCACAAGGAACATATTAATTTAGAGAACACATAATATTCTATGAAATTATATAATTGGTCACGAGTTACGATAATAATAATTTTCTATTATTTTCAGGTAAGAAACGACAGATGTCAAGGTGGTGATAAATTCCGAGACAGCACGTGAGTCGAAAGTTATAAAAAAATTCAACACCTCCATTATTTTGTTGTAATAGTAATGTGAAAAGGTTTCTTCATTGTTGAAAAACTTGAATATTTTCTTATTCTTATGATAATAGTGTTATCCATATTCCATATGTGATTTTCAACATCAGAGTTAAGGTATTTTAATAACATAAATAAAAACACTGCAAGTACTATATCTAAAAGCGATAAAGAGGAAAAGTACAAAAGATTAAATAGTTCTGACAAAGACAGTACAAATAGTACCTAAATTAGGTTATTCCCGACTCAGGCAGCAGCTCTTACTCAGTTATTTCAAAATATTGTCACGATTCTTTTATACTTGGTTACTCTAAAAATAACTTTTTTTTTAATATAAAATGATTGTATTTGTCTCTCATTCATCAACGTACTATAGGGATGATGACTATGTTTTTTTGTTTGTCCGTCAGGTAGATTGTTGAAATAAATTAAACACGTATTTTTTATATTTTTTGCATAACTATTAAATTACGGCAATAAATTGAGTTAAATTGTCATGTGACGTCACGCTTTTGTACATTTTTTACAAAACTGCGAGATGTAGAAAGTCCTCAAAACCTAAACTTAAATGCCTATTATCTAAGCAATTTCTTATTAAATTCAAGTAAAAAAATTTATATCAAAATTATCTTAGTGAAAGACTACATTTTTTTTATCCAGACGTCATCCCTATTCGTCGTATTTCAAATTACCTTCTAATCTGCTTTTTTCTATCTCAAACTTATTTTTGTTTTTTATTCTGCTTCAAACTTTTAGCAATAAATAGTATTATAATCTATTTATTTATCTAATATAAAGCTTAATTATTTATAATATAGTTGCACTTGTGCAATTTGTAAGTCTACTCAGGATCGGAATGTAAATCTAACACCATTCCATTTCATACTAGGTTAGGGACACTGAATTCATTACTAAAATTAGCTAACAACTAACATTATATGCAATGTTGTCCTTATGGCAGATACAATATCATTGTTGTTTCAATCGGATGATTAGTTTTCTTTGATTATTATACCTACTGACAATAATTGTTTATGAAGACCTTGAACAATAATTACTTATAAAATTGTGCATAAAAATATATATTTTAGTATCCATTAAAACAGTAGGTACACTTACACGATAGACAGCTGTTTTGAATATTAAGATCGTGTGAGACCAACCTTAATTATAAACAGTTGGTATAGTTATCTTAGAATATTAAATGTACATTGTATAGCTTGCAATATATTCATAAATGTATGTATTATCTACGTATTAAAGTGTACAATAAAGAATAACACGTGATTCATTCGAATAATATATATTTCAGCCTCGTGGGTAATTTTTTGTACTGTAACTTTAGTGTAAGCAATTTGTTAGTAAACAAAGTGCACATCCAAGTATAGTTCAAATGGTGTCATAATATTATCGTCAAGTAACACAAGTTTTCTCTTTGGATGAAACAAATCACACTGTCTGACGACTGTTGACATTATTATTCCACCCGAAAGCTACGAGTTAAGGTCCTTTTGAAACACAAAAAAAAAATTGACATATGTAGTAGATGTAGTCATCCTATGACTGGCACAATTACCTAACCTCAAACATGCTAACTAATACGGCATCGAGTTTCTCATTGTGAACTTATCATCGCCAAATTCAATGTGAACCAAAGCACTATGGCTGATTGTCGCTATTTGTTAATCATTGCTATATATATATGCCCAATCAAATCGTAGTTTCACTGTTCTGTCTATATATCTTTAAATGATAACAAGTCACGCCCACCAATCTCTTATTGAATATTAGGTTCGGCCCCCTGTTCAGTAGGTGATATCTTCTGACAGCTGTTTTATTGTTGATCAATTGTATAGAAAACAATTGTATCATGTACATGCCTATCACAATATGACTTCTTTATACAACGAACGTCAATGCCAATGATAGGTATCAAAAAAGTATAAATACCGAAATCTAGCAGTTACATTGTATAGATAGCATAGGTTAGTTACACCAACGACTTTTGAAAATCACAATTCTCTTAAAACAATTATCTTGCAAAAATACCGTACATTTAACTTATAACTCTATTTTATAGTAGAACGTAATATTTGGCACCGATATAGAAATACCAAAGCTGTAGTGTCTTCGCACGCGTTCTATATTTGTGGAAGTCTTAAACCGTGAAAAATAAATATTAGACTATAAATCTGCGAAAATCTATGGTTTACGCCATATCTTTTATAGCTATAATAAAAGAACCGTCAACCGCGGACAGCGTTCAGAGAATAAACAGTATGGGACGTGGCCTGCATACTGAAAATCAAAGCGCATGCCCATTGGTCTAGTTTTAATTTCGACACATTTAGGTGCTCTTAGCTGGAACGTGTATTTACTAGAGTTGTACATGCGTTAATTTTAACTAACAGCACCATCAATTCATTGCGCATTATATTTTGTAAAATGCAAATCCCGAGTACTTTGCAAATGTACCACGCACTTTAGGTTCCGTTAAGTTTGTGAAACTGGCCGGTGTGAGCAATTTCACCAAGGCCAGTTATGGGAAAATTCATAAATATTAAACCGAGTTATTAACGTACTGAAGCTTGAAATATTAGCAGATTGTGATTAATAATATAATAATTAATTTTTTAGAGCTTCATGTTATTTATGTTGCTTGAAATGCTTTTTTAAATGCTTAAAAAGGCAAACTGTAGGTAACTTTGATGGATGGATGGATATAAAAATATTTTCATTCCATTACTATTCCAGGTATGTTGTTTCTTGGTCATCAACGTAAACTTAAAGATTTACATCTTCTAGGATCCCATCAGTATTCAAATGCTATAACAGGCGAGTCCTTTGATCATTCATAGATTAAGATATCACGATAACAAGTTTCAATCACAATTATATAGACACCCCACATTGACATTTCCAACTGGTTTCCATTTAAAGTTGCGTTTCGCAATAATATACAGTATCTGTACTGCTCCTGGCAGAGATATATATGCATTTAATATTTTGCAATGTTTATCATCTGAATTGCATTGTAATCCTTGCGCACCATGTGTTCATTTAAAATGACTCACGGACTTATTTCGCCACTTTTCTAAGAAGATTTACAGTCATTTCTGCCTACACGTTACTGTTATGTCGTAGTGTTCTTGTTATTGTACCATCTTAAACTATTTTAAAATAATAACTCCCAACAACAATTTTATCTTATTTCTGTCTTAATGATTCGATTCTAGAGGCACTTCTTATTTATCTGGCTGCACAACATATCGTTTTTCTACATTGTTAGACAATAAATCTGTTATTTTCATTATTTTCTACCTATCTTACCAGTCTAATCTACTATTGCTAAATTTTAAAATTGTACTAAAAAGCTTCAAAATTATAATTTTATTTTAAATTTGGCAGCTCGTTTATTACTTTGAATGTGTGATCAGTACTGGATTTCTTTTATTATATCTAGACATTTAGCACAAACATTAGATCTATATTTAAGTTCTAAATATATTTGAGTTCTCGCACGCAAATGGTCCAGGGATTCATTAATGAACTAGCTTTCCTCTAGCAGCTTCGCCCGCGTGAACCCTTTTTTTTACCGAAGGGAACTGACCTTAACATTTCATCGACCCTGACGAAGGCCGAGTAAACTGGGGCTATGCAAACTTTCGCCTTTAAAATTTTAATAAGATTTATTAAAGATAAAAATTAATTTATTTTCATCATTTTCTGTTTGCCGCTTTCATTTTAATAAAGTTATGTGTTTTTATCAAGCTGGTACATCTGTTGCGATGATCACCGTCTAAACCAATGAGGCGGTAACATGAATTACTGCTGTCTTCCTGTTATCTCGTTCCCATTTATCTTGTACTGCGATGCTTTTTTTAAAAGCTACATCTTTTTGGACTAAATTAGTACTCATTCAAACTGAGTGTATATGTTTTTAAACTGGTATCAGTTAGTTGTAGGTCAATGAGGGGTATTTTTTACTTTAAAATTATTTACAAAGTCCATTTAACCTTCAGTGTACCATCGTTAATGTCAGTAGGTAACGACGTCCGGTTTTTATTACTTATTAATTTCGTTTGTCTAGTAGTATCTAGACTACAAATTGCTTCGCCTGTAAACAATGTAACAATAGTCCCCTTGACAAATTAAAGTATGTTTTAAATCCCACTATTTATGCGTATGGTATATTTAATTGAATCATTTATTATTAAACTTTGCTTTAGTATTATAGCAGAAAATGCAATGTTAAGTAGTGTAACAGGTTTTTCTTGATATTCAAGTTAGCTTATGATCAGGATTTTGTAAATATCCCTTGACTACTGGGTTATTACTCATTAATACTGTAACCATTGCGCAAATGGCTGTTTATCATTAATTAAGACTGCAATAGTATAAGGTTGCTTTTCTTAAACTGATCTTTAGCAAACGCTGATATCAATTATCATTTCAAATTCTTCAAAAAGTGATTGTCATGTATCGGTATTTGGATTCAAGTAACTCAAGTTTCCGTAGTTCGCTAATCCAAGTCGACCAAACGCAAACTAACCGTAGCGGGGGCGTTCACGCACCGACGCACATCGTGAGAAAATTCCCTTTGAAGCTACATTGTTCTAAATTCACCCTCATTTATATAGCAAACGCAATAAAATCACGACTATATCCAAATTGTTCGGTCATTGGAACTCGCTATAACCCGTCCAAGCTCTCTACTACAAGAATATTTTAATACTGATAATTTGTGGATATGCATATGAGTACATGTGTTATTTTAATGCTTTATATATAAACTACAAATGTAATTAACACTACCATGTAATAACTATAAACGTCATGACCGTCTTCAACGCGCGTTTGTTACAATAATTGCTTGCACTTAAGTCATTAAATTACGAACACTGAACATTGTCTATGAAAGAAATTAACTTGTACACAGTAAAGTGGAGTCGATAACGAAAGTGATTTTGATAACGTGTCTTCTGTTGTTTTCATTATTACGTTAACTGTAATACTGCGGGTATTGTAATCATTTTTGGCGATTTTAGCTACCGAATTAGATTTTTATTTTATTCTAAACTCAACCGTCATAGATAAAGGTGCCCGACACCTTTATCTATTTTATTGTATTAATAAAGAGGTTCTTTTCTCGAGTTCCTTGTCGGTTCTTCTCGGTACCAGTATCCCGGTCTCCCGCCGTAGATTTACGATCTGATGGCATAGTTTCGACTTTCTCAAGTGCTTATAGCAGCCTGAATAAAGGATTTTTATTTGATTTGAAATAATTTAGTAAAAGTTAATGTTGTGTTGAACTGTGTTGAATTTTCAAGCTCTCACTCTGTTGGTTCTATTGAATCACTAATTCGACTTAACCCAGGGCCGGCACCAGTATGGTAGAAATTTTCTACAACTAGAAGGTGGGTCCAACTGACCCGAATTCCGCACCGCGTATAGTTTTTACTAATATATACAATATTTAGATTTAAAAAACAAATCTTGAGCGCTACATTCAAGTGATATATTAGAAACAATGATATTGAAAAAAGATTTGTTATTTACCTTAAGATTAAAAAATATAATATAACGTGACATTTTATTTCGTTATCCTTAATGTTAATAATAAATTTGCATATTTTTATATTCATCCATTTAACTGTAAAAATATATCTATAGGAGAAAATGTGTCTTTTTTAGTTGGAAACTACTACTTAACACAATGATTACATCTTAAGCTCTTCCTAATATATATTTTTTTCAGGTCTTATTGCTATAATATCTTTGAATTTGTGGTCAAAACATTACTTTGATTGACCTCTTTGCGCTGAGATTAGCATTAATCAAAGCTGAGAAACGAGCGAGGTTTCAATTACTATATTGCTGAGAAGAACATCAATGTCAGAAAATAGTGCACAATAATACTTGCATTTCAAAACATCATGGGTCATCATGACCCAGCTTAGACGTTGCGTTAACATCGAAATTCAGCCTACGTATAAAATGTATTAGAATATAATATGGTAGGGGATTATAACCCAAAGCGACACGCATGCTGTACCATTGTTAACGTTGACAATGGAAGTGAGATCGCATTGCATTAGCGGGTACTAGTATGCGTACACAGTTCACTGTCGCAATACTCAGGAGAGAAAATTGTTCTATAATAAGTGTACAATTATCGGTAAGTCGTGAAGCGTGCTCGAAAACTAATTTTAAATAGATGATTACTCTTTAATAATCATGTTTGTTTACATTATTTTGATTTGAAAGCCGACAGCAAACTGATATGAGAATTTATTAACTCAATAAAACTATATAGAACGACAACTGTTAGTACTTGTAAGTTATATAATGAATAAAACTATTAACGAATGTTAATATCGTATAAATTGCTAATCTATACTCTTATATCACTCAACTTCCGTATAACTATTTCCTATAACGCCATTTCTTTCTTAACAGTTCCGCGTTGTTAAACTGTGGTACAATAAATATTAAAACCTACTTTCCTCTTCTTTGTTTCACATTGTAGACCCCGTAATAGTATTGCTGTTGTACATTAATTGAGAAATATTACTCTACTAATGATAAACCGCTTAGTCGGTTAGAATTACCTGTATTAAGTGATCATGATCACTATTGCGGTTGCAGTAACTCTAGTAAATGGTGAAATTAAACCTTGCTAACTATTTATTCGTTTCTTGTTGTGGCTACTCAACTTTTGCATGCTTTGATATTTTAGAATTTTTTTTATCGATATATCGTTCTCGTCATTAAAATCACTGTGCTGTGTCCTATAATTTAATATTACAATAAATTACAATAGGCTTGTGTCCAACAAGTGAAAATACAGGTTTTTGTTATATCTTCAAAAATAAGAACCATTTCAACTTATAAATGTTTAACAAAACAAATTTTAAGTCAATGATTTGGAAAATATTACGCTTTGGAAACTTGAAAAAGTACAGAAAATCTACTACAAAAATCTGCTAAAATACATAAGGCTTTAAATTAGATATAAAAAATGTTACAACTTTCATTATAACAGCTATAAACATAAACGCACAAATAACAAAGATATTACAAAAAATGTCCAGACGCCCATACATTTTTCGCTACTGTAGCACCATGTGACGTCACTGAGTGCTTTGAATTTGTAGGGAGCGTTTTCGGCCAACTAGCGGCAGTTCTACAAACACAGCACCGTATCTCCGAAACTATTAATCGCAGACATGCTGTTACTTCGACATTATTTCTCAGATGTTAATGGACTATTTATTTATGAAATAAAAAAAAAAGTTGTCAACTAGCCTATTGTGTTTTATTACTATGATCGTAACGACTCTTATATTGAAAGTCTAGTGGCTCAGAACTGAAACATCTATATATAGTAGAAAACAAAGTCTTTTCCCGTTGCCTGTATGTTGAGATCTTTTAAACTATACAACAGATTTAATGCGGCTTTCATTAATATACAGAGTAATTCAAGAAGAAGGTTTATATATAGAGGATTACGCGGGCAAAATCACTGACGGAAAGCTAGTGCATTATATAATAGAAACGTTTTGTTCACTTTTTACAACCAAACTAACCTCTAAGTTGACATTAAGAAAAAACTAGTTCATGTCAAATCCCAATACATAAATCAGAATAAGAATAATTAGAGTGACGGACGTACGGACAGCCCCCAAAATCACCTGCGTCAAAACAGCATCTATTATGCCGCCTTTGTTTTTGTTTGGAAGTCTCATTTGCTAACACAATACAGACTGCATTGTTTGAACGTCCATTACAAGTGTTTCGACACCCGTCAACGTACGTCGCGATAGAATTTGAAAAGAGTTTTTTTTTTTTACTCTTGACGCGACCTTGGCTGTATTGACCATAGAGTTTCTCAAGCCGTCATATTGATAAAGTCTGTCAACTACGATAGGTGGTTGATTGACGCATGATCGTCCATATCCTGTTAAAGGGTTATCTATTAAATCTGAAAAATGAATACCAAAACAGGTTAACTCACAAACTGTTTTTGAAAATTCTTAAAATATTTGATTTGATCATTATTTTTAACGTCTATTCTATGTAATATTTTTGGGAATAGACAAATATGACAGTCTAAGTGAACTTATAAACACGTGTGTTAAACTTCGTAAGTGTGTTTACATAAGTCTCTGTTTGTCCAAGTATTTCTTGCATATTAGAATCGCATCGCAGTGACTTATTTTTATTTAATTTCGTTTCAACTTAAAATGGAAATATCTTAGAAAAGATTTTAAAACAATAAAGCCTAATAAAAGTATAAAATAAATCAAGAAAAGTTTATAGAACTCGGACTGTTATTATTATTTTAAAATATTTTTACTGCTTGCCTTTGTATAAAATCACACGCAAATTATCTTGTTTACTTCAAAACCGGTATTCAACTTTCGTTGAACTTCCAGCATACTTCCTTGCCTTTAAACAACCAAACTTTTCCATCCCAAAAAAAATCTGAACATCAATATGCGCGAGAAGGCAGCAATTAAATACATAATCCATTGCTGGTCGGTCCTGGCTTCACTCAACGGCCCTTATATGGTGTGAAAGCTTCTCAGCATTGTCGCCAGTTCCTCGATGGGCCTACATTACATATACTACGTTGCATGCAAGCGGTTGTTCACTTCCAAGATTTACGAATATACTGTTATCAAATTAGTAACCGTGTTAATTGATACGGAAAATAAAGAGAAAGCAACGTGGCATCTTTTTGGATTTGAAAACGATTGCGTTCCAGTGAATTTAGAGTCAGCGCAAAGATCGGTCAAACGTAACGGATCTTCCGTCGTGTGTATGCAAGATAGAATGTCATTAATACATTTGTCAGTTCTGACTTTCTACGACCTACGGGAAGTGTCACATCTTCCGAGTGATACCGACCTCTTTCTAAAAGATTACACTCGAAACAAGTATTATTGAGATTTGTTTGATTATTTATTCATTAATTAAAATAATGGACGAAATGGAAGTCAACAAATTGAAGTAAGCATAATGACCTAATTTATATTATGATATAAATTATTCGATTAGAATATCATAAGATCTTCTAATCTGATGATTTTCACCTTAATATACTGTAGCTAATGTTATTGCCAACGCCAACAAAAAAATTATAAAACAAAATATAAATAAACATGTAATAAAATCATATTTACAAATTAAGTTAAGAGGCTGAATAGTGCCAAATCGATAAAATTGATCTAGGATTGTACTAATTCACGGGAAACCTATGGTAATCCAAAAATTTGTGGTTATACTTGATCGTATTTCTGATCTTGTGGTTGAAACCGAAACATGATTGTATTAACTTCACTCGATAGAAAATAATTCCAAAGTAGCATCTAAAAATATTGCGAAAGGCACGTTTCTCAATCATGTGATACATTAGAGTAATGATATTGAGTACAAATATGTATCAAAGGTTGATATAAAAGTTGGTTATTCCCAATTTTTGATAATGTTATTATAATAATTAATATAATTTATTTTGTGATATGGCACATATGGTCATTTTTTTCAAGCAACTTTAAAGTATTGACATTTCTGTCACTCCTACTACAATTGACAGGGAAGGCTATAGAATAACGCACACTAACTTAGTTCACGCTGAGGCGTGTTGCTAGATGGACCTATGTTGCTTTGTGCAGCGTTTTGACGTACCGAGATCGCTAAAATTGTAAAAAAAAGAACATTTAAAATAAGTATTTTAATTTCGCTCTCGTTTTAACAATATCTTTGGTGTAATGTACTAGGGTAGGGACCCGAGTGTCTCGAAGTTGTAAGTTCTAATCCCACTAGAGCTCGCATTTTTTCAAGTCGTTTTTTTACTATTTTATTCTAATTTTCATTTTTTTTCTGCCATAATTTTAAAAAGCAACTTTTTTTATTATTATTATTAAACAGTATAAAATGTGAAAATAAATATTTCGTTAGTATGACGTAGGCAAAAGTCAGACTGACATTTTCATACAAAAGCCCCGATATTGATGAAATAGTTCCAATAAAATACATGTTCGTGTTCCAATCCCATCAAAGAAGCATTTTTGTTTTACTTTTATCTTCTTTTCCCCGATATATTTTCCTCTCTCATTTTTTTATAGGTATATGTTAATCATTAATAATTCGTTAAAATAATTTTGAATATTATTTTATACAGTAATTAAGTATTATTTAATTATCTAGTCTAGTTGATAAATTGAATTGCTGTAAAAATATATAACATAAAATTTGACAATAGGTAAATATTTCCATAAAAGTATGTGTTTGCAAAAGTTTGACATTTTCATGAAAAACCATCCCGTAGACCGTTACTCTAGTAAAAAATAATTCCTAATCAATCATATTGTGTAAATAAAATAGTTCAATAAATAGGTATTACTTTATAAAACAGATATAAAAAAGGGAATTAGTTACTATTGAATCAATTTGAAAATTATGGAAACAATGTACTAAATAATAATGTACAGGTTTTTCACAGACTTTACAAAAGTTTGGTGTGGCGCAATGTCCTACGTGCTGGTCACTAGATACTCATTGTGCCGCAGATCAAAACCAAGTTTCATGTTATTTTTTTTTTACCCAATATTTTTATTATCAGAAATATAATATTAAAAATTATTTATGTGTTTATACTAAAATATAAATTTTTATATTTAATAATTGTATAGATATTATTTTTGACATTTTCATGGAAAAACGACTGGATAAATTTCGCGGTAATTTGATACAAAAATACCTCTAGATATCCTTTATTGGTTTGCAAACTATTGCAGTACGCAACAGGCGTAGCCATACAATTATTGATAATGAAAAACGAAAAAATGATTTTTCTGTAAGGTAAATGTACAGTGTTCCGGACTAGTACACAATTTTAAACGATACTCAATAGACTATAGTTGTATTGTGTAACGGATTTCTCCTATAATTTTGGTTTGAGAAAAGAAATTAAAAAATATAAATGGTGTACAATTTATTTTTGAATGAAGTGAAATAACAATTTTTAAAATTCAATTATAATTTTTATACAAATTACAAATGATTAATTCCAAACTACTAAGTACAAATTACCAATTACAAATCCCCAATTACAAATCACCAATTACAAATCACTAATTACAAATCACTAATTACCCCCTTTAAGTAAAAAAAGGTATTTATTTGTTTGACCTTGGTTTCGCTGCCGTACTCAGAAGGAGTACGGCAACACAACAAACCGGGGGCTGTCTGTTGTCCTACGGTCTCACTGTCCAGCGTTATAAGTCGTAGACAGAAAATAACATTTATTAAACTTAATGTTACTAAACACAAAAATAGTTGGGCACAGCTCAATGTTCAGCTTGTCTTTTGTTTAAATAAATTTAATACAATTTCTTCCACCTCAACAACAAAACAATCAGGTGCTCCTTTTTAATCAGCTCAGTAATGTAGGTGGGTCAAACCACAGATACCCATCCACATGGAGCGATATAGCATTTACATACGGTTACTGGTGGTACCGTCAACCTGTATCAGACAACTCGCACCAGGCAGCCAGTACAATACAGCCAGTACCAGACAGTCAGGATAATACAGCCAGTACCAGACAACCAGTACAATACAGCCAGTACCAGACAGCCTCTCCTGTATCGGACAAAAGAGTGCTGTACATCTACTATATAATATTCAGTCCGTCGCAGACAGCGGACATTTATTCACTTTCAAATTTACCAGTAATTCAATTGTTTTACTTTATTTCATTAGAACTAATAAGATACAGACTCTAACAACTCATGAAAAGTTTTAATTATTTATGAGGGTGACTAAGAAAAATATATAGGGGTAGTTCAAACACTTTACTATTAACCAAAATGCCACGATTCAATCTAAGCGAAAGAATTATCTGTTCAATATGATAATCAAGAAAATAAGGATTCTACACGTTAATGCACGAAAATGGTACTCACGGTTTGAGAGGCGAAAAATTGTAAAAAACACTTATGCGACCGGCGCCCACAAATTCGCAGCACTGCTCGGCCTTCCCTGCTTCGAAATCACCACGAATGGAAGCTGTGGAACCATAGGAAAGTCTTAGATCACAAGCCTATCAAGGTAACAACTCGTGGGGGTCCTTCTTCAAGAAAACAAGGAAAAGACTGTTCAAAGAATTCAATGTCAAAACAAGGGTTACAAAAAGTTCGAAAATAAGACAATAGAAAACTTACCCCACGTATTCAACAAAATGAGCCGAGACACGGTAGACTTGTAGACTTCTCTTCACTCTTAGATGATCAGCAGAATAAAAGGAAAGACAAAGCCGGGTTCCGACTTAAATACGATTTCCATTTCCATTCGACTCAAGCGACCTGAACAGCTGTTAAATGAAGCAACTCCGTTTCACGGACAACACACAATGGCTACAAATTTTGACCTTTAAAAATTTAATAGGAAAAATACATAAATAAAATATTTATGTTTTATTGAATTGAAAATAAAATTATAGGACACATGCAAATATGCATGAAAAAACTGACAAAACCCTGCATACAAAGGAATATAACTAGGTGACAACTTCACACTATTGCTTTATTTTCTTAATTCAACGTTCTAAAACCTGAAGTCTGATTTAATAATTTTGTTATAAAAAAGTGAGTTTTCGACATAGCTATTTATTTTAATTTTAACGAATTGATCATATTCTATAAAGAAGGTCAAATACTACTTAATTGTTATTAAAAATAGGAAAGAGAAATTTAATTTGGAAGAAAATATAAATATGTAAAGGTAAATTCTAAGGTTAATTACGGCTTTCGGAACGTACACCAAGTGTCAAAATAAATGCTTTGGTGTTTTGTAAACAATAGGTTCAATTTTATTTTGTAAAATTAATAAGGTTATCTCTAATGGAAGCAAATGAGAAAATAGTTAAAGTTATAATTTTGAGACAAACTAATGGTTCTATTTTGTATCTTGGTGGTTGATAGACTGGTAAATAAGAGTGGAAGGTTGTCACCGGTTAAGGAATAATGAAATTAGATTAGTGAAAACAATTTTTATGCCCTAATGGCTTTACCAGAAAAATATGGTAAGTTGACATCCTAAAAACAATGTTTAGAAATCACAATATACTTGAACATTACTAGACAAGAGTAATAAAATGTTGTGAAAGTTAAAATAAAACAACATCAAATTTTCCAGTGTTACAATTGCAACCAAAATAATACAATTTTAAGCATACTTGGTAATTTTGATAGTGGATTGGGTAGTTTCGATAGTGAAACGTAAAGCACGAATTTGCAGAATCATTGAAATTTGCTTTGAAATAAAGAAAGAAAGAAAGAAAGAAAGAAAATTTATTGACCACACCTACATGAACACAATGATAATATATAAGAGAAGAATAAAAAAACAAAAATACAAATATAAAAAAAAATAAATAATAATAATCATATCTAGGCTGATTTTGAGTAATAAAATCGCATAATTATCTTAACATATCAAAATTAAAGGTCCAGCTTTTTGTTTATTCATCATGTGACTTAAAAACATAACCCACCATTACGTGACGACACTTCGTTTGAATATTTTCTGAATCTGACATCTGTCAGTAGTTGTAAAAAAATAAATAAACAGCAGCCGATTTGACAGAAAAAGCAGATTCCGAGATAATACTGTTCTTACCTTATTTAATATTATTATTTTGAATCGTTAGATAACACCGTTTTCGTTTGAATAACATCATATTTAGTTTTTTTATTTATAGGATCAAACAGTTATGCAAATTTATATGAACATAAAATTGAAACATTAATAAACACATAGTTCCCTACATTACATTTGTTAAATTGGTTGATTGTTAAAAATAATTTAATCTATTGTACATTACTGTTCTTTCAATCTGTACATAACAGAATATCGTCATGAATATGGCAGAAGGTGTTTTTATGGGTGTAAAAAAGTGGAATTATGATTTAATTTTAAGAAAAGAAAACGTTTTTAATTTTTTGGAATATTTTTGTTGTCGATTATAAACACTTACAAGTACCAAGTAAGTACTTTTGCAATCAAAGTATAACACCCTATTATAAAAGCCGTGACAAGTTTTCGAACGTGACTGATACGATCGCACCGCTATTTCGTAAGACGTCGTTCTTTGACTTTCTTAAGATACTGGTAAATTTATTGAAATAAAATTTGTGAAGTCGTTTTAGCCATTAATTGTTATCAACAGAAGGTTTTATAATTAGAAAACTATATATTTTTTTTAATCTACTTTCCGCATCACGGACGCAAACCTGTCGCGTATGGTTACCGTAATAATTGAAAATCGCTCCAAAATGTTACTAAATTTTATTCCTGAATTCGGTAATCAGCATTGATTATTGTGACGTAAGTGTGGTAAAAGTTTTACGGTAAATTTTACAATTCAGTTCAACTCTAAGCACAGAGTTGAGGACAAGCTCGACATTCAAAGAAACGGGTGATTCTCTAGAATATCTAATCAGGACTCTGGGTCTGGGCAATCCCATTCTGAAAAGGGCAGGTTAGTGTAACTGGCCGTAAGGGCAGGTAAGTGTAAATGATAAAACCAGCTACGGTTCACCTCACATGGATGCATAAGTTCAGTATCGGTATGAATATCGGAATCTTAGAACAAATTGTTGATACCTGGGAGAATTCACACAACGTTTTAGGTGTTTTCTGTGACGTACTTAAAGCTGTCAATTATGGTGTTCATGAAATATATAACGAATCTTCATATTATGAATTTAGAGATAACTAGTTAGATTTTGCTGTCTCTTAGTTCAGTGGCTTTGTAGGAGGTTCATATCGGTGACAAGAAATCCCCTGAATCGATAGATCAACACCTATCATGGGTGTTTCACAGTGCTCGATGCTTCTTTTTTAATTTATATAGACAAATTGCCTCCTTTGGTAAAGGATAATCACGAAATAAATTTGTTTACAGTGACAATTCCGTGAAGTATAACTTCACTCTTATTTAAAATTAAAAGAGGACGACCAGTTAATGACGGTGTGAATAGTTCTATTCTCAAAGTAGTACATTGGTTTAATATCTTATGTGTTATTCACGTTGAATTTTAAGCCTTTCATCACTCATAATCTTGCTCCATGACTATCGCTTCATTTGCAGATTGAATGGATTCTATGTAAGCACTATGGTAGGTATCATCTGCATAAAGAAAGCAGCTTTAAACTGGCGATCCCAACGAAATTCATAAATTTTATTCTATAGAGGCAACGATTCAAACAATGTGTTGCTCAATAAATATCTAGAACAACCTCAAATAAGATGAAAGGTTGGGATATAGTAAGTTTTTGTTATTGTTTCATTTGGTCGTATAACTTTTTACTGAGGTTATGTTTGGCCAAAATACTTGTAAAGATTCATTACACCGTTATATTATTTGCCACTAGCTGGTGCCCGCATCTTCGTTCGTGTTGTCTCATACCAAAGATTTTGTAAGCTTAAATTGTATGTTGTGGATTGAGTAGGTTATAACTTAATGAACCTGTAAAGGTAGAATTCTTTTTGTACCAAAATTCTACAGTCTGCTGACGGTACCAACGGTATATATGATTAACAATAATATTTAAGATGAAATTTATAAACTTTATTGGTGTTTTTTTTTATTCGGGTGCCAAAATATAGAGCCCAGAGACGTTGCTAACCCTTAAAACAACAAGGCAAAGTTGGGCATTAGAAAAACAGGTAATTTTCAGTTCCACACCAGCAACTTTTATTCTCTCAACACCATATCAAAGTCGATCAGAATTCCGTGGTTTACTGCGCTGTTTTTATATCTTTGCGTACTTCAGAAATTGTTTCTATCTCATTTTCTGGTAGATCTAAAGATTTTTGGCAATGTATGAGGATGGTCAGTTTTTCACTGACTTAACTGGATTCTAGAGACCGAAGATTCTATCCGTTTTTATTCTTAGAAAATTTGATCATGTGTCCCTATATCGTTAAAATTCAAAATGGACGTCCATCCGGAAGCGAAGAAGTATGCGTGCTTTAACTACGTTATCCTCTCTGCTGAAATCTCCAAACACTCTTTCTTATCTTAACTGTACTTACGTACCTTTCACACCAAAACTCTTTGTTCCTCCTCTAATCGTCTACTCTGCCCATCTAATTTCTCCGAAATCGTTCACTCTTCGTTCTTCGTCAAATCTATTCCTTTGTGGGATGAATTTCCATTCTACTTGTGTCTACAAGAATTATCAATAAATAATAAATTAGCTTCTAAAAACAAGTTATTCTATAGCAAATGTTTCATTGTTTGGAACAAGCAAATTTATTTAATCATTAATTACTTTATGATTTATGTATTTTTATATAAAATTAGGATAATGATATTGCCGTCTTATTATGTACAAAATTAATTTTAATATATTTAAAACTAAATCCAAATTATCTTATCAGAGCTTTTTGACACATTGCATTGTCTGTTTCTAGAGTAGACGAAAAAACGGACAATAAACCTTAGTATTTACATGATCGTTGAAAGACAACGATACGTATCGCTAACCATAGATCTTTCCCTTTCCCGCGTTTTGTTGTACGCAACAAGGTCACGAACTTGCCCTGTACAACAATAGAGAGAACCCCGTGTCCAAATCATCCTAAGGTTTACTGGTAGAAAATGGCCATGGCATTAAGTACGCCAATGTGTATTTGTGCAAAAAATGTCAATAAATAAAAAAAATATTTATTGTTAAGAAGTCATATTTATCCGATGTTATAGTATAACTAGTATCTTTGAGGACCACATTATATGTTCTGGATCTTTGACTTTTGTACGCTTAGCAGAATATATTGATCAGGCAGAAAAAATTTTCTTAAGGTGTCGCTGGTCTGTTGTGGTTGTGCATCAAACGTTTAAGTTTCCAAAATTAATTATACCCCATATATTGCCCAGGTATTAACAAAATAAGTTTCATACAAATATACTCAGTAGTCCCGAAAATTAACGTGTACATACAGATAAACAGACAATATTTTTTAAATTCGTATTCTATTATTGTTTATTAACCACCCTCAATTTCTTTCTTTTTTTGTAAATATATTCAATGTACAGACATTATTTTTTTGCAGATTTGTTATAAGTATAAAACGTGTAACAGAAATAACGCACATCCTTATACAACCCAATTAGAAAATGGATTTATAAAATGGATTTATAAATAAAACTAAACATTGTTTATGACACAGTTATACTTATTGCTGGGTAACGGTGTGGACATTTTACAAATCAACACAATGACGTGAAAATTACGGCTTCAGTATTTTTTAAGTTAAGGCAATAATTATGATTCTTATTTGTTATGAAAATCAGCTAGTATAGTCTTGCTATCATATATCCCATAATCCTTAGGCACTTCGATGTATTTATTAACTGTATGTTAGTATATAGGGATTCTTACTTAAAACAGTTTTTCTCTATATTTTTAATTACAGCTACAATGTTATGCAAGAATATATTTTTTTATAAATCGAAAACAATTTTCTTTTAGAATAAAATACATTTTCCATGACAAAAACAATCTAAGCCAATGATAAGTTTATCTGTAAAAACTTTAGTGAATTTTCATTTAATAATTGCAGTATTATGATTATTTCGGAGTTCATAAAAAGAGTGTTTTTGGATGACTTTGCCTTCCCTACAAGCTCTTTATCCTTAATGTACTATTTAAAATATGGATAGACTTTTAAGATATTGTTTTTGAAAAATGTATGACGGCAACTTTGAAATCATCTATATTTATGGGATTAATAAAATGATTGTGTTTTAATGGTTTTATCCTAACCGGTCAACCAGTCCTATACTTTGATGATGCGTCAGTATTACAAAATATCATTCCACCTCCATAAAAGGATCATGGCTAGAGGAAAAAATAACTTTTCTTCAAGTTATGAAAACAGGATATGTTTTATTAACTCCAGTCCAAAGATCAGGTAGAGTCCAATTCTTAAAGCATTAATTATTTTTAAAAGGGCCATGAAATGTTCGACAGCAAGACAATGGTAGAAACAGGCGCGTCTACCCTATATTCTCATAAAAACGATTCTAAAATTGCTTTTTTCTCCTCCTCCGGAAAGTTCGATATGGATATGTGTACTTACTACAATGACTTCCAATTAATATTGCATATGGTGAATATTCGTTTACGTAAAGCCGACCTACCGAAAATTCGTACAATTAAAACGTATAATGACTCTTCTTGTAATGAGAATAAGGTATGAAAGTCCGTCTCAGTCAAACTCGGCGGGGATTAGGTGCCATGACGTCATATTTGGTTTATTCTGATTGGCCGACATTATCAGGTACACACAGCAGCAAGTCAGGTTACTACAGTCTATCAAATTATCGCAATTATTTTAACTCTACCTTCACTACATTAAGGTTTAAAATCGAGTGAAGAAATGTGATGTGATGTGTGGTATCATAAGTGATTTTATATAGTTATTTCATATTTCTTTAAATTTTAAATCTTTTCATTATTCAATGCAAAGCATTTTTTAAAATATCAATGAATTAGAATAAAATTCTGAAATATGAAACAGATAAAATAATAGCATGTTATTTTGTCGACCCAAAAAGAAAAAACATACTTGTCCTTTTTAAGCCCCATAAAAATCTGGAGTAAAAAGAAATTATTCCTTTCTTTTAAAAAAATTCAGCGCCACCTATTGTGTAAGCACTTTAGACAGCTAACTCAAAGCACTTGATGGTTATAAAACGTCATTGTTATTAGTACAAAGTTTATCTGCTGGCGCTGAACCGATAGGCATTTGTTATTCTTCTGAGGAATGTGCAATGAGCTAACCCACACTAGCGTAGACACCTGTAATTATGTAAGGGGGCGTGTCGATTTCTAAAAATCATTCAGTGTCCTCAGCCTCTTAACGCCGTATACCAGAGATATGGTTTTCGTGTTGAGACATTTTTGTACATGCTATAAAAACAGATGGTCGTCTGATTACGTAGTCCGGATATTAGTCAATGAGTCATCGTATCTTTATCTAGATGCGGGTGATAAAACCAGACCCCTAGTTTGTTTAGCAATTCTTCATTTGCAAGGGGATATCAAAGATGCCGTCAGTTAAATTTGGTTTTAGACGTCGATTTAAATACGCATTGAGCAGCTTTTGCTCATACGTTATTAACTACTTAAATTCTAGCCATTTTTATTTTATTAGTCTCAATAATACAAGAAATTTCTTTAAAAAATGCATATTTAATGATATCAGTACAAAAGAATTCTATAATATGTCAGATATTGCGAGACATATTGTATCAGTGCGACGTGTCTGTAATATAAATCCAGTCTGCTTGAAATATCATCAATCCATGTCTCAGTATCGTTTCCTTACAATCCTGTTTTGTTTCTCGATTCACGATAAAGCCTCAATATTAATCTTGGAACATTCAGTCACGCGGATATAGAGTATTCATATTGCATCAACTTAAGTCGGGAGGCCATCGGATGACAGAGTATTGTATCATTAAAGGTGTAACTCATAATCTGCCAATAAGAAGTCGCTGTTATAATGTCATGACTACCTTGAATACACTGCCCAAAGGCTGTGGTATAACATAGATCATAGAAAAATATTACTCAACAATATGTGGTCCTCATCATATTATATTTCAAGGAAAGACTTGCTAGAAATATATTTTAATCGTGTTCAAAGATAATTTCTATCGGCAATATACTTTTTTACAATTGTCATTTTTATATCTTTTTTTTGTCTTTACAAATTCTGCTATATTCATGTTTTATATTCACCTATAAAGAGACTTTTAATCATCATCTTCATCTCTTGAATTTGTGACATAACTGATTTTTTTGTTTTTACTTTACAGAGATTGCAAAAGTCCGAGCGAGTTTATTCCAAATAAATGGAGTCAAGAAAGAACCACTCGTGTTGCCAGAACCAGAAGGCATGGTCACCACACTCACAGAAAAAGTATACGTGCCAGTAAAAGAACACCCCGATGTAAGTTTTAACTGATATCTTTGATTCTTTTAATTTACCATCATCGCCATGAAATCGCCAAAGAAAATTTATCAAAACCTTTTTTATTTAACCAAAAATTTTCAATCGAAATCTACATGCAATATAATTAAATTAAATAAACTTGAATTAATGTGCTATGCGTATAATTTGTTATGGGTCTATCTATTAATAAAGGCGTGTAAAATGATGTATATTTTGATGACTTCATCGAATTAAGTCATCTAAATGGCTATCCAAGCGTTAAAATGTCAAATTTTGTTATCTTAAAATTGTAATATTATAAAATAGGGATGATGACTGATTTTTGTTTGTTTGTTCGTCAGGTAGAGTGTTAAAAAATATTAAACACGTATTTTTTATTTTTTTCGTAATCATAAAATTACGGCGTTACATTGAGTTGAAATTTCGCATGACGTCACGTCAGGGTACGTTTTCTACTCAACTGTGACGTAGCGAGCCCCCACTCCTCAATTTTAATGCCTGTTATCTAAGCTATTTCTTGTTAAATTGAAGTAAAAAAAATTACGTATCTAATATTTTTCTATTATCTGACTGACGGACTAAATAGAATTGCATTTTTTTTACCCAGTCATCATCCCTATTGTACCCAATCATTCATAAAACAACTCGGTACCATTCATAAACCATTTCTGAAGATGTGATTAAGAACTTTCTGTGAGTACACATGTGAAATAATTGTCTGCTCATTAATAATTCAACTGTCAAGAGTCAACTCGACACATGAAAGTGTTGTGATTATGTGCAAACACTATAGTTTTATATCAATCATTCTTAAGACGTCCCTAGCATTTAGAACTCGGGAAACTGCTATGATAAATTGTCTGTTTTTTAACTAATGCGCATAATTTGTTTAAAATTCAAAAGTATTTATTAAATGCCCAGTTACTGTCTCATATATCCAAAATGTATTCATTGTATATGAGACGACAAGTTATCTATAACACATATCAACTTGAATAATGAATATGACAATGTTGTTGTAATATGGTTATTAAATTATGAACATTAATTTGTCAATACGTTACTTACTCTTAATCCAAATAAAGTTATATTGAAAGAAATGATATCTGAAAATATTATCAAATCCGATAATAATTCATACAATCCAATCTCTACGAGTTTAACTACACTATATAGTCAGGGCTATGCACATATAGAGTGTTAGTCATACAGATAGAAAGACAAGGTTGGCAGGCTGCTACATTTGGTGACTTATGTCAGGGCTATTGCCTCTTTGCAACGACACGTTTCTACTTGAGTTATATCTGACCCTCAGTGATAGCTTCCATTCATCAGAATCAAAGCCCATTTATTTGCAAACGAATCCTTTTTTGGAATGAGTTCAATGATCTGAATGATTCATTTTAATCGATATAATATTGGAGATGAAACATATTTCTGCTTCTATTTTAAAAGTTTAGTAGTGCTAATGTGATTATTTACAAAATATTCGTGTCTTAAAATCCTAGACTTAAGTAAATAATACAAAGATACGAGAGGAGAATTAATGACGTTCTATATAGTTCGCGAGTTATAGAAACGTGTAGGTAAGATTCGTAATCATATGCTAAATCTGTAAAATACATATACACTAACGATTTAGATTTATAAAAAAAAATACTGTCACATAAATTATGCATAATGTTCAAGACTTGATGTATATCGGCTTTGATAAAATAAACCACTGAATGATGTTGACCTGGCGCCAGTTACGATCAAATTGCTTGTCTCGAATGTCGTCTCGATACCTTTTAAGGTTTAATTAGAAAGTTCTGTAAATTTATAAATTATGTGTCACATTTATATGCTGAATTTAGTTGTCTCGATGATAGTATATTGAATATACATAATGTATAGCATTTAAATATTAAGTATAGATTCCTTAATAGAGATCAGAATGAAAGTATCAAGCATTCAGTAATAGCAGGTTAAGGGATTTCATCGTAACAAATACATTATTAATGTTAAACTTTTGATAGTGAGTAAGTAATATTACATTGCTTATGTCCGATCAAATTTAAAAAAGTGCTACTATAAACTCTGTAAATTATCAATATTTTACATTATTCAACATCACATAATCCCCACAAATTGCTAATGCGCCTGGCCACCATTTTCATGACGTAATAGCGTTCAAAAATAAGTACCGTTAACAAGTAAACACTAGTTGTACACTTATTGAATTGGGTTCTGTTGAGATCACTCATCATTTTTGTTATGTTTTAGTTGGTTTCGAATGTTATTGTTAAGTTTTGCCATTACTTGTGCTGTTATGGTTTTCAAAATAAGTAAACTCAATTTTACTAACAATAAATATATCTAATGTCTTGCATTTCATTATTACTTTTGGTTATGTTTAAAAAAAAAATCCTTACTGTTTTTGATCACGTTAAACAAAGTAAATGGTTTTTTTCCATAAACCTCAATATAAACATATAAATTGATTCTTTTCTAAAACTACATGCAATAAATTGACTAATTAAAAGTTATAAAATTAGTTTAACTTATTCATAAATATTTTGGGGATTATTCATAAATATTTTAATTATTAATAAATAAATTATCTCTTACCTTTTGCGCTATCTATACTTTCTATTTTAATATGATGTCACGCGGGTGTTATATAGACAAGGTTTCATTCGATACAATTACCTCACTATACTTTTAATTAAATTTCATCATCAAAAATTCATCAAAACAGTTTTCATAGTTACACCGGAAATATACATTGTAGTAGACACAGGATATACAGACGTAAATTCAAGAAATAAGTTATATGTCCAGTGCATAAGCAATTATATATCTTATATATCACTTTATAATTGTGAGGAATGAAACAATGAGTTTGAATCTTAACATCAATCAATGGTTCAATAAATTAATAGTTGATCAAAAGAACCGCTGTTAAAGATCAGTCACGTACCACAATAGAAACAATCCCAACGCTGAGAATGTCACTTTATAGATTCTAAGAATTATTACAAGGACATGAAGTTCTTCATTTGAATTTACCGTTTGCAGATGCTTGTTTATATTCGATTAAATTATTATACAACTAACACAATAAATGTCCAAGACAATATTCCGTGCACCATTAGAAAACAAGTGTTCATTCGTAAAATTCTCTTCTTTAGTGTAAACTACAGTTTCCGAAAATAAAATTACGTATGTTTCTTATGTAGAACATATTGCCGAAACAATAGTTATGGCACATCGTTTGGTGGTCTGACTAATACAACTGTTTTAGTTTGGGACTTTAACGTTCCATTTTATTGCTAAAACAAATAGTAACGTGACTTGATTATTCATTACTCCGGTAACTGACGCACCAGGCGGTTTTGTTTTCGTACATTTTACACAGAATCATGCTTTTATCCTATAAGTGTTAGCAGAGCTCTATGTAGCTCAAGGTCCATTATCAAAGTTATGCTTGTATTACTAATAAAGTGATACGTCGATTTTCATGGCGGATCAAAATTTTAAAAGGCTGCCTCTTATAAGACATGAAATGCATTTTCTCTGTTAACTTTAACTAACTTTTACAGATTGAACAGTAAATAACTCTTTCCGTATTACAAAAGAGGATTCAAGGACAGAGTATTGTTTACAGCTTCACATTATTAACATTCATTTTGAAATGACTTTCTGGCATTTATGTTAATAAATCTTATTTGAAATGTCAAATTTAATCAAACCAACTATCAACTTAGTCCTAGACCTATCTTAAGACTACACTCCATATCAGATATCAATATGAAATAATGACAAAAGGCCACGTCACGGCGCCGATAGAAAATCAACATGGAGTCGTCTCCCTCTATAACGTCTATCCATATGGAGCTAGAGCCGCTATTAAATCCTGCCATATCTGTCGGGACCGTTACTTCAGCTTTTTACCAAGCCGTACTAACACAGGTACTAGTTATCGTGACGAGTGTCATTTTGTAAGCACTAGGAACATTGTTTACCTATTATTTTATAATCGTTATCATACATTAGACAGTTATGTTAAAGCACTCCTTTCACGATTAGTGACACCCGAAACGAGTAGAATATTTGCCTTTCTCCATGTAGCCAAAAGACATAAATAGAAAATTAAGTTCTGTTTCGCTTCAATACAGATCAATAACTGACACTCCTCAAATTCTTCTGCAGAATTTATTAATTCTCATTGAACTTCTTACAGAAGAGCGTAAAGTACTCTATTGATAATTGCTAACAGATAATCAATTTGTTTGTTTTAATCGGGCACAAGCATATGCACTTTATCATTCGCGAGTACAAATAGCATCGAAAGCTAAATGTTCTACAATACTCGTATGGACACTCAAAATAGAATAAGCGAATCGAACGCTTCAATTTTATTTATGTGTCTATTTCAGAGGATATGATTTCCTTTCTTATTAAACGAGAAATGCTATCGAAATATGCTTTGTAATAATTAAAAAAGGATTTTTCATTAAAATATATGTACATATTTTTATGAGTTTTGTCAATTTGCAACTTATCTTGCCAAATACACTATAAATGAACTTATCTGTTTTGAAGAAACGTTACATCAATGAAAATATTATTGTTCATTTTTGTAAGTAACTTCAGCAAGGAGTATTAATGGTTTGTATTATGCATTTTGTACATCGTCTAGCTATCAAACTCTTTGTGCCAGTTGTTCACATGATACAACATTAATATACACACTGTAACGGGGTGTGTAAGTCTCGTCTGCATTAATAATATCATTAACATCGTTACTTTGTATTTTAATGTGCTTTCCTTATGACACGGCTTGAGCTATAACTTGTGTAGCAACGTGTGTAGGAGTGCCACAAGCATCCGTTCCATTTTATTTCTACACGCATAGCATGAAAGTTAAAGAATGTACAATGAACTCTGATTTTAATACATTAAAAAATCTTCCATTCCATTGATTGAGGTGTTTTTTTTATAACCTTTCCTTTTCTTTACGTTAGGCTAACTTAAATAATGAGTTTATTACATAAGTACAATATCATGCATTCAGCAAGTGAATACGACCTTTGACTTTGACTTTTATGTCTACGTGTAGGATTCTTACTTCTTTTCTTTCATCGTCATTGGCCTTGTCTATTGATGCAATCGAATTGTGAGAAATTTCAGATGAACCTGAACCCATCTGCTTAAAGCGCTTTACATAGTACGGATGCGCTTGAGATAATATTCTTTTGGTCACCCATCTATAACCGATCATTGCAAAAGTACTTAACAACAGTATTGCAGACCGAACGAGCTTAACACTACTAGTCGATCTCTTCATGTAGTGATTTACTGTAGTAGAATTGTTTCATAAATTAATTTACATCACGGTTCACCCAAGGTCGTGAGAAGCGAAATCTCGAATTCTAATCTAGCTTGAAAATAACTGTCGACGTTCAGTTTTTCTTTGGCCTTTCTAATTATACTACTGTTAGTTTTGGAAGGACAACACATTTGCTTTTTGTATTTGCTTCTTCTAGAACTTACCACTGTAAATTGTATTTTTATAAATTGTTTCTATGACATACTAGCTGTTCCTGTGACCTCACATACATCATTGATAGCCTGTGTCAACCACATGTGATGAGGCTTTCCGTAGTCTAAAGAATTTTTAAAATTGGTCTAGTAGTTTTTGAGCCTATTTAATGTCAATTAAATCCTACCTCTTTAGATATCAGATTGTAACGGTGCGCCGTACCACACATTATTTTGTCCTAGGTTTCCACATCCAAACTTTTTGTCGTTGATCTTTAACATCATTTCTTTTTATTAGTAATTTTTCGTAATTTGAAATTTAGAGCAACGCGATATGCCATTTCTTAATGTCAGTTCATGAAAATTCTTTTACCAGTTCATACATAAAATTAGATTTCATTGTTCAAAGGAAGTTTCATTCACAACTCGGCCACTTGCATTCCTCGCCTATAGCATAAGCTCGTTAGTTCAGCGGTGCATTTCATGTGATAATGCAATGTCTGGACTCAACAGTAATGGACTTAGATTGGTCTTGCTCTATTGACCCTAAACTCCTTTACTTGGTTACAAACGTTCATTCATTATAATTTTATCATGATTACCTATATAAAGATCAATATTTAATTTAAAGACGTTGTACGGAATTTAAATAAGTATTATTTTAGTTTTTAAAGTGGCAAAATTTTAAAATGTATTAGTATTTTTTTAGTTACATTCAAAATTTTTAAAAATACCAATACATTCTTAAAATGATAAGCAATAAATACGCTAAAGCTTTTAAATAAAATTATTTTGTATTGCATTCAGAATTAACCTATAAAACTTTAATGAACATTTATTACATAGCCTTCGATATTGTGTTGTGTTGTCCGTTGATATCATTTTCGAAACAAATCTTAATTAGTTTACGGTTAGAATTTACGCTAAAATAATTCAGCACTAACTGACACAATAATATAACACAGCACTAACATTTTAAATGTGACGATTTCTTTCGATAACACACTTAACATATCTGGATCAGGATAGAATATAATGAGCGTTTTGAATACGTTTAACTTGACAATATTGCATATTTGATTTTCATCTATGATTTTATCATATAAACCTACGGTTACTTCAATATTTTATTGGTCATTAGCAAATATGCTCAATAGTTTTTCCACACGCGTGCGCTTACATCAAACCGCAAGACAGCCCCTTCGGCAGTCGGTATCTCACGTCGTGACCAATCGCGTACGACAATTACGTTCAAATTAAACCATCAATCAATTGCAATATGAGATTCGTAATACCCACCCACCTTCAGCATCAGCACGTAATGACGGCAATTACCGACGGTCAATAGTTCAGCGTTCAGCTGCATTTGTGTTAGGTATAATTTTTGTCGTAAGGTTTACAGAAGTTTAACTCCCTTAACTCTTTGTTTTGGCTTCTACATTTAAGGTTACTATATGAGCTTCTTATGTTTCTTGTTCTCTAGAGCTTACGATTTCTTTGTAATAATTTGTATGACTCAAGTACCACCCTACTTTGTCAGTGATCTCTTTATCTGTACACCAGTGAAATCTATTTTGTCTGTTTCACCTTTTTTTCTCTCCCTGATCTGTATCAATAGCGTATCTAAATTAGGTGCAACTGAAGCCAAAACATCTTCTAACTTTGTATTTTAAACACAGATAATCGTAAATAGAGTTACAAAATTAAATCTGGACATATGTTTAATAAGGGAACGAACAGACAATCGTTCGAGGTCTTCAAATCATTAGCAATAAACAGAGCGTTTTTGTAATGTGTATATAATTTTCTAGACGCTTACACACGCGCTTGTGATTATTATGGATTTATTTTATATATATCCGTTTATTGTTTTCAAGCTTTGCCGCTGCGTAAGTTAGTAAAATATACTTATTTATAAAACCGCAACTGTACTTAAGAGCTGTCATTTAATATTGTCATTGTTCACCATGATTTAAGCGAGACCTGCCAATTACTAACAATATGAATGAACTACACACAATCTATTATGATATAGAGGGTAATGTCATGATAATTTAGCTGATCTAGGTCCTGGTGCGTTACGACGTAACTGCTCATTACGCTGACTATGTTATGGAAAATAGAAATGGGAATGCTGATTTCATATCGCTAAATAACTAACAATAATATGTAATAGTTATCATTCATTACTCTTCATAAAAAAGCATGGCTATCAGAAAATGTCAAAGAATTGGTAGATTTCGTATTCACGATTCATGAAATTAGTTTATTTCCAATATGATTAAACATTTACTTTAAAAATAAATTACCCTATAAATCACTAATCTTAAACTATATTAATAATTATGTCTTAGATAATAATTAATGATGCATGTCTTGTCGTTTGACTGATTTGAGTGATTAAGAAGCAATTAAAGTTAATTTCTTTTTCTAAATTGGACGTCAGTTACTCGCGCGCTTGCCGATTTATATTATGTTACGAAATGCATACTTAATAATATATAACTTTATTACATCTTACAAATAATAAGCGTTTTCAAAAATACTTTGCAGATCGAAAAAATAAAGTGATTTACTTAATTTTTTCGATCATACGTTAAGTACGTAAGAATAAAAAACACTTTATAAAAATTTTATATTATATCGTTTAGTAATATTATCAAAAACCCGTTAAAGGTTTTGAACAAATTTCGGATAAGCATCCGATAAAATATGCATTGAAAACTATCAATGCTTATCGATATTACGTAAAACTGTTAAATTTATATTCAATGAAATATTTAATATTTAATGTAATTGGAACTCGATACCCGATAATGAAATTAATTTATTACCTATACCTTACAAATCTGATATGTACAATTTCCATTAATTGTAACCTTAAAGCATTTGTATCCACGAGTAATTGCCTGTAATCTGTATGCAACTGGTCAGTGTTTATCGATTAGATGCGCCCGAGGCTAGTTTTCCAGATAGATACTATTGTTTATAAGATATTGAACATATCTGCAATGTAAGATCTCCAATTAGTCTCCGTTCAATTTCTTTATTTTTACCTCATTCAGTAACACTTTAAAATACTATGAAGCGTTACCGGCATTCCATTTATTGAAATAAAATTAGACTTAAAATCACACAACAGTTAATCAGTTATTTCAATACGTTGATCATTATCAACCATTTTCCTCTAAATTTCTATGGCAAAAAATATATTTGTATCCATGAAAATAACTCAATAAACTTATGTTATATTTATGTATTCCTTCAACGGATGGTTGTTGCTATAAATACAGAGAGTGTAATGAACTTCATCAATTAGATCCAAAGCTGGCTTCGCGATAAGAAATCTCGATGTTACTCTTACAACTTCAAAGGCTAAGATACAGAACATAGTTTTCTCAGAGATCAGATGGAGATTTGAAACAAGTCATTTATTTGTAACTAATAGTTTGCAACACAGAATACAGAATGGTTTACATATACCTATTGTATAACTAAATATTTATTGATCCATTACTTTCGGAAACTTCTACATTTCCAGTAACGTTAAGCTTAATTAATAGGCGCTGGCATGTTTGTACCAATTCAACGAAATTTAAAAATCTAAACGAATGAATGAAACTAGACCAAAGACAAAGTCAAAATAATCTTTATTCGAATAGACTTTTTGAATTGTCCAACATTTTTCCCTAAAAGTAGAGCTGTATTAATAACTAGCAAAATTTAATTAAACTTTATTGTATACATGGCTCACGTATTGATCTTATTTTAACATAATCTTAAAAATGAAGAAACAAATAAAAAGCTAAACAATTACGACGAATATTGCAAGTAGAATATTTATGGAGTTCATAATATTTGAGATGCAAAGAAGTGTTCATAGCTGAGCTGTTTTGTGGCCAACCACTAAATAGCGGGAAATCTATTGTTATAAAATTACGTAAATTTCAACCTAGGTACAACTGCTTCTTTTAAAACCGCAGGAATATATAAATGTCTCAAAAAGGCATATAATAATGGTAATAAAAAGCCTATAATAACAGTACTTAACCAATTGTCAAAAGATGTCTTTTATTTCGATAAGCTTTATATTCTAATTATTTCTGTCCTGTACAATGTTTAATAACAGGTCAATAAATTTTCACTCAGTCAAAATATTATAAACGATTTGTATTGTGTTGAAAAGCTATGGAATTGACGTGTTAAGTACTTATCGAAGGTTATTGAGATGTATTCTAAATTGATGAATATCTAGTCTGGCTTGCCAAACCTCGGTGCAATTGTTCTCTGTTTGATTTACAATTCGTCGTCTATCACCGTCACAGTTGCTGGACCGAAACGGGTAATGAATGCTGTCCCAGACTTGTTAGGGCCGCTTATTTCCGCATCTCATATTTCTCGTTCAGCCTTATTGTTACAGCTCACTCGGTGAAGCTGAAACTTCAACCGTGTATGGTTTACGATCAACATTATCTTCAAGTCGTATTCATTTTGTATTGATGTCACATTCTTACCGCTTCACTAAACCATACAGTTTGTAGCAGTAATAATATCTTTAACCAATTTACACGCTGTCACGCAAAACAATTTAGCATGACATGTGACGAATTTCTAGCCTACATTTTTCGTTATTATTTATTGGTTTGAATGTTTTAACAAATGTTTCAGTTCCTCGAGAAATCCCTTTAGCAAAAGAATGAGTGAAACTGTTAGTTGGCCAGATGCCAATTGCTCCATTTCTTAGCTAGTCGTTATGAACGGCGGAATGATATTAGTTCACAGTTCATGTGCGTTCCGCTGACCGATGCTCTGAGGCTAAGATATTGAGGTTAGCTTTATGTTCTGTGTACTTGTACATGCATGTGTACAGGAAACACGGTTTATGTGAAGCGAAGCGAATAATTAATCTCGCGGCTAATGCTATTACGTATTGCCTACCGGCTTAAATTAGTATGAGCCGTGTGCTAGTATCACAGTCTTTAGGATTCCACATTATTGAAGGCTGACCGAATTTAAGACATGCTTGAGATTTTTTTTAAAGTGCTTTTTACAAAACAAAAAACTTGAGTGGTGGGATTCTGCACACGCAGATGTACTAGGTTATTAGAGAAGAAAGGCAGAACAGCGATAGAAATAAAAACAAAATTGATAGTGGGAAAAGACGCAATAAACAAAGAAAACTATGTAATCTTATATAAAAGACATTACCAGTAAACTAAATGGTAAACTATGTGTAGTATTATTAAGCTATTTTAATGGCGATGATGGTGGATAAAATATTAAAAGTTTAACTTCGGATATAAATTAACCGTATTTTAAATGTCACTTATGTCTTTTTAGTTCAACTTTGTGGGAAGGATTCTAGGACCTAGAGGCATGACTGCAAAACAGTTAGAACAGGAAACAGGATGCAAAATCATGGTCAGAGGCAAAGGATCCATGAGAGATAAGAAAAAGGTCTGTACTTATGATTTCTATCTAATATTTAATTTGATTGTATATTTTAATTGTTATTTATATTTGAATAATTAATTAATTAATTATTTTTCATGCTGCCAAAGTCTGGGTATGAATGTCTGTTCAATTTACAAATAAGAGATATGCTAACCATATTATAACATATTCATATGAAATGTTTTTGGATTTAAGGAGGATGCCAACAGAGGAAAACCTAACTGGGAACACTTGGCTGACGACCTACACGTCCTCCTCACAGTTGAAGATACTGAAAATCGAGCAAAAATAAAGCTCGCCAGAGCTGTAGAAGAAGTGAAGCGTCTGCTAATACCAGTAAGTTTTACTAACATTCTAAATTTGTGGCAATGATTTTATTTAAAATTCAACTTAAGTCCTTTACTATTTTTATGGTACAAGTCCACACTGTGTTTTATTATAGCATAAGAATAGGCAGTTAAACACCACGCAGACTTACTGCGGATTGGTGGGTGTTAATGACTGCAGACATAACTAGGCCCAACGTCTGAATATGCTTCCAAGCTAGTATCAAATTTTGGTCACTTATGCGATAATTGCTTAAATTTGGCAATCATCGATCAATCAGATAGAACGCATTAACCATTTCTTCCTTCATATTATTGATCTGTCATACTAGTAGTTTGTTTTAATTTGATTTTTTAATTTATTGTCATTAAAGTAAAATGTATGAGGAATAAGCTAGGCAGAAATTTAGCCTTTGAAATCTATGATGTACGAGTATAATATATGATATGTTATACGTGTACATACTACTAATTTTCAAAAACCCAATCCATTGTTTTATACTTAAAGATTATTTTAAAGCACCTATTAAATTTTTATTACTTTGACATATACCTGGAAAAAAGTATCATATTCTGACATCACCTAATGAATGAGTGTTGCATCGTTCATTGCGCACTTAATTCATTAATGTCAATTAACAAATAACCTTGAAATGTAAATAAAATCCTAATATTGTTTCTAAATAGGTATCCTTGGTACATTATCTTAGTATTATGATTTAATAAGGACTTTTATTACAGCTAATTAATATAATAACCGATCCCGAGCAAGCCTTAATATTTTTCTCGTATTGTGGATAGTCATCGATGACAGGACATCGATATCGATTTTTATACACAAATATCGTTTACTTTGTGATTATCAAATTTATTAATTATTAGACTTTTGATGACAAGCAAGTTAAAGAGTCCTTAATCTCTTGTCATTTGTTCACAGCAAGCAGATGGCGAAGATGAACTGAAGAAACGCCAGTTGATGGAATTGGCCATCATAAATGGAACCTACCGCGATTCAAGTGCGAAGGCCGTCGTGCCCGTCAACGGTCAGTGCCTCATAAGTATGGTCGCATTCATGTTTTGTCACTAACATTGCGGCATGTTTCGCGTTGCTTGACGATGTCATCAGCAGATCATCTAGATAAACCAAAATTAAAGAATTCTCATTGTAAACATAAACCATTACCCAAAGCCTTAACTTTTTCTGGGGGTAATTTTAGGGTTTATGATTTTCATATTCAGTTACTGTTCTTTATTTTTTTTTAAGATATACCCTTATAGTCATTTATGCAATTGGTATAGCTGTCAATTTATATGCTTCCGTAAGATCGAAATCACCATAAACATTATAAAAAGTTCTGCTGATGATAAGTTTAGCTAACGATATGGAACATAAATCACTAACTCTATTGAATTCTTTTTAAAAGCCATTCAGTATACTTATACCATTTTAAAGAAAAGTCTTCATTATCTATCAGAAGGTTGATCGAGTTAATTCATATTCGGTACGTAGTTTAAAATCCATCGCCTAAGTGGTTTTGGATCTTATTAAAGGATTTTGAGTTTATTTCTGGATTCTACTTTAAATAACTTCCACGTTCTTAAGTTCTTATGTGGCTTGAATTTTGGAGTTGCCATTTGCTACCCATATTCTTAAGAAGTGTAGATAGCCAAGCCCATTGTTCTGGAATGACTCACCGTGGGGACTGAGATGACTAACTTAATTGATTTGCCGCATGTTGCCACGGTTATTAATCATTAACATGGGATGACTTCACGTCACCTAGTTCCTTATCACAGAAGGCTTTAAGGGACTGTTTGATAACAACACTTTGTTTTGCTAATAATGTTTTACGGTCATGCAAAGACTTTATACCAGTGTTATGAATTTATTATGTATGGTACTAAGATGGGATATCGCTTGGTTCTAAAGTAAATAAATAGTCTGTGTATATCACGCCAGTAATCTAAAACATAAGTTACAATATTAAATTACGAATAATTATTTATTTAAATGAGTTGTATTTGATTATAAAAAAATCATACTTTGCTCCATAAAGGATGGGGCGTAAAAAAAAATTTTTTTTTTTTTTCACTCAGTGACAAGGCGTGTTTTCTCGTTTATTTTTTCATAATTTTATATAACAACGTTTTAATTTCCTGTACAAACTCTTACTCCCATTTTGATCCCTTTATTTGCTGTTTTTCGACATAAAATATAGCATATGTTCACCACATATGATAGTTTCCTGTAGGTGACAGAATTTTTAAATCGGTCCAAAATTTTCCGAGCCTATTCGTTGCAAAGAAACAATCAAATCTTTCCTCTTTATAATATTAATATAGATGTTCCCAATTAAGTGTGATTAACATTGACCAAGTACCTTACAGCCGACGAAGAGTGGCGGCGAGTGGCAGCAGCGGCGGCTGAAACGCAGCGGCTGTTAGCGCCAGGAGGAGGTGTCGCCGGCGTAGGCGGTGTAGCGTTACGCACTCCTGCACCTTTAGGAGCACCTTTGATACTCTCTCCGCGTATGTCAGCCGCACCTGGTGCGCAAGCTGGCCTGTTAAACGGCACCGGCAGTGCCACAGGGCTTCTATCACCAGGCGAGCCGGCTCATCAGCTGATCTATGCGTCGCCATATGCTGACTACGCAAACTACGCCGCGCTGACTGCAGGCAATCCGTTGCTGACTGCGGAATACGCAGCCGCGGACCATACGGGTGGGTTGTTCGCCCGTTGATTTGAAACGAGGTTTGATAACACAATCGATGTACATTTTACATGTAAATGAGATCGAGTGCACTCAGTAAGATCACGCTGTTTCAGACGATGTGTGAATCTTTATTGTTTTTTTTTCGTTTTTTTCCAACGCTTATGATTTTCAGTAATTAAGACTATTGTTAAATTATTCTTTTTCCCAATTTTATTAAGTTTCTTGTACCTAGTCGTTCTAATCACACGAGTTCGGTGTTATCAGACATCGTCATACGTACTAACTCAATATACGGTACCGGGGATACACCTAAAAATGTGCGTTACACACAAAATTAGTCAAACATTAATTTAGATTATAAGAATTTAGGAAAATAGAGATCTAGATTATAGATGTTCCTTTAAACCTTATAAAATGTTGTTATACATAAATTTTAGTATGAATAACTGCATGTTTACCGATGTAGCGAGCCTTTTTTATTTTTCTATACAAGTTTACACAACGTTGTCAGTTTGCATGCTTTTTGTTTTCAATCATCGTCCTGCATTAACTCCGGCTTACAGCATTGACCCCTTACAGTCGTAGATATATTTAATATTACTTAGACACAACAAAAAAAAATCAAAAGAGACGTCTAAGGGCGTTTGCGTACAACTAACCGACTAATTTAGATTCTAGAGACACGGTGTAGAGGATTTATTGTACTATGTGTGAAATAAATTATTTTAATGGGGTTTGCAGCGTCGAGATATCTACTCGCTGGTTTTTGACAATGGCCGGAATCGAATCAGCCTCCCATAAGATACGGCAGACTCCATGCAACGTATCAACCAACGCTACAATATTACCGTCCTTGATATAAGATAGATTACGCTTCAAATAACCCACAGGACGACTCATAATAAAAGTCATAATAAAGCCATGATCGATCGTAGTTTAAGAATTTATTGTTTTAAGTGCGCTTAGTTTATTGACTCAAATATTTTGTACCTATGATGTTGTCTTTTGCTATGTTTTTTTTTTCTCTACGTTCTGTTTTGTACAGTATAATGAAAATTATATTTTGTTTCCATCAAAGATATATTTATATTACAGAAAATAATATTTATTTAATTAATAATTATAATGAAGTATTTATTGAAAATATAATACCGTTGCCTAATGTAGGGTTAATGGCAGTTTAACTTCTTAGTTAAAATGTAAAGTGTTTAAGTTTTGTATCTGAAACTGCCAGTAAAGGTATAGTTACCGATATTTCTTATACAAAGACATAATAATATATAATACGTATTATATTATTATTTATTTAATAATTTTATTTCGTTGAAGTCATTGAGTCCATTTAGTTCTTGTGTTATAACCCTTGCTTGTAACATAACTAATCTATTAACAATAATGTTGTAGACTCCCAATACTTTCTTGATGAACCTATGAATCCAGATATATACTTTCTCAGACTGATATTAATCACTACATAGTACAAAACAAAGTCGCTTTCTCTATCCCTATGTATGCTTAAATCTTTAAAACTACGCAACGGATTTTGATGCAGTTTCTTTTTCATAGATAGAGTGATCCAAAAGAAAGGTTTTTATGTATAATACAAGACCACGCCAGCGAAGCCGCTGGCGGAAAGCTAGTGAAATATAAAGAAACATATTCAAATTAAGAATATACTGGGTTCATAGGAACAACAATTTTAAATACCTCGAGACTTCAGTTTATTTTCATGAATACTCGAACTCTTCCGTTTGCATGTCGTTTCTTACACTATCAACATTTATATTGAATCTCATTTTTTTAATTTTGTGAATAACAGTATTTTTATTAACCGAAAAATAATTTAATTCACGAATTACAAGCAAAAGGGACCAAATATTATTTCGATTTTATCAAATAAAAAAGCAAAACATCTTTAACTTCTTAACATCACTGACAAAATTAATATGCGATTTAAATACACTCAAAATAACGATCAAATCTGAAACATTCTAGGCGGTTATAAAATAAAATGCTAAAGAATTGTAACAATAACATTTTTATAGTGAATGATAATATCTCTGTTATTGTTACAATTAAATTGTAATTTATTAATTTATTAGCCATATTATTATATTTATAAACATACCATAGGTTAAGTATTATTTTTTATCTTTAAAAGATTTTTAGCTAGGTTAGAAAAGAGTGAGCTTTATGAAAAAAATATTATACATCCGTATATTATTTTGTAGGTTTATTAAACCGCAGTTAATACTGTAGTCAATTTATTTAAAATAAAATTAAAGCCAGCCATTACCTGTACCTTTACCGGGCTATTCGGGCTCGCGATATAAATATTATATTTTGTTATATTTCCAAAGCAATAAAATAGTTAAACTCTAGGACTAAGCATAACAGTAGAAGTTAGTTACTGCCAGCGTAAGTTTCTTATATGAAAACAAATGTTTATTATGTCAAATTGGCAGTGATAGATAACTAAATACTGACGGTTAAGTATAATTTTTATCGAGAGCTTTTCATTACTGCGGTGTAAAAAATTTCCTTGCAGCATTTAAAATCGGTAAAAGGTCACTCAAGTCCGTGCAACGTAATGATTTGTTTTATTTATAAACTGTCAGAGTCGCTTGAAGGTTTTGATGCTCTGTTGAGACACAGATGTTAAATATGCGTATGCCGCTAGGTGTCGTGAGGAGGGCGGGTCGGCTCGCGCAAGTGAGGGAGCACCCTTATCAGCGCACTGCCTTACCGGCGCCTTAAATTCCCGCCAATCGCTCTCACGCCGCCATTTTGTTTACAAGGTGAGAAGCGTGCGACCACGCATGGCTACGATGAATACGTTTGCTTGCATTGTAGACTTGGTGTCCATCCCACCATTGAAGCACTCAACTTTTATAGATAAAAACAATAATTTTATGTAGACCACAAAAGAGTTTATACTGCTTTTAAAGTTTCTGTAGGGCAACTCTGCTAATGTTAGCGTAGTAATTATGGAAAGTGAATAGCGCTTCAACTATAACCATTTACGACAGTCCTTATCACTAAGAGTAGATAGCAATATAGTCTGCCTACATTAATTTGTGAGAAAGACATTACACTATATTTAACTTCAGGTTGATAGTACAATGGCAAAATTAATGTAGTTGAGGCTCTTGAGATGCGGTTATTACGTAAAAATTAGCAGAATTTATGACCTGAGTGTAACTTGATTCTGATTTAAGCGTTGGGTGCTTCAGAGTCACGCAGTTTTTTTGTTTTCCAGCAATCATATTCGTCAGCAAGCGTGGGTGCCTATGCTTTACTGTCTCTCTGTGTCTTTATATTTTATTTATTTAATTGTGTACTTATTAGTTACGTTTCGTAGTTAGTATGATGATAGGATACTACTTCATACCGGATCTGAAGTGACACTGCATAATTTGAGAACTGTGATTTTTATATTCTTTTTTTTTAGATTTTTAGATCTGACATGTTGTGAAGCATTATGTTCTGAATAATTATAATTATTTTTTAAAGTTGTTTTTCATATCAGAGTAATTTATCAAATGCTGTTCCAATGATATCACAACATGTGCCTTATAACAGCAATTATATTCTTATCGAATATCAAGCTATTGGGAAGAAGGATTGATTTTCATATAAAATATCTTTTCGATGTCATTTGTTATGCTTTATAGCTTATGTTTTTTGTTTATTATTACCAAATATATCCACAGTGGTGCTAAGCCGGGTTGTGTTATCCTTCTTTCCAATCTTATCGTCCAGTATTAGTCAAAGGGTACGGCGTTTTCTGAAATTGTGCCATCAATCCAGTATTATTCAAAATGCCCCTTTGACTTGACATTTTTCTTAATCATCACAACTTTTTCTTAGTCAACATAAGATTTTTTTATATGAAATTTTTTAAACTAGTTGTTCTATTGCCTTAGGTATTATATATGAACTTTCTTATTAGGAAGTGTTATTGTTAAGATTGCACTTGTGTCCTTGTGGATTTTAAGACGGCATGTGCCGATTACGTATTCTCACGCTTTATTATGAAACTTATATATAGAACAAAATGCTATTCTTAATTTTATGAAATGATTTTAGTATGAGCGGATGATGTTTTTGTAAAGATATTGTTTCAATTGTTGATTGTAAATAAATGCATTTTCAGAAGATATACATGCAATAAATTTGTCTGAATTTTATATAAGCGTTTTCTTTATGATTTGAGCTAGAACCGTGTTAAGATGTAAAATTTAGAAATGTTTATTTTTTTTTTACAATGATAAGTCAATAAAGTTGATGACGTGCAGTCGATTGGAATATTTAGCCTCACACAACTAACATGCAACTCCACAAGGCCAAGTTCCCGTTTGTTTACATAATAATAATTATTAAGTGCACTATCATAACTGCTATTGTCACTTGCAGATTATTTGTAACTATGTATTTATAATATATGAGTCACTAACATGCAAATATGTAATGATACCAAATTATCACAATCTCTATTAACATTATTATGTGAATGCCATACCATAATCAAATGATTTTTTTTCTATAGAATTTACCGAGCGACGTTTTGAATTACTTACATAATTGCATTTGGGTGCTATGGTTATACATAAGTGATAAAAAATATGCTTGTTTTTGGGTGATGTTCGACGCATGGTACAATATAAAAACAATATGTTTCGAGCATTGTCCTATTGGGAACTATTGGGCATTTAATCCTATATTGTAGATTATCATTATCATACTAAATTACTTTAACATTATCTCAACCATTAACTGCGTAAACTAATGTAATGAGTACCATTTGCTACAATACAATCGGGTCCAAGTACGAAACTGAAATATTAACACGCGGCGCGAATGCCTGATAGCACCCCCTTAATACTTGTTTTTATTAGATTCTCTGTGATTATTATAATATCCGCACTTGTTTTGTCAATACGAGTTCACGGTTTATAGCTCTTGTTGAATAGCTGCATGTCGGTCTCCATGCATAAATACTTACGACATTTCCATTCCCAACCATCAACTGTTTATTACCTCTTAACTGAAACATTCAAAATACCGTTATTCTTAAAAGCAGTATTATAATTATTGATATCTTTTAAAGATCATAATAATCTCAATTTTATTACATTATAATGTTATGGAGAATCGAATTCACATATTATTTGTATACTTAACTATACTATCCTTCATTATATATACCTATTATATGTCAATAAAACAAGCTAATTCGCTTCAACGAGTCCTCAAATCTTCGTACCATTTAGAGCATTAGCAGTTGAATAATATCCGAGATATCCTAAATGTTTGATTCGATACAATCGATTGCAATTCGATATTAAGATCGCGTTCCAACTATCTGTCGGCAGCTCAACAATAGCGATAAATCGTACCTCGATTGTGGCACTCGTGTCGGACCCATGACATTTTGACGACACTAACATTCTGTTTTTTTTCTCTCTTCTCGTTAACCTGGTAGGTGAGTGCTAACGGCGCTGAGGAACTAACAGCTGAGGAACTGGCGGCCGACACACGTCTCTCCTAGAGCGCGCGTAACATTATCATCGGAACATCGACCACCATGTAGCTATAGATGTTGGGCCTATCACGTTAACAAATATGTAATATAATAGTCTAACTATTAACATTTATATGCCTGTTATGTTTATAACATGAGGATCTTTATTAACATTTTTTTATATATTTCTTTTTTTTTTGATATGGCACACGCCATCGACTATATTTACTATATTTTATTGTTGTCGCTTGATCGTGTTGTTGTTTAAGCAGTGTCGTTAGGACCCAGACCTGTAGCGGTGTTAAATGTGTGGTTATTTTAATTAAGTTATAATGATACTTGTGTTATTTTTTTTTTTCATTCTATCGATTGCTCTAGTGATATTAAAAAAAAATAAAGTAGCACATTTAACACCGCTTTCTATAGCATCGTATTTGGAGGAGCAAATCTTTTATTTCACATTGTTGACGAACCGTCGAGCACCTATTTGTTTAAAAGTCAAATTGACTTTTTAAAGTCCATCGATGCTATGATAATTCGAAAAACTTTGGTATAATGTAAGAAGAAATCTTCAACACGCCATCTTGGAAACAATATATAGATGGAGCTTTTCATATGACAGACGTCAAGTAAGTGTACGATGATCTTGAAAATATTTTTTTTTATGCTCTAAAGGTCTATCTTCTTAGCATTGGCTGAGAACGAACGGTTGTTTTGACATTACATGCACTCATTGACCCGTATATATTTTGGCAATATTATTTTTCACTTAAAAACCAAAGACTAATGTAATATATTTTTGAACGTTGTGTTTTCAAATCAAAATTCATGTCTTCCTCGAGAAATTCATTAACAAATCGGTCAGTGAGTATATGAAAATGAATGTGAGATATTTAATTTACCTTTTTAAAAAAAGAGAAATACAATATTAATAATTGTATTTTACTTTATTTTAGTGCTTAATATTTATAAAGAAATTTTATACATGTGCATCCCAAGTGCCTTAATGTACAATCGCACCGTCTTGGTTCTATATTTAAATTGTTAAATGCTTATAATACTAGGTTAAGTTAGATGAGATTAAAAATGATTGTTAAACTTTGCTAAATGTTAATTTTATAGGCATCGATTTCGATATATTGATGAGTGATGTCCAAATATTTTCTTAACATTAGTTTTTCTTTTTTTATTCAAATTATAATTACGTTAATATAAGTGCCTTAATTACAATCTCTTTTGGAATCTCCGGATAGCTATCTCGAACATTAGTTTATTCATGATCTAATAATAACATATACATTTTTTTATATTCATACGAATATAAAAACTTCTCAACCAATACATAAATAAGATCAAATTTCAAATTCTGACGAATTCTCAGACCAAACTGATTTATTAAGTAAAATGTATTCTTTATGTAACTGTTATGTACATAGCTTACATATTCTATTGTTTGGAAGCAATAATTCAATTACAATTTAAGTTAAGTGCAATAGAAATTATATATTTAAATAAAATATGTAGGTAATAAATCTCAATAAAAAGTTTTTACAAAATATATATAGAGATCTGATGTTGAGATTAATAAACTAGATAAAAATATTATCGCACATGTTCTTGATTAAATATTACATATGTACTTTGTTTTTAAAAATAACTTATATTTTAGATTTTAGTTATAAATTTAATTGAAATACATTCAGGCTATGCATTTAGGTGCTTCCAAAAGTCATGGGGATTGAAAGCATAGTTTCGGTTTGTATACCTATACATTGGTATTGTTTAAAGGCATTATTAAGTAACTACTTATATCGATACCGCATAATCTTATCGCTCCATTTATTCATAAATATATTAGTGTTTAGTACGTTTTCATATAGGCGTTTTGATTGCGGAACTGTAGCGTTTGTAAATCAAGCGGCTTGATATTATGATGGACATTGACTTATGACAATCGCGCTCGGCTTGATCTATACATATGACAGTCATCCTCAGCTTTATCTTTACACATGACAGTCGCACTCAGCTAGATCTAAACATATGACAACCGCGCTCAGGTTGATCTATACATATTTCAGTCGCACGTGGGTAGGTTTCTTTCTATAAATGTCACAACTGCTAGATTGCAGCGCTACAGTTGCGTTACCATAAACACTATATCGTTGAGGATACAGTAAAACCGCGTAACATCAATTAGAGTAATTTTTAAATAAATTAACATTACGAAATAAATGTTAGCTACACAGTATTGAATATCCCCGACGATATATGATAACGCTCTTAGTTTCATATAGTAACACAGGTAATTTCATTGTTCATATCTGTTTGTTTAAACTTCGAAGTTGTTAACACTCCGTCCATGATTGTAATCGTTTAAGTACTTAAATTTTGGTCTCTTACTAATCACAAATAGATACAAATCTAGTTAAAAGGAACATTGTGTTAACAATTTATAAGATATTTTTCTTTTCTCTAAATGCGTTACCGAACACATAATGAACCATTAACTGAAAACCAGGTAAGGTCGAACATTTAAATATGGTAGCTCGAAACCTTTCATTAAAATAAAAAGGGAATATACGGCATAATCAAGTAAATATTTTCCTAAATAAATACTAGAGCCACTCAATAAATTACGTCATGTGAGAGAGCGAGACGAAGCGATAAATTTAACGCGAGCACAGGAAACATCGTACTGCCCGAGAGCTACGATTCTGTAAAAATCGAAACCCAAATTCGAATTCACTCAGGTGTCCAAATTCACTTCAAAAAACCTACAAGCCATATTAATTTTTTATACAATCAGTTATAGTATTTTATTTTTGTTTCTTTTAAAGTCAAGGCGCCAAATTAGTAAATTTATCTGAAAATACTTTATGATTACCGCCTAATATGCAGTAACAGCTCACTTTACTGCATTTAAAATAGCAAAAAACTAGAAACCGTAATAGGTATTAAATATTATAATGACTATAATTAATTTATTTGTCAAGTTTTCAACCTGAAATTTCTGGATTATTTTAGTATTCCAACTTTTCTTACAGTTTCCATTCAAAATTTTATAATAATCATTGATTGTTTTAAAAATAAACAATTAAAAAAAAACTTGTTTTTGCTAGTCAAAGTCAAAATAATCTTTGAATAAAGATTATTTTGACTTTGACTTTGACTTTGACTTAAATATATTTGCCTACTTGAACGCCGTTTGAAGTTAGAAGGCCTTAATCTCCTAAATAGCCAAAAGAGCGTTAGTCTCCAGAACTGTGTCATCTGCCCTAATTCTAATATGCAATGGCCATTATGTAAATGCATGTTCCCTTTTATTTTAATCGAACGGAAAAGCTAAGATTGACTTTCGCATAGCGCATGCATCTTACTCGGTATCTACAAGAAGAAACAGGATAGCTAGCGGCTTCTCAGATTTAGATTAAATAATATATTCTTTATTACAACCTTCTTTAAAAAAACAATCATAGTGTAGTGAATACACCACCCGAGAATATGCTCCTTCGTAGCTAGAACGTATGAATTCAGAGCAATTATAAGAACCTTATTCATTAGTACATAGTTTCTTTTATGATCTATTATCAAAAGGCTTCTCACTTAATTAAGTTACACAAAGAGTAATTATTACAAATGTCATCACTTTCTCTAATGTGTTTATATTATTAAATGAAATTATTGTCATAATTATTATGTACAAATGACAGTTTTATACAAAAATAAGCATTTAAAGATGAAATCGTGTAATGCATATGCCATAAAAAACAACCAGTTACAAAACTCATGAAAAAGAAGGATTGTAATATTTTCACATTGTGATTGAAGTTAATGTACAAACTAAATGTAAAGGTCTGCTTATAAATAGTTATATTGTATTATGTTTCATTTCATAGCAATACTAAGCATAATTATTGCACAGTAGTTGGACAATAAATGGTTTTCACACTAATTATTTCACTGTTACCGTAACTTTTTTGAGGGTAGACCTCTGTATTGAAAAATATAATATTTTTATAATAATAAATAACACATTTAAATTACTAAATTGCATGGTTACAGTACAATGGTTGATATAAATGTAACTTCTACTTCCTTAAATATCATTAAATAAATTAATTGGGGTGACATCACAGTACTGAGTGTCACTTTGCTGGCTATTAATTGCTGATATCACATCTCGATTGCGGATGACGACTATTTTTTGTTTGTCTGACCGTAGAACATTTTTAATGAATATTAAATACGTATTTTTTTCTTAATCAATAAATTACGGTGATACAACGAGTTGAAATGTCGCATGACGTCAAAACTTTGTGCATTTTCTACATAGTTGTGACGTAGCGAGGCCGCATTCCTTAACTTTAATGCCTATTATCTAAGCCATTTCTTATTATATCGAAGCAAGAAAATTACGCATCTGATGTTTTTCTGTTATATGACGGACTGGCTAAATAGAATTTCTTTCTTTTTACCCAGACGTCATCCCTATTCGATATATAGAATACAATACATCTATAACAGTTAACAATCTCAAATAAATCAAATTCACTTATTTGTCAAATTTTTGGGTATACAAACATGCAAAGGTCTTATAGCCAAGTCAAATCCCAACAAAAATCTGCCTAGTTCGACATACAAATATTACATATAAAATCAAATTAGATTAAATTATGTCATGAATTCATAATAAATGTCGAATTAAACAATTAAAATTAAATCAAATGAAAAAAAAATACAATTATACGCGTGAATTGGTTTTTATTAGCATACAGATAATATTATGATGTTATGTCATTTAGATAATTTTACAGAAATATTACATTTGTAAAGTAAAAAATAAAATCTGTCCCAGCAAATACGAAGTGTGAAATCGCTTTATTGGCCTTTTTATCGCCCTACTGTAGTTTTGAAACATGTTCAGTGCCATCAGCAGACAGGCTTATACATGTCTTTTTTTTTTTTAATAAATTGTACTTATTATACTTATGGCAATTCACTAATCAAGTGCCTTTATTGATCTATGTACATACTTATATGTTAATTAATTATTTTTCTTTAAAGTATTATTATAGTGAAAAACAGATGTCTTACGCCTAATTATCTAATTTCAAAGTATATTGACAGCGATTCGTGGTATTAAGTAACTTTTAAAACGTGATTGCTTTTGAAACGAATAATGGTTTGAATAATAAAGAAACAGAATAAAAACTTAGTTAAACTCGTCGAAAGATAAAAGTTAGCATTCAACTCTTTGGTTAGACATTTCTCAACAGCTTTCAAACATGTTATTGTCAAAAATTAAAAATAAAGATATATGTAAGTTCACTTTTAGTTACTGTAGTCTTTCTGTTGGCGGTCAAAGTGGCTAAAGTTAGCAAACATGAAAATATTTTGTGATAAAACCATAACAAACGCCATCTATCCTTTTCCATTCGCACAACGAAGGAAAGCAATGCTTTCCGCTCTCCTTCTTGGCCAGGTCGATTCTTAGAAATTCGAATAGATTGTACTTATCTTTATTTCTTATGAAAATATTTCTCAAATATGGGGTGTATTTAAGAATAAACATGTTAATTTCTTAAATTGTCTCTAGCATCCATCAATGTACGAAATCTCGATAATTTTACTTTAATGTAAAATATTAATGCTTAACTAAATAGTGCTCTAGCTGTAATACAAACGGTATAGTACCGTTTTTTAATGTATTATCTTATAAGGTGTATATTGCAATAAAATACTTGTACGCAAAAACGAAGGTTCAACGTAAATCTTTTACTTATATTTACTTAAATGCCATCTGTATTTACAGATCTAAATCTTCGAAAATAGGTATTCTGGTACTTCAAGCTTTAAGAAGTTCATACTTTAGGAAATTGATGAGTAAAACTCAGTAGGGTTATCGGTGAGTTGCACAAACGTCCATTAAGGCTTAATGACGCCTTTAAGCTCTAATGGATGTCAAATTTGTATCGGTAATGTCACTTTAATAACAATATTATTGGACGATTGTGCAACTGGCTGTATATAACATAATAAATTAATCATTTGCTCTTATCAGAGCAAATGATTAATTTGATCCCCGTAACACGGGTTACAAGGTATCCCTTGTAACCCGTGTTACGGGGATCAACTATTAATTCAAAGAAACGAAATTTAACTCTCACAATTGTAGGAAATGGAATTTTAAATCCGCTTACACTATTTCGTTCTCAAAACGCAAAAGTTTCACACTTTTTATGCATTCAAAATGCACCTTTATTGCATTGAAACAAGTTTAAATGCATTTTAAAATTGCGCTTAGTTTCATGAGAACGAACAGTTGGCTGAGAGGCGGGTTGTGTATGTCCATATATTTATAGCTGCCATGGTTTCGCTGCGCAACATAGCATACCTACCTAGTCGCTTCTTTTACACCCCTTTGTACTTTGTCAGATATTTCGAATGTAAATTTTAATGTTTCCCTAGTCGCTTGTACGTTCAACCGTATCCTCAATTTAATGGTAGCTTAACATGCAAAAATGAAACCTGTTCTTACTGTTTCTTCATAAATCCTCTTTATTTGGTCATTAATTATTATGAGAAGAAATATCGAAACTAGTATTAGTATTCCGAATCACGGCATAGATTTTATTTTCAACAATACAATTCTAAAGGCTTGTCCTATAAGAGGAAATAGGTATAAGTATGTTCGGAAAATATGAAACATTTTAACTTATAAACATTTGACAAAATAAATTATGACACTAATTTGGAAAATATTACGCTTTGCAAACTTGAAAAAAGTATTGAAAGAATACTACAAAAATATGCCAAAATACAACTTCATTTACATTACAAATAGCAAAGATATTACAAAAATTTCCCAGTTGCCCATACGTTTTTTGTTACCGTTGCTCAATGTGACGTCACGTACCTTGAATTTGTAGGGAGCGTTTTCGGCCGACTAGCAGCAGTTCCAAAACGTCATCGTATTTCCTGTTACTTCTACCTTATTTTTCAGATATTAATGAATTTTTTAATTATAAAATAAACAGTTGTCAGCTACCCTATTTTATGTGCCTAATATTATATCTCTCGTTTCTGTGTCTGAATATTTTGTAATTTTAATGTTGAATTTTAATAAGACGTGTTCATATATAACAATAACTCTGAAAAGTACCTTGATTGCATATGCGATGAATGGCATTTGATGTCGCCTAGCTTCAACTCGAGTCGGCGGCGAGCCCTGTTATTATTAATACAGCTGTACTATGATTACTTTGATTTATATGCATGAGATATCTCTAAATGATGCATAATTGGAACACACTCTTTATTTTTATCGATTATATGAATGCAATAAATCATCGACACTATTAGTATGTACGTAAAACGGCTCATGATGAAATGGACAGAGCTGAAAAAATATTGGATGCCGTGCTTTGAAATTAACCATACCATAAAAGTAGAATTTATTAGCACATTAGAAAAGTTTAGTTATAAAATTCCAATTTACTACACCAGAAATAGCTAGATTGGAATTTCCAATTACGTAAAAAGGGGGCACATTATGTGTACATAAATAAAGAGCTTTATGTGACCAATGTGGATTTAACAGTTGTTCGTCATCGTAAAGATTAGTATCCATTGCAATATACCTTTGATTGAAAGCAAAATTGTCTATGGCTGCTAACCGTTAGTTACAAATAGCTATAACATGTTGCCTACTGTGAATAGAAGTTTCACAAACTATTCAGTCAGTCTACAGTTTGTATTTATTAGAACGGTAGGTATGTAAAAATAACAAAAACAAATACTTATTTATATGAAAAGAAGTTCTAACGTAAGCGTCTTTATCCAACTTTTTATCCAAGACAAGCTTACAGGCAATTTATTTCTGTCTATCAAAATAAATTCAGGGTTTCACTGGCTACACTTTCAATATTACTCCTTGGCAAAGGCCTTTGGAACGATTTGTGCGGAATTTTCAATAATAAATGGGTTGGTTCGTTTTGTCGGATTGTTTCGGTTGAATATCGATGCGTGTGCAGGGGCACCGGCGAGGGGCAGTCGCTCGTAAAATTGCACCCAACCTGGGGAGACGTCTCAAGACGGTTGTGCATTCTTATTGGCACAGTATAAGGTAAAAAATCAGAATATACTGAAGTTGTGTAAGAAATTAATATTGTTTCTGTACCTATATACACGTAAGCCATTGCTCCCGTCTATATCTGTCGTTAACACCCACCCATCCGCGCTGGCCCCGCATGATGGGACATAGATCACAGACTCATGTCCCAGCAATAGGGATATTAATAGGTGATAATGATTATGACACCTTTTAACTAACAAAGCCTGGGATTCTAGTAATGTTCTTGATGAATACCATAAAATTTTTGAAACTATGTCTAATGTTTAAGTTTGTTTGAAGTTAGTCTCCTGTTGAATTTAACATGTATTGAAATTTTACAATAAGCATCTGAAAAGTATCAGTTTACTGTGTTATTCAAAAATCAACCCGGACTTACACCAGCTTGGGGTGGCGGGGTCATAAAAACTACTTCCCCTAAGTCCGCGAGGTTTATGCGACACTGTTTACTGGCAACACTCGTTTTCTTACACTTTCCGGGGCTGTCTTGCTTTTCTAACACGAATAAAATGCGGTTAGATCGAGTGGAAGCTCTATTTAATTTGTATAATATCTGATTATTGTATTTCTTCTCACTTTCTTAAATTTAGTCACGATTTACAATAATTCTGTCTGTCAAAGAATTCTGTCAATATTCTTAACTTATTAACTTTTATTTCTACTTTTTAGTGTTTTAAAGGCATTTCAATGTATCGGATCCACCTTACAAGAGGATTCTCAACAATAATTAAAAAAACAGTGTTATACCTACCTGTGGTTATGTTATTAATGGTTTCACCCATCAGAAAATAATTCTGCCAAGATTATCACAAATGCACTCACATCTTTTATAAATTTCCTTACGTTTTTTAACGCTTTCCTTAAGGAAAGCAGAAATAGTTCAGAAATTTTCAGTACTACATATTAATCTCTAGTACTGAAAATTATACGATTAATATTAGTTAAAACCTGGATGACCGAGCCCTGCTCATTTTCTTTTAGGGTCCCGTAGTAAACAAGGAATCCTTATAGTTTCGCCATTTCCATCTGTCTGTCTGTCCGTCCGTCCGTCCGTAGTTTAGCTCAAAAACAATTGGTACTACATAATTATAATTTGGCATGAGTATAAATGTTAATTACCCCGACAGTAGTAAAGTAAAATTTTGAAAAATTTGTCCCTATATGTAAAATGGGGATTAACATATTTTTTTGTTTTCTCCATAGTGAGGGGCGTCATTGGAAAGGTCTTTAAAAAATATTGGGGGATGGGAAGGCTGTTTTTCGATTTATAAGACCATTTGTGACTTATTAAGCGCTAATTTAAAGAGCTAATTTTCGTTAGAGTCAAGTGGGGACACACACAAGTAATAGACAACCAATTGTATTTAACTCGAACTAAAAAAATCTATAGAAAACAACAAATGTGTTTTTTTTTTTACTTCTTAATGGATAATGATAGAGAACTCTTCGTGCACGAGCCCGACTCGCACTTGACAGTTTCTTTTTTAATAATCGTGTGTTTCGTTTGTTAATAAAATACTTTGATCTTAAGACTTACTGGTTGCATAAATGTTATTTACGAAAAACGCTATTTACGAAAAAAAGCTCGGTCATCAAGATCTACTTATTAAATAAAAATTGCAAAATCTATAACGAAAGCGACTTTATTTGATAAAAATCGAAAAAACAATATAAACAATCATCACAAAAATAAAAATGCAGTTTTAAAATACAGCAATATCATTTAGCGATATAAGTTAAATAAAACGTTTTCATTTACACAACTTCAAAATTATATAGTTCTGCGTAATCAGCTTAGACAATTAATAATTTATTTGGATAAGATTTTATAATCACGATACGGATATAAGTACAGCGACAAATTGAATAGTTAATAATGGTTACAATGGTAAGATTTTAATTCCATATACAAACTTCACAGCCATTTTCATCCCTTTATGTGCTATTTTTCGAGACAAAATAAAGCCTATGTAATCCGCATATGATGTGGCTTTCCGTAGGTGATAGAATTTTTAAAATCAGTCCTGTAGTTTCGGATTCTATTCCTACAAACAAACAATAAAATTTTTCCTCTTTTTCATATAAACAAGTACTTACTTATTTACAGTCTATTAATATGAATACTACAAATAAATAAAATTAGAGTGTTTGGTTTGGATTCAACGGTTCGTAAGTCTAAGGCAGGAGATCTTGTACCGAGAGGAACCGAGAAGAAACTCAAGGGCAAGGGCTGCTTTTTTCTCCTTAAATTTAATTACTTCATTAAAATATTATGTCATTTTCCATTACAATAATACATATATCAAAACAATATTATTTAAATTTATGTTTGTCTATCTGTTTATCCCAGCTGAAGGTTTGTGGACGGTCATGGCAAATGCATATCTAACAGGAAATTGTTGCCTGATTGCTCGCTACTAAAATTTTAATGTGTTGATTAATTGTGATTATAGAAACTTGTTACAATGAATCTTACACCACTGCATAGTCTTTCTGATACGTCAAATTTACCCAATAACTTTATTTATCCCATTTTCTTTCAATTTCGATTCGTGTAGTAAAGCAGTACGTAGTTTTCCAATAGGTACATCGATTTCTCAACTTATATTATATCTACCATATTTTTTTGAAAGCTAAGCATTTTCTTTGGGTTTTTTTTTTCAAAATAATAAACGAGGGAAGAAGTAATCGTCAAATTATACCCGGAGAATTCTGGTTTCAGGTTCTGTTGATTTTTTAAAATTTTAGTTCGTGTAGTAAAGTAATTAGTTGGTCCCAATGAGTACTTTTTCAATAGGTATGTCGGTATCTTTACCAACGTTATACATACGGTTTTTTAATTATCAGCATTTTTTCGTGTTAAAAAAAATGAAAAAGAAAGAAAAGCGTAATCGAAGGCCGGTTTCAAAGCGGTGTCTCGTGGGTGTTGGATCTCATGGCAATCCATCTAAGCTATTATAACTCTATAGATAGATCATAACGACATTTACCTCCGTATTCTGATGATATTTTAGCAATTTTAAAAATAAGATAGATTACAAGACTTTTTTTTAATGAAACCTAGCTAGATTTTTTTTTCACCCCCGAAAGCCCGTGTAAACCGAATTTCTTGAAAATCGTTCGAGCCGTTTCCGAGATTTCAATTATATATATATGTTACGCTCAAAGATCGAAAACGCTCAGTGAGCGGAAAAATAGCTCACAACGCGTTGTGGTCACAGTAAAACATCCACATGGCGAAATTCGTGTTATGGCTCTAATGAAAACGCGCACGACGCGTTGTGGCAATCACAGAAAGACCAAATAGCGAAATTCGTGTCGTGGCTGACATGCTATTCGATCTCAACGCGTTGTGGCAATGAAGAAAAGCCATGATGCGTTCTGAGCATTCATTGTTTTAACCATATCACGACGGACAGGTTGTAACGAAATTTATTACTTAATATTAATACGTTGATTTTTTTTAATATAAAGTAATCTCAATAAACAACAAATATTGTTTTATTTTAATTTATATAATATATTTCATAATAACAAACACGTTATGCAGTGATTTTATGAAATAAAAAATTTCCTAAGGACATCTACCAAAACGTTTTCAGCCTAGGCCTAGTAGGATCCATATCGGAAAGTAGTGTGCGTCGTAATCAAATAATTTTCCATACGCGTGATTGCTTTTCTTCATTGCCACAACGCGTTGAGATCGAATAGCATGTCAGCCACGACACGAATTTCGCTATTTGGTCTTTCTGTGATTGCCACAACGCGTCGTGCGCGTTTTCATTAGAGCCATAACACGAATTTCGCCATGTGGATGTTTTACTGTGACCACAACGCGTTGTGAGCTATTTTTCCGCTCACTGAGCGTTTTCGATCTTTGAGCGTAACATATACATACATAACGCTCAAAGATCGAAATCACTCTTTAAGCGAAAAAATAATTTACAGCGCGTTGTGGCCACAGTATAATATATACATAGCGAAATGGATTCCGTGTCGTGGCTATTCGACCACAACGCGTTGTGGCAATGAAGCGTCTTGAAATAAAACATGAACATGAACTACGAGTATATTAAATTAAGTTAACATAAAGTATGTTTCAGAAGAGAATCGCTATTGTAAAATGAAAGAAACTAGCTAAACCGATTAATGTTCAGAACGCATCGTGGCTTCTCATGTTGTGACAATTTGTATTTGTTCGGGTTTTACTTTTGCTCACCAAATCAAATGGCAGACTATGAGGTGGCAAGCCAAAAGTCTTATCTATTTAGATACATAATGACATAGGTTGTCTAGTTGTGTAGAAAAAATCTGCATAATTCATTTAAATTAAAATATGATATAGTTTCCTAGAGGAGGAGCTCGATGGCGCAGTAGTTAATGCGCTCCGTCTGCGATACGGTGTTAAGAAACTTTCGCAATGGCTGGTTAGAGGATGAGTGAAAAAAAAAAAATTACATATGTCGACCGTTATCCGGGCTTCGGAAGGCATGTTAAGCCGTTAGTTCAAGCTGCATCTGTAGTTCTTAATACCCACCCACTGGCCTATGTGGTGGGTTATGTCATAGCCTATTCGATTTGACTTGATTCTATTCATAGGGAAGGCCTGAACACCAGTAGTGGGGATATTAATAGGATTGTGATGTAATAATGGTATAGTTTTCGCATTTTCTTTATGTAAGAGAACTATTTGAAACATAATCAATTTGTGTATATGTATTTCCGTAATCGAAGACAAAAGAGTTTAGCGCATTACTATTATTTTACATATCACACGATACCGTTTTCGAGTCGTTTCATTTTTTGAAACGATATTGTACTCGTGGTAGGGTACTGTCGTCATCACGGTATAATTTCTTGTTTGTCTCCCTTCTCAGTTTTCACTCTGTACTTTTTGTCATGCCTGCAACCGTCTAATTTTTCCCTCTCTTTCCTCGGTTGATTAATGTTACCCGAGTTTTTGTCTGCTTCTATTTCAATGAAAAATTTCCCTCGAGGCTGTTTTAGCAATTTTTAGCGAACAAAAATTACAGTTAATTGGCCATTGTTTGCGGAAATTTCGAAAAATATTCCTTGGGTTCATTCAAGTGCCTAATTCAGTTAAATTGGTCAAAAAATGAATTAATATTACGATGCATTATATTTTATTAGAGGCTAATAATCTTTTTTAGGAAATATTTACACTAGCTTATATTACCCGTGAAGTAGCTTCACTTAGATGAAGAAATTTTTAAAATCGGCCTAGCACTTTCAAAACCTATTCAATGGAAGCAAACAATCTAATCTTTGAGTCCCCAACTTACATGTGTCTACGAATTTCAAATTAATCAGTCTAGTACTTACGGAGAAAATCATTTGTAATAAACTTACGGGGCGGAGCCTTAAATGAAAAAAAAAAAGTTGTAAAAAGGAAAAATAGTACCAGTTAATTTGCAAAAGATATAAAGTAACGAACTATCGAACAAGACAGTAACTAAGTAATTCAATAAATGCAAATTAGATGGGTAACATGAGAATACAAGCTTCTATATTCTTGATTTGACGGCTAATTTGCCTGATACGAGAGCTTGACGCCGGCTTGGCACCGATCGTTACTCCTACAGTACCTATAGACTAGTATTGCAACCTTTGCACCAAATTCGGCCTTGTACCGAAAATTAAGCAAAGGAAAAATTTATATATTTACTTTTTTTTAAATTGCTTTAGAAAAGAGTTAATATTTTGAGGAGAATATAATTTCTTTGAATTCCTTTCAAATAATAACATGAATCGATCCTTTTATAAATTATGTTATCAAATTAAATATTATTATAACTATTCGTTCAGCAAAGCATTATTTAGTGATTGTTCCACCAGGTTTGTTAAATCTGAGCATTCATGTTGTTACCTACCTGTATATACGTATATACCAACCTCCTTTCTAAACTACTTAAAAAGAAGTATGTGTAAAACGAATACAGTTATTACCACGGACTGTTATCTTGTTATTAAATATGGCATCATGATAAAATATAGTTCACTTCAAGTTGTTTTTTTTTTCTTACTTTATAAGTACAATTAGTTCACTGAGCTATAGAATTAAAAATTGAGATACCATTTGTATTGTTACGTATACATTTGAAGGTAGGTTTTGACATCTTCAATAATAAATATTTCACGTGTTTATTAATTTTATAACATAAAAAGTTTAGTAACTGTATTGTATGCACAAAAGATCGTATTATTATTTTAAAATTCAGTATTACTATTTAAATATCCGAATATAACAATGTAGTAGGTATGTAGTAGTATTTGCCGAACCGTATCTTGACATTCGGCGTACAGCCGAATAAAATAAAATATAAAGGCCGAAAACTAGCCGAATATTCATTAGTTAAAAGTCCACTATATAAACGAGAATAACTTTAAAAAACTGTTTACTAATTAATGACATATAGTATACATAATTAGTAAACATTTGTATCTTATTAACCAGCTTTTAGTCTCGCCATACATAACATTACTCGTATGTCGATATGATACGAAATAAAAAATCATCAATATTAATGAAGTTGTGGCTTGTCCCAACGCCTTTTAAGCAGTTTCTACAATCATTTTACATCTGTAATGAGAATATGGGATGGAATCTTAATAGAACTGCAAGATTTAATTTAAAAAATTTGCATGCGCTATCTTTAGAGTAGGTATAGATATTTATATTTCCATTAGCAAAATAAATTTGAATACTTACGGCCAGTTACACAAACGCCCATTCAGGTTTTATGAGGACTTCAAACTCTAATAAATGTTCTAAATTTGAAATGTATCGGTAATGACACTTTCAATTAAACTAGTGACAATTGCCCTCAATTATTTCGTTTGTGCAGCTAGGTGTTGGAATGTCAAATTTCTTGTTTTTGAATAATCTATTACCGAAATAATGGTTATTTAATAATTTAGCAGCCATCAATATAGGTCCATGATTTTTTAAAGTTGCATATCTCAAATAAAAACGAACCATTTTCGGGACCACAAGCGATTTGCTTTAATACTATTGACTGAACACATCAAGTTGTAATTTACTTTGTTGTAAGACAATAAACCAACGATGTGTGACGTAAATTAAGTAAAATTAAATGATTTTAAAACTTGAAAGCCAAAATATATCATGTAATTTCTATTCTAATAATATAAAGAGGAAAGATTTGATTGTTTGTTTGCATCGAATAGCCTCCGGAACTACTACACCGATTTTAACTACACAATATGTACAGGTTACATGAATATATTACAGCCTATTATAAATAAATTTTAATTAACGCGGATGAAGTCGCTGGAAAACAGCAGCTATTAAATAAAACGTCTTGTTATGGGAGACTGTTTTTCATAATTTAAAAAAAAATATTTTTTAAGACTAAAACATCCTCCCTTAATTTTGTTTCCTCCTAATTTACCATACTACTGAGGTAATTTTGTTGAAAAATTTACACAATATTCGTCCACCCTAACTAAATAAACCCTATTAACTGTATAGTTTACGAAAAACATATTTTAAGTATATTTATAATACGAGTACGACCAGTTTTTATGTATCCAAAATTTCGAAATATTTTCGAATGAACGATATTTCAGAACTGTTCCATAACATTTAAAAGTGTTGAACAACTCCTGTCCGCCCTCGGTTTCTATTGTGATACATTTAATTACAAAAGTGTCACTTTAATTAGAAACGGTTTAGGCTTCGGTTTTAGCTGTCACTCAAATGAGATAAGGAATGTTTAGAAGTTTTTTAGGTGTATAATTAATATTCTCACTTCGCGTTTGTAATGCCGCTCTGTTATGGTTTATTATGTCTCTAGCAGTTTTAACCAACTTCAAAATCGAAAAGTAGGATGTTGTATTTATTTATGTTTATTTTTCAGCGTATTGTTGACAGATTTTTATTTTTTTAAATTATATTTGTTTTTTTTTTAATTTGCATTCACAATGCTATACTGATTCTTTTTTTCAATGAAAAATGCATCTAAAATCCACGTTGTCCTTGGCACTCTGAGATGGGACTCGAACCCATGGCCTTTCGCAGTCCGGGTGACTGCTTTAACCACTGAGCTACCCAGGACCTAATAGGACTGACGAATATTTCAAGCACTTGTTAATTTTTCGCTACTTCAAGAGTAAGAACATTGATGGAAATACTCTATATTTCCATCAATGTTCTTACTCTTGTTCATTTTATTGTCAATACGTATGTTTGTTATTAAATTGTTGTCTATGAGTTTGTTTGACACGGCATATAAATAATTCGACTATAGAATGATTTTATTTGTTGATTGTAAAGCTACTTCATAATTTAATGAAGTCGTTTTTAAATTTGGCATCTCTCTGTAAAGTAAAACAGGGAAAAAAGCAGCCATTGCTGACTTCATTGCCGGTTCTTCTCAGCACACATAGATGTACGAATCGATGACATAGAATTTAGATTTATCCAAATTGAAAACATTATTATAAATTTAAATTGAATAATAAATAATGATGATGATAAATATATGTATTAGAAATATTTAGTTAGTAATTTGAAAAGCAAATTGGTTAGAGGAAACCATCCGAAAACGGGTCAATGTTAATCTGAATTCGAGTAGCTAGAACATCAACGTTGTTGCGGCGGAAAAACGTGTGAAAATCCTTCACGAGTAGGCCGGTCGTTATAATGATTTATTGCCTCCGCGGAACAAGATGCTTCGCAAATGTTACGGTCCTCAGTTTTGGTGGTCAAAGAGAAATATATGATCGTGTTACTTTTTCAATATTGCCTACGATGAGAAATGTTGGCGAGGAAAACTTGTTTAGAGACTATTATTTTTTATAGCAACACGTAATTTGCTGTAAAAAAAATAACATAAATAAACAGTAAAAAATATATGAATAAAATTTGATCGGATCAAAGTTTTGCCAGTTTTGTAATAATAGGTTCTGTTTTGTGTCAATTTAATTATAAAATTCAATTTAATTTTAAAATCATAAAAGAGATTATATTCGACGCCGATGTATATATATATTTTTTAATGTATGTTACCGATATTTTCGTCAATTTTTGACCAATTTACAAGATTATTTTTTATTGGACGGCTGATGGATCGAGGCGGTTCCATTTAAATTTTATCGAAATCGAATAAGTAGTTTGCGTTTTCATTGCAAAACAAAATACGCATTCCTTGAGATATCACCTAAATATTAAGATGAAATGTTATGACATGGTCCATATTAGCTAAAAAACAAAAAAATGCATTTTTAGAATTCATTCAAAATCTGAAATTAAGATTTTGTATATTCAATGAGTATGTATATTTTACTCTTTGAAGTATATTTTTTTATGAAACTCATAGACAGTAGGTATCAATTTTGAACCAATTTCTATCGAACTAGCTGTTTCCCCGCGACTTCGCCTGTGTTATTCCCATCGCCGCGTATTATGTTGCTTCACGTAGATGAAAGACTTTTATAAATCGGTCCAATAGTTTCGGGGCATATTCAATGCAAACAAACAAACAAGTAAATGTTTACTCTATAAAATATGAATATAGATTATTGGAAAACATTATGTTGGGTAATAAACAAAATCTTCAGTTCTAAAATGTTCACTATGATAAATATTTTTATTTACATAGATATTTCAATTGTTTTATATTATATAAAAATATCAATGTCACTAAAAAGTATGAAATAAAGACTTTTTATCAAAAGTAGAACCGACTTCAGACTTATTCTTGAAAATGCTATTGAAATTAGCTTTTAATATCATTTAAAACCTCTGCTCCACTTCAATAGCATTTTTTTAAATAATTGGCTTTTGATATTAATATTACTTATCACTTTTTTAAAGTTTGAAGTCAATTCTATTTTTATAATAAGTCCTTATGATCCGTAAAAAAGTATTATCTTACGATTTTCGGAGCCAAAAAAAAACAATGATAAATCGTGCCTTTCTTGCCTTGAGACTCTTTAATATTTAACTTATTTATAATCGGTTAGTTTTAATTTGTTTTCGCAATAAGGAATATTTATTGATAATTATATTTAATGTCCTTTAATGATCGGCATCAGCACTGGTCGATTATGATTCGATCTACCTCAAATTTAATTGATTAATTTGGAAGATCTGTGTTCCAATAATTAATATGCCAATCAAAATCAAAATCATAATTTATTTATTCAGATTAGGCTTTGACAGAGCACTTGTGAAAGTCGAAAACTATGCCATCGGTTCGCAAAACTACGGCGGGAGACTTTGTACTGAGAAGTACCGGCAAGAAACTCAGCAAGAGCTGTTTTTTCTTCCTGTTTTATTATACACAGCGAAGTCTTATTGAAAAGTGACTTCATTAGAATATGAAGTCACTTTCCATTACAATATTATAAAGTAAATACAATAAAGTTAAAATATCTAACACCATGCCTTTTTGTCATTTAGATATTCCTTAATGGTATAATATCCTATACTTTGTAGACAATTTTTAATATGACTTTTAAAATGATTTATTGGCAAATCTAATACATCACTGGGGATCTTGTTAAAGTATTGTATACCTTGACCCATGAAAGAACCTAATACCTTCTGTAACCTGAAAGAAGACATTAGTAGCTTGTTTTTATTTCTAGTATTAAGTTTGTGTACATAACTATGTTTGGTATACACATTAATATTGTTCCGGACAAAAAGTATACAACTATGTATAAATTGATAAATTGATGCAATATATTACTAAGTTAATCTAAAACACAAAATTTTATTCTACTAAAGGAGTACTACCTGTTCTCCTAATAAGAATTCATTAAAACCGGAACGCTTTTCTACTTTGCAATATTAAAGTGCATAGACATGGCACACATGGCATCAAAGCAATTCCACAAAGCCAAGTCTATAATAATTCTCTAGATCATTTCCTGGACCATTTACACTCGTTTGTATGTACGGGGCGACCGCCACTAAACTTTCCTACGGCAAAAGCCTTCGTCAAGTTTCTTACATTGATACGTGATTGGAATATAAATGAATGATCCCAAATTTTCATTATAAGGAATAACATCCGATGAACCACTATTAATAATTTATTCTAGATCTGAGAAATGTATCTAGATATACTCGTAATGTCGTTGTATTGTATTTATTCAATCTTTATTATGTTTTTTTTTTTTAATTATCTTTCATATTGCATATCTTATTTAAAAAAAAATCAGTTTAACCTATGTACGACTTTACTAGTAATACTTATCTCATAAAAGAAGGAAAAATTCTAATAAAAATGCAGTTAGCAATAAAAAATCTGTGCATAAAAACTTTTATAAGCAGATAACAAATAGAATATGTTGAAATCAAGCAGGCATCTTTTACAACGTGTTATCTTCTTCTTGAGGATCCAGTCGTTGATCATTGGAAGGGTAAACTGCCTTCTGGTAATATACTTCGGAAGGAAAGCTCCACCCATATTGGGGTGTAAACTATTTTATGACCAGTTCGTTTGCTTATACTTCAAGTTTGGGACTCCCTGATATACAGTCGACAACATCACTACGAAAGGTAACATTTTTCTATCGATACTAAGTCTTCACCTGTTGCTATTAAAAATAAGTTCAAAAACAAAATCCCGACTACAACTAAATCACGCTTTAAAAAGATTGAAACACAAAAATTATTCTATATTATAATATGATGATCATAACAAAGAAACTGGTGTGGCATACGACTACGCTGTCCTTTGGTCATCGCTTTATAATAGATATAGCTTATTTTTTTTAGAGCGTGATTTAGCTGTAAACGGGCTTTAGTTTTAGAACTTTTTTTTAAATAATCCTCGGGTGAATCGCAGGCAAATGCTATCAAATTAAGCCCTTTCATTTGATAGCCTACACTAAATGGTTGAATAATATATTTAAGTGTCTTATTTTATGCTCTCTAAAGGGCACCGTTGCCAATTTAATGCAACGTCACATAGTCGAATATACGCGGACAATTAAGACGCTTCTAATGATACCTCATTTGTCCAATTACGATGAGTAATTTCAAAGTTATGAGGGAACAGATGAACATTGTTACATACATATAAACCGGCCAAACTCATAATCCTTCACCGTGGTCAGGTAAATAGGGATAATGACAAATTTTTGTTTTGGTAGATTATTAAGGAAAGTTTAAACATGTAATTTTAAGTAAGTAAGTTAGTGTAATTAATAAATTGTGTAGAAATTTCGCATGAAGTCACACCTTCATACATTTTCTACGTAGTAGTGACGTTCCTTAACTTTATGTCTGTTTCTACAAGCCATTTCGTGCTAACTTTAAACAAAAAAAACGTATTTAATTTTTTTTTCGTTATCTGACTGACGAACTAAATGGTTCTTTTTTTCAATCAGTCATTATCGTTATTGTAAATGAACTTCGTTTTTTTATTTTCTTGTAGTAACCTGATGTGATGTTGTATGTACAGTTGTATTTTAAGGTTTATTACCATTCTGTACTTAATCAACGGCACTAAAGTCACTTAGTGGTATTGTGCAAATGGGGACTGTAATTTTTTATGATCACGTGACGTTTTATTTGTTTGGTGATTTTATTTGGTGTTAATTACGATAATGAGGTTCTAGTTTCTATCGCTATTTCAAAATGTATTGGTGAATAAGAATGTATTGAATAAAAGAGTGTAAAGAAAAGAATATAATGTTAATTTTTATATACAGTGGGAGTTAGCGCTACTTATTGAATCTGGATTATTATTGAGAATAGTGTTTAAGTTAACATTAAATTTTGCCTTGCTAATAGACTAACGAAAAATGCGATATTTTATAGATATTTCAATAAAACAAATGGTACAAGGTTATAATAACCTCAAAAATGTAATTACTTGTAATTATTAAAAGTAATTACTTGAGCATGAGTAACTCAAATATTTTTAATCAATAGACGATTTGAATGTAATAAGAACTGTCAATAGCTAATAATAAATGTATTCTAACATTCTAAGAATCTTATATTTAGAGAGTTATTCATTCATTTAAAATCTTGTTTATTTGTTAAAATATATTTGCTTAAGTCATTACTTTCACTCAAGTATTTAATTCAACTCCACTACAGTTACGAGGATTACAAACACAAAGAATGATTCATAGTTTGAAAAATAAATATGAATAGGAAAAGAATCCATATTTTAATCGGCTACTATTATTCTGTTAAGTCGTGTACCTAATTTGGTTACAATTCGAAATTATATGTTATTCACTTGAAGGCTTTGTTTCTTCTTCCTGATAATCTCCATTATATACGAGTTTGTTTGCACCCCCTCGCCACAAAATTGTGGACGACAGTTTCCGTAGAGAAGTTAATTGTGTAAGACTGTACGGGCATCGATCAATCAGGCTTAGGGCGGCGACTAATTTGCTCGCTCGTTTCATTCCTAAGCTTCGGCTTTGTAAGCTGCCGATAGACGTTTAATCAGACCACGAATTCGATTATATAACTGATTAAAAATGTACTAATGCCAATTTATCTTTAGATGCTTTATTATGAAGAAATTAAATTTTCTTTTTCACAGTGACGGGAACAGCGCTCTATTTATTTGATAGATTAATACTTTTAAAACACGCTTTTACAATGCACGTAAAAGCCAAAAATAAATTATCGACCTTTCAATTTGTCTCTATTTCTGAGCTGAAGTGTAAACTGTGTGATTTTAATTATGATATTTGATTGTGAGGGCACTGGAGCACGACTAGTAGGTAGCTGTACATTAAATAGACTGTTCAAAGTACCAGTATTCCGAACTCAGACAGAAACGAAATCTTCAAAGCTTTAGATATTGGCAAAAGTCGCAAAATATTTTAAAACTGTTAAGGTTTTCCTCTCCACTTGTTATTATTATCCATTTTATACCTTACGGTTATTGTGTTAAGGAATTGTTTCAAGGCTTTTAATACCGATACCAGTGAAAGAAGTATTATTGGAAATTCCTGGGCGTTCCAAACGTTCCCCTGATGTCTATAACGTATATAATACTCGTCTGTGATTTCTGTAGGTTGCCTACCTACAGAAAATCACAAACGTGTGTGAAGTTATTTGCGATTTCTGTTTGTTATAAGATGAAGAGAAGAAGTTTTTTTTCTGCGATAGATCACGACAACTAATGTATTATATTGTCTATGCTTATTACTATTTAGTTATAGGTATTACTTATATGTAACTATCATCCAATTAAATAAGTTTTTGTTTCTGATTTTTGTGTTTTTATTGATCAGTTGATAGCATTTTGATAAAACAAGGACTTTTTGCCTTGTGAAAAATAAAAAAATATGTTATTGAGAAATTTAGTTCTCAATAACTACTTTTCTCAATTCAGAAGCCGGCTGTTAGTGAATAGACCATTTCTTGTGTTATACTTTACATTTTGAATAATTCTGAATGATGACTTTCAATGGTTCAAAAATACGAAGCATCCTTTGGGAGTATTCTTGGTTATCAGTATGTTTAACATACTATGTCCATAGATTATATTTAAACTTTATAATTCAATGATTTCTGAGAATATTCTTAAGATTTTATGAATCCTACTTTTAAAATGAAAAAAAAAACCATACGCTTTTATTACTTATAAAAGAAAATTATTTAAAAAATATAAATATTAAAAATCACGTGGTCATTAAATATTGGTGAAACAACTTAAATGTGCACTTTTTATTCAAGTTTTATTACATTACATGCTGTGTCTTTCTTTTTTAATGTAAAGTACATTTATTTATTAATTATTAAATTTCCGTTAACATACCTTAAATTCTACTCTTACGAAATAATTTATCTTTTAAGCTTTGTAATCACGATTTTTGACATAAGGTTGCATTAAAGAATATTTAAAGAGAATAATTCTAATTAGTCCTTTAAAATTCCAAACATGGGGCTTCTTTCAGTGGCTTACCAGCACAACAAGAACAAACTAGGAAAGTACCAACTCGCATAAAACAAAGTGTCAGTTATTACATTAATAACGAAGGGCTAGGGCCCTACCCTTTTTGTACATCCCTAGGGGTTGGCAACTTCCGGTTTTGTGATGAAAAACCGGCAGACATAACGTGCATTCTTATTTTTGCCGTTAAGGTTTGCTTGATGAAAAGTTAAGAAGGAATTTCCTCAAAGAAGAAAACTCCTTTGAAGTATCAATCACTCTAAGGATTATCTCTAACAAAATGTTATTGTTTACTCACCAACTTAATGGGGAAAATCCATTTAAATAATTTGATTTAATATTTTATTATGACGCAATAAAATAACAGTAAGTTAGTTAAAACATTGTAAAATTGTAGATGTTGTCAGTTTATTATTTTGAAACTTGTAACATTTACTATGTAAGTTGATGATATTATAAAAAAACATATTCTTCATTGTTTCTATTTATTATATATACTATACTTGAACATTCGTTTAACAGTACTTGTCTAGCTTTGGTATTTTATAAAAATTCAAGCGTCAAACACAGCGCTGTTGTAGCAACGGTGGTTCAATCAATTAAAACGTAAATATCCTTTTCAAGGAGGTTTTATTTCATTTTACCGGTAATGGTGTGACACAGCTTTGTTAAATGCTACTCTTAAACAGTGTTTTTTATTAATACTAATTAATTTTTTTTATTAATACTAAATTTTTAAGAGATTAGCACTACTGCTGTAAAGTTGTGCATTCGTATTATTCTATTATCACAACAGCCACGAAGTCGATGACGAACGCTGCGTTGTTGCCAAAATCGAACTAAATATTATATAAAAGTAACAAGTTGTATTATGGCTTAGCAAATAAAAGATACGGATTTTAGCTGTCGTAATTTTTAAATGTTTAAATTATTTATTTTTATTTTATTCCTTTTAGACCAGTAATGTATATATTTTTAGATACTCGTTTTATCAATTTTAATAAGATTTAATAAGATCAATGCCGCATCCTTGTTTATGATATCCTCGTTTCTAACCACTAGTGGTTAGTCTGATTTATTGTAGGCCCAGTCGCAAAAACAGAGTAACCACACGCAAGCGGTTTGTTGGTACATATGGACATTAACACGTTATTGCTGTTTAATCTTACTAAAGTTTTTTCTAACTTTGATTTACGACTGTACGTGATTTTGGTGGCGTTCTGTTCTATTACAAGCTTTGTTTTATTTTTTTAACATTCATAGTTAAAATATATTTTAAGTATAACATTTATGTAAAAAAATACACAACACATTTTCTAATAATGATAATTTGTAACTATAAAAATTATCAAAATTTACTTATTCAAGTGTCTAAGAACGATTTCTGCTATTAATTTTAAAATATTACTTTACATTACATTGTCAAGAGAAAAATAAAATTATCGCAAATAACTCATGCGACAATCGTCAAAACAAAACCGATATTTTCACGACACATTTTTTTAAGTGCCCATACTCTGCTGCTAGCTTTCCACCAATGCTTTCATGGTCCTGCATTACACATATAAATCTTTCTTTTGAATCATCCTGTATAGTGATGACAACCAAACTAAAATCCATTTTTATTTTTCAGTATATAATTGTGAATGAGAAATTGATCAAATATAATAATCGATAGTGTAATTTAAAAGATATCAGCATACAGACAGCGAAAAGCTACTTTGCTTTATACTATGGATAGATTTTAAATTTTAACATAAAAAAAAACAAATTATATTAGAAAAAAAATCCATTGAATCTGAAGTACCTATATAATGAAAAATTACGTAAGTAACTTAAAAAAAAAAATATTGGAAATCTATGAGTTTTAATTAAATTAATTTCTAAATAATCTTATCGAAACGTAATATTTTATGATGATGGTATTGTCCATTGAATGAAATTAAATCAAAAATGAATGAAATTAATATTCTTTTTATAGAATAAAGAGAACCAATCTAACACACAGCGTTGTTTTCGTGAACCGACAGGCGTGAAATTAACTTTCAGAAGGGAATCTTTACAGAGATCTGAAATGGGAAATGTGCAGGAAACCATTAATATCATTGAATATTATCACTAAAGCCTTGTTCGAATAATGTTCTGGGAAAAAAGAAGTAAATTGTAGATTAGCTTGCCACCAGGGGCTTTGAACCCGTGGATTACTTTGAATGTTAGCTACTGGTCTAAACAAATGAAAATAATGTTATCTCTAATATAATCTTATAGTTCGTAGCGGCTTCGAAAATTTGAAATATCATTGATTAAATGTATAATAAAAAACAAAAACCTTCAAATATAGCTTTAAGTTAACTATGAATAACATCTATCTACCTATACAATAATATAGTACAAAATTTATACCAGAATAATTATCACTTCATGATAAATAAAGATTTCATACTTTTTTGTACAAATTATATTATTTATTTATTTATTTATTGAACTTTATTGACCAATAAAGATGGTACAAAAGGCGGACTTAATGCTAATAGCATTCTCTGCCAGTCAACCTTTGGGAAAACAGACAAACGCGATGGCGGTACAGAGCAATAAAAATAAAAAACTACAACAACAAATACTAAACTAATCGTGAACATACTACAACATACTTAAAATATAAATAACATTACACATAATTACATACATAAATAAATACACACACACACACACACACACACACACACACACACACACACACACACACACACACACACACACACACACACACACACACGTCAATACACAGATGATGATGATGACAATCTTCACAAGCCTTGAAACAGAAAGGAGTGAACTTTTTTTTTGAAAATGTATTTATTTGGCGATCTTCTGATGGAATCGGGGAGGCTGTTCCACAGTCGAATTGAATGTAGTGTAAATGAGTTGGACATAAAGCCAGTGTGAAAAAGGGGAGTAGAAAGTGAGAGAGAGTTTGAAGAACGCAGGTGACGACCATGAGTGTCAGAGAGATATTGAAATTTACACTTTAAGTACTCTGGTGTATGAGGATTGGAAAGAATAGAGTAAAGTGTACAAAGCAACCGCAGATGCCTCCGCTGTCGAATAGGAAGCCATTTTAGCTGAAACCGATAAGAGGAAACATGGTCGAACTTACGAAGACAGAAGATGAAACGGATAGCATTATTGATAAGGCGGTCCAACTTATTAAGAAGATCTTCATTTAAATCAGGATAACAGACATCGGCATAGTCAATGAGTGGAAGAACAAGAGAAGTGGCAAGAGTGACCTTCGTCTTGATAGGAAGGAAGTTCCTGAGACGGTTGAGGGAACGTAGAGAGTAGGTAACTGTTCGACTCAATTCGGCGATTTGCGTGGTCCATTTGAACTCGGAGTCGATGTGGAGGCCAAGGTTTTTAACACTGGGGCTAAAAGGTATAATTGAGTTCTCGAACGCAACAGACAGATATTATCATATTTAAATAAAAACGATAAATATACATCATCGCAAAATTACTATAAAATGCCATTCACCGGCCGTCCGAGTTTAGTTGGCTCAGCCACGAAGTACATTTTTTCGTGTATTATAAATAAGTTATTCGCAAATTTTAAACTATTAAGAGCACCTTTAATATGTGTTTCGTCGTCGCAATCAGGGTTTCCAGCATCTGACCTCCACATTGGATACTAATACCGAGATATGCCTTGTACTTCAAAATACCGAAATAGACCTATAGTAATTTCTTGCACATTTTTTCCACGAACTCTTAAGACAATTTGACGAGTTTAGCTAAGTTTTTATTGTTTCTTCATCATTACTTTAACTTTAGAAAAATTGAGATAGATAGTATACAGGTCCCAGTGACTGTAGAGCCCTGATTTGAGGCGTAAGATGCATTTCCCCTAAGCTAACAAAAAAGGTACACGTTTGATTATATTGAACTTCTATGTATTTCTGTTTAACCTACTGTTTACAGCTTAATTGCTTATTAATTTTGTACAAATGATATCCGAGGAAGTCGTTTACTCGTAATATTTAATAATTGTCGGCGTTTATTACATAGTAAATTGCAAAAACCATTAGTAAATCTAAAAGTTAATTAATAACTAAATGTGACATAATGATATGAGTACTTTTTAATTGTTAAGGACACTAAAAATAAATTCCAAATACTTTTCTCTTAATGATTTATTTGTGGTCTTTTATATAACTTAATTCCATGACATCGTTAAAATAGCTATTAATACAATGACAAAATATATATATTCGAATAAAAACTTGTTAGTTTGTACTTAATTTATAATTTGAGTTTTTGAGTATACTAAATGAAATGTTTTAAAACTTTATTTTACAAAAGAAATGTACATAGGTGGACACATGGAGAACTGATTTCAGTAGGATACAGAATCGATATGCCTTATATATATATTTACAAAAATGGATAGGTATTTTTTAATAGATAAATGCGAGAGAAACATTTCTTGACTATATGAGATAGTATTTCACTTGAAATTTATGTAAACATAAAAAAACACAAATAATAATGTTAATAACAAAGAACGGTAATAAACGTCAAAGATATAACTGAAATCAATTTTAATTTTAAATTAAAATATACATCGAACAAATCTATTATTAGAAAAATCGTACAAAACAATTTTATTGTAATTACATCATGAAATAAACGATCCACATATGCGACTATACGCTGCGTCAATGCAATTTCAATGAATAATAAGCCTTCTCCCGAATCCGGATTGAAGAGCTTTTAAGTTATTTTTAAATAATTTATTAATAACAAAAGTCAAAACTTATAATAATCTTACATACACAACTTTGACGAGATTCAACTCAAGACTAGCGCTAAGAAAATCAAAAGTATGCTTAAGGTACGTTTGGTTTCTTTTTAGTTTGGTTTTCACACCATTTTCCGTTGTTTTTACAAAGTCATACATAAATTTCTACTTCAAAATTCAATGGATGATGGCGCTGACTTTTCATCCTCACGGTGACGTATGAATATCCGACGCCTCCTTCCGTTATGTTTGCGCTTGCGTGAGAAAAGTCATTGTCTATAGCTGCTACGCCCTGGAACAAAAATTTAATATAATTTTTAAACCGTTCGGACAAATAAATCTTACGCTGTCTTCTTTTAAATGAAAAAATATTTATTTCAAATCAGTCAGAATTACAATTTTGGCTGAGACCATCCTACTACGTATTCAGGAATACTAATTACACGTATTCTCGCTTGTCCTTAATATAAAATGACAGGAGACTTATCATAATTTTACATGGTATGGGAATAAAGACGTATACTTAGAATCCAATGTGTGTGTGTGTTTAAATGGCTTCTCAATTTATAGCATATATCCGTTTTACTATCTACTTTAAATCAAATATTATGAATGCAATATATCTTAGCGATGATAACAAAAATGTTTGTAGTATTGCGATTTACTAATAACTGGGTTAAAAACTTTTTGATAAAATGATTTCTTTACGGATTATTGCTAATTTGATGATGCTAGCAAAGATATACTTATAATGTATTCTGTCACTACTAAATATATGAATACTTAACATTGTTTTTAGTAAATAGGTCCCTTAAGCTTGTTATTAATTATTTTAAATATTAATGGACGATTCAAGAGTGCTCGTAGTAAGCTTATTTACATAGAAATTGTATTTGAAATAATATAAATTCTTATTTCACTATGTAACCAATTATGTGTTAGGAGAATCTGTGACTTTTTTAATGGATATTACAAAATTTGCTTTATTTTTGTACCTTAAAGTAACCATATTTTTAGTAACATCTGACGTCACAAGCAGTCTGCGTTAACGTCGCAAGCACGTCGAGGTTATCACTTTCGAGGACAGGAAAAATTCTGACATAATTTTGAGAATAATGTTAAAATGCAAATAAATGTAATAAGATTAATTAATGATTACTGAAAATTAAATAATGATTAAAGCTTTAATTATTTATGGTGGTTTATTATTCAATCCATAATTTACAAAGTTTATAATCGTTATGCTACATATTTAAATTCATTTTTTAGTTTTTTTCTATAACACTATTTTATTTATTTTATTAGTCATAAACGAGGTAGGAACATAAGTAAATATAATTCCGATAACCAATTATTCTCGATTACAAAGAACTAACTGATAACAATGTAACAATGTAATGAATTTACCAAATCTGAAAAAATAACAGAAAATTTATCTAACCTTTGTTGTTGAAGAATCTTTAAAATTTCTTTAAATTGACAGAGTTGTAAGGCAACAAAAAGAAGTCGAATTAATTATTTTAATTTTAAGTCGAATTAAAATTTATTATTTTTTTTAAACAAAAGAAATAGGTTTTTTTGATAGTACTCAAAAAAGGTTAAATATAGATTAAATAAAAAGAATGAAGATCCAAAGAGCCCATTGACAATATCGAACACACAAGATAAGCAATCGTCAGCTAATGGATAAATAATATTTCCAATTCCATAATTAGTTCGCATAAGAGACATAGAAACCGACCGAAGGAATGTAAACGGGAAGTAGTAATTACCTGGTTTATTTACATTAAATGCAAATTACATACTAAGTTAACAAATATAAGGTAACGCTTTAATATATATTGAGAAATCATCGTATAAAGTAACGAACCATTGTAAAGGTTTACTTTCTCATGTCAATTTACCAATGGTGACTATGACATCACATTTCAATTCAAAAGAGTTCAATGTTCGCACAAAGTTTAACCCTCTCCGTTTTTCATAATTTAAATTCATTAGGTTAATAATTAAGAAGCTTATTTCTAAACCATATATACATTTCTATACGGTTTAGAAATAGGCTTTCGCGTAGAAAGAAATTTCGAGCATATTGTTGACAATTCAATCATCAAGTAATTATAATGGAATTTAAGTGAAGGTTAATGACATTAATAATATTTATTTTAAATTTGCATACACATCACTTAAAAATGTAGTTGTTGGTAATTAGGATATCAAAGCACGTCTAGTGCTCAGACCTCAAGTTGCTGAAGTCCTTGTATTATGAAAATCTAAAACAGCGAATACACCATAATACCCACATCCGAAACAATATAGAAAAAAAAATCCCCATGACTTGACCAGGAATCGCATGCGGGACCTTAGAGATGGCGACTTTTCATTAGCCACTTGACCATGGAGGTCCTAAAGAAAATAGGTAGAAACTAACTAGAAAACTTGCAGATAATACATTTTATAATAGTGATATTAAACTAAGAATGCTGAACGAATCCTATATAAAATCAACTTAGACAATGAATTTGTTGTTATTAAATCTTCTTAAATGAACTGTACTTAGAACATTGATTGTTTATTTTAAAACGATAACTATAGTTTCCTAATTACCATAAGAAACTAAACAATTATTACTAAAACAAAACAAAATTAAAGTTGGAAGAATGAATTCAATGACGATGTTATGTTTACGTTTATATTATTGAAATGAATCCATTGTTGTCTGAATGTTTATATGGTTGGTTATTTTTATGTTTTGCTATCAAGAATAAAATGAAAACCCAAATATTAGAAAAAAAAAAAACTATAATTTTGAATCATTGTGTCAATACAATAGCTCCTTACAATATATTTATCCACTTAAATCTTCCCTAGGGAAGCTGAACGAATCCCCGCTAAGTATACTTATGCTAGATACTTAGCAGGGTAGGCAGATAAAACGAAGTAACACAAGGCACAGTCAAATTATGCTTTATTCCATAACGTATAAGAAATGATAAAAATATTGATACTAGAGTCACAAAAGTTGTATGTCATCTTTCACGGGAGTTTCTTAAAAACTTGCAACTAAAGGGTATAAACAAATCAATCAACAATTGTTGCAAATGGTTGGCAGTTAAATCGAAAATTATAAACTGATATATAAAATTAATCTTTTTAAAGAGGCCATTTCGTTTAAAGTACCTTTATAATCCTTTTCTCTGGGTCCGCGTACGTCAAAGTTTTTATTCGCTTCTTGAAGGGTATAGCGAAGTCTTTCACCCTCTGGTGGAACACCATCTTTTTCTTTAAAGTATCACCCACGAACATATCGTAACTTGTACACGCACAAACAAAACACAAAACACAAAAAATTAACACTGCCCGTGTCCGCATAACGATTTCATAACGTTTACTGGCATTTTCTCGAAGTGCCTTTGTTGACTCGACACAACGATGCGCAAGCGTCGAATGTAGTAGACCTCGCACGATAACCTCCGATAAGGCGCGTGACGTCACATTTACAAAATCACTCAAAATGAATTATCGACATTTTAATGACAATTTCCGTGGCGCATTCCGTTTCTAATGACACTTTCTGTTTGCAATACCGTCTAACGGTGTACCCAGTTCGCGTCGTTGTTTTGACTAAGACAATAGCTGAGGAACAATTGTTTTCACAACAGCCGTTTATTTTGTTGATATTAAAAATATTTAGAATTGTTTGTTTAGATGATTTCAGATTTTATTTTCGAGGATCTCGCTGAACTATTTTAAAATTTTTAAAAAGTTACTTTTGCCTTTAAAAGTGTAGACATAACAAAAAAATATGGTCATGCCCTAACAATGTTTTCATAAAGAGAATGATAATTAGCATTCCTGTCTTCCGACACATCAGTCAGGTATTTCACTACTTTCTACTATAGCCTCATTATAAATTTCAATACTAACAGTTTATTCCCATATGTTATCATTATCAACTTTATAAGCAAATGGGTACCTTTAATAACCATTGTTTGATTTTGTTATGTCACTTTATATTACACCTTAAGTGACGAGATAGAAGGGAAAGGTTGGCTTTATGGCGAAATTGAGTTCAAACACGGAAATTAATATACGCCCGGTTTTGAGTAATGCGCGGGAAAGGGTTAAATGAATGAATTAATTTGGATTAATCGTTCTTTTGGCACACCCTACCCGCTAGGGTATTATCCAAATAACGTTTTGTTTATTATACGTTTTGCCGTAAATAAAAACGTTAATGGTTTATCTTTTTGAAAGGGAAACGATGTTCTTTTTTTGTATTTAGTATGGATTTACTCTTTGTTTTGTTAAGCAAATCAATCTTTAATAAAAGTCGAAACTTTATTTGCTTTTATCTCACAATGTTTTTATATATCTTAAAAGTTTCAGATGTGTTTTTTTATATATAACAAACAGAATATTTACAACCAATGCTGAGTTATAAATTATTTTTATAGTAGGTATATAGTTGTTAGTTCTATATTAAATTGTCATATTCTACTAAAATTAAAAAATTATAGAATTCTGTTCCTGGTGGTTTAGAAATTAGTATTAATATATAAATGTAGGTGATGAAACCAGCGTTTACAGATAAATAAACATGACAACAAATTTTTCGTTATTGCGTTAGTTAATTAAATGATATCTATGTAATTAACGAAAAATGCAGTTATTATACAGGTTTAATTTATATTGCAACAAAACATTACCTACGTTGCGTTGTCGAGTTGTTCAAAAGAAAATCGTACCTCATTTGTTTCGCAGTGGTTTTTTTCGCTAAAAAGTATTCCCGTCGCGGCGATTTTCTTTTATTGCCGATGTCGGTAATAAATAAGCTGCTAGATCCAGGGCTGTCTATCGCTCAGCGGGTGCGCGTCGTCGTTGAACCCGGCTTATCCCAGTCGTACTGATTCTGCCCGGAAAGAACCTCGATATTTTCTCTTTTATGTAGCAATCGTTTCCTATTTTTAGTTTGCGAGCCTCGTATATTAAAAGGAGCAGGTCATGAAATTGAAAAAAATAGAAAATCTATTGATATGAAAAATTGGAATTTTTTATATCCATAGCATCAGAAGCATTTCAAACCAATAGTATTTATTTATGTAACTGTCGGTTTGTTTAATTTGAAAGTTTTATTTATAATACGGTATTTAAGTCTGAGTAAATGGATAGCTAGAAGACCTGTAAAAGAGATAAATATATTTTTTATTTTATATGTTCTAGGGTATTAACTGTCACGAGTTTTCACCCGCGAAAATATAGCCTATGACACCTTTAACGTGAATGAAATGACTTTTAAAATCGGTCGAATGGTGTCTCGAATCTATATTATTATTGGGTTGGCACAAAAGTTATGAGACACACTAGAAAAATCTATAACATTTCCTTTTTAAAATCATTTTTTTCGATAATATTCTAGAATGTTGTAGAACATTCTAGGTACTTCTGGTGTAGGGTATATAAAGCCGCGCTCGCGATTTGTTTAGTCAGTTTGAAGAAAAATGGACGAGCGACAAGTTCGAACACTATACTTATACGAGTACTTGTTAGGTCACAGTGCGCGGGCTGCGGCTGACAATATCAACAATGCATTAGGCGCTGGAAGTACAAGCCATGCGACGGTGTCCCGATGGTTTGACCGTTTTAAATCAGGAGACAGGAGCCTTGAAAGTCAGCCACGCTCAGGGCGACCACCCGCAGTGAATGACGACGATTTGCGCCGCGAACTGCAGTTGAATCCGGATGCTACCACTCGTGAATTAGCGGAAGCACTTAAATGCAGTCACCGCGCCGTGGAACACCATCTGCATGAGCTTGGTTATCGAAAAGTTTTGGCTCGGTGGATACCGCACATCCTTACAGACGTCAGTCATGCAGTCCGTGTCTATCTGTCAGTCACTTTTGCTGCGACCCCGACGTAAAGAGTTTTTGTCAAATCTGGTTACTGGAGATGAATCATGGATTTATTACGAGATCGATACACGTCGTGCTTTTTGGCTGCCTCGAGAAGAAACGCCACCAACTCAACCGAAGCCGAGTCAAAAGAACCGCCGAAAAATTCTGCTTTGCTGTTTCTGGGACGCGCAAGGCATACTGTTTTATGAGCTATTACACAATGAAACTATAAACGCTGACAAATTACCAAATTATCTGCCGCTATCAAGAAAAAACGAAGAAGACGAGTCAATGTAGTTTTACTGCACGATAACGCTCGACCTCACGTCGCATCTGTGGTTCGCCGGCAGTTGGAGAACTTGGGCTGGGAGACGATACCCCACTCACCTTATTCCCCAGACCTCGCCCCATCAGACTATCATTTGTTTAGAGCCCTGAAACAGCATTTGCGGGGTAAACAATTTAATGATTTCTCTGACGTAGAGGCGGAGTTGAACAACTTTTTCGAGGCACAGCCATCAGAGTTCTGGGCAAAAGGCATCCAAACTTTGCCGGATCGTTGGCAAGAAGTCTTAGATACTAATGGTAATTACATCATTGACTAAACTTTTTTTATTGTAATAATAATAAAAAAGTAAAAACTTAAACCAAGTGTCTCATTACTTTTGTGCCAACCCGATAGTATAGATAATATTGTATAGCAATCACGTCAAATGGTTTATTATATTATTTATAAAAATATAGAATTAAAGCTAGTTTGCATTACAATTTAACTATAATATCAGAAATTCTCTTTTAAAGCAGCTACAAACGAGAAACCAAAAAGGAACACATAGTAAAAGGATCCGGGCGAATACGAAGTAAAAATCAGACAATCCAGTTCCCTCTATAAATATAGAGGGTGGATAAACGTAGTTACGAACCCTTTTTCAATTCGTTTTACACAGACGTCAAGTTATTTTCACAGTATTAAAATAACGAATATTCAATTGCTTTTTAAGTAAAATTCATTGCAAACCATCAAGTCGAAATCACACACATTAAAAATACTAGTCTTTAACTTTGGTGCTATAATAACAATAATTCATTGTTATGTAAATGTGCAACAAGACAATGTGAAGTCTCTGACCTCTGTACTGCTAGGTATACCCCTTCCTGTCCTATCTTTTACTATGGGAGCAATACTGAATTCACGAAAAAATAATCAGCTGTTACATACTGTCAACGACTGAAGCTATTACAATTTTGTATAAATATCATATAAGTCCTGGCATATAATAATATTACAGCTTATATAATGTACTAGCTTTCAGCAAGTGGCTTCGTTGGCGTGGTCCTTACATTAAAAATTTATAAACCTTTCTCTTGAATTAAACTGAGTATTGAATTAAAACCACATTAAAATCCGTCGTGAAGTTTAAGTACTGACAGATGGGAAGCAACATTGTTCTATACTATGTATAGATTACTATATCATAGTCTGGCTGCAGTCATTCTAATGTAACATCTATATTTCTTGTCATATCCAAAATACATATGTTATGCAAACTTTACAGTCAATACAATAAGGGTTTTTGATTTATATAATCGAAGCGATAGGGTTTAAGGAACTCTCCTTTGAGGATCTTCAAAGTTCTACTTGAGATTTGAAAACGTTTATGTGTATCTGTGGTTCATACGAAATGTATGTAGCTTGTTTCTAATAAAACAAATATTTGAATACAGGGGGCCAATTCTACTAAATAAATTTTTTTTGAATCGAATCGAAAACGGATCGAAACCGGTCGATCTAGTTCTATTTTAGCTGAAATTGTATCGTATGTTACTTAGTAGAATAGACAAACCATTAAAAACTGTAGTTTCGTTCGGTTTCGATTCGTTTTCGATTCGATTTATTTGTATAAATTTTGTAATTTATTTAGTAGAATTGGCCCCCAGTGAGTTTTTTATTAATGCAACAGTGACCTTATATTAGTGTGGTTGTCGGGGATAGGTCTCAGTATCAATTTATGAAATGATTGGGTCCCTATTCTCTCCCCTATCTTATCTCATTTCATGACCTATCAAATATACTAGAAATATATTGTGAAATTGTTAAAAATCAGATGGTTAATCGACTAGTTGTGTTCAAGTATTATATTTTGATTAATTTTGCATTCACAATGCCAAAAATCCACTTGGTCCCTGGCACTCTAAGATGGGAATCGAACCCACGACCTTTTGCAATCCGGGCGACTGCTCTAATCACTGAGCTACCCAGGACCTAACAGGATTGAGGAATCTTTCAAGCACTTGTTACTTTTCGCTACTACAGAGCGTATTCTCATCAATTCCTGCTAATGTTACAAATGCGAAAGTAACTCTGTCCGCCTGTTTGCCGACCTGCCTGTCTGTTACGTATTCATTTCTAAAATACTAAACGAGTTTTAATTAAATTTGATACAGATAAAAAGTCGATATTGAGAATGGAAATAGACGACATATTATTATGTAAAAAGGGTTGTAATAGGGAATTTAAAGTTTTAATCACAATTCGTCACTACAAGTATGTACCACTCGAACGAAGTCGCAAGTAAAAGCTAGTTTTGTTCTAAAATAAAACTGATAATTTGATTTTGACAATGTTTAATGGTTTTGAAATTATTTAGAATCAGTTTATAAGAACGTAGAACTTCTTCCCTTTTGATTTTTTAGCTGATTTAGCTGATCAAAAAGATTCATTAATTATATAAATGTACTTAAATATCAAATTGATTTCAGTAATTTTTAATGAATAAATCATTTTCATTCTTTATTTATTTAATTAAGCTTTTTGTAATAACCTGACAGGTCGTCGACCGTACTTCGATAAACGAAGCCAGTTTAATATTATTAAAGTCAACTTCTGCTTGGTTCCTTAACGAAGGTCTTCTTTTGTTATTCTAATGGTATCCCTTGAAACATGAGACTGAATGAATTGGGTCCTTGATTATTCAACACCAATTTACTTATTGAATCAAACGATTCCAAGAAATGTAACTGAAAGAGAAAGATATATAAATCCCATGGATTTTATGTATTATACTAGAAGTCTTTGGTTACAGGTAATAAAACGCAAACGTGTGACAAAATTCTCTTGTTACATCCTTGAGCATTCATACCTCTTTTCCAATTAAGTTTAAGTAGTTATAATTAGCCCGTGTTGCTTGTTAACGCGCACAAGTAGATACTAGTATAAAAACAAATAGTACTACTAGCCGTCACGCGAAACGGAATTAATATAATCCCATACTAAATTATATCAAAGCGATCTGCGAGGAGAGAGGTGCGGAGTGGTTTAAATATAAACGCCGCTTTAGAACGAACAGAATCCACGTGTTATGGAAATAGCTGAAATCGCAATACCGTATATGATAAAACAGCAGGCTAATTCAATGTTTACGTTTACGTAATAATCGCATCTCCATAGAATCTCAACGACTCGCATTTCAATATTATATTATATTTTTATTAATAAGAGATCTCTTGCAGCCAACCAGGCGGTGTGGGAGATCAAGCAGTAATGGGAGACTGACAAGTGCATAATTGTAAAATTTAATGTGAATTAAAATTAACATTAATACATAGAGGCATGATATAAAAAAACGTTTAATCACAGTACATTCTAAGCCTTAGTCTTGTATTCACCACTAATGCCTTCATCGAATATTGCAGATTATGTAACCTTACTCAAGCTAAGATATCTACATAAGTACACAAAGCAGCATGTGAGCTTACAAACTGTATTCGCAATTAATTTCGAACCTTACTCTCAATAAAATATGATTTAAATCCAATTATACATATATATTTGCGTAATCTGATTTGCTGTTGAAAATATAAATTATAAATAAATATTAGATAACATCTTTTCCAATCATACATACTTTGCTGAGATTTCAAGCTTTAGCTACTCTAGCACCCATATATTACAGAGTATCTGAGACAAATAAGGCACTACAACACTTAGATCCGTGACAATAAAGAAAAACCTATTTTCTACATTTACTCGAGCGGGAATTGAATCCGGCACCTCAGTTATGGCAACGCCTTGAAACCGACGTGCGAACCACTCGACTTATAAATGTGGATCATGATTCATGAAGGACAATAGACGATTCAAATCACATTTTCCTACCCTCCAATGGTTCTCTTTACTAATGGAACCAGCTGAGCATTGAACAGCTATCGGATCAACTAATGATATTCACCTCCTTGGAAAATCGCTTCCTTCATCCATACACAACGCGCGTTTACCGAAAATTCATGGAGGGAGTTGCCATGGTAACCAGACGAGGCTCATGTGGACTTCCAACTTTAACTTTAAATTGTATTACCAGAGTGCCAAAGCAAATATCTCTGAGGCCCCTCTGTAGGATCTGTCAATCTTTTGTGAATCTGTAAAATTCAATTTATATATCAGAGGTATATTTACAGTAACTATACATCAAGTGGGTTTAAGTAATAGTACATGTAATAATAGTATCTTCGTAGCAGAGTGTTTTGCATGCCGGTTTCAAGGTGTCATTATCTCTGAGTTTCCGGGTTCGATTCCCGGTAGGCTCAATGTAGAAACTAGTTTTTATTACGGGTCGGGGTGTTGTAGTACCTTCGTTGTTTAGATACTCCATAATACGAACTTTAAAATATAATTATTATTTCCATATACATGAAGTGGATTAAATTATTAGGCTTCCTAATATAATAGAACTGATTAATGTATATCTATCGAACCTGATATATCACTAAAAGATTTCAAGAAATCTTAAAAACGCTTTCAGATTTCCCGATGTTTCATTATATAGGTATTTCAAGCAATATTTCCTACATTAAAAAAAAACCTAATCGGTCCTGTTCTTTTCAGGTTTCAATTGGTCTTGTGCTTGCTCAACGAAGAGTCTTCATTATAAGAATTTATTTATTTGTGTTTATTTCACGCTTAAGACAATAGAAATCAAAATAATATTAGGTTACACACCAGTAAAATAATCAAAATGTCAAATCTGTCGTTCTTTAGTTTTATTTGCAAAAAGTTTATTTATTTTTAATAGAATGAAAGACTTTCTTGTAAATATGTATTCATCTAATATACAATTTAACGAAAGTAAATTTATGAGTTTAATAAATATATAAAACTTCCTATAGACATTATATAAACTCAATTTGATCAGGAAGACCCTTTTTAATCCTCGGGAAATTGGATTACAGAATTCGCTGCTACTAAAATCCGATATAAGAAAATGCAGGGGAACAAAATACTCGTGAAGATATCTCGAATCAAGAGCCGCTCCAAGACTGTATAAACAAGGCCATTACTATTAGAACTATAGCGCATAGATTGTGATAATAGCTTTTGTGTAACGTCCTCCATGGATAAATGGAAGAAAACATCGACTACTATAAAAACAGAACGATGATTCTGTTAGTTATTTACGGATAAACATCACAGAGAAACGGATAAAATTCTAAAGAATTGAGTTTCTTTTGTTTATTCTTTTTGATATAGCGTATTTTTAAAATTCATCGTGTTCTGTCCTCTCCTAACTTAAGAAAATATTTTTATATTATAATATTTTTATATTATATAAAACAAGAATTTGAATGGCTATAAATAGCTAAATTTGATATCCAACTTTAAAATGCTCCGACTTCATTGAAAGTCTTGTCTATTTGTTTAAAATATTTGCTGCACTTATTACTTTTAACGAAGTAATTACTTATACTCGACTATATATACATAATATACGTAAGTTAGAGAAAACTAATTATGAAATATTCCACTATAATTACATCGAATGTAGATTTAAAAGTTTTTGACCAAATACTGTTAAACAGACGAGGTAAAAGACTTAATATTTTCGCTTTTTTAATCTGGTTTCATTTTCTTTTGAAAATAGCAGTTTAAAATACGGTAAAATTTTAATATCTGTCTGTATCGAGTAATATAAATATTGCACCAAAATCGTTACCAGTTTTGGGCGAGCAATGCAGTAATAGAACCTTACTCTTCTTATTCGGTATGCACGGAATCAAGCGTGGTCGATTGTGTTAGGGTTGCTAAAACCTAAATGTTGCCGTACAAGACAACTTTTTAACCATTTAATTAATGTAACTGTGTATACATAGTATTCGAGCTCTCCTTGACCGAATGTTTCATATCAGTCTCAAATCGTCAATTTTGAAGTCACGTCTTTGAACTAATACACCGAATTTAATGGCGTTACCATTTCTGATTGGAGAAAATATTTTTTCTACAATTATATTCTCGGAAATATGAAGAAAAAAAGAAGAAAAACAATTTCAAAAATGTAATCGCGTCTCTTTTGTTTAAGAACATTGCCAGAAGTGCATAAGATATGAGTATATAAAAAGATTTGAGGAATATATGTGAAAATATAATGTTATCTAATAAAAACACTCCACCTTGAGATTTAAGAACTGAAAATTTGTTAGATTATTATTTTATGACAAAGCAACATTGTCATTTTTGAGAATTTCCTGCCTCGAACTACCTTTAATATTTTGCTTTTTTAACGTTGTTTTTCTGCAATATTTAAGATCATCAAAATCTATTTTAGATACAAAATCATTTATCGAAGTATTTTCCAAATCAAAAATAATAAAATAAAAAGTTTTAAGGAAATGAAACTAAAAACGCTTTCTCTGGAAAAAGCACTACAATGTTATTTAGTACCTGTGTATTTTCTTATCGACGTGTGATATGACGATTATAAGTATATATATATATGTATGATAATAAATATGGCATCTTATGGAGGACGCAAAAAATATTAAATTTATCAAGCACAGCCCTGAATATAACGAACGGATAATTGGCGCGTGCGAATCGATAGACGGATATCCGTGCGAGTGGCGGGCGTACACTAATTGCCCACCATGTACCCGGTCCGAAGTACGCTCGGATTAGTTCCGACTATTGATTTGTATTGATGCGAATCGGCTTTTACCTAGTTTTGTACAAAATTAATAGAGAAAATGGGACACGAGAGCTGACTTTATCACTATCGATTACATTTCCTTTGTATATTATTCATTTTTGCAAATAATTCGAAGTTAAGAGATTATTTTTACGCATCATATTAAATTCCAAGACGTCGTGAATTCCCCGCTCGTCCGTACTTTCTGACAAAGCCATAAGCAGAAAGGTAATTAGTCAAACTTAAAAGCTACTAAGTACACAATTTCTTTGTCTGTCTGATAAGTTGATTGCAGGAAATCCAAACAAGGCAAGCACTAATTACTCAGTCCTACTCGTATCAACATTCGCTGATGAAAAATGGATGACAGACGTTTTGTTGGCAGACTATTTTGACAGACTATCAACGAGGCAAATAGTTGTTGACACTTTGATCTTTTGGCTTACGAAGAAATTATTCTATTCGATATTACTGACGGAGGGTGGAAATATAACTATACTATATTATAATATTTGACTATAGCATTCTATAATACGAGAGGAAATCTGGAGGCACGGATGTGCCCTTGCCAAGTCGATCAAAAAAGTAAAAAGGGCACGGCCGTACCATTCTTTTCTCGAAACTATTCGGGCCATTTATGACTCCCTGTAACTTAGTTGGTGGAGTAAAACTAGAAGCCTAAATTATCAGTGACCAAGAGCGTATCATAATGAGGCACATTTCTTAATTACATTAAAACGAGTACTTATAAATTATTGCAATTCAAAACACCTTAATTTTGTTACTGACCGACTCATAGATCATCAAAATTCTAAGGTACTTCTAGCAGATTCACAGGGTCACTGTTAATATTTTTATACTGTTATTATTTTGCATACAAAGTGAGGAAAAGATCTAACATTATTAAATACTTGTCATATTTTTTAGATTTTTGTATTATTTATAACTGTAGATCAATTTGAAAACATCCGTCACTATGTTGCTTAGTAACACAAAACAAAGAAAATTTAACACGTGATACAAACCTCGTATAATCATTTACAAAAGAGTAAATAAAATAAACATTATTAAAATCAATGATAAGGAAACTATCACCACAGAAAAAACTTCGGATAAGCTATTTACATTTGGACATAATAGGGTATTTGATAACATTAAAATATATTTAATATTGCGGTCGTAAAAATAGATATTTCATTTTATTTTAAACGAATTAATGTATGATTTTTGCAGATTATATAAAATAAAATGTTATTGTTAAGTATTCGTTTATGACAAGGTTGGATAGTTGCTCTCATAGAAAAATTGGTACTGAATTAATCGACTTGGTTAACGTTGATTTTATAACTTTTTACGGCAGAAGAATTGCATTATGAGACGTGTGCACTTTTGTACATGTTATGTTTTAATGGGTACCTATTTAGAAAAAGAGGTTTCGGTATTTTACACACTGTTTTACAATTCTCATGTTTGTCACATCTCTTTGTTCTATAAATTTTTGGCGTCATAGTTATATCGTATATGGGTCTAATAGGGTAGAAAAATAATAATTATTTTTATTTATCTTTGGTTTATTTTGTTGTTTTTTTTTCGCTGATATAAACATGTGATCAATAAACATGAATATGTGAGTTAGTGACATTAAATGAAAAATGTATTTTTTTATTGTAAAAAGTAAACCATGATTCGATTTCGTTGAAAATTTAAAGTTACTACATGGTAAAATTTAATCTAATATAGGCCATTAAGTTGTTTATTAAAAAACATCACAATTCACGGAATAATCGGTGAACAAAAAATACTTCCTTAAAAGATATAGAACCTCCTCCTTTTCAATTTTGAAGTCGGTAAAAAACAAAAAGAATAATATAGACAGGGGTTGTATGAGTGTGTGTGTATGCGTTAATATTCAGTTAACTTTATTTTTTCGACAGTTTTTTGACTAACAACAAAAAATATTGCCACAGTCGAGTAGTTGGATACGTAAATATAAAAATGCACTGTATTTTTTAATATGATTAAGGTTACATTACACTTTTAAAATTACATTTCTGTATCAGACTCTTAGCATTATATAAATTTACACTTGCAACGAAAACTTTTCACCTCAAAATGACAAAGTTATCATACGATGTGTGCACGAAAACTAAAATATTATCAAACACATTTTATGTATTTATTTAAATCAGTTAATACTATGATATCTAAATTATGATTCTAAAGTACGAGATACAATATCTCACTAAACGTGACTTTTCAAATAAAACTTAGGTAATTTTTCAAACTTTACAATGTTTCCTTCAAAGCATACTCTAAGTTCTCCAAGTAAGATGCACTTGCCTGAACTTCAGAAAGGCTTCTTTAAAACAATAGTCAAAAGAGCTGTGAAAGGAAGCTAACGGTCTTTTGTCATATCTGTTTGTTGACTACAAGAGCTACAAAGCTGGCGAAATGTAGGATAAATTCTATTTTCTTACAAACATAATATACAGAAACTAAATATAATTTTATGATCTACCAAGTATTATAACCGTGTATGCCTTAATTTTAATTTATTATCATAATCGTTATCAGTCTTTCAAGTCCCCACTGATGGGGCACTGGCCTATTCTATGGATGGCATCAAATTGAATCGAATAGGGAGAATGGTCTATGATCCAGCTCACGCATTCGGTGCCGATTGATGTTCTACATGGCACAAGCAGACAGTACCAACAACTTAACATGGCATCCAAAGCACGGAGTTCAAGATAGTAAATTTATGGTCACCCATCCTATGACCGAGTAAGTAGCTTGGTGGCGTAGTGGATAAGCGCCGCAGCCCGCGATCGTAGTCGTTAAGCAACTTCCGCAAGGGTCGGTCACGGGATGGGTGACCCAAAAAAATATTATCTCGAGCTACTCCGTGCTTTGGAACGCACCTTAAGCCGTTGGTCCCGGCTGCCTTTGCAGTCGTTAATACCCTCCAATCCGCATTGGGCTAGCGTGGAGGGTCATGGCCCATCCTCCTTAACCATCCATAAGGAAGGCCTGAGCTCTTGCAGTGGGGACGTAAAAGGGCTGGTGATGATCCCATGATCGGCCCCTGCGAAAGTTGCTTAACTTCTACACTGGAACTGCTCACCATTGCATCATCACGTTCCTAATAGCATATATCATTGTCTTTAAAATTTGCTTTGTTTATTTATAAAAATAGCACTTAAGTAATACTAGCAATATTATTTCTCCCATTTTTCTTGAACGTTTGGGGAACCTTACCGTGTTGTAAGTCTAATATCTTATTCTAAGCAGATGGCACTCGCAAGACATAAGGCTTTGTCACTGAAATCTACCAAAGAAGTTGTTTTGAGTATGTTTGAGTAGACTCCTTCTATGTTTATATTTGAGATTGCATTAGAAAATGTGAATAATATATGCAATTACTATTAACATTATGTGTCTCAAATAATCAGTCAATTTACCAAATGTTAGGTGAAAGTAAAATTGAGTTTCAATATGTATTTTATTGTATTAGGATCTAGCTCTAGGCGATGAACTGACCAAATTCGTGCTGATACAGAGTCTAGCGTGAACGAAGCCATCCATGCAGCAGTGGGAAAAAAGATGACGTCACCTGGCCTGTGATGTAATTAAGCATAGAGGTCACGATGCAAAGAGAACGTATTATGCTTTTATGTATGTAAATATTAGCTTTTTTATGTCCCCACTAAAGCCAAAGGCCTTTCCTATGGATGGAAATATAATCTATCATCTGTATAGGCCTCCGTTAATCTTCTCGTCTACGGATGGGATTTAACTATTAGGAAAAGGCAATACGTAGACCGGGGCTACAGCCGGGACCAAGAGCGACTGCAAAAAACAAAGATATTTTGATTATTTTACTTAATTATTGCAACAACCACTGCAAAAATAATTGTACTTCTCAACTTAACATTTAAACATGTTTAAACATTACTCTTACATTTATTTTTTTAAAGTCATGTGACAAGCCATAATGTGCCTAAGGTAGATTAGGTTGTAGATAGCATATATATCACATGTTTGATAGAAGTACAGCAACTATAAACTGCAAACGTAAAGAATTAACGGGAAATGAAAAAAATCTATAAATATTTAGATTTGAAGATGGAAATGGTGACTACTATTTCCTGGTATTGCCCGACTCACAAACTTCAGCAAACTTTATTGCATAGATAAAATATAGCAATCCATCCTTGCTTTCTTTAAAATAAATCGAGTGAGGGAATATTTAGTACAACATCATCTGCCTACAGTATTGAGACAAAGCAGGTGTTAAAATAAAATAGCCTCTGTTAGTCGCTCTTTATCCTTCACAAAAAATGTTTCCATTTTCTTATAATTACATATGTGCTGAATATTCGTTTTTTGGTAAAGTTAATGTCCGGTTCGGTAAATGTTAAACAGCATAGAATTAGTATTCAGTGAAGCCACTATTCAGCGCATCTAGACCAATAATAATAGCAATAAAAAATCTATTTTTTTCCTAATCATATTCCTTGTTTAATCCTACTATTTCCACTGAGAGAACAATTAGGTAAGTAAACTTGGCGAAGCACATGCCAAGTTATTGCCAGTAAACAAACTCGAACGATAAAGCTTCAGTTAACACCCTATTTGCATGCCGATTTAAGACCCTTAACTTTACAACCACACCTGCACTGTATGAACTAATCCCTACCATTTTACACCTTAACTATAGAAAGCCACTAACAACCAGGAATTGACTAAGACCTCACTAGCTTTAGAATAGAACAATACTTACCTTATTCATTCAACTGAATGTGGAAAAATATTCGACGATTGTAGAAAATGCAACGAAATTATTTCAAATAGGTGTTTTCCCGCGACGTCGCCCGTTATAATTATAGCTTATGTCACCCACGTATGATGTAGCTTCCCGTAGGTGAAAGAATTTTCAGGATCAGATCAGTGTTTCCGGAGATTTGTCGGGGACAAACAAACAGCGTTTGAAACTTACCGTCTTTCTATATTAGTGTAGATACATGTTTCTTTCTTCACTGGATAATTTTACAAGGTTTGAACTGCAGTGTTGTCTGTTCGCCAATATAAGAAATTAATTTTTAAATCAGATATCCTCAATCGGTTACACTCTAATATTTGCATGCGATTTATTTTATAAGTAGATGAGAATGTTAGTAACATCATTTTAAATTATAAATGATTATACTACTATCTTGAGCAGTATCAAGATAGTAGTATGTACGAGAATAGAGAAATTGCTCATAGAAAGTAGTTTGCTAGAAAGGGATTGTTATAACAAGTGCTGTTTAGTCCACAGCAGAGATAACTCCATAATTGTATCAGCATAAGTTTGGGCCAACTCCTTGGGAATGTCTCATAACTCTCATGAGAGTTAACTGTTGTGGACTAAGTTGTTAGAAAAAATAATATTAATATCACAGATATATATAAACTATAGTAGGGTAAATAGATACATTTGTGTATATGTTTATTAATATTGGTATTATGTTATTTTTATAGCAAAAGTTTTGTGGTTATGGCAAAAGTGTAGAAATATTATTATTACTCGACGCGTTAAGTAATATCATTCCTGGGATTTATAAAACTGCGTTCATTTAAGTATTTGTATACGATTCTTTTTGCATGTATCATTCTACCAACTGTTAAGTATAAATGATTTGACATGTTATAATTATTCATCTCATAATTATAATATTAATATTCAATTTAAATTCCAAGATCAGTAGCTCAAGCTCTCGTATTATGGAATATTTAAATACATCACAGGTATCACAACACGTTGACCTGATCGAGAATCAAAATCCGGATCTCAGAGATCAGAAAGCGACGCCTTAAAACCGGCGTTTAAACAACTCCTGATAGCCGCTGGAAGAGAATTCCACAGACGCACAGCATGCACAGCAAAAGAATAGGAATAGAAATCTGTATAGTGACGAGGGACTTCGAGAGTGAGGTTTGAAGAGGAACGTAATGTGCATTGTGATGAAGGGGAGCGATAAGAGAATGATTGTTTAAGATATGGTGGAGGTCGTCGCTGTATGTCTAGTAAGACTACGCTGTTACTTCTACAGTGTAAGTAAATCATAAAAGGCAGTTCACTTTTAACATATACCATACTCTTAGCGGTGATCCCATTGTACCACTATCCGCAGAGCGCTGAGCAGACGCGCTAAAAGCATGTTGTCTCCACCAATTTGGCTCCGCTTCACATCTCGCTAGACTGCCTGCCCGCTGATATAATTTGCCCTTTCCTCACTATGAAATATTAGAAAGGCTCACTGTAACGTGACGTGAAAGGAGAATGGAATATTTTATGTGGTTTACGTGGGTTGCTTGGACCTAATATATGTTGAGAGGATGCTACTTTGAAAGGATTGGATGTACCTGCATAATTTTTGGTTCGGTGAAGTGTATTGCTTAGGGATTTGGGGCAGATTGGAATGAAAAATAACACAAGTGATGAATTGCTTATTTTACCTATATGTAACACCTGTTTGTTCACAAACAAAATTTCGGAAAATTATGAAATGCTCTTATAATTTTTTCAATTCATATCCTTGAAAATTATCTGTGTATCAAAGGCAGTGTAAGGCGCTTACTCCACTACTTCATTAAGTATTGAAAAGGCATTTCTCTGGAGCCATATTAGGGTTTCGAAAATAGACGTTATTTATAGAAAATAGAGAATCAGTTATTGTGTAAATAACAAAAGAAAAACTTTATAAATTATTCTTAATACAGAATGCTTAAAAAATCCACTTGGTCCCTGGCACCCTGAGATGGGAATCGAACCCACGACCTTTCGCAATCCGGGGATCCGGGGTCGTGGATTTTTTAAGCATTTTGTATTAAAAATAATTTTTAATATGGCATTGTGAATGCAAAATTAATCAAAATATAAAATTTTTAAATATAATAAAAGATTGACGTACAAAATTGTTTTAAGATTTACATTTGGCCTTATTTCGTGTTTTAATATTAATGTCATCGATCACATAAATTATTTACAACCAGACTACGAGTAAGTTGTATTTATTAAATTAATATCGTAACGTTGATTTATTTGTCTTATAATTTACCTTTATTTTCTTGTGAATTATAAACAAATTAAATCATTTCTTATTTTTAGAGAGTACTATCAAGTGAATGAAGAAATTTACCTCTATTAAATCTATAGCAAATGAATTGCTATTTTAAATGATCTGTGCATATCTGACGAAAACTGCGTCTCAACTCGTCTAGGTACGTCAGAACTGTCAATTTATATATCACTATCTGTTGTCTCGTATAAATTATGGCCTATGTCGGCCGCGTAAGAAGTAGTGTCGCGTAGGTGTAAGAAGTTTTAAAGTCGGTTCAGTGGTTACGGAATCTATTCAATGCAAACAAACAATCCAAACTTTGTCTTTATACAATTCCGTCGTGTACTAACACACTTTTCCGTATGACGCTTGATGGATCGAATGACAGATAACGTAATAAATAGTAGGCAGACTAGTCTCATATATACTCACTAAACAATGATCAAAAAGTAAGTTTTTCTAAAAACTAATGCTTTCAAACCCATCGCGGGGTAGGTAGACGGAAATAAGTCTGAAAAATCAAGCGATGTTGAATTCTAATATACATCATAACAATAGTTATTTTCATACTCTCAAGTTTTTTGAACTCACACAAACAAGACCTCAAACCTGGTATTAAAAAAAATATTTGTTTTTTTTATGGTATGGTATTTGACGTTGAAATATGAACCCTGTGGTCTAGTGACTCCTACGCCAGCTTCAGGGTATCACAAACTCTGAGGATTCTGGTTTTAGTACCTTGTTGTTGTTTTTTTATTTCTAAAAAATTATTCAGCTGCGTAATTTGGGATCTGAGAAGTGTATGTGAATAGTCTATTATATATTTATTGTTGTCACTATACCTCTCGGTGGGTATTACAAGTTTTATTAAATAAACAGTGTGTTCAATTTCTCAAATTCGTATTACTCACCCGTTCCATTAAAATTAATTACTATATCGTTAATTTTAGTAGCAATACAGTTCAGTTTGGTTATGAAAACTAAAGAACATCATGAAGAGGTAAAATTTAATTCACTATATCTCACCTTACTCAAATGAGTTTTCTGCTCTGTAAAATAGGGTTGATCGTACCGTACTATACAATGGGCCTCCGGAAATCGCGGCCCGAAGGCATTTTCTATTTTATGCGAGGGACCGCGAAGGAAGGGTTCGTGTATTAGTCCGAATCCATTCTCTGTCTTCCGGCTGAATGTTGGGAACAATCTACCCCCCGTTTTATTGAGGGCGTTGTCTGTTAGGTAAATAGTAAATGTGACTAGAAAGGTGACATTCAATTGTGGATAACCTGTTTGTGTAAGTTACTTTAATTTTATCCCATGTAAAAGAATAAGGATAATTTATTTCTCGCTCTACATTTTATATAATGGATGAAATTAATTCATAGGGATGCTAAATTTATACAAATTTGCAATTAGCAGCATACACTGCAAATATAGGTAAATAATTATTAAATATTAGACTTATAATGTATGTACAATGTACTTGTTTACAATTGGATTTCAAGAAGAAAATTAAAAGAAAAATTTAGACTGTTTTTTGTTTGGCAAATAAACAAAGAATTTTAATAGCATTATAATTATTAATAGCATTCATTCAGTGAAATACTTTTGGCGCGTTTAAATTTATTTTAAATTTTTTGTGATAGAAAAATATATAAAAATCTTAGTCTTAAGTTTTTATTGAACCGCTGAGATCGGCTTTTAAAAACCCGTGGCTAAATTCTGCCATAATCACACGACAATGTTTTCTAGATCCTAAGTGGAGAAGTTTTGAAGTATTATCACCTCTGATAAAATACCCCTCGTTCACGAAATGACGAGTGAAGGGTGGAAACATATTCAGCACAACGCGACCGTGATGTTGCTCATTTATATAAAGTAATCCCATAAAAGTTTACAATATCTTTACTGAACACTTCGTAAGTATTATCCTGTTTTTACCTGCTTAATGTATTATTTGGTATTTGTTGACATTAATTTTGAACCTTTCGTTTATTTAATTTTTATGCACAAACGTACAATGCAGATTTAACGCTTAAGACATTCTCTAACACCTTTGGTCGACGTAAAGCAAAATAAGTGGTGAGGTCCACAATCATAAACGATATGACAATTAGAAGCCGCGTACGTAACTAACCAACTGTTAAACAGATTCTTATGTCTAAAAGAAGAGAATCCCAAAGCAGAAAAGATTAATGGTCGAACACTGACATTTTTTAAATGTACGAATAATTACTAAAGATTTTGGTTTATCAACCTTTTTCTACTCACAATACCGGCTAAGCTCATTTTAACGCGCTATAATTTTATTAATAACTATAATTTTGGGTGACCGGAGATGAGTCTCCTATATTTTTTGCTCATAGCACAGTAATAACTAAGAACTGTTTGTCGTTGATAACAACGAGGACAAATATCCTAGCGTTACGGTCGAAAAGGGGACTGTTATCATATAGGGAATCTGTGTGTGGCTATTTTCTTCGATTCCTGTTAGTGTTACCGTCTCTTTATTTGTTGGCAACACTAGTATGACGCATCGTTACAATTCCCTTTATTTAAATAATATTAACGTCAGTTAATTACTAACAAATTTGAAAATTGGAAACAGGTCGAGACTACTTATTGATATTAATGATCATATACTTATTTAATGCAGCAGCCCTTGCTGAGTTTCTTGCCGGTTCTTCTTGGTACAAGGTCTCCCGCCGTAGATTTACGAACCGATGGCGTAGCTCTCGACTTTCACAAGTGCTTGTAACAGCCTAGAATGAATAAATAATTTTGATTTGATTTGATTTAATGAAATTTAATTTGCTTGAAAAAAAAAACGCGGAATTAATAGTAACATCATTTTGTTCTAAAATCGAAAAGCATCATAGAGAGGTAAGATTCGATAATAATAAATAGATACTATTAAGCATCCTATCTATTTTGTCTTGGGTAGTAGGACCTACATTTATTTCAGACTAGCTTTCGCCAGCGGCTTCACCCGCGTTGTGGGATGTTTAGTGAGATAAAAAGTATCCTATTATCTAAGTCAGCTAATACCCTATCTGGATACCAAATTTCATCAAAATCTGTTCAGTAGTTTCGGCGTGATTGACCGACAAACATTCAAACAAATAAACTTTCACATTTATAATATTAATAGGATTTCAATAACACAGGAGCTTTAGATACTAAACTTCGCATCTGAGTGGTATATGCGATGTTACCTTATATTAATTATAATTATTTTATTATAAGTTTCCAAAACTTTTTATATTTTCGAGTATACTTCAAACGACTATTATCAAGTACTCACACTTCCTTTTACAACTACAAAACATTTACAGAACACCATTTGTTTTATAACTTCCTTTGAAACTCTTCAAGCCTTGAACGACCCTTCGAATCGAATTTAAAATATGCCGAAGCTCTCTGCCGTCAGACTGTGGTTCGATAAGCAATAGCCCTAAGAGGGGCTTCTGAGGTGACACTTACCAAGATAAGGCACCCCGCTCTACCAGGGCATGTAATTTGTTACTCATTGCCGATCGCGATAACTATGTAACGCTGCTCACTGATACGAAGCACATGAAAGAATCTCTCGAAGTCTAGATCTGACAGAAATAAATTTGCTAATTCGATACTTTATCTGTGTAATTTATTTTTTGCGATACTGTCATTGTAAATGTTGTAAGGATAAGTAGTTATAAGTAATCACCGATATAAATGGATCGATAGAATAGAATCAAGTTTTTTTGCTGATGATATAACTAAATTAATAAATCTATGCATTAGCGCAATAAAAAAGAAAACCAACGGAAAAAAGATATATGACGTACAATATAATGCCTGGTGATAAATTTTTGAAAAAATCTTTGGGAAGAAAATACTATAGATATGAATTGAAGTAAAAAAAGATGGATTATAAAACAAATAGATTTCTGCAATATTAAATGTTTAATAATTTATTCTACTACAGTCGGCACTTTATAACACTTTTAAAATCCTAAACCATTCGATATATTATTCTTAAGTTCATCCTTGACATTAAATCTACATATAGTGTCATCTGTTAATAGACGCGGCACGTGGCGCGATTTAACATTTCCTTTATCCCCGACGTCCTCTCGAAGAGATTTTTCACGATTAATATCTATCGGAGCCACTGTCACTTCCATTTGTTGGCAGACACCCTCTACAAAAACAAGGATTAGTGCTTAAGCCCCTTAGGCGATGGTGTCTAATTTCCCGTTTGTTTGTAAAGGGCACGCTGTTTCTGTTTTTCTGTTGCCGTTTTCGTTTACAAAAATATACTGTTACTATAAATATTTTTTAGGAAAGAAGTAATTAAATTGCATGAAATGGCTATTTCTACAACAAAATATGAAATTGAAATGAAATGAAAATATATTTATTCAAATATTACAAGTACTTTTGAATCGTCAAAAAAAATTTTGCCCCTGCCGCTTGTTCAGGACGTCTTTTAGCTGACAAGAAAAACAAGCGAAAGAAACTTACCAGCTCTTTATCATAAGTAATGACATTTACAGGTAATGACATTTACATGTCATTACCAAAATAGTATGTATAATATCAAATAACAAAGATGCATTGCGATCCTTAAAATAATCATCAACTTTATAATAGCCTTTACTCATAAGTATGTTCTTTACATGAATTTTAAATTTATTTATGGGTAGGTCAATTACATTTTGTGGAACTTTATATACTAACATAACAATGCATTTACCCAGAATAGATCCTCTGGTTTTCTGAAGTTTGAAGCTTGGAACGGCAAGTTTATTTTTATTTCTTGATTCTTGACGAATTGCAAAATACTGTTTGTTACTTATAATCTTAAGCAGGTGTACACTTCTATACTTCGTCATCATGATCAGGTTCGTCTCTTCATAGTTTTCTTTAAATTATTATGTTTTTGATTGTTATAAATTTGTGAATTCTATAATATTATAGTGTTAATAAAATGAGTACATGGCGATCGCGGAATTCCAATTTAAGTGTCTTCAATTTAAATTGAAAATAACTCGAGACTTCATTTTCAATTTATGTTTCTTTTCTAATAAATCTGTAGCATATATTTAGCTTTATCGCTGAATTCGCATTAGCGTATCTTACAACCGTATCGGACGTTTCATTTATTTTCAACTCCTACGTCATTATTAATACATCTCTTTTATCATCTGCTCGCTTAATTGATTTGTCGTTTAAAATTGTCCGTATTCTTACCTCTCAATTACGCGTAAAGGTAGTGTCCGATATCGCATGCTGTCCGCCACTATATTTATGGCGGGCCAATTGATTGAATTAGTGGCCCCTGAGGCGTTCGCCCGATACTGACTTGTTTCATACAGATGAGAATTTATACCTCCAACTTCGGTCGTTAATTCCGATCCCTTTTCACTGCTACCACAAAACTTTTATTGGTAATATTAAAAATATTTTACCATAGCATTCGATATCGCATATCTCTATCGGAGATTTATTTAGAAAGATAATTTATATGCCATTTATTTTTCAATAATTATTTAAATAAAGTTTTGTTGTTTGTTTGTCGCTTTTTTTCAGTTAGCTTGATTCCACAGTGACTGATTTATACAGATTTATGGTAGAGTATGTTAGGATGTATCTGCAATCATTAGCCATTCTAGGCGTATAGTTGATTACAGTCCTAAATCTATGGCATTCTGCCTTTAAAGTCAATATACCTCTTCTTGACACGGTAGGGATATTAATTGCCGATCGTCAATGTTCTAATTATTTTACGTTTTCTTTAGAACAACTATCCCGTTTTGATAGATTTATCAAGTTCAGCGTAACCCGATTTGAATTAACTAAAACATAGACAAATAGAAGATCTCGGCTACTATACCATACATAGACGTGTATAGTAACTATAGTCAATGAATATTTTAGCAGAATAGAGTTAATGAAGGAAACCTCCTTTGTCCCGGACTGATAGTTTGATTAGAGCTTGACGGAAACCACAGTTTGTGATATAGAAACAGTCTAGATAAGTACGAAATAATAAAACTTTTATTTAAGATAGAAAATTATTTTTCTGTTTCTCAATAGATGGCGTTCTAATGGTAATTTTTTAATTTTGATCAGAATAAAAATATTTATATTATTATATTTGATTAATATATGCTAAATATATTCATAATGCTATACTGGAAAATATTTTTAATGCAAAATGCTTAAAAAATCCACGTTATCCCTGGTACCATCTCATTTCATACCAGGGACACTGCTGATTTTTTGTCGTGTGAGTGGTGAGTTATCGGTTGTTACGTTACCTTTGTCTTTTACATTAAATATTTAACACTATATGCTTCTCTTCAGAATTGCAACCCATCAAAGAACTTACGGAGATCAATTACAACAAATTCTCTTAATTGTTATATTTCTGAGAATATTCTATCGAAGTTGTATAACTATCTGTCGTCAGGTGTTTTAGAAAACTCTAATGTCAATGAAAGTATTTGGTATACCGGTCGGAAATACGATTTCTAATGCTATTCAATGTTCTTTGCTGTAACAGAATATTATTGAAATTGACTTTATGAATATATTATACAGTATTAATATAAATTGATTATAAATTGAAAACTAATTGTAGTAATTTGTAGTCATTTGTCGTTCTAAACATGGAAATTATCTTTCTGGCGTTGTTATCAATTAAAGGGTTTATCTGTTTCTTATATCTCTCAGTTGTTATATTTCAAATGCTGGTGTACAAAATTTTGGATTTAGCAATTTGTTAAGATATATATCTCATTTCATAGAAAGTTCTATATTAATTAAATCAATTTGGTAATGACATAAGTTCATGGAAGGGTTGATTTTAGAGTGTTTTTGGTGGGGGCAAACTTATATCCTACCGGTATCTGATAAGTTTCTTGTACCTATTTTTATTTATACAAAAGTCGTCCTGAATAACTGATAATAGACTGCTTTTGAATTAACTTTGGAGATTGAAAATTGACTTCTAATTAATGACGTCACTTATTTAAATTTTGTCGTAGATTTATATATTTATTATTTTAAACCGTATCAAACATGAATTCGAATTAAATGGAATTCTAATCATTAATCAAATGAGAAAAGGTATCTACTTATTGTTTTCTCAGAAATTATTTTATATACAATCGTATTTTTTGTGAAAATCTTTATTGTTTATATTAGCTATGGAATCTATTCCAAACCTACTAAGTAGAATTGTTCCTAAATATGATGGTATGAAGGAAATAGCTACCAATTAAAAAATGTTTGAAGATAAGTTTGCTCAATTTGACTTCGTACATAACATTATCTCATCTAGTAGTTGTGCATCAGTTTTCTGCGTTGTCACCGTGAAACAGTTAGGTAAGTAGACACGTGACTCGCATGCCCTCTACGTCCCAATTGACACGTCCAACCAAACCCACAGATCCAAACCGACGCGTGTGTTGAATTGTTCCTGTTGTAATTCTTGGGAGCCCTTCGTTGGGATTATTGAGTACCAGTTTATTTGGACGACTAGTGTTTTTGCGGGTCTCGACATGTTAAACTATTAAGGAGCAAGACTAATGATTTTTACTTATTGGTTTGAATTTACTCGGGTAGTAATCACATTGAATCTGAAGAATGACGAAACTGTCAAAACATTTTGAAAACATGTCACAATTTTTTTTGTAATCTCATGTACTGTTTATAAAAGAAAAATAATTACTCGATTGCTTACTAAATCACATATATTACAATTTGCAAGCCAATATAAACTAAACGGATTTATCTTTGCTCTCTCCCCAACTAACATATTACGTCATTAATGTTACCACAGCTTATGTTTGTAGAAGATAGCACTTATCATTAGCTACACACATGAAATCATCATCAAGCTTTTGCTACACTCCGCAAAAGCTCGAACTCGGCTACGGAGTCGGCGCGAAATGACAATTGGAGTGGGGGGTCCAGTGCCCTCGGAGACATCTTACGGGTAGGTTGTGTCGCTCTCTATTTTAAATACATCGCGATGTTTCGATATATTTTTTGGAATCCTTTATTGGGACAATCTAGAAGCAAAATTCAAATATAAAGTGTAATAAACTTATCATAAAGTGCATTTTCTATTGACTTTAATTGTGTAAAACATGTGTTGTGAAGAGATCGTGCGGATATATAATAATTAGCGTCAAGTATGGTCCCCGGTCCAATTAAGACTGATAAATATAAATCCAGCCAGTTAAAGGGTGTTGTGATTTTGTATATATTATTAAGTCTTCTCTGCAATACGAAAGGTAAGTTATAATATAAAAAAAAAAAAACTTGTAATGCAAACTCTGTAAATATATCTGATCTACAAAAAAGCTTTTGTATGAATTTATTTCAGTAAATATAGCACTATAAACAATTTCATAGAAGTAATAACATATCATAAAAGGCGGCTTTATTGATATTGTAGCATTTTCTTCCAGAGAAACTTAAAAATAAATTATATAAGGTTAGCGTTGTATAAAAAGCATGAATATTTGATTTTCATTTTAAGCTAAAAGCAGTACATGATTTATTATTTAAATAAACGATACCTAATGGTTATGTTATCTTTATTAATGTTCATAATTTTAATATAGTGGATACAATATTTGAAATCATTAATGAAAATGAAAAAATATTTTTAATTATTTAATAATTATTTGATTAAATAAATACCCATATTTAGATCCTGAAAAAGTGACGTAATTATTTCACTAGTTTTATTTTTTTTAATTTATTTAGGGTTCCATGCCCAAAGGGTAAAACGGGATCCTATTACTAAGACTTCGCTGTTCGTATGTCTGTCTGTCCGTCCGTTCGTCTGTCACCAGGCTGTATCTAATGAATCGTAATTGTTAGCTAGTTGAACTTTTTAACGGATGACACGGAATAAAATTAATATTTAAAGGGGCTCCCATACAACAAACATGATTTTTTTGCTTTTTCATTGATAATGGTACGGAATGATTCGCGCACGATTCAGACTCGTACTTGGCTGGTATTATAAAACTACTAACTTCCTGATTTATAAAAAAACAACTTAGAGAACTTTTTATTAATCTCTTCAATTGAGAAGTGACAATTGCAATATATTGCACAGATACAAAGTAGCTAAAGTCCTTGCATTACGGATATCTGGAATAGTGAAGGTCCCACAACACAAAAACGCGAGATCATATAGATCAGTTTATTTTGTATATACACTCGCCCGGGAATCGATCTAGGGGCTTTAGAGATGGTGATAGAGATAGCGGCGTGCGGATCACTTAATCGTGGAATTCGTGAAATATTGCCGTTACAAATTAAAAATAAATATTAAGATAAAATCAATAGTAGCTCGGTGGCGTAGTGGATAAGCGCCGCGGCCCGCCATCGTAATCGTTAAGCAACTTTCGCAAGGGTCGGTCACGGGATGGGTGACCAAAAATTATTATTTCGAGCTACTCCGTGCTTCGGAAGGCACGTTAAGCCGTTGGTCCCGGTTGCATTTGCAGTCATTAATACCCTCCAATCCGCATTGGGCCAGCGTGGAGGGTCATGGCCCATCCTCCCTAACCATCTATAAGGAAGGCCTGAGCCCCTGCAGTGGGGACGTAAAAGGGCTGGTGATGATGATGAGATAAAATCAATAAATTTTATAATAAATATTTTGTTAAATATTTATTATTATTATCTGTTTTAAACTACATCTATAATACAAATTACATTGAAACCATTTAGAATCAACCTCGAATATCATTAATATAAATGTCAAACGCCTGTCAATCAATTTTTTTCTACTAAGCCCAAAGTCGTGCGCCACGAATCAAAGAGCATCCTGTGGATACGATTGTCGGGAGAAGTGAACCTGCAACCCTGAGGTGTGTGTCCGAAGGCAAACCGAAACCAGTTATACATTGGTACAAAGATGGATCTCCACTCGCACCAACGGATAATCCGCATAGAGTCCTCCTGGAAGATGGGCTTTTATTTCTTAGGTAAGCACATAGCAAATTGAATATAACTTTAAAAAAATAGAAAATATTGAGCTCACATACGGAGTAGTTAGGTTAGGCGTATGATATAAATCGTAAGTGATTCCGGTCATGAGGTGGTTTAGCTCCTCCATGCTTCGGCCATCTTAAGGCGTTCGTTTCAGTTGGACCTGCGTGGTGGGATGTGGTCAATTTTCCTTATTCGATTCTATCCATAGGGAAATCCTATACCTCAATTTTTGATTATTATTAGGCTGATAATGAAGTAAATACTATGAATGAGATAGCATATACTTTAGTTTATATTGCTTTGATCTCAAAATGGTATGGTCTTTGGAATGCGAAATCTCTAAGGTTTAATGCGATGGCCAATATGAATAAGAGTTCATTTTGCATATCCTATTTATTTATTATTTTCACCTAATATCAAAGGAACATTCCTAAACGAAACAAATAGAAGCATCAAAATAGAAAGCATTATCCAAAATCGGATTTATAACGTCATAAATGATGACGTCTTTAAATAAATGAAGTTGGTAGGCTTTTAGCAGTTTATTAGTTTATGACTAATTGTTTACACCAATATAGGGTCATGCGTGGAAAAAAGGAAAGCGACGAGGGTGTATATTGGTGCGTCGCACGTAACACAGTGGGGGAAGCGGTTAGTAAGAATGCGACGCTTACTATAGCCGGTGAGTAAATCAAAATCATATTAAAATAAGAATAACACTGATGTACCTAATAACCAATGCCAGTAGCTATGTTTTTCTTTCGTCTCACATATAAGATTTAATTCATGTGTGTCTATTGTCTATTTGAAGTTTTTATTTATCTCAGCGCATTAACAAAAAGGACATTTAATATTAACAAATAGATTATGACAAGAAAACATGTCCTATTATATCAAAGACCGATATCTAATGATGCAGTATAAAATAGTCATGTAGGGTAAAACGTATTTAAATCTCAGGAAAATAGAATACGACTAAAGAATTAAAATATTTAGGACACTTGGACTTCGCATCCTGTGTTTGAAGAGTTACTTAGGGGAAGGGTTAACACTCCCATGATTTTCAACATTTCAAACATACTAGTTATATAAAAAATAAAAGTAATAATAGCTATATAGGCACTTACCCTCTGCACCCACTTTATCCACAAGACTAACTCAAAAATCTTAAACAATACTACAAGATTCAATTACCGATTATCAAATTCGACGTATTTATGATCCAGTCAACGATTCAATGTATTAATTTTACTGAAGATATTTATTTTTATGCATATAAGGTACACAATTCGAGTAATCGAAGAATATTAGATGTAAATATCTATATATAAAAAAAAATGCTTTAAAAGTCCACAGTCTCTAGAACATCGAGATGAGATTTAGGCGTTTCTCTTTAAGGATATTAATCAATATAGCATTGTAAATGCAAAATTTATCAAATATGATGTTAGAACAACTACCATATAAAATACTTAGGTATACAAGTATATAACAATGAATGGTGGTTATTAATAATTATTTAGTTTAATGTTTCATTTAAATTTTAGTACTACGCGATGAGTTTAGAATAGAACCTCGCGATGTAAAAGTAGCAAGTGGTGAACCAGCCTTACTCGAATGCTCTGCTCCAAAAGGCGTACCCGAACCATCCGTACATTGGACTAAAGATGGTCATGGCTTGGACGTAGAACTTAACGGGCGGTATGTTATTTTTCCAGTAATCAATTAAAAAATCACAAACACATAATATGTCGCGTTTTCACAGACTACCCGTTTTATCGGTGTGCCGATTGATTAGTTAAAAATAAATAATTTGAGAAACTTATTCAAAGTCGAAATTAGTTGTCAATATAGATACTTGTAGTTTTTATAGTTAATCTAAAATATCTTAATTCTTTGATAGAAAAGAAACTGCTGCAAATTATTTTAAAGAATACAAATCAGTTTTAATTTTATAAATATAATTTAATAATTTAACAACTGTTTGTTATCAGGATATCTATTGTCGATGGAGGTAACCTGAAATTTTTCGAAAGCCTACCATCAGATAGCGGTGTATACAGATGTGTCGCCTCTAATGTTGCTGGCGAAAGGCAATCACGTCCTGCCACATTGCTTGTGTTACGCAGACCACATTTTCTAGTGAAACCTAATAACATAACGGCTTTAATAGGCCAGAACATTGAGTTTCACTGTCAAGTAAGTCGAGGAGTAATAAGTTTAATTTTTCATTTTTCTACCTAGGTACTTAGAAGATACTGTTTCCTCTCGATTAATGCGATCTTGATTTCCTTTTTATGATACACAAATAAGCTTTTATTAACCAATTTATCTTAATTTTAATTAAATTATACTTCTTCAAATCAATTAGCAATAATTTAACCTTGTTCTTATAAAATGAATATACATCATTTTTCATTTTAGGCTTCGCCAGAATCTGATGTATCGGTAATGTGGTCTCGTGATGATGGTTCGTTATCACCTTACGCTATTATTCGAAGAGGTTCATTACGAATAGACCGAGTTACTACATCGGACGCAGGAGTTTATACGTGTAGAGCTGAAAGTCAAGCCGGAAATAGCATAGCTTCTGCAACACTTACGGTGCACTGTATGTGTTAATAAAATATACGGAAACAAATTGGTTACAAAATATTTTTTATTCTAGTAAGTAATTGTTTCAGCTTTACCCCATTTCAAAAGGGTGCCATCCGATCAAACTGCTTGGGAAGGAGAGGCAGTGTCTTTTCCGTGTGAAGCAGATGGTTCACCGACACCAATTGTCTTTTGGACTATGGAAGGATCACAAGTAAATTGACACCTTAATAATTTAATTATATTATGACTGAGTTAATTGATTTTTCATTTCATGATATACCGGGCTCAAAAACTCAGTCGTTATTTGTGATACAGTCTTAACTATCATTGTTATATATTTTTATGTGATTCTCAGGAATTAGTATTCCCTAAGTCGACACATGGTTCAGGATCTTTGTACTTAGATAGAGTACTTATACAACATGCAGGAAGACTCACATGTGTCGCTGTAAGTGCAGCGGGGAGTGCTTTGCATACTGTATCACTTCAGGTCAGTTATGTTAAATTAGGTACTATAATGTATCTCAGTAACTACCAAATACAATTTTTAAAGGATATTATTTTTTAGGTTCTGAGGAGAGAGGCTAATTCTTTTAAAGGTGACCCTGAGTCTTCTTCTCCATACCCTGAACTAGGAAAACCCCAAAACCATCCTCCAATGACTCAGTATGAATTAGTACAAGCTCGCCGATATTTACAACAAGATGTATTAGCATTGAGAAGGGTTGAAGGAATATCTTCTACAACTTTAAAAGTCGTCTGGGATGTAAGTTTATTCCCTGGTATGTATTTACTAAATTAGAAAAGTGTTTTTTTTTATTCTATTAATTTCATATTACAGGTGTTAACTGATTACAATGAGTACTTAGAAGGAGTAAAAATATGGTTCAATGGAACATCCCTCAACCGACAATATGCAATAGATACACAAATATCTCAAACTTCAAATACAACTCTAATTGATAGTTTAGCAGAGTTTAGCAAATTCGAAAACTTTTCAATGACAACCGTGCATAACAGTGGATCATCTAGTCACGTTTTGACCGGTTTAATACCATATGCTCAGTATGATGTATTTTTAATGCCATTCTACAAATTGTTATTGGGTAAACCTTCCAATTTAAAGACGGGATTTACAGAAGAGGATGGTAAGAATATTTTTAGAGCTCTACTATTTTTAAAAATTATGACGTTTGATATTTTGTTTGTAATACTGTAATGTTAATAATATAATTGTTCCTTTTTTATATATAATATTTTACATACACAATATCTGAAGCGAAAGTTATTTTAGTGACGAATATTCAGGTGCTAATGGCATTGCGTTTATTTTAGTTCCATCAGCGGCACCACAGAGCCTTTCAGCCGGAGTGATAAATGCGACGTCAGCGTGGATCCGGTGGGACCCGCCGCCCGCACATGCTTGGAACGGTGAACTTTCTGGTTACTTGGTTAGTACTTTTTCGTTGACGATCCAAAATCCATTTAACTTTTTCAACTAAAATTTATTTTACCCGACTTGTCTTTGGCTTACGATTTTATCGCTAAAGTGATTGATATTTTTTATCGTTTCATAGAAGCATATGTTACAAAAAATTCATTCTGCTTTTAATAATATAATATATTAAAGTATAATATCACAAATTAAATCACTAACATTTTGTAAATTTATTAAGATTGAAGTTAGAGTTGGTGGAGGGAACGGCGGTCGAGTAGTTGGACAGATGTCTTTAGGAGCAAAAACACGAGCTGCTGCTGCCAGTTCATTGCGTGCTGGTGGTCGTTATAGTGCACGTGCTGCCGCCGTCACCAAAAAAGGACATGGTCCTTTTAGTACGGCAGCACATATACACATGGTACCAACGCAGACACAAAGACATTATGTTCAGTAAGTTAATACGCACACTATATTTCAAAAACTTTCAACTTTGAATGATTCAGCAATTTTCGTATGTATATTTATTGCTTACTGTTTTCCAATTGTTACAGAACTGAACCGACAAGAGATAAAGCGATATTGTCAATGTTCCAAGAAACTTGGCTTCTGACTTTGTGCGTGACTTTATTAGTACTGGTATTGATCGGTGCCGGTGTAATATTTTATATCCGACAACGCAACTCTAAACAAAGGAAAAGTCAGAATACGACAAGTAAGCTTGCAATTTGGAAAATTAAATCACATTACCTAAAATTGAATTAAGATATTGTATTTTAAAATATTTTTTCATAGGTACAGCAATAGCCAATGCTCAGCAATGTTTATTGGGGAAAGAAGCAGTGTGGCTTCGTGAGAGACCTACATTTGAAGGGTCCAACGAACCTAGAATAGAAATCTTAAATTGTCACCAGAGTCTTCTGCATAGTAAGTACTTTTGGTTTATAATAATCTGTCAGATTTTGATTTTATAGTGATGCTAATAATGTAATATTATTCCAGCTGGTCACTCAATTGGAACAATGCATATGGAAGCCGAGTATACCTTACCCCAACATACTAGTAACATGAATGCAATGCCTCAAGAAGATCACAGAAGGATAGCACCTGAACCATATGCCTCCAGTGCTATTTACACAGAACTGAATTACCAGGTAACATTTTTTTTTTCAATATATATTTTATTGACAATTAATTACATGCTAAAGAAATAAATTACATTCGAATACATTAGTTGCAGAATCATACCGACGCAGAAGATTCTTGTATGAAATGTGCTATTAGTCCCGGTTCCTACGACAACAGTATGGTCAGATCTTATGGAGAAAGCAATCAATATTCCAATGAAGAATGTTCTACGTGTTGTAGAAGTAGCAGTTCCACATTAACTAAAGAATATAGTGATATGACGAAATGTGGAAATGATGCTGATGAGATCCAAGATATGTCTTTAGATGACTGTCCGTCATGTAAAACTAATCATTCTAGATCATCGAGTCATCATGACGGCAATAAAGATTGGGCTATGGCGGAAGTTGAATACGATTATCCGCAGTGGCATTGGATGGGTAGGGAAAATAGTTTTCGGCAAGGAACTCACGATACTAGAAATTCGTCTGGAAAAACCGAACAAAACTGCAGAATGAATTTGTGTGATATTCTTCCACCACCACCATATGAAAGGTATATTTCAATCATTAAAACTTGATGATTGATTGATGAACTTGACTTGATTGATAATAAGAGTACTTTTGTTAATAATCTTCCATTTCAAACGTCAAACTATATATTACTATTGTCATGTATATCATGGAATTATATAAATATGTTTCAAATACAATTTTTTCCACAGAGAATCTCCTTATCGAGAAATGCACGCATTTGCAAGTCACTCAGGGGCATCAGGTTGTTCAGGACATTCGTATAGAAGTTAATTATTTTTTATCAACCATGTTGTAAAACGAATATCATTAGTACGTAATCCAAGCAATATTATTAATAAAAAAGAGAATTGTAAATACTGTAAAAAGGTTTGTGAATATTTTGACTAAAACAATGATTGAATGACACTTGCACCGTTCACGTGAATATACCGCTTAAAAGACTCATCTGCTATTTTATTGCAAGTTGAAATTCAGTATAAGCGCATAAAATCGATTGTGTATTGCACAAGATAGATTTTTTATACCATGGATATACTTATTAATTATAATTCCAATTATATGTACGTACCTATTACAATCATATTTGCATGACGGTGTAAGAGTTAGTTTGTAACAATCTTAGCTATTGTGAGAGTGTTTTCAAATAGACTGCTATTATTTAAGGTATGTAGGCCAATAGGTTTCATCTTTTCTAGTGACTGTGATATAGTATAATTTCTTATTATTTTTATTGTAATTGTTTTGTATATATTTCTACAGTTTGATATCCTTATACAATTTTATCATTATTATTATTCGTATATTTATCTTCTAGAACAACAAACCAATGAATTTTGATTGGACTTTGTATCACATAAATTGGAAGCTTTTGTATTGAAATATTTCTGAGATTTTTGAAATGGAAACTTTCAAGGTAGGCACTCATATAAACCAGTCAGCATTAATAAAACAAATAAGATTTTTACGTGTTTGGTTTTTATTTCTATACTAAAAATATTATCCTAAAAAATCATGACATGTTTTTTTATATAATATTTATATTGTAAGCGCATGCAAAATCTGTGTCATATTTATAAAATGTCATTTATTTTCTTACGCACGTTTGTCCATATACTTTTAGCATCTTTATTAATTAAAGACAAAATTTTCGAGTATGAGTATTTATATCATAATAAATCCTCTTTTACGCTACTAAAGTGAAGTTATTCTCACTGAGTTACTCTTTGAATTTTTGCTTTGGACAAAAATAAACCATTAAAAATATATCGTATATAAAACTTTTATCCATAAAAACCAGTTGTTTAGTAAAGTTTCGTATAGTTCGCTTTAGTTATCCGAAAACTTTTTTAAACAAAGAATTTATTGCCCTATAAAGTAAGTTCTTTCCTTGCAATTAAAAGTTTAATTCGGCTGTAAATTGAGAATAGATCGTAATTTTTTTTTCGCTGAAAACATCTAAGTTTCAGCTGCAGTAAGTCAACATTTTTTTAGATCGGTGTTTTAAAGAGACTAGTGTTTCTATTTATAATTGATCTTTTGCGAAATGACTCTATAAATATTGACACAACTTTCATAAACATTGTATGAAAATAATTTCTTAAGCGGCATCAATAAAAAATACCAATAGCAAATTCCCTTTTATATGTAGGGTTGTGATCAAATTCTAAACATATGTACTATCGTTAGGTACTCGAAATCAAATCCTTGTTGGAGTGAGCCTATTTTATATAAAAATAGTATTGATTTTTAATAACAGATCTATTTTGAAGTTAATTAAAAATAATAAAAAAGTCACTTTTTATAATACTAGTATTGGATGCCACATTTAAATATGCAACCTAGTTTGCAACATAGAATTACTAGAGTGACAGGTTCGATGCTTAGGCAAATGAATAAAAGGCTGACTAAGCTTGAAAATTTCATTTATTTGGGGATAATAAGAAATAAACTGTAACAAACAAAAACTAAATATAAAAACAATTCCTATGATTACCTAAACATATAATTACAATTGTTAAATGGAACAACTACATAATCCGTTTCTGGAGTTTCCGTAATAGATAAAACTTGGAAGATATTTCACGAATATTTTTTAGATTTACATTTTTCTCATTTAAATTATAGTAATTTTATTTTATTAGATTTATATATTTAAGTTTATATGATTAAATTATCACATTCACAGCAGATGAATTTCTTACGAACTGACATTCATAAAGAGCATATTTGATTAATCAAAATTTCAAATTACGCAAGGTGAATAATAAAAAGAAATGATATTGAAGATCAAAGACAAAAAGTTTGCACACCTAGGACGAAATAAACGGTCGGTGGTACGGCGCACCAAAGTCAAAGTCGAAGTCAAAATAATCTTTATTCAAATAGACTTCTTAAAAGTACTTTTGAATCGTCCAACATTTTTTCCCTACCACTCGTTCAGGACGTCTTTTGGCTGATAAGAAGAACGAGCAAGAAACTCACCAGCTCTAATAAAAGTAATGACATTTACAAAAACCGTTACACCGTTACACAAGTTAACGTATACCTAACACCAAACAGGTCGGTACGCTGAACGAGGCTACCATCACAGTTGTAATCAGCTATCCTAATAAATTACTGAACACGTACTAGTACGGTGCAGGCTGCGCCTAAGCTTTGGGGTGTTGCCATGGTTACCGTCCACGCACCCCCGAGTGCACCCTTGTTATTAATACTCCTAATAATTAAACTTGATTGCATTTCTCACCAGGTGTTGGATGACTACTTGTCAAGAATTGATACACGTTGTTACGGATTTAATTAAGCGTAGAACGATTAAGATATTGTGAAAATTGAGGGTGCGAATTTCACATGACTTTGTTACAAAGCGTTTGTGCTTAATGTATTTTCAAGTTTTATTATTTAATATTAACTGAACAAATAGGTACTTTTTTATCCTAAACGTCATAGGTATGCTCGCAGTTGGTTATAATTTTGTCCGACATCTATCATCAACGTTATATTTCAGCCCATTCACACAAAATTATAATAAACTGTATACCAAAACCTCCATTTTCTTCATTCTTAAGTGAAAAAGGGGCATCAAAGTATTTTCGGTAGTTTTTGCGTGTTTAGCGTATCTATACTACTAATATAATAAAGAGGAAAAATTTGATAGTCCGTTTGTTTGCATCGAAACTACTGAACCGAAAAATCTTTTACCTATGGGTAGCTACATCATACGAGGTTGACATAGGCTATAATTTATGTGTGTGACATCGCGGGACAACAAAAAACAAAACACGATCCAATTTATTATGCTAGTATTATAAATGCAAAAGTTTATAAGGATGGTACATACACACAGTATGTATCATCATGGTCACCAGACTTTGAATGTCTCCAGTGCTGAGGCTCAGACCTTCCCTATAGATAGAATAGAATCAAATCGAATAGGGCAAATGGGTCATGACCACGCGAGTCTATTGTGGAATGGTGGGTGTTAAAGACTACAGACACAGCCGGGACCAATGGCTTAACGTGCCTTCTAAAGCATGGAGGAACTCGAGTTCCTATTGTTTTTGTGTTATCCAACCTATGAACGGCCCATGCGAAAGTTCACAGACTGACTGCGCTAAACACCGCGCCATTAAGCTCTTATGCGTGTTGCATCTTTGATATTCTTACACGGAATAACTGCTGAACGGATTTTGATGTAATTTTGGTATACGGATAATTCTGAGCCTGAATTAACATAAAGGCTACTTTTAACCCACTTAACAGTTTCCTAATGACCTAGCGGGTGAAGCCGCTGGCAAAAAGCTTAATTTTAAATAATTACGTACCTTAGACTCCGCGAGGTATCGTTCACACTGACAGCACGCGATCCGGAGTCCGTTGGATCGCTTGGAATAGATCTAGCTTACTAAGTATTTACGAATAACGCCGACGTGGGTAAGTATGCAACCAAAGCGTTTAGCCAAAAATGTCCAATATATTTATGTATACAAATAGACGTTCACAACTTATACAAAATGAAACCTTATTTAATTGATAAACCTAATAAAGGTCGCCCCTCTGGAATATCTTATTCAATATCGGAAAAATTAAAAATGTAATTTGAATTCAATAAAATAATTTGTAATAATTTCGATTTTTCTTTAATTATGAACGTTGTTTTCCAGTAAGTATTATGGTAATGTTTTCTTGATTAGTTATATTCTACATTCTTAATGGAAAATACTTTAAAAATGGGACGCGAGCCCATGACCTTTTGCAATTCGGGTGTTGCTCTCACCACTGAGCTACCAAGGACCTAACAGGACTGACCTGTCCCATCTCAGAGCCCCAGGGATTTTTAAGCATATTTTATTATATATTTATTATATATTTTTTTTGTATATTATGAAGAATAATTTTAGTATAACATTGTGAATGCAAAAAAAAATATCAAATAAAATATTATACATTTCTATATACTTTCGGCATGCTTATTTTTCATCAACTAAGTGTTTGTAAAAGGTTCAATAGACTTTAACTTAAGCAGAAAATAAACACAGGAAACTAAAACATCCCTCCGTTCTCCATACATCATCAAATTTCATTGCGCTCTCCGCCAAATCAAAATTCCCTGGTCGTTCCCGCAAAAGAAAACGTGACTCCTTTCAATCATACAGCGGGGAGGCTGAGAATTTTATATTTTCTTTATTAATCAGCACTCCCCAAGCCGTTTTGGAAATAAAGAGCCCTCTGGCGGAGTCAAGTACCAACGGGACAAGGAAAAATTGAATGTGTGTGCACTCGAGCACATGAGCGATAAATTGTGTATCACAGATTCAAATGAGATGTAAATAAGAATGAAGTCGTATAACTAAAAAATGAGATGAGACGAAGTCGAATAACTAAAAAAAATGTTTGACTGTTGAAATTGGGCCACAAAGTTTAACTAATAAGCAGGCTTAGCTGATAAATATCAACGGATGATATATATCGATTAATATATACGTTGATATATATCAATTGATATTTATTATTAGTTTGGGTATTCAATATCAGCTAGAAAATTAACCATCCTGATGTGATGCTGGTAATATTGGCTCTATTTATCTTATTTAATTTCGGGTTTTCCCCTATACGTTATTGGGAATCGCTCACATACTAGTTTTTAATTATTTTATAGTAGATAAACAAATTTTATATAAATCATACACAATCTTTATATAGACTTTTTAAATATTAAAAGAAGCTTTTCAAAAGCATTATATATATCGGATAAATATTGAATATCGGATATTTTTATATTTATCATAAATATCGATTTTTTGCGAACCCTGCTATTAAGGGTGTATTCTCAAAGAATAGGTATACACGGGTAAACTTCTATATGATTGATTGACAGTAATTAAAAAAAAAATTAATGTTTTATAATTTAAAAATTTATTTACTAAATTGGTGTATTTTTTAATATTAAAAGAACTCCTTCTCAATAACTCCATCCGCGTAATTATCACAATAAAGTGGTCGAAAGTTTTTCTTCAAGTAACGAATATGATATTCAAGATATTAATTTACTTTTAAGAACTCGTGAAGAAATTAATAATGCAAATTGAAAAATGAATTACTCAATCCAAGGAAGAAATTTCTATAAAGTTACTGGTTAATTAATACTCATCTTAGTCAAATGTTCTTCCAAAGATTCTTCAGTGTAAGTTGTGCAATTCGATTTATTAGTTTTAACATCAAAATTCCAACCTTATCGATTCACTCAAAACCACCACTACGAATACGTATTCAAATAAAGAATAGTCAATGATCCTTTTTATTTAATTCGTCGTGTCCCTCGTGCGTGGTAGCAGGTATCCATTGTTTGACACGTGTATCTCCCATTCAGAATGACAATGTAGGCAAAACAAATGAATACCGCCTCCAGACAAACGGAAGACCGGCCGATAATCTAATGGGTAGCGATGCTTTTGATTGATATTACACGCATGATTAGTCGAACGTATGGATTAGATGTTACGAAGTTGAATGATGGTATTAATTAAGCTTCGGATATTCGCTCGCTTGTCTTGGCCTTTTGAATTATGTTCGCGTCCTTTATTACAGATAATGTGGGTACTGTTTGTTCTATTTCAAAATTTATTTACATCAGAATATAAATAGAGGATCTCAATAGCGTAATGGTTAGCGCACTCGGTCTGCGATACGTTGTTAAGCAACCTTTGCAATGACCTGTCATAGGATAGGTGACCAAAACTTTATTATTTCTGCTGCTCCGTGCTTTTGAAGGCTCGTTAAGTTTTGGTTGGCTGCATCTGCAGTCGTTAACACCCACCAAACGGCACTGGGCCCGCGTGTTGGCTCATGGCCCATTCTCCTTTTGTTTGATTTGTTCCATTCGATTTGTTTGATTCCATCCATAGGTGTGCCTAAGACCTAGTAGTGAGAACTTTAATAGGCTGGTGATAATGATGATAGATAACTATATACTAATAAGTAATGAATATGTTTACATTTTCCGACTCTCAAAGTTTAGTATGGCAAACAAAATCTCCAAAATATTTTCATAAAAGACCCCAGGGCTAATTTACGGTTAGATTAGGTTTGATAGATTTTTTTTTTCATGATAAATATGGAGTACAAACAGTTAAAAAACATTAAATATAATAACTAAGAAATATGAATGAAAATTACATACTTTATATCCGCCAATTCAGACAACAGACAGAAAGCAAGAAAGCAGGCCTAGGTTGAGTTTTCTGCAGGTTTTACTCGGTATAAGGCAAATATTACAATGCACTAGATTCCGGGCAAAAAATATTATTGCGGTTATAATACTACTGAATCGTTAGTAATTTGCATTTTACGAACTGTTCATATGCGTCTCCACAAAGCAAGGTAATTAAAATTCATAATATTCAATAACAAAAAAAAACAACAACAAAAGCTTTACTATCCAAAACTTTATTATATTTGTTTTAAGTGAGTCCTATTTTTGTACTGTCAAATGCACAGCAAAGTTATGAAATTAATCATTATTTTCGTATGTATACAATATGGTACACTGCCAGATATCCAATATTATAAATATTTAATTACATCTCAAAAACGAGACATGGCCTCGTTTGTTCAGCTTATATGCTTTTAAAATTGTATCTCTAAATTATTTTTTTATTGTTTATCTAGTATAATGATATATTTTATATTTTTATAGATAGCATAAATAAACGCAGCAGCAATAAAACACATCTCGATAACTTTTGGTACTCGTACTTTCCCATAAGTACAGTAGTATCAAAATATATTAGGATAATAGTTGATTATGTAGTGTTGAACCAAATAAATTTAATTTTATAATAATAATTGCAATGATTTGAGAAAAAAATTACACTTAATTGAGTAGCATCTCTGTCTGAATAAACCTGAATCTCAGGCTCTATTGGTCCTCCGTTTTATATGGTAACATTTTGCGTGCAAGTGTCCAACAACTTACATTTATTTATTTAAGGAAACTTACAAGAAAATACAATGATAATAACATTATTAAAATAAAATAGCATGCAAATAAGTGTTGCCTCACTTACAAGCTCCCACGATATGTATAGTTGTATTACACAGGAGGAAATATAAGAGAGAAATTTTATAATATTCAATAAGATTTCAGTATGTCGTATCTATATCTGGAGTTTTCTTTATTTCACGTAACGCGTACATGAAACTACTAAACTTTCGATGTAATTTCTCTATATGTAGTTAACAAGGGTACCACTTATTAGACCTAATAGTGTATGTTGTTTTACTATTTCCATTGTGATATTATTATTTATGTCTGGTGGTGGTTTTTGATAAGGGTAAAAATAAATTAATTTGGTTTTAGCTAAATTTATTTGTAAGTGATGATGTTTCATTAGCCAGTTTGTTTTATTTGATAATATTTCGTAAATTTTTTCGTTTAATTTTGTTGAATTTTGACTAGACATGAATATTGATATATCGTCTGTGAACATGACGCAATATTCATTAGGAGTTTCTGCAAAATCATTGACGTAGATTAGAAATAGGATACACAGAAGTACGTTACCTTGAGGTATAGAGGCGAGTTGTAGTGTTTGCTTTGATTTTTTCTATTTTATGCAGGTTATCATAAAAAAAACAATCTGTTAAGATATGATTTAAACCAATTTAACATGGACCCCGAATTCGTATATCATAAAGTTTATTTAATAATATGTTATATTGAACTGTGTTGTACGCTTTCGACATATCGAGTATCGAATATTATTTTACTATTACACACTGTTAATGATTAGGGTTGGAAATCATACGGAGTGTGTTCGTATTGTATAGCCTGATCTGCTAGAACTACTTATTTACTAACTACCCATATTGATACAGAAGTAAATGTTCCTGATTCCGCAGATCTGAGTAATTTAGATTACATCTTTGAATAATCCCATAATAAAACTTGATACAATACTACGGGTAATATGTTAATATATTCTCGTAGGAATGCTCAAATTTTGTTAAAATTTGTTTAAAATATAATATCTGAAAGCCTGACAACGTGTTAAATATGATACATACATTTTATAATGTTGATTTCCATAAACTTAGCAATGTACCGTATATGGTACGTTTAATAAATACTAATAATATTTTTTTAGGTACACAATTCTCTTCTATTTATGCCTAAAAACACATTCCAATGACAAAAAATAATAATTTCGAAAAATAATTTTTTGCCAAGTTATAGGGTTAAGATATTATGAGGTTAGTAGACATTTCATATGTTAATATCAATTAATTTTAAATAACACGTTGATTATAATTTTCTACAGAATTAATTAATGCATATAAATTTTAAACATGATTATAGGTTTTTAATAGAGAAGGAAATAGAAAAGGAAATGGAGAGAATTTATTTCTTTTTATTAATCATTACAAATGTCTTTTATAATCAAATATACTCATATATCCTTAAGTACGAGTAAGTATTAAAACAGTCGGTATAAGTAAACCGAGCGTTTTTTTATTATAAAAACGTCTATAATTGTAAGTTAGGTTCAACACAAGACATATGGTAATATAAATACTTGTAATTCTATGAAAGTGCCTATTCAGCATTGCCTTACCAAAGTCACGAACGCCTATAAGAATAATTACAAAAAAATGCCCGTAAAATTATGAAACGGCAAGGGTGCATGAATTATCCATAACGCGACGACTGAACGTACCTTCTGAGCCATAATTCGTCCTTCGTTCCGGGTTCCGTATATTTATAGCCACAGATAACGCCTACAGATGGCGCCGGAGTTTTCCTTCCCCTATACACAGTAGATACAAGTAGAGTAAAGCATCTATGAATACGTAAAATATTCAACTAAAATTCTTCAATTTGGATATAGAACATTAAAGAACATTGTTTCTTTTTTTTAAATTGGACCAACTCGTATTATTTTGGGTTGGTGTGTCATTACTAGCAACTTAGCACATAATTAAAGTTGCTTGATGAAATTCACTTTAATTTACGAAAATTAAAATTTGCTCCGCTATAGTATTACTTACATATTCCGCTAATACACGTAAGCGCACAGATCTTATATATATCACAATATAAGCAGCGATTGACAGGATGATTAAGGTTATATACACATCTCTTTTTATATTCAACGGAATCATTGATCTTTGTAACTAAATGAAATAACGAGATAGCTAGCTAGCCACTAGCAATACTCACTCATATCGATTACTTATCGATATTTTTTTCATGTGAATCATACAGTTGAAGATTTAAAGACCTAAGGATAATTTATATGATTTTATAAGATTTACTTCAGGCAAGTTTTCTGGACCGTCTTCTGCTAAGTCGTGGCCAATTCCCTGGATCGTTGGAGTATAAAGTAGGCACATAGCTGTTGTACCAATTACACATCAATACACACTATCAGCTCATATTTACCTGAGAAAGTACGTTTTAAAATCGCTATCAAATACATAACCGATTCAAATAGTCTTATCATTATCATAATTTAAATTATTTCTCCATAACAATCTTTGACTTGCGTTACTGCATATTCGTTTTGTCGGTCCCCTAATACTTGTTGAGTTACGATTTCCAATTTCCAGTTCTGCACTTCAGGTGTGGGGCGTCTACGGAGCGCACGAGACTTATCGGATAAATTCACCGGGATTCTACTACAATATCGGTTTCGACGGCTTTGCATAGTATACCCTTAAATTTGCATTTCTACATAAATGAAAATATACATATGAGTATGAATGTTTCTACCTTTTAATTATATTTAACTATTTTGCATTAATTACAACGTGCTGGGATTGGTGGGGTGTTTAAGCATTTTTCATTAAGAATTAAATTGTGGTACAAAAAGGCGGTCTTAATGCTAATAGCATTCAACCTTTGGGGAAAATGACAAAAGATATAGCGGTGCATAGCAATAAAAGTAGGAAAATAATTTAAAATGGATTTTCTAATTCTTTTAAACACCTTCATTCTTTCGTCTTTATTATTTAATCCATGATTATAATATGAAAATATAGTTATATATTGATCTCCCATCGACACTATTATTTTGAGTCGCAAAAAAAACCATAATCATCATCACCAGCCTATTAATGTCTCCACTGCTTGGCCCCAGGGCCCATGGGGCTGGACCCGGCAAACTCATTGCTGGATCCCGGGTTGTCGTACCCAGGAGGGTCGCAGCAGGTTTCACCAGGTTGGCCGACCACGCTTAAGCTTGTCCTTTTCAGAATGGATTAATGCTTAAGGTGCTTTTCCCCTGCTTTATAAAAAAACCTTAAGGATGGTGTCGCTTCGAATAGGAAGAATGGACCACGAGCCACCACGCGATCCCAGTGCGAGGTGGTAGATATTAAAGACTGCAGAACAGCCGGGACCAATGGCTTATCGTGTCTTCCGATGCATGGAGGAATTCAAGATAATACATTTTTGGTCACCCACCCTATGACTGGGCATTCCGAGCGCGCTAGCCACTACGCCATCACGCTCCTCAATTTTACCTCCCCTTTATAAGTAAACAATAGTCTACGTTTAATTTGGTAACGATTAAGCTCGGCATTAGTCACGGCTGAACGAAATCAACACAAAATTATGACATCGGTATACATAACGTGACGCAGCTCACGCGATGCTAGGCGAGTGCCTGTTTTTGGTGATTTATGACACAAACTGAACCATGACTAATGCTAGCTTGGCCTATGAATTTTATAGCTGTGTGGGCGATGATAATAGTTGGTTGTAAAGTTGCACATAAAACTGCAAATTTTGTGCTAGTGAAGAGAAATAAAGTGATTGGCAGCTGTCTGAAACCTTTTTAATTATGGTTTTTATGCTATACTGGAAAATATTCTTAATGATATATGCTTAAAAAATCCACCAGCTCCTGGTACTCTGAGATGGGAGTCGAACCTTGAGCAATATGGGTGATATTTTCTTTAAGAATATTTTCCGGTACAGTATTGTGATTGCTATACCGGAAAATATTTATAAAAATATTTCTTTCGGCTGTTTGGGTGGATTGCCTGAAAATTGACGAAAATACTAGTAGCGAAAAGTAATAAGTACTTAAAAAATCGTTAGTCCTGTTAGGTCCTGGGTAGCTCAGTGGCTAGAGCAGTCACCGGAATTGCGAAAGGTTTCGAGTCCCATCTCAGAATGTTAGGGACAAATTAAGAATAATGGTTTCATTAGATGAGCAACGAATGATAATAGCTACAAATATATTTTTATTAAAGTTATTTATCAGACAAATTATGAAAATTACATTCAATTGAACGTACAATACATTTTTTAATGATACTTATAATTAGTGAAGCGTTACCGGCAGCATTATTCTGATCAAAATACAGTGTTGAAAGCAGCGCTGTTACAGTATTGGAGGATTAATCAAATGAACTTACTTACTTCAAAAGTAATAAAGTTTTTATTGGCTTGAACTTTGAATGAGTGAATTTTTCAACGCTGTGCTGTATTTTTACATGATACCAATCCTGACCAAATTGATAAGACATTATCGCTTAAACAAATTTCGTTTTATAAAATAGTTTTAGTGATTTTCGACGGTGAACTTCTTAATTTTGTTAAAGTACTATACAGGTGAGTAAAATATACATGAATAATTTCCTAGAATAATTAATAATACTTACCCATTTTAATTTTGTTTGTACATAAACTTTGATTGGGCAAATTAAACAATTATTTGAACCACATTATAGGAAATATAAATAACTATTAAAATCTTTTCAATTGCAATCTTAAATTAATTGGTATTATTCACATTTTATACTACAGCTACTATAATAGGTACAAACTTCGCAATCGTATCTAGACTTAATAAATTAATCTAAAACTGACATTAATATGTCACAGACTAATAAAGTGTCATTACTTAAACTAATCCGGCATAGAATAGGTAGTTAAAGTTAAATGGCACTTAAAATTAATCCCGTATATTAAGCAGAGTGACCCAAAAGTTTTGATAATTCAGCTTTTGGGTACAAAAGGGTTATAGTATTATATATAATATATAGTTTGCCATCGGTTAGCCATTTTCTTTTTATAGGATAAAAAACTGGAACAAATTAATATAAAGGAACGATCACGTGTTTGTCTGTCCGTCCGTCTGTTATAGCCAGCTGATTTGTTTCGAATCTACTTAGGTCATTATTGATTGGTGACTTTTATAAATATAAAGGAATTTGAACATAAAACTTCTATTTAAATAAGAAAGAAGAACATTTAAAAAAGTTTTGCATACTCCGTATGTGCTACATCAAGTGCTAGTCGTCAAAATTATATATAATAGTCATCACCACCAGCTTATTTCTGTTCCCACTGCTTAGGCACTAGCAATCGAATCGAACAGGGAGGATGGACCATGACACTCCACGCAGGTCTGATGTGGATTGGTGGGTGTTAAAAGCTTAACGTAGCACAGCTCATATAAGCAATATAATTTTTTGGTCCGTTATTTGGTGCGTTACCAAGAACAAGTTCTTTATCGTCAAATACATATATTATTCGGAGTCATATGTCATATTTTTTAAACAATTTTAACGTAGGCAGGTAAATAAAACAACAGCTTCTTCAAACATCTTATCTGAATTAAATGTTAAATTACTGATTACTAGCTTTTGCCTGTGACTTCTTCCATGTGGTATAATTAGATTGAATGACATCCATACAAACTTTCATCTTTCACAACTCTTTTTCGCGAAAGGTAAACCAATGCCTTTATCAAATGTCAAGTTTACCATATCTAGCAGACTTTATCAAAATCGGTTCAATGGCTTAAGCGTGAATACGTAACATACAGAAGCATTAACTTTAGCATTTATAATATTAGTAGAGATTAAACAAAGTTTAAAGTAAATTTTTACTGTCTATATTTGGGAAATAATTGCCTGGATTTTTTTACCTAATAATAAATCCTTGTTTTTATTGTAAACGTCTATTGATAAGAACCACTTTATATATAAAACCCTTTCGTTTTGAAGGTTCGCTTATAGTTAATTACTGTCTACTGCTAAGGGCCCTAAATTCAAGTAGAAAACTAAAATTAAGTATGTATCATTAATATCAAAAAACTTTGAAATAGTAAAATAGATGAACGCACGGAAAATATAGTGAACTAAAGCTGCCTACATTCTCAGTATACATAATTTATAAACTACTTACTCTATGATGAGGCAAAGTGCCCACACTATTTTTTTTTTCAAAGAAAGTATTATGAATTTTTTATGTCTCACTGAATATATAATGGTAAACCTTTACCGAGGAGTAGTGGAAAATAACAGACCGTTTTGTAAGTCCGTGGCGGTAAGCAATAATCAATTTATAGAATCGAATAGCACGGCAAAAAAAAAAAAACAATTTTCTTCCAAATAATGTTCAATGTTATTATATATATTAAGTCATATTAATCGATCAACGAAGTAATTATCTCTTTTTGTAATGGAAAGTGATTTTTAGTCTAATGACGTCACTTTTTAATTGGTCATTTCTGTATGAACTAAAATTTTGAAAAAAAACAGCATTTGCGCAGTTTCATGAAGGTTCGTCTCAGTACAAGGTCTCCTGCCAATTTGCGAACAGATGAAATAACTTTCGACATTTACAGTTGCTTGTAACAGCCTAGATGCCTAGATGACCGTTCTGAAGAGAATGAGTCCTTTCTTGGAGAGGGGGACCAAGTGTACACAGTAAATTTAAAACTTAAAATCATATTGTAACAAGTAATAAATGAAGGAATGTATGACAGGGTGGTCTACTGATGAAAGAGAATTGTTAATAGTAAGACTAGTTGACAACTTTTTTTTAATTTTACAAATTAATAGTCCATTAATATCTGAAAAATAATATAGAAGTAACAGCATGTCTGTGATTAATAGTTTCCGAGATACGGCGTTACGTTTTGTAGAATTACTACTAGCCGGCCGAAAATGCTTCCACCTAATTCAAGGTACTAAGTGACGTCACATACTGCTACGGTAGCGAAAAACGTATTGGCGTCTGGACAATCTTTCTTATATATTTGTGCGATGTTTATAGCTGTATAATTAATGTTGTAGCGTTTTATCAAACTAATTTAATGCCATATTTATTTTACAAAATGTTTGTAGTACATATTCTCTACTTTTTTAAAGTTTTCACAGCGTAATATTTTACAAATTAGTGTCATAAAATGTATGTTGTTAAATATTTTCAAGTAAAAATGGTTCATATTATCCGTACTTATAATAAATATTCGTATTTTCACTTGTAGGAGGGCACAAGCCTAGTCTATCGGTTAAAAATATTTGCTTAAGTTATAACATTTTCTCCAGTAATTACTTCTCTGGAAAATATATACGAGTGTTTGAAATTCCTCAACATGCTAAAGAACAGGCTCGCATATTACCCGTCTTCAAAATCGAAAAGAAAGAAGTTTAATGATCGATGTAAAATATTTTAATGTACGTTAATCAATTTCTCCGCGAATCGAAGAAAGTTTTCAAATTTATTTTGTTTGAAATCTTATGAGCCTTATGATGATGAAAAACTGAATAATAGTATTGATTTTAAACGATTTATTTTAAAGTTTTATGAAACGACTTTAAAATACTCATGGAACTCCTTTTAAAGTCAGGTAATTTACATTAACATTCTCAACTCAACACTCAACTTCTGCTCCACTTTTTAATAGAAGTTTCATGAACATATGAATGAAGCGCCTTTAAGATGTTGTTGTATTCATTTTTCTGAAATCGGTATGTTTAAAAACCTTTTAAATAAATCTGCATCTCTTACATCTAGTTGTTAAGATAATAATCTAGTTGTTAAGATAAAATAATTTGCTATGTCTAAACTCAAACTAATTGCAATAAATATCGTATTTGAGCGTAAAATATAAGTAAGAAACGAACGACACATTTGCAAATGTAATTATTGCATTTTCACGTAGTAAACCCGCAACTTATTACTACCGAATTCTTGACACCAAATATAACAAAACGGAGTTAGACGAGGGGGTCCTATCTTGTACCATATTTTTAAGTAAATTACAAATAGGTACGGGGCTGCGGTACCATCGGCTGCCGTGCGTGTTATCGGCAGGGGGATCGCGAATACGTCCGACCACGTTCATACTTATTGCACCGTCTACGTTACCACAGACTAAATAACGCAGAATTTTAATTATTACTTTTTTTTTTTTACAGTGACAATCACCGTATTCAAATAGCTTACATGCGCTATTTCTGTGGTTAAACAGAATTTTCGATTAAAGTTTTAAGAGTTTATTGCGCCTAAGTTTAACATGCGAATTAACAAATATTAGTAATCTGACATATGAATTCGATTAGCAACCAAGAAAATATTAACTTTAAGACATTTGCTAGGTGTTAGCGACCTAATTCGTTTTAGTTTACGATCGAAAACTTTGTCGAGAATGCCCGCATAACTTCATGGTTAGATAGGGGTTTTTTTTAAATTATTGTATCGCATCTATTTGTGGTACTTTAGTTTTTCCTACAATTTCTGTAATACAAGGGCTTTAGTTATTTATTTTTTGAATTGAAGCAATACACCTATTCGATTCAATACTTATACAGTATTTTTAAAAAGCTCAGCGCCTTTTTCTTGGTTATATTAAAATTAAGTTTTTCTTCCATATTAATATTTTATACAGGAAAGTTTTGAGTGTTTATTTTTATTTTAGCTCAACATTACTGGATTGATTTTAAAAATTCTTTCACTTATGTGTTCGACTTGGGCTACATTTTACGCGGACGAAGTCGCGTTGTAGTTGAATGTTATAATTTGTAATTTTATTGTCAATGCAACTGCGTGATTAATGATACAACAAAATAAGTAAGAATTCTTCTTTTAGTATTTACTACATTAGTATGTATATGTGTGGAGTAGGTACTTATATTGATTTTCTTCCTACACAGTATAAATGTACACCATCCACTATCCCATTATTATTAGCTCATTTATGATTTGACTCTATCCCAAGGTTGCCTGGAAGAGATCACTTTTAGTGATAAGGACGCCATTTGTACGTCTCCTTTCTACAATTGAAATTGTAAGTGTTATGTGTGTACAATAAAGTACTATTCTAACATTAGTAAAAATATCGAGCTTCCTTACTTAGTATGTGACGAATATTTAGATAAATAATTTGTTACATCAACATTCTACTGACTATATCATCGAAAGGAATATCCTAATATGATTTGCGAATTCTCATAATAGCAAAAGATTACATAAAATAAACACCAAAAATATTGTAATTTATGTTATATATATTGCACATTTTTTTCATGCATCAATCTTCCAATATCATTAATTGATTAAGTTCGAATTTTTGATTTTCTAGTTTTTGTTCTAAATTTTTAGTCTGTTAATTACCAATTTAATTTAGTTCCTCCTACTCTGTACATACATTCAGTCGGAAACGTATTTTTTTCGTCTAGTCTGGCATTTTCAGGCTTTCCAAGTTGACGTTTTTGCCCCTCGACGATGATAACGTCGTTAGTGGCGTTCTTTGAGTTCCTAAAGGCGTGATAGTTTCGATTTTATGGCGATAATGGTTTTACACTCTCTCGTCTCTATTGTTTACAATGCAAACGTAATTGTGGGAGACTTAGATAAGCTCTTAAGGTTATAATAACCATTAATTTAATATACTACACTACAGCTGATAGTATTACCTATGAGGTCAAGTGGCTAACAAGCCAAGGTGTCGCCATCTCTGACATCCTAGATCCAATGCGGATCGGATCAATGTAGATAATTAACTTTTTTTTTTATATTATTTCGGATGTTTAGATCATTAAGTTAATAAGTGTTTTATCATATTTATCACCATCAGCCCTTTTACGTCCCCACTGCAGGGGTTCAGGCCTTCCATATGATTGGTTAAGGAAGATAGGCCAGACCCTCCACACTGGCACAATGAGGGTTTAAGGGTAAATATCGTATTGAAATTTAAGTGTATTTAATTCTACCTTGTGTAATGAACTTATACACTACATTTAACAATACGATATCAAAAATCAAGTGTAAAACCGATGTAAGAGCTGTTGTCAGATTTATACAATACAGCTACTTAATTTGATGTTGGCAATGCTTGATTTAAAGAAAGAAGTATGAATACTTCATTAGCTTGAAAACCAATGCAAGGCATTTATTTCAATGAACATAAAACCTTTTTGAAGCTCACAATTTTTTTTTGATTTCACGTCTAATCACGCAAAGCTTAGTTTATTTTCCCGCTAAATTTGTCATCGCCACTTCAAAGAGGTAAACGAAAGAAGTAAATATGACCAATACATAAGTGTCAATGGTATATATAATCTCTTATAAAAACCTATATTTCTAATTTGCAAAAAGCATTTACACTGCTCTAAACCATACGCAAACTCAGAGGCAGATTTCAGTTCGATGTCGCTCTTCTCGAGAGTTCTCATCCTTACCCGATGGAGTGTTTGTTTACCCCGCCTGTTTGCGGAGTCGAACCAACTGTTAGTATAAAACGGATCCATCGAATGTATGCTCAAACGGGTGGTCTTTATCATTTTTAATGTAAACATTGCGGAGTTGATGCAAACGGTATATTATTATAATACTTTTAAATCAACACACATCAAGAACGGAACAGTATTCACCGATGAGCATTAATGATGTTTTAGAATACTCGGTGTTGGCACGTATCAATGATTTTTCATTATTTTAAAAGCTCATAATTAATAAAGTAGAAGCACGGTGGCGTAGTGGATAAGCACTTGGTCCGTGATCATTATAGTTAAGCAACTTTCGCAAAGGTCAGTCACGAGATGGGTTACCAAATAATTATTATCTAGAACTATTTCATGCTACGGTTGGCATATGAATCCGTTAGTGCCAGCAGTCGTTAGTACCCTCCAAAATGCACTGGTCCAGCATGGAGGGTTATGCACCATCCTCCTTAACTATCCATAAGGAAGACCTGATCCCTTATAGAGGAGACGTAAAAGGGCCGTTGGTGATGATGATGATAATGAATAAATCTAAAATGCAAGGAGCGGAGCAGCAATGAAAAATGTTACAAAAACGGGAAAACCATGCAGGCGAAGCTGCTGACAGAAAGCTAGTTGTATTATAAGTACCTTTCGAAGTGATTCGATTTGTGATTGATCGGGTTATATCTTTGAAGTGGCTATCAAATGATTGCGCATACGCCAATTCAAACAAACCACAATTTTAACGAGTTTTTCATAAACATCCGCGTTTGAGCCAACATTGGTCTATTTGTACAAATACTCAAAGCCGTAATGGTCCATACTAACCGAGTTTGTTGGGTTACGGTACGTCGGAACAGAAATACAACTCGATTGTTGGTCACGACGACTTGGTATTTGCTTAGCGGTATTTGCTTCTGTTTACGGTGAGCTAATTGCCTAACTACAATATCGATCGCAATGCTTGTGAAAACGATTTATGGATTTGTAACTTTTAAGGTCGCAGTCACTTTTGGAACGAATGTTAATAAAAACTTACTTAAGCCTGTCGAAAGATTGCAGTTAACATACAACTTTTTCTTTTGGCATTTCTCAATAGATTTCAAATATATTTTCGTCTACCGCTTGCCTAAGAAAATTCCGAAATTCCGAAAATTAATATCTTTTAAACAAACGTGGCGATCGTAATCGCTAGCACATGTCAAATAGTCATGAAGATCGTGAATACCTTTTAAATATCAAAATGAAATGGGATTGCGATGTATTTAAAAATCAGACAATTTTTCCCCGGGGTCTACTCTCTAGGCACGATATTCATGTTTACAATCAGTATCGCATGTCTGTACACATACGTATATTTCCTTAGATTTAGACATTGAGGATTTATTTTTCTAAAGTATTATACCTATAATGTGGGAAATTACTTTCCTAATATTTTTAAGAGTTTAAATAAAAGTCTTGAGGCCAATCAATGTAATTAAACGAGATATTGACGTATTTTCCGAAATAGAGCATCAGATATTTTAATTATCTAACTGCAATTTATTACATACTTGTGAACCAAAATTAGGAAGTACTTTATCTTTAAAAATCAAAATCGATATCCCGAATTGACAATTAAATTTGTATATTCTCAAAGTAATTTAAAGAAAAATAGTCATTTTTTATGGTAAAACTTTAAGATAAACGTTTTTACTAACTGAACCCTTCGATATAGTTGTATGTTATATTTCCTTCATTAGACACATATTACAGATAATTTAGAGTTTATTATTTTTGTACACAATTTATTTGAATTTAGTAATTTTGACTTAAACCCTATTCAAGTAAACATTTTACAAAGATTCGTAGTTAAATTTGTCTAAAGAGTAGGTCCCCAGAGTAGGTCCCGTAATAGTTTTTAAACATGTGCGTATAAATATTTTTTTGTTCACAACACAAGTGCTTTCATAATATTGAAGCCATTGTGAGTTCTGACGCTCTTAGTTAAACGATGATGGGCGGAATAAATGCGTTCAAAATTATATGCGAACGCTACGGACAAGTGTTCTTAGAGTTTCCAACATTATGGGGACAAGCAATTTATGTTTATGACAATATTTTGACTTACAGAATGAATTCTTACTAAAATAATACTTATGTAAGATAAGAATTAGGCTAATGTAAGTGGACGAAGTTACGGTCCACGATTTTTTATTATTGAGGTAATAGTTAAATTTGTGGGGCTAAGAATATGTTTTCTAAATGATTTAAATCTTTGCTTTAACCAGTATATGTAGTAATATATTGTTTTTGACTTTTTGCAAAGGTTGAATAGCAAAATAGGAAGATAAAGTAAAAAAGCAGAATTATTGATTGATTAGCGGTAAACCATTAAATAAAGTTAACCATCGACATATAAACCTCAGCCACGCTCTGTTGTGATAATGTCTTTGGTAAATTTTGGAATTAAAATATACTTAGTGTCTAATATGATAAAGCATTCTGCTCAGAAAATAATTTTAAAGTATATCACTAATGTTGACACAATTATTGTAATCTTTCCATTAATTCATTTCAAAATAATTAATATGTTAGAATGATACTTTTTCGCCTGATTGTACATACCTTGTTGGGATTGCAACAGCACCGACATATTGGGAACTCAACAAAAACAAGAAATATGGTAGCAATCATGCAAAACATTATCATTCTAATATAAAGTAAAAGACCAAGAAAGCTTCAAACAACATATAATTAATACTCGTATGTTCCTATGATACAGTGCAGATGAAAACTATAAGGCTGAGTTTTAGCATAGTTTGCGTTACGCTATGTATAAATTAACCATGATCAAATAAAAACACATATCTTTGAAGAGCTATTTCTTATATAAATGGCGGGACTTCAGAGGCGGCGACACCCCGCTGCGAGCGCGAAGTAAAACCTGCGAGTCAATAACTCTTTAGTATTATTGAGCAATGCCGTTATATATAACCCGATGATGCATTGATGTATTAACTTATTATAATTCAAACCAGTTTAAAAAAGTTAAAGGTTAAATACTTTATAAAAAACGCACTTACGCTACCCGCTGTGATGGTGAGTTGAAATATAAACGAGGCACGGCCAGTAGAATAACAGTAGATGTGTGTGAGGACTCTATAGATGTTTACATTGTAAATACTCTATGTGAGTGTAACGTCAGTTCATGCCGCACGAATTATAAATTACTCGGTATTCCAAGACAAACGACCACACATCAGATTTTAACACAATTAAGTTCATTGTAATCACGGCGTATTATTTTATTGTGAAAACTGAAAAGTCTTTGAACATCTGTATTCTATTTTAAAGACGTAGTTAGAAATAAATTTAGTTAGATTCTAACATAGGTTTTCTAAAATAACTCATTGGGAACTAATCATTTCAATCTAACTATAGTTGTCTGTACGCTGAGATTTTTAAAACTACGCAACGACTTTAAATGTGGTTTAATCAACATATAGAGTGATTCAAGAGGAATGTATAATACAAGACAACACAGTTGAAACCGCTAGCGAAAAACTAGTTTAATATAAAGTACTGTCGCCTAAGATGGCCAATAGGCTACAATTTACGCGGGTGAAATCTCAGGATCACAGGTAAGATATATTAATGATATAATTTTAACCATTAATAATTAACCATCAACATAAAACCTATTAACGTTCAACTCACATAAAAACAAACATACAAACACACTTTTATAATATCTCATAGCTTACTCATATTTTTCCTTCGCACAGTAGATGTGAAAAAATAACACCATTATCGCGCGAGTCCTCCCTCTCATAAAAAAGGATGTATTATTTCATTTAAGCTTAAGTGACACAAACAAGACAGTTAGCGTCTCCGCTGTGTCGGCTCATGTGTTAAGTCTTCTTTGTAGTCGCTGCTCTTTGATAGCAGATAATATTCATAATATATTGGATAAATATCATGAAGAAGCATTACGTTTTGAATTACATTCGCAGATTTATCGAATCGTCATTATCGATTTATAAATATATATAAATATAAATATAAATATTTAACATCACATACATTGCTCAGATTCCAAGATGAGTAGCTAAAGCCCCCGTATTATGGAGTATCTGAGACAACGAAGGTACCACAACACCCAGACCCGAGTCAATATAGAAAAGTTCCTTTTCTACATTGACCCGACCGGGAATCGGACCCGGGACCTCAGAGATGGCGACACCTTGAAACCGGCGTGCGAACCACTCGGCTACGGAGTCTTGTTTTTATATAAAACAAAACCATCTTGTTTTCATCATCTTGCGACTTCACCCGCGTAAATTATAACCTATTTTACACGCGTATGATGTATCTTCCCGAAGATCAAAGAATTTTCAAATTTGGTCCATTAGTTTTGGAACCTGCTCCACTTTTCCAAATTGTATTAATATAGATAATGATCTTTGGCTAGTAAAGTGTAAATCTGACGGAAAATCCGTGAACGAGTTGTTCCTCTCGTCTAGTAAATGATGTCAGATGTCAGGTAGTATTGACAAGATAATGTCAAATAGTGTCAAAAGGGATACAATAAAATGGTACTGTCAACCAATACTACAGAGTAACTTTATTGTACTAAAATTTATAATAATTTTTGCAAGCGCCCAAAGTAGGTCGCGGTGTTATATATTGCTTTCGAGGCAAACAATGTACGTTGACCAGTACAATTCGTCTGTCGAAATTCAATTTCTAAATAAGTTATTAATAAATCAATGCTGTTACAAACGGTAGTAAAAGATGAAACTCTGTCTAAGAAACGGCAAGAAACTTCGCAAGGGCTGCTATTTCTCCTTAATAAATTTTAACAGAGATGTTGTATTGAATAATCGAATTTCGACCATGAAACTACTTTCCATCACAATATTAACAATAACATGAAGTAATGATAATAATTCATTTATTAATCGATTCTATACAGATACGCTTTTATACAGACGTTTCATCTCCCGCATAACGTCAGAAGTAATTATAAGAGCTAGCTGTTTTCCTACGACTTCACCCGCATAAATTAAACCTATGTCACCCGCGTATGATTTAGCTTCCCATAGGTGAAAAAAATTTCGTCTAATAGTTTTGGAGCCTATTCAACGCAAGCAAACAATTTTTTTTTTTTCTCATAGATGACATTCACTTTACTAACTTACTAAAAAAAACATGTTGATTTTTCTTTCGATAATTTCAACAATTATTATTATACTACAAGCTATTTTCAAAAAACTTATTAAATGATATACCAAAATTTTCCAGATAAATCACTCTATTTATTATTAAAAACATTAAAGATTATCGAGTTTAAAAGCGGTGTTACTTTGGTCTTTGACACGTAAAAATAATCCTTAAAAACATAAAGTTGTCTGCACAAAATATTTCAATGATAAATATTCTACAAAATTACATTTTAAAAATCTTATAAAGCTAATGGATTTTATAGCAGATAATTTTTATTATATAGTTCCATATAGCTCTTTAATAGATCCAGTAGCAATGAAACGTAGAATATACGTTTATTGCATCTGTGTTGCAATCCAAGCGAGCCTTAAAAGTGTCTCGTATAGATAATTTAAAACCTTTTTTTATTTATTAAACTTTTATTGCAACCGTTATAAATAAAGTGATTTTACAGCTAAACTGCATTCTGTTGCACACAATTATTTCTGAGACATTTAAAGATTGGTTTCAAAGCGCATGATTTATTAGGATTTTTTATGGTTTTGTAAAACAGTTGTTTATTAATGTTTTGTTATGTATGCAATTTTTAGATATTACTTGTCAGATTTAATATATTAATGAGACTTTTGTTGTTATAACGAAAAAAATAAGAACCGCCACAATTATTTTTAATTTAGTACCTATTATTTCAAGTAGATCGTGTAAATTGTATGTGATAAAGTCACCCATAGGTTCAATCCGGCTCGAAGGACCAACAAAATGTAGTGTTTTGTCCTACATCTATGGAAAGTTTTGTTGTTCGAGGTAAACGACGTCACTGTTTTTATAGTTTATATAGTAATTTTAATAGTAAAAAGTAGTTATAAAAGGATTATAAATGTTCGTTAGTTAGTAGCTTTCGCTTAACTAAATCTAATAGCAATTAAATTAGATTATAGCGGAAAATGCTGATCCGCATAAATACGTACTTTGTCAAAGTACGTATTTATGCGGTTTACATAACCGTACATTTTCATTTCAGTGTTAGTTGTAAAAGAGACATAATTAAATAGGAAATAAAAAAAAATAAAAAAAATGTTTTTTCTTAAGTTTTAATTTGGGCACTATTCTATTTTGTTATCTATTAAATTGATAAGTTTCTCACTTTAACTCTCTTCTGTATTCATTAAGTAACTAGTGTTTAGATGCCAACCTCTTTATATATTATCGCTTACTGGATATCACGTACTTTAATATATTAAAGTCCGTTTCGTCGTTTATTCTGCATTTATTATGTATTTTTCAATAGAGTAGAGTGGGGCATAGCTTCATTAAGTTTTAAAAGTAAGTAAGTCGAAAATAGGTTTTAAAAGTATGGCCGCAGCGTATCTCAAAACAGCCAGGGGTAGTGGGTTTACCAAGAGTCATAACGTGGTATCATTATATCTATTTTTTATAATAAGTGTTAAATTGGGACTGAAGCAGTGTAGATATTGTCTAATATTTATGTTAGTTAAATTAAATAGAAGTACTTAAATATTATTAGTGTACCTACCTATATTGAATTTGAGCTTTCTAAACTGTACATGGCTGATTAGTGATATATTTTTTCATTGTCTGCACGTCAGACAGTCCTCGTTATCCTTTCAGAACAAAAATAAACGGTAGACCAGTCGACGGCTTAATATCAATAATTCAAAGTGAAACTAAAAAGTCTTTGAAGTTTTTATGTTCAAATCAATAGAATATTTTGGTACGAATTAAGCCTAAACCGATAATTCAGTTAATCTTTTAATTATTTTGAAATTTACGAGTAATATACATTGTAATGTTTAATGATGTCTATGCTAATATTATATAGAGGAAAGATTTGATTGTTTGTTTGTTTGCAACGTATAGCCTCTGAATTTACTGGACTGATTTTGAAAATCCTTTCACATCCAGGAACCCACATCATATGTGGTAAATATAGGCAATATTCTATCACGAAAAACAGCAATTTTGGGGATGAAAATGGAAATGGAAGTTTGTATTGGGAATTCAAACTTTACCATTTTCACCATTGTTTACTATTCGGTTTTATCATTGTAATTATATCAGTATCCTAATATAAATCGATATCCACATATACCGCTGAAGCCGCTGGCGGAAAGCTAGTATTTGATAAAATAAAAATTTTCAGACAATTCTAGATGTATGTAACATGAAAAATATGTGTAAACAAAGATATTAGAAGAGTTCGAAGGAGCGATAGTTACTACGTTTGATCTGCAACGCGGGGGTTAAGCAACTTTCGCAAAGGCCGCTCACAGGATGGGTGACTAAAATTTTTTAACTTGAGCTCCTCTGTGCTTCTAAGGCATGTTAAGCTGTTCTTCCCGGCATCTGCAGTCGTCAACACCCACCAACCCGCATTGGGTAGATATAACCCTATTACCTGTATTCTATTCCATCCGTAAGAAAGACTATGCCCTATCAATGGTTACATTAATAGTCTGGTGGATTACCACCAGAATTCATCATTAGATGAATGTTGTGATGGAAGAATTAACTTTAGCTACTCTCTTCTGCTTAATTCTTACTAAACAATACTACATTTCCTCCAGCGATGTCGATCGCGTGGTCCCTATAGTTCCCTATTTGCCTTTACATACATACTTTCATCCTAACAAACTTCCGCATTTTTAATATTAATACATTTGATAACATATATACATTAAAAGCAATCTCTATCTGTAAAATAGTATTAAAAAATATTAACTGCTTAGGATGAGTCGAATAATCGTCTTCCCAATCTACCAGCTCTCTAATAACACCTCCGTGGAAGTTAATTAAAATATCTCGAAGAGTGCCATTACTGCAGATGAAAAAGTGGTTCCCCCTCCAGCGGATTTTAAAGGAACCGACGAATGAATAGAGGTACGTATATCTTCGTGAATGGGGGTGGCTTATGCGGCTCTGAGAGGTTTCTTATATTGATTGCCTTGATTTTATTGATGGGACAAGGGAATTGTATTCAATGATGGATCGTTAAGGTGGCTTTAAGACGTCGAAAACATCATTACCGCGTCTTTTTTATTATTAGTGACATAATATTAATCACATAGGTAATTTGATATACTATTTTTTAACGACATAATATTTAACATACACAAAACACAAACTTTCTCTTCAACTCCTTTTTTGTACGGGCTGTTAAACTTTGAAACATATTCCCATTAAATATTCGAGACTGCCCCTCTATTATATCTTTTAAAACTAAACTCAGGGAGCACTTTCTAGAACAATGTTATTATTCGTAATTTTGTAGTCATTATTTCTTACGTATGTTTATTATATGTATTAAATTATATTGTTTATTTATGTATTTATTTCTATATCATACTATGTGTATTAATATAAATATTAATCCACATTAAATTTTACAATAATGCATTTGTCAGTCATCCGCAACTACTACTTTATCTCCCACACCACGATAATACACCACACGAGATAAGTTTACCTTTGCTTGCAATCTACTTACTATTTTCATATTAATTTTTGTGAAGTTATGCAGTTACTGTCACGTCCGTACACATTACTATAGGTAGCCTTGGATTCCTTGCTAGTTAGCAGGACCCGGATCACGCGAGAGGGTAGCACGGAGGGTTTTGTCTGGTAGGCCAACTGTACTGGACCGACGTCCATTCCAGTCGTAGAGCCAAGGGGGCCAATTCTACTAAATGAATTTTGCTTAAATCAAATCGAAAACGGATCGAAACCGAAGAAACTACAGTTTTTAATGGTTTTTCTATTCTACTAAGTGACATACGATACAATTCCAGCTAAAATAGAACTGGAATTGTATCGTATGTCACTTTGTAGAAAAAGTTTACTTAGTAGAATTGGCCCCCTGGTTTAGTCGGTTTCGATGATCCAGATCGATGAAATATAAAGGTATAAAATAAAGGTACTACAACATCTAGACCGAGAGTCCATTTTCTACATTTGACCCTACCGAAAGACGAACCCGGGACCTCACAGATGACGACACCTTGTAACCGGCGAGTGAACTACTAGGCCAATAAATTACTTAATTAAAAAAACGATGGATGCATAAATAATTAAGCAGAATATAAAAATATATGTTTAATATATGTCAGCTTATTGCGACATTGATTGAAAAGTAAGTGAATTTCAATCAATCAATACGGACACTTATTTGTTAGTTCTTCTTTCTAATGAAAAATGCTTAAAAATTCACGTTGTCCCTGATACTCTGAGATGGAATTCGAACCCATGACTTTTTCGCTATTACAGAGCGTATTTTCATCAATTTTCAGGCAATCCTGGATTGCCGCACCAGCCGGAAGAAATATTTTTATAGTTTTATTGTGACGGGTTCGATGCTTGGGCGAATTAATGAAATTCTAACTAGCTTGAGAATTGATTCATTTTATAGTAATAATGGGTAAAGAAAAGAAACTGTAACAAACAAAAATAAAAATAGTTCGTATGTTTACCTAAATATAAAATTAAAATTGCTAAATAAAACAAATACATACCCCTTTTTCGGTTTCTTAATAAAAACTTGGACGCCATTACAATATATAATTTTATATATAAATATATAATTTATACGAGTTAAATTAATATGTTCATAACAGAAGATTTTTTACGAACTGACATTCATAAAGAGCATAGTGGATTAGTCAAAATTTCAAATTACGAAAGGTAAATGATTAAAAAGAAATGATGTTGAATATCAAAGACAAAAAGTTTGCATGCGGAAACCTAGGATAAAATAAACGGTGGTACGGCACACCGTTACATGATTCAAACCTTTTATTTTTGACTAAGAATATTTTTCAGTATAGCATCGTGAATGCAAAATTGATAAAATATAATAGTTTTATATATTTTATTATTAAATAATAATAAAATACGTATTTCAGGATTTTTTGTTTACCACTCCCGATCTTCTAATTAAAGGATGGGAGGTTTTCCCAATAAACCCAAATCAATGCACCGAAAATATGAACACTTATAGAACACATTTTATTTAAAAATGTTTTAAATTGCATTAGTTTCTCTATAAAAGTTTTTTAAAAATTATGCAATAAAAAATTCTGTGTACAAAAAATTAAGTAAATACGGTTATTTATTTGAATACAAATTAAGCAAAATAAAGTTAAACAACGAACTGGACCAATGCGTCCTTTTTTAAATAGGCTCATAACAAAATTTTCCCCATCAAACACGAACAAGAGCGGAACTTTCAAACGTTAATGCAAAATAACGGCCCAGATCGCCTTCCGGGATCCGATCTAGGGGGCTAATTGTCTAATTTCAATATGTACCGCAATCCCTTTCAATTTAACATTTGAAAGATATGCATGAACTTCACGCTACAGCTATTCGACATGTGATAGTGATTACGAACGTCATCTTTTAGGGTTCCGTACTCAAAGGGTAAAATGGGAACCCTATTAGGTACTAAGACTTCGCTGTCTGTCTGTCACCAGGCTGTATCTCATGAACCGTGAAAGTTAGACAGTTGAAATTTTCACAGATGATGTATTTCTATTGCCGCTCCAACAACAAATACTAAAAATCTGAAGAAAATAAATAATTAATAGGGAGGGATCCCACACAACAATCGTGAATTTATAAACTTCGAATGAACAATATCATAAATGAACATTTATTGGAATTGTTTCAGTTCAATCAATCAATCTCTCGACGGCTTTCGAAGTTTTTATCATGTTTCTGGATTATTTGTTTCAAAACCTAAAAATACTTTAAAAGAGATTTAATTCTATTAATTGTTAACATAGTCGCTATACTTTTGAAAGGAATTACGATAGATTTTTAAATTACACAATTAGCCCTCCGTTAAGAGGTGAAGTGGACAGGGAGAGGTATGGGTAGGGAGGAGATTAGTCCCCGAATATATCCCTGCACTAATGGGACTTGTACCCAGTTTAATCGAGGTCACCAAAATAATGTTCCTATACTGAATTAGTGTTGGACTCGCATTTAGAACATTCGGTCTATTTTGGACTATAAAACCTGTAATATGAAGCTATTTTTTTTATATGTCAACGTTAACATATTTCGAGGTATTTAAATGAAAGTTTGTTTTAAAAAAAGCGTAATCAATTAAGGATTAATTATTTTAAAATTATGTACATGTGCAAAAATTTTAAATATTCCGTTATTCAAATAATAATACAAAATGATTCCCCTTAGGTCAACATTAAATGATAACTTAAAATTAATATACCTTTTATAACTTAACATTAAATAATTAGACTCATAATTAAAACGGGTCATGACCGTATAATTCATCATTCGTTTTTTATTGTCCCGAATTCCGGGTTTCAAGGTTTCCCTATGGATTTAAAGGATATAGGTTAATCGGGAAATAAACTACAAACCCAGTACGGGTTGGGCAAGTGGGTAAGCTTTTAATTTCTCCCGGAACGAGGAAAGGATATAATAAAATTTTCATCACCTCTCTGATGGTCATGCTTTGCGAATGGTACTCGACTTCTTTAATTCTTTAAAAAATGTAATCATGAAGTCAATAAACAATTTTATTATATTTATTTATTTTATTTTATTAATGGAGCATAAAAAAAACAAAAACAAATAATGTAACAAAATAATATTATTTAAACAATTAACGTAACAAAATAATATTATTTAAACAATTAACGTAACAAAATAATATTATTTGTTACATTTATTGTTTTTGTAACATAAAACAAGAAATGATTTTTATATTTTTTTTGTTATAAATTGGTAATTTAATTTCTGCTAATACTTATATTCTATATAGGTAGATCAAATTAAAATTCTATTTTTAGTCAGAACATGAAATATATTACAACGGTTCATATACTGACAGTCAATTATATCCGCAAATAGCCGATATTTTACTATCGGTAGAATTATCGTGAAACAATATTGAAATGTATTACCTGACTTTAGAATTGTTCCTAGAGGTTGCTTCTATAAGGTAAGATTGTTATCATATAAATGTATGTATATAATATATCACTCTGAACTAATTCATAATATAAAGGTGGCTATTCCGTTTGTATACTTGAAATATATCGTACTTTAGTAACCTGTATATCATTGATAAATTCTTACATCTATTGTCCAGTTGCAAGAACCCCTTTACAGGTGAAGGCATCCTTCAAAGAATTTCATTTATCTTTATCTATCATATAAGCTATTTCTTGTTACATTGAAGAAAAAAGAATAGGTTTCTAATATTTTTCAATTATCTGACTAAATAAAATGTATTTTTCTTTTTTAACCCATTCATCACCCTTATTGTAGTCTTTCAAACTAATAAACTTAACTAAACATAATACAAAACACAAGTGACAATAGTTTTCATTTTATTTTAGCTTAGAGAATTTTAATATTACAACACAATAGACACCAAATGTTAGTGTTTATTCTATTGTATCTATAAAATATTCCCTGGGCATATCGTTCTACGCAAAGTCGGGTGTAGATACTAGATCGTATATAAATAGTCGTGACATCTGCCTACCACTCGAGGTCAGTGCTCATGTTATCTAAGAAAGCCCGTATTGTTCTCATCCGGTCACCAGATGTCATATATATCAGACTTAAACGTTGAATTTAAATCAATTATGTCATATTTGTTGGACGTCATGCCTATCAACTATCCTTACTAATTGCACAATAATATTTAAGTGATAGTTACCAATTAATTTTATTTCTTACTAAAGGATAAGCTTGTGTGGTCGAGTTGTTGATGAATATTAATACCCTCCTTGATAAGCAAGTAAATATTATGGTCTACGTCCTTTTACTCGACATAGGTATTAAATCTCATTTATTATTAACGTTATATATTTATTTTATTTAGTCATTATCATTAGAATGATCGCTAAAAACGGAATTGCTAACTTGTATTTTGTTTTTATTGAGTTCCTGATAATTTGACCCTGTTGGAAGCGCCACGGACACGTCACGACATTAGCTTCTGAGACACAAGTTTTTTTTAGATTCTGAAGATAGAGTGTCCATCAATATGATGTCTTGTAAATGTTATAATAAACACGATGACAACTCTCTTAGATAACACTCTCTTAGTTTTTTATACAATCTTTGAATGAAACAGTCAGCGACTTTGTTTTCACACCTTCTTAAGTGTATTATTCAGACACGAGAATCATTTGTTCCTAGAAGAAATGAACTAAAAACGTCGGTAGCCAAACGTTATTTGAAAGAAAACAGTGATACATAATGACTTTTTAAGCACTCCTATACTTCTTTTATGTTTCGCTTCCGCACCAAACAAAACCCTAAAATCGACGCGAAGCCGTTCTCTCTTGATTTACAAGTGGTTTAACCGCAACGAAACGGGAAGAAAACAATAATGTGTTGTTTTGAAATACGAGTTTAGGGATACCGCGTTGCCTCTCTGTAATAGAATGATTTTTCAACGGCGAGGAAAGTAGTTGAAATACAATATAGCTCTTTCTTATAAATTGCTCAAGATTTAGAATGTTTCTCTTTTCACAGAAGATGTCTACCTATAAGTACAATGAAAAACTAGACGAAAAGTTTTAATACTTATTTAAATGTAAAATAAATTTAAGATTTTAATTTATAGGTAAAGCTACATTTAAATTTAAAAGATATAAAATCAAGCAAGATCATTTCAGAATTGGGATACCCATTCTCGTATAGTAATAGACTCGGGCAGAAGATTATCTGCGATGCGGAAGTTAAGCAACTTGCAAGTGCTGGCAAAGGATGGGTGACCAAACATATATTATTTCGAGCTTCGGAAGGCACGTTTAGCCATTGATCCAGGTTGCATCTGTCTAGCTTAATATCTCTATCGCTTTATAGGCTATAGCTTAATATCTTCATGGAAATCTATTCAATTCCATCCATAGAAGAGGTCTTTGAACTAGCACCGGGGACATAAATAGGTTAGTAAGGATAACAGTGTTTCAGTTACCAGATGCTATCACAACTTCGAATTCAATGCAATTTGGGAAAGAACTTTACATTTCATAAACTATTAAAATTACAAACGTGATGACTTTAAAGATTCAACCTCATAGAACTTTTCTAAACTTAAATCATCTCTAACTATCAACAACATGTGTCTGAGATATCATGCACTAGGAAACAAAACAATATAAGTTGTACCGCTACCATACTTAACAAACCAATGTAAACAAATCAAAACGTGACAGAAGTTCCAAACAAAACAAACTCATTAAGAAAATATCAGTAATACAATTTTCTTTATCAAACAAAACTAGAGCACGATTCATATTTCAATGTTCAATTATTAACGAACTTTCTCTTTATATTTTCCTAAAATTAGGCGACATTCATATTTTTTTTTAACGCAACGACCCTTCCTCGGTGGCACAAAATCGATAATTCTTCATGAATGTCTAGATAAGGAAAGGCTAATTAATTATTTTACCCATAAAGGTGAACAATGGAATGATTTAATAATAATGTAACATTAAGATAGTAAAATAGAACGACGACCGTTCAATTTATAGGCGTTCGGTTCAGTCAGTGAGTTGATATGAGTGCAACATTGTAACTATATTTTTTTATAGACAAAAAGTTTATATATCGACGCTGGAAAGCAAACACGTAGTAACCCGCAAAATCAAAATGGATATTTAGAGTGGAAAATGTTTATATTTTTCCAAAAAAAAAACTTTAAATTGACTAAGGAACACTTTATTTATTACCATGGACATTTATAGGGATTATTTATCGAGAAAAATAAAAGTTTTTCTGCTCTGAAGAACAAGTAGGTATGGTTTTGTGGGTTACTACGTGTTTGCCTTCCAGCGTCGATATAAACTATAAGCAGAGTTACTCTTTGGAAATGTTACTACTTATCAAAAGTAAATCAATTTACAAGTGGCATACACATGAGCAAAAGTAAATATGAAAATACGAATTCAACAAAAGTTATTGAATTAGGTGATCTTTCTCCGTTGATATGTAATTTAAGCGATAAAAATCTCAGAGCTATATGACCACTCTATTAGACGTGCAGAATAATACTAAAGGCAGATGAAGCCAAAAAATCGTTTTGTAAATATCATAGATAAGATTAATTAAATATGCATATTATAAAAATTTACGAGTTTTTTAACTCAAAGTATTGTAAAAAACTACGCATAGCGAGAATAAAAATATTTTATTTCTAAAAAAATATTACGAAATCTTTTGAAAATGCTATATTATGATTAATAACAGTGTTATTTCCATTCATTCTTTCATTTCTAAAACCTTAATTTTCAACGGTAATGTTTACGCCAGGCTTATCTCCGCCCTGGCAAGTTTAACGAAGTTTCGTTGGACGTCAGACCGGGATAACACGGAAAATGAAGTTCCCCGGGGAAATTAACCATTAGCGGTCACATTAAATTTCATCTCATCCTTTATTTACAAAGAAATGGGCTAAACAGGCGACTAGGTAATACAATTTTGCAATATTACCTAAATTAGATACAGATTTTAATAGCGTATAATACATATTTACACCAATATCAACAAAACATCACATGTTTTGAATACAGAAAAACTTTTAAAGTAAAATAATATAGTATGTGGGACTATATGTACTATTCATCTATGTATATGAGTAGTATTGTGTCCAATAATAGCTTCTCCCTACCAAAAAAATAATAATATAAAGTAGAATCTGTTTGTGTTACCATACTGTATAATAATAATAATTAGTGTGTATTGCTTACTTACTTTTCTTCAATGATAATTATTCAAGTTATCAAACTCTGTTATTGGCTAGATTAATATAAGTGATTACAAAATAATTGTATAGAAAACCGTTGAGTTTCTTAATAAATAAAAAAAGTATAACCAAGGCAAATATTTCTTCAAATGATTTTATGTACAAAACCGATAGCATACTATTTAATTGTCACAAAAAAAAAACAATAAACGTAATGACAATAGATACTTTGAATTGTATATTATTAATTTTACATTGTATTGTATAACAAGTATTATTCTGTAAAGAGTTCGAAACAAAACTATTCGTAATAATATCGCGTGTAATAATTGGTCACATAAAAATAATTAGATGTCACACTTACATATGTTAAACGTTATGGTATAGTATTCTTGTCATTAAACGACGTTTTTGACGCCTTGCTTATATAAAACTGGTCTATAAAAGTTTCCAAGCGCCGCTTATTAAAGCAATTTCACATAAAATCATATTTTTCCATATATATTTCACACTTAATAGAATTTAAGTTAACATCCGAAACGGTTGTAAATCGAAATATACGACGTCCAATCATAGTCGTCGGACATAAAAGAAATAAAATTAAAACCACGCTTTGTACAAATGAGGCGGGTAAAATTATTTTTACGATTCTGTCTCTCAATTAGGGAGAAGAGAGACAGTTAAGTGTCAGTGTTATTAAAATTTACTGCACCAATTAGAGTCGCCATCATCAGAAAGTGATGAAACCGTCTCATGACGTGCGCACAGCTTCCCTTATTAAGGGAATTCTATAATTAAAAGTTACAACGCGCTGCATTCGATCTGAACGATAATTGAAACTGTTAGTTTACGCTCGTATATCGGTCAAATACAACTCAGTAAAATTGAGTCGTTTAATTTTAAACTTAATTGTCTTGAGATTAGAGATGAAAAATCAACTGCTATAATTTGATATATTGTTGTAAGGTGACATGCAGCCGTGTGTATAAAACACTACATCAGATTATATAAATTTAAAAAAATCTGTTGATTTTAAGCTTAAACGAATTAAAAGCAGATTGAATTTGGAAAAGCTGTGTATATTCTGAATAAAATATTTCGCTAAGAATATTTTCCAGTATAGCATTGTGAACGCATAATTGAACAATATAATAAAACTGTAAAACAAATATATTTACAATTGAATTTATGAAATCGCAAATAATCACAACCGCAAGATACTAAATATTCTTAATTCTAAAACAAGAAAATTATATAGGCACACATACATATTTTACACAACGATGTACAAACAGTCGGAATTATCGCAAGCAGGCGATTTCTTGCAGGCAATTTTGCATTGAATGAAAAAATAACTACCGCTTTTATGAAGAGTGCGCTAACTCGGTTTGGCTAATTGTAAGCTAAACACAATTAAAGATTTAATGTTTAAAGCAAAAATTATTATGTGATTTATTAAATTGATTTCTCCGCTTTGAGTTCAATAAGAGTAAAAACAAAGTTTGGATACCTTACATGATGTATTGTGTGCGCATCGGTTAGAGTAATTATTGGACCTACCGGCTACACTCGTCTCTATAATATAATTGAGTAGGTAAATTAGTTGGAAACCACATTTGGTTTGCTCAATTACTTTGAGCTTCTGAATAATAGACTGTCGTTCATTATATTACTACCAAAACGTATATAAGTTAATTACTTTAATCAATAACATGTAGTAACTGATCTTCGTTTGGAAGAGTAGTCGGTGGACTTGTTTGAAAATTACCTTTACACATCATTATATGTACTTAGATAGAAAATAAAGTCGTTTAAAATAATTTACATTAGAGCATTTGTGATAGGTCCTACAGACTCACGCCGAAAAGTCCCGATAACACCCGAGACTGTGATATGTTTTTCTCGTTCTCGGGTTCGCGTGTTTTCCGTTTGAGAACGTAGTGCGTCGTGAGATCAATTATTTAATTATTAGTGTGATCATTGGATATTAAATGCCCTCTTCCTTTTTGGGTAAATTTGTAACATCAACGTCTGGGTCCCGTTTTTTATTTTTTTAGTCACAAAACTAGTGCACGTATATACCAAAGCGCCTGTAACTAGCAAAGTTGTCCATGTCCGAGAAAGAAAAGAATCAGACTGAGGACTCACCGTGAACGTAAACAGTGCACACATTTATCTTCAAGTTTCGCTGAGTCTTGTTGGTGAGACTTCTCGACGTAATTCTGTACGGCCTATGATATCTTTTAATCGACTTTCAAAAAGGTAGCGTTTTAAATTCGATTTTTCTTTTATATGTGTATGTGAGGTATATTCAACAATAGGTGTCTTAATCTATAGTGAAACTATATCATTGAATATTTTTTTCTTTGAAATATTATGTTCTCTAGGGAAACAATAAGATTTTCACGAGGAGTGCATATAATATAAGATTTGTTTCATAAAATTAAAACTGCTTAAAATATCGGAAATTAATTAAAATTACTATAAAATTGGGCGGTTCAAGGCACGGCCAGCAAATCATCGTCCAAATTTAAAAGATGTTTCTAGAATTTGTTAAAAAATAGTTTTAATCAATCACAGACATACTCTAATATACATTTATATATAATTTTATTTGGAACAAATCAAAGTATGCAGTGTGCTTTTTGTGTAAACAATAGACTTGATATGTTACTATTGTAATATCCAATTATTTTGTCTTACTTCAGTCATCTTTATAAATTAAGAAAACGTTAATCAAAGGAAGTTTCTATAAGATAAAAGTTGTAATTGTTATTGAATTGAGTTGTGTACTAGATAAAATAATATGATTGTTAATGTAATCCATTGCCCTACTATTCACAGCAACAAAAAATCAAAGAACATTTCTATAGGAAGACGAGCAAAACCTCTGCTGCTCGTAATTAAAGTGATAAATGACACGCTATAAAGGAAAATAAACAATAGCTCAAGCGGTGACGCGGTGGTACCATAAAAGCTATGTCTGGAGCAAACATATCTCATAAAGTTAGTTGGCGAGCAAAACATTCCGTTGGCATCTACAATGTAGTACATTTTGGCATCCGAGGCGAGAACAATCTGGATAATAGAATAAACTCGTTTCTTTTGTGTTCTACCATAGTGGTTCTCAAATTTTTGGCTCCACGAACCCTTGTAAAAGGTTCCAAGTAATATCGAAAGCTACACTAGCCAATCAAACCTGAAAAATTGTTTTTAAAGAAAATAAGAATATTTTCCAGTATAACATTGTGTATGCAACATTGATCCAACATGAAAATAAGGTTTTTATTTAAATAAAAGGTAACAAATACGGAGCCAAAAGAAATATTCTACACCATATTCATATTTATGTTTGTGTTATCATCATCATCACCACCCCTTTTACGTCCCCACTGCACTCAGGCCTTCCTTATGGATGGTTAAGAAGGATGGGCCATGGCCCTCCACGCTGGTCCAATGTGGATTGGAGGGTATTAACGACTGCAAATACAGCCGGGACCATCGGCTTAACGTGCCTTCCGAAGCACGGAGTAGCTCGAGATAATATATTTTTTTGGTCACCCATCCCGTGACCGACCCTTGCGAAGGTTGCTTAACGACAACGATTGCGGGCCGCGGCGCTTATCCACTGCGCCACCGAGCTAGTTTGTGTTAGTCTTTTATTAATTTAATAATAGTTGAATGGCGAACCCTTAAGGGTGGGGTGTTCACGTATCTCACTTTGAGAAACCCTTTTCTACGACGATGGCGGGCGTCGCGCGGACGGCGACTTTAGTCTTTGATGAAATGTTTCGTTTTCATCTTAAAAGGAATAATAAAAGAACAACGCAAAGCAAATGGTTTTGATGAGAGCTGTATGTTTATATTCAGTAATATATGAAATTTGGCTGCCACTTCAAACATTTCGAATCCATTAACAACCTCCGTATTGGCTGGTTGGTTTAACCCGACTCGGGAATGGAACTCGGGACATCATAATGTCGCCATTTATGATGTCCCGAGTTCCATTCCCGAGTCGGGTTAGTCTAAGAAATTATAATTTCTATGTTGTCTCGGGTCAAGATGTTAAGGAACTTTTTTGTTACAGTTATTCCATAATACCGGGACTTAAGCTATTATCTTGGAATCTGAGCAAAGTATAAATATATTCTTTAATTTGAACTCTTTTTTGAGACATGTCATTAATAATAATAATTTTTATTACGGACAACATTAGGGAATCCATATTTTTTGTTAGTTTTACACAAAACACACTTAAAATCTAGTGTTAGCATCGATTACAATTACTTAGAAACTAATTTTGTGCCAGTAATACATCTCTGGACACAATGTGCTACAATAGGAGAGTCGTATCGTCCTCCTATGACTTGAAGAATAGAATTGCAGCTGTCACGCACTCTGAAGAGCAACGAAGCACTTTTCTTTCTTATGATAGAGTAGAAATCATCTATCTGCATTTGTGCAAACATACCTGACGCACTGCAGAAACGAGGCAGCCCCAACAGTACTCTAAAAGCATTGTTATATTGGATACGCAGTGCATTGAGAGCGCGCTGACTATAATTGGTCCATATGCTGCTCGTATAGAACACTTGACAATAAGCTCGAAAAAGTGTTAATTTGACTGGAATACTACAGTGGGAAAATCTGGAAAAGGTATGTATTTATTTGACATCAACAATGTATCTAGCTAACTTTTCAAATTAGGCTAACTTATATTCCTGTTTACCTATAACATTGTTTTATTCATAATATATTTTATATAAATAACATCCTTTCTCGTCATTGCTCCTCATGTTCGTTATTTATTATTATTATATGCGATAAGTAACACGATTTTATTTTCGTTGTATGAATATATACAGAGACTGGAATATATACAGCATGGATAGATTGAAATAAGTGAAAAATATATATAGTACATCACCAAAAATTACTGGACAGTATTAGAATTTGGGGAGCTCCATAGCACAGAGATGGGTTACCAAAATTTGCAATTATTAAAATTTGGGTAACGTGGTGGTGTAGTGGATAAGCGCCATGGCCCGCGATTGTTGTTGTTAAGCTTTTGTAAAGGTCACTGGATGGATGACCAAAAAAACTATTATCTCGAGCTACTCCGTGCTTTGGAAGGGTCGTTCAGCCATTAGTCCCGGTTGATTTGTAGTCGTTAATACCCTCCAATCCGCATTGGGCCAGCGTAGAGGGTCATGCCCATTCTCCTTAAGCCTATCCATGAGGAAGGTCTGAGCCTCTGCAGTAGAGATGTAAAAGGGCTGCTGATAATTATTAAAAATTGCCGCCCGCAATTTACCTACTATAAAGGTATAACCTCAACGTATGTAGGTACTATAAATAGTTTCATAACTCGAGCTGTTTTTTATTAATTTATATAGTTGTTGTAGTGAAAATGATATTACATTTTTCTCACTAAACAGCAAAATCAACAAAATTATTAAGAGAGAAAAAGAAAAAAATACTGATTATTTTCGACGTTGGCTGTATAAAGTACTCATATATCCTGCGATATATCTTCCCGATAGACTTATGGGCTGACATCGCTCATAATGTGCTCCCAAACATTGGTTATAAGGAAACTTCTGAGAGTCTTGATGTTGTCATATTTGGAGACAAGCCAAAGCGAACAAAAACTTCATACAACACGCCTTTTAAGTTGTTTCCCATATAAAAACACGAAAATACATTTATATTACAAAAATACATTGATTTAGTTTCTTGTTTTAATATAGGTTCATCTAAATATGTTTATTTAAAAAAATAATTTGGTTTTAAAGGTCGAGGCAAAGTAGTTTCTTAAGAAACACCGTCACATCCGTATATTTTAATTCTAACTGAAGTTGTTTTACATTTGTTTCATATTCTAAATTCGTTTGGCATTTACTTTTAAATCGAGAATTATGAATGTAAATTGCCAAAAAGTTTTGCGTAGCAGGTCGCCAACATGTTTCTTATAATTTCGGTTCATTTGAAATTAGTACAATTATTCAATCTAGTATTTCTACTTTAATAAACCTTTCTGCTAGCGGCTTGATCTGATTATGAACTGTTTATGGGGATAAAATGTAGTCTAAATGGTTTTTCAACATTAGAATTATCAGTATTACAAATTTAATTGAAAATATTTTTACGTAATAAAGAGCAAACATAAATACAAATTACATACATCTATAATCATGTTAAAACTCATTGTTTTATGGTTTTACATTAAATGTTAATGATTCTATTTTATAATCGAAGAATGGAGGTCACACATATTAGTTTTCACTATATTTCATTTAACCCTACCCTTCATCAATGTATATGCAATAAAGCAAAGCTAGTTAATCGCAGAACAGTCCAGGCGTAATTAACTTACATCCAGAGAGCAGAGATTTACGTGAACACTGGGTACAATTAAATTTGCATAGGAAATTGTATAGAATAAGCCAAGAATAAGTTGCGATTGAAGCAAATTTTATGGCGGTTTTCTGTATAAAAAAAGAAATAACGTTAGTTTTAGGTTTAAAATTGCATTCTGCAATATATCAGAAATAAATGTGGTATGTTAAAAGATTCAATGTAATATACACTAAATTTAAAAAATTCGAACCATCATCGCACTAGAGATATTAAAAAAAAAAACATTATGTCTACTCTATTTTTGTCTGGTTAAAAAAAAGGAGGAAATTCTTAATTCCGCAAATGTTATTTTTGTAAAAGATCGATCTAATTTCTCGATTCCGTTCAAAATTTTATCGAAATCAGTTATTTATTATTAAAAAAATCACTAACAGGACTACATCATTCGAATTCAAAATTGTTTATTATTAATTACAAATAACAACTATTTGCGATGGTTCTTTCCTTTTAAATATGTACCTATAATTACTCGTATCAAGTGAGACCCACATTTTTCTAGTTTATGTTAATTTTGTAATATAATAAAGATCTAATTTTTCATATCGATGGTGCCGTTGTCATAAAAATGAATGAATGAACGAATGAATATACTTTATTGTTCAGTAAAACATAAACATGTAAACATATATAATTAGGAAAATTCTAAAATATACTTTTTATAAACTAAAACCAACTTCAAATGACATCGAAAGATAATTATTAAAAACTACAATGACAGTTAAATTAAGTTTATTGAAGTGGGGCGGTTAATTCTTTATTGATTTGTTATTCACCCTTTGTAGTTTGTAAGATATTTTTTTCTTTTATTTTTATTAAAACGGTTTCAGTTTTTAATAATGCAAATAGTCATTCTGAAAAATCTATTTTGATTGTCTTAAAGATAGTGGTGGGAACAATGGTAATATTTATTTCAACAGAGCCTTCATAACGTGACGGGCTCGGGATGATTAATGGGTTCTTATCTAGAAAATAACACGTTCACGTATCTTCTATAATAACATGTGCTTAACGGAACACAAGCAAAAAGTAATAAATTAATTTGTAAAAAGGCGTAACGTACTTTACAAATGTTGCTAATTGTTATGTTTGAAATAAACAAGTTTGTTTTTTTATCGATTGAAGAACATTTGTTCATAGACGCTTTTAAAAAGTAATACATACTATAAAACAAAGTAGCTTCCCTCGTTTGTACTCTGAGGCCTTTTTACACAACGGATTTTAATTAGTTTTTGATTTATATATAGAGTGATTAATAATAAGTATAATACAAGACCGCCCGGGCGAAGTCGCTGGCGGAAATCTAGATACTTATAATATGCATATTCTAACATAATATTTTTTCTTAGAAATAAAATTCTTACTTCATTAACAACACCGATTAAGTTTACACAGTTTAGTACTGAAATTTACAATTTATATGATGCCAAGTCGATAAACCAACTTCTGCTGGCTTTAAATGAGTATAATTTATGTTACAGATATCGTTCTTCCAATTCTATTTGGTTAAAAACTTGATAAATACGCAAATGTCAAATAAAAGGCCGCACTATAAACAATTGTTTCGTATGAATGAACATTTCTTGACGTCATAATCTACAGCGTGCGCCTTATGAATTTTAGTAGTTCTTTGTGAGTCGTCTGTCACTCAAACAGTACTGCGGCAAGTTTTACAACCATACGTAAGTATGTACATCGGACATTCGTCTGTATTCCTCATATTTTACGAGGCCTCAGAATTTACACCGCTCTTGAGCGGACCGACAGACGGCAGAAACTCTACTGCACTTAGTGGTTCCAAGTATTCTAGATGCAAAGTTGGTTTTCATGTCCACTTGTCTGCTCCGATGTACAATAACGTTACTGTTTGTTCCCCTTTTTACTTCTGAGTTACTGCTTCTTAGATACGCGATATTGCGAGCTATTTGAATATTTTATTTGTTTACCTCGGAGCGGAAATTGTTATAGAGGTGCATAAAACTTTTTTCAAAACTTATTTTAAAAGCCATGAAAATCAAAAGCTGATAGCTAAAAGCTTTTAGTTTTATAGTTAATATTTGAAAGCTATCCAAAAGGCTGGAAATACTTCTAGAGCTTAATATTTATTGACTATGCTAAAAGCCTTTTTAAGCACTAGTGATGGGCGATTAATTTACGCATTACTTTCACTTCATTCTTGAAATTAATAATATATAAATCATCAATACTATATATGAATACGCATTTTTTCTTTTGTTATCGGTTTCCTTTTATCTAATTTTACGAAATAGATTATTATTGTCAATGATAAAATAAATTGAAAATATATCAAGAAGTTTATCTACTAAAAGCTACCATTTTAAAATTAACATAACCTAAAAACTAATCTGACTAAGCAGCACACTGCTGGGAAAATCGAATAGGAAAAATTTGCCGGGTACTAAAGACAGCAGATATAGCCGAGACCAACGGCTAAACTTCCGAAGTGCGAAGGAGCTCGAGATAATACATTTTTCGTCAGTCATCCTATATGGCTTTTGCGAAAATTGCTTAACAACAGTATCGTAGACCGAGCGCGCTAAACACTGTGCCAACGAGCTAGTCATTTTTCATATAAGTTTTACAATAGAAGATAAATGATAAATCGCTCTCCTATTTATGAAGGCATATTCCACTGTGTAATTATACGTTAATTATAATACAGAAAAGTTTTTATTTAAAATTTTACGGGTACATAATTGCACTATAATTCACGGAGGTATAATTAAAGGAACTTTGCCCCGACTTAGGTAAAAAAGAATGCGTTCTAAAAGTAGAAACTAAGAAACTAATAACAAAAGTTCATTACTCGAAGGAAGTGAACCTTTTTAAGGTCGCTTATCGAAGTGGTTACAGCAAACACGGCTTTTGTTATACAATTAACTTTTAATTTACTGCGAAAGCCTTATCGAGACTGCGAGTCGACTCCATTATTTTCAGGAAGTGGAGCGTTAAAGGAAAATGTTCACGATTTTCTGAAATAGGCACGGATTTACTTCAGCGAATCCATATTAATTCAAACTATAATGAGCGATTGAACGACACTAATTGTAAGTAATCGCATGATAAGATTGCATTTATTTCTATTAAATTAACTTTAGTGTGGGTGTGACTGTACAATTTATTTATGAGTGTAATAACTTGTTTCCAGTTAACACATTTATTTTTTTTAAATGTACTTCAATGACAATTATGAAACTTAAACAGATGTTATTTTTTATTCATAAATACGACTAAACTAATAGAAAAAAGGCCAGGTACCAGTCCGAATCGCGCACGAAGAGTTTCGTTTCATTATATATAAAAAAAGAAAAAAAAACACGCTTTTTATATTTGTTGTTATAGTGGCATCACAAATACATTAACTGTAAAAATTTCAACAATTTTGTTGCCAGGATTAGATACACAGAGATACAGTCTGATAACGGACGGATGGACAGCGGAGTCTTAGTATAGGTTCCCGTTTTTACCCTATGAGTATAGAACCGTGAAAACAACAAAATTTTCTTAATTTTTAAATATATAAATTTCAGTACAAAATATTTAAATTTCAATTAAATATAATTACTCTATTACATCATCGTAAGAGAGAAAATCTCAACATTTGAATGACCGTTATATTTTAACACAATATTGCAAAAGGCTTCTATATCCATATAAACCTAAAAACAAAGATGTCATTTCACCCGTTGGGTTCAAATTGGGGGTCATTCAATTTGCATATAAAGCGAGCGAAGCGTCAATAGGACGTGAGGGCCCTATGTCCGGCATTTGTTGATATGTGGCCTCAACGGGGTGATAGATTCTACTTTTATATTGTTTCATATATGAAGACAGTATTAAAAACTTTTCTGAATTTAAAACTTGACCAATTCTTGTAAAGTCATGAAATTAAAAAGTATTTAACCATACATAATTGCTGCACATTTTAAGTTATTACCGACTAATATATTTTTTTCTTTTGTCTTTTAAAGTATTCGTATAAATTATTATTTTTAATAAATAGATTACAAACATTTATAACTATTCATTATCGGTGATGAATTTTAAAATAATAAAAATAAGATTCGAGACTAATCATATATAAAAATTGACAGAAATTTCCAAGTTCTCGAACTTGTGCAATCGATAAGATACGGAAGTCCGTAAAAAAACTATATGAAGCTAATCAATTTGCACTATGCATTATTTTACAATGTAAACAAAAAGGGAAAGTGACTCCATAAAGTTACTTGTTTGTTACAAATTATTAATACAAATTAATAATTCATATTCTTAAAATTGATTTGTAATGGTAATGATTTTTGTAAACGTCTACTTCTGTGGGAGCTAGTAAGTTTCTTGCGCTAGTCTTCCTTATCAAGCAAAAGGAATGCGTCTAAACGGTTGTTGTTGGACGATTCAAAAGTAGTTAATTTTGACTCTCAATTTATTCCAAAAATTATTCTTAATCAGATGTTTTATTTTCCGCCAGCCCTACCGCACTCTACTAAGTATGCCTGCATAACTCGTAAAAATGTCAAAGTGTGGAACCAATATCTTTGCATAGAGAAACGCAGACGATGCATGTATTTAAAGTAACAGTCGTAAATCCATCACCAATAAAACCGAATATGCCACGTGACTGAGCAAGCAAAACGCTCAAAATGTTTACTGCTACGTTTCACATAAACGATAAAATACCATTTATGGTTTTCTTTAAAATGATGTTTGTTATAAATATTCAAGTTGACGGCCGGTTTTGTGTCTATCTTACAAAACACAGTCTTTATTCGTCTAAGACACAAATTGTTTGTGTAACTTTGAAAATTTATACGGGTACAAAGTGATTTCATTTACAAATAGTGTCTAAGCGAAAATAATTATGTTCTAATTTCTTCTGAAACCAAATTACTGTGACATTTATAATCATCTTATTTAATAAAATATATCACTCAAATTTCTCTCAGAGTTACTTTTAGTTGGTACTAAACAGTGAGTTGTTTATTAAGTTTTTAGTGCCAACATTTTCATTAATTATGATATCAAAATATTATGTTATTAAACTATAGATCGTGGACACGAGAAGTCCTAACTTAGAACGTTAATTATCGTTTCGGTACGAGACTACGATAAATTTTCAGGCAATTTCGCTACGATCTTAAATTAATAAGGTTCACATCTGAAATAATTACCCAATTAGTTTTATTTATGCATACAAGTCAGAACAGTTTATGATCACATATAATTAAATGAAGACATTAGTTATATATTGTGTTATCTTATATTTTAATTATATCTGCTCTACACATCACAATATACATATAGCATATTAAGATGCTGGTAAATATTAAAAATACAATATTTCTTTTGTAAATAACATGAGCGTACGAACATATGTTGGAAATTCAAACGCAAAATTAAAGAAACATGTATAGCCGAATGTGCCAGACTGACCCTTGCCCGCAAAATCTGTTTGTTTCAGTTCATTCCATTTTGTTTATATGGATAATGTTTTTTAAAGCTGTCCAAGAAGGACATAATATCTCGTCTACAACAAGTTTTACAAGCATTCAACCAATTATTTTTGTCTTTTATCTTCCCATTCTGAAATTAATGAAAATTCGATAAAAGATCACGCAGAACAATTAAAAATTAGCTGTAAAATCATGATATCAAACCAATCTAAGATTCCTGTAAACAGAATGTGGAATTATAAAAGAAAGCACAACAAAACGTGCAAAGGAATACGAAAAATTGGTCACATTTCGACTTGTGCCAGTGAAAATTTATTCGGTGTAACGAAATCGTGCGGAAAATTTGCAATTTAGAAGTAAAGGGGAACGGCAATAAGCCATCGGTTATGTAGATGCAAACCTTTTGTGCAAAAATGCAGAGTTATCTTTGCAGTCAGCTCGCCTTTTAAAAACGATTTGTCAGGATATTTTCAATGGAATTTCTCTCATATTCAGTGTTGAAAGTTAGGGTTGGCTTTATATTCAGGAGTTGAACGTCGCAGTCGAACGTTTACTTTCAGTTGAATGGCTACATTAATTCAGCATTCCTATCGATGTTGCTTTGCAGTCCCTTTTTTTATAGCTACCATTTTTATTAACTTTCCTGACGTACTTTAACTGCTTCTTTTTTTAGTTTTTTTATTTATTAAGCTTCCATGTACTAAGCAATAAATATAAGATAACATTACATACATATCTCGGATCTCAAATTATATAGATAAAACATTTATAACATATAATCTGGAAAACCGAAAGTACCACGATGCGCAGACCTGAGACGATATAGAAACTTCAGTTTTCTTTATTGACCGAACAGACCCGTAGTCGAACCTAGAACCTCAAAGATACTTTTGAATTTGATGCTGTTACATTGCTAAACTTTCTACTGAATTTACTAGTATCACAGATATAGATTAACTATACATATAGTTACAACAGTCGATATAATCCAATACGAAGCAGTCTATTCAGAATAAGGCGAAGATATTCACAATTTACTGAATGCTTTATGGCAGCCACGTTAGCATATCCGGCGAATAGTTTCCGTTTCTAGTGATAGTGTGTCACGCGACCTAACTTTTTGTTGACTTTAAGAAATAGTTTCCTTATTGGAAAAGCGTTTGGAAGATTAAATGAATAAAATTGTGTTCTAAATATTTCCTTATATTTCTCGATAGCTGCTTGCACGATATATTTTATGAAAAAAAAAATTAAGTGTCAGGAATTTGTGTTGCCGTTTTATAAGTAGAAACTTGAGGAATGGAAATAATTTTAAACGTCGTTATGGGTGTTAGGGAAATAAATTAAGTTTTTTTTTTTAGTTAGGCAACATCATATACACAACTCAGATTCCGAGATGAGTAGCTAAAGCCCTCGCTTTATGGAGTATCTGAGACAAGCAAAATATCACAAAACTAATGATAATAATTGAAACAAAGGATTTTTTACTTTGGATAATTTCGTATGCGGTATATATTAAATCTCGACTCGAACATTTGCCAAGCGCAAATTTGATGCCTATTAAAAGCTTTTCTCGGTTTACACTGGATATAAATATCACTTTATGTGGATGTTCCTTTAACTGAAAATAGATTAAAACTGTGATTTCTAAAAGTATGCACTTATCAATTTTTTTATTATTTGTATTATTCAATCTTTCATATTTGGATACATGTCATTTGTCTACGTTAAAAATTTAAAACCAAGTATCACCGGATTTTTTACGATAACACACTTAACAACATTGGCTTTTGTAACTTGGCAAACCAATTTTTAAAGTAACAAAAAACTTAATGTTAACATCATATATATTGCATCACATATATTAAATCTGAAACAAGAATATATCAAAATATCAATACTATAGACACAACGGGGAATCGAATTAGGCAACCTCAGGGATTAGACCTCGAAATTGGCGTGCAAATCATTCAGTCACTGATGTCATAAAAAATGAGCCAAAGCAAACGAAATAATAAAGATCCGAAACAAATTAAATTAAATTACATTGACAACACATATCCTTTGGCTGTCCAAACATCTATTCATGACCTTAACATATGCTACTGTAACTCGACTCTATACGCCGCTGGCGTCACTTATGTTTACCTAGGAACTTAATATGGCACATTAGACTTGTTTTGCCTCCATTATCTCAGCTTTGATGCTTCTGTCTGATGCACGTGTTATGCTCTTCCTTTAGTATAGAGAGTGAAAGCTAAAAACTATTTTTGTACAGTATCGTAATAGTCTTTATAGCACTTTAATATGCACGCTGATGAAAATAACATTTCAGAATTATCTTTATACAAGATTTCTAGTGGGTAATTTAGTGCTGACTCTATCTCATGATAAAACTATTCTTATGAATAAATTAAATTTCTATGATTCTGTCACCAGAATGCGTTTTTTTTATTTTATATTCGAATGGTTTATGTGTCTGCCAGTTTCAAGGTTCTCGATGAGATAACGTTTTGATTCCCAGTCATTCTTATGAATAAATTAAATTTCTATGATTCTTCACCAGAATGCGTTTTTTTTATTTTATATTCGAATGGTTTATGTGTCTGCCAGTTTCAAGGTTCTCGATGAGATAACGTTTTGATTCCCAGTCAGGAAATTATTCAATTATAGAACATTAGTTATAGTCTTAGTTGTTTAGATATATTTTTTAAAGTCGATAAAAATATATATTTTTATTATATTTGGTTAATTTTGCATTCATAATGTATACTGATACATATATTTCAAGAAAATGCTTAAAAATTCACCATCCTGCCTGCCTTCTTTAATCTTTCAATGCAAAGCATTTATATGATCATATTATCTTTAAATTTTGAATACCAAATATTCTCACATAACATCATATTGTCTTAATAACAGGTTATTACATCATAATTAACCAAAATAAGATTTCTATCAAATAGATGTTTGAGAAAACTACATACAAGCTAAGTATCCTTTGTATTAAGGAAAGCCAATACGGCTGCTATGACAACAGGTCCAATATAAAAAAAGGGAGTTTTAGAGAAAATTGCGTGGTACACCATTAATCACGACCACAATGCATGTCAACCATGACGCGTGGCTTAAGGGGCTTTCCAAATTTCCTGTGTAATGGGGAAATGAATAAAAACCTTTTCCGACGCCGCCTTACCCACTCATTCTCGCGGTTTTTGCCGAGTGTCCTCGTATAAGGTAAAACGAACTTTTCCATTTTTCTCTTTTTTTTTCGAGTTTTACCTTATTTCCTACAATGACAATCGCTTTCGCCCGGAGGGGTAGGAAATGAATGAACGGAAACAATTAAAATTTCCTTAAGAAGATTTTAAATCGAATTTCATTCAGGGATAATAGATTTAGACAGCATCATGCACATTGATCAGATTTTAAGTTTCTTAAACACTTGCATTATAGAACAACAAAAGTATTACAACACTAGTACAAAAAGCGATACTACAAAAAAAAAACAACAAGTCCAATGGAAAATTAAACTGGAGTCTCAAAGAGTTCAAAGATGTTGAAACCACAAAACTGGAGTGCAAACCAGATCACCATTATCGTAAATCAAATTATGCCTTCTTAGATGATAAAAATAACGAAAGTTAGGGAAAGAACATGTATAAATATAAACTCTACAAAGCACCCAGTCCATTTTTGTCATATTTCTCTTAACCAAACTAATTAATTTTACTGATGCAATCAAAGCTCGATGGCATAGTGCAGCCTTTTCCAAAGTGGGCGATAACGCTCCTTCGTATATGCTGCAGGCCTAAAGGGGGGCGGTAAGAGACCCAGAAAAAAATGGGGGCATTGTGTAGGGGCTTAAGAAGAGTTACTTGACTCTCATGTACTATCTACTGCGCTCAGGTCTCAAGTCAATTCTCGCGGTATATAGTAAAAGTCTCGTTTAGTATGAATTTTTAATCTGCGCCAATAAAGTTCACAATAATTTATAATAGTCTTAAGTAGTTTAAAAACGGGAGACAAAATAAGTTTGGGAACCCCTGGCATAGGGGATAAGGGCCACGGCCCAGTCGATGACGGGATGGATGACCAAAAGATAATTATGTTGAGCCACTTCATGTTTTGGAAGGCACATCAAGCCGTTGCACCTCAATGCAGCCGGCATTGGCAGTCGTAAATACCCTCAAATCTACATTAAGCTAGTGGAAAGGGTTATGGCCCATCCTCGTTAACCATCTATAAGGAAGGCCTGAGCCCCTGCAGTGGAGATGATGGCTGATGAAGATGATGAATCAAAGCGAAAAAAGTAATTTTAATACAAAAAATTTCAAGTGATAATTCAGAAAACTTTTCACAACATTTCTAAGGGTCCTTTGAAATATTTCAGTAGAAGAGTTTTACTTTTGTTTGCTCTTTGCTTCCTCCCTTCGTATAAATAACGTCGTAATGGCGACTGAGGCTAATATATCAAACAAAACACCGGTAACAAAATTTTACGACTTCTAAAATGGGCTATTCCGATGGCACTCTCCGAAACAGTCACATAATAAAGTAAATTAACGAATATTCGCCGAAACGACCATATTGGGGTGGACATGTCCAGCGGACACTATTCTTGAACCGTTCGAATTTATTAAATGTAGAGAAATTTATTAGTAGAGAAATATGTAGACTAAAATATATTATAGGTTGAGAATCCTATTACTCATTGTAACTAAATAATTGATATGTATTAAGTATTTATACTAATCACGTGAATTAAATATTAAGTCTTACTAATGTAACAAAATAAACATTCAATATTATAGCATTTAAAGTATCAAAACCTTTGTTCTGTAGTCACAACAATGACTATGGATCAAAGAAAAAAAAACAAATATATTAATTCTCTCTGCTCAATCGTTGTTTCATTAGGTATAAATTCATGATTCCGTAGAAGATATTACGAAAATAAAGCATTTAATACAGATAATAAAATACTTTGAAAATAGATAAAAATATAAGGTTGAATAATCAAGTATTATAGACTTTTTGGAATTTAAAGAAAAAAATTTTTTTATCTGTTATTAATCGCGAATAACGTGATACAATTTTTATAAAAAAAAATTTTAATGATTAATTTTCGGTTATTGTTATAATATTTCGAAATTGATAGTGCAATATTTCGACCGACTCAAGTATTACACATCACAGCTAGATCGCAATTACCAAATAGTTCCCAAATTTGCCGATATGACCTTCGTAATTGATATTTACGCGCAATTAAACCTTCTGTACTCTCGGACGACATGATTTATTTTTATCAACCAATGAAGTAGATGCTATATTTTAATCACTTAAATTATAAAATTTATTATAATTAAAACTATAATAATTTTCAGGATTATTGAGTGACTGCTTATAATACTAAGTATTTTCCCGTGTATTCATTCACGTAAATTATATATAATCTATGTAACCCACATATTCCAATTAACTTCCCATTGGTGAAAGAATTATTAAAATCGATTCTGTAGTTTCGAAACCCATTCGATGCCATTTAACAAACAATAAACATCCAAATATTTTCTCTTTATTATATAAGTATAGATAAAAGTGTTAATTAATCACTAATAGTCAATATTTTATTATTCTAACCAATTCATGAACCTGTTTAGAAGGATAAAAAATAAAGTGTCAGAAGAAGGAAAAAGGTACAACTTAACATTTAAAATGAGAGAAAAGAAAAGTCAAATTAATACAAACTGTTCCATTTTATCTCTTTAATACATTGTAATACACGGATGTATAAGGATAAAATGAAACGAATCTTATTTTAAAAGACAACACTGTAAGCTAATAACAATGGGAAATACGAGCAGACAACAAATATTGGCAATAATGGATATTGTTTTGTACGTACATTTATCAGGCGTTAACTATCTTGGGCCTGGACCACTGACAAATCTGCGGGTTGAACGTTTTGTTTGCAATAGTTTAAGACAAGTTAGGCACAGAGGCATTACTCAAGCATACCCGGACCATTTAGCAGTGTCAACCGCGAATTTGTATTGAAACCTTTAAGCCAGAGAGGGAACTAGGAGATATAAATACTCGCAAGACAAGGATGAATTGAGAACAAATGGTGATTACTGCCGTCAAATTTACTGACTAAAATATTCCGCGTTGAAGACAACCTGTATTTATATATATGTCGTTAATACCCTTTATCTCAATACATTAAACGCAAAGTTGGCTAACTAACTGACTGATCACAGATCATTCACAGCTTAAACTACTGGATGGATCGAGTTAAAATTTCACACACTAACACTCTCTCTTTTCGCTAACCTAGAATATGGAATTGTCTAAACAGAGTCTGGTTTTATTCCAAATATCCCTTTGGACTTTTGTGACCAATCATGTTACGTGTTTTAATTTCACGTGATTCTTGAATTTAGAAGTCGGACGATTCCCAAGTTTGGTGAAAACGGGCATTATATTTACTATGAAAGAGTAATTTGAAAATTATATAAATCAAGTCGCTGGCGGATAGCTAGTATAAGTATACATACTGTAAAATGGTTTTATTACACAGTTAGTATCTGTAAGGCACTAATGCCTAAGCGACTACAAATCTCATAACCACAACTTACTATTAATTCTATACATTCGCTCCTCCACCTAGTGTTCTCAGGTGCAATTGCAATGGAATACCGCAAGGTAACGCCTTATCCTAATAAATTAATAGATACCAAATAATAATTTACTTTTTGTTAGAATATCAAACCAAGAACATGTTATATAAAGAAATAGGAGAACACTAAATAAGTATATTGAAGATTTTTTAGATCATTGAAAAGAAGAAATAATCCCAAAGATCTTTAAAGTATCTTAAGCTAATTCTTTAGATCTTTAGCTTATCTTATTCCAATAGATAGAGAAGCAATTTTTTTTTCAGACAATATCATCAACGATTTTTTTTAATTCGTTTGGCATCAAAATCTATTGGATAATTTTCAAGTTAATTATGCAGAAAGATAGACGACTTTAGGTGATTTTATTTTCCATTCATCGGAAGGGAAATAGGATAAAAAAAAATTATGGACATTTCATTAGCCCTTTGTACAACACTGTTATACAAAATCCTCGTAACGACAACGAACCGAAAACAAATTGTCCTTAAATTATCGTAACGAAACACAGTGAGTTCGGATATTAGGGTAATCAATTTGGTGTTTTGGAAGTGCGAGCACCAGTATTAATGTTAATAGGATTTTAGTATTAGATGAATTGAGCCATTAGATCTAATGGCATAAACAAATCTCTTTATCGTGAAAAGGAAGGACTGATGTTAAATTAATAAAATTACAATAATAGAAAACGTGACTGAAATAATTGAAAATAAACGGAAGCTCGAGGAAATGATGTACTTAATGAAATAATTTACGATTTACAAGAGTGTGATCTCAGTATGCTTAGATTTGTAGATAAATTGTTTTTTAAAAATTAGTTACTATAAATATTCGTAAGTGTTTTTTTTTCTTCAACAAAATAAAAAGTTATTTTGCTCTATATAAAAATTTTCTTTTAATTTTTAAATGCGTGTTTGCTGCTTTGTATATGTTGATTGTTTTAAAATTCGATTTATTAAATTATGTAAGATTAGGGAAAATATTTTCGCATATAGAGTGCATGAACTTGTAATAAAATCTTTCTGCCTACACCATTTGTATCTGTCTGATTTCAGTGTCACTAAAAAGTTTAATTATTAAGAAAATAGCTCCGAATTCAAATCAAATTAGGAAAATATGTGATTTTAATTTTTTCTTACTGTCAAAATGAGTGAATCTAATGAAAAAATTAGAAACATATTAAAATTTTACCACAAAAAAGGTAAAAATGCAACGCAAGCTGCGAAAAAAATTGTAATGTTTATGAACCTAGTAACTAGTAGCACTGGTTTAAGCGTTTGCAATCCGAAAATTTTGAAGTCGAAGATGCAGGTCACTCCGGTCGCCCTGTTTTTTGAAAAAGTTCAGTTCATTCAGTAGTTACGTCGTAGCTCGGCACATTTGAAAAAACTAAAATTTGAGTACACAATAAAGTTGAATATTTGGAAACTTCATGTAGCTTTGAAGCGTAGGTTTGTTGATGGAGGGGGGGAGGGTAAAGCACCCCTCAGGCGTCAGGTAAAAAGGAACAAACAAAAAAAGGAAACTTCTGTTGGGAGGTTTTATCTTTAAAGTTGAAAAAGACTTAATGTCGAGTTCGCGGGGTCAGAGCCGTTTGTTTCAATATAATTGTTTATATTGAATTTTATAAATGTAATTACCTAAAGTATAGCAAAATTCTATAATACATCCTTAAATATTAAGGTATTTCACCTTTATTGCAATAGAATAAAAATATTTTTCCACATTAGGTTAAGAACTAGATTTTCATCTTAGAATTAAAAATGCACAAAACTGCTAAAAGTAAACATGAAGTTGAGAGAAAGCAGCCAAAATGAAACAATACTAGGGCTGTGGTTCTTCATCATGATAACGTTATCATGATGAAGAACCACACGTACGGGCTACTTAGCCCTCACACATTTTTTGCCATTCAGCAAAAATTAAGAGAATTATCTGGGAGGTGTGCATTCGCTGTATATCCTGACTTTGCTCCTTCAGATTTCCACCTGCTTTGGTTTCCTCAGAATTCTTTAAGCTGTTTTAGGTTAACATCACGCGAGGACTGCCAAAACCACTTATTGTTAGAGGCCCCAAAATTTCTATAGTAATGGGACAAGATGGCAAAATATTACCTACATACTTTAGTTAAATGTCATAAACTTTATTGAAAACGTTTGAATTTTCATATAAAATGCGAAGAAAATTTTTTTCCTAACCTATTATTTCTACAAACTAGCAAAATTTTTTGAATCGTTTCAATAAATACATTAATACGAAATCCAGATTATAAAACATTTTTTTCTCAGACGTTTTTATCACAAGATTGCTGTTGTAATTCTTTCATTAATTTTTTTTTACATTTATTATGCGTACATATTAGATACCATTACCTTACATGAAAGCTAACTAACGATACTGCAAGTGGAAACTTTAGTATTCTTCAAACGTATTTGCTTTGTGTAAGATTAATGAAGTACGAAGCACGTGCACCATTCGTAGTTTAATTTAACGGTTCGATTAATCACCTATACTAAAAACTCATAGCATTGAGTTCATTTAAATTCAAACGTAATAGCAATTCGATAGCCATTAAAACTTGGTATCTTTTAGTGACAATATATAGAGTAGAAACGTTGTTGAATAGTCTCAATATTATAAACTAATAAATATTTATTAGACAACTCCCATAATAGAAAATAATAATATAATAGCAAACGAAAGTAATAAACACCCAGATCCGAGACAATACAGAAAATTCTATATTCTATATTGACCCGACCGTAGATCAAACCCGGGAACTCACAGATGTGGACACCTTAAAACAGGTGTGCGACACATTCGGCTACAGCGGTCGTCGATTTTGATTTGTTCAATGATTATTTTGTAATATTATATAATATCTTATTCATTGAATTTCTTGAAATTCTTAAATAATTTCTTATGAACAAAATTGAAACAGAAGTTTTTGATTTCTAGTTTATTTTAGTTTATAGCTTTCAAGTTTGGAGCCTCGGATTGCTGTACCTCAGTTTTAGATTTCATAGTACAAGGGTTTTAGCTACTGTTATGTAGCCTGCAATGTTATATAATATCTATATCTATTAGAGGTAATAAAAAATTATAAGTAAAAATTTTGGACATTCGATATTTCTCAGAAAACATTCAAATCAAAAGTACAATGCTAACATTTTATTGGAATCATCTGGCACTTCTAAGAGATCATCTTACGATGGCCATGTAAATCAACGGAAGGAGTTGTCGTGTATTGACGGCACAACACGTGCTGTCCGGGACACCTGTGTGGGAAGTCATGAGTGATGTGTACGGTTTATAAGCACGTTTGAGCTTATTGTTATAGTCGGAATATTTTAATGGTGTACCTTTTATTAATGCCTTTGAGTAAATTTTCAAATACGAATTTGTTATTCGTTTTCTTTAGGCTTATTGTCCAATAACTTTCATTAAATCATTCACTAATCTATACTGATGCCATGAATAGAAAATGTTGATTTTATAACCTGCACACCCAGAATGGGGTAATGCCATGTGCATGATTATTAGATAGCATTTTGTATTAATAATAACTACATAAGAAATCTTATTATTTTGTCAAAGCTATGTGTGTTTTTTTATTTTGTGAAAAATACAAATCCTGAAACTACAATATAGTTGTGAGTTTTTGTAAACATATAAGAATGCAATTCATTAAATCCACTTAAGAAGAGAAATGTTGGCAGTTTGTGTAGCGAGTTAAGGGTCCGTTACAGCTACTAATTAAAAAAATGTAAATATTAGAGCTTCAACCCCACACATTACCTCTTCAGACAGGACTCCACACTCGCTCGTCTTGTTGTGTCAATATGATAATATTCCAACAAATCTGTTAATATTTCTTGAATTTCTTTTGTCATATTTATTCATAGATTTAAAAACAACTTGCACATTTATTCACAACACTCTAGTTAGTCATTTAGTAAATCGTTTTCAAATATTTTATATTTTCCAAACGTGTGTTTATACAAAAAGAACATTAACAATAATTAAAGTTAATAATAATTTGAACAATGAGGCTTTAACAATCATTATCAGCAACATGCGAACTACGTGAAACTTCATTAATGTATGTACCGAAACTTATCAGGAGAAAATATACTTCATATTAGAGGAACAAAGCGTAATTACGGGCATCCATTCCCCATTAACGAACCCTCCTCGAGTGAGTAAGCCTTTACGATGGCTATGAACAGAATACATTGCTTCTACCTAGAACAGTTACGGTAAAGCTAAGTATATAAGATAAGTTAGAGCAACGATGCTCTAAGCTCTCGAAACGGTAATGACAACGATGTGAAACCTCTCGATTGTAATCATTATCGTCTTCCATTGTAAAATTTAATCGGATAAAATTTTGTAGCCAACACATTACTCTTTAATATATTTATACGATATTTTATCACTCTATTTGAAGTAATTTACATTTAACTGTTTAAGATAAGATATTACTGTGTTTATTTTTGGATGTCGTGCTTATGATAGATACGCCTGATTACACCGTGCAAGCCAGTCTCGTAGTTAATATGCGGTGGTCAAAAATAAATTATAACAAAACTACGCGAACCTTCTTTTTCTCATTCAGAAATAGTTTTAACCTTTTGAAGTATACTTCCAGTGGTTGGTAATTAAAGTATTTTAATATTTTTTTTCTTTATTTCTAAAGAACAAATTGTAACATTTGAAAATATGTTCGTTATAGTTAATTTTTTTTATAAATATATAGTTTCATATTTAATTACATATAAGAATTCATAGTTAATAAAAAAATATAGTTACCTATTGAAACGCATAATGTTTTTAGTCATAAACTGATAATTCATAATATCACTAACATTATGAATAATGACTTAGTGCTATTGGCATAATAGTCACTAGCACTATGTCATTATATCATAACTTCATGACACATGACATCATATGGTAGAAACATGTAAGGCATACTAATAGAAAATTATAATTTTGATAAGTAATGAAATACACATTTTTTTATAACCGCCAATATTATGACAAATGAAAATATAGAATAAGATAATTATGGGTTTTATTATTATGTCTTTCAACAATTCTGCGTTATTATGTTCATGCGTAATTATAACTTTGCTGAAAACTACTATGCTTTTTGATGTGTATGCCATATTATGTATGTCAATTGAAATTCAGACAATAACATTATGCGTTTCAAACTGTCACCCAAAATATTCTTACACTTCACACACAATGAAACTTTGGAGATACATATAACATATATACTTTTTTAATATTGAACAGCTAAATAAGACTTTAAGTCTTATTAAAAAAAAAATAAGAAGCAAATATCAGACTTTTTAGATGTTTTCGGTTAAAATTACAACCTTGAATATTGTTTGTAGGCAGCAGAGGTAGTATCGGGTGTTTCATCAATTGCATCATAAATTAATTATCGAAAAATTATTTGTTAAAATAGTAGACTTTCACAGGTTTTAGAGACTATTATATTATTTATATTTTTAACATGATAATCCTTTAAAAAGGGTATTGATTAAAATTAATGCTGTCCTATAAAATTTTTCAGTATTAAGTATTACTTTAAATGTTTTCTGGCTGAATTCGTCAGTCTCGCCCATAGCCGATGCAAATTGAAAAAGAAAACTCCGTCTTCTCCGATAATATTATCTTGGCTTTTGACGGGCGCTTCTCATTTCGCTCTAAGGTTTTCGGACACTCCATTAACTAAAGAGGATGTCGGCACAGCTTAATTATGTATTCTCTTCGAAATCTCTGGCAGTGCGCCACCCCCGGACAGAATCGCTACGATTGATTTTAAATGAGGCCCCACAAAGACTGACTAAGTGGTCACAAGGCTTTGAACTTGGCTATAAAAAAACTTTTGTGGTGAATACTGAATAAAGTGCTTTGGAATACAACAAAAAACAATATAATTATATTTCATACAGAAGGCTCTCTCCCGTTGAGTTTGTTGAATATAATTTTTATGATTCGATTTTTAAAATTCAGTGTGGTATTTAGTTTGAATTGCATATCATGTAATTGAAAAAAGAAATATAGATATTGACTTTGACATAGTTTAGATCACCGTTATGGGCGCCACTTGTGTCATAAAATAAATAATATGTGTTTTTGTGATTAGATCTATATAATATAATGTTATATTTAGTTTAAATTATAATATGAATATGTGGGATTCAGGATTTGTGAATAAAATGGCGAAAATATTAATTAACTTCTTTTTATTTGAAATTTCAATCGACAGCTACCACATTTCGTCTTTCGTTCCGCCACTAACCACACTTCAATCCTCCATCTCACTCACACGCCTCTCGGTCGCACCCTTGCCGGTGTTGAAATCCTACAAATATGTATATAATTTAAACTAATACAAGTATTCAATTTGATAATAAGTTTGCATCTCCATCATGAGCGCCATTTGTAAGCCACGTGTAATAAATTAATATGTAACACATACAATGAAAAAAATAAATATTAAAGATATTCATACTCTGTTTTCCAAATAGCAAACATAACATATATAATTCGCATACCATAGAACTTAGGCATAATATTCCAGAGTTACACGTTGGGCGCCATTTCACATTTTACTTCTTAAAGTGTCATTTCATTCTCAGCACAAGACGCCGAGAAAACTTGAACGTAAATAAGAAGACGAAGAATTTTGTCGTAAGTGAGAAAATATTACAGGAGCTTAATGTTACGAGGGTACCTAGAGGAAGCTCAGCTCGTTATTCTGATTTATGATGTACCCCCCAAAACGTACAAAGAAAGGCCCTATGAATTCGTACAGTGGAATTTACGTGGCGTTTCATTATGACTGTGTACATATTAAAGTCCTTTGAAATATGAGGGGCTTCTGACCGCTGGGATATTGAGCACGATGTAATGTTACCTCATAATAATGAGGAATAATTGTTAATAACATAATTTTATGAACGCGTATCTTAGTGTATGATTAAATGTAATTATATCTGACAACCAGGTTAGCTCTAACACTTATTCTAATAAGAAATTACAATATCATTATCATTTTACTATATTTTATCAATTTTGCATTCATAATGCTATACTGGAAAATATTGTGAACGATAAATGCTTATTTAGAAAGATTTAAAAAACAAATTCACCGTAATCTAAATTTTAAAATATCTGATGAAATATTTCTTTCGGCTGTTTGGGTGGATTGCCTGAACATTGATGAAAATACGCTAACTAGTAGCTAAAAGTATCAAGTGCTTGAAAAATTTGTCAGTCCTGTTAGGTCCCGGGTAGCTCAGTGGTTAGAGCTGTCGCGGGGATTGCCAAAAGTCGTAAATTCGAGTCCCATCTCCTACTACTTGGGGCTGGTGAATTTTTAGGCATTTATTATAAAGAATATTATTATAACTTTCCCGTGTGTAGATATATAAGTACATTCATATTTAATACTTACAAAAATTTTTATATTAATAAGTATGATTTAAGATAAATTTCACAGATTCAAGTGTAGTTAATTTAAAAATACTAATTACTACGAACTCATTCGTCATATATGTTAATCTGAATCTAAACAAAACTGACATTTGAATCGTATAAACTAATTTCTATTCAACTGTCTAGGGAAAATGTATATCATAATAATACTTAATGATAAAGTCGTTATTGTTGAAATAGTTATTTTCATAATAATTTATAAAAGTCACGTAAAAAGTAATAATGTAAATGCAACCAGATTACTACCACAACTACGGATGCCCGGCCATATTTAGACCTCCTGTGGATGCTACATGAATTCACGTAGCGTGCATACGGCAAATGATTTAAAATAATACCTACCGAGGGCGAAGTTATTCATATTGAATCTGATAAGAAGTCAACTTGTACTTTATATTATTCTTCTATTTTCATCTGGACATAAATAAGAGAGATGGTATCTGTCACTGAAGTATTTATACTTAGCGAATAACTACATTTTGTTCTTTGATTCCAAATAGAACAATGCTAAGAAGCAGTTGTGGCAATGCAACTAAGTAATTTTAATTTTGACATCGAGATGACATTTTAGCTAATTACAATAAATGATATAGTAAACTAGAGTTTAAAATAAATGTTTCCTTTCTGAAATTTCCCCATTTCTGGGATTTTGTCCGCTGAGATCTCTTGAACTAGACAACGAATTTTAATGTGATTTTCCTTAATATACAGATTACAACAGACAAAGAAGGGATGTATATACAACTTATACATTTATTCTAACAAGACCACGCAGGCGAAGCAAGTCACTGGTGAAAAGCTATTGTCCAAATAAATATTTATTTCATTGTTAAGAAATATATTGATTGAAAATACCATATCCAATCCATAATTTGTAATATCATTCTTTGTTTATTCATACAGTTATAATTGAGCTAAATTAATGTGTACCACATTTTATGTTAATTCCTTTTCCCTCGAGAATTAAAAATAAATATATTTGTTACGTCACTGCTTTCATAAACCTTATACCATTATTATAACTTTCATAAAATATTGCAATGTATAGTTATGAATAAAATATTAAGGATCAAAATCAAGTGAAGAAATTTATCAGATTTCTATAACGTGCTGTTGACTATAGAATAATTGAGTTGTCAAACAGTGACAGTCAAATCTAGCGGTTAACTCTGTAAACAGGCCTGGTTAATGAGGGGGGGGGGGCAAGTGGGGGTTTTTAATAATATAAGGTAAAGCACCAAAAATATGTCCGGCATTGGGTAATAATAGTAATTGCACGATTCAAAGTCTTAAATAAATGACTTTTAAAACTTATTCCTTTAGTCGTCGTTTACGACTTGGTGGGACGACAAGCAACTGACGCACTTTGTTTATATTTAGCTTTCATATCATCTTGTCAGAGTAATTTCATTACACTGTATAATTTTTTTTTCATTTGCAACATGATGAGACAAGCGTAAAGTATTTGGCACGCAAAAAAATCTTGATCTTATAATAGTGTCGGCCTTCAACATCACTACGTTGCATTTATGAAATTACGAGCCACTAAATATCTTCTTCAAAATAAAATCGAGTCTGTGGAAATATTAATGTCATTTTAATACTTTAGCACGGCAGGGCCGAAAGGGTTAAGTTGTAATAAGCCGCCTGCATAACTCAAATGTTTTATGAGCGTTGATGCCAAATAAATATCTCATGTGCTACGCGATGAGGTTAAAACAGACGAAAGTAAGCGTACTGGGGTGACTAATCGTAATCTTTTTTCAGGATGCCGTTAAGATTTTTAAATATATGGAATATGTAACCATTATAATTTAAAATTGAATATATATCTATATTTACCTATAATCTACAACATGGACGAAATAATTTTTTTTTTGTTTTTTTGAAAACTGAATACAGAGGACAGCTAACAACTCGATGGCACCGTATGGCAGAAATCTACACTCCGACTTATAGATTACCGGTTGAAAAAGAAAAATGTAATCATCTCCATCAAAATGTTACTTTATCTTATTTATAAATACTAATATCCGTACATCAAATTACATTCCATACATACATTCATTCATTCAAATTTGCTTAACACTGATTTTCCCATCTTATAATAGGTAAACATAAAACACATGGTTCGGAATTAAGGCTAATAATTGCACTTATAATACCTTTTACCTATATCATATTTATATTAATGAATCGAAAAGTATTGTTTGTAAATGAAGTTAAAAGTAAATAAAATATGTCCCATACTTTGTATTTGAGTGTGGTCATTGTAAATGTTGCATTGCAGAATAATCTTAACCCCTTAAGTTTCTCTTTAATTTGTTACTTAATTATGAAGTTTTAAACAAGCTACGGAAAACTTAGTCGGTGCGCAATTATAACTTGCTTTATCAAGAAACCGGTCACAATTACAAACTCAGTTTAAAAACACTAATGACAATTCAAAGCTCATTTAGCTTTATTAATAACTCATAACTATTACATTTACAAGAGAAGACATTAAATGAAAAGGCTATCGTAGTCTGTCTTATTGCCGGGCGCAAAGAGATGGACATGGATAGCCTTAACCGAAGATACGAAAAATTTTGCATTTGCCGTCGCGGCAAAAAAATGTTTTTAATTAATTACTCGCAGATTATAATGTGTAGCTCGGTGGCGTAGTGGATAAGCGCCGCGGCCCGCGATCGTAGTCGTTAAGCAACTTTCGCAAGGGTCGGTCACGGGATGGGTGACCAAAAAGTTATTATCTCGAGCTACTCCGTGCTTCGGAAGGCACGTTAAGCCGTTGGTCCCGGTTGCATTTGCAGTCGTTAATACCCTCCAATCCGCATTGGGCCAGCGTGGAGGGTCATGGCCCATCCTCCTTAACCATCCATAAGGAAGGCCTGAGCCCCTGCAGTGGGGACGTAAAAGGGCTGATGATGATGATGATGAGACTATAATGTAAGAAAAGCTACAAAATTACCTTAGCTTCAAAGTGATTCATTTTTTTATATTTTTGGTTTAAAAAAAGGGTTAGTTACAAAAAGAAAACGAATCGCAAACAATAATGATTACTCTCAGATTGCTCATGTACATGTTAATTAATGAATTACAATACGAAATGGAAAAAAAAGGTGAAAACTAGGGGTAATATTGAAACATTTTTCTAATGAGAAATTGTATTCCTTTTAGCTGTAATATAACCTTTTAAAAGTATAGTTTAGTTTTTCTGATTTTTATTTACAGATTATTTAATATTTACTTTGGGTATAGCCGCATTCTTTAATAAAATCACATGTTTCGTAATTATTATATGACAAAATATTCATATTAATACGTATAACAATTCATTAAAACATAAATAAATAAGCCAATTTCATTATTTAAATAAATTTAATTAAGCAATACTGCAATATACAAAGAATGTTATGAATGCAAGTGTTCCCCTATTCTTAATAAATCCCGTATCTCTAATAGAAATGTACGTTTATATCGCAAAATTGATTGGGATACCCTTAATGCATTATAACAAATCCGAATATTGGATCCCCCTCGACGATAATTCGGTTTGATGTCATACTTCTTGCGCATGAGTGGTTCCGAATAGATTTCCTATAAAACGTAGCATTTGCCATACGATCAATGCCACAGTGATGCGTTTCGTGTTTTTTTAAGATAAATAAAATATATATTACATTACTCCGATTCCAGAATGAATATTAAAAACTTGGTTACTCCGTAATAGGAGTACCTATTACGGAGTAACCAAGAGAAACCCATAGAGTAATTAATTTTCTGCATGGAATCAATTATCAGAAATCGACATTAATATAAATTAAAGAAGAATGAATGTCTGTCTTGTTTGAGAAGAACTAGTAAAAAAACTCCAAAAAGAAAAGTGAATTGCTCCCTTTGGTTCAATATTTACAGAATGAGCTAACTGTATATTCAATCCTTCGCACTTCAATAGTTTAAGTAGTAATAAAAAACAGTCTTCTATCAATTCAACTAGAACTGCTATATTTTCATATTTCTTTCCGTCAGATGGCGTCGTATTAAAATATGTTTCAGGCAGTTCTCGTTCTTCACTAACATCATTACGTATATATTTACGCATCTTTACAGGTAAAACGTGGTTATCAAAACGGTTGTATTTCACTCTGTATAAAAATAAAACCTGGAATGAAACAATGCAACGTTTTTACTCGATTTAATCCTCTTTGTTAGGCGAGGAACGTGGATTTATTTCGGTCTGACAATTTTATCGAAAAACATGGTTAGCTCTACTATTATAACCTTACTTTATGACGAACGAACATTTTTAAATTGAAATATTTTTACACCGCTGGAAACATTGTTGGATTTGCATATTGATACGTTATGAAATGGAAAATAAAACGAGAAAGATTAATTACAATACTTTATTTATACATCAAATAGTTATAAATACTTAGTGTTTTTGCTAGTATTATGTAAATGTACATTATAGTAGAACATTTATATTTATTAATACTCTAATTCAAGGCAATTTCAAGGGACATTGAAAGCAAATCAAGAAATATTTGCGACAAGCGACTTAATAAACCAGTCTATAGACCATGTCAACATATTTTATGTCAATAAAATTATAATTATATTTAGCTATATTGCATATACAAATTATAGAAGACAGGGCGTGCCGATGTCAGTCAATATGATGCATGGAAGCGACCACAGTAGCTATTATAGTACTGACGCATCCATTAATTAGAGTCATCCAATCGTTTAAAAGCAGTATAATAGCTACCGGTGATTCTAAATGCTATTGATCGTGGGGAAATTATAAAAGTGCACTTTTGTACAAAAACATACAACAGGTCTAACAGGAAACCGTCTATATGGTAGAATAATTATAATTATGTAACCATGACTTTAGGATAATTAATTATTCTTATTGTTAACATATCTACGTAATAGTTTTGAATTAAACTAGTTGAAAACCTTTCACTTTGCTTTTTCCTTCCTTTGAGAATTGCAAAGACATTCTTTAGTTCAATTTTCTTTAGTTCATTAAATTCCATTAAAGCGAAAGTAAAATATATATATATATACATTTTTGCAATATAATTGTAGAACCTGAATTTTTTCACAATATGAAGTTCTTTTTATCTATACTAATATTAATAAGAGGTAAAGTTTCTGACTTTGTTTGTTTGTAAGGGATAATCTTTGAAAATACTGATACGATCTTGAAAATTCTTTCACGTACGTGAAACTACATCATACGCGGGTGACATAGGCTTTAATTTACGCGGTCGAAGTCACAGAAAAACAGATAATTATAAATAAAATATTATTGTGTTATTACTTCTTGTATTTATTTATATCTAACAGCCTACCCCGGCTTTGGATAGATGTTAACCTTTAATAAGTTATACATCTAAACTATCCTCTCGAATATGCGTCGTCCATTTTGTTTAACATCTTCATCCGACAGGTTCGGCGCAGTTCTCGCCAGTTTTTGAATTTATTGTTGTTTAGGAAAACAGAAATCATTTTGAATAATGATAAGTAATGCCGAAAAATATATCCTTTAATTATATTTAGTTATAACAGTCTCTCAACTTTAACTAATAACTATTATTAAATTATATTATAATTACATTTTCAACAGTGGATCTCTCAAAAATAATGGGCTCTTTTAGGAGGCAATATTTGGTTCTGTAATTTTATACATATTTGGATTCCAGTCCGATCCGCAAGCCCTAGCTTTGGTTTAAAACTCTCGAGTTTTATTGTATTTTATTTATTAGCTTACAGTAAATTCCACTTAATTCCAATACGTATAAAATATGACGATATGTATCATCACGCCCTAAATGTATAATCTGTTTATTTATTATCCGGAGCTGAAGTAAATCCAAATTGTATATACCTCGGATTACTAACCGAAATTGGTTAATCTATGCTCAGAAATATAAACGAGACTAAATTTAATCTGATATAAATTATACTAGGTCAGAACCGTTTACCTTTTAAGAATACAGACTTCAAGAAATGTAATAATAAATATCAGTATGCTATCGCTTTACGACACTAAACTGAAGGAGCGTGAATCTATTGATAATTTTCTATAGGCTATTCAAAAAGTTTCTTTCAGTCAATGTCCTTAACATATGCCATGTATTTTGAATCTTAAACAGCGTAAGCACCATTTATATTCAAAATTATATTTAACCTTAAAAACGTGTAACTAACCAACTTTCACGAGTAGTATGATAAACTCGAGAAACGACGTTTGTCCATATCTAAATATATTTTTTACATAAACGTCGCAGATACAATATCTCTCTTTTGATCCGAGAAAAATTATATAACAAACGTATCTTGAAATTGTCATGCCACATGTGCTGATTAGAACGTTTTTTTTCTGCTGGGTCTTTCCTATAAATGGGATCGACTCACTATTTGAACTTAAAATTCGCGGTCCCCTATCTAGTTTAAAAAAGAAATCAAAGTGAACACTATTCTATCTGTCTGTTACGTTAATTATGGAAAATATTAATATTCTACAGCAAATATTTTTGTAGATGTACGAGTATACATTTCTAACTTTTCTGTAGTTATTATAAAACTTAATATTTCTATAATTTAAACTTTCCAAAGCTTTATAATTGTGGTAAGAGATATTAAGTCTCACAGTGGCTACAATAGTTTTTATGTGTCTACGTAACTAAGCAACACATAGCCATCGATATAATATTGTTTTTATCAGGTTTTGATTGATCGCTTTTACGATACGTTTACTGTAAATATCTCATATAACGTGATACACACAGTGCCAACTAAATATAATCATAAAAAGTGCTTTCACTTTGCTTTGAGAATCTAAAAAATATTGGCACATACATTTACGTAGCATTTTGGAGACTTTCATACACATAAACAAAAAAGAGATAACAGTAAATCACCAGTACGCGCGTAGCCTAAAAGACAGTTGGGCGCTTTATAATCTTCCGTAAAACATGTTATTGTATTTGTTACGCACAAACAAAACAATATTATTCAGATGGATAATTCGTCAAGCGTCTCACTGAATTATACGTTAATACGCAATGAATCTTTCGTCGAAAGTTGAATGACATTCCATATATATTTGTCAGTTCTACGTTTCACTTGAGACGCATCCTCCTACAGATATGCACCTACCCGAAGAAGTAATTTATCGACCATAAACGGTCACTAAATTATAATTATATTTCTTTGTTCACATATATTTTATATATATAATCGTGTTTACTTACGACTGGTGAACAGACTTGACTTTTCTCGAGATAAACCTTTCTGAATATATACCCTAACGAAGAGTGAAAACCGCATTAAAATTCACTACTTGGTTCAGGAGAAGTCCAAAGCTAAAGGTTACACAGATTGATAGAGATGGGGAACGACTTCAATTCGCACTTCGTAGTTATAGTGTTAAGTAATATATCTCTAAAAAAATTGTAACTTTTATCAAAACAACCAGTGGCACAACCTTAATTAATATTGTCTTAATTAATGTGAATATTCAAGAGACAGACGAGCTAAATGTGTTCGTAGCAAGTGATATTAAAAATTGAATTATAATTTAACGAACTCGGAGATATCTGGAGCCGAGTTGAGTCTTTTGTTGTGACTGCACCATCGGAGGGGGATTCTTAATTAAGTGTTGGTAAAAGTCCTCTTCTACTTAATGCAATGAGTTCACGGCTCGTTTAGCATTCATAAAATTCTCTTGAGCTCAGCGATTTTTCCTTAACTAGTGGAATAAAATTTGCATATAGTACGCTTTTGTGGAAATGCACTAAGTATGTATAACAAGATTTTAATAGTGTGACAATTTGCGAATTTTTAAACAGGGTTAAAGCTTTCGTGTAAAATAAATCTTCTGATACTTTGAGGACACGCATTAGTGATAATGACGCGTCATTCCCCTAAATTACTACATAACGATCGTGAGAGATTTGTAACGCCCACTCCATTTCATTAAATAAAATATTTTCATTACTTAAGTATAAAATAGTTTTGATTTGTTTATTTATCTAAACTGTAAACTTAATTCGTTTCAAGTACAAATAAAACTCATTAGTAAAACTGTCTTTATATCAAGTTTGATTATTGCAAAGGTCAAAGAAATTTATTGTTTCGAATGTACAGTACAGTTGAGAAAAAAAATGCTTAGCAGGTTGGCATAATTCTGAAATTGGTCATGTTATTCGAACTATATCTGCGATCGTTCTGCATATCGACTTGCATTCAGGCTTGGTTTAAGGGATATGATTAATTCTTCATATGTTATTCTATATATAGAGGACTTCAAACATAAATAGGAAAAAGTAATAAATAATATAATAAACATAACAACAATGATGAAGAAAATATCATAGTTCAAAAGATGATCATCGTGATAATTTTTATGTTCCAAAATTCTCTTTGCTATTACTTAATTTGTTTCATTAATCCTACGGTATGGTATCATTTTTTTATTTATGATTTTGGGAAATTTTAATACCGGCATAATAGCACTCAGCTATTATAATTCATCGATAATCGTTATAGCGCTATAACTCTTCGCCTCCACGTTTTCATTACTTTTATTGCAGTTATAACACAAAATTGTTAAAAGCAGGGTGCGAGCTATCAATCAACATTGTGTACACCCGCTATAAGAAATGTTAGTTCACCATTTAAGTCAAACGATTTTAGCCTTTCAATCTAACAATATTAAAGTTAACTCTCGAGAAAAAATGTTTGGTGCATTTTTGTGGTACACTGTACTTTTTACCGACTATACTAGGAAATTAACGAGCCACGTGATTAAAAGCAATTACGACTGTAATTATTTTTTTGAAATAATTCCGATAGGAATATTATACGTCTATATTGAATCAAATTTCGTAATCGATTGTTCTGTTATATTCATTTAGTATATACCTATAACATAGTATTCTTTAAAAAAAAACTAATGTTTTGTTTTAAGAATACTATGAAACTACAACTTTTAAGAATACTACAACGATTGTTATATACATACTACTAAAATTAGAGGGAAAAAATTTGATTTGTTTATTGTTATTTGTAATAATTAAACTAAACCCTACTGACCTAGTTTTAATAATAATTTCATCAAGATGAAGGTTTCACAATGTTGCCCTTTTTTGTTTGTTTCCTTTTCTCAGTGGCACAGTGGTTAGCACGCTCGCTCTGCGATACGTTTGTTAAGTAACATTCGCAATTTCCGGTCATAGGATGGGTGACCAAAAATTTACTAGCTCAAGCTCCTCCGTGCTTTAAAAAGCACATTAAACCGGTCCACATGATAGGACATAACCCATTCTCCCTTTTCGAATCCATCCATAGGGAAGGCCTAAGCACTAGAAGTGGGAACATTAATTGGCTGGGGATGATCGTTTTTTATTACTCAGAATCACCGCTGGCCGGAGCAAAAGGGTTTTTGGTGCGCAACAGCATGCCGCGAAATCCTCGAGGAGAAAGCAATACGCTATCTTTCTCACTCTAACAAATGGCAACAAAAAGGATAAGGCAGACGCCTTAAAGGAAAGGTGATACAGTTCTTAACCTTCATAATCAGTCGTTACATGGCTTATAATAACAAACAGCAAATATTCGCATATATAATTTTACAAATGCGAATGTTTGCTAAGAATTAGGTATATATGTTTGTTACTTTTTCACGCAAAAACCCTTTGCGCGGATTTAAAAAAACTTGTATACAGAAAACAATAAACCTGTATTAACATATTGACTGCTTTTTGCCCCACTAAACAGTTTCTTTGGGACCACACGGGTGAAGATGCTTGCGTATAAGCAGTAATTTATCAATTATAACGTGGTGCGGTAGAAATTCGTGGAGATAACAATAAACAAATATACGAAATAATTTTGATTAAAAGATATTTAAAAAAAAACAACGACCTTTTCGCGTTTTAGGATTCTTTAATGAGATTGTCTGTATCGCTATAAGATCGTATAGGATCGTTATAAGTCATTTATTCATTATATAGTTCCAATATAATGAATAATGTAATGCTTCAGCCATCCATATTAGAATGTTTACTATTTTTTCCTAAAGAGGGGTCTTACCCTAACGTAGATCGATGTGGCATTATGATCTCCCTCTGATATATTTCGCATAATCCTATAATTGATATAAAATCCGAGCTAGCTTTTTGCTGTAAAGACGACCCGCCCTCCGTATTATAATAACCGATTGGTGGATTTAGAATGATTAATGAAGCGAACGCAAAATTTCACTCGTTCAAATTGTTATGTCATAATTATTATTAATAAGGGTATTTCCTTATGTTAATTGAAGATAATGCTTCATGAAGATATTAAAATTTTATAAAAATATAACGTGGAATTGCTTTTGTCTTCTTCTTACAGTATCTTGTTAATAAAGAAGCTTGGGTGTTAGTTTCTTAAATTCTTCCCATTTTTTCAATTCTAAATAGATTTTTAACACTTGCATTGCCCATCCATCCATTCTCTGCAGATCCTCAATCACGATTTCTTACGCCTCTTGTGTGAATATATGATATTGCCCATCATTTTTAATCGAACCAGCCAATATCTGTCAACAATACATATTAAACAAAGTCGCTTTCCGTCGTCTGTCCCTATGTATGGTCTTTACATCTTTAAAATTACGCAAGGGATTTTGATGCTTTTTTTTTAAATAGATGAATGATTTAAAAAGAGTAGATCTTGTTTTTATTACAAGACCACGCAGGTAAAGCCGCTGACGGAAAGCTAGTGATACTTATATAGTCATATTTAGAAAATATTTTTGTGGCAAATCATGTATAAATTTATCAAATACAAAATAGAGTTTAAAATGCAACGGTACGAGTTAACTTAAAATTGAATACAAAAGTATTTTTATTCCTCCACTCCCTTAAATGAACTGACACGATACGACAACCCACCGAGCCATTTTCTCGGCCACACACAAGTGTTCTGTAAATTGATACAAAGCAAACATACGTCGCATATTTGCAACAGAATTCACCGCATCTCTTCTCGGTTGTTATAGAATGGGACGGCTGCATTGTACTTTTGTTGCGTTTAGGGGACGCAAGTCCCGGTTATTTCCAAATCACGGGATCCAATAAGATTTAATATCATCGCCTTCATTGATTATAAAATGAGAATATATTGTTTAAATAATAAGTTTAATGTAAATTGATATATTTTACATAGTTTTATTGATATAGTTTTATATTTCCACTAACTACATGCATAAAAAAAGAAAAGTAAATCAAATATTAAGAAATTTGCAACTTATCACACTAACACATGTGATTTTGGAACACCACATTCAAACGAATAGGAAATATTATTATTCATCATTCGCACTTTTTACGTCCCTACTGCGGGGACTCAGGCCTTCCTTATGGATGGTTAAGGAGGATGGGCCATGACCCTCTATGCTAGCCTAATGAGGATTGGAGGGTATTAACGACTGCCAATGCAGCCGGGACAATAGTCACCCATTTCGTGACAATCCCTTGCGAAAATTGCGACAACAACGATCGTGGGCCGCGATGCTAATCCACTACGCCACCGAGCTACACTTGAAGTGCTTTTTTTCACTTAAATAAAATAATAATTAAAAAATATATATTTTTAAATGAATTCCATAAAACTAAAAATATAAATATCTGTAATAACTTAACGTCGTCAAAAAAGCATTACTAATTTTGCTTACTTGACCCGGGATCCCGGGATTCAGTGTACCGGGATCGTTAACCCTATTTATGCTGTCCACGCTGACGAACGAAAAATGTGCGTTGAGGGTCGTCTTGCGAGGGTGGACCGGGTATAATCGACCCGCGCGATAAACACCGACGAGTTTACGTACGCTGCGTTAGTTACGCGCGTAATGAATCTGTGCCCGCATTTTAGGGTTAACATTGTTTCGGTACGTTTGCGACCGTTACTTAATAGTTGTCGCATAATCTGATTGTGAGTTTGCATGGGGATTAAAGTAATTTTGAATGAGCATAACATGAATCTTCTGAAATTTAGTGAATTCAAATATGAATATGTTTATTTATATTTAAACTTGCTTTCTGCCAGCAGCTTATGATTATTTTATTTATTATAACCCGTATGATTCTGTATTATATACATATAAACCTTCCTCTTGAATGACTGCTAATTGAAGAAAACTGCATCAAAAACTGTTAAGTAGTGTAAAAGATCTCAATGTGACAACAGCGGGAAGTCACTTTGCCTTATTAACCGACTTCAAGAAGCAGAAGGTTCAGTTTGACCTGTATATATGTACGCTTGTGCGCGATTCTCTCCCGTTTGGCAAACCAATCTTGATGCGTTTTTCAGCATAGTATTTTTCAAACCTAGGATACAGATTTAGGTATATTAAGCGACAAAAAATGGAGTCTTGTACTTTAACACAGTTTTAAAATATATTTTTAGTGTTACCTATTATATAAAAAATATGATTATCACCAAAAACATTAAATATATTTTTTTAAATAGTACTGACTTCAAACTTACATAAGTGAAAAAATAATAGTTATCTCAAAAAGTTTTTTTGAAATAAGTATTATTTTTCACTTTTTTAAGTTTGTATTCGGTTCTATATTTTTTTTAGTTTTACTATGTATAGATCTACATTACTGAAAGATATTGACGAGCGAGTAAATATATATATTTTTTTTACGATATTTTTTAAAATATGCTCTGCTAACGATAGTTTTTCCAGCCTGTTTTAAGCAGTTTTGAATATTTTATAGTTTTATTTGGATTTCACTTTCTTGTTGCAGCCAGTGGTTCATGAATATACTGATTGCTTAAATCATTTATCTTTAACATAAATAACATATACAGTGAACGCCTCTAGCTGTCATATATAAATACATCAACATAAACCATAACAGTGCGAGACCTATATAGACTCTATCTTTGAATAGATTTTTTAACATTATTCACAAATGGTTAAAATTACACTTTATGTGCAACCATTTTGACAATGGCTATGTAGTGGAGTTTTAATAACACATACAGCGATGCTAACAACACCCAAAAATATTTTTTATCATTTAAAATAGCATAAAAGCATTATATGCATTCAAAACAGAATACCGTCATGGATACGAAAGACCACAGAACATAGAATATGCGAAAGACGGTTAAATTTATTTGATTATTATTTTACAGTTAAAATTAGTTACCAGTGTATAACTTTCTTGCTGATTTAGTATCGTTAATAGAACATATTTACGAGGATATATTATTTAATTTCATCTTTACTAATACTAGAAAAGGGTAGAGTTTCTAACTTTGTTTGTTTAGGAGTAATATTCGAAAATACTGATCCCATCTTGGAAATTGATTTGCCAATAACATTAATATATAATATAATAGATATATCATAAAATGCAACATGTATGTCTCCTCGGATGTTAACAGGATAAACAAAATATGAAAAAAAAACGTGAATTAATTCGCACTAACGAACAGGATTTTAAATTTAGTGCACTCTCATGTATAAAATAAATATAGTTTTGTTTTTAATCTGTCTTGTTGTAACACTATCGATTTATCGCTAACTATAATTAACTGACTGAGACTTTTCTATATTAACTTCATATGGCTGCGACGTGATAATTTCGCACATTTATCACCCGCGTCAGACTAAATAAAGAGATAGTAGCCACGTGACCCGACAGGCGTGGCACGAGACCATAACCTTAAATCAGGGATGAAACTCTAATTGCCTAGAAAACATTAACGCAGATGTACTACAGCTGTAAGTCAAACGATGTCACGGATATTTTTTATCAAAAATATGAAATTGTTCTGTACCATAGTATTCCTTTATTTAAAAATATTGAATGGCGCGTTTTTTTTCCACTGCTTAAGTGGCCAGAAATTTTATTCTACAAGATTTATTTATTCAGTAACTAACCTTGCGATTTGTTGCTCCCTTATAATATGCTAGATATGTTCCTCCAGCGTTGTCCTACGTGGACATTATCTAAATAGCCTATGTCACCCAAATATGATGTAGTTTTCCGCAGGTGAAAGAATTTTTAAAATCAGTTCAGTCGTAGGATATTCAAAGTAAACAAACAATCAGTAATTTCGTTTGTGTAATAATGCTACAAAGTTAAAATAGTATTATTTAAAAAAGTGACAGTAGTTTCTGAGTGTATCCAATATTAATAAAAAAAACATTATATTTGTTAATAATATTAGTTTTTTTATATTATGGTCAGATAAACACGAAATTAGTCAATTACAAAATTCATCTAATTAGTAACATCTACAACATAGTGTTGTATATATAAAAATGTAAAAGAGCATTATCTTTCATGACTTATACCATCCAAGCAAGTCGGTACATTAGAAACAGCATGAAAGAAAGCACTGATAATTCCATTCCCCTCACTAACCTCTAATATTTAGGGTCGTAGGCCGAAGGGATGTTTAGTGTATGTTTGTTGCATAAACGATGCGGCCCTGGACGATTTGATTCGCAATATATTTTATTCCAATGTCATTGCAGAGCTGTTAGCAACGGTGACTGTTTAGTACATTAACAGTTTTGTTTGAATTGTCTAGGGTTGACCCCTACTCATTAGATAGTGTAGTTATACATTTTTATTTTAAAATTATAAACAGCCAGTTGAACAAACATTTCATTAGTTTAAAGCGACATTACCCATACAAATTTGACATTCATTATAGTTTAAAAGCGTCATTAAACCTTAATGACGTTTGTGCAACTGACCGAAAATTTGATAAATTTTGCTTACACCATATTAACCTAATAATATTTAATTAATTGGAACATACTCAAACAATATTTTCAGGTGTGACGGGTTCATTGCTTAGGCGAATGAATAAATAGCTTACTAAGCTTGAGAACTTGATTTAATAAAGGGTAAACAAAAAAACTGTAACAATAAAAAAAGAATATAAATCAGTTCGAATGGTTACCTAAACAATAATATTAAAATAGTTAAATAGAAAAATTACATATCCCTTTTCTTCGGGTTTAGTGAGTAATCTAACTTTATTATATTTGATTTGATAAAGTATACATTTTTTTTGAGTTCAAACTCGTGAGCATAAATAACGGAAACAGGTAATAATATATTATATTTTGATATTTTATAAAAGATGTTATTGATTGAAATTAAGTATAATGTTTCTAACTCGATGAAAGAGCATATTGGATAACTGACAATTTCAAATTAAGAAAAGTGAATAATAAAAATAAATTATGTTGAAGATCAAAGACAAAAAGTTTGCATGCGGAAACCTAGGATAAAATAAACGGTGGTACGACGCACCGTTACACAGGTACTCTATACAGTCTCTCTATCAGGTAATTCAAGTAGAGCCGTTGGACGGTCAATCAAATCGATCGTCCCAGATAACTGAACTTTTACATTAGTTATATTTCTATAAAACTATTGTGCAAGTAGTGAGACTCTATTTTATTACTCATTTCATCAATCACCAATCACCCTTAATCAAAATTCATACATAAATTACAGAAAACTGAAATGTTCTCAATCTTTAATCGTTTCCGAAAGTAGCTTCTTGAATTTTTAACTGGTATTCTAAACAAATATATTATTAGCTTGTTCCGTAAGGGGTTCAATATCAAGATGTGAGGAAGTAAATATAGCAGACAGTACATTGTTTGCTTGCTCTATTCCCATTTTTTTTAGTTGAAGTCAGTGTAATACGCATCCTACTTCCATACTTTAAAATCAGCCATCGTAGAGATGATTCACAACTTTCCTACACATATTATTCTTCCCACAGTCCATCCAATTTTTCTTGTGGCTTCTACTTCTTACGTTTCCATCCACGCTCGTGCTCACAGATCGTTCTGTTACATGCAATAATAAATAAATAATTCATTCTCAACATTCAAAAATAAAAAAGCTAAGATTAATTTTTATATAAAAAAAAATTGTTTATTCTCTTTTCGACATACACTTCAGGAAAATTTTAAAAACTTTTTGTCTTTTCTAAAAAAGTAAAATGTCTTAATGAAAATATCTTTGTTCCGTGATTCTCATTATTAAAATTTCTTCATAACTACATTATATTTTTACCTTAATTTAAATTCCCAAAACGTATATATCCCTTTATTACCTAGCAAACTGTAAACATGGTTCCATATTTTATTTGCGACCGTGTTAACGAGCTTTAGCTCCAAAAACAAGGTGTAGTTAAAACAATATTTATCTTAATAATTAGTAAAAACTAGTTTAGCTGCGGTTCATTTGATAAAGGTGCGTGTAAACGGCTCAGCTCGCGTGATACGCTCAGGGCGTATATAAATTAAAACATAATTGTGTTATCGTGACCTCGGGCTTTAATGCATTGCGCTAGACAGTGAAAGAATGGAATACTTTAAAAATTAATTAGGTATTTTTCAGTTTACTTAAACTTGTTGTTTTTTTGTGTCCAACTTCATCAGCATAGTCCCTGCTCCCTAAAGAAACAAGACTATTGATTTAGTTATTCCGTATCAATCCTTTGGCGTCTTATCTTACTCCTTATTAATGTAGTATTTACTGTAATCTACAGATAAAAACTATTAAGTATAATTTTCATAATTTTACGCTTATTAATTGGCGAACTTACGGAGAAATGAAAGAGAAAAGGTATTAACATATTTTCTTTAATTAAGTACCTCAAAACTATTAATCCCAAAATTATACAAGCAGACAGGCACACTAGTGATTACTTTCTAGATTAAAACCGATTCCATTTTCCCAACACTAAAAAATATTGTTATAAGTTGAAAAGCATCAACTGTCGTACCAACCCGGTAAACGTTTCGTAAGACAGATTTTACAACTACACAAATTACTTCTTACTGTACTTTCGAGCAATAAGCGAGACTCCTCAGTGTTCACAGTTTCCGAGGCAAACTAAGCATGCACAACGTTACCGCATACCGACTAACTTTAAACTGTAAATTTCAATAGCATGCAAAAGCCACAAATTTAAGGGTAACCGGTTTAAACTGGTTAAAGTTGCCCCAAGTTGGCGTTCATGTACAATAGGTGGCTGACGGCCTACTCTCTTAGCTTAATTTACATATTGATTCAATTGTATTCAAAACGTGCAATAAACCGATAGGGAATTAAATAATTATGCATTATGATGTCAATTTAGTCGGTGTTCATTATTAGTAGTCTGTATAAAGGGAACAAGTGTTTATAACGTGATTTTATATGAATAACTAGCTACTTTCCCGTGACTTCGCCAGCGTAAATGATAGTTTTTCTTACCTGATAACAACGAAGCTTCACGTTGGTTAAAGATTTTCATGATCGAATCAGCATTTCCAACGACTACCCTCTCCCCACAAACAGACAAAGTTGGAAACTTTCCTTCTTTACAAAATTAGTATCGAATTATACTTATTCACTAGAATTTTACTTGTCTAACAATGTATTAAATGAATGAGAAGGGTGCCATTGCCGCTTTAAGATATATCTAAAAATAAGCGCGCACAATCTATATCAGTATCAGGGTGTTTTTTTTAACAGCGAAACTACCCTACGCTTTATTTTTGATACTTCCAGAAATTATTAAAAACTACTTACAAACCGGATGTCTCCATTAACACTGATCTCCCCTAAAACATCCTCATTGATTGTTTAAAATTGGATACAACATGTTTTGTTTCACATCGTTCACACTTCATTACTATCTGATAATCTAAAGCACCTGATCGAGTTTGAATTATAAACTCATATTTTTACTAAAGATGTTACGCACATGACACAGTTGTATCTTTACTAAACTAAATATACACGTTAACTTCTTGAACAGTATCGATTCTACAGATTCCAAATACCATTATGTCAATATATTAAAATACATATTAGTAATTTACGAGACAAGCTGTCTGATGGTGAAAAAATACTCGTTAACTTGTTATGTTACCAAAGAGAAGTTGCGCTAATAATTAATATTCAAGTAAACTATGCTTTTTAAATTTAATATTTCTGGATATCAGAAGAAAAACTATTTAAAGCATTTTTTCATAATTAACGGTATCGAACGCTTTTTTGTAATATATAAAACACAAAAAAACATTTTTCTGATGTCCCAAACAATTCTGGATTGCCAGGAAGGCCTAGACCATTTCAAAAGCCAAACTGACATTCATCAATACGGCTATCAATTATAGAAAACAACATTTGGCATCTGTGATTTTATTATAATATTAGAAACGTAATTAAAGTTTGTATAGTCATGTTTAATTGTCTCATGAATATAACATAAAAACTTTTAAAACACACTCAAATATTTCAACAAATTCTGTTACAAAAAAATCCGTACATTGAATATTAAAAGTATGTCTCTTTCACTTTAGAAACAACAGTTACCCTGAAACTTCGTAAGCACATGGCGTACATCTGAAACGATATGTATTCAAATCTTAATAATAATCTCGGGCGTATCAAGACATTTTTCACATCCAACTTACTGTAACTTACATTCACAAGTTGTCACATAACTCTTATTTGGCGACCGCGTCGACGTACCAAAAATAGATGGCCTGAACTTTTTAATAGGTGTTGGGCCGCTTTGAGAGAGTCGTGCAGTCGGCGCCTCGGTCTTCGAGACGACTTTTATTACTTTCAGCACAAATTGCTTCTCTACATTTGAATATACTTCCGAGCGATCGAGCTTTTATCATCCCGCCCTATTTTATAGTGTGAAACGTATGAATTAAAATAAAGATAGGTACCATAGAAATTGATATTAGATTTTTGACGTTAGTTATATAAGAAACACAGGCAACGGTAAGAAAAAAAATATTCTCTATATGTATATTAGTCAAATTATCTTTTGAAAATAGTAACGGAAAATTGTGATTTGATAACACAGATAAAAATACTATATATTTTCTTGTTTATAAAAGTAACTTTAAAATGAATATAATTGGCTAAATTTTCGGATAAAAAAAATTTGAAATCATGTTATTTAAGTTGAGTTCTATCAACCTCTGAATTCGATATTATTTAAAAGAAAACATTCATTAGCTTTGGTACTAGTATCAGACTATTACATTAGCTCCAAAGTTAACGTCTGTGTTCTTCTTTTCTTTGTATTGATCTCATTAAAGCTAAGTTTATGTGAGTGGATGGGGATGAAGGAATGTGGAAGAAAAGATGTATTATACGATGCATGAAATATGATATAAGAAAGGGGTAAATGTCGGAATGACGTCTGATCGATAACTATGACATCCGAAGATATATTACGTAGATAAATCAACGTAAAACTGGATATCTTCTTAAGAAAATACCCTTATAATCTAGTTTTTTCATTTAGTAAAGACGAAAATCTATACCAATATTATAAAGAAAATAAAGTTTCTAACTTTCTTCGATTGTTTTTTTTGTAATACTGATCCTTTCATGAAAACTCTTATCTACAGGCAGCTACAACGTACATGGGCTCTATAAATCACGTGCGCGAAGTTGCGGGGTAACAGCTAATTGTTTTTATAAATCATAAGGAACGAGTATTAAATGCGTAAGTGTTCGCCTAATAGCATGTGATCCCATTCCTGTTTTTTTAATTATTTTTATTTATGTGTAAAATATTGAAATATAGCTGGCTGGAAGCCTTCTAACTTCCTAATTCCATCGATTCATCTACAGAACCGGCTAGCTATAATGTATCGTTCAACTTTACCTGCAAGTTAGATCAAGTTAGATAACTTAGTACTATCGGGTGCTAAGTCAGACGGTCTCCTGCACTGAAACATTTTGAAAGTTTTACTACTAGCTAATCTAATAGTTAACTTACTATGTCTGCGGCTTTATTCTCTAATTTTATGAATATGAGGTAAGCGGTTAGATTATATTAGCTTCTTATTAGGTAGCGACTTCGTATGCATAAATATTTTTTAAATAATACAAATTATATATGAAATTTATTGAAGTCGGTTCAGTAGTATCGAATATTATCAATGGCATAATGTAAATCGTGACACGAGATTTCTTTATACAAATATATATAAACCAAATACGTTCCTGCTTAAACTCGTTTAGATTATTTACATGTTTCTGGTACCTATATAAGTCTTCATTATCATAAGGATCGAATCTATTCGATGGGAGAACATGCCATAGCTTACCATGCAGGCCCAATGTGGATTGCTGGACCTTAACGACTGCTGATGCAGCCGAGACCATCATTCCTTCCACAGCACGATGGAAATTGAAATAATAAATTTTTGTCACTCATCATATAACCGGCACTTACAAAAGTTGCTTAACCACAACGTCATCGAACTCGTCCACAGATATTTACAGGTCTTTTTCATCTACTCCAAAAGTAACATCTGTAAGTGAAAAGTTTTGAACATTTTTAAGATATATTATTTCGATAAAGTTATATAAAACATGCAAATCTCTTAAGCCTTTAATTTAAATGAAATGTCAACTAGAATATTAATTTATTCCTCAATGTAAATGAAATTAAAAGCCATATTTTATATTCTAGCGACGTCTACGACTGGTGACTGGCATTACAGACATGACACTCGGCAATGCCAGCGGCATTCAAAACTTGTAGTCTGGCAAACTTAGTCGTATCGGGTGCTAAGTCAAGCAGACATCCGCACGAAACGTTCGTGGCGAACTCCCAACCACAAGTTAATTCAGTATTTAGTACACGTACAGCTGATCCTAGTTTTAGCTTATTCAATTTCTAGATGTTTTATTTGCATGGAAAAGCTGTTTAGTTAGGAAGTTTAGGTACTTTTTGTATTCGTAATCGTATACTAGATATTTAGTGAAAAGTAAATGAGAATCAATATATTTAATAAGAAGCGAGTATCTTTAAAAATAATAATGAAAGTGGATGAGGCGAAAGATGTGTACGTAAGGACCATACTTTGTGGCGTTCGGTCCTCTCTGCCTACCCCGCAAAGTATACGGCGTAAAGATATATATAGACAAATTGATGTATCGTAGGTTATTCGACATGTGGTCTGCCCTGACTTAAGATATTAGGTTTAATAGAGTGGGATAAAGCACAATGAACGTTATGATGTATCAAAGTAGGTTTTAAATCTAAAATCATATTAATCCTCATTGGAAAACAATTTTATAATTGTTTGTATGAAAACATATGAATAAACCGGTACATACCGAATCGTCATAATACTTTGTCACTTGTCATTCATATTCGAGGTACCCATAATAAAAGCGTTTATGAAAATTCGTTTCGTTCGCCTCTTTCGCCACTTATTGATAGCAGCATAGTAATAACGTACTCCGTAGACGAGTGATTCACGCGCCAGTTTCAAGATCAATGTAGAATATTAACTTTTCTGTATTGTCTCGAATCTGGGTATTCTACCCTTGTTGTATCGGATACTCCATAATACGATGTCTTTAGCTACTCATCTTGGAATCTGAGCAATGTAGGTAATGTTGTTTTATATTTATTATTTGTTTATTGAGAACCATACGCTGTATTTAAACACCAAAAGTATTATCATAATTTACAATTCAAAAAGTAATTCCGTTATAACTTACAAAAGGTGAGATATGAATATTTTTTTAACATAAACAGATTAAGCCAATATACAACCTGTTCGACTAAATCCCGTGTTGGTCTCAAACTAATGTCTACACATAATTGTAATTCCATTGTTAATGGCACTGGACACACTGACTAATGCATATTGATGGAACATTAAAGCCTTTCATCGCGAGCTCATCTTTCATTAATTTAAAAGGGACAGCCCCGTGAGGGTCGCGACTAAGTGAATTAGAATTTCGATTTATCGATTTTGAAAGATTAATGGCTTATAGTAAACCTTTGAATCTTGCAGGTCGTCCCAACGATTGCATTTGAGTTGACGTTGTAAAAAAAGCTTTATTTTTATTCAATTTGTATTCACGTAAGAATATACAATATAATTAATTCTTATAGTTATATTGAATTACAAACAAAAACCACACTGAAACTAAAACAAAAATAATTTTACTATAACCATAAATTAAATATTGAAAATAACGCTTGTTTTTGAAAAACAATTTAATAGATTTTTATGCAACTGAATGTGATAAAAGTTGTTTAATTTTTATCTTACGTCCTTAAGCATTTGTACAAACTATTAAAAATAAAACTCGTAGCTTCCTTATACTTATAAACTCCGAACCAAATTGATATATATCATACATATTTATTCCTACATTGACTACCTTTTCTAGACCTATTCTGACACAAATACTATTTGTCTAGTTTAAGCTCTAGACACATGAGTATCCACTTGTAATTGTCTTGCTGTTATCAATTTATTGATGAGTTAAGTTTAGTTATTCCGTATTTTACATTATAATACAATGCATAATCTCCAACTTGTATTGATGGGAACATTTTTAGTTATTTGTGGTTCATAATTATAGAATAGATCTTATTAGTAGTAAAATCTTTTTTAATATTAAGCATTTTTTCAATGAAAATAAAATATTGAGAAAATGTATATTTTATTCGTACAAATATTCGAGTACTGTTTTTATCCATTGGTGAAAATTTAAATCAATATTTTTAAATAAAAAAACTAATTTAATTTGGATTTTTCAACATAACTAGAACAACTTTTATTCTGATGTCACATGTGATTAAATATATGTTATTACTCTTATGTATACTATAATATAATTTTATTAGTGTTAATTGTTTAAAGAATAGGTAATGTATTAAAATTAAGTTTATCCTAGTTTACGAGTATAATCCCAGAATTTCCATCAATAAATCGGAATCGCTCGATTGAAATAAATTTTTAGATAAAGTCCAGTACTCAACAGAATTATTTATCTAACTATATTATTAGTTGTAACAAAAATATTTCGAGGAACTCTTTTTTTGATATTTATTAAGATTACAGTGCAGTTACTATTACAATAGTCATCGACACCATGCAAATTATTCAGTCGATAAAAAGACAATAACTGAAATACTAAATCCGTTCTGTCACAATAAACCTTAAAGCTACCATCATCCGTAATTCTGGATCAGGATTAATATATTCATATCCTTATTAGATAAGCAATGAGGATTGTTTGGTATCATAAACCATGTGACGTCACTTCATTACGTGGATGCTGCCGTATTCTGCAAAAACTTGCAAAGGGGTAAATATTCTTAGAATTATCTCCAAGATGTTTAATTTAAATATTAAGTACAAATTTTACTAAACAGTTCTAAAACGAGTCTTTACATAAGAATAAAAAATTGTTTGTGTCTTTTTTGTAGCTCATTAATCACAGGAACAAAAAAAAATTTAGCTTCTAGACCAGCAAATTGTACTTTAGCGTCACTAGCAAAGTAGAATAATGGACTTTTTGAAAAGAAAATATTTAATCTATCCCTTGCTGGAATTTTGGATGCATTTGGATAAAATCCAGTGTTCCGCTCCGGGAGCATATTTGTATATATATATATATACATCTATTTTACTATGGAATTGTCATGGCTTTGTATTACTAGATCACTGATTTATATATCTACAGTGAAAAAAAATTAAAGCTAGCGTTCGGGACCGGCTGGGTGAATTTTTGTACATAGTCCAGATTTAAAATTTCCGAGTGCTTTGAAACTAAATTATATTGTAGGTACATACAACATTTAGAATATAAAACTTATAACGACATGGTATCCTCAGTTGCACCATGCAGTTAAGGTTTATGTCAAATTATCAAAATCTATCATGCTGACTTTAACATTAACTGTGGAATACCTAGCACGGTAGGGCATGGTAAAACTTTAAGCAGCGAACTTAGGTGGTTATATACGATAGTTTACAGTTAAGTTATGACGTCACCAACCATAGCCAAATGATAACTCATTATTATTTCCTTAACTGGTACTTTAACATGTTTGTTATTATTATTAAATTAGGTTGGTGCAACTAACCCTTAGTCTATGGTACAATCGGTGACTATTACTTCTTACCGTTAAACGATGTTTGATGGCAACGTAGTATCGGTAGTGCATCTATTACTGCACTACCGATAGAAATTTAACTTTAAAACCAATCTGGCGATTGAGCTACTAAACTTAGATCGCAATTTTACCTTAGCACCAAAGTTATGATAAATGTAAGTTTATTTTTTTTATTTATTTACTCTTTATTGCATTTAAAACAAATGGCGGACTTAATGTCAAGGGAATTTTCTACCAGTCAACCTGAGCGAATGTTGGATTTGCATGTTTATATGTTTTACTAACTAAATTCCAAAAACAAAGTGTTACAGTTACAAAAACACAGGGTATTCTTAAATTTATATAAAAAATATGACGCTATTCTAACAAGTACCTGTTCATACATAAGCTCCGATTTAAATTTAACAAAAAGTGAACTGCTTGCTAGTCTAACATGTAACATTTCAAAAAACACATTCTAACATATGCAAGCTAAGTTTTGTTACAAAATATTGTCATTTCTAAACATAAAACTATTTTGTTAAATACAACAACACAAAGAGATGCTCAGTTTCCCAGAGGTATTTTTAGCTGACCTTTTGGTGATCTGCATTGTTAGTGTAATGACAATAAGCTTTCTATGTTAATGTAAGCTCGGTGCTGAATATTAGTTGAATATTTTGGTGCTCACATAACATACCCTCTGGTTATGCTGATTTCTCTTCACTAGTTAGTTATTCAGGTATTACGTTAGAAATTCAAATAATACCTATTTATAATACATTGTGATTAACGACATTGATAATAGATACTTACACCCAGTTGCAAAAACCTCCAATAAAATTATCATTAAGAGACTATTTCTTTTTTTATTTAAAGTTTAAAACATTTATTAGAGTTCAAAAGTGGTATTGAAACCTTAGTCGATGTTTGTACATAAACCTTTTTGAGTCATGGACAGAGATAACTGATATGAATCTCTTTTTGGCTTTTGATACTTTTAAATTGTCAAGATTAGATCTACATTGTCGATGTATTAGGATTTAAAAAAATATTGTTACTTACTTTTTTGATTAGAAACAACCATAAAAAGAAGAGATATTATATAAAATATCTCTCCCTGTCATGTCACAATCGAGATTGTTGACGAGGCAGCGGCACCCCGAATACATTCCGTCTTTTTAATATCAAACTAAAATTTAAATAATGAAAAACAGTTGTATACAAATTTTAGCAATATTTACAACTAACCTTATTGCTACAATAAAGTAATGACCTACAAATGAAAATCAGCTCCAAAAATCGTCTCCAATATAAATGAACCATTAGTTGTGAGTCTTATATTATGAGCTAAAAACCTACTTCTCATTTTTCAATTTACCTAAAATTTTGACGATTGCTTACTTGAATATCTATGCAATATCAATATGGAATGGAGCTGGTCTAATGATGAAGCCGAAGGGTAACTTCGGGATCTCTGTTATTAAACGATGCAATCCCACAAATTTAGACTAATATAATTGTATTGATAATGTCTTAGATAATATTCAGGATCTAATTATGGAACAGAAGACCATCGGTAATTCTATTATTAAATAATGCTAACTCATCGAGTTTAAATTCGTTTCATTTGTCTATACAAGATAATATCTAACAAAATACTGTCTTTTTTATTACTATTTTTTAAAATATATTTCTTGATTATAACCTCTCGGTTTACTACAAAAATTTGCTGAATAACACTCTTCAGTAAAGTAGTGACACCAGTGTACCCACCTACTTGTGAGACTACATTGCAAATCAGATGCGTGGGTTCAATCCCAGCTCAGGCACTTGTGTCAGCAGATTGTGTCAACTTGCAAAATATTATTAATGGTGGGCTATGTGTTTGACAAATTGACTAAGAAGACAGCTCTAACTCATAAATGGTAAAGTTTCAATACATATAATAGCGGTTCTTGAGAAAACATCAGACAAGGTGCATACCCTGACATAAATTCAAATATGAATTAAAGTCAAAATATGTTTATTCAAAGCTCATTTGAATCGTCCAACAGTTTTACCCCTACCACTTGTTCACTACAACTTTTGGCTGCTAAGAAGAATGAGCAAACTTACTACTCTAATGGAAGTAATGACATTCACGAAAACCATGTCGTCACTAGATGCAGCACATTATAAATATATGAAGTCACTTTACAATATTAGCATCATATAAAAACTATAACCATACAATGATAACACAATTGGCAACACTATACTAGTAATTCTAATATTAATCAAATAATTCATATATTATTTGGTTTTAACATAATATTGTAATTGAAGTGACAACATCAAATCCATAAAATATTCATTAGTAATTCTAAATCATTAGCATTCAGCGATAACCAAAGAGAATGATTACCTCAAAGAAAGTAATATTTAAAACTTGGACCAAGTGCGAGTTCGTTTGTGAGCACCATTGAATATTTATATTAGTTTTATTTTAGTATTTGTTGTCATAGCGGCAACAGAAATACATCATCTCGCATTCTGCACTCCTTTTCAATATAAAATTTAGCTGTAATATAAGCCAAACATCTCCGGCCGCATAAATTTCTTATAAAGCAATCCAAAGTTATTAGTTATTAATAAAAACAAGATATTGAAGATTCGATTATATGATGGTGTAAAGGTGACTGGTAAGCATTTATTTATAAAAATAATTTTTAAAAGCTTCTTACATCATAAGTATGCGAATTTAACGGAACTGTTGCAAATATTCAGGTACATAATTTACTATAATCAATGGAACTCTTCATGAACTGTCATAACACTGTTATAAGTCTATATAAATTTCTAAACTAATTTAACTAATAGAATATTAGTTAATCAGAAATATCCAATATACTTAACCCCTATCTCAATGTCAATAATATCGATTCTATAGTAACATTCAATTTACTTGAATAATGAAAGTTGCTTCATTAAGGATGCGTCCTTTCGAACGACCAATATTGTCCAAAGTTAAATACGTAGCCAATGAACCAAGTCCCGAGAGCCAAACTTAGTTACCTAAACAAACAGGGTCGCCAGTCAACATTGGAGGCCTGTGACGCACTCCCGTTAATGCCAGTGATGTGACTGAAACAAAAAAAACAACGAGCAATCTCTTAATATGCCCATCCATTATCGATTTGATACTGGTTTTTTAAGTATCTATTTATATTGTTGTTATAATAAGAGTATCGCTTGATATTATAGGATTGAAAATTAAAATATCTTACTTAATTACAACACAATTCAAATTACAAAGAATAAACCGTTACTATCGATAAAATAAGTAGAAAAATAATACAATGAAACATAAAAGTAATTTAGTACAATGAAAAGGATTACATTACCCAACTTGTAGATCATACAACATAATAATAATCCACTCTGCTTACTAATTTCAAAGATGTTATAGTTTATTATCAGCAAAAGCATAATTTATGAAAAATATCGCAAAGATTACGGGCTTAATACTTCACGATTTAAAAAAATCTACAGGAAAGGCTTTTACAAATTTTAACTTAAATAAAATCCCATTAAAGTCGCCAATACCTTGACGTTAACTCGAATGAACCGCCTTTCGAAGCAAACGGGTACCATCAAATTTTATCATCCCTATCGACAGCGTTTTGGCGAGGGACGTCAGTTCACGTCGACGAGTTTCAATAAACATCGAAAGCCTCCACGCTTAGCATCGATGGTGGCTAATGCGGCGACATCAACGGGACGTCATAACATTATTAAACAAACATAGGGTGGGTATGTTTTTAATAATAGAATTGATAATTTATTTTTTTAATACACCTGCTTAAATGTGGCAAATAAAAATTGTATTAACATTATGACAAGATATTTTATAATTTAATAATATATGCTACGTTCAAGGTTCATTTTAACTTCATGAAACAACAATAGCAATTTCGCCTTGTAATATTTAATCATATTGATACTAGCTATTTTCCCGTGACTGCGGCTATAATTTACGCAAATAATAGCCTATGGCAACCCTATAGATGGCATTACTTCAAATCTCAGATAACAGACAAAACATCATAGTTGAGCATCATAATTACATTGTAAATCCGTTGAAAAAGTCAACTTTAGAAATAATTAAATCCCATAGAAGCTTAGTTAAAAGCTAGTAAATCATTTCCTTTACCGACCGTGACAAAAATAAGTTAAGTAGAAATCTCATGTTTAAATAACTCATAGAAATTTTTGTCATCAATTCGTGAATTCAATGTTTAATTTAAACTTCAACAGATATGTCATAGAAATGTCTATATGTACTTAATCTAAATTAAACTTGCACATGAAGGGCTTCCTTCAAGCTTTATTATCTCTTCTCTAAAATTATACACAGTACAATGTATCAAATTCGTCAGCAAATTCACTAGCACAAACCGCAATCTAAATTGAAACATGCACCTTATCTTGTTGTCGCGAAGGTATAATCTCTTGTGGGTGTGTAGAATAATCTCTACATGACACCGGGCTCCAATTACAAGCAACTGCCAATATACTTATACGGTAAAACCTCGACGTAATCCGCATTGAATTTCTTATTAAGATACTGTACTATGTATATCACAGAGTCTGTAAACTACAAACTTGTTTGTATCTAAGATAGAAACATAAAAACAGATAAGCAAGAAATGGAAAAACCTTGTAGTGATTTCTTATGGATATTCATTTCATTGCTGTCTGTGAGTTTCTTTTGTAATGCGGTAACGGACATAGTAAAATTTGTGGAAAAGGACTACAATCAATGAATGATTTACTATTAAACAAGTGCCTTCAAATGATTGGATTGTCTGTGGTGTCATTGTTTTTAAGAAATATCATTTAAAGAATTCAAAAAATATTGCTTTTTCTTAGGAAGCGCATCACTTTGACAGAGGCATTATTTATTATGTATTTTAATAGCGTGGTTAGGTCAAAACTTTTAAACGAAAAGGAATATGATAAGTTCAGAAGAAACTGAAAACTTTTTAATAATTAAAAGTCTTTAAGGCTCAAACCAAACTTGTCATATATTTTTTAAATTTCTACAAAAACCAACTTACATAACCATCGTCCACAAGAACTTTTTGACACCTATAAACATCTTACAAAACTGGTCACTATCACCTGTTCAGGAAACAATAAAATATTCTATTTAGTATCACACAGGCGGGACTCGTCCAATAATATCCCGCTGTATTAGCCATCTAATAAAGTAAGTTTACACCAAGCCCATACAATAATCCCGTGTGAGTAACGGTGGCGTGCGCTTGCTCCTAGCTCATTAATTTGCCCCTCGGCTCTTGCCACGGGATTTGTTGGAATTACTATTGTTTATGCCGGTGCCGACTTAAATAATTATTGCTCTACATTTGTAAAGACTGTTGTTTCAGCCGGCATGGTAATATCATTATATCGATTGGAAACAGATCTCGTGAGTGTAATCCATTCATAGAAGTGTAATCAATATTAATGAGGTTAAGTGAGTTGGAACTGTGTATAGTCGTGGTAGTTTAGTGTGACTTTTTTATTAATCGATCAATAAAATTTAACGTAAATCAAATTTTTGGTTATTTTTTTATTTAACTCCAGTGACTCGTCTGGACTGAGACAATTATTCTATATCCAACAAAAAAATAATCACCATCATTACCAGCCTATAAATATTCCCACTGCTGGGGTGTGAACAGGCTATCACTATGGATGGAATCGAATCCAATCCAATAGGAAGAATGGGCTATAACCCACTATAACGGGTTCGATGCTTAGGCAAATGAATAAAAGGCTGACTAAGTTTGAGAACTTGATTTAATTAATGGTAACAAAAAGAAACTGTAATAAATAAAAAGAAATATAAAAACAGTTCGTATGATTAAACAAAATAATAATATCAAAATAGTTAAATAGAACGTTACATACCCGTTTTCTTTGGGTTTGATGAGTAATTTAACTTTATTACATTTTTCTTGTAGCTCGGTGGCGTTTTTTAGTAGCTCGGTGGCGTAGTGGATAAACGCCGCGGCCCGCGATCGTAGTCGTTAAGCAACTTTCGCAAGGGTCGGTCACGGGATGGGTGACCAAAATTTATTATCTCGAGCTACTCCGTGCTTCGAAAGACACATTAAGCCGTTGGTCCCGGCTGTATTTACAGTCGTTAATACCCTCCAATCCGCAGTGGGCCAGCGTGGAGGGTCATGGCCCATCCTCCTTAACCATCCATAAGGAAGGCCTGAGCCCCTGCAGTGGGGACGTAAAAGGGCTGATGATGATGATGACATTTTTCTTGAGTTCAAACTCGTGAGCATAATAAAATAATAAATAAATTTTAACACTTTTTAAAATAAATTATTATTGAATAAAATTAAGTATTAATAATGTTTCTAACTTACGAATTTTCACGAACTGACATTCATAAAGAACATATTGGATTACTCAAAATATCAAATTACAAAAAGTGGATAATAAAAATAAATAATGTTGAAGATCAATGACAAAAAGTTTGCATACGGAAACCTAGGCGAAATAAACGGTGGTACGGCGCACTGTTTCACCACCACGCGGGTCTGGTACGGATTCGTGGATGTTAGTGATTGCAGATACAGCTGAGATCAATGGCTTAACATGAATTCGAGTGGGGGAGGTGAAAATACTAAATTTTGCATAGCCATCCCATGGCAGGCTCTTGAAAAAAGTTTCTTAATTTTATTTGTTTGTAGGGGTAATCTGCGGAAATGCTTATCTTACCATGACAACTTTTTCACCTACGGGAGGATACATCGTACGCGGGTACTATAGGTCATAATTGAAGTATTCGAAGTCGCTGGAGAACTTTAAATCATAAAATCGCTAGCCTCACTACACGTCGGCCATAATAGTGCTATTACTTCATAAACGATACTTTAATAGTTTATAGGCTACGTTTAATAGTGGGTTTCTTCTTGTTCTCTTTCGTGACTGTAAACCACTTATTCTTTTTGCAATTCAATCTCTTCGTATGAATAATATCCAAAATATACAGTTATTTAAGAAAGTTTAGATTTCATATTCTAGAAATATATTGCTTTATAAATTCTATAAGAATAAGGTGCCTATTCTGCAATCTTGAGTCAATATAAGGGAAATTATTAGTCTCCATCAGTTGATATCAGGCGATGGGAAAAATAACGCAAGAAGGTGTCAAAAATTATGTTAATTATTGAAATCGACGATCGACCAGTCTAATATTGGTTAGTGAGTAGCTTTATTGTAACTATAATAACTAACTGCAATCTAGTTTTCAGTCCTTTATCCTTTAAATGTAAGGATTTCATAATTACTAAGTACACTCTAAAATAAAATTATTTAAATAAATATGCAGACGTTATTTGCTTTCTTTTATATAAATTAATATTTCTTCAGGATATGTTTCTTAATATCAGAAAACTCTATAAAAAGGTTTCGTGTTTTACATTAGCATAAACATTTCAAACAAGCCATAAAATGTGTAATTTGAATAATAATCCGTTTAGTCACTTATAAATTACCGAAACCCGTTATTAAGCAGCAAAAATTAAAAAGATTTATTTTATTTATCAAACTTTTTGTCCAGCGAATAAATAGTACAATAGGCGGATTTAATTCTAATGATATTCTCTACCAGTCAACTTTTGGGAAAACAGAAAACATGAGGCCGGCATAAAGTGATCTTACAATTAACAAAGTTAAAGAAGAAACTACAAGCAAGTTCATACATATCATATATACATAAACATACGTAAATATAATGTATAATATACATACTATGATCAACATCCTAATAATCGTTGTATAAAAAAAAATAGCTTTCTTCTTTAAAAATAAATTTGTTGGAAGATCACCTAATGGGATCGGGGATGGAGGCCATTCCACAGTCGTATAGCTTTATTGGCAAAGGAGTCGGACATAAAGCCAGAATGGAAAAGTGGAGAAGAAAGTGAAAGTCTATAAGAAGAACGAATTTGTCTTTCACGAGTTTCATAAAGATTATGTTATTTACATTTTAAGTAATTTGAACGGAAATGAGTGTTCAGTGCAGACGTAACTGTCTCCGCTGACGAATAGGGTGCCATATTAGTTGAGACCGATAAAATGAAACATGATCATATTTGCGAAGGAAGAAGATAAAACTGATAGCGTTGTTGTCAAGGCGGTCTATCTTATTGAGAAGATCTTCGTTTAAATCAGAGTAACAGACATCAGCATAGTCAATGAATAGAAGAATAAGGGAAGTCGAGACTAGAGTGACCTTAATTTGATAGGGGGAGGGGGGGTAATTTCTTAAGTGATTAAGCGAACGCGATGAATAAGTTACAACCCAACTGACCTCGGCAACCTGTAATGTCAATCTGAACTCTGAATTGACATGATAGCCAAGGTTTATTATAAGAGCTGAAGGATATCACAGAGTTTTCCTACACAACAGGTGGGAGCAAACTTCGCGAAATTTAGCTTAGAAAGCTGTTTAGAGTTTCCTACGATAATCGCTTGGTATTTCATATGACGGGAAATACAAAGTTTATTGACCAAGCACTGATATTAGAGAAATCCCTATTCATTTTGAAAATACCTGCAATAAATTCATCAGTCGTTGTCTGCACATACCTTTGCAAATTGTCAGCATAGAAATGATAAGAACAGTCAAGCGAAAAAGAGAGATGATTGAAAAATATGGAAAAAAGCAGAGGGGAAAGAATTCCCCCTGTGGGACACCGATAAAACGATGAAAGATTAAGAGACTTCAGTATGGCGAGCAGAAGTCATGGTCATATTAAACGCGTTTGGAAAGTCTATGTCAATGATAATGGCGACCAATTGCTTTTCCATGCTAGATATTTACATTCTGATATCCTCGGCGACTATCAGGAGAGCTGTTGTTGTGCTGTGTCTAACACGAACACCAAATTAAAGAGGAGTAAGACGGCATTCAAAATGAATAAAATACGATAATTGCACGTAAGCAAAGGCTTCTAAGATTTTGGACAAGAAAGGAAGGCGGCTGGCCTGAAGTTGAAGCTTTTTTGGAGAGGAGATTTTAAAAAGCAGGATAGCATTAGTTTTACGCCAAAGCAGAGGAAAGTAACCAACTAGAGAAGAGGTTAAGGAAAGATATCATCTAAAATGTTGAGAATCATGTCTCTGCAATATAATCGTAGTTTACGGCCTTCGATTTGATTGAAACAATGATTTTCCGTATATCATCAGTCCTTAATTTTTCCTATTATAGACTATTCTAACGTGTGCTACATTGATCTGAATGCAGATTTGCTCAATAAGCTCGACAGTCTCGATTCGATTCGATTCGTTTTCAATCTACGGAAATATGACCATAACTCTTCATATCGATCTTTTCTCAATTGGATGCCTATTCGGCAGCGAAAGAATATGCGAGGTCTTGCCACTCTGTTTTCTTAATTATACTTGCCAAATGCTCCCTACTATCTCACATCTCATTTTCAGTCCTCCATTGTACTTTAATAAAGGAGAATTTTCTATGTTTAAGGTATATTTTTATGAAAGTAGGTGTGTTAGTCTATTTCTTCTTGAATTTTGAACCAATTTCTATAAAACCGGCTGTTTTATAATTAATCAAAATTTAGTTCCTTTTATAATGAATATTTTGATCTAAACTGTCTTCAAAGATGACAATACTTTGAAGCCGAGGCAACTTTACTATCTTGTTTGTGCTTATGTGAAAACAATTAATGTTTCTTCTTCTTCTTCAACTTACAACCACGAAGGTCACGTTAAACCTTTAAGTTTCACAGTTAGGTACTGTGAAACTAAAAGGCTTAACGTAACGTGATTCTGCGATGACAATCGAGACTAGGCCGCATCGATACGCCCTCCTGGGAAATTATCTTTACCACCCCTCTATCAAGACAACACGGTGTAAGCGGCAACTCAGCAGATATAGTAGTCACATTACATATTATACCATGGTTATTAGAACCATATTGTTCTGAGAACACGATTTTGTCTACGGTATTTACATCCTGTTCCCATGATAGCATTTCTGTATAAAAGCTCTTCGACATAAAAAAATAAAAATTGTTCGTCTGTAACTGGTCGAACTGAGTTCGTCTGTATGCTCCTAATAGTGATGTCATTATAACCTATTGCTAATGACATACGATAAAATGTCATTAGCAATAGGTAAGCAAATTCAAGAGCGTTAGTCTACGTGGAACAAAATAAAATTTATTAGGCCTATGAAAACTTTTTAATAGATTGTACTCATAAGAGTATGTTCTTGACATGATGTTTGTAAAGTTTACGCAACGGGTAAGCTTCCGCATACCTATAATAGTTTCTTAAATTTTTAAAAACATGTAAGCGCCGACACCATCTCTTAGTAGCTTCTCGAATTCAGAACGCGACGATCAAGTATCCTAAACAATTTACCAATCTAACTCAAATTTCCTTCATTTCTTTTGTTACGAGTATTTTCTATTTGAGCAAAAACTGCTCACTCTTGCCCCAAATGACTATTGATCAGTTACATTATGAGATTATTGTAGACTTCAGTGTACTTCAAGCTATTTATCGTATTAAGTTTGGTTACGTGATTCGACAAAGCGGTCTAGACTAGACCACGATACACTCTCATGGGAAATTATCTTTACCATCTTTTGTATGACAACTCAGCGGTAAAACGGCTACTCAGTTTTACAACGCAGTTATAAACTCAGCCATATTTGCCGAGACTGTGATTTAGTCTGCTCTCATAGTATTAGCTTTATTATTTTAATATCAATTAATAGTCAAATAAGAAGTCTCGATGATAAGATAAAGTATTTCAAGAAGTATATTTTTTAGAAAATCAAACTACTTCAAGTGAAAGTAACAAGATAATAAGTCGATATAGCGATGGATACTGTACTAAAAAACTCTATTTAAGTGTATTTATATTTATACATAACAGTGAATGTAACCGAGTGTAGAGTAAATGAAAAATAAATATTCAAGATATTCAGATAAGGATTATCAAGTATAATTTATAGTACGCAATCAACACTCAATACATGCATTGCATTCATCTGCAATACAGAGTTCAATCACTCACATCGGTGTTGGGATAACTTCAGCCCACGCTTGCTGACTAATTAAATGAACGCTTAATTATTTTAATTCGATAAACATATACGCAACAAATATTCCACAAACTGAATCCGTATAGCATTGTGAACGCAAAATTGATCAAAATAATAATTATCTATTTCTATCCAAGTTAATATACTAAATATGAAAAGTACACTAGCCGGGATATAAAATTAAGCAAACATTTTGAAAACTATTTCCTCATACATATATATTTTCTCAAACAACACGGTAAATTGTATAAATTCTAAAGATACCAAATCAAACAAAACGGTTCACACAGAAATTGTTTAAGCTATTCAGAATTCACGTTCCGTTCCCTGATTGTCTGAATGTCGATTGCTTTCGCGTTTCCCTATATGGATATGGCATCGATATATTTTATTGCATGCAATATATCCGAGCCGAAACATCGGCGGATTAGATATTGAGATCGCGTAGAGATTGTCGAACCGCATATATCGATATTTGATTGGTTTCGGAAGCTCATGCTGTTTGTTTGGGAATCGGAAAAGATTTTTTCATAACATAAATCTTTCAATATAAAAAAGGAGAAAATGATATTTAAAAAACACCTCAATAAGATATTATTAATTTGGTCCACTTGTTTTATTTCGTTGTACAACCTTTTAATAAGTTCTATGATGTACTTATATTTCTTCTCGTCTTTGTCGCTCATTATAGAGTGTAAATTTATATGCTATCTTGGATATTAGTAAAACATTCTTTTGTAAGATTTATTAAATCTAGCAACATTATATTTACTTACCAAGTTAAAAATTTTAACAATAAAACCGTATAAACTTTGCGGTAAGCTAAGTTTTTTCAACATTTGCCGTACAGAATTTATAGGTCGTAAAGCACTAACTAGTCGCGAGGCACCTATAAAAAGAAGCTGAGAGGGTCAACACAGGAACTTTATGAGTCTACTACTGCAGTACTACAAAGTACTGATTACGGTGGCCAAATTAACTATTTACTAGTACTTAACTTGATTGTTCAGGATATTTGGTAAATGCCAGAAGTTGAAATGTTAGTCATGAAATGAAATACATAAACAACCTGAATATTAGAGACAACAAATGATAATAGAAAATTAAAATCGACTTAAAAAAAATCTTAATAAATTTGGATTTGGCCGTACCAACCAGAAATGAGGTTTTTTGAATTTACCAACTCTCTTGGTAGTTTTAAAGAAATATGTTTAGATTTTTTCGAATGTATGAACATATTATAATTTTTTTTGTCACATATTTAAATGGTGTAGATTTTTTGATCGTCGTTTTTAATCCATGAGCTTCTGCTAAACGCATAGGTGTATAACTATATAATGTAGATATTTTTAGTTTAAATTAGAGGATAATTTCAATAGAATATACACAAATAAAGTTATAGTAGAGCATGTGTTAATTACGTGTTAAGTTTAAATAACGATACTTAAAAATGTTTGAAAATTTTGATGAGATGTGTATCACAGTAAATTAAAGAAACGTATAAAGAAAAACATCTTAAAAACAACCACTACGTCAGACAGTGACAAAACTAGTATGCTATCTACAGGGGGGGCTACCATCACCTCTTATAGCAATATCTACTCTGTGCAGCGAGCAGGACAGCGCTATCATATATAGTAGCGGTGTTCCGCTCACTGTACGGATTAAGCATTGCTAGAAGAGCTCATGGTAAGGCTCCAGAACTATTTGCAAATATTACATGGTCCTAGAAACGAACGAAAGTAAAATAGGAAGTAACGAATGCAGCAAAGTGTTTACAATGAACAGTCTCATAATTATTGGTACACAGCTTTTTGTTGCAAGTAAATAGAAAAGAAAGCTTTTAATGTGAGCTCTACAGACAACGGTAAATCCACCACCAGTTGCAGCCCGCTCGGCACTTGGCGTGATTCCAAATAAATTATTTTGAGATACTCACAACTATAGTACAATAATATAGGTATAATTTAGTACAATAATCTAAACGAATACTAGCTGTTTGCGAGAAGTTTCCTCTGCGTGACCATTCATTATACACTAGCTAGTGCCCTTGACTTCATTCACGTGGAATTTCAATCATGCCAAAGCAGGTAGAGGATTTCAGTTAAGTTATTGTATGTTCTGGATTGCGTAGGTTAAAACTTAATTTAAATAGGTATAAATGTAGAATTCTATTCATGCCGAAATTCCACAACGGTGCCTCTTATTATTATTATTATAAATATAAACCTTTCTCTTAAATCACTCTATACTGATGAAAACTGAATCCGTTGTGTAGTTTAACAAATATCAGCAATTAGGTAGTGTGAAGCGATTTTTTTTTAAACTTTAAATAGACTATAAAAAGCACAATTTTTCAAAATTCTTTCACCTACGACAAGCTAGATCATCCGGCGGTGATATATAATATAGGTAATAATTTACGCGGAAGAAGTCCCCATTAAACAACCAGTATATATTTTGTCAGTTCTGATGTTCAGCGATCGAAGATACGCCACGCATCCTCCGTCAGATATGTTACCCTTAAATTACGTCTAACTGCTTCTTAAATGGCAAAATTACGCATTATGTAATTTGTGTCACCTTATTCTAAGCATACAATTGTGACGGGAAATGCTCGCGGCTCACATTATCTCGCTCATTATGGTAAACACAGCCATCGCGATATAATTACTTCGTAATTTATTTTTACCTACCATATCACATAACACGTATACTAAATTGCGTTTAAGATATTTTTTTATTTGAACTTTTCACGCGATGGAGAACGTTCACGAAACGGGTTTATTATATTAAGAGAACAATTTAATTTGAATTTTTCTGCAAAGAATGAAAAAATATTTAAATATCTTGACAGCTATAAAATAAGGTAAGGTTGTATAAATGAGAGCCTTGTTTTTGTGCGGAAAGACGGCTATTCCTTTAATACCATGCTTCTACTAAAGAAGCTACGAAGTAAGTGGTTTTATTTAATGAAACTAAAATCATTAACGAAAACCTGTTTAAGTACAGTATGAAACATTTTAACTTTAACTTCGTAATTCAAAAACTGGATGATAAAATACATAAAATTGTGTGGTATTTTACACAATAATTGTATGGAACAGCATAGGACTCAATATTAGAACCTCAAATATGTAGTTACATATGTCAATTTGTAAAATTGCAATGTAGTTTAGATCCTTTTATCTCTAAAGAACCCTTAAATAACAACACATAAGTTAACGTGTAATAAATTTATTAATAATGAATACCAATAAGCAATTTCTTGCATGGACCACCAAAATATGCTTGAGAAATACTGACTTAGGTAATTATAATCCTGAAATTCCTGTATGTCCCAAACTCTAGCCATCACATTCTATTCAAACAGCCTTTAATTCGACGACGAGTGCAGTGATGTGATAGCATAGAGCTTCAATAAACTTGACCTTTGTTTCCTTTTGAAGTAGGTTTCAGTTGATTAACTATGATATAACAACGCAAGATGGAGGTCATTTTAATAATAACCCAATTACTTATATACTTCGCTGGTTTCGTGGCTCAACGCTAAAGAGGCGTGAGCTGGGTAAACGCTTGCTTGCAAAACGTCGCTGAATGATTGACGGAGGTTATGAATATATGATTAATGGGGTACAGTGTTATGAGGCCTCGGCTTTTTCGGTAATGTAACGTGTCTTTCTCAGTGTGCGCTGTAACAAAAAGATAAATTGAACAGTCTAAGTGTGACCTAAATTAGTCCTATTATTAAACGAAGCAGTCTTAGAAAAGCGCTATTGATATAACTGTAATTTTAAAACATAAAATATGCTGAATTTTGATGTGAACTATTTCTAGAAACTTCGAAACTATTTAATTTTATTCACAAATTCTTTAAATATGTATATGTTACAGTTATTAAGATATTCTTCTTTAATTTAATTTAACTAGAGATTTTTTGATATGATTAGAAATTGATTAATTACGGATTGGAGAAATCTATTCATAATAAAGAAATTTTAAGATTGTTAATACCCTCCAATGGGTCATGGCCTATCCTCCCGCAGCCGGAACCAACGGGGTAGCTCGAGATATTAATTTTTTGGTCACCCTTTCCGTGGCCGACTCTTGCGAAATTTGCTTAACAACAACGATCGTGGGCCGCGGCGCTTTTCCACTACGCCACCGAGCTACTACTACAGAGAAACTTAGAATTGACGAGATATAATTTTATATTGTTTAATATTCAAACTTGCACACTTCACGAAAGCTCCGTCGGTCTGTCGATCGTACTACCGTATTGATACGCTCGGCGGATTTTCCGTCAAATTTGCACCGACCCAAAATTTCTACTAAAAATATGAATTGGTTTTCTGACTTTTTACGCTCACAGGTGAAAGAGCTGAATAGGCCAATGAACATTATTATTCATATTTTACGATGGCGTCAATACCGTTACGTAGTCTGATCACGACTTGAACTTTTTCAATAAAACACCCCTCGAATAGTCCAGGAGACCATCATTTGAAGATAAAGATTATTCCTTTTAAAACTTTGATTTATTTTATCGGTTATAGCATAAATACTTCAAGTAAGAATTTTAAAAAAATTGATATAACAACTGCTTGGCTTATTCTAATAAAGCAACTCTTGTATTGCCGTTTCCATACTGTTGAAAATCCTTCAAATAGTAATTATTTTAACTTTATATTTTTCATTCTTCTCTCCGCTAATATTTTTCTACTCTTATTTAAATAATGAAATGTAACTAGGAATACAGCACGGTATTATAATTTAATTTTATGGATTTTCTTCTTTGGAAATTACTTAATTATATAGTTATTGTCTTTACCAACGCTGATATGTTACAAATGGCCACTTATTATAAGATAAAAATGTATGCTTCAGAAAACATGATTTTGATTCTGATTTCATCTTTATATATTTACAATCATCTTTAATGTTTGATAACCGTAACAGAACTTGTTTGATTTCTACAACTACACACACTTACGAATACACCGTATATCTATAATATATAAAGCTCAATTACCACTCACTGACTCACTGACTCACTCCATGCTTTTTTCGGGTAGAAGGAGGGGGGAAGGGAAAATGACATTTTCATGTATGGAGACTGATAATATTTTTTTAAAATGAGTTGAAATGGAATATCGGTACAGCCAAAAAACAAAATGGCGGCGAGATAATTTTTTTAATTTCTACATTATACACTCTACGATTACGATATTCAAAATGGTCGTATATTTGGCTAAAAAAATGGCAATGAAAAAAGGTTTGATTAAAAAAACAAAATGGCGGCCGAGATATTTTACCTCGAAAATTGGCATTTTTCGACCTCTGTTCGAGCAATCGTCGTTTCTTTTTTGGTGGGTTTGGAGGGGGGCTTTTTACGCCGGCGACTCGGAATTATAGTCGATTTTCACGTACGGGGAGTTTTCATTTGCGCGTCAACATGGCGGCGGCGGGGGCGGCCATTTTGTTACGGCAATGAAAAATCGCCATTTTCCAGTGAGATTTTCTCCAAGATGGCGGCGTCGGACGGATTCGCATTCCATGGGCCGATCGTGGGGCTCGGTAGGATCTTTCCATATTAGTACTAATTTCTACCATTTTCGTAGTAGTTTATGAGATTTTGGGAGAAAAGTGAAATTTCGAAATACGCACTTTTCGCGGAAAACAGACTCGGTGCGGTGTGGTGCCGAGGGAGCCCTATGACTTTTGGTAGTTTTCGTTTCCGCGAGCTGACAACCCTGGGCTCCACGGTAGAAAACGTGTTTTTCGACATGCCCTCATAACCCGAATTGTTTGGGAACCTGGGTGGCCAGCGGAGAAAATCTGTGAATGAGGTCCCTTGCCTGATATAGTCGTGACTATGGGGAAAATTATGAAACTCGGCAAAATCAATATGGCGGCGCCGGCAGCGGCCATTTTGTGATTTTTTCACTTTTTTGAAAAATTCAAACGCACTTTTAGCACACATGGCAACATTAGAGCTCTTCGCCTTGTATGGACCGGTCGTGAGTCTCCGCTGGCTCTTTCGAATGACGTGAAATTTTTCCCCGATTTTAGGGTAATTTCGGGGATTTACCCCGAAAAGGTGAAAAGTAGAAGGAGCCGTTTTGGGATTTCAAAAATGCATTTCTTCGATGGAGGATACTCCCAGAAATGACATTTGGCCATTTTCGTCGTCGTCACCTGGCAACCCCGGTGGTTGAGGCGATTTGAAAAATTTTGTCCATTTTTTACTTTGTCGACTCTAGCGCAGTCGGTATTGCCACTAGGAAAATGGTAAAAACTGCAGCGGATGCGCTATCGAGTTGGCCACACCGGTACGGAGCCGGATTTTCAAAATCCAAGATGGCGGCCAAACTAGCAGCCGTTTTATCCGGAAAATTGGGTATCGTCACCACGTCGAGTCGATTTTGACGCACTTGGTGACATTTGTCAGAGTACTTCCGGGGAAACATTTTTTAGGCAAGTAACTAAAGTATTGCCAGGTGAAAAAAAATCTCGAAAATATTTGATACTTTATGAGATTTTTGAGGAAACATTTTTTGTCGAATTTTTGAACTTTTTTGATGCAAATATTTTAATTTTAACTTTTTAAGATACCCGATGGAAAAAATAGAACGATCGACTGGCAACACTGAGAGCAAACAACGTTTGAAATTCAACTTTGATTTTGACCGACTTGGCAACCCCGCAGGTGTTTGGCATATATGGAGCGATTGTGTATCTCTATAGACTCTTTCATATGGTGGAAAAAAATTACCCGATTTTAGGGTAGTTTTTGAGATTTACCCCAAAAACTGTAACTGTCAAAGGAACAATTTTAGAACTTGAAAATTGGTATCCGTCGATGGAGGGCGCATCCCGAAATCACATTTGACTGTTTTCATCGCCTACACCTGGCAACCCCGGCAGCTACAGCGGGTTGAAGATTTAATGCCCACTATTCACGTTTTGGACTCTAGCGCAGTCATTATAGCAACTAGGAAAATAATAAGAACTGCGTTGGATGCGTCAATAGATGGACTACATAGGTCTGAGGTTGAAATTTCAAAATTCAAGATGGCGGCCTTAATAGCGACCGTTTTATCTAGAAAATTGATCATTTTTCATGACTTTCACTTTATACAGCTGATTTTGGCGTTTTTGGTAACATTTTTAAGAATACTTCTAACAAAAACTATGTATTCAGCTGAAATGTTGCCAGATGAAAAAAATCTGTAATTTTCTTTATACCGGGATTTTTTGAGAAACTTTCATGTATGTCTTTATGAAAAATATTAAAATATCTTTTTACAGTGATTTCACTGTTTAACAAAATTTTTACTGTTGCATTTATAACATAATTGGTGGAATAATTTGAGTGATCGACTAGCAACACTGATAGTAGTCCATATTAATTTCAGAATGATTCTGACCGAGCTGGCGACTCGGGAGCTTTATAGCATATATGTATAGACCGTTTGTGTATCTTTACCTAATCTTTACGTGGTGAGAAAAAAAATCCACTATTTTAGCCAGAAAAATAAAGCGAGCGAGACATTGTCATTCGGTTGGATTAGAACTGTGACTAAAACAAAAAGCGAGCGAAGCGAGCCATGAAAGAACACCATCACTATAAATCTGATGAACCAGTTAGATTAAAAGGCGAGCGAAGCGAGCCATAATGCGAGACCATTAAAAGAGACCTGATCAATCGGTTATGTTAGCACTGTGCCTAAAACAATAAGCGAGCGAAGCGAGCCATAAAGAGTGACCATTTAGAGAGATTTGGTTAATTGGTAAGGTAAGAACTGTGACTAAAATAAAATGCGAGCGAAGCGAGCCATAAAGAACCCCATCAATAGAGGCCTGGTCAATCAGTTAGATTAGAACTGCCAATAAAACAAAAAGCGAGCGAAGCGAGCCATAATGCCAGACCATTAAGAGAGACCTGATCAATCGATTATGTAAGCACTGTGTCTTAAACGAAAAGCGAGCGAAGCGAGCCATAAGGAGTAACTGTGAAGAGAGATTTGGTTATTTGGTAGGGTTAGAACTGTGACTAAAATAAAATGCGAGCGAAGCGAGCCATAAAGAATACCATCAATAGAGACCTGGTCAATTGATTAGATTAGAACTGCGAAAAAACAAAAAGAAAAAGCGAGCGAAGTGAGCCATAATAAAATGGAGACCTGGTCATTCGGTTAATGAACTGTGACTAGAAAATGTATAATTTTTCACGGTTTTTACTTAATAGAGCTGATTTTGGCATTATTGGTAACATTTTTCAGACTACTTACAGAAAAAAAATGTATTTAGTTGAAGTGTTGCCAGATGATAAAAAACTGTTTTTTTTGATACTTTAATTTTTAGGAAATTTTCTATTGAATAAGAATAAAAGACTATAACGCGATCTATACAATATTTATTTTAAGTTTTCTTTACGTTTTTCAACTGAATATTTCTTTTTATATTGCGTGTAAACTAGCAACCTTTTTTTTATGTATGATGTTTTGCGTACTTAAAGATCTTTTATTTGAAGATAGAACTTACTAACTTTTTCTAGGCAATTTTATACTGTAAACCCAACATAACAAGAGGCGGTCTTAAAACTCCAATATCTGTATTAACTAAATATTAACTTACTTTTGAATAAGAATTAGAGAATAAATGACTACAAGCCGATCTATTCCAAATTTTATTTTAGTTTTGCTTGCATTTTTCAACTGAATGTTTCTTTTTCTATTTAGCGTAAACTGGCAACCCTTTTACTTTGTCGTATGGAGCTTTGTGTACTTAAACATAATTTATTTGAAGATAGAACTCACTAACTTTTTCTAGGTAATTTCAAACTGTAAACATAACAAGAGGCGGACCTAAGATCCCACCGCTCCGATTCCACAAGCGACTCGTTTATGCTCAAGAACTTTACAATAAGTAAAGCAACAAAAACTTGTATAGGTTTATTATGACATATCGGTTAGGTTAGGTTAGTATATGAAAAACAACGCACGAGCCGAGCGAGCGCAGCGAGCGTGCCGCGGCAGCGGCCGGCGAAGTGCCAGAAACGAATCGCTTTTGTTGATGGTAACATTTGGTTTATAAGGTTTAAAAGATGATCGCGACCATTTTTATTTCAATTTTGATTTCGATGGACTTGACAATTCGGGATCTCTGTAGCGTGTATATATGGATCATTTGTGTAGGTATCTTAATTCCACACTTTCTCATAGGTAAGTATGGAGAAAAGAAAATCCAATTTTTGACACGATATTTAATACTTAAAATATATTTTTCTATACTTTTAGATTATTGAGAAAACATGTTCTTTTGATATTCAAAATGAAAGTGTTCTACGTAGGTATGAGTTTGAAATTTGATATTTATTTATTTGGTGTATTATTTAAGGTAACAATGGGGGAAATATCTACTCGATCCTTTTTCATTCATACTAAATATAAACTTACTATTGAATAAGAATAAGAGACTATAATTTATTTAGAGTTTTGCTTGAGTTTTTCGACTGAATATTTCTTTTTCTGTTAAGCGTAAACTGGCAACCCTTTTTCTTTGATGTATGGTGCTTAAACACCTTTCATTTGCAGACAGAACTTACTAACTTTTTTTGGCGATTTCAAACTATAACACAAACAACAAAAAAAAAAACGAAAAACTCAAATTCTGCAACGGAGGCGGACTTAAAACCCCGCCGCCCCGATTCCACTAGCTACTGTGACTTGCTCGGGCTGCGAGCAGCCCGGGACAACCAAGCGAAAGCTTCTATTCTGAAACGAAGGCGGACTAAACCCCATCGCGTCGTGAATTAATCTATTCTAATATGGCCACGACATCGGTTCCCTTTTCATATAATAAATAAATCTTACATAAATAATGTAATGTAATAATGCAATTGACATTTAATTGATTAATTATTGATAGTAACACTGATGGAAATATATGTTCGATTGTTTTTTAATATTATACAGTAATTTACTAATAAATTAGAATAAGAGAATAAAAGACAAAACTTATTTTAAGTATCTATACAAAATTTATTTTAAGTTTTGCTTGCGTTTTTCGATTGAATATTTCTTTTTCTATAAAGTGTCAACTGGCAACACTTTTTCTTTGATGTATGGTGCTTTGTGTCCTTTAACACCTTTTATTTGAAGATAGAACTTACTGACCTTTTCTACGCAATTTCAAACTGTAAACCCGACATAACAATAGGCGGACTTGAAACCCCACCGCCCCGATTCCACCAGCTACTCGTGACCTCCCCGGGCTGCTCGCAGCCCGGGGCAACCAAGCGAAAGCTAGTACTACTTCTACAATTACTATACTACTTCTACTTTGTAATTAAAATTAGTGTGACTTGTGTTACAGGACCATTGGTATCTTTGTTTTTTTTTTTCAAAAACACAAACCTGTACTGTTATAATTTTGAAATAGAGTTATAATTATTTGATTCCTGTCCGCTGTCCTAAGGACACCTATTCGTACACTCGGCAGTGCGGTCACGCAGTGAGGAAAGCGATTTTATAACTTTATCACAGTAGGGGAAACCCGATACCTGCCGTAGATCGGGAATTTTAGGAACAGAAAACAAAGTTTAATCGTTAAAACGTTCCGTTCGTTTATTTGATTATAGAATGTATTATTTTATTCGAATTTAATTTATTTGTCGATATTCTTTTCCTTTACTTGTGAATTTATTCTTATTTATAAATCGGTATTTATAATGATAACAGTGTTAATTGATGTAATAAAGTTTAAAGTTGAGGCTGAAACTCAATTTTTCATTAATCACCTGTAGCAGAATACCAATTTCAATATAAAAATGGTTTCGTCATCACCAGACTATTAATGTCCCCACTACTGGAGCTCTATGGACGGAATCGAATAGATCGAATTTTATAGACGCAGCCCATTGCGGATTGGTGGGTATTAACGAGTGCAGATACAGCCGGGACCAACGGCTTGACATGCTTTTCAAAGTACGGATGAGTACGAAATAGATAGTTTTTGGTCACCCATCCTAAGGCCGACCATTGCGAAAGTTGCTTAGCAATTGTATAGCAGACCGATCGCGCTAGCCACCGCGCCATCGAGCTCCTCACTCATCGCCTTTAATGGTTTGCCGCACATAACATTTGGTAGGTATCTATTTAGCATATACACCTACCGACGTGATGGTATGCGAATCAATCACTCAGGTGTCACGTTTGTTATGTATGCGTAGAGGCCTAGTTGTCAGCGAAATCAGTGGAACAGTCCCATTATAATGGCTGGCCATTAGTCTGCAAGAAAATCAATATTGACGAACATTCGTTGTCGGTAACGAGCATCGATTGCATTTTATTGAAATAGTTTATCGAGTTTACGTTTCATTTGATTTGTTTTTTTTTTTTTTGTGGTAGAAATAGAATTTGTTGTCATCCATTTTCTCATTTTCATTCACCATTCTTAATTTTTATCTTTTTTGAAAACTTATTGATATAAAAATCTTTCCTATGTTGTTTTGTGTCTTGTGCGGAAAATATGAAAAAGAACTATGATTATCTTTGGTGTTTTCTCAAAGGTTATCTTTGGGTAGCATCTGTTGTCATCCACTTACACATTATCATTCACCGTTCATAATTTTAATCTTTTTTGAAGACTTATTAAAAATCTTTCCTATGTTGTTTAGTGTCTTGTGCGGAAAATATGAAGGAGAACTACGATTATCTCTGGTGTTTTCCCAAAGGTTATCTTCAGGTAGCAACTTATAAATAGTCAAAAATATCTAATGTTTTAATATAAAGCCTGTTTGCATTCTTTATATATATTCTTTATAGTAGTAGGTAATATTTTAAGTTGGCCTATCACTGGAGCAAAAATTGGTTTACTACTAGGCCCGTTAAACAAAGAGCTGACGCCTGAATTATTATTTGACAAAATGTAAACTGACATTATCAAATAGTATTAAATATATCACTAGAGTTAAGAGATTCATATAACTGTCTGAAAAAAGAAAAAAGCAAGTCAGGCTCATAGCCAATATATTGAAAGCTCTATTGTAATAAAACTTAACAAGTATAGATTTCTTCATTCAGAACTCATTGTGTACGACTTCTTTTATTATGGTTCTTTTATAAATCGTTTCTCTCGAACTTTTCTGAAATTAACTTATTTCGACAGCAACCTACTTTGCGAACAACAGGCAATGTTCTCGTAAACAGATACACATTAACATGCCATATATTAATTAATGTTCCATTTCAAAACGCAATAGTTGATGCTATTATGCCACACGCTATACAAAACTCTCATTAAAGCAGAATTACCGGTACCATTCATCATAGCTCTTCCTAGAACTCAAAGCATTCCAACTGTCATCACTTGACGGAGAATCGTCAGTATACGGCCCGCCCAACCGATCTCGGTATAAGCCGTAAATATTTATAAGAGTAATAACGTCTTAATACCTATTCATAAGTGAAAATTACTATGCAAATGTCAAAGAACCGGGTTGTAAATTTACCTGGAGTTGGAGTATGCTGAACTTTAAGGCATAGATACACGATTTTGGTGGGTATACATGTACTTTGAAACTTTTTACAATAATTATATAACAGAATATCGTTCTATTGCAAAAGCGTTCTTCAAGGTGACGACTTTAAACTTTACTAATTAATAGTCCAAATTTGAGAATTTGTATCGGCAATGTCACTTTAAATAATTAAGAATTTTAATGGACATTTGTGCATCGGGCAGAAAGAATATTGTAATTTATATGTTAAATTGTACATACATCATTTGGCTGCTCAGGTCTTCCTTGTGGATGATCAAGGAGGGTGTGCCATGACCCTCCACACTGGTTTAATGCAGATAGAAGGGTATTAAGCCAGCCGGAACCAATGGCTTAACGTGCCTTCCGAAGCACGGAGTAGCTAGAAATAATATTTTTTGGTCATCCATCCCATGACTAACCCTTGCTAAAGTTACTTAACAACAGTAATCGCGGGCCGTGGCGCTTATCTACTGCGCCACTGAGCTACTCATACCTACTATTAAAAAACTCAAAGTGAAGTAAAATTGATGCTGACGCATAAAGTGCTGGATCTTCAAAACATATACCATTTTATTATTATTATTAGCTTATTCATGCCCCATTGCTGGAGCCCTTACCTTCCCGAGAGGTAGAATCGAATGCAATATGAAGAACGGGCAGGGTTCCACCACGCGGGTTGTGGGTATTAATAACTGTAGATGCAAACAGGACCAAAAAGCTTTACATTATAAATTTAGGGTCATCTATCCTATGACTGAACCCACCGAAAATCCATACGCACTACTGCGCCATGGAATTCCTCAACCATTTCAAAGAGTGCATTTTACTAACGATCTTTTCATATTTGTAAAGTAAACATTTTTAAATAAATTTACAAATGCTTTCTTCGAGTTAGCACGAGATCCCTTCCGTTTACCGTCGCCTTAATAATAACGATGGCATTCAAGTTAGACGGTGATTTGTGCTGAATCGTGGTAGCATTTGCATAACTAGACTTGTCTGTCATGTTTATGTTAGTGTCGACTTATTGCAAAACAATATTACCTAGATTGATAGGGGAATGTGGTTACCAACAATACTAAATGCTAGAACTACTAACAAGATGCAGCAACGCTATATTCTTATCGTAAAATACTTTAAATATTCAACCGTTCCAACCAGTCCCGAACTCCTGAGATGATAAAAAAAATAGGAAAGTATATTTCTATAATACGATAATTCTAAAAACGAGCAAATAAAACAAATTTAAGCTCGAGAATAACTGCTTTAAAATTAACTTGCAATATTTTAAACATACATAAATTGCAATGGAAGCATATAAAATTATACTCTCGATGAAAAAACAAATACAATCTCACTAAAATAAATTTAAAATTTATTTCTATGTTATCAATCTCATAAGTTAACGAGAAGCTAATGAATCTAAAAAGGGTATAAATCATTTGATAACCTTTCAGAAACGCAATTACAATCTTTTGTACCATTTTTCAATCAAAACAAACATTCTATCCTACGCTGTCCCATATATTATTATGAATATTAATTAAGAAAACGAACATGTTATCGGAATAAAAATAAATAAAACACACAATCAGTCGTCATAAATATCGTGTCTACTCATTACAACATGGACATTAAATTCATTCTAATAAACAAAAGTCAGGTGAATGTTAAAAGCCGTGTGAATTATGACCGACGACGGACGTTGTGGTGATTTGTTATGGTTGGTTAACGTTATTAACTTATTATCATTTTTCACACCTAATGGAATACAAAGTCGCTAATATTGCGGAGTATTACTCATTTTTAATTGAGCTCTCTGTTTTCTTTAATTAGATTGTTACTAGCCCACGCTAGCTTGATTATTCTAAGGTCTGGGGGGCTACTATCACATCTTATATTAATGTTTAATCAGAACAGCGAGTGAGACACGTGGTACGAGGGTCAAACTGAAAGTTCTTAGAAAATCAAAAACTGATTACATTAGCCAGTTATTAGTTTTATTATATCTTTTCAAAATATTGTCCATTCACGTCAATACACCGCTGCATGCGATGGAACCACTGGGAAAAGCACTTTGCCCACTCGTCCTTAGGGGTCTCTTCAATGGCATCGCGATACGCAGCCACCGCTTCTTCAGCATTCATAAACCGCTTTCCTTTAAGTTTTTCTTTAATTTTTGGAAATAAATAAAAATCACAAGGCGCGAGGTCGGGGCTATACGGCGGGTGACCCAGTAATTCAACGTTTGATGTCGCCAAATAGTCGATCGTTCGCTTGGCGGTGTGCGACGAGGCGTTGTCGTGGTGAAGGAGGATCCTACTGCGAGGTCGTTTCTCTCGAACTTTTTCCAAGACAAGTGGCAAACAATTGGTAGTGTACCATTCTGCAGAAACTGTTTTTTGATCCTCTAACACAATTGTTGCAAAATGACCTATCCTTCCAAAGAACGAGGCCACCATTTTTTTTCCCGCACTTCGATCTCTCTTCACTTTAGTTGGCAACTCCTCGAAAGGAAACACCCACTGAGCAGATTGTCTTTTGGTTTTAGGATCATAACAGTAAATCCAGCTTTCGTCACCTGTTAGTATGTCGAACACAGCATTTGAGTCACCTCCGTTAAATCTTTCAATCATTTTACGACACCAATCCACACGATGGAGTTTTTGAGCCTCAGTCAAATTATGAGGTATCCACCGGGCGCAAAGCTTCCTGACCGCTAAATGTTCGTGGAGGATTTTGTGCACTTGACTCATACCGATGCCTAAGCTTGTCCGAATCTGTTGATAGGTCACTCTTTTGTCAGTCTCTATCATACGCCGCACAACACAGATGTTATCTTCAGTCGTCGCCGTAGAAGGCCGTCCCTCACGTAAATCATCAGTGAGATTAGTGCGACCACGTTTAAACTCATTAAACCAGTTGTAAACAGTCGCACGAGATGGGGCTTCATCGTGAAAGGCCAATCGTAGTCTATCATAACTTTCTTGTTGACTTAAATGACATCGAAAGTCATAAAAAATCATTGCACGAAAATTTTCTCGTGTTAAATTCATGATGACGTGACACAGACAATTTTCAATTTGCCGCCAAATCGTAAAACAAATGACAAATGAATGAAATATATACTCAGTAATATTGGCAAAGAGTTATATTTTCAAATTTTAGAATTATTTTTTTATTATATTGTTTATAAGTGGCCAGTTCTAAGAACTTTCAGTTTGACCCTCGTATAAGGAAAAATAGCAGTGCCCAACTCGTTTCACGGTGGAATTCATTAACCCGTATACTTTAAAACAGTATTACTCATTTTTAATTGAGCTCTCTGTTTTCTTTAATTATATTGTTACTAGCTCACGCTAGCTTGATTATTCTAAGATCTGGGGGGGGCTACTATCACATCATATAGTAATGTTTAATCAGCACAACGAGTGGGACATGTGATCACGTGATCTTCGTAAAGTAGACCATTGTCCAATAAACATAAAAACAAGATGACGTTTCGGTAAATTAGATATTAAATCAGTCATTCAAGTCACGTAATAAATAGAGCGTTGAACATAGATAGTCATGTAAAACACAGGGCAAGGTAGTAATTATTTAAATTTGCATCCCAGTAATCAGTCAGTGGGCAGGATAATGTTGGCTGCGGAGTGGCGCCAACTACGCCTACACGGCGGGTTTGACCCCCGCAAATCCACCTACAGACTATTTACTAATAGGAATCTACTGACTTATGTTAAATTCAAACCGAAGAGTATATAATCAACGGTCTGTGATAGTAGTTTAATTGCAAATATTTAACAGTACATTGAAAAGATTGTTTTTAAAATTAGAACTTGAATCAGTAGAGACAGTAAAGTAGAAATCCCAGTAGATTCACTCGCCTTGAATTATTATAAAAAAGTAATACTAAACCCATTCCTTTGAAGACTATTTAGATTGTCGCAATATGAAAATTAAAATAGTAAAGCCGATATTTTCTTATAAATACTTCATGGTCATCCAACCTCATTTATAGACATACCTTACCTAGTAAATACTTTAATACTTAAATATAATGTTCTATTAAATTTACTAGAAGTAATATAAACTCTTATAGGTACTTTTACAAGTAAACAAAAGTGTAAAATTGTTCTACAAAGCACAGTTAGCTTAACACGAGAGTAGTGCCTCCAGGCAGATCCCGTATTCCATCCGAGCTTTATTTCAATGTTTACTATATAATGTCAACTAAAATAGCCACCTAAAACTGTACTGTAGTACATAAAATTGTACGCAAAATGTTTCAACGAATGCATTTATAATAAATAACAGCCAACAAGCCAAAAAAAAAGTTCCTATTATACAGTATTTTTTTTATACAATGGATTCAATAACTTAAAGGCAAAATCTAATAAATCAAATAATTTAATTTGAAAGATATAAATTCTGTTGATATCCTAATCTTACAGGAAGAGAAATTGAAGGGTATAAATTTTATCGTAATTGCAATTTCATGCTATCAAATCAGAGTACTTCGGAAATTAATCTGCCGGGGTTGATAACACCCACACAAACCAGATCAACCGTTTACAACTCGTAGCAAACTGTGAAATCACCACGATGCGTAGGATGACAATTTTATAGCCTTTTAATTTGTTACAACTACTATCAGAGTAAATGGTACAATAATAATCTGTAATACGATACTAATGTTACTTAGCACTCCTGAAATTATGTAGCTCGAACTCATGTCAAATGCACGATATTTTCCCACAAAATCTACATGAAACGAGAACAGGTGGGCGTGAAGGTTTTGCATATACTCGAAAGCTCGTGTACACAAATATTAGGTATATTTACGACAGTGTTGATGATTACGGCGAGATCATTGTCCTGTCATAAAATTGCACCATGACAATTGTTATTTGTAATGTTTACTCATATATAAAGAGAAAAGACTCGATTGTTTGTTGGTTTGCATTGAATTCACTTCGAAACTGCCGAACGTATTTTGACTATAATTTATGCATACGAAATCGCGGGAAATCTGTTAGTAAATGTGAGTTACTACGCCAGTCTTTCGATTTAGAATATAATTATAAAAACTAAAGGAATTGGATTCATAGATCGAAGAAAAAATCCTAAGTTCATGACGATTGGAAGATAATAAATTTATCTCCTGATTGATTTATCGGGGATTATAATTTGTTTCATTTTTAAGTTGTCATCAAAATCAAACGAAATACCATTTTACATTATTTTTATTTGAATTTATAATTAATTGCTATTTGAATAACGTTTTTAGTGACTTGAATTCTCTGGAAGTCACAAGCGATAAAATTAATTTTCGAAATAAAGCTGACGATCATAGCTGTTTTGGTTGTGCCTTTAAAAGATTCCTTGTGATTGTGGTACTTTTGCTAAAAATAAAGAACTATTAAACTATTTTAGTTCTAAATACAAGAGTCGTATTCTCTCTAAAGAGCGCACATTAAATATTGGTTGCTCTGCTAAATCACGTTGACGTAAGTGATTAATCTTCGAAGAGAACGCTTGTCGTTAGGCGGGCAATAAAGAGATAACAAAATAAATCAAAGAGCTATAAATATAGTCCAGATGAACGATCAGTCCCAGAACTGTCCGTTCAGATAGAAATTTACGAAACTTTTATGACTGTAACATTGGAACTAAACGAAGGATAAATAAATATAAAAACAACGTTCGACTGTAAATAATGTTTACTGCCTCTATGAAAGTCGGTTGGAGTTGTAACTTTGTTGCCAACTGGACTTATCTTGCTTGATGTCAGATATCGAAGATAAGCTCAAGTGGTTGTAAAACTGATGCCCTTTCTGATTGTATTAATAATTCATTCGGTATAGGATTTATTTAACATTAAGGGTACATTCAACGTTCAACAAAATAATCGTTCAGATTTAACATTTTATTATAATAAATGAAATTAAGGAATGGGTTTTTTTTTAGCACATACATATAATAAAAGCATAATTTTAAATGAATTTTTCAAAGCTATCAACTCTCGATCTTGAAAGTTATATTAGTTCAAAGAAACGATATTATAAAAAAAGGGAATGTATTCATCTGAGACAGTCCACTAAATTCATACAATCCATGATATCGTAGATAACATTAATATATAAATAGAAAGAGTTTATGTATTAAAACTAAACTCTCTGGTTTTCAATTTAAACATTGAAAACAGGCATGTCAATCGGTAGTCATCTTTGAATATTATAAACAATAATTCAATAGGAATGCGGTGCAAAAGTGCAATATCCGAGACCGGAGCTATAACTGTCAACGGTAGAATGAATCAGTGGCACATAAATTGTGGAAAGGACTGCGATCGTGCTTCTTCGCAGTCGCCGAACGATTTTATTTTATTACAAGAAACAATCATAGTTGGAATGAAAGTATAGGCATTAGAGCAATAGTTATATACGGAATAGCTGACATGTACCTTATTTTTAAACGATTCACCGATATTTTATGTTAAAACTGCCGTAATCATGGAGTAACTTAGTGCCGAATAACCATTAATGACCATGAAAATTTAAAACAACATAAAATTTAGGTGAATTGAGAAATATTAGTAACTTCAAACTGCAACCCCAGAGATGTTATTCCGAAGGAATCTTAAGTACGCGACATGGAAATATTTAATATAAACCAAATATCCAAGATTAAGCAATATAATAGCTAAGATATAAATTTTGTTGAATGAAACACCTTAATGTGTTATTAACGTACTTTTACTATCTCCATTAATATTTTACTTTGAACTCACATCTATATTATAATATTAAGTTAAGAAGTCAGAGGTTCTCATTCCAACTCACAAATAAATGAATCACATGTCGTAGCCACTACCATTTCGTCAATAGTCAATGACTGCAGATTCTTCTAAACCATCACATTAGGCTTCGTGGAGATACGGGGTGACAAATATTTATTTACATTTCCTAAACAGCCTATTTTCGTCGTTGAAGTTTTAGTATTGACTTTCTTTTTATGTATACCACCTGCGGGAGAAATGTACCCGTTAATTTGCTTAGTTGGATTATTTTACGAGTCCTTGTTATCCCATTTTATTCATTATTGGAAATGCTACCGGTGGCTTAAAATAAATAAAATTTTATGTAATAATTTATTCCAATTATCATGTTATTAACTGTCATACATTTGAAATCATGAAAACTCACAAAGATAAAGCATACCATTTAATTCATTGTGGCACACACACAATATATACAAACTACCTGTAGCTTACTAGTTATTGATACATAGATGAATAGCTTGTACGCCAAATTCATCGCCCTCTCCTACGTTAATTCCCGATGAGATCAATAAAGTTTTAAAATATTGTCCCAGGTCTGGATATTGTGGTATCACCGATTTATGTCATTTTCTTAGTACAGGCATTAAACAGTAATTAATTTGGTTTCTAAATAGTTCGGCCGATGTTCTCTAATATTTATAATGAATTTGTTTCTTAATTCCTCGTAGCTACTTTTAATTAGTATTCAATTAAAAATACTTGTATAGTCACCGTAAAATATAGTGCTTTAATTTGCTCAATAAACTATTACGATTTTTATAACCAAAGAAAACACATTAGAAGACAACAGGAAATCCATCAAATTACAACTGAATCTATATCATGTAAGTCGTCAAATATGTAGGTTTGTTAAACTATTCACAGAAAAACAATATTTAAAAATAGAACGAAATATTTGATCTTCTAAACACACAAAAATGCTGACATAAAACCAAAACGCAAATAAAATTTATCTCCCAACAAAATAAATAAGATTCTGATGCACGATCGACTCTCATATTTGTTTCGAAAGTAATACGAGAGCAGTCGTAAAGTTTGACAATGACAAATCTGTCGTCATAGTCTCAAAGCCAATACCTATAAAATATCGAAAGCCTTTCAACACGTTGATATATCGTCAATATCCTTCCAGACTTCAGTCTATTGACTCATCCAGCTGATCGCCAAAAGAATCAGTAAGTACGGTGATCAATCAGAGCCGGTAGTTCCTCCCGACAGTTACTTTCTTCGGTCGAGGATGTCCGCTTATTACAAACTTGAGTAATTCACGCCAATTGTGCTGTCTTCATGAAAGGTGATAAGGTTTGTTTTTGAATGTCGCCATTCGTTTTCGAGTAAGTCTATTCCGGGTATCGGACCACCCAGTATGAGCGTGTTATTTTAGGTGTGCACATAATTGAGCCGTGCGGTGAACTGTCGCCGACAAGCATAAATGTTCTGTTTTACATGTCTTTATGGTTCACCTTGAGAGCAATAATGTAAAATACGATTATTGTTCTTGATTTAAAAATTTATTTCCATTAGCGTGAAACGTTTTACTAGTTCAAATAGTGTAAGTTTTATTATATATTTATTTTAAGATTACCAATATTACAAGTCCTAACTCTAATTAAATGTAGATAATATAATACATATTAATCGAAATATTGACGCAATTACAGGATACCATGGCATATATCAGTATTTTTACAAAAAAAAATATTTGTTTATTAAAATTTATATTATAGGAAGTTTGATGGTAATCAAATTATATAATTAATAGTAGGCGCTGTATTCTTTAAACCAACAAGCATTATATATCGGTGACTGTTTTTATTCGGCGAATGTCATATAGTGTAAGTAAAATTACGATATATCTGAAATTGATCTTCAGATTGTACTCTGTAGATGTTTAACTTAATAAGTGGTGAATATTCCCCAGTAGATACCGTGGTTTTAAGTTCTATATTCCTGTCATTTTAAATTACATGAATTTTTACTGAAAATCGATGTGTAACGTAAAGCGTTTGATTGGCATATAATTCCCGATAACGCCAAAGTCAATAATGTCAGTGAAAGTAATGCTGTAGGTAACTGATTCAGGCAACAAATCAAATCAATACGACCTTTTCGGTATTTTATTTGCAATTTTTTTTTTCATATTCATGTGATTTTTATTACATTTTCCGTACGTTTTTGTCAAAAACAAAATTTATTAGTGCATTTATCATGTCGTCAACGGAAAGCAACATTCGTTCACGCAAAATGACGCCAAATGTTTCCGAAGCATAATGGCTGAAGGCTTCCTTTATACTCCCCCTATGAACGAACGTATTGTGGTAACATGATTAATAGTACAGTAGTCATATTAATGACATACGGTTTTGTCAGTCATATGACATTCTGAAATCAGGTCAGCGCAAAAAATGTCAACGGAGTGTACCCAGCCATTGTGTTGATACGACTTTTGGATTTTTGCATATGGAGATACCTTTTAGAAATAAAATTGAAACAATCCAACATTGTAGATGCAAACCACAATGCGGCATATTAATCGTATACAAATGAGTTAGGACATCAAAATATGAACCATAAAATAAATGCACAGAGGAATGTAAAAATATATAATACGTGTACTTCCCTAGAATATTATATTTTACAATAAACGCACCACATCATGACACTCCAGAGATTTCACGTAATAAAGCAGCAAATTAGTAAAGGAACTCCTATATCACCTCAATACATTATAAAAAATATATATACCCAACGCTATTCATAAAAAAAAATCAGCTGAACATTACCTGGAAATTGATTCATTTGTTTTTCAATGTCATTGACCTAATAGGCAATATAGCCTATTCAACCAGTAAAAATTAAAGTAAAAGTATTTTGAAATGTTACTAAATAGCTTAATAAAGATATTTGTTTTCTTCAAATCACATCCCATCAAAATTATAACGTACAAACATGCATGTCTTTAAATATAAAAATATAAATTGAATATAAACTAAGTCAGTTATTTCGGTGACTTTCTATCTATGGGAACAGCTATTCAAGAACAAAGTTGCTCCCAGACTCACGATTGTCGTCGGAAATAAGCTGAAGATAGTAAATAGAAAGGAAGTTTTGTCACCGATTTGATAACCGGCGTTTGTGAAAGTTGCTTTGAAACTTCCACAATCACAATAAAAAGGATTACATTATCAAACTGAAAAGAATGCTGGAGAAAAAACCAACTACAATTCTTGAAATGACTAATAATATATAGTGAATCACATGCTAGTTTCAAAGTGTGTTGCCATCTATGAGGGTTCGATTCTCGGTCGGGTCAATGTTGAAAATGAACTTATAGACTCGGGTCTAGGTGCTGTAGCTTCATTGTTTCAGACAAGTACGTAATTAGGGAGTTGCATATGTAATATTGTCTAATATTTAATATAATTATTTGAAGTTTCCAAAACTCAATTATATAGGTATATAACAGATGATAACATGTTACCCTCGTTAGCGCATAAATAAGTATTTTCCCGACGAAAGCAAGCATTAGTTTATACTCATAAGAGCAGAATTATCATGCCGGTCGGCTGTAAAACTTTCAAACTCGTTTTATATTCATTTTGCGGCACATTCATACACTCGTTCCTGAAGCTAAAATAACGCCTTTAATAAGAACGTGTTGTGGCGTATCTTTATTGGTACAGTTAATTAGTGCTCAACCGGATTTCATAATTTGCAACTTTATTTTCATAGCGTATGGCGATAATGAAATTGCGTGGGTAATGCAAGAAAAATGGCCGGAGAGCTTTAGATAAAGGCTGTAACCACTAATCGAAGGAAAAAACATGTCTTTATTTATATCAGTAGCGTCCCGTTTCTTTTTGATAAGCACATGAACTTCTGTCTCAGAATGTTATTTCACTAACTGACAATATAAGTAGCACTGTTGGATTATTAAAAAATCTAAGCACACCTGTATTTGTCCACGTATTTCTAGCACAATCTACAAAAAACATCTTCACACAAAGTAGATACTAAAAAATAAATATTTTTTTATTTTATTTAGTTGTGATAAAGTACTTTTAAGAGTCTTGAAAGTGCTTTAATAATTGCTTTTCTTTTTACATTATGTGTGCAGACAGTTATTAAAATTCGCCATTTTGTATAAACATGTGACCACTTTTGATGATAAAATATTTTCTTGTGCAAATATTAGCACAACTTCACTTATGAGTGCAAATTTGAATTACAAAAATTTAAGTCAATAGGGATGTTTTTCCGTATTGTACGGTTGGTTAGCAAAGCTCAAATATTTATACATTCATATTATATATATAAGAATATAAACTCTACGTATTTCTCTTGTTTGCATAAAATTTTACATGAAAATAGATTTTTCCAAAGTAGGTAAGAGCTTTTTTCCATTAATAGATTCCACGGCAAGCCAAAGCGGCGCCATTTTTGTTCAGTGACACAAAGGCCACTTACAAAAATTAACATAATAGAACACTGAAACTAAATTCTCTACTATGGCTAGTGTTAAGTATCTAGCTGGTGTAGTATCAAAAAATTACCATCCTAATTCTATGAAGTTAAGTTACTTTCGAGCCAGTCTTAGCAAAGCTTTTCTTTTCAACCATGGCTTTCTGTTGATATAACATTATTGAAAAAATTCAGGGGTTTACAAAAAATTCACATATCTGACGTAAGATGCGTCATGTCTCAACAATCGCAGTTCATCAGATCAGACAAATGTGACATTCGGCCTTCCACACTAAAAGGATGAGTCATTAGAAATATCCTATTTAGAATTAAAAATATTTATAAATCTACAGTACCATGTGCCTGAGACGGAATAGGCAAAACGGTAAAGTTTCGCATTACAAATAACTACTCTATTTTATTTGAGTTTATTTCTATAAGCTCAATTACAATATTGAGTTTTGAATGTAAAATTTATCAAACTTTTTAATGCAAAAAAAGTAAACCTTAATAATTAGTAATAATCATAAATTTGAACTCTCAATACTGTATTTAAACTTTAAAAAGTCGACTGGCCTTAATGGAAAAGAATAATAACCATGAAAAAAACAATTGCTGAGCTAAAATGTTCCATTCGCAAAGTATAAGAGCCAATCGTAGTGGTGAGTGTGAACTAACCATTAGTTCGTAGAGGATCGTGGCCTCTCGACGTTTTATTGGCTCAATTATTGTGAAACCACGGGATTGTGCGCCAATACTAACTGCTAAAGCTTTGTAGTGGTTAGAACGAGAAAACCCCTCAGAGCTTTAGAGGTAGACTTTTCAGTTTCCGTTTTTGTTAAAATAAATTAAACTATATTAATTTAAAGACAATGTCAAATTCAAAAGCATTTGTTAGCCTGTGCCATGCATTGGTAAATGTCAAAAGCTATGCCATCCAGTTCTTAAACTTACAACAGAAGATCTTGTACTGAGCAGGACCAGCAAGAAACTCAACAAGGGCTGCTATTTTCTCCCTGTTATATGTGACACAGAGAAATTCGATTGAAAAGTAACTTCATTAGACTATGCAGTCACTACATTAGACTTCCTTAGACTATGAAGTCACTTTCCATTACCATATCAGAAATAACAAAACACATATATGGCAGTAGCGATGACGAAAATTGAAACTTCCAAATAACTTTGCACAATTTCTTTAGTCTGAATATATACAATCTCAAAATAACAAAATATAATCAATGTCTTAAAGATATTAATACTGAAACAAATTCCGAAAAAATGATTTGATCAGAAAGTATAAACCAATATAATATATATATTCTTTTTATTGTTATTCTTTTTGTAATTGCCAGAGTGTTTCAATAATCTATGTGAATGTTTATGGTAGTGGTGAATATATAAATAAATAAATATGGAATGTTGTATGTATGTATAGTGGGTTCCCCACATCACTCCCCCCGAGAGGCCGAGACTACGAACGATAAGAATTAGGGAATCTTACCTGCCGTCCAGAACGAGTGGTTTTAACGCTCGGTGCACTATTTGATTCAGGGGAAACTATATTTTGCGTGGGAACAGTCGTACATTAGTGTTCGTTTAGTATGTAGGCTGGCTTTAATCGGTCTATTGATACTGAAACGATTTTACCTTTGACGCGCAGTTTGAACACTTTCGAACCTCTCTCGACCACTTCATGTGGACCAGTGTAGGCTGGCTGTAAAGACCCTCTCAATGCATCCTCACGAAGAAATACATGAGAGCAAGATGAAAGGTCTTTGTAAATAAATATTTTGCTTTTCGAATGATCCGAAGTTGGTTTTGGCTGAAGATTGTTGGCAAATGATCTGACACGAGCTGAAAATTCAGTTATATCAGTAGTACATTGGTCAACTTTGTGGGCGAAAAATTCGCCAGGTAGCCTTAACGGTTCGCCATATACTAATTCGGCTGACGATGTTTGAAGATCTTTTTTGAATGAACTTCGGATGCCGAGAAGTACTAGTGGTAAAGATTCGGACCAATTAACGTCTGCGTGACATATAATGGCTGCTTTTAATTGCCTATGAAACCTTTCGATGAGGCCATTGCATTGAGGGTGGTAAGCAGTTGTTTTTCTGTGTTTGAAGCCCATTAATTTTGCTAGTTGCTGAAATGTTGCACTCTCAAATTGCCTACCTCTGTCGGTGACAACATCAGTAGGACATCCAAATCGTGCTACCCATCCAAATAAAAATGCGTTCGACACAGATTCTGCCGTGATATCGGTTAAAGGAATAGCTTCAACCCATCGTGTAAAGCGATCGATTGCTGTCAAGCAATATCGATATTCACGAGAAGGAGGTAATGGTCCGATGAGGTCTAAATGGACGTGTGTAAATCTTGCTGAAGATAAATCGAGAGAACCAAGTGGTGATTTTACATGCCGATTAACCTTTGCGCGTTGACAATATAAACATGCCTTAGCCCACTCACGACAGTCTTTCCTCATCTGTGGCCATACATATCGCTGTGCTACGAGTTCTGCACTCGAATTGGCACCAGGATGACTTAGTGAGTGAAGGGAGTCAAATATACGCTTTCGTAGTGTAATAGGTATAAATGGTCTTGGAGTCGTTTTACTGACATCGCAGTATAATTTAATACGACTACCAGGGATTCCTATTTTCTTGATACGTAGCGAGGTTTCTTCGTGAATGTAGTTTTGTAGTTCCGAATCTTCAATTTGTGCTTTTGCCAACACTTCTAGGTCAACAGGTTCACACAATTCGTCCACGCGGGAAAGCGTGTCAGCCACAACATTATCTTTTCCTGATATGTGTTGTATATCTGTAGAAAACTGAGAAATAAAATCCAAGTGTCTATATTGACGTGGGCTACAGTTACTTTTTCTTTCATGAAAGGCATAACATAGTGGCTTATGATCAGTATAGATTGTAAATGGTGTTGCTTCTAACCAGTGTCGAAAATACTTTATGTTCTCATAAATTGCGAGAAGTTCTCGGTCATAAGGTGAATATTTTGACTGTGTGGGGCTCAGCTTACGTGAGAAAAAAGCGAGTGGCTGCCAATGGCCATCTTTCAGCTGTTGCAAAACTCCTCCTATAGCGTAATCAGATACGTCTGTGACGAGGCCTAACTTACCTGATGAGTCAGGGTGTGCTAGCAATGCTGCTCGACACAGACTTTCTTTGCAGTGTTCAAACGCCTTCAGCGCGTCACCCTCTACGTTGACAGGGTGCGATGCTTTAATAGAACCTGTTAACAAAGCGTGTAAAGGCGATTGAATTTGGGCGGCTTGTGGTATGAACCTTCTGTAAAAATTTATCATGCCCAAAAATCTTCGGAGTTGTTTGGCTGTTTTTGGTACAGGAAACTCTTTAATAGCCTGGACCTTACTTTCCAGAGGTTTAGTTCCGTGTTGCGAAATGTGGTAGCCCAGAAATGTTACGTCTGACACCCCAAAGACACACTTAGACGTGTTTATGATCATACCGTAATCCCTCATCTTGGAGAAGAGTTGGCGCAGATGATCTTCATGCTCCTGCTCTGATTTCGAAAAGATCAAAAAATCGTCCAAGTAGGGAAAACAGAAATCTAAGCCACGAATAATTTCATCGACAAACCTCTGAAAAGTTTGTCCTGCATTACGTAAACCAAATGTCATATACGGAAATTCGAACAACCCGAAAGGTGTCGTGATAGCTGTCTTTTGTATATCATCTTTATTGACAGGAATTTGGTTATACGCTTTTACTAAATCTATGGTAGAAAAAATTGTGCAACCAGATAGGTTATGAGCAAAATCATGGATGTGACGTATGGGATACTTATCTGGAATAGTTCTAGCGTTCAACAGTCTGTAGTCACCACACGGACGCCAAGTTTTATCTTTTTTGGGAGCTAAATGAAGCGGAGAAGCCCAAGGTGAGTCAGATGGACGTGCTGTACCACTTGCCAACATAGCGTCAAATTCAGCTTTGGCGATTTTCAATTTCACGTCGGGGTCACCAGTATGGCAGTAGCGATGACGAAAATTGAAACTTCCAAATAACTTTGCACAATTTCTTTAGTCTGAATATATACAATCTCAAAATAACAAAATATAATCAATGTCTTAAAGATATTAATACTGAAACAAATTCCGAAAAAATGATTTGATCAGAGAGTATAAACCAATATAATATATATATTCTTTTTATTGTTATTCTTTTTGTAATTGCCAGAGTGTTTCAATAATCTATGTGAATGTTTATGGTAGTGGTGAATATATATAAATAAATAAATATGGAATGTTGTATGTATGTATAGTGGGTTCCCCACACATACTTTTAGTTAATTAATAAATACTAATTGACACTATACAATATTCGTAACAAAAAAATGGACGAAAGTAAATAGTCCAGAGCAGACTCATCCCCACTGGCAACACCGGTAATTCAAAATAATTTATTTCTGTAAATTTTTGTGTACTATAGCCAAGTCAAATCCCAACAAAAATCTGCCTAGTTTGACGTACAAATATTACATAAAATGTCAAATTAGATTATCTCAAGAACTCATAATAAATGTCAAATGCAAAATTAAATCAAATGAAAAAATGACAATTATACGCGTGAATTAGTATTTATTTAGCATACAGATAATATTACAATGTTAAGTCATTTAGATAATATTTTACAGAATCATAATAGTTTTGAGTGAGCGGAGAGTCCCAATTCCCAAAGCCTCTGGTAATTTATTATATAAATGATCTCGACTCCCATTCGGTTTTCTTTACTGTCTCTGGTCTAGTGTTGCGTTTTTTTTTTCTTTCGTTGTTTCGTCACGGGATGGGTGACCAAAAAAATATTATCGCGAGCTTCTCCATGCTTCGGAAGGCACATTAAACCGTTGGTTCCGACTACATTTGTAGTTATTAATACGCTCCAATTCGCACTGGGCCAGTGTGGAGGGCCATGGCCCATCCTCCTTGACCATCCATAAGGAGGGCCTAAGCCCCTGCAGCGAGGACGTAAAAAAGGGCTGATGATGATAAGACACAATATCCTGTTTATACATATATTTGCCATGACTGAGATTCGCACAAAGCAACAATAAATCAAATGTTTACTACACAGTCAAATCAAAATGGCCGTCAGTTACGTCAGTTGGACTAATTGAACGACATTATTGATATTAAAATGTATTTATGAATACAGTGGGAAATGATTAAATGACACTTCAACGGGCCGGCGTTCGTTTGTCTTCAGATTTCTGCGAAACACTCCAATTAATTATGACCGATGTTGGTTGAGAACGGCACTACGCTCTTTTGTTTTACTTTTCTTTACAAGAACAATGCTCCGAGTTTTATATTAAGCTCGATACTCAATACAAAACAGTATATTTATTAATGAATTCAATGGCTTTGAAATAAAACTTTTAAACGGGTTTATCGTGTATATTTTTTAATGTGTCCAATAAGTATTTGCCCTGTACACCGACATGCTGATTTAGATCTAATTCCGCAAGAGTCCACAATGAAGTCAAATATCTACAACAGATAGTATATCTGTTGTAGATATTTGACTTCATTGTATCAATTAATATAAATACAATTTCGAAAGAAACGTGTAACGATTCTGTTGAATAAAATTATTATTATCATGTGTTCTCAAAGTTTATGGGTATTTATTAGAAAATTACGTCATTTTATTGCCTAACATCTTGTAATTTAAGCTCAGTGTAACCCCTCACTTGTTTTTAGCTTTCCCAGATTATTTTAACAGCGAAGCTATTTACTTAACGTTGCATTTGCAGACGCAGCTGCAGATCGCAAATGAGTACTTAGCTTTATATACGAAAGAAGACTTCACGGCATTCTCTTGTGCTGAAACGGCAAACGCTCCACCCCGATCCTGTTTGAGCTATTGCAAAACGTTCAAAGATACTCCCTTTTTGAACTGCTATTTAGAACTCTTATTTTACAAATATAAGCGAGGAAGGTAGGTTTTATTTTATCTTAATTTTTACTTTCTCATTTATTCTTTTTTATTGGCGATTTAAAAATAATAGACTCACAAACAAACAATTTATAATTCCTTAAGTACTCACTTGTCCTAAACTTATAAATGCATCATTTACCAAACGAAATTCATCAGTCAATACATTAATTATAGATTGAACCCCGTATATTCTATTACACATATTTGCCAAAGAAAACTGAACCTTAATATAAAAAACAGAACTAGTTTTAAAACAAACTCCTTACGTAAAAATGCTTTCATATTTTCAATAAATAAATAAATTCAAAGAATTGCGTAAAATATTTGGTGTCGATAATATCTGTCTACATATCAATAATCACCCAAGAACATTGTTTAAAAATACGTCCACACGATTGACTCATTACTTTACATTTATTTTTTGTATTTATAGTTGTGCTCTAATGGAAAGATCAAAGTGTTCTACAGTTAATTTTAATGTCTCAGTGTAAACGCTAGCCGGGGCTGTTAGATATAATTAGAGAGATCAGTAACGCTCTTCGCATTCACCGCTTGCCGTATTTCGATAGTGCACTGACATTTATTATGCCAACGACAGTGGTGAGATACATTGCCATAAAACATTCCATGGAAAATAGAAAAGGAGCAATGTCTTTATGGGATAGATAGTTTTGTTGATGTAACTTCATTTGAGACTGCTGATAAAGGTAAAGAGAAACGAGACATAAACAGCGAGTCAACACTTGACTGTGGTGTAGGACCTATACCTATACAGTGTATAATATATCAATATCCTATCTTTTCTATCCTATCTTCTATAATATATCAATAATATTTCTCTATTTTACATTTGTAATCAAAATTATTACTTAAATCGCTAAATTGCTATGCAACATTAGGCATGAAAGTAACCTAAAAATATTTTCCAACCTACTAAAGAACTATTTAATGAATAGCCTGTAACACATATTGTACTTAACATGTATGTAAATGAATAAATTATACTAATCAAGTAGCATTACATGTAACTCAAAACGAGACTCCTAGCCCAACCACAGTCAAACTGTTAATATAGTTTTGTGGGACCTAAGATTATTTAAATAAATAAATAAATAAATTATTATTATTATTATTTTACAGTTGCGTAGAATGGTAGATGGTTTAATTGAAAATTAATAGAATGTCTTAAAGCTATAAGTATACAACTATGATCTAAGAAAAAGTAAAAGCAGAACACTTAAACACAGAATGCTTTGTCAAAATCAGTCAAAATCAAAATATTATTTAAGTAAATATTGAAACAAAGTATCTCGAATATTCTATTTTGAATTTTTAATAAAGAATTATCATCATCATTATATGAAGTTTTCATAGACCAATTTGGAGTTCACAGTCTTCAATGCTCTCTTCTTTGCCAAAGACAAAGAATCATTGACGTATAATTATTTTTTTCTTTGAATGAATTTTAAGGCATTTGAATTTGAACTAAGACGTAAGAAACAAAGAATGGCATTCTGTCGACGCCTTGCAAGGCGACGAGGCACCGAGGCGGAGCGAGGGCGCGAGCTCTCATCAACTTTAACGAGCCATTACTGCTACGGGGGATTCGACTCATTTTCGAAACTCGCGCCACATATAATTATTTCAGAAGAGCGCGTCAATAACGCGACCGCATCGCATTTATATCACCGTACCTAAAATTCGCCCGTAAAATTTCAATGTTAACACATAAAAGGGAGGTAGGTACAAATGGTAGGACCGGCTGCACAATAGAGACCACAATATTTGCTATAATCCGAGTACCGTAAAACTGTTTCTATATTCACAGCATTTGAGCTATAGAATTTCCATATCGGAGTTGGATTTAATAACGTAACTTTTGATATAATGAAAAGTCGCATTGCGTGATTCTCGTTCATGACCAATAATAACGCACTGTCTGGTATTTGTACAGTTTTATGGAGACATCCGTGCGGGCCAGTGAATTATTATCGGCGCAAAAGCGCAGACAGGGGTAAATGTTTACTGAAACGGAACGTAACAAGTTTCTCTGAAATAATTCACAGCCGATTCGACACGGACATTCGTGGGCGAGTGAGGACTTGTCTTCGCGTCGACAAGCCGCCACTACCGGTGGTTATTTCTAACGCGTATCACGTCGTGGACCGGATCGCCCATACTCTTTGATGTCGCATTCTCTTTTTGCAAAACCGCATTTCAGTCGGCGGCTGGATAGCAGGCTGAATATTTTCGGGAACATCTAACGACTCGATTCTCCGGGAACGTTTTATTTGGTCTTGTTCTGTTCATATTGTGTATTTCAATTATGCTTTGTGTTTTATGCCACATTCTTTTTGATTCCTTTTCGAGTGGTTATATTTTTACATTCCTTATAAGTCAAAGGTTTGTCATCTTACTAATGAATCACTTGAATAATATTGTTACAAAGAAGTCAGTAAACCGGTTCCAATATCTCAAAAAAAGGGGAAACGTTTACTGATTTCAAGAAAAATACAATGAACTGGATATAGTAGGTATTTAATAAAACAAGTTCATATATTTTGTACGAAAAATATGTTTTGCACTAAAATATAGAATGAGTGCATGAATGATATCGATCGTGGAGCAGCTTTAGCAAGGACCGGTCATAGGACGGGTGATATGTGATATGATACCTCTGGATTATACTTTATACGTTTTGGGACTGCTTTAAAAGTGAAGGGTTGTTGGGCAGTTTATTTTGAGTGCCAATGTGGCAACTGATAATAAAGGAGCATAAAACTTGGTCCCGTGTGGGCGTCGTCGAGATAACAGGGCGGCTAGCGCGGTATCTCTAAAGTGGTAATTTGTTGCCATTCTCGATCCAGTTCACGTGTGATAACAGAAATAAAAGGTGACTATTATTATAAATATATTTATTTCTTGCACGTATTGTGCGACGAGTTTATCTCAAAAGATTTATTAATTATTTTGTTGAAATTTAATTACAATTTTTGTATTTTAACAACTTAACGTCTTAAATTTCCGATGAACTGGTTTTATAGCCACAATACCTAAAACGATATGAAAGGATCAAATCTATATAATTACTCATATCGATACAATCTATTTGAATAGGTCCCGAAACTACTGAACCGAATACAAAATTATTTCACTTACGGGAAGCTACATCTTACGTGGGTGACACAGGCTATTATAGTTTACGCGGATAAAGTCACGGGAAAATAGCTAGTAATATAATAAAATCCAGAAATTACAGGCGCATCCAATTATAGATAAACAATTCTTTACATTAAAAAAATTCCAAAATCACATTATTTTCACAATAGCCAAGTGCCTTAATGTCGCCATTTTATGACATCACAGAGGTAATAAATGGAAATAAAAAGGGGACGAATTCTGTCACGACACTTGGACGACGACGAACGTCTACTAGGAAATTAAAATCCAATGATTTATAACAGCCATCACTTTCATGAAATGTTATTAGTGTGCCTAAAATAGAACGATATAAATAAAACGAAGTTAAAATTAATTTGAAGTTTCATTTGTTTTAAAGGGAGGATTTAATAGAGTAATGAAACCTATTTATGGTTTAAACAGTTTTTGTCATGTCTCAGACTGCAAAGATTTCTTTACGTTTTATTGATTCCGATTCTAAGTCATGTTGAAAACTTTGAACTGATTGAATCATTAGCTGCAAAAGATTATTGATTACTATTGTTTATTGTGAGCATATTTGATAATTACTTATTACTACAATAACTATCTTGTACTGGATTCAAAACATAATCCATAGTCTTTTAGTAATAGTTTCAGGTAATGATCAAAGTAGACTTCGCTTGTTTATTGGGAACCCTATTTACTAACAAAAAGATCTAAATTGGATCTTACAACAAAAAATAGACTTATTATACATTTTCAATAATTATTGATACGTGTATATTAAATCTACATATTTGAGCCGTCTGGGGTCGAAAAGAGTCCGAGGGGCCCTGGAGCCCATCGCTTTTATCGAGAGTTCAAAAAGAAACTTTTTGACATGTCTGGTGATCAGAAGGCTGATTTGTACCTCGCCCAAAGAATTAGTTTGGCTATTCAAAGAGAAAATGCTCGCAGCCTTCTGGGTACCTTACCTGTTGGCAATGATCTGGGAGATATCTTTTTTTTTGGTATAGTTAAGACTTTAAATAAGTAGTTAAATTTAATCAAAATATTACCTCGCACACTATCGCGAAATAACGCATATTTTCAGTGAGATGGTTGACCAAACTTCTGTCAGAGTTCCAACGACCCGTAGACCAACAAAGGAATACGTAATTAAGGCAAGTTAGTTACAACAGGTCAATACTGGGACTGTTTACTAATTACATTTCAATAGAATCTCAACAAAATACATTTAACCATTGTACTATCTACCTGAAGTTCAATATTATTAGTGCAATGTCTACCTCACATGCTAATGGTGACAGATCTATAATTATACAAGTTTTCCGCCAGCGGCTTCGCCCGCGTGGTCTTATATTATACATAAAAACCTTCCTTTTGAATCGCATCAAAATCCGTTGCGTAGTTTTAAAGATTTAAGCATACATAAGGACATAGCTTCCGAAGGCACGTTAAGCCATTGGTCCAGGCTGCATTTGTAGTCGATAATACCCTCCAATCCGCATTGGGCCCGCGTGGAGCGTCATGGCCCATCCTCCTTAACCATAAGTAAGGCCTGAGCCCCTGCAATGGGGACGTAAAAGGTCTGATGATGATGATGTGACTTCAGGTAGATAGTACAATGGCGAAATGCAAGTTGTTGAGATTCTATTGAAATGCTATTATACGTAAACATTATTTGAATTGGACTGCAGGTCTGTGTCATTAATTATTCTATTTCTATACTAACTGTTATAGCGATCGTAACGTACCACGGCTAATAGCGGCTCAGATACAAAATTATTCCCAACGGATTATTAAAAGGCTATTCCGTTGTTAATCTACCATTAATATTGTTCAAATTACAGTTCTTTATTCCTAGAAAATTGCTCTATCAATCAGTATTACGTGCGGTGTTTATGTAAATATAAATTTGTTTCTATAATTTATCGGATAAAAGAAGATGGGCAGGTGTTCGGCTGTTTTGTTGTCGAACGAGATTTTTTCATTTAATGGTCGTAATTATATATGGCCAATTTCTTTTTTTTTGGTAATAACTATGATGGCTGGTGAATTTTATTAAAGGATTTTAAAATTTTTGATTGAGGTTTTAAAGTTCTAACTAAAGCTTGAAAATAAGCCGATGTTTAATTTGGTGCTCAAACTAAAGTCGTTTCACATCATCACCAGCCCTTTTTACGTCCCCACTGCAGGGGCTCAGGCCTTCCTTATGGATGGTTATGGAGGATGGGCCATGACCCTCCACGCTGGCCCAATGCGGATTGGAGGGTATTAACGACTGCAAATGCAGCCGGGACCAACGGCTTAACGTGCCTTCCGAAGCACGGAGTAGCTCGAGATAATAATTTTTGGTCACCCATCCCGTGACCGACCCTTGCGAAAGTTGCTTAACGATTACGATCGCGGGCCGCGGCGCTTATCCACTACGCCACCGAGCTAAAGTCGTTTAACTTTGATTAATAAAAATAAAATCTTATAGAAGCTTTCGAAATGTCGACTAGACTCAAAGGGTGATCGACTTCGAAATTTTGAGACCAAAAAGAATACTTATACCTTACAAGTAAATGACGAAAATTAGACGAAATCTCCTATTTGGGTCATCTTCTTCGACATCTCATTCTCGCGGAGACTAGTGACGATTGTAAAAAGCTGATGACCAACCCTCACTAGTTGGAGAGGCACCTTAAGAAGAAGAATAAACTAATTAATCAAGATTCATTCACTCTTTTGTTCATATAATACTTTTTAAATAAAACTACACCTTTGTTGAGTCCAAATGATTTAAAACCTAAATATGATGAAACTTAAGTTTCAAATTGACTACAAAAATTAAACATACTAGAGGTTCTGTCCTATTTTTATGTTTTCTTGTATCAAGAGTAAATTCAGCAAACAATAAGTGCAGTGGGTTCTACCAGCTGCTTATGCTGAGCTGAGGCCTATGTTGTAATAGCATCGCATACGCATTAATGTCAAATATTGCTTTTACTAAATAACATTTTCATGCATACTTTTTTAAGACGTATTGTTGTTGTGTGTCCAATGAACTTGATAGTGCAGCGATTAGCGCGAAAGTTAAGCTGCCTTAGCAAGCAAGGGTCATAGGATGGGTGACTAAAGCTATATTATCTGGAGCTTCTATGTGAATTGGACGTTCACGTTATGCCATTTTTTCCGCCTAAATCTCCAGTCGTTATATTGGCCTCACCAACCGATACTGGATCCGCGTGGTGGGTCATTGTCCGTTGTCCCTTTTGATTCGACTCCGTTCATAGCATGTGCCCCAGCTGTAGGGAAAATTAATAGGCCAATGATGTTTTAGTTATATGTTCTGTGTGTTGACATTAAATTATTTTCTTTCTTATTTTCTCTATAGTCATATCTCGGAAATCATAAAAGATATCATTGTACATATAAGTGCACAACATAATAAAGATAAAAGATAATATACACTGAACCCTTCACTTGGGTAGGTTGGGTGGGTCAAATTAAATAACTTTTTGTCTGCATATTTACTATTTTCCACATAATTTCGTATCATACTAAGACGAATCAAATTTTAGAGACATTTGAAGTTAAGCTGAATATTAATCAATTATTAATTTGCATTTGATACTTTGATCATCTGCTATTAGAAGGATTCTAAGGATATAATTCCACGCGTTGTTAAAGTCTAACATTTCATTGTAACATACCTTTATCCTCCATTCGATAGTACTTAACCTTTGATACGCCTACACTGGCGGCTCTCCACATAACAATTTAGTTAAATGATAATACTAATATTAAGTTACGGACAACCCTAGCTTGAGGTGGTATATCAGAGGTAGTATGTGTATCAAGTAATAAGAAATAGCGTAAATAATAACAATAAATAATATATTTATCAGTAAGTTTCGACTTTGTTGGTGCAATGCTAAGCACGCTCGATCTGCGATAAGGTCTTTAAGCAACTTTCGCAAGGTTTGGTCATTTGATGGGTGACCAAAATTATTAACATTAACATATCATATCATCATCATATTACAGTAAATAATTGAAATATTAATATATATAAATAAATCAAAATCGAAATTAGACAAAATCACATACATTGCTCAGATTCCAATTAGTTGCTAAGACCTTGTATTATCGAGTATCAGATAGAACGAAGGCACCGCAACAACCAGATCTGATTCTGATACCGTCATAAACCGTCTAATACCGTCATCAACAATAAGACGACTTTTCTTTATCATTCTTAACTTTCAGTACAATATTTCTCTATTGTAATTATTTGACTTGCGAGTGCTATCATAAAGTTGCCCGCCACACTAATTATACTTAGCCCTAGTTTGCAGGAATCCCATGAAAGCCGGGGGGGAGGTGAAGCCTCATGGTTACCGTGAATTTCGTAATTAAACGCCTCGTCTAATTACGACCTTCGGCCGACGGTTTACACTCCGCTACACACTGAGCCCTTTGTCTTGGCTGTTCCGCAACATCGCACTGTTTCGGTGTCTATTCGAGATTTTGGCTTTTTTTTATTAATAGCCAAATGGGCACTTGGAATTGTTGACCCGTGAAAGATATTTAGGGATCTTTTTGGTATTTCCGCTAAGTTGCTTTGCTTTTCTATAGATTCTTTATCTTCCAGATAAACCTATAACGTCGCTGTTCTTATGAATTAGTGGACATAGCACGTACTGTATCCAACTTAGTATACCCTAAGACCAATTGGTATCAAGATAATCTCAAAGCGATAGATGGTAAGCGCGGTAAACAAGGCTTCATTAGGGCTTGAGCTAAAATGGGATTCAAAGGTAAATAATAGTGGCACCTGACACGCACTAATGGTTATTTCCAGGATCGCATGAGATATCTAAACCTCAATAAATTAACAATGAATTTATAACCATTGATATCTAACCAGAATCGTTTGTAAATGAGTTTCTTTTGAAGTATTTGAATTGTAAATATTAAAACAAAGCTCAGTAGATTTAAGCTCTTATCATGATATAAACTAGATAAATTGGTGTTACGTTTATTCATAACCACAGACAAAAGTCATGTTTACAAAAAGTACTTTGTAATATAAACCATTTTAAAAATGATAATATCAAGATTCGAATTTAGAATTGACGGTATAATTATGTTATTAAACTTTATTCCTTTGGTCGACACCTTTGGCAAGCTAATGTTAATAGCATGTTCACGAACTCTTGTCTAGCGCGATTCCACTAAATGTTACGTAAGATAGACTCCAAATCCACTCATTGAGTTCCAAAGCTTCATAGAATTAGAATTGTTCTTACCTAACCTTTGTCTTTGTTATAACTTTAAAGCTGTCCAAAAACGAGATATGATCACCATATTTCGTTTTTGGACAGTTTTTAATTGAAATTTCCATTTTGAATAATCTGATGCCACGTCCGTTTTTATCGTCATAATTTTATTTTTATATAAAACTAAGTAGCTGAATCTTATGTTGGAAATATTTATTCCTATTCGAAGATCCGACCAAAATATAGAAAAAATATTTTTCTTAATAAGGTATTACATCGATTAGTGAAAATATCTCAACTAAATCCTAAGATTTTAATAAACCCTGGAAAAAAAAAATTATTCAGTCAGTAAGCATCATAAAATTACATCTAAACTTCATATTTTCAAATTTCGAGCAAATTGGAAGAAATTCTGGACGCAAAGTTGCTCTGTAGTTGTGACATCTATTGGTTTTGTAAACAAACTCGTTACTATTGTTTTCTTACACTCATTAATTTTTTATCATATTCAAATAGTTCTATGAAGATAGTACTTACAAATATTCGGTAATACAGCAAAACAGAAGTTGAAAAGTTGAAAAATTTGCAGTAAAAAAACTTTGTGACAATAAATGTTTAGTATTGGTAAATATGTGCGAATTCTCTTTACAATAACTATTTAAAAAAAGCTGTTTTTATTCCGTCATTAACTTATTAACAAAATAACATCTAAACGTATTTTTCGTACTTGAAACTTAAGTTTTTTTATTTGTTTACGAACGAAATCGCATCATATCATGGCGGCTACTGATTCGCGTAAACACAGACTAAATATTTGAAAACTATGATTTGAATATTAAAAATTGATTTATATAAACAACAAATTTTCTCATAATGATTAAAATACCATATTAACCTGAGTTGGAACCGAACCTCAGACTTTATAGATTGTAAACATTATCGGATTTTCCCACGGAAGACTTCAACGTGCATTTTTCATATTTTGTTCCATTACACTAAATATATGAGATCGCTTTTCATAGCCATATTTCTCCGATATTGGTGTGGTGTTAGCAACACTGCGTTTACCTGAGTATTTCACTAATGTCCAGCTGCTTTCCAAACAGCTGCCAATATGGCAAACTATTATAATGCTTTTATAATGAGTACGCAACTTTTAACAGATACAAACATAGATGCATAACTACAGGAAGGTATAAAGCCCGGCAATGACGGCGTTTATGTAAATTGCTTCCGCCTGGATTTTCCCAAGATTTATGTCTCGGCGTCAGGAACAATTAAATTTAGACTACGATTCCTCGCTCCGAATACATTAACCGAGTTAAATCACGATAAAGTCGGTAACTGACGTTCTAAACAGAATTCCCAAGTTTCCCAGCCTTTGGTGAAGTTTCAATAAGATTTGCAAGTTTGTATCTATATTTTCTAATAGGCGTCTGCACACAAACTTAAGTTTATTCTCATAGAGTTCTAAAAGTATCTAAAATTTAAATGAATACAAACCGCTTTTGAATATTTTAAGTCTTCTTGACTGCGATTGTTTGCATAAGAAATGTAAGACCCTTTGATCCTTAACAGAGCTTTATCTTTTGGTTATTGAATAAAGTATTCAATTATCATACAATTTTATTCATAAATATTTAGTTCTTCGTTTCTGAAATCATGGTTTGTACTCTTAAAATGTACATTCTATTGCCTGTGGAATATTTCATTGTCTATCCTGCTCCAACTTACGTATTTTTAATGTCGTAGAGTAGGAAAGTCCATGTCGACAGTTTGTCGACGATATATCGATATTAGTTAATTTTTGTTTCATATCAGTTATTCCAAAAACTAGGATATGCTAATGGATAAGTCTTAAGATACTGTATTATTTATAATTGGATGTGTTTATTAGCACGAAACGTTACGTGGAAAGTTTATGGAATAGGGCAGTTGCAAGGAAGACCAAAAATCAAAAATCAGCGGTTTAAGCCAAGCCAAGTATATAAGGATATGCAGGTAATTGAATTATTAAATGTTAGATTAAGTAATTTGTAAGAAGATTTTTTTTTATAAGGGGAACACTGTTTGATTTAATAAATAAATATTATTTTTATTATTATTATTTGATTATTATTTTTACTTACTAGTAATTATTTGGTCCTATATGATAAAGCATGAATTCCAGCTCGGAATATCTTAAAATGATCGCATTCTAACAAACGGACAGACACGGCAAAGTTATTTTGTTTTATGAGACGTGGAGATTAATTTCGCGTGTGTGCGTGCGTGCGAAGTGCCCAAATAAATCCACTGGGAATAATAATTTACTATATAAATCTGATCTAATGTAAAGACATTTTTATAAGCAGTTCATATTTTAAGTACTCACGAGATCAAAAAAGTAGTATCACTTAAAAAATAAAAACTTTTTCTTTAAGATTAACTTCTAAGTGGATTCAATCAGAAAGAATATTTAATTTAAAAGCGACGAGACGAAGTAACATTAATAAACGAAATCTAATATTGTTTCTGGAACGGTATTTAAATCTCGTGTTCTGAATCTCATCACATAAACATTCATCATTACGCGAGAGTCAACATTTATGCGCCCAGCATACGGTTCGAATTTAATAATATTTAAATGAAATGTAGGTCTGTACGTAAGTGGTAACAAGAAATATCACCGATTTGCATTTGGGCTTATTTACGATCAACATCCCTTGATAAATGCCTTCCCATGGAAGTAGACCGGTAGCCGTTTATTATCATAAATTATAATAACAGATTAATATTTGCCCTTAACTTTCTAAGTACATTTACATTGGAAGAAAGTCAGTATTTAAGTATATTTACTTCCGATTATTCATGGCTTATCTATACATATATAAAAGGAGATGTCCTGACTTACTGACTGACAGACAACGCACAGCCTAAACCGCTGGTCGTAGAAATTTGAAGAGTACACCTCTAATACGTAGAGGTGTACTAAGAACGGATTTTTAGAAATTCCATCCCAAAGGGGGTCAAGAAAGCTCAAGTTTATATGAAACTTCTTTGTTTTTGGACCTATACCCGATGTAAATTAGTATTTGGGTAGTTTATGACCCTAGGAAGGTAATAGGTTAGATCATTTTATCCCGAAAACTAGCACTTAAAAGGATATATACATATCTTCCAACTTAAACATCAAGGTAATTTCATCATCAGCTCAAAAAACAACAGCGTTTTTGGAAAATATATGCTGTAAATAAAATATGTAAGATTTTTAAAGTTGATTTTTAAACTAAATAAGTAAATCAGCTTTAAAATTAAACTGTTACTTAAACGTTTCGAGATTACTATTTTCTACACTAACACAACCTTTAAGTGTACATATCGTTCTCCAGAAATGACACTTACACTTTGTTTTTCGATGAAACATAAAAATTATGACCGTTTTATTACTCTTAAGACGTTGCCACACGCCTCACCATAATAAAAGGGTATCATAAAACAACAGTCACTTCTTTCTCATAAATGCATGTGTATTTGGTATTCTCATTGTAATATTTATTTTGGGGGGATGGTTGATCGTATTACTTTGTAGAACGTATGCTCCTTTTCCATTTTAAAGCTGTGGTGGTATTCGTTTCTTCATTCTTTTTATTTGCCAACTATTGATTTCCCCACGACTTCGCCGAAGAAAATCATAGCCTATGTTCGTATAATGCTACTCGTAGGTGCAAGAATTTTAGTAATCATTGTAGTAGTTTCGGAGTCTATAAAATGCAGACAGATAACGAAATCTTCCCTGTTTATAATATTAGTATTAAGGCGAACGGGATAATGGAAGATGTTAGATCGGCGATCAACGTTCTAGTGACTCAAAATGAAACCAAGTACCTACGATCCGTCATACATTTACATCATTATAAGTTATAATACATCATTATAAGTTTGCACCTTGGAATGTCCACATCAACATGTTGAGCATAGTTTGGAATAGTTGGATTCAAGCGATCCAACGATGATGCAGTGTGGATGCAGCCAATCATTAAAAAATCTGTCTGTCTCTCAACAAAATTCTCCGCGAAATGTACACCGATTGTCAAAACATAAAAAATATCAAAAACCGGTTCACTGGTTTTGTTTTTTAATTTAACTGAAAATAATAATTTTCGCATTAAAAGTATTTTATTTTTCTGTGAATTTTGTTATGTAAACATTAATTTTTACATATATTGTACAGCAAAAAAATGTTTAGTAAAACTATGATATAAACTTTAAGTAAACTTGAAAAGTAAAAAATATACGATACGATAAAAAAAAATTTGGGACATAATTGCATTTATGTTCAGTGATACGGCTAAAAAGGTAGGCTGTTTATTAAAGTGTTGAAGCGTAAGGAATCTCATAATGAATTGGACCGGTGCCAACACTGGAAATTGTTATTTCATTGCGCTGTTTACTTGGTACCAAATATTTTAATTAATGCCCCTTCGTGTCATATACATTTTGAAAAATTATTCCTTTGATAAATTAACAGACATGCAAATTACTTAACGTTTAGGAAGAGTTTCACGCTAGAAAACAGTGAAACCAAACAAGACGTTTCTTGGACTAATTTACTTAGTCACATAATTAATCATGGTTATAGTAAAATAATTCAAGCCAGATTACAGTGACAAACACTAATTTATTGATGTCATTATACTGTAAAAAGAATATATAAAAATTGAAAGTTGTTAAATTTTAATAGTAATTAGATTTCCATCCGCAGCTTATGTCGCGTAGGTCACATGTTTTTCAAATCCCTACTTTACTTCTTAGGGGTAGAATTAAACAATGAACTTTATTAGGGAACCTGTACGTCGTATTAATCATGAGTATGCCTAATTTCAGTTACATCCATCGTGTAGTCACTCTATCCTTTCACATACATATTTTTTTGACAAAAGTCTATAATCTTTTAGATTAAAGTCTACCCAAAATAAGGTTTAATTATCTTATTTTTATTTGCAATAATTTTGATACTATAATATTCATTTAGTCACAAAATGGTAATGAGGTAAGTTAACAGTAGATATCCTTACTAAAACATTAAATGAATATACAATTCCTGGTTACTTATCAGCGGCATAAAACTATCTAAAATCATTATAATTAGAAGAATCATCCATAGCTTGAATAGAATTTTCCGCAAATGGCCTCTGAGGTAATTTGAATCAAATGGCTCTTTGTTCCAAAACTTGCTGATAAAGGAAATCTCATTTCGTACAGAAAAGGTGGCTATAAATGTGACCGATACGTAAGCAAGACAGGAATAAATTGGGCTTCACGATTTATTGCCAAATGCTCTTAACCCGTAGAATACCAAAGAAAAATAGGACTTTTCATTTCGTTCTCCCAAATCTCGCAGTAGATTACGTTGATGAATAGTTTTATTTCCGTGAAAGAATTTTTATTACTCTACTCTGTGATAATTTAATTTAAAATAATCTTTATAGTTTTCTTAAACGGATGGGCCTAAAAACCAATTAAGATCAAATTGTCTTTCTCTTTTTTAGATAGTAAGTAAAACATTAATCATCCATTAAGACCATCGATCAATTCGACAACGATTAAGTAGTTCATTGCTAGAACAAGTTACCGAATCAACCTACTGCCGTATATATGGGGTTGTATTTAACGCAATAAAGCCTTTTGTAGCGAGCGGTATCGGTTAACTGCAGCTTATTGAGTTAACGACAGCACAAAGCGTTGTAAGTCCCAAGTAATGACGCAATATAATGACGTGCTTCGTTACCTAGTACACTATTATTTATGTCGCCTTTTATAATTTTAATTACGCTATAAGTTTGCGAGGCCCAAGCAGTCGCGTAACATGCTTAACAAGCTTCACTAAAATGTGATTGGGGCCATTATTAATGTTGTTAACTTCAAGTTGATAGTCTTCTCATGTTACGCCACTTTGATATAGGTTAACAAAGTAAGTGTTAATTTTAAAATCACCTGCGAAGATAATATTATTTTCTTTATTGCGTTAATTATTGCAATGTTCTATTAAACCGATTTATTGCATATTGATAGTACTAAAATACGTTATTAATAATTAAAAAGGTTTTTTGCTGTTGTTATTATTCAGCCTGGTTTTTTGCAACACACTCGTAATACAGTTCTGTTTTACAACATATATCATATCAGATCATAATATCGCAAAGTATTACTAACTTCTTAAATCAGAGTTGGATAGTACTTATATTAAAAAAAAAAAATTTCAGGGAAATCTACTTAGATTAATGGATTACCACTGAGTCAATTTAAGAATTTATAGTTATAGAAGTAAGTAACATATAGAGCTAAGATGTAGTACCTCTTAGCTCTATATGTTATATGCAGTTACTCTATTGATGAGGAGATATCAGGACCCCGTTTCTCATGTAATAAGGAAGAATTCATGTTTGTAACTTGATAACTATGGCTATATTGATTAATTCTAATTATATTCAAGTTGTTCGCTTAGTTTTATTTATTTTTTTATTTCGTGGAAAACTGGTTTACAACATAAAACTTCTCAGTAATCATAGTTAACCAACATGAAATACAAGACTTGTATAATTCGAGAAATCTAGGTATTTTTTAAAATATTGTGAAAAGGGGTATTCTTGAATCAAAAATAAAAAATAAATGTTGTTGTAAATTTGCTATATTCCGATTTTGAAGTTATAACACAATATGGATAAAAAAATCAAAATAGGTTTATTACAAATGATTTTCAAAAAGAACGTAAAAAATTGAAGAAACATTGCAATTTCTATTATGTCAAAGATAGTTTCCATAAATTTTAAAGATTATCATTAAAATATATTCATTTTAATAAAATACATAAATTAGAATTTGTTGTTTTAAAAATATACTTTTGTTAATACAAAACTTACCCGAAATATAACAAAATTTTAATGTTTCCGCGTCATCTGGAATTATTCTTTGAAATAATAATAATTAAAACTAAGTTTAAATTTATTCCTAATACACAAATTTAATATAAATATCACAGTCAAAGATTATACATCTAATTTATATGTGTAATTCTAAACATATCATAGTATGGCAGTGAAATGCGGAGCTGTTAAAATCTACGTTAAGATCAAGAGGACAACCTTGAGTATACACAATTTGTTAAAATAATATCTCAATTTCTTTTATTTTGATTGACACAGATGACACTAGTGTTCAATTTAAAAAGTTTTATTTTTATTATTAATTTTGACACTACAGATTTAGTTTTAGTAGCTAAGAAGCTATATGGCGTAGTGGATTAACGCCGCGGCCCGCGGTGTTTGTTATTAAGCAACTTTCGCAAGGGTCGGTCACGGGATGGGTGACCAAAAATTATTATCTCGAGCTACTCCGTGCTTTGGTAGGCACGTTAAGCCGTTGGTCCCGGCTGCATTTGCAGTCGTTAATACCCTCCAATCCGCATTGGCCCAGCGTGGAGGGTCATAGCCCATCCTCCTTAACCATCCATAAGGAAGGCCTGAGCCCCTGCAGTGGGGACGTAAAAGGGCTGGTGAACTTTCCCTAAGGTCGGTTATGGGATGGGTGACCACAAAATTATTATCTATAACTACTCCGTGCTTCGGAAAGCACGCAGTTGGTCCGGAATACGTTGTCAATAGTCAATACCATCCAATCCACATTGGACCAGCGTGGAGAATCATGGCCCATCCTCCTTAACCTTCCATAAGGAAGACTTGAGCCCCATGCAGTGGGGTGAAATAGGGCTGATGATGATGATGAAATTTGTTGATGATGATATTTTAAATTATTTAGTATTTCTTATATTCAACAAAATTATCTTTTCGGATCACTAGTGCCATCATATTTACAGCAAAATAAATGAAACCACGACGGTGTACAATGTTCATCATAAAGTTTCAACTAGTCTTATACATCGTGACTAGAATATCAATAGGAATAAGTTACAAATATCAAAAGTTCAGTACTAATTACTTACGTTTTACAAGCGCTAACCAGCATTCTACGACGATTACCTGAGATTTATTACATGTACTCACTACATTTAAAATTCGAATAACATTTTAAACTACATCGAAATCAACGCCAAAAGGAATTCGAGTTACATATGTTTTGTCGCTAACTTGATTATTGCTCAACGTTTTTCAATTTATACAAAAAAGTTACCTAAGCGCTTTGAGCTTCTCAATTTTTCTTGTTTTCCGGACTCTGCAAAAAGCAATTTCGGATTACATTTTAAAAGTATCACTTCGGACGTATACGGTCAGTGTGATTTTTAAAGCCACTTCAATTTACCTCATACGGGGGCGGTGGCAATATATCACATAGATTTATTTGACAGCCCTGCTCGGACCGCGCTACATTCGAATGTCTGCTAGTCTGTATGGGAATTTTGAAACTGTTCTCTCTACCTAGCCAATGCCACTGCGGATAATCATACTCTAAATCATTGGCGGGACACACTTTACTTTTGTCCTGTCTACTTCTCGATCCAGACCTATTCGTGTGACAGGACATACAGTCGTCTTCCATAGCATTGATTTCATTATGTACTTCATGTCTAGGCTCTCTATAATCCTTAGTAGATCTACTTGATGTGCTATGACAACATGTGGAACATTCCCCGTTCGAATACTGAATGCTTCCGTTACATGAACGAACAATGCTATTGTTATGTGATCGCCGCTCCACGCAGCTCCTTATGTCTCCAATTTCGTTGTTGTCCTAAACGAAACGTTAAACCTATTGTTAGTGATATTGAAAGTTAAATGACCTATAACTCAATAGCGTAAGTTACGCAAATCTTTCAAGCAATCTTATCTACTGCCAGTAAGTTCTCATAACTTGCTTATCAGACTATTTGAACGTACATATTATTTGATATAAATCAATATCAAATATATTTGAATTTACATTTAAACTGAATGTATATATTGTAAAAGTAATTGCGAAAAGTAAATAGCTGCAAATTAGTTGTGATAATCTAGCTAAAAATCATATTTTATTCTCTATTAACATTTAATAGTTAAGCTTTACTTTTCAGAAATATCCACTAACTTTAGTAGACGTACCTTAAAGTTTAGTTCAGTGTAAATAGCACTGGATGCGTAGGGTTCAGGGGGGCCTCGTCTGATTCTATCAACGCTTAAATCATCTAATCCTTGAATAGAATTTTGAGGTAAGCAATATTCAGGTTCCACACTTAAAATACTCGTAGACTGTCCACCTAAAAACGTTATATGAAAACGTAACTTTAAAAATTAATTAAAATATCTCAACTAAATTTATCATTATCTTTCATATAAATCAAAATCATGATTCGATTATAACAAACCATGTAGTAAGCTCTGATGACAGCTACTGGCGTCCATAGTGGTCTCAGTAGCAGCAAATACAGGCCTGTCTCGTAACCATATTGTGTCTTTATTGAGTAAACACTGTTGTGCTGTAACAATGGACTGACCTGCAAAACGTTTAAAAACTTCACTTTCGACATTCTTTTGACTAAAATTTAATAGAATTATTGTGCTTTCTAACGTAAAACACGAAGATTAAAATAAAATAGTCAGTAAATAAGCTGAAAGTTTATATAATCAGTCATATTGACATTATAAAAAAGAGGGGAAAGAAAAAATTAAAATTGTATATACATAAGTTTTAAGAGCTAATTTTATTAAAAATAAATAAAGCACCACTCACCAGTAGACTTCTTTCGTTGAGTGCTGTTACGACGCTTAATATAATAAACGCTGAATAATCCAATAATAATTACAGTGAATAATGTCAGACCAAGAGCAAGGAGCCATGTTTCTTGAAATATGTGTGATATGTTAGAATCGCTAGGTGGTTCCGTTCTGAAAATATCCTGTTAATAAGTATTTGGCAATTGCAGTCCTTTGAAAATAGAGAAATTTAGAATACAACATCTAAAATTTTGTCGCCTAAGAAGACCTACTATAAAGGAGCCTGTGGGGAAAGTAAAACCAAAATATGTTTTAATTGTTTTCTTATGTTTCTATTGGGCAGTCGACTGCAAGAAATGATTTGAATTATTCGCAACCGGACTTTAAAAAATAGAGAGTATATTTAAAAATTTTATAGAACACACTTACTGAACATAGTGACGTTGCGATTGCGTTGGCAACATATGTATCTGGACAGGCAAACTAAAAGGTCCACGTCCACGCTTAGTAACGGCAGCTGCTCTTGCACTATATCGACCGCCAGCGCGAAGGGAACTAGCCGCAGCGGCCCGAGTTCGAGGTCCTAGAGACATTTGACCAACAATACGACCACCACCACTTCCACTAACACGAATTTCAATCTAAAATAAGAAAGGATAAAGTAAATCTTGCTGTTTTCCCAAAACATATAACATATTTTAACGAATTGAATATTTATTTAATAAAATTTTATTTATGCGAACTATAACTAAAGATATTAGTCATAAATACTTTGATTACTTCTTTTGTTTGTCAGACAACAAAAAACTATCAGGAGTCATGTCTATACAAAGATTGGCCAATTGCCATCAACGTGGCATTTACAACACTTTAACATTTAAGTTATTCTTAGCACGGGTATGATCCATCTATATCAAACCTGGTTTTGTAGTTTTATTATACTTAGTATAATGTCAATATATATTAATATATATATTGACATTATACTAAGTAGTTCCAATTTGTATAATTACTCTTAAGTAACTGATTATAAGAACAATTTATTAACAAAAACATTTTGGTATAACCTATTATAAGATAAAGATAGTCGTAAATAGCGAAAACTCTAATTTAATTGTGTAACTTTTGTCTGTTATATAATATTTAAGTTTTAATAACTCATCCTTTGTTAAAGCAATAACCTATTAAAGCTCAATAATTGAAATAACAGTTCCCAACCACACGCTTCACTCTTAATTGTAATATCATAAATATGAAAATAGAAACACACACCAAATAGCCTGTGATTTCTCCATTCCAAGTAATCGCAGGTGGTGGTTCCCATCGTATCCACGCCGAAGTTGCGTTAATTACACCCGCTGTCACACTCTGAGGCGGCGCCGATGGTACTAAAATAAACATCCATTGTAAAACGATTTAATTACCCTACCTAAAACTAAGTAATTATAATTAATTTATCAATAATGTCTTACCATCCTCATCCGTAAAGCCCGCCATCAAATTAGAAGGCTTTCCAAGTAACGTTTTATAAAAAGGCATCAAGAAAACATCGTACTGTGTATAAGCCATTAACCCAGATAGAACGAAACTTGATGAACCAGTATTATCGACATTGGTTAATGAACCATTAGAACACAACGCAGCGCCAGTCAAGGATGAGTTCAAAACAGCATTTTCTTCTTTAACAGCAAATCGCCAATTCATGTTTGTTCCATTATACCATATTTTGACACCTTCCAAATATTCATTGTAATCTGTCAAAACCTAAAATGTGTTATGAAAAAAAAAATATTACTTCATCTTACATAAATTGTGATTATCATCTAATGGCAAATAAATATACGAACATCCCAAACAACTTTCATCGACGTAGATGACAACGCTTCCACCCTCCGCATAACTAAAACATTCTGCTGCAAATACTTTCGCGCTTGAACAAGTTCATATTGCGTCATATGTTCTTGCCGCTCATATAACACAGTCAAGTCTTGATCCAAAGAGGGTTCTTTTAATTCATTCCCCTTCTTAAGAATAGTTAAATATGCCTCTTGCATTATACTACCAGCTGCATTAACTGCTGTACATATAACACGCCCACTGTGTTCAGTTTTTGCGCCATCAAGATATAATAAACTCGTATTGCTTTTCATACATTCAGGGAAAAGTAACGAATCTTGATTCCCTTCTAGAATCCAAAACGTGGTTGGTGTGGGCAGACCTTTTGCTTCACAAGGAATCGATACCACATCACCCTCCCATGCGGTCAAATTTGATGGTATCTGTGTGAAGTGCGGTAAAGCTAAAACAGATGGCCGTATTTATAACAAACGTAAATATTACGAACGTAATAAAATTCTCCAAAACAGAGCCGAACTTACAGTAAACGGTGAGAGTGGCGCTTGTTATACTCGAACCAGTCTGACCATCAGCCCGACATGAATAAATGCCAGCGTCGGCTGCAGACACGTGTTCCAACCGCAATAATCCTCGAATGATAGTTGCATGTGAAGGCAGCGAACTATCCTCTTTGACCCAAGTTATTTTTACATTTGTATCGTAGCTCTAAAATAAAACATACACGGATAAGACCGATGCTCGTTAAAGTATTTATACTCTACTCTTTGATTCAAGACCGCATAATAAATACCTGGCAATTAAATTCAACGGTTTGGCCAACCAGAGCTGTTATATTACTAGGCTTAACGACGAAATGTGGACGTCTTAAAATAATAAGACCCGCAGCTCTTGACTGCCTTTCACCAGCTATATTTGATGCGACACAACGAAATAAACCACTATCAGTAGGTAATGTTTCGAGAATTTTCAAGTTTCCTGTATCTGTAACTGTCACCCTAAAAAGAATCAAAAATTTTAAATAAAATAATTATTTTTAACAAACTTTTGTGTTAAGAGTCTCTATTACCTGCCATTAACTTCTACATCATATGGCTGTCCATCTTTAAGCCAATGAACAGAAGGTTCGGGGACCCCACGAGGTGGTGAACATTCTAATACAGCAGGTTCTCCTGCTGCTACAACCACATCTGTAGGTTCAATCCTGAAGTCATCACGTAGCACTGCAAGGCAATACAATATAATTAAAATGTTTTTTCTGCATATTTAAACTAATCGACTATATTTCAAAATTAGGTAGAATTGTAACATCGCATCGCATGAGAGCACGGAAGTGCTCCCGCCAAGTCCAGCAAAAAGTAGAAAGGGCACGGCCGTACCCTTCCTCGAAGCCATTTTGACCATTTTTCGTCGTGGAAATAACTACAAGGCTAAATTTGGCTAACGCATAGGTATAGTAAAATAATCTTACATAAAAAACCTATTGAAAATTATTGGCTCTGTGCTTTATTGGTTTAAAAGTTTAGTAAAAGTTGTTTAGTATCCTTTAATGGATAGCTGCTCTCATAAAAAGATAGGATCTGAATTATTCAACTTGATTTACGTTGATATCACTTTTTACGGAAGAAGAATGCGGGTGTAGACAGTAAACGAAAATAAATACTTTTTTTTCTGGTATTATCACACTTTTATACTTATTATATTTATAATATTGCTTCAATTAATTATGTAAAGACATGAGCATAAAAATTTGTCTATTTTTATGCTCTTTGTCATGTGACCGCAAACATCGCGTGGCGTCACGCCACTCTTACACATATAGAACTTAGAGAATTAAACCTTATGCATAATAAAACGATATTAGTTTCAGAGGGCCGTGACGTTAAAGCGACACCATGACAGAAGTTGTCGTTTTTGCGGGAAATTTTGAAAACTAAATTAATTTTTAGTATTTAAGCTTAAAAACGAATTAAAAAAGTATTAATTTTTTATTTTAGTAATATTTCATGTATATCTATAAAATAAAATAGTCGTTTACACCCCTATTGCGTTGCGAGTCTTTTGCATTTATGTGTACATGTTATGTTTTTGATGGGATTGTACTTACTAGCAACATTTAGAGAAGCGTTGTTACTGACAGCCTCTCCAGCAATGTTGCGTGCCAAACACCAGTATACTCCTTCATCGCTTTCCTTTTTACCGCGATTTACCCTGCGCAAATAACAGAACCGTTGACCCGAGAGGAAACAATTTAACGAAATAAAATGGGTTCCTTTTGTTTAACTGAATCTCCATTTTGATTCTGGTTAACTGGATTGTGCTGAATATCATTTTAATAGGCGTTTTCTAAAATTAATGACTAGACATTCTACGTGCTAAACTGGTATATGAAATTCATACTAATACATTAAACGTTTAACCGTTACACATAAAAAATACTACGTGACGTCATGGACTATACTCGGTGATGACGATTCTTCGAAATAACGGTATAAGAATACTACTTGTTCGCTAAAAATAGTCTTGTATAGGTTTGTTTTTAACGAACCGACTAAGCCATACATTGTAGATTATGATTGAAATTCCACTTATGCTTTTTTGGGCAATCTATTCATATAGTGCCTTGTTTCATCCAAAGATGTTCTCATAATTTATTAAGCAAATTGTAACACATCGCTTGTATTTAAAATGAAGAAAAATTAATTTTAGTTATTCTACAGTTGATGGTACGGAAATAAAACATAGGTTTCACTCAAAATATAAATTTATTGATGCGGGACCGATAACGTTATTCCTATCCGACTTTTCATGGTGACATAAAGCACAGGTGAGGGCGGGGTGAGCTAAATATAACTATCGATTTAGATATTTTCTGATTTTATTTAATCTTTGGAAATTTATCCATGCAACTTGTAACTCACAATATTTATTAAAATTATAAACACTGAATTATAAGAGTATATTCTGAATCTTGTCAACCATTAAAATTACACTCAGTAGCTTTAATATTATAATCATCATCACCTTTATTGCAAGAGATAGCCTTTTATAAGAAAAAAAAAACTTTCAGCAGTTTTTCTTACCTTAGAAACAGTAACCCGTCTTCCAACAATACCCTATGTCCATCCTCCGCAGGTGGCAAAGGTGAGCCGTCCTTAAACCACAGCACGGTTGGTTTTGGCCGCCCTTCAACCACGCATCTCAGTGTCGCAGGTTCACTTCTCCCAGACACAGTATTCGATGGATGTTCTTTGATGCGTGGTGCTCGATTTTGAGCTAAAGGATGAATTTGATTGTCTTTATGAATTGACTGACCGATTTTTTTTAACATATCATATTAGTTTTAGTAACAATAAGTAATGAGAAAGTGTATTTCTTTTATGTTAAGTAAACTTTATTTATCATGGAATAGAAGCCAAACCTTCTAATGAATCAAAAACATCCAAAGACAAAGACAGTCCAATCGAAGATTAAATATCTATTGATAAATATTGTATTCATGAATAAATGAGTAAATAAAATGGATCATTTACTAAACGAATCTTCTTTCTTTACTTACTAAATTAAATGGAACGTAAACTCAAAAATGGTTCCGTTGATACTTGGACTTACGAACACGATCCTACACAAACATGCTTTTGAATAGTCTTAATCGAACATTTCTTTGACCTGAGGTATAAACCGTCATTATTCATCGTTTTTATGTCAATAAGTCTAGCGAGTAAATTAAACTATGTTATTTCTATTTAAATTAATAAAATAACACAGAACCATAAATCCGAACATGATATAAAAACATAGTATATTAAAATCGGAAGAACGATATTAAATTGGATTGTGTGATTTCTTCTTCTGGTCCAAATTATGATAGAGCTGAAGAAATATTTAAAAAAATATTTTGGTAGAGGTCTTGTTCTGTCGGAGTTTTTGGTATTTCATTAATATTTTTATGTTTATTATGAATGTACTATATGGTCCCACAACAAGGTCGTGACTCAAAGACCACGTGTTAAAACAACAAAAAAAACATATAAATAAAAAGAGAGTTTTTTTTATTTGATTTTGCCAATTTTACACGACTCTATAGACAACTCACAGCGCATAACCTCGATCTATACAATTAATTATTATTTAAACGTAAAATATTTTGAAAATATTACTCGATCAAATAGCTACCTATCTATTCAAGCACTAAGTGTTTAAAAGTTTTTAATATTTACCAAATCTCTCTTCGCTTATTCTGATAAAAGTCAATTTAAATTAATTGAAGACAACCTTTTCCATGTCAGTATATTTTTGCCTGCACTACACAAATTGCTTTTAACCCAGATACGTCTATCGTGTTGCGCTATGTAATCCAATGGTTTCAGAGTTATGTTTTAAAATGGTTATGATCACAGCAATTTACTTAAATATTTATTACATTGCCTTTCAAATTTAGACAAAGGTTCACGTGTACCATTTAAAATAATAAAGGTTATCTGTAATACTTCCCAGTCACAGTCCTGCAGTCGTCTGACCTGTAAGAATAGGACTGTAGTTTTAATAACTAAAACACTGACTGTGGTGATGTCTATCTCATTACGCCAACATCGCCATAAAAATCAACGACAAAACGAAATCTTCAACTCACATAGCCACGAGATGGCGCCGCGAAACATAGATCGCGCTAACTAAGTTTCTTTGCGACTTAACATATGTACAACTTCCAACAATTTCCCTTTAGTAATTCTAAAAGTTGCCTCCACCAACTAGAACCTCACTACCTTCCTATCCTACAAGACCAATCAACTAGTAATTAGTATTCCACTTTTTAAAAGTTTAGATCTTCCGAGGTGGTATTGCCTCATAAAAACAGCTGTTTTAAAGCGATTCCAAAAAAGGTATCCATTAGAATCGTAGTATTATTAGAATTGTTCAAATATATCAGTCATCAGTCTTTGTGACTTCCTAAGCACGTGTTTTCAAATATCTTTTCATCGATCACTAACAGTAAGGGGTAGTAAATAATTTTCTCCCGTACTTTCTACTTCACGTGTAAATGTTATATAATTATATTTTAAAGTAAATATATCCCTAAAATCAAATGTGTGGCAGTTCTAAATTATGTAAAAAATGTATAGATAAGACAAAGCTAATATTATAAATAGGTAAAGATAACTTTAATTATTTGTAGAGGGTTATCTTCGAAAATATTGATCCAATTATGATTTTTTTTTTCATTTACGATAGCTACTTTATACGCAGGTAACAGAGACTATAATTTATGCGAACAAAGTCATGGAAAAACAATAATTATTATATAATGAAAAAGAAGACTAATAAAAATATATTTTTTTAAACAAGCTTTTATTAGATATCGTTTCATTCTTTGTGACTTTCTAAGCACGTGTGTCAAATTTCATAAATCTATGTCATAAACGTCTTCGCATACTAAATCACAAATAAGCAAATAAGAATGTAATGAAAAAAAAGTTGACTTCAAAAAACTTCATAAGTGAAAAATAATTCAATTCAATTCCATTATTCAAAATACACACAACCCCGACTTCATTAGAAACTTCTTGAACTATTTATTTATTTAGTTTCTTGAGCTTTTGAAGGATTCTTTCCAAGTTCCGTGTTAGGACGTCCAGACAGTACTGGAGTAGTAGCATAAAAATATGAGAAATTAGCTTTCGCCAGTGGCTTTGCCCGCATGGTCTCTAGGGAATTGTTTAGTGAGATAAAAAGTAGCCTATAGTTAACCGACGCTCAAAAGTATCTGTATACCAATTTCATCAAAATCCGTCCAGTATTTTTTTTTTTTTATAGGAAAACACATCCATCCTCACAAACTTTCGCATTTACCTATATAATATTAGTAGGACAAGACATTGAAAATCATTGCACTTTAGACCAACTCTAATCGCAGATCGGTATTCAAAGATTTCTCATAATAAAACCATTGTAAAAAAACGTCATTATTGACGCCTACTCACAGATTACACCGGACACATTTAATAAAGTCTTTGAAAGAATAATAATAATAAAAGAAATGCCTCCGTTCGAATGCATACATTTGTCCGTCTCGGCCGCGTTTAGATCAATACACAGATAAAACCACGAGCGGCATATTGTATTAATATATTAGTGTTCCATATCTAAAAGATAGACAGTCATCTTCATTTTCTATTAATGTAGTTTAAAAGATTTAACCTTACAGTGCATGATTTTTCTAAATTGAACAGAAAAATAATATGAACTTCTAAATGTCACCTGTGTTTATCGAAAAATAATAAAATATACTATTTTCGTTTTTTTTGTATTTCGGTATGTACTAGATATGTCACCAAAATAGGTTTGGAACGTATAAAGTTTATGTGCAGTTTTTAACATACTCTTAATGAGGATGAAAAACCAGTAATATTTATTATGATATATTTCAATTTAAATGTTGTAACACTAATACATGACGTGAAATAGCATTGTGTTACGAAATATAGGCAATAATTTTGTATGTACCATATGTGTCACACTAGGCGCTTTAGGGTTGCTAGTTATAACACATCATAAGGTGTAGTGCCCTACGATTTCAAAAGTAGGTTATTACAAAAAAGTTTTGTATATATAATTAACTTTCAACTTAGAAACTCGAAATATAATTCTCTATAAGTTTTTAACTTCAATATTCTTACAAAACAACAAACAAAAAGTAAGTTGTGATCTCATTTAAAATTAATATACATTCAATTTGTTATCGTTCAAACCATGTGCACATGTAACATGCATGCTCACATTGATTTATAGATTACCCAAAATATTTCGACAGATTTTTAATTTGTTTAATATCGAGCCTTTACCGCCATTTTAGCGCAACCGACAAAAAACAAACTTTACAGGAGAAGGTTTTTTTTAAATATTTTTTAAAAGAAATGTGCTAGTAAATTAAAATTTTACATACATTAATTATTTTTAGACCTTAACATATATAATGGAAAAATATACAAAAATATTTAGTATTTAAACAATTTATGTCGCTTAATTTATTTTTGCTGTCATAATCTAAGGTTGTTTTGACATTTACGATAAAATTATCCATTAATATTACTAATACAGTTTATTGTATTAATATTACATTTTGATAAATAAATAGATATTTTAAAAGGCGTTTAATTGAAATAGTTATAAAATATTGAAAATGAAAATTTATTTGTATTAAACAATTGGAGTAATTAGATCAATCATCATAATTTATAAACTTAAACTAGTAATTTAAAAAGAAATCATTTTCTTCTCGTATAAATGATATTTTTTTTTATTTGATATGATATTTTTCACTGTGTCAAACATTAATTAAATAATTATATAAATTATTTGGAATAGTGAGATATTGTATTAATATTAAATTAAATATTTTTAAATCTCCTCATCATCATCTGTTTCAGCTAAAGCATCACGTACGTTTCCATCATGCTTCATACTTAAATATTCTTGATGGTATCTGTTTGGAATCACGTTTTTGTTACACAGATCCTGTAAATCTTGGTATTTAGCTAATGAAAGTTTGAGCTCTTTGACGTATAAAGGTGTAGGCCCCTTTTCGACAATAGCTTTGTTTGCTCTTGATCTGATGATGAAATCCATGTTTATTTCGTAATTGTCACTATGTTCGAAAAAACCGTATTGAAATTTAATAATAGCATTATTTTTATGAAATTGCACCGCCCTTAATGAACTAAAATTAATTTTAAATTTAGCCGGTAATAAAGCTTGCGAAAAATTCTTCCAATCCATGAAGTCTCCGTAGTTTAAGACATTTAAAATGTAGTTTCTAGCATTAGTAATCAGGAGCCCATACTGTTTTATTACGCACAAAATTTTCAATAGAATCAACAGGCATCATGGTGTGTCCCGGTAAAAGATAAGTTACCTTTATTCGTGTAATAGTAATTGCGTTTTTCAAGAAATGAATTAACATGGATCATTGCGCGATTCCTATTTTACCCGGCACAGCTATCGGAGTATAAATTTATCTCTGTATGGGTACCTCTTTGGTCTACTATAATCAAGTAATTAAAAAGGACTTTCAGAACTTCTTCTAAATCAAAACTTACGTACAAGGAGTTAGAATCAGTTAATTTGCTCATTTTTTGGTCTTCTAAAAACAGTTGCTTACATTTTTCTTTATCTAGAATGTGATTTTTATATTCAGGGGTTTGTTCAAAAATAATTTTATTCTCAGGTGATAAATTTTTGCACTTCTCACAAAAAGCACATTTATCTTTTTTTGGCAGATGGAATTCGATATTAAAATCCTTTTTAAAAATGTCACGAAATTCTCTTTTTAATAATACTGATGATTCTGGATTATTTTCTCTTACGTAATTAAGATACTGTAAATACAAAAACGATATATTTCTGTCATTCTGTCCATTGTAGCTGATAAAATAATCGTATGATATTTTACGGATATTACTACTGGATCTTTTTCTTCCAATCGGTTTTTCTTTAGCACATGACAGCAGGTAATCTTTTTGTCTTTTATCACAACCTAATCCCCAATAGTTTTCAAAAACATTATTGCGATCATCTTCTGTAAATTTATTTGCACATGAGTTACCACATTTTTTATTCATACAAGGGTTTGGTTGCATAGATTTCCCTACAGCAGTTACAATTTTTTTTGCTAAAAGTCGTTTTGGTAAAGGTTTTATTTTCCTATATCCTTTTTTACCAACACTTGTTTCTTCTTCTATTGTTTGAACGGACTTATCGTCATCCGAATCACTGGACGATGAGGCAGGCTTCCATGAATCTTCGCTATCAATACAGGCAATGCTGTCGTGGGTCTCCAAATTCTTGGACATATTTTGTTCTGGTTGTTGACCAAAAGTGAACTGGTGCTCGGCTGTATCAATTGATTAATGAAAGCTGGCAAAGTAGAATCATAAGTTGTTAAGTCCCTTATGTTCTGGTTATCTAAATCCAGTAAAATGTAAGTATTCTCAGTGTCTGAATCACTGTATTCGACAAGTTTAATTTGAGGTAATGGTGTTAATGATGAGTTAGTATTGAGTTCAGAATTTAAATCGGTATCACAAATATAATCGATCAACGAAGGTGATGTCGTTATTGGGTCCATGTCAATATCGCTGTAGCTGTCTGTTAGTGAGATTTGATCTAAAGCTGGGGCCTCTGTATCTTGCTGTATGTTCTCGGAAAAAGCAGTTCCAGAATTACTCTCTTCTGATATGGGAAGTGGTGATATTAACTGCATAATTTTCTTCATTTGTGACTATAGAAAACAAAAAAAAAATTAAAAAGAATCACAGAATAATAAATAAATAATTAATGAACGACTAACGTAGGCAGTGACCTACTATGGCTGCTTATTTTATACCAATGGTGAACCCTGGCCTTGCCTTGATTAATAAACATTTTTCATGGCAATATCGTATAAAAAGTATCCATATTATCCCTGATGAACCCAGGTGTAATGTAGTATTCTAATGGTTAAATGGAAGAATAGTACATGGAACAAAATCGTTCTAGTATTTAAGTTTTCCCCAATTCAATTACCAAAACTAAAACACAATACATACCTTAACTGCAGGATTTGACATTGCTGTTTTATTTGATGTTTTCGAGCTATCTGTACTATATTTAAAACACAATAAGGAAATAAAAACTAATACAATTTAAAATGTTATTATGGCTGAAACTGTTTTTTTAGATACAATTCAACGAGAACGGTGTTTGTCGTATCATAATTACTTTCGGATATAAACAGGCCACGACAGGTTTGTTTATAGTAAACGCCTCATAGTCTATCACCTACGTCGGTTGCGATAACAAGTAGTGTCACTTGCGCTACAAAAAATTGATCGCAAGGCACTTACGATAAAAATGCTTGTTGTTACTTACGTTATGGCTTTAAAAATATATGTATTTACGATAATTTTAGCACTTGCTATAATTTTATAACGGTTAAATTTTGGCGGAAAACGTCAACAGGGATAGGTCCGTTATTGTTTCAAATACAACTTACAATGAAAAAAGCATTTTCGACAAAAGTGTCGCTTACGATAATTTGGCGGTAAAGGCTCGATATGCTGAGTCATAGACAATTGTTATTTTTATAAGGCAAGGGCCGATATATTTCATGATTATTAATTCGTAGTTTGAGATTCAGTTTTATGTTATTATTATCTATTGCCATTAGTAGGAAATACAAAAATTATCTTTTCATTCATCACTGATAGTAAGGGTAGTAAATAATTTTCTCTCTTACTTTCTACTTCACGTGTAAATGTTATATAATTATATTTTAAAGTAAATATATGCCTAAAATTAAATGAGTGGCAGTTCTAAATTATGTAAAAAAATTATAGATAAGAAAAAGCTAATATTATAAAGAGGTAAAGATAACTTTAATTGTTTGTAGAGGGTTATCTTCGAAAATATTAATCCAATTATGAAAATTCATTCATTTACGATAGCTACTTTATACGCAGGTAACAGAGACTATAATTTACGCGGAAAAAGTCATGGGAAAACAACAATTATTATATAATGAAAAAAAAAACTAATACTTTTTTTTTAAATAAGCGTTTATTAGATTTCCTTTAGGATCAAAGAACTCAAACTTAACGGGATTGCGTCAATATCAAATATGTAATGATCACCGGATGGTGTAACTATCCAGTTCTATCATCAAACCTTGGGTATTATATTAAATCATTGTCTATTTTGGTAGATCTGTTTTATTAAAGGGGTCCCATGTATATCTTCTAAATCCATCATCATATCCATTTCATATTTAAGTTATATATCAGTATAGATCAATTCCATTTCATATTTCATGCAACGTTAAATTTTATCTCAATGAAAATCCAAGAAGCGGGAAGAACTTTCAAACTTGAAGAGACAAAATATATCAATATAGTATTGGGAATTCACATTTGGTGAAATATAATAATTAAGCATAAAGATTTGAAAGTCACTAACTGAAACGGTTATTTAATGAAGATATTTTAAAAAATTCATTAGTTTGCGTCGATATTGCTAAGTAGCAATAACGCCTTTTGACTATTTTCTTTTCTAGATTCTTTGTAATATCTGTCTGTTAGTGTATAATAAATCATAATATTATTATTACCACTTTTAAATACTATAAAGCCGTTGTAAAACGCTGCATCAAAATTTTAAACTTAATTTACATATCAGTACGTTACAAAAGAAAAAAAAATATCATATAAAATATATTAATAAAAATTTTCAAAAATTCTGCCAGACTAATGTCTGGTGGTAATCCATTGTATTGTAAAGAAATTTATTAAATTAAAAATAAATCTACATACTAATCTACACTCCAAAAAGTATCCCAAAACGAAAATATAAATTTCATTATACAAATAAAAACAGCGAACCAATCAAATACTTGTATGTGACAAAATGTCAGAAATTAAGCTCCGAAAACAGTCAAAAAAAAATCTGTGTATTCAAATTAGAACAAATATTTATCACTGGTGTTTGACGTTAACTTTTTTTTTCTCCCCCAATACTCGTGCATGTCACTGTCACTGATAAATTGATAACATCTACAAATAATTAAGCTTCAAAGTGACAGTTATAAAAAAATAATGACAATGAACAAGTGTGTAACACAAATGAAAGAAAACTGTAATTATGTTACATTTTGTAAAATACTATCAAAATCTATTAAGTTGTAAATTTTTATAAATATTACCTACTAATATTATAAAGGCGAAAGATTGGATGTTCGTTACTTCTTCACGCAAATACTACTGAACGAATTTTGATGAAATTTTAAAAACCTTCACCCACGGGAAGTTCATAAGCGAGTGACATATCCTATAGTTTACACGAGTGAAGACTCTGGAAATCGGCTACTATAAAAAGTGATTATAAGACTAAATCGATAAGTTTCCTTTAAGTTACCTTTTAAGTTAACTTATAAGTTACCTTTTAATTATTATCCTCTTCTTTGTTTACAAGTAAATGATAGTTACTAGATTAATAACAAAATATGAACCACTCCGGTATCAACATAATGCCACTGGGCATTCCTTTTTTAATATAGTCTCCACAGAGCATATGGTTGTTTTTTTATTAATACATGCCCCTGTCTGTTGATAACGCAGTACAATGTCGCTATCTTGACATGTTTGTCTTTTTGTATAAGGATAAATATAACTCGATTGTATGTGCCGCTTGAATTAAGGACGACTTTGAAAATACATTACTTTATTAAAAATATTATGAAGCATTGGGGTTTACGCTTATTTTAAACTAAAGAGAGCACTCAATTGAATCTATCAAATAATTTTGAACAAAAATATTAGTTCAAATAAGCTGTAGCTAAAAATAAAATGTGAAAATATGTGTAATGATAAATAAAGTTCAATAATTTTGTTGATTGAAAAAAATAATAAAGTTACATCTAAAATTCACTGTTTACTGTTAGTGTTTTCTTAATTATACCCCTTTCAAATTTATTTCATAATAATACCTACTATAGGGTTTTTTTATTTATTCATTCAGGTAAAAACGGTATTTAACAAAATTATCCAATTAATTATTATAAATAGTTTTTTTACCGCTCTATTTCACGCAACTCGTCAATCTCTGTCCTTATCTGTCTCAGTGAAAGACTCTTTCTTATGGTGGAACCGTACTGCAAACTTAACCAAGCATGTCCAACAAATAATGAATTTACGTAAAACTAAATTATATATAGGGATGACGACTGGGTAAAAGATAATAGATAAATATTAGATATGTATGCTTTTTTGTTTAAACTTGAACAAGAAATGCCTCAGATAATAGGCATTAAATTTAAAGGAGTGGGGGCTCGCTACATCACAGTTTTGTAACAAAATTAACATAGCGGGACGTCATGCGACATTTCAACTCGGCGTATCGCCGTAATTTAATGATTACGCAAAAAAAATAAAAAATACGTATTAATATTCTTCATTAATCTACCTGACGGACAATAATAATAATAATATATTTATTTCTGCATAAACATGGAAACAAACAAACAAGTATTAGTCGTCAATCCTATTTCTAAAGTCTACTGTATGAAAATATTTATAAACGAAGATAATACAATGACCCTAATAAGTAAATATCTACAATCGCTATGTAAATAGACCCTTCCGGGATTCGAACCCAAACTCTCGGTAATAGCAATACTATGAAACTAATATATAAATCATACCATGGAAGTAGTCATAACTTAATATAAATTCAGAGAAAAAATGTTGTGCCTGAATTCAAAAAACTAGCCTATAAGTTTTTATAGAAATATCGACATTTAAAACACCATATCATACTCTTTTTTATAATCACTATTTTTTTAATTAAATATAATCAAATCTAATAAGATTACCTAAATAAAATAAATAATACAAGCAAAATAGTTCACTGTTTTAAACAAACACAATCGATCTATTGAAATAAAAGTTACATATGCGAAATTTTATGACTGTTATTTGATTCTAAAGGATATTATAGTGAAACAAAATTACCTGTTATATAGTATTCGAACACCATAACATTTTTGATAACGGTTGTTTAATTTACATCGTTAAAGACATAGAAAAACTAAGAAGGTTTGCATATTTTGTCACAAATAACATTATTTTACGCCTAGGTTTAATAAAGTTCTAGAGAGAGACAGAGAGTTACAAACAACTCCCAAAGATCTCAAAAGAGCTTAAAAACTTGTACTTTAATTGACTACAAAAGTCACTTAAATCCCTTCGTTGCCTTATAAGCATTTTAATTGGTATCCTACCATTTTGTGATCCGCCATATTAGTATTCTTTCCATGTTCCGTGCTATCGAATGCAATAAATTTCATTTACGATCGGGAAGTCAATACAAAACATTCAAATATCCTCTCGTACAAACACAATATAAACATAAAAGATACTCCCTCCCATTTATTAAAGCTACTGTTCTCCTAACCATTAACTTCAATTAACCGACTACGGAAAAAAGAGTCATTATTTCATAGACGCCGTACCATGGAAATACATTTCGTTAATTGGCTCTATGTAGGTTTAATTACTCGATGCGCTGCCGAACTATTCTAACTAATGGACGAATAAAAAATGCTTTCAAACGTGTGTTTAAACAAACATTGCTGTTGTCAATTAAAACAAAAGAAATTTAACAATTGCTCAATTGATTTTATGATAAAGTATAAATTACAAAACGGTTTTTTGTTTAATTGGTTAAGTATAAAACAATAAAAATAATAAGTTAGATTTAAATAATAATATCATAAAAAGTAATTTGCCTTCTAATTGGACATCAAATAATTGCTTGTCGTAAAATCAAGAAACTCATTTATCAACAAATAAAAAATTTATGTTAAAAAATTCAAGAGTAAGTTTATGAAATAAAATTTATAATTACCATTCGTTCCATTAAGTCCAATAAGAAGTAAGTGAACAAGCACAAGACACACAAATTGGTTCCTCCCTTTTATGGTGTTATCGCACTCATTAACACCAACATCCACCATACTGCCACCGAGTTAAACTTAATTTTCACAGCATCGACAATAATTTACATGTTCACAACTTTTTTAAAAGATCCACAGAGTTTTTAATGCGCGCGTGACTTTTATGGTCACTCTTAACATTCGATCCTCATTTGTCTATTATATAGCCCAACGTGAATAAAAACTTTTTTTCTTTTATCATTCAAAATATCAAAGTTTGATTCCAAAAAGTTCGGTAAACATACTCGGCATCACGCTCCGATACCAGCCGTCACTCGTCACACGACCAACCGGTTTCGAGTCTTACGTCGTACTATCGCTCCTCCCTACTCCCTCATCTGTGTTTACTCTCGCCCAAACCTAAATGGGGGGATACGAAGGCGCCTTACCAGTCCTCTCTACATTGTAAACAGATGTACCAATTGTGAGATATGACGATATAAATTCAACTACGTAGAAATGTGTGAGCTTTTGATAACGACGCGTACTGTAAGGGCTTTATTAAATTCGGCGCTGCATATCCCATGAATTTAGTTCACACCGAGCTTATTAATCATGTCATCATAGCAAATGAAAATAGATTAAAAGTATTTGTGTTTCAATTGAATTAATGTATTTATAATCTAAATTGTAATTATAGTATAAAAATGCTATATTGATATTTATTTTATTGAACAATACTCAAAAGATTGCCAGATCCAGGTGTTTGAAATGGGATTCGAAGTCATTACATTTCATTCTAATTTTTATAGGCGACCGCTACTTTAAGCAATTTTATAAATTAAAATAAATAAATATTAAACACATTACATTCATTGCTCTCAGCAAAATGAGTAGCTAAACGATAACGTATTATGAGAGTGTCTAAAATAACGAAGGTATTTTTTTACATTGACCCGACCGGAAATCGAACCCGGGTCCTCAGAGATGGTGACATATTAAAACCGGCGTACGAATTACTCGGCTATAGATGTTGTCATTGAACTACACGAGAATTAGAGAAATCAATCTTGTGTTAAAAAACTGAATTGACTACTCATGCGCTCCTACAATACGAAACGTATTTAAATAACAATAGTATATATTTACAACTACTAAAATCGATTCAAATAAAAACTCTTAAGAACTATAATTATCATTACATAAAAACAACCCAAAAGCTCACACAAGAACACGTGTGCGTTTCATAACTACAAGCACCCTGCCCGAAATCAATAATAAGACTTTTTTTTATCTAACCCCCTATAATCTGAGGCAAAGTAAAAAGGAAAGGAAACAAAATACGGCTTATTTCATTTGACGCATTTGTCGAGTTAGCGCGAGCGCACCGGGCGGGCGCCGACAAAAGCTTCGAGTAAGGGTGGACTTACGTCGAAATTCTTTAGGATATTACACTCAAATCTTCTCACATATTTAAATGTTATTGGTCAATTATCTTCATATGATTTTAATAGATTTTGAACAGGTAATATTCCGTGTTGATGGCTTTGACAGCCTCTTAAATATGTGTTTTTTATTATATTTTTATGATTTGTCACTTTTATTGTTACTTTAAACACATAGAAACACTTTTAAATCTTCAAATTCATTTTCAGTTTTAAATTTATAACTTAAAAATTACTGACATTTATAACTTTAGCAGAGTACTATTATTCTACGATGACATGGTAACCCCAATCGCAGTTAAAAAACGTTCTAAATTCAAACCGGTCGCCCCTCCCGCACGCGCTCCTGCGCATCCCTTTGCCCATTATTATCCTGAAGAGGTCATTCACAGTTCGCACAATACCGATCGTTCTCGGCTCAACTGCTAATAGGTTTGGACCCCCTTTTTTAAGGACTTTTGAAAGCTTTCAAAGTTTACAATTATTATTCCTGGAGTTCTCTTTGATCGCCGGTACCGTAAAGAGGAAAGTTTATAGAACCCTTCTTACGACAGTATAGAAAACTATGGATTCATTTGTTTCAGTTACTAAAATAAATGTCATTGAAAATATGAATTCATATTTAACAATCGACATCTAAGAAAATAATGTAACAAAATTATTAGACTCTAAATTAAAGCAGAAGTATAACTTTGCATACTTAAACGCAAAGTTAGTCTGGTATGAACATGAATATATTATTTTTCTTATATAATAGAAAAATTGTACTGATCTGTCGTGGATATTCATACCTATAAGTAATGTGATTCATTAGAAACAAATATGTTTTACCTACTTCATCTAAGATTTTTCAAAATAGAATTATAAAAACACAATTTATAAACGCCGACAGTGCTTTTTCATAAAAGATAATATTTATTATGATAATGTATTTAAAAAAATAACATTTCAAAAAACCATATATCTTAATCGAATCGAATGCTGACAGTAGTAAGATAACAATAATTAAAATTTACCTACCTGAATGTTGTCTTCTTAATTTAAACGGATCTTTTAATTGACAAACAGGTTTTTTGTTGTTACATTTCACTGCATTGCATTACCAAGTTTTTAACGTCACATTAACATGCAAATCGCTGATTCGTCGCAGTCGATAAGTTTAACAAAAACATCGACATGCAAGGGCTTCGACATGGTTACATATTAATTTAAAAAAATATTATTAAATTTTATTTTGAAACTGGACCTAATTTGGTTCGTAACATCATACCTTTGCATAATATTGAGTTTTTAAGGATTTCGAAATTTTGACGAGTAATAGTATTTATAAAACCTGTAGTATACCTATAACTTACTTCAGTCAAAATACGGATACAATATATATACTTCAGTCAAAATACGGATACAAACAAAATTTAACAATTCTGGAATAAAAGAATTGAAACATAAATTATTGATAGTTAGTATACTCATGCCATGAATTCATGCAGAAAAAAAATAAGGGCAATATTACAAGAGAATTGCAAACAAATATTATCATTAACAAAACTTGTCAAATCTTGTAAGCTGAAGCATACAAATATAACTTAGAATGGAGCTAATCTGACGATGGAGTTAAACGATAGCCAAGAGACCATTGCAATTTATCGAGTTTAGACTCGTTTGATTGGTTCCGGCAAGGATTTTGGTATGATATCTTATCCACGGTCTGATAAAAGTAATGGACAGAGCTTTGTATCTTAATAACGCAACATTATAGAGCTATTTAAAAAATGTTTTAAAAATAGAAAATATCAAATTAGAATAATAATAACTTTACAAAAATATAAATTTTGTTATTCAAGTTGCTTCTTTTCGTAGTACTAAAATCAGTTCACGCTCCGATTTACTATTAGTTTTTATGATAGATACACAAAAACAGTTCAGTGCATTTGTAATCTAAAGGAAACAGTAGCCATACGGACGTCGCCTACAGTTTACGTGCATATACTCCAAAATCGGATGAAACAGCACACCGACCAGTCACACTTGAACTCCCAGTGTTATCGAAATGCATGTAACTATTACTTTATTCTAAGATAACGGAGATCGCTTTACAATGGAAAATACAAATTTTATTGCCACCAGCACGAGTCTATAAAGTGACTATAAACTGACTTGGCATAAATAAGAAGTATCAAAATGGAGTTTTATATCAATACCACACTTTTATTTCACTGTGGACATTTATAAAAATGTTTTATATATTTTTTTGACAAGTTTTGATTGTTTGTTTGCATCAAAAAGACATCGAAAGTACTGCACCGATTTTAAAAATTCTTTCCTTCTTGTGGGAGCTACATTATGAGAGTGGCAAAGGTTATAACTTACACAGACGAAGTCACGAGTAAACAGCTAGTATACAATAAGGCTTAAATGAAAAACATAAAAAATATATATTACATCATTTTTATTATTAAAATGTCAATTCGTTAGACTTAAATTAAAATCTCTTTTTACAATGAGTTTCTTAAACACAACTCGAATTGTGATCATTCATTGATGTCTCCTCACATTTTTCGTTTACAGCCCAACAAAATCGTATAATAATACACCCCTACAATTTTTCTTTGGGCGTTTCTGAGGGAAAATACTGACGCAAATAATCCCCAGACAATTCCAGAGCATAAAACGTAACACCGCTAACTATTGGCGCAATTTTCTAAATAAAAATTATGGCATTTTCCACATTTTTTTTAAACCTTCAATTTTTGAGGCAACTTTTCAAGACTTTCATTTTCATTACTATTTCCTTTTATTTGAATTATTGAGCCTTATTTTTTACTATATATTTTATGTAAATTATATACATGATAATAATAATATTCGGCAACATTAAGTAACTTTTAACACTCGTATTTTGGAAAAAAATGACGTGGGTATTACAATACCTAGACTCGGAATAATATAGAAAAAATAATTTTCTACATCAACACTGAGTGAATCCTAGACCTCAGAGATGGCAACACCTTGAAACCGATATACCGGTATAACCCACTCGACCACTGAGGTCGTCAAATCGTTATTTTAATTTGAAATTATCATAACACACCGCGTATTCTTTTACTTTTCAACTACTCATTTAAATAAAAAAAAGCAGCTGCGCGAATTCAATAGCATTTTACTGCTTATTGTAGTTGACATATATGGAACATATCTGTATGAATAAATCATTGAGAGCACATATAAAAACCAGTGTCCTTTGTTAAAATAAATCGGTATATTTTTAAACGAAACAACTGAATTTTAATCTAAATTTGATAAAAAAAATACTTAAGAAAGTATATTTAACTCGTAGGTAATTGTGATATGATCTCGATTGCCGAATGGCTCGCAAGCCGGTTTCAATAATGATATATCCGAGGAACAAGGTTCGATTATTAGCAGAATTAATATTAAAAATTACCAGTGGACTTGGAATCTAAGCTATCGGGTGTTTTCTGACATTAAATTTTACGTCCTGTATTATACATATAAAACTTCATTGAATCACCCTGTATTAAATCCATTGTGGAGCTTAAAAGATCTATATTTATAGACAGTGGGAAACGACTTTGTTTTACACTTTATATAGATAACGAGCGCATGATACCGCAACATAGTAAAATTTGAAACCGACACAGTTAACAATTTGCCACTTTTTAAATTTTCACTTATGACTTTATATTAAAAACTAAGCAAACATAGGGAGAGCAAAAAAATTGCATCAAAAAAATACATCGCCGTCGAACATATAACCTCCTCCTTTTCGATTTTGGAGTCGGTTAAAAATAGTTTTCTTTGTTCGTGCAACATGTTCTAGGAGCATACGAAAATTTTTCTGCCGTCATTAGTTTATCGAACACGCTTCGGATAGTAACTCCACTGTTAACATGGACGCCCGTCACCACTCCGATCTAGATTCCGATACCGAGAAAGATATACGAGCTGTTCGCAGAATTCGTTTTGTCAACACGGATTTTTTATTAGAGCACTAACAAAGTGTGGACAAATGATGGGTCGATGATTGGTTTTCGCAGAAATTTTCAGAGACACATTTATTTTTATTTTTATCCTCCATAGGTTAACAAAAATTTTTTTTTGGTTTATTTACATCTTTATTTTATTTTTGTCTTTTGAATGACAGTGGTCGCTTGATATTATACTAAACAGTAAAAGGCGATCTGAAAATTTTATTCATACTTTCACCAAAAAAAACAAAAGTCTATTTTTGCACAATGCTTTAACAGATTTTTTATTGATATCAATTCTAACTAAATGGCCGCTAACATCGGTGGAAAGTGTTCGTTCCTCTGATATACATCAAGCTCGATGTTGTCTTTCTTAAAACAAATTTAAATTTTATAACACTGGAAGTAGATTGTGACATAATAAATTGAGAATTTTTATTTTGTAGCGACGATGCATTTCATGAATCTGGAAACTTCCTTCATCTGAGCTCTTGGTACTGGTATTAATATCACATCACCATTCGATATACGGTACATACCTATATGGATACCATAAAATAAAATTTATTACAAAGACAAAATATTGCTTTGCATCAATCTTACGTAAAGAGAAAAACAGTCACTTAATCGTAATGATCCCATAAACCATTACAATTTATTACCAAAACACTTTCTTAGTGACACAATAAAATATCGTTAATGACACTATGCAATAAATTTCATGAAGTTCTTGTCTCTCCAAAGCGGTTTAATTAAACAAAAAATAAGATCGAATAGAGAATCATTCGTTTTTAGCTGGTACTATGTAGTAACCGAAACATAATAAAACCTCAGTACCGTATCCTTAGACCCGATACAAATTTAGTACGTTCATTCGCAAATAAAATTCGGAAACTTCATTTGAATATGATGTAATTTAAATAGATTCTTTCTTATTTTAATTTAACAAATCACAAAAACCAATGGTGATACAATTTACAGAGTAATAGTTTATTTTTAATGTTTTTTTTTTTTTTCATTTAAAGAAATCGACTTTAAAGCAATTCCAAAATCTATTTTTTATTATTCCTTCTCTGTTGTGTTTTAATATTTTAAATAATTATTATTATTTTCTATATATAAACTTATTTATGTAGCACAAATTATATTTCATCATTTTACCTTAATATATTTTGGCAATATTTTTTGTCTAAAATAAAGTTGAGATTCTGCCGCAAGCTAGCACATGGACCCATCCCAGTCTTTCTTAGTTCGATCTTGATTGATGGGAGGACAACTGATGTGTTTTGCATTCAGCTATTTACGGGCATTTCCTCTGCTTAACCCGTCCGCCAGCAGGTGATTAATAGTAGCCACCGCTGCTGCCGCCGGCGTCTATTACGCTGGATATACGCGCCGTCGACTGTGGAAATGGCTTTAAAACAGCTCGATTTTAAGCGGATATATCATATTTAAAACACACATGAAACCATATTAAAATAATCACGAATATACTGACGGACTAAAAGTAGAGTCTATTAAAATGTTATTTATAAATCTATTGAAATTAAATAAATAAATCACTACAAGAATTTTACAAAAAATAGAACAACTATACTTATTTTTGACTATTGATATTAAAACATGTATGTCAAAGAAAAAAAGTCAGCATTACATTTCGACAGAGATATAAAAATACTTATTATTAGGCTTTACCCGAAACTATCTACCTAAATATTAATAAAAGTTTTATTACTTCTTAAGGCCGATTTACACCAAACGAGAGAATGCTCGTGCTATCCCAACTCTATTAAATTCTTTTTTTGTAAACAGTCTTCGAGCATTCGCTCGTTGTTCTATCTGCGTTTGCAGAGATTAAAAATAAAAAAAACACGCTCTCTCATCCTAGTGGTCTCTTCAAAACGCTCTTGTGTTCTAGTGATTTGAGTACATACATATAGCTATCGATTACATAGACATTCGTTTAGTTTAATGAGAATTCTTGCTCGTTTATATTCTTTTGGTGTAAAAGTATAATTTTTACGAATTTTCATTTACACTAGAAGAACATGAAATAATGCTCTTGTTCTTGTTCTTTGTTCGTATGCTTTAAATGCACCTTTAGACTTCCTATATTTATAATATCTAATAATCTTTAAAAATTCAAAATTAACAACTTTAGTAACAATCTTTATTTTAATAAAAAATATAGATTTCTAATTTATTCGAAATAAAATTTATTATTATTATTAAGTATTTGCTGATACATTTATTTTTAATAATAAAAAAAAATCTTGTCGCATCAGTAAGACATAAAAAATATGTTTCGTGAAGTAGTTCCCACAATTATTTTTAATTAAAGAACATAATCTCGAAAGAGATGCGTCGGCGCCTGTGCCCACGCAATGTCGGCCACGTAATTTGCAACCTTCTAATAGCTTTGGTGAACTGCACGCTCTGAAGATATTATATGAATCATATACATTATTTTTTTCTTAAATGTCAGAATAGTAGACACTTAATATTTAAAGGTTAAACATATCACTACTAAACACTACGGGCTGTAATTATAGGCGTAAAGAAAGACAGTTAGGATAAATAATATCAGAAATATATTTAAACCACATACGCTGTGCTAAAACAAAAAAAACCGTATCTGGTGTCAATAGATAATACAAATTGAAAAATATTAAAAGTAAATATATAAAAAAAGGTGGCCTTCAGTAACTACTACTATTACGTGGTGAAGAAGTTAATACTTTTTATACAAATATCTGGATAATAAATAGGAAACAACAAATCAACAATATCAGATAGGTCTTCCTGAAGGACACAGAACATTTGAAAGCACCTCACCTATTGAGGAATGGAATTAGTGCTTTCTTTCTCAAAACATCCTTATCCAACAGTAAAAATCATTTTGAAATCGATTCGTGATTTAGGAGTTAAAAGTCTAAAGACATAGAGAATGTAGAGTGAAGTGTATTTATATCACATCACTTCGTTTCATTTTCGAGGTGATTACTCTGTGATACTTCAATATTTATATTTCTAAAAAAAAATTAAGCTAATGCTTAGTTTAATATTTTTTACTGAACAGTTAGAAAATGACTTCTAAATCTACAGATAACGATTATTTTCTGATGACAGGCTGTGCAATTAATGTATCGGCGCCTATGCCCACGCAAACTTTGACTCGCATAATTCGCAACCTGCTAAAACCTTTTGTATTACTTGATTTACTTTTAAGGTACTAACAGTACTGAATAGAACCTTCACTACTTAAAAAATAATGCTTAAGTTTAGTGTGATAATAAAAATTATAAAGGGGACGAAAATTTTGTGACAATTTGGCACGGTATCAATTAGAGATGACAAAACAAAATATTACCAAAACGATTACTTGAGTTCTTTAAAGTAACATTAACTTTTCACATATAATTTTCAAAAAGATGTCTACTTACTTTAAAATACATTGACATATTCTTGTATTTATTTTTACTTTAATGATCTATTATAAAATTTAATCACCTCCACAGTAAAGATAGTAATGATACTTTAATATTAAATCAACAAATTAGTAAAACTTAAACGTGTATTTAACACTTTATTAGCCATCTTTAATTTGCCCGCTTCTCCCACAGCCGTGTGAAAGCAAAACCGCGTGGGTAACCAAAGTTTACGTATTGATATCTCAAAGTCATTTACTTAAAGGAGTAATATCATAACAACTTTTTATTAATAGAAGAGAGTAACTGAATATGTAATATTGGTAATCAATCTTGAATTATTCATAATATGTGATAGTTGTGAATTTACAAATAAGTCCGGGAAATTCGTGATCAGTTTACAGATTCGCTTGGCTAATTTTAAAATGTATTAAAATTTCAATAAAGAATATTTTTTAAAGGTTAAACATATCACTACTAAACACTACGGACTGTAATTATAGGCGTAAAGAAAGACAGTTAGGATAAATAATATCAGAAAATATATTTAAAGCACATGCGCTGTGCTAAAACAAAAAAAAACCATATCTGGTGTCAATAGATAATTCAAATTGAAAAATATTAAAAGTAAATATATAAAAAAGGTTGCCTTCAGTAACTACTACTATTACGTGGTGAAGAAGTTAGTACTTTTTATACAAATATCTGGATAATAAATAGGAAACAACAAATCAACAATATCAGATAAGTCTTCCTGAAGGACACAGAATATTTGAAAGCACCTCAGTACCTATTGAGGAATGGAATTAGTGCTCTCTTTCTCAAAAAATCCTTATCCAACAGTAAAAACCATTTTGAAATCGATTGGTGATTTAGGAGTTAAAAGTCTAAAGACATAGAAAATGTAGAGTGAAGTGTATTTATATCACATCACTTCGTTTCTTAGTTTAATATTTTTTACTGAACAGTTAGAAAATGACTTCTAAATCTACAGATAACAATTATTTTCTGATGACAGGCTGTGCAATTAATGTATCGGCGCCTACGCCTACGCAAATTTTGTATCGCATAATTCGCAACCTGCTAAAACCTTTTGTATTACATGATTTACTTTTAAGGTACTAACAGTACTGAATAGAACCTTCACTACTTATAAAATAATGCTTAAGTTTATTGTGATAATAAAAATTATAAAGGGGACGAAAATTTTGTAACAATTTGGCACGGTATCAATTAGAGATGACAAAACAAAATATTACCAAAACGATTACTTGAGTTCTTTATAGTAACATTAACTTTTCATATATAATTTTCAAAAAGATGTCTACTTACTTTAAAATACATTGACATATTCTTGTATTTATTTATACTTTAACGATCTCTTATAAAATTTAATCACCTTCATAGTAAAGATAGTAACGATACTTTAATATTAAATCAACAAATTAGTAAAACTTAAATGTGTATTTAACACTTTATTAGCCATCTTTGATATGCCCGCTTCTCCTACAGCCATGTGAAAGCAAAAACGCGTGGGTGACCAAAGTTTACGTATTGATATCTCAAAGTCATTTACTTAAAGGAGTAATATTATAACAACTTTTTATTAATAGAAGAAAGTAACTGAATATGTAATATTGGTAATCAATCTTGAATTATTCATAATATGTGATAGTTGTGAATTTACAAATAAGTCCGGGAAATTCGTGATCAGTTTACAGATTCGCTTGGCTAATTTTAAAATGTATTAAAATTTCAATAAAAAATAGTTTAAGAATGTGATTTGAATATTCCATTGTACGTGTCATATTCTTTATTTGTTACTCTATACTAATTTAGTAAACCTTCAAACAAAAACAAAACATTCCAATTAGTTTGAAACTTTTCACAACCGAACATGCTAACAAATCATTTATACAACAGCTCCGGATATAAACATCTTGTTACTTGAACTTGTTGTAAAATAGTAGTTTCATTTTTTCCTAGTTTCGCCAAGTATAAAACTGTCTGGTAATACGTCGGGTTGTCGGGAGCTTTTTATGAGGCTCGAGTACCCCTCGCAGACGTACTAAAGTTGCGCGCAACTTTAAATCTTCATTTTAATTTTCCTAGCACATGCTGTCCCAAGTTTTCCAAGGTAAAAAATATTTAACTGCTCGGCACGTGCAAGGAATAAAGAACAAAGACATACAGACTTTTTGTGTTACTTTACAGTTTTGTATCACTAACTTTAATTTAGTTTTTTCCTTTACAAGTCACACTACTGCAGTTTAATGTCAATGTTATTTACAATTAACTTTTAAATAGAGACTGTACAACTTTAATAAATTACGGCACAGCGAAAGTGACATGTAACGATAAATCATTCGTTTATCTATGAAATAAAATTTGCTTTTTATAATACCCACGTTGACGGGTGTTGGCTATACGATACAATATGCTAATGTAATTAAATATGTATGTAAAACAATTTTGATGGTACAACATGAAGTTTCCAGTGAACTGTTTTTCTTTTACAATTATGTATCTTATTATTTAATCCAAAGTTGTATCAATACTATAAGTAATAGAAAAACATTCAATTGACGTTTAGAGTTTAATCATTTATGTAAATAAAAATAATTTAAATTAAAATTTTCTATACGTCTGGTAAACTGATTTCTATCAGAGAATTAGAATGTTTATATATATTTGAAAAGACGATTTCTTTCAAAGAATAAACGAGGAGTGATTCTATATGAATCACAAAACAAAGAATGCGTTTTTTTTCAAGAAACGAAATCCGTAAAAATGTAAATGAAGTTAAACTTGAAAAAGATTTTATGGAGACAACATTTTACATTTTATTTTTTATCATAAAAAACTCCTTCACTTTGTCTACTGGGGTGGGTAATTTGTACGTCTAGGTATCCATGGGAGGAGACGAAAAGGATTTCATTAAACAAAACAAAATTTAAATAGGACATTGTTAGACACTTAAGCTAATAGATATAGAGTCTTTATTTGTTTATAAAATATCGCGTGAAAGTTACCATTATATTACTTATTTGGCGCGATCTCCATCTGCTTTGCTTTATTTACGAGTGAAGCTTGACTAGAATACTGTTATTACCTAAACCAGATAACTCCAAAGTAATTACGTAAAGTTGTATACTGGAATTTCGTAGCAGGTTTAAAGATGAATGGACAATTTTGTTGTCTACTTAATTTAACTGAAGATTTATTTAGTTGATATTTTACTGTGGAGCGCAAATGAAATAGCTCGGAGAATATAAGCCGATTGGCTAAGAAGTAAATTAAACATAAATATTCGAAGCCCGATTGATCTCAGAGCGATTCTATTAATTTTCAATCGTATGCAGAAAACATTTACAATAAGTGTACAAGTGTTAATATTGAAACATATTTTACATCATATTTTTAACCTACTATCTGAAAAAAAAAAATAAACACAGTGCAAGCTATGATATCTGTATTGAAGGTTGATGCCCCATTTCTTCCTTAATATTTTTAAGAGAAATCATAAGAAAAATGTTAACTGATTACATTTTTCTTATCCTAAATACAAGTTCACTTTATCCTAAATAAGTGATACAAATTATTATGTCTTAATTTGAAATAATTCCTAATAAAATGCTCGACCGACGTCGAGTGTGTGTAATAATAATATCACCTAGGGGCTAATTCTAATAAATAAATTTTGTTTAAATCGAATCGAAAACGGATCGAAAACGTCTTTATTTTAGCTAGAATTGTATCGTATGTCACTAAGTAGAATAGAAAAACCATTAAAACTGTAGTTTCGTTCGGTTTCGATCCATTTTCGATTGGATTTAAACAAAATTCATTTAGATGGCCCCCTGGTTTCTGAATCGAGAATTCAAGCATGTCTCAAACTGTACTTAAACGTCCTGAAACAGGTTTTCATTACTAATTTTAGTTTTTTAATGATCAGTTGCTAGCAGTTTGATAAAACTAGGAGTCTCTGCCTTATGAAATGTAAAAAGTATTGTAGAGAATAATCAGCTGAGATTTTGTACTTAACTCAATTCAGAAACCTTAATAGTGCTTACATATTTCCTGTAGAAATAAATAATTTCACGTATTTGTTTGAATTCCGATGGAACAATGCCACACCTAATATGCCATGTATTCAGTAGTATGTTGACACGGACCATCGTTTACAGGAACAATAGTGGTGCATACTTAGGAAACAATGGGTTTAAATAGAACCGGGCGGTGAAATGGGCAATTTATTAGCGTTGAATAAATATCTGCCTTTAACATATTTGGCATACGCCTTTTCTACGGTAAAATAGATAAAAACACCTTCATATTTTGCGAGACGCTTCTGGTATTTAGGCTATTTAAGAATATATAGAGACTAATTTCATTTCTGTGACTATGGTGTAGGACCGGTGACCAAAAATTTATCATTTCTAGCTCCTTGGAAGGGACATTAAATGTGGGTGGGTTATGGCCCATTCTGCCTATTTTATTCGATTCAATTACAACCATAATAAAGGCTAGTGATGATGTCTAACAATTGCTTATTAATTTTTACTTCATTGGATCATATCTATATCAACAACAATAATTTTTAAGATACTATTGCGACTATTATATCATATGTTTAACAAAATTAAATCTTATGTAACTTTTGCTGTAACCAAAAATAAAAAGAATCACTGAAACTAATACAATTTGCCCAACAATATTGCAACAGCCGGTTTTTTTTATATAAAACCTTATTTTTGATCGTTAAAACAATATTAATGTCTTAAAATATAAACCTGGCATTAAAAAGCCTTTTCACTTTCAGAATTTATCAAACTTTTTACATAAAATATTTCAAGATATATTAATACAGTAAAAAAAGCATTCCCCTAACCTACTTTCGCCGTTAATATTACATTTACGTATACACGAATTTTCTTATCCTTACTTAGTAGGTATCATGGTCCTTAATCGCCTTTCAGCGAAAAAACCGTATCGTAAACCCAAATTTTAATATCGGCTTAACATCTCAGCGTAACATGAAAAACGAATTTCTGGTACAGAAAGTTTTCCGGCAATATCGGAGGCTAGGATCACCCTACTTGAATCCGAAAAGAGGATAAGTGCTTTTTGATAAGTTACGCGACTTCCTTTGATTTAAGACGGGTTCTCGGGAAAAGTTGATATAAGTAGTTTTTCAGTGATAGGAACTGTAGTAGAAAAGTTATAATAGGAGTTTGATTACTACCGAGTTTTTTCTGTTTATACGATTGCAATATATAAAAATATGTATAGGAATATTCAATGGATATTAGATCTATAAATCATAATGGTTTTTTTTTATATTGGACCAGAACTTCAGATTAAATCTTTAGCCTTAAAGATTAAAAACTAATGGAATGCACACTTATCTTTGCCGTTCGTCACCTTAAATTTTAACAGATTATTTATATAAAAGTAACATAAACCATTTCTTTGCTCGACTTATTAGATAAAAAACGAAGCAGCTGGTGCATTCTACGTATTTCTTACACTTATTCGATGTTCAACTTTTAACTATTATATTCACTATTATATTGCCGGTAGAGGACGAAAGAAGAAAAATTAATGTAATTTCACAAATCCTCTATATTTAAGCATTTACAATTTGATAAGTATACCAATTCAAAACTTTAAAATTAAGTTTACAGTACTTATAAAAAATAATAGTTTCCGCATAATAAATATCCTAAATAAAATTTTATTATATGGTTATCCTATATTCACTGCATACTAAGCCGGATTTGCAAGTTGGCTAGCTTCTTCCGCGTTTTCTTTTTAATTAAACCTACTTTATGGACCCTGGAGATTTTAAATTAATTACTCTGATACGTGACTGTAACTTTGAAGTAAGCTAAATTACCATCTAATTTATCATCTAACTTTTAAACATAAATACAGTATCAATAATGATATCCTAAAATAAAAAAAAATCAACTCATGGCGAGGCTGCACGAAATTACCAATTTTATTCCAAGGCTATGCTAATATTTGCCAAATAAAAATCATTTTCATTCATAAAAATAAATTTCAATAAATGACTCCATAGAAAAAAATCGCAAAAATTATTCCTAACTATGTAAAATTTATACAGTAATAGGTTTTTATGTAATCTATTGTATACTGCATTTGTTTTTTCTGTGTTTAAAAATGCATAAAATCAAGCGAGTGCGTCTTTACTCTCGATGCGTATTTGTTTGCGTGTTTAAATTAAAACGTAAGCGGAGGTATAAAAAAACCTTAACACATAGCACATGTAGGTAGTTAGCACATCCCTAGTTGAATTAAAGTAAATAATTAAAAAAATATATCGACGCTGGAAAGCAAACACGTAGTAACCCGCAAAACCAAAATTGTTCTTTAGAGCAGAAAAACTTTAATTTTTTTCCATAAATAATTCCTATAAACGTCCATGGTAACAAATTAGGTGTTCCTTAGTCAATTTATACAGAAAGAAGATATTTTTTCTGGGAAAAATATAAAGATTTTCCATTCTAAATATCCAATTTGGTTTTGCAGGTTACTACGTGTTTGCTTTCCAGCGTCGATATAACATCACATTCATTGCATAGATCCCAACAACAAGGAGTTGATGCATTTCGACGCTGGAAAGCAAACATATAGTAAACCGCAAAACCAAAATTGTTCTTATAAACGTCCATGGTAATAAATAAAGTGTTCCTAAGTCAGTTTATAAAGAAATAACATTTTCTTTTTGGAAAATATAGAGATTTTCTACTGTAAATATTCATTTTTGTTTTGCAGGTTACGTTTTGCTTTCTAGCATCGATTTGTACTATTGTAAGGTACCACAACATCTGGACCCGAATTAATATAGAAAAGTCCGATTTCTATATTGACTCTACCAAGAATCGTACCCAGGACTTCAGAGATGGCGACATACAAGCCAATGGGTCACGAAAGTTGCATATATTAATTAACTATCATGTTATTATTGCGGTACATAGTATCTTATATTTTGTTGAAATTATTTACCATAAATCTATACTATAATAAAAACGTAAACGATCGATGTCTGTACATTGAAGATATATGAAAAAAAATGTTATGAGGGACATTAATAAGAGTAATGGAATACAAAACAATGATTTTTAAATTTTTTGTCTGTTTGTCTGTTTGTCGGTTTGTCTGTTTGTCTGTGCGTTTGTGCACGATAATCTCCGAAACGGCTGAACCGATTTAAATGCAGTTTTCACTATTATATTGCGGCATTCTTCCGTTAACATTTAGTGTAAGATTTATTTCAATCGGTTCACAAATAAAAAAGTTATGTCAATTTGAAGTGACGTGGTCGCCTAAATTGCTATGAAATATTTACTATTTTATTAAATTTTCGTCTTTGATATATTGATCATCATCATTAACTCTTTGACAGTCAAACTGCAGGGCCTCAGGCCTTTGTTTAATAATTTTTGGTCACCCATCCCGTGAACAAATCTTGCGAAAATTGCTTAGCAATAACGATCGTGCGCAGCGGCGCATATCCGTAGCGCCAGTGAGCTATGAATTAATATTGTGTATAAAATGATAATTTGTATGATGACAAATAAAAAAATAAGATTTACAACAACTCCGAAGTAAGTTGACCTCATTTATATATGGCCAATCATTTTAAATAGGGTTCAGCTTATAATGGACATGTGGTATACGAACACGCGAGTAGGAGAACAAGCCGATAGAGCCTTCTGATGATACATTTAAGCCTCGAGTAGTTTACAGTGAACGCATATTTTTATCAGATTAGGTTCACATCGTCGTCGGGGCCAGCGGAGGTGGTTGGCAGCCGCTCCCGCATTGCACGGTTTCGTTTGTCTGGGAGAGGCACTCGGTTTACCCGAGTCTCTCCAATTTTCCATCTGCAAGGGGACCAATGGTCCAATATTTGAGTGTCCTGGTGACTCGGCCATAGCTTGCCAGTTTTCATTTCCCATGAGAGGGTGTAGAGTACGGGTTTTGGTGGCTAGGTCGCTGGGGACCCACCGGGCAGCTCACTGTTGGGTTCACGGAGGAGAATCCTACTCACCCCTGTTGCTTGCCAGGTAACAGAGACAATGTCAGAAGTTTTTCCACGACGTTAAAAAACTTAGGTTCACGTCAACTGAAGTTAAGAACGTAAAGACAACTCGAGTTATATATATTTTTTTTTTTCTCTTATTGCTATTTTTTATGTTAATACTTTTTTGTTTTTTTTTTAACATACAAATTGCTGTAGATACGTACTTCAAAGTTGGTATTTGCAGTCTTCGCTGGAAACAATGCTTTATTCATTGGTCACAACACTCATATAATATTACGCAAGTCTGAAGGTCGGTTCAGAGTAGCTCGGTGGCGTAGTGAATAAGCACCTTGGCCCGCGATTGTAGTTGTTAAGCAACTTTCGCAAAGGTCGGGCACAGGATGGATGACCAAAAAATATTATCTCAAGCAACTCCAAGCTTCTGAAAGCAAGTAAAGCGATTGGTCCCAGTTGTATTTGCAGTCGTTAATTTCCTCCAATCCACATTGGGCCAGCATGGAGAGCAGTGGCCCATCCTCTTTAAACATCCATAAGGAAGGCCTGAGCTCCTGCAGTTGGTGACGTAAAAGGACTGATGATGATGATGATGATGATGATGATGATGATGATGATGATGATGATGAGAAGGGCCGTTCAAATCTGAGTTCAGTTAAGCACCTCACGGAAGTATGTTAGTAGATGATTTCCTTCGACCGTGGAAAGCCGAAATTAAAATATGTATATATTTTTTTTATATTAATAAATAAAACTCCACGTATCTTCCGTCAGACATGTACTGACCGACTTTTATAGACAAAGAAAGAGATCAGACAGAAAGCGCTCGGTCTCGGGAGCCACCTGAAAAACGCGAAGCGTATTTAACGGCCCATCGCGAGGCTCATGCACTATAAAGTTGAATCTGAAGTATTTACATACATGCAGTATGGTATGAGTATGAAACTTCTTTTGATAGGGAAATGCGCTTGGTCTTTTAAAGACCTCGCAGTTTACACAATAGAGATCGAGAAAGTAGTTTCGATTATCGCCAACCCGTGTTGACTTCATACTCCACAGGCGTACCGCAGATAAGTTTTCACAGGGTAAAATGAACTGGCTATTTTCCCACGACTTTGCCGCAAAATTATAGTCTATGACATGCGCGTCTGATGTAGCTTCCCGTAGGTCGGAATCGCTCCGCAACTATTGGTCCAGTAGTATTGGAACAAATTCGATGCAAACAAACAAAGAACCAAATCTTTCCTCTTTATAATATTAGTATAGCTTAGGTATAAGGGGTCCGATGGCGTAGTGGGTTAGCGCATTCAGTTTAAATTGCAGTTAAATAAGTAACTCAATACTGCACAACAAGGACATACATGAAAACTTATTTTACATAAATAAGTACAAACGACAAACTCATCGCTAGCCAGCGATTTCTTCCAACCGACCTAGCATTACATGGAAAATAGAACAATAAATAACCGATTTTGCAGACAAATAATAATAATTTAAAAAGATCAAAAACAAAAGATGTACCGTTTAAAGGTACGAATAAAATGCTCAGACACAAGCGACAACCAGAGCGCGAGAAACGAGAAAAATATGGAAAAATAACATTCGTAAGGACCGTTTACAGGATGAGTGACCAAAACATTATTATCTTGAGCACTGTGCACAACACTGGCATAATGCACATTAAGCCGTTAGTCCTGGCTGCATTGGCAACGTTAACACCCACCGATCCGCATTAAGCCCGCGTAGTGGGTTATGGCCCATTGATATTATTCGATTCGTCTGCATTCATTGGAAAAAAAATATTCTACCAAAATACTTCCCACGCAGACGAAGTCGCGGGCACAGCTAGTCTTAAATAAGGTATTGCCAGTAGTTGCAACTAAAGACCCACCTGCAAATTGTCATTAACTGATATCATATAAAATATGTTAAAATCAGAAAAATAAAGTATCTCCTAAACCATTTTCTATAATCGAAGTTTAAATAATTAAATAAATATACCGTAACCATTGAATATAAAAAATGTCCCACTTAAGCACTGTTATGAGAAAAAACACAATGGAAACCCAAATCAAATCCTTTCAATTTCTTTTAACAATAAACCAAATCATAGTCCCTAATCGATATGAATAGATTCTTATTTGAAAAAAACCGGATTTCATTCCAAAAGAAATCGTATCGCTGTTAGAGAATTCAATGGGCTTTGTTATTTTACGAATTGTATCGTGTTTTATTCGGACCTCGAGGATTCTTATCGCATAACGGCGGTAATAATCGAAACTCTCTCCAGATGGGACAATGAGGCAGGGACAGGAAAGGACGAGTCGTAAACGGGACATGATATTTCCAAAAGTGGACTATAATAAAATTGAATGTTCTTACGTATACAAAGAGACAAAAAGAATTCATTTCGATTTTTCTAGTTGTGAACGAATCGTAATTTTTTTCTAAATTAATATTTAGTAATCGTTATTAGAAACTGGTCTCTTTATAGATATAAAACGAAATCTAGCAAAAATACTAAATTTTTTAAGATTGACAAAAAATCTGTGGCAAAATATCTTCCAAAGCTGACTGTGGATTATTGCATCCCTCTTAGCTTATTAATTACTGTATACTCGTATTGTTTCAATTTCTAGTTTCATTCTGAAACTAAAGCTGACTTTGTTTCCGTCTCTTTTATGGTAATTGGTTTTCTCCAATCTTCAGCTATCCCATTTCGCCGACTATACACCCAGCACCGGGGAATTTTAAAGCTTCACTTTAAACTTCGCCCGAAAGCCTTATAATCAAATGGAAATGTTCCAAAGTCGATGGTATCTGTATTGGCGATCTCGAACTGTTCGAAAATTTAAACATACTGAATAAGAGTGTTCTACACTACGAGTTCACTCATAGTTTCTAGACAAACGTATGTATAAAAATAAAACGAAAACATTTTCGACATGAAAGAAAAAGAATAATGAAACTTCTTTTAACTACATTTTTCATGGTTTTTAACCGATTACAAAATCGAAAAAAAAGGAGGTTATATGGTCGACGGCGATGTATGTATTTTTTTGTATGTATGTTTACCGATATTTTCGTCAATTGTTGACAGATTTTCAAAATTCCTTTTTTTATTTGACAGCTTCATAAATTGAGTATTTAAATTTTATCGAAATCGAATAACTAGTTTTCCTTTTATATCAAAATAAAAAACGCTTTTCAACAGATATCACCTAAACATATTGTATTATTACATAATCCATTTCAACTAAAAAGATTGCTTATTTAGAATTCATTCAAAATCTAAACGGAAGATTTTTTATTTTCAACGAGTATGTATATTTTCGCGTATGAAAGTCAAAAATAAGTCAAAATATAGTAGGTATCAATAAATAAAGTATTTATATGTATGTTCATCGATTTCTTCTTGAATTGTGAACAAAATTATTAACCAACTAGCTATTTCTCCACAGCTTCGCCTGCGTAAATTATAACCTATGTCTGCCGCATATTATGTAGCTTCCTGTAAATGAGTCTTTTATAAATGGGTCCAATAGTTTCAGGGCTTATCCAATGCAAACAAACACACAATCAAATCTTTCCTCTTTGAAATGTGAATATAGATCATTGGAAAAAATTATGTCGAGCAAATAATTAAAATCTCCTATTCTAAGATTTATAATGTGTTAAATATTTATTTTTAATAATTTTAGTGTTAATTATTACACAAAAAATATCAATATAACTAAAAAGCTTGAAATAAAAACATTTTACAAAAGGTTAAACCGACTTCAAATTTTTATAAAGTGATAAATAAATAATACTTATTTCAAAAGCGACTTATTCAAGAAAATGCTATTGAAGTCGGGATAATTTAATTTATAATCTGCAGAAAAACTCCGCCCGACTTGAATATAATTTTCTTGAATTATATTAATCGCTTCTTAAATTTTGAACTTGGTTATACTTTTTATAAAAGTTATTTATAATTACGTTACAAACGTTAGGTTACGTTAAGGTATAAACTTCTATAGCCGAGTGGTTTAGCACCACCAGCCCTTTTTACGTCCCCACTGCAGGGGCTCAGGCCTTCCTTATGGATGGTTAAGGAGGATGGGCCATGACCCTCCACGCTGGCCCAATGCGGATTGGAGGGTATTAACGACTGCAAATGCAGCCGGGACCAACGGCTTAACGTGCCTTCCGAAGCACGGAGTAGCTCGAGATAATAATTTTTTGGCCACCCATCCCGTGACCGACCCTTGCGAAAGTTGCTTAACGACTACGATCGCGGGCCGCGGCGCTTATCCACTACGCCACCGAGCTACTCTTATGAGTGGTTTACGCGTCAGTTTAATTTTAAAAGTCAGTAAAATTTAATAAATAATACGAAAAATACTTTCATAGAAAAATAACTGTATTAAAGAAAGTACAACAACCAAGGGAGCCGAAGTTGATATTCAGTTTCTCTGTGTTTCACTGTTTTTGTTTATGTGACCTCAACCTAACTTTTGCACGTACGACATTCGGACAAGTAACAAACGAGACGGGGAAAAATCTTCCAAATATGTGAGCTAACTTGATTCCCCCCAGACCACACCAACATGTTTGCCACGCACGATTAATGGACTACTATAAATCCTTGGTCCAAATGAGCTTCGCTTAGGTGTGCCGCGTGAGCAATGTCACAGTATTACCTTGTTTTTACTTAACAATAGTAATAAATAAAGATTCTCGGCCGGCTATTTTTATTTGACCGGCAACTATATATATGAATTTATATATCAATAGTAGCAGAAAGCTGCATTTTCTGCTCTATGGATTTTTTTTTTTTTAATTTTATCAATACCTGTGACCAACGAGCTAACAGAAAAGTTTGTATTCATAAGTATATAATGAGAAGTGTCCAGACTTATCAATGCTTCATAAAATACGAATATTTTGTATTTTTTTTTGCTTTAAATATACCTAAGTAAAAGCGTAAATTACCTCTTGGCTCTCAATGGAAAATGTTTAAAAAACCTCTTGGTTTATGGGGGCTACTAACGGGATATACCGTTAAATATTCCTTAGTGTGGTTTCGCCATAAAGAAGAATGAGTACCTAGTTTAAAATAGTATGTATACTACCAAATTTCAATTATGAGGATACTTAATGTTTTTTAATACACACATAATATTTGTGTACTCAGTAAAATGAAAGAACACCATTTATAAAACATTTAGAAACCAGGAAACACTTCGCACGTAACATTTATAAACAAATTCCATAACGTTGAATTTTCAATAAATCTGTTTAAATACCAGTTAACTTCATTTTTTTTCACAGAATTATAACGTTATCAGTAATCACTTGTCATTCATTAATCTACACCATGAAAACAGTCCAACCACAAGAGCAACTAGAAAATAATTATTAACTTATACCAATAAAAGTTAAACTAGATAAAAGTGATAGGTGGTTTTAAATATTCCCCAGGGACAAATTAATTTGCTGGCAGAAGGCGGAACTGTGGTCCCGAGGCACAGATTTGTTTATGCCACCCTAGAGATGTTAATTCGTATTCCGTTTCCTAATACAAATTTATAGAACTTGTGTTTACACAGTTTAAGGAGGATAGACACGTAAATAATGTATCATCAATTTCTATTATTATATTATAATATATAGTATGTGTTTCCCCGCGATTCGGCTCGCGTAAATTATAGTCTATGTCACCTGCAAAGTTTATCGTAGGTGAAAGAATTTTAAAAAGCAGTCCTGTAGTTTTGTAGACTATTCCATGCAAACATACAATCAAGTTTATCCTCTTTATAATATTAGTATGAATATATTCACGCCAGATCATTTACGCTAACAATTATGAGTTTTATATACCAACTGGTGAAAGTAAAAATTATGCTGAGACACAGAGGCTTCCTTTAATTCGGATATCTTGGTCAAGAAGTTACTAGTCATAGATGATTATAACCATTAAACGTTAAATAACAGGCACTACTATAAATTGTTTTGACCAGCAAGGAAAGAAAAAGGTTTTAACCAAATAAGATGAATAGTAATTGTTAATAAGGTAAAGTCTTTATAGTTATTGGTGTTCTTAAGATTACGCAATAGCGATAACACTTCAATCACAAAGAACACAATAAAAATCAAAATCCGACTTTACGAGCGCATTTGGAATTGGGCTTGTGTCATAAAAAATATCCAAATTTTACGATAGCGAATTAACATACAACCAAAATTGGTAGATGACGAGCGGGAAAGCTTTATATATATATTTTTGTAGAAAGCTATTTGCGTGGAGCCAAAATGATTAATTGCCATCCCTTAAAGAAATCTGGGAAGTTAATTGTAAAAAGTTCGTAGAGTTTTTTGTTCATAATCAAGCTAAAAGTGTTGGAATAATTTACAACCCTTCCTGCGCCATTTCTTCGAGGGAATAATCAAGTAAAAAGTTCAACGTTCAACTCATTGGCTTAATAAAGTTATGTATTTGATTAAAGGAAACTTCTCAAGTAGCGTTATTTACTAATGAGTCCAGAGTGCTTTGCTTAATTAGTGATATTCTACAATAATAAGCTATACTTCTTTGGATATGATAGTTTTGTAATAAAATAAAGGAAAAATAATAATAACAGATATGGGTATATCTGTATCACTCTGTGAACTGCTATCAACTGATCATTAAAAAACTAAAATCAGAAAAGAAAACTCGTTTAAGTACAGTTTGAATCATGCTTATCTTTGCATATTTAATTCAGAAACAGTTTTGACTTTCAGAATTGCATGTAACAGGCAAGAATTTTGAAAAATATATTGGCGAAAATGAGTTTTACAAATTATTATGGTTACACATAGCTTGAAAATATCGTTTGGTTATGTTGTAGCTGTATCTACGCTCTGAAATATATCCTGGTTTTCTCTGTTTTCTTTTAAATTCTAGACTTAATTTCTGTGTTTTCGATCATTTTTACTTTAGCGACTACAATATAGTTTATATAAAACTCTAAAAAATTCATTTCGCACGAAATGAAATTCACTTATTTACGTAATATTTTCATATAATAACACATTATGATTTACAACAATCACAAAACAAGTCACGTCGGTATTATCATATCAATGAAAATTTAACACATACCACAATTATTCGTACCTTTGCATTTATCCAGGCCGTATTTCAAAATCCAATTTTCGTTAAATCCAATTTCAGTGGGAATATATCCGGAATCCAGTTTGTTGCGGTACTTATGATTTATCTCTTGTTTGTATTGATTTGTCTGATAAAGGTTTTGTTGTGTACCGAATATATGATGGTTACTGTAATAAGTGGGATGTATTTCATTTTATTGTTAACAGTGGTATGCGGAATAGTTTTTATAGGGTAAGTACCGTAACTCAAAAGGAAAAACGGACTTACAGAATAACTTATCAAAACTGGTTGGCACGCTTATAGTAAACATTGCTAAGTTTTCAGGAGAAAATACATAAAAATTGTTTTTCGTTAAAAACTATTTTTTTTTAATGAAATAAATGTTTTTGAATTAAAAGATAGTGAAGATTTGTAGTTATATTTTCATTCAGATCTTTAGACTTAAATTCGAGTGTTAAAATGCAGTGGTATATTTACCAGTAATTGTACAGTCGTAAGAAATGCGAAAAGTACAATAAGATCTCGCTTTACAATATATTTTAATCGTTACATATTTTTCGACAAAAGTCATAGAGCCAGCTTTAAAAATGGTTACGACCAACTATCTAAATGCACCAATTTATTCAATTGAATCTAACGCTTTTAACAGATAATATTATAAACGGGACCTCAGATAAAAGCATTAAGTCAATGTGGGTGTTTATACCGCACTTTAATCATTACTATAGCAAGATAAACATCGAGATCCGTCGTTTCACTGGCGCGGTGCGTAATAAAGTTTATATTGGTTTCACACTCACAACTCAGCCTCTGGCAAATTGATAATAGCCTGTTTATCAAACATCTTTTTCTGAGTAATCACTTTGCAGATCTATTCGTAATGAGGCTCAATCGCTCCCCGGCTGCCGTTTATAGCGCTATCGTCTAAATTGTGCCCTCAGGACTCAAATCTCATCAGGATTTTCGATCGCTATCTTTCAAGATTACAGTAAAAATAAAAGAGATATAAAACAGCCTACCAATTTGTTGACCAGTATTAAGATTGACACGGTGATGTTGAGTCTTGATGGGATAATGATATGAGAACTTTAATTTTGTATTTAAAACACTGTTATCTCGTGACATATAAATACTTTAGGTCACGATATAATCGACGATTTTCTTTGCAATTTGTTTTGTAGTTCCAAAATTTAGCTTAACAGCCGGTTATTAAAAACATTTAGTACTACATAATGCACTGAGCCATACTAAATTGATGTTAAGGTATTTATTTAAAACAAAGTCTTCTTCTCTACGTCAGTCAATTTATACGCTATATAATCAAAAACCACCAAACGAATAATATTTTCATCAATACAAAAATATTGCTATTGCGATGTTAATTAAAAGGGTACGCGTTGTAACGGATTCAGTTGCTTAAAATAAACGGTGTGGTACCACATCGTTACAGCCTTAGTTCACTAACTGCCAGTTTCTGAATTGAGAAGAGTACAACATTTCAACTGAATATTCTCAATAACTTAAATTTTTTACGTTTCATAAGGCAAAAAGTCCTAGTTTTCTCAAACTGCTATAACAGATCATTAAAAAAAAATCAGAAACGAAAACTTGTTTAAGTGACTTTTAATATGGTTTAAGACGTGCTTAACTTTAAATTCTCAATGCAGAAACCTGGTGTTAGTGTTGCGCTAAAAAAGGATGTCCCCCCCCTCTTGCTGGTTGGAAAAATACCAGAGTACCTGACCGCCTATTCTATAACTAACCCTAGCGAAATTTGCTTAACACCCGCATCACAAACCAAATGCGCTAACCACTACACCAACAACCTCCTCTTAATTAAATATTGTAGATAAGGTACTCGAAGTAAATTATATATATTTTTATTGATAGAATAAAGTTGAAAATAGAACTACTGGGCTGTGAAATATATTCTTGTCCCTTTAACAACTTTTGAGTCCAACCAATCGAACTTTATGGTCTCGCGGGCACGAAAGGGTCACGAAAAAAGAGCAAAACATTAATCCTTTTCTTCCCCCGAGAGGGTAATCCAACTAGGTTTAAAAAGAGATTTAAAATTTATCGCTTCTGTAGAATACAGAGGATTCAGAAACTTAAGGAATACTACCATCCACGATCGTATTTTAGTGGCACCGAGCAACTTTCATTCAATTGCTGTTTCGTAGTGTTCGGGATTCAGAACAAATACTGATATGATCAGATCAAGAACTAGAACAAACGGAAAATTTAAAAAAGGATTTTATTATGTTCAGTTGTGTACCTTAATAAATTATTTTATTTTTGACTAATTAATTATTACCAAAATCAACAATTTGAACGATTTTTCATTAAAACAGGATAAAACAGCTTTCATTCTAACGAGAGTATATCAATTATCATATATATTGAACATGCATAAATTATAGGTTTTTATTGTGTAATGAGAATAAACTTTTATCTAGTACTATTTGTTATAGACAGAGTAAAACAAATATTGAAATGAATTATAGATCATTTATTTGATGCACACCGTATTATCGGAAGGTGACAATTACAAGAGACTATAAAAAATCTTATAACAATAGAACATCGTAATTAGGTTCTATATTAATAATAAACCTATTTGGTTATTTATGTTTTGTATTAAACAGATTGGGGGCCTAAGCCAAAACTTAAACATAACCCTTTTTTTATAAATTACTCAAATATTTAAAAATTATAAATTAAAATATTAATCTTCTAAAGGAAAAGGACAAACTTTCATTAAACTAGTTCTTATAATAGAACCTTTAGAAGTTTTTACATCTAATGCTCTAACTTTACCATCTTTACCTGGTAATACATTAACTATACGCCCAACTGGCCAATTCAAAGGAGAAATATTATCTTCTTTTAAAAGAACCATTGTTCCTACATCTAAATTAGGTTTATTACCTTTCCATTTTGGGCGACTTTGCAACATTACTAAATATTGAGAATGCCATTGTTTCCAAAAATGTTGCTGCATTTGAGTACACTGTTTCCAAAAACTCAATTTACCTACATTTACATTCGTTAAATTTAATTCAGGATAAGCCACTAAAGAGGATCCTGTGAGAAAATGTCCAGGTGTCAAATATGACATATCATCCTGGTCTCTAGACATGGGCGTCAAGGGCCTCGAGTTTAATATACTCTCAATCTGAACTAATACAGTATACAACTCTTCATATGTTAGAACAGAATTAGCAACTACACGTTTAAGATGAAACTTAATACTTTTTATGCCAGCTTCCCATAAGCCACCAAATACAGGCGAATAAGATGGTATAAAATGAAATGCTATTCTTTCTGAATTACAATAATCAAATACTTGATTTTGGTGGTTACCAGAATTCTGCATTTCAAAAAGTTCATTTAATACATTATTTGCACCCTTATAATATGCAGCATTATCACAATATATTTTTGTAGGTTTATTTCTACGAGATACAAATCTTTTTAAAGATGCTAAAAATGTATTAGTTGTCATATCTGACGCCAATTCTATATGAATGGCTTTTGTAGTGAAACAAACAAAAATTACTACATAAGCCTTCGTTATAACAGGCTTACGAATTCGACTTTGCTTGATATAAAAAGGACCTGCATAATCAGTACCTACTATTTGAAATGGACGAGTAATATTGACTCTATCTACAGGCAATGCACCCATCAATTGAGTAGCTGCTTTAGCTTTCAACTTAAAACAAATTATACATTTATGTAAAACAGACTTAATTTCTCTATTAGCATCAATAAGCCAATATTTATCTGATAGACTACTAAGAACCAACTTTAACCCAGCATGTTTGAGTCGTAAATGTTCTTTTAAAATAATTAATCTAGTTATAAAAGATTTCTTAGGCAAAATAATAGGATAGCATTGTGAAAAAGGTAAGTTGGAGTTACTTAATCGTCCTCCCACTCTTAATAAACCTTCAGAATCAATAAAAGGATTTAAATTATTCAAATTAGATTTTAACTCAACATTTTCTTTTAAAGATTGAATTTCTTTAGAAAAATACTTTCTTTGCTCTAAATTTATAATAGTATGTAGGGCAAAAGTTAACTCTAGTGGACTCAAATTACCTGTACACTTAGCCGTATTTTGCTTACAATTATTTATAAACCTTTTTATGTAACAAAATATAATTGTTAACTTTTCAATATCAGAAAACTTTTCTAAAATTTTATACAATGAATTCAAATTATTATTACATGCATTACAAGTCTGTAAAACTGTTTTAACTTCTGGTAATTCAGAAGAAATTGGTTTCACAATTTCATTATTAGAATGTGTATATTCATTATTCAACAAAAATTCAGGACCATGAAACCAAAGCTGACCCAATTTAGTTTCACACATACTTGGCGACATACCCTTTGCTAAAATATCAGCAGGATTATCTTTTGATCTTACATAAAACCATAAAAAGTTTTCAGTTAATTTCTTAATCTTTTGCACTCTACTGGCAACATACATATTTAATCTTACTGGTTCAGTCTCTAACCAAGCAAGTACTATCTGTGAATCCAGATATAAAAATGTTTTTATATCATATTTTAAAGATAATGTCTTATGAACTTTATTAACAAGTAACGCTAATAATAAAGCACTATTCAATTCTAATCTAGGAACAGTTAAATTTTTATCTTTAGGGTTAATGCGACTTTTAGAACATAATAAATTTACTTTTACATTACCACTTAAATCTATAATTCTTATATATAAACAGCAACCATAAGCAATATTAGAAGCATCAGCAAATCCAACTAATTCAAATTTACAATAGGATTTTATATTAATATTACGTGGTATTGATATACATGACATTTCTACCAACTCTTTTGCAAACTCAAACCATTTTTCATTAAGTGAATTGGGTAATATATCATCCCATTTTAGGTTAGCATACCAGATTTGTTGCATAATATATTTAGCTTTAACTAAGATAGGTCCAATCAAACCTAACGGATCAAAAAATGTGCTTATAAAACTTAATACTTGTCTTTTGGTATAATTATTTAACACCTCAGTCTTAGGACATTTCATGTTTAATGTATCATTACCAACATCATAACTTAATCCCAATGTTTTTATACATTGATTATTTTTATCAAAATTAATTTCTTTAAAAGTATGTGACTCAGTAGGAATATCTTTCAATAAATCTTTGTGATTCGAACACCACTTATGTAACTCAAAACTACCTTCTTGTAATAATAAAATTAACTGATCTTTAATATTAATAATTTCTGACCAATCATTACTCCCACATAGGACATCATCGACATATGTAGAATGTTCTAGAACGAAAGAAGCTAATGGATATTTATGCTTATATCTTAATGCAAGCTCTTTTAAGCATCGAGTAGCTAAAAAGGCTGAACTTTTTAAGCCATATGTAACAGTTTGCAATTGTACACATTTAACACTATCACACTGCGAATCACGCCATAGTATATTTTGTAAGCAACAGTATTTGTTATTAATTAGAACTTGTCTATACATAGCCTTAATATCACTAAGCAAAACAAACTCATAAGTGCGGAACAAAATTAAAATATCAAAAAGCTCACTTTGGACAACTGGTCCATTAAGCAAAACATCATTTAAGCATTTACCATTATTAGTTTTCATACTTGCATCAAACACAGCACGCACTGGTGTGGTTTTACTATTAGGATTTAATACTGCATGGTGTGGTATAAAATAGACATTACCCTGCTTCAAATTATAATAATTAATATCAATATATTTTCCATGCCCTTGCAGCAGATAATCATGCATGAACCTTTTATATTGTGCATAAAGAACATCATCTTTCATCAATCGTTTCTCAAGATTATAGAATCTTTGTAATGAATAGTGAAAAGAATCACCCAACTGTACATTTTCTAAATCTAATTTTAATGGTAAAGCAACAGAAAATCTTTTATTTTTTAAAACAACAGAATCTTTAAATATTTGTTCAGCTAATTGATGCTCATTCACATCCTCAATATACAAACAAGGAACTTTTTCACATTCCCAGAACTTAGAAATACTTTTATTAATATCATTCAAATCTGAAACAAATTCATTAGATAAATTAATAGAATGGTTACCCTGAACGGTGACACATGAGTTTGAAACTAATACTTTGCCTGATGACACAGGCAGACTCCCAGCAACAACATAACCGAAGGATGTATTAACTAAAAAAGGACCAGATGGTGACACAGGAATAGACTCACGTTGAATCACCTGGAAAAATATATCACATCCAATCAGTAAAGATACTGGCATTGTTTGGTTAAAATATTTATCAGCTAAATTAATATATGGTGGTATATCGACCACAGATGCATTAAAAGTTTGTTGAGGCAAGTCACAAGTTATATTATTTACAATGCAGCATGACATTTTTATAGAAAAGTCACTATTTGAAGAATAGATGGTAACATCTGCCTTCTGAGAAACATTATTGAGTCCCTCCATTATACCAGATATAGTCTGATATGAATTATATTTACAACATAGTATTTTTGCTGCTAAATCAGTAGTTATAAAAGACACTTGAGAACCACTGTCTAAAAAAGCCCTTGCATATATAAACTTGCCATCTTTTCCTATCAAGCGAACCATCACTGTAGGAAGTAAAATATTAGTACATTGTACTATATTTGACACTGACACAACAGCGCTATTCTTATCTTTTTTAATTAAATTCATATTTGAACTATCATTAAGCGATTGTGTCTGAATATGTAATAATGAATTATGTGTTTTTTTACAAATTGAACAATTTATTTTCATTATACATTTATTTTTGTGAAAATTTAAACAAATTATGCATAATTTATTTTTGTTTACAAAATCAACTCTTTCTTTAGGATTACATAGTTTAAATTTAGCACATTGATATAGTCTATGATCAAAAGCTTGACAAAACTTACATGATATTACTGCAGCTGCACCACTCATCATCTTGGCCTTAACAGCATTTGATGGTTGATGGATGCTAAACTCTTCAGAGTTTTCTATAGCTACAGCTCGCTTTTCTAAAAATGTCAAAAACTCAGATAATGTGGGAACACTTCTTATATTTCTTTCTAAATGAAAACCCTTATGCGTATAGGAATCTACCTTTTTTGACAAAATGTTAATCAATAAGGTGTCCCAATACTCAATAGGCTGATTTAAGTTTTTAAGTGCAGCTAAATGTAAATTTACTGTGCTTATAAGTGTTCTTAAATTATTAGAAGTACACTTTGAAAAAGCTGACATATTTAAAATGCTATTAACATGATAATTTACAATTTTCGGTATGTTATTATATCTATCATTAAGAAGCTCAAGAGCAATTTTATAATTTTCACCTACCAAAGGCAAATTTTTTATTAAATTCAATGCTTCCTCCTGCAACAATGAGCGTAAATAATATAGCTTTTCACATGAACTTAACTTTTGATCTTTATCAATTACTGATAAGAACATATTTATAAAGGGATAATAATCAATTATATTTTTACCATTATAGGGCTGCAAATTAATTTTAGGTAAATTACTGAAATCTCTCTTAGGAGCGATATCAATGACAGAATTTTTTAAATGCCTATCTAAAATAGATTTACTATTGAAGTACTTACTCTCATAAGTTTCATAGTCTTCATCATCATCTGGATTAAACGCTAGTATTTCCATGTTCAATTTTTCATATTCTTGATAGGCCTCCACAAGACGCGCTCGCCTTTCTTGAAGAGCTTCATATGTATATTCACTCAATTTATTAGATATGATAAAGTTGTTAATACGCGTTATAATACCTTTATTATATCCCCGATGAGATATAAGTTTAGCCACAGTTTCATTATTTGTTTCCATGACTGAGATTCTAATAAAACACTTACGCGATTCTAAGACTGAGATGATAAATTTTATCTAAATTATCTGGCGTAAGAACCTATATACAATAATATGAACTAACTTATAGGTATTTACACTGTCAATTATTAATTAATAAGTAAAAGAACAGTTTGCAAGATCACAACGGAAAAAATCAAATAGATTTCTTATTTGACGTTTACGTAAAGATGGCGTCAGCTCACACACGGTACTTTGCTTTCCACGCAGTAAGGCTGTCACACACGTCGCTGCCGTCGCTGCACAACGTTCACGGTCGACCAGAGTAATATGCAGTCAACACAGATCCGCTTCCGCTGAGCACCGTTCTCGTATCATAGCAACGATATTTATTTATAGATAAATAATTTTCTTGACAAAATATGGCGGCCAAATTAAAAAATATTAAACGGTAATAGAAACCTTGTATATCTTGATCGCCTTCTCTTAGATTTTTTTTAAGCAGAAAGAAATCCTCTTTACGCCGTCTGTGATTCCACTTGAGGTTTCAAATATAGTATCTTCGCCTATTGGGCGTTCCTCCACAGCACAGCGTTATAATCACAAAATTCTTCTTTTTGAAAAAATTCCTTCTCAGTGTTTATAGAACACAAACTGGTAAAACTCACGATGAAGGACCATTTTTAGCTCTGTTATAGACAGAGTAAAACAAATATTGAAATGAATTATAGATCATTTATTTGATGCACACCGTATTATCGGAAGGTGACAATTACAAGAGACTATAAAAAATCTTATAACAATAGAACATCGTAATTAGGTTCTATATTAATAATAAACCTATTTGGTTATTTATGTTTTGTATTAAACACTATTTCCATTTTATAAGCAAATTATTAATTTAATCGCGGGTCGTGTTCTTTATAAATAACTAAATGATAATAGTCACCCGCTTATCATGTATCTAAGATGAAAGAATTTCTAAAGTTGTTCCAGTAGTTGCGGAGCCTTATCAATACAAAGAAACAAACAATCAAATATTTCCTTTTTATAATATTAGTATACATGTAAATTAGTGTGAGAGTGAGAGCGTAGTAAAAAAGTGAAAGTTATAACTTTCACTTACAAGCAACGTGGCACGTGATTGTTATGATATTTTATATTTTCTTTTATTTTCTCCCCTTGCGAATTTAGAAAAAGAGTTGTCAATTCAATTCTGGTAGTGAAATAAGTGAGTATTTGAACTCACAGCGCAAACAGAGGCGTGCTTACTCAAGATGAAGACGCCATAAAACCGTCCAGCGGCAGGTGTGCGCAATGCTCCGTACGTGACGTACGCTATGTACGTATCATATCTTAAAATTGAAAGAGATTTACTGAATACCTTTAAGTAAGTAAAAGGAAAGGTCATCATATTTTTTTTATTCCGTTCTTTTCGAGCTTAAAAATATTATTTCATACTTATTCAAAAAACATTTATTCAAATATTTTTACGTAATTCAGGATATTTGTTGTATGTTCCGGGTATGTTCTTGAGCTGATAAATTCCATGAAATCAAAGACAATCCTAGTTTTAGTAACCTATTTATTTTTTTTCACCCATAACTATCACTCATTGGTTCTTTCATTCTATCTTACGATCATAAATAATCAAACAGATAATGAAACATCCTAGCTAGGTCATAACCTGATTAAGAATATAAATGGTAACCATATTTACGCTCGTACCCAACTAATATTGTACTATTATTTTTTATTTTAATTAATACCAGGTACTAAAAATCCAAAACTAATTCATAAAAACTACAAAGGCAGTTAACAAAAATCTTTATTCGAAGTGAGCTGACAAAAACATGGAAAGCTTCCGTCTTTTTGAAGTATGTTAAAATATAAATAAGTCTAAAAACGTCAATAATTTCAATACATAATCTTGTAATAGAAAAACAGTTTGACAAAAAAAAACATACTTTTGATAATACACACTCGAGACTAAATGAACCAGACGTATCTAATCAGCGGTCTAGCGATTGTCTACGCTCGATAACGTTCTTGTAATAGCCGATTTGCCAACGAAAAAGCACTAGAGTGCTGAGTAAAAAGAGCAAGGGAAGTCGATAAGGCCAGTATGAGCCCTCGTTATCTTGGGTCATAAATTACCCCGGCACCCTCGGGGAGTCTACCTGGCCCCCGTGTAGGGTACTTGGAAATACTACGAGAATACCGGGAAATGAAGTGACTACGTGATCCAATTGCGATTTAAGACAATTTGGTTTAGTATAGGTATCAGTTTTAATGCATGACTAAAAGTTGGATTGACGCTTGAGAAGGAATTGTAAAATAGTGAGCCTACCGGGGATGTTTTTAAATTTCAATCATTATTCAGACGTTGTTTATTATGAGAGCTCTTTGTTATTGAGGTTATTATGCTTTTAAAATCTTAATTTCTCTTTGCTAAAATAATATTTCTCTTTTATTTTTTATCTTCAACTATATTATCTTTAATTAATTTTATCACAAATCTCTTTGAAATTATATAATGTTTTTTTATCATATACAAGAAAAATATATTCACATATTATCTCGATGTAATATCCGTACCCAACACCGTTAGAAATATCAGCTCAATAGCATTTTCGTATAAATTTGTGCAATAAATCAAAGTTCCCAAGGTATTTGACAACGTTTGCCTATTGATATGTAATCTAGTATCAAACAACCACTTCTTTTCTCAAAATACAATTAAGAATTTACGTGGAGAACAATAAAGTCGATATTTCACTGGCTATTGCGTGGAGAACAGCGGCCAGTAAAATATTTAGACAGATTTTAGCTAACTTTCAATGAAGTTGTTAAACGCTTATGGTACCTTGATGAGCTACAAATAAGGTTGATTTTGAAGTATGTCGTTTATATAGAGCGGTAAATTTAAATTTGTTTTATGAGTTTTGACTAATATCTGCAGGTGAAGTGTGTGTGGTTTCCCCAACGGATGTCTCTGACATATCATTCTGATAGCGGTTTCGGTGTGCCATGCGGGTGCTAGGTAATAAATTATAAACAACTATAGGAAACCATTGTATTTATTATCTTTATTATTAATTGGCACACTTTTAAAATTATTTGTCAGAATTATTGTCATTCTAAAAACAAACGACTTATTAAATTCGTACAATTGCGAAGTTTATAGAAGTATTTTCTAATAAACTATAATAACCGAAATCTCATCTACCTAATTTTAGCGTCATCTTTGAACAGAAAAAAAAGGAAACTATGAAACTTTAAAGGATTAGTTTAATAACCTAAGAAAAGGGAAAATTTTATGTACTAACATACAAAAGAATTTCGTTATCATTAATTAAAGTATGAATATTTATACTTTTATCAAACATGCCGTTTGGAAAGAACATATAATATTATTTTTAATAATTTCATATGTCCCCTACAATTCTGAAGTCGTAATACAATATCTAATGAAGAATGAATTAGGATTGCATATGAAGGTTCACTGTTATAGAGTAAAGTGCTAAAAACAATCTTAAAATAGGTTAAGAGACACAACTTTCCATAAACTAGTTCTCTCGCAGATTTAATGCAGTGACAGAGAGAGTAAGAAAATCTAATTAGAAAAAGTTCACTCCACCTTTTGAAACGTCTCAAAAATTACGTAAAACAAAAAGCAACGCCTCACTCCAGTTGACTTCTGCTCCTTCCTCTTTCCGAACCATACCATTTATTTTATCAGACTAATGGTAACTGACAATCGTAATAAGGGTCCACCGGTCACAGATCCACTGTCGCAATTACTGATATTAATAATAGCTTTTTCTTATTAAGGTCAAGACACGCCTAAATGATGAATGTCTTAAAGGTTTTTGTAACAATTATTCGTGTCACAACTATGCGAACAAGCATAATAATCACTTATCAAAGCAAAAGTGGACGTTTTTAAATTGGTTTCGATATTCTTGACCATTAGCATCAAAATTATCGAGAACAAATCAAATTCTATCGATTCGCGCTATAAGATTTTTTGTTTGGGAATAGACTATACTTAAATAATGACATTACTTAAATAATCTTTAGTACTTTTAAACACTTCCCGTATCATTTTTCCATCAAACAATAAGTACTTAATTTTGATTTGTTCTTACTATTAAACCAATGCCAAACTGTGGGAGAAAAACAGTATAATGTACACATTACTTATAGCATTTCATAATGAACCGTAATGGTTCCAAATTCGAAATTCATTTTCAAAATTTCTCTCACGTAATTTTCCTCGAAAGTTAATACGTGAACCCCATACGACAATGGAGTTTTGTAACAATGAAATATCTGGCGTAAATTTAGCTAAGGTTTATAGATTTAGTATTTTTCATGACATTTGTTGACTAAGGGTTTATTAGACAGTCGAAATCTAATAAACCCTAATGCAAGTAATGACATGAGAAATTTAATATAGATATCTACTTATATTTAAATTCGAAAACTTGCGTGGATGATTTCTTTCACGCAAAAACTACTGAACGGATTTAAATGTATATACTGATATATCGATAATTCTAAGCCCGATTTAAAATAGTCTACCTTTTATCCTACAACGTTCTGAAAGGATAAATGTACTGTTTAACCCACGCGGGTAAAGCTTCTCACAATAAACTATTTGTCAAATCCATATAAGTTTAGTTCAAAAAACTTTTTAATATTCTATTTAGAATAGAAAACACTTTATTGTACACACACATAACACTTACAATTTCAATTGTAGAAAGGAGACGTACAAATGGCGGCCTTAAATTAAAAGGAATTTATTCTTAATTAAAAGTGCTTAAAAAATCCACTTTGTCCCTGGCACTCTGAGATAGGACTCGAACCCATGACCGTTAAAAGGAGCTGTAATTTTTTAATATACATTTATTTACGTTAAACTGTCGTCTTTGAGTCAATGACTTACGTTTGGGTACCACAGAACAAAAAGTACAACGTTTCAATTAAATTAGTCCAAAAATTCGTAATAAAACAAATGAACTATGATAGGCGTTGGCGAGTGATCTTTTCTTTTTTTGACCCAAGGAAAATGCGTATTGCACTATCTCTATCTTGTTTTTTTTCTATTTGAACGGAATCCTAATACAGACTTCACATTCACCCTAAGTCGCTAATTGGACCTAGCATCTCAGATATAGCTATAACTTAAAACTAATGTCATGTTTTATCTGAAAAATAGATTTCTTTTGTAACGACAGAAATCCTACACTACTCCAGTAGACCCACGTCACTATTCCTTACTTATATTACTTTCCTTTGTCTCGTAATTAAATCTAATATCACACAAGATGAGTCTGCAATGCGACCCTACGTAGGAATAATTGGATTTTCTCTGATTGAATTAGCGACTTGTCGGATATTTTCCTTTTTTGCTACAAAGCAGAAATGTATATTATTGTTGCTCGATTCCGATATTATATTAACCTTGCAATATTTTTATAATCTGAAATCATGTCATTTTGTCAATTAGTATACTAAGGGGCCGTCCATTAATCACGTGATGCTTTTTAACCCCTCCCCCCTTGGTGATACATAGTAAGGTTTAAGACTACTCTACCCAAATCACGTGTATTTTTAATACCTACAAAAAATCTTTATTTTTGACGCTTTTCGGTGTTTAAGAAAATAATAAATACACGTGATATATTACTACAACCCCCTCTCCCGTGTGATATTTCGTGATTTTTATGCACCCCCCCTTTCGAACCTCACGTGATTAATGGACGGCCCCTAATGACTTATTTCGTTTGTCTATCCATCAGGTCGATTATTTAAGAAAATTGACATCTACTTATTCTTAATGAAAAATACTTAAAAAACCACTTTGTCCCTGTCACTCTGAGATAGGACTCCAACACTCGCAATCCGGGCGACTGCTCTAACCACTGAGCTACCCAGTACCTAACAGGACTGACGAATTTTTCTTCTTTCCGAAAAATTTTACTTTGTCCGAAAAAGTAACAAGCACTTATTACTTTTTCGGACAAAGTGGGTTTTTTAGTTATTTTTTTATTAAAATATTTTTCAGTATAGCATTGTACAAGCAAAATTTATTAATACTTAATAAGTATATTGTTTCGATTTTCATTAAACATAATAAACTTTTTATTATTTCAATAATTTACGGCGATACGTTGAGTTAAAATGGCGCACCTTTGTACATTTTCTACATAAGTAGTTGTAACGCAGCGAACTCCCACTCTTCAACTTTAATACCTATTATCAACTTCTTGTTAAATTGAAGTAAAAAAAAATACATATTTATTTTTTGGTTATCTAACTCACTGATTAAATATAATAATATTTTTTTACTCGGGCATCATACCTATTGACTGACACTTAGAATATATATTTTACATACCATAAAATAAAACAATATCAAAAAGTACCAATTTGATAACCATACAATTTTCTCCCATCGACAAAATGATTTAATAAGATTTAGCACATTATATAAATCGATTGATTGGCAATCTTCGAAGCGGAGTCGTTTGCTCGGCGAATTTAAGGTGTCGTCATCATTGAAGTCCCTGGTTCAATTCCTATTCGATATGTAAAAAATATTTTTTCTATATTGACTATAGTCTGGGTAATTAATTGTTCTAGTCAATTTCATAACATTAAGGCTTTAGCTGTACAGGTTCTGAGCAATGTATACAAATAAAATATTATGAAGTTGTTCTTATATAATACCAGGACGGATTAATAAACTCAATTCGAGCAAAACAATTTCTTCTTAATAAAACATTAAAACAATACAAGTCATAAATATGTGTTAGGACCGACACAACGATTTTTCGTAATAAAACAACTTGTTAGCTCATAAGAAACTAACGTAGACATTTATTGCTCGGTTCTATACAAAGTTCACATGTTCTTACATAGTTTGAGCACTACTTAAATATCATAAAAGTGTGATTAACGCAGTAATATATGAATTTATGGACCGTAAAACACATTTTATCGGAATACACACAAAAGGTGCGTGAAATAATGAACCCTGGTTATAAAGACCTCTTCTTAGATATTTATGGTGGTACAGAGCCTCTCCCCAACTAATCCATACTTATTTAGGATAATGGGAAACCAATGAACAAGTTTTGGTCCTTTATCTTATGGTCGTAAATATCGGACACCGTCAGGGTTGGCGACGAGATGTAAATATTTTATTTACATAATACTTACTACAGAAATCAACAACTCAATGTTGTAATATTTTCTACTATGTAATAAAACTGATATAAAGACAATTATATAGTAAATTGAAGGAAATATTCTTACCGTACTTACTTTAAATTTTTTTATCATTTACGAAATTACAAAGAAAGCTAATATTTCGCCGCTCTACGTTTGAATATCTTACATATTTTTATTAATTAACGAATCTTATGGAAGTAAACCATATCCTTTGTAACGAATTAAATCGAGCAAATATGGATATGTTGATATTAAATAAGGAACCTTTTAGAATTCCAAATAAATAAAATATAATTAAAAGAGACTATGTAATAATTACTATATACTCGTATACATATATTATATAAAACATGAAATGAAAAAAGAAAAATAACATCTCCATTAATGGATAGAATTACACAGCAATAGGTATATAAAAAAGGCTAATAATTTTGTCAAATAAATTAAGTAATTAGACACAAATATAAACATTATTGAAAATACCAAAATAAAATAATTATTTAGTCCAAATGAGTTGCTAAAAAATAAACTAGTTACCAACCCTACCAGTTTTCTGACTGCTGAAGGTGTCGATAGTGCTTTTCAATGTTGTTCAGTAATAACTACAATATTAACTCGGGAGCAAACTATTTACTTGGTGATAGCGTGTCGAATTTTATAGGGCAGTTATTTCACTATAAATATTAACATAATGCGGAACTAGTTGTGACAAATTGGCGTCCGAATCTAAATATATTAGATCAACAAATAATATTTTGCACTTATTCAACATTTATTAAGTTTTTGTTCAAATTTAATTATTTATTTAATACATTAAGAAGGTTATTCAAAGATTCTGTGCAATATTACTGGTATTATTTTGAGTATCTCTATACCTTTATTATTATGTAATATCAGGAATATTATCATGTTTGAATTATATATTATAGCATATACAAATACCTTAATTCACAACGCAAGAGAAAATGTATCAAACAATTATAAGCACATCAGACATTTACAAAATACCAGGATATATAGTTTACTGTTAAAAAGCGTAAATTTAGAATATCGCCCCCTAAAATCATTTCGTTATTAGATTTGGTAGCTCGAACAGATAATCGGTAGAATGCAGTGTTAAAATTCAGTGAAAGAATATTCTTCCTCATTTTGTTTCTAAACTAAAAGGCAGGATGCAAGCTTGCCTAGTTTGGGGAGATTGCAAAAATGAGCATATTAAAAAATGTAAAGTGTACCAAAATTTGAATTTTTGTTAAATCTAAAATTTACTTTGATATACACCCATCACCTAGGTACTCCAATCTTATAATCTCGGATTAGAAAACTTTAAAAACATGTTGATATCAACTCCATTCCACTCTTGACACATTGATTATTATGGACACGTACTATTGATTACTAAGCTCTGATGAAAAAAAAACCTAATTTACCATCTACGTCTATGAAAATAACATCATCTTAAAGATCCCTAAACTGTGACGAAGAGTTTAACCGAATTAATATCCATGTCCATTATAAAATTAATACCGGTAAGCTAAACGGCAAAGCTAAGTACTGTAGATAAAGTAATAAAGTACCAATGATCGTCTATTTTCCATGAAATATTGGTCACGATAACAGACGCAAACATAAGTGGATAAAATTTGCCCATGAAAACCGCTCCTGGGCATCATAATTCAATACACATTTTTCGGTTGTTTGTTATATGGGCCCAGCATTTTATTTCATACAAGGGTTAGCATTATTGTTTACGTTATGCTCGCCTCTGGGCGCTGTTACGCTGAGTTATGACTGGTCACCCCCTTTGTGGCCGGGCGACGCGCAGGTGTGAGTATCTGCCTTTATTTATTGCTAATTCTATTATTTTGTTTGGCTTACTGATAACATCGCTAATTGTCCTACTGGGTATTTTACTACGACTTTGTCTGAATTATAGTTTTTAATTTTGATAAAAAATAACATATTTTTAAGGTAAAATGTTATTTTACACTAATTGGTTTAGGTTAGACAAACGAACGAATTGAGTCCACTCTTGTAAATAAGAGGATTTTGATTTCGTACGCTAATATTTTAAAATTTTAATATATTAATAAGTAGCTCAACGGTTGGAGTTATAGGTTTGAATCCCATCAGAGGTGCAACCGCCTATATAGGTCTAGCTTTAGGAAACGATATCTTAGTGATCTCTCTATCTATATCACGTCGTATTCCATGCGGGAAAGGGAGAGAGGATCGAACATCACAAAGTACTGTCCTTACATACATCTTTCGCCTCATCCTCCTCATTACTCTTTGCAATCATACTCACCAGTTTTCGTGGCTTCTAATAGCATGTGATTTACTTAATGGTGAAAGGTATGCCGTGGCCTTCCTCGGCTTCTGTATCCTTCTCTTTATATCAGTATATACAACACGAAAGAGGAAGGATGCAGAAGCCGAGGTTTGTCAATATTTCATTTGAAAATCGTTCTACATGTCCAAACCAACTGAGCAAGTTTCTTTCGATTTTTACACCTACGCTACCTTAGCGATTTTCGCATGTACTTTAATAACTTTGAATAATAAGGAATCTTTGAATAAGTGATAAGGAATGATGATTATGTATTTGTAACAGTGTTACAGGTGTAACCCGGTTGCTGAATTGAGAATTTAAAGTTAAGCACGTCTCAAACTGTACTTAAACTACACAGAAACAGGATTTTGTTTCTGATTTCAGTATTTTTTAATAAAATATAGAATTTTTGCCGTGTGAAATGTAAACACCTTATTTAGAATAGAAAGAAAAGAGAAACCGGCCGTTAGTGATTTATCGTGCGACTAGATATGACAAAGTAGTGAAATGCATACAAAATAGTACCATAAGATCGCTAAGACTTTGTATTCTATGGGTAGGTAGTGGTCACATTCCTATAGGTATTTATTTTATCAATTTAGCATTGTGAATGCAAAATAATTAAAAATAAATATAGTAATTAAGAGATATATTTCGTAGATATAATTAATGAATAGGTATAAACTTCATCCATTACCTCGTGTTCAGTACAGGTACACCTTTTTACTGAGTACATCTCACTTATCATTATATAAACGTAATATTCATCCGACAGAGGCACAATTCACTCAAATGCCCTCCAATATTTCACCGTAAGCCTCACTTTAACCGTATTGTTACTGTCGACGCAGCAATATCAGGTAATATGTGCTTTCTGCGCGAGTAATGGGCACGCGAACAGTATGCCAAATGTTGGAAGGTTCCTTGGAGGGTTGGCCCTTCAAAGATTTACGTAACACAGGTATTTATTTGTAACTAGCTTTTGTCCACGACTTCATCCGCGTGGTATAATTACTTTGGGAAGCATTTCTAAAATCACTAAAAGAAATGTTTATTCATTATATCGTGTTAAATACTGGAAGTTTCATGATTTTATCGCTGACAATGACGAACTTCTATACAAACTTTAATTCATTATTTCAAACCTTTTTATCACATTCAAAAGCAACCCATCACGTATCCCTAGTCAACTCTGTTCAGTGGGTTAGGCGTGAGAGCGTTACAGATATAACACACAGACCTACTTTTGCATGTATAATATTAGTATTAAATAATTGAAAGATTCTCCTTGTTGCTCATTACATCATATAATAAGAGATTACCAGTTACCGAAATAATAGACTGAAAACAATATAAAGTACAATTGCTTGGTCGACTTTTAATCTCACAGCTGCTTTTTCTTTCGAATTTAAATCGAGGAGATTTTATGTAAACTAATTAAAAAACATTGAAATCAATATTGGGGTAGCCAATTCGGTAAAACATCAGTCCAATTAGGCGGCTAGCCCTATAATAGAATAGCTGAGTAACCTCTTTTCTGTGTTCTTTGTGAGTAACCATCACAACGTCCTTCTACAGTGCGGCTGTACGAATCCCAGGGCAATAGTTAACTGACAACGATCACGATTACAATTATTATTTGATTAATAGCAAAATATCCGAGAAATATCTCGGATATTTTGCTATTAAAAATTACTTTGATGAACATCAAAGTAATTTTATTCTAATAAGAATAAAATTACTTTGATGTTCATCTTCGAAGCCTCTACAACAAAAGCTATTTTTTTTATTTAATATACAGCAACTACTAACATTGTAATTACATTTTTTTAATATGGGAGTAATTGTACAGGGCTTGCATGATAGCCAATAACTGGTGCATGCAAAATAATTTGAAATTATATTCAGCTATTAGACAATATAAAATACTATCATATAAATTAAAGCAGAACAGAAAAATATTAAAAGATAAATTACACATGTATACCGACAAATTTTCAATATGTTACAGCACTTTAAATATATTTACCCCATTTGAAATACAGATGGAAAGAAAAACATAAATAAATCTAAAGTTTACACGATAACGCAGTTTAGTTTAGAATAAGCGCCATCTAGGTAGTATAGCAAGAATAATTTCTACTAAATTTAAATTTTGATTTACACTGACCGAAACAATGCGATTTTAATGATAAGAATATATTGGAAGATATAAAAATTTTTGAGATATGAACTGAACAAAATTTCTCAAATGATTCACTACTGTAGGTCACGTGATAGGTTAGAAAATGAAGACGATCTCGAAGCGTAGCATAGCAATCGAATAAAATTTAGAGGTTATTTTTTTTTTCAGATCACAAAATCATAATGATGACGTATAAAAAAGCTATTTCAGCATATAATTAGAGTTCTATTATGCACTCCACATTAATGATATGACCAAACGTGGAGTGCCAATATCATTTAACGTTGAAGCTTCAGTGATTGGATCAATTTTAGGTGGCCGTTTCAAGAAATGGCCGACCGGGTAATGAAATGATCGATATGGCCACATAAAGATAACCATCATATGTCATTTATTTGTATTCTAATATCAATAATCGTTTTTATGACTGTTAAGTTAGTTCTAGTTACCATATTCCAAAAAAATTAAACGCCCAACGAATGAAGCATTTGCTCCAACATTTGCCAAACAAGGCCAATATAATGAAAGTAAATCCACACTATTTGTCAGGTAGCGGGGGTACGATTACGGACATTGAGTCGATGGAAAGGGCCCTTACATTACCAACTTCCCGCTGACACAGGAAAAATGCGAATCCTTTCGCTTTCCCGGGGTTCGGATCGTTCGTTAGTTTTTTTTTTTTTAGTACTACGATATTTTAGCTTTAGGAGGTAAATTTATTCAAGAAACGTTCCGAAAGTACAATATTTTATTATAATCCTATGGATATTATAAATGTGAAAGTTTCTTTGTTTCGATGTTTGTCCGTCAATCACGCCGAAACTACTGAACGGAATTTGATGAAATTTGGCATACAGATACGGTATTTGCTGATTTAGACAATAGGTACTTGGTGAATTAGATACTTTTTATCCCACTAAACATAACCACACGGGCGAAGCCGCTGGCGAAAACTAATTTTTATATAATATTTAACGTCGAAGCTTTTAATTCAAAATCACCAGCCTAATAATATCCCCACTGTTGGGGCTCATTCCCTATAAATGAAATCAAATCAATTAGGGAGAATGGGCTATAACTATGCTATGCGGGCCCAATGCGAATTGATGGGCGTAACGACTGCAGATGCAGCCAGGACCAACGGCTTAACGTGCCTTCAGAAGCACGGGGAACTCAAAATAATAAATTTTTGGTCACCCATCCTATGATAGGTTCTTGCGAAAGTTGCGTTTTTAGCAAGAAATTGATCATGTTTAATTTTAATAAAATGAATTTTATTTGACAAACATTAGCAAAGGCTTAGAATAAAATTGGTTTAAAAAGTAGAAATTTCAATCTCGCCACCCTTTATTTGGCAAAAAAAAAATAAACATTTTGAATTGAAACAAATACGGAAATAGGAATGTGTAGAGCCTAAATATGCCCAGAAAAATAGTAAAAAAAATCTAGGGTTTTCAGTTTTCCTGAAAAATCATGTATGGTACTACATACATTGCCAAGTGGGTAAAGAAATACGTATCAATTTGAATGTATGTGGGGACATACCTTACCATATCCAGTAAGAATAAAAATCATAAATATGTATTGTAACTTTAATTAAAAACAAACATAAATCATACCTCTTATAAAAATGAGTTGATGGACATACATTATGAAAGCAAAGTAGCGGTTATAATGCCTCTGTAACACTGTCATTGGCAGTAAACCCAGAAACTCTACTCATTTTTGAAAATGATAAATTAGTTGACAATTCCTGGGTTTACTTCCGGTAACAAATCATAACCAGACTTGGCATTTGCTGCAAATGACAGTCGTGAGCTTAGAACATAACTTGCACCGACCCTGAGCTGTCATGGTCATGAAATGACCCACATTGTCAAATCGCGAAGACTCAACGGGAACTGGCTGTATCGCTTTTTGTGGTCGTTTTTTGATGTAGAGTGGGTAAATCACAGCACGTCTATTCTTTTTGAGTCCTTCATAGATTTCGTACCTAAAATAATACAAAAGCTGGTATTTTTTTTATACTTTTGCACAAAGCAGTGACTACTTGAGCTCCAAAGCCTAGCGACAATTCTTCTGTGAAATTATGGAACCTTAAAGTGTCCTCTCCTTCGTACAGGATAAAATCGTAGATCATAGCTGATCCTCCAGCTCTGACATAGTTTTTGAAACCCCATTTATTGGGTATGTCTTTCATGTATTGGCGTCTCTTACCGGCCTTAGTCTCTTTGTAAGGAATCATCATTTCGTCAATGCTGAACTTGGTCTCGACTTCTTGAGTTAAACAATTTGCTTATTTTTTCAACTATGGGCCTAATCTTATGATATCTGTCACTATTATCAGTGCTATTGTCGACGAAATGAAGATATTTTCGGATTTTTTGGTACCTTTTTATGGGCGTTAGATGTGCAACTAAACCGAATCTATATTGCAGACGATTCTGTATATGAAGGCATAGACACGACCTCCATGATGATGTGATTAGCCAGAAAATCTCGAAGTTCGTCTTCAACTAATTCTATCGATCGTCCGGTTTTTACACTGAATACGCATTTGTTTGTTCTACGATGTCGGTTATAAAGTCTGGGAAAAAAAATAGTCCAAGGGAATGTCTGAGAATCGATTTCTGGTACATCTTCCACAGTTACTTTGTATCGAAAAACAGAAGCCCTTTTCCATTTATAACACAGAACGAACACAGAACGATTCAGGTATACTTCTTGGAATACAGGCGTAAGCCGAACATTCTCATTGGTTGAGTTTTCATCATCGGAATCTAATATATTTAGTCTTTCTAAAGAACTTGCAATAGATGGGGCTGGGGAAGATGAATCGGAATGCGAAACTTGAGCGCCCAATATTTCATCATCGACGTCAGATGCATTACCATCATCAGAGAGTGCATTTTCAGTAGGGATCAAAGCTAAAATTCTACCACCACGTGTTAGTAGCGCATGCTGTAAAGAAAAAAAAAGCTTGCATACACCAAAACTCAAGCCCAAGCAAACATAAATCGCAAAAAAAAACCACAAACAGAAATCAAATAAATTGGTAATGTATGCTGTGACAGACAGCTTCGTTATACAGTGACTCATTACTAAGTTGGCAATGTATGCTGTCACATACAGGTTCGTTATGCAGTAATTCATTACTAAGTTGGCAATGTATGTCACGGCATACAAATTTTATTACTAAATAAAACAACAAATATCCACAAATATAGCCAAAATTATAACAGTGAACACTTCACTATAATGTCACGATCGAAGTATTAGTATTTTATTAGAAATATACGACGAAAAAGTAATAAAAAACAAATAAATACCTTAGTGAGCACAGCCGGCTTCTTTCGGGCAGTCATTTTGAAAAAAGTGACAGCACCAGTGTCGCTAACACTCAAAAACATTTTTTTTTATAAAGTGTGACTAGTTTATGAAAATAAATGTGAATAATTATATTGAAATCATAATATTTCTTTAACACTTTATTTTTTTTAAAGTTTGTATGGCACAGCATACAATACCAAATTAAGGGTTAAGCTGGTAGTCGATTAAAGGTTTCCATATTATCATAAATCGTGTTGATACGAGATGATTTCGGTTTACTTAATATTCCAACTACAAAATTCGATTGCAGCGACAACTGAGCAATAGCAATTAATTCTAATAGAAACTTCTTATTTACTCTTTTTTTTTGGGGTTGATGTTTTGATATACGTAGTTCTAGCCCAGACTCCAATATTCTTTATAAAATATGTTGAGGACCGGCACCTATTTTTATATTTTGTCTAAGTTTTTATAGTTTTGTGGAAATATCACTAGTATTATTTACACACCCAAGTTCCCACATCAATTCCTCGCCACCTTCGTCAATAACAAAATCTCTTTTGTGTCAGATATGTTACATTGTTTATTTGCTCAATCAGTAGTCGTATCAAATTACTTCATTCCATAAAGAGATATAGTAATTTCAACTACTTTAGAGTTGAATTAGACCTTTTTGTGCTGTAAACTGACATCCGTTAACAGTTAAAAAAGTTGAATAACTAAAGTTGCTACATATGCACAGCGTCTGAAATAGGAAACATGCATTTTTCCTTTTAAATAAACAGGTAAAAGGAGAAAAAATCTAGCTACCAGCGGCTACTGAGAAACTGATTTAATACAACCTCTAAATAGATTCTAGTGGTACGAGTATATGCACGGTTACTCTACTAAGAATCTATGATTAAAGTCAAACTACGAGTAATAACTTGTCGAGAACTATGCGCGTATTAAATGCGTTTTGATATACATTACTTATTAATAAAGACGTGTTAAAAATAAACTTGAAATTACGTCTAAATTCGCAATACAAGCTTTTTGATTCTTATTGTCTCTTTATTTTATGAATCTTTGTATATAAAAAACCGACCAAGTGCGAGTTGGGCTCGCACGCGAAGGTTCCCTTATCGAAAATGAACAAAAAAAATTACGTTTGTTGTATGGGAGCCCCCTTAAATATTTATTTTATTATGTTTTTTAGTATTCTTGTAGTTGTTGAAGCGGCAACAGAAATACATCATCTGTGAAAATTTCAACTGTCTAACTTTCACGGTTCACGTGACACAGCCTAGTGATAGAGAGATAGCTTTGGGCAGCAAACACTAAAAATACATAACAATTTCCAGCTTCATTTCTCCAGCTATAAATATTAGATAGACACTTTATTGCTCACGAAAAAATACATTTGGGGATCTCCCCATCTATAGAAAAGATATAGCGAAGAAAAAGGAAGCCAAAATAGTGTATAATCATCATCAGCCCTGTTACGTCCCCACTACAGGGGTTCAGGCCTTCCTTATAGATGGTCACGACCCTCCACGCGGGCCCAATGCGTATTGAAGGGATATAACGACTGCAGACGCAGCCGAGGCTAAAGGCTTAACGTGCCTTCAGAAGCATGGAGTAGCTCGAGATTATAATTTTCTGGTCACCCAACCCGAGACCGACCCTTGCGAAAGTTCAACAACAACGATCGCGGGCCGGAGCGCTTATCCACTACGCCACCTGCCACCCTGTATTATAATAAATATTAAATGAATTAAGTGCCGAGTATTAGATTTGCGTTATATACTACAATTTTGGTAATAAAATAAAACTCGAACTAACACAACATAGTAGATATAAGCGTAGCTAATAAACATTTGACGAACCATATAAGCCTTTAATATTATCCGTTCTTAATATGATACTTACAAACCAGACAGCACAAAAGCGTTGTTTATATAAAGCATTATTAACTTCTCCGGGCGACGCAGGGGATTATTACAAGTCTAGCAATAAAGGGGATATGACGACACCTGGCAAATATTAAGAGGGGAGCGAATGTACAAGATGAATAAAGATACGCTTAATTATGTGATACTTAATTAAAGGCTATGTTTAATATTATATAATTCAACAGATTGTTTAGTTGTGTAGTAATTATAAATGGATATAAATGTCTTTATCAAAAACTACGTCAGTAAAATATTTGTTCCTTATTATTTGACGTTCTTCACCAAAGAGTTATTCAGCTTCTCCATCGTCTTCAGCAATTGGGTTATTTAGAATTTATTGTTAATTTCAATTATTTTAAAATGTTTCCAAAAAAAAAATTCAAACAGATTTCAATATTCTTTTCTCATGAATATTCCTCAGCTTTATTATTCAGGGTTATCGAATTAAATTAAATAAACAAAAATATTTTAATTTAGGCGCAAAATATATTTAACACCAATGAAATCTAGCATTGTCATATCTTTAAAACTGAAAGAATATAGAAAAAGATTTCTTCCTATTATTTTAGATTTCTAGAAAAGCACTTAGGTACTATTCACCCCTTCTCGCGCTTATAAAATTATAATTCAGTCTGAAATGTAACTGTGGAGGATTTGTTCTACTTTCCGAGATATCTAATTGATATCGATCAACGGTCTTCCGCTTTCCTTGCACAATTATGCAAATATGACGCTCTTAGATGCGCGAGCAATCAAAGAAATCGCTCACAAAATTGACGTCATTATTACCCCTACTACAATTTTGCGATTTCCGTAAAAAGAATTAAAATAAAAATACCCGCGTCTGTCATTTTTGACGCGATATTTTTGAATTATATTTCTTGAGATTTTTATATGAATTTTTTGTATTTATGATTATATTCGAGATCTACAAAAAATTTGTTGCTTCTTATGCCATTTAGTAATGAAAATTGTGAATTTTATAGCTTAGTCGCTTTCCGGCTCTGTTTGTGTCTATTGATATATTTATTATTTTTGCCGATATCTAGCGGAGTATGTGGAAAGAATTAAGAGCCTTATGGCACAGTCTTCGTTTCTTGACATCCATTACTCTAATATGTTCGCCAGTTTTTATGACTACTGACAGCAGTAGCCCAATTTGAGCCTGTAAGGTGTCCTACCTTCTTCTTCTTTCTAATATGCCAGGGATTGTATTTTCAAAACCTACAATCAATATATCCTCGATTGTTTCGTAGCCTTTTACATTACATTTGAGATGGAGGGAGCATGATAAAGTTCGCAATGTATCGAAAGTTTTTAAAAGTACGGCTCCAGTAAAGTAATTATCTTGTCTGTCATTCTTTTCACGTGTTTTCATCAATAAAGATTGCAATATGGAACTCACTAGTCACACGTTGTAGGGGTTGTAATGTAAAGCAACATTGCGTTTGGTGATTCGTTGAATCGCTCCGGAGTAGCGAGGAGTGAACGGGGTCGTTATGTCATACTTTCGCTCTGCTGTCGGGTTTAGATTGAAATTGAATGGTGCTCTTAAGGGAAATGGGGGTTTGTAAGAATCGAAAGTCGGGATCTAGAAATATATTAAAAAATATACTTTATTTTAGGTCCTCGGAAACTTAAATCTCAAATAAAATGAGAAATGTAAAGTAACACCTTTATGTTAAATAGCTTATTGAAATTTATGAATGTAAGATATTGAGGAAAGTGAAGATATAGAAGATTTTATTTAAAGCATTTACTATTTACAATGAAATTTTAATTTTAAATTAAATTTGCTACACCCTTACAGGGTGTCACATAAACTGTACCTAATAATAACACCTGTTTTACTATGTGACTTGCAATAAATGAATTATTATTATTATTATTATAGCATTCACTATTTTTAAATGCTCAAGTGCTAAAGAGTAGAAGATATTTAATTCAATGCTTTATGAACGACAGACCAGTATAAACTTAACACTTCGTTCATATTATGTAAACGTTGGTTGGTTTAGAAACACTTTAAAAACAGAGGTCGTTATAAGTTAGCAATACTTCATGTACAATTTGAATGGAATGTTATCACTATAAATAATTATGAGTCTCCTTACATAGAAATTTTAATAAGAAAATATAAAAATGTAAATTTCAAGGCACGTGCATCACAGCTCGTATTAAAATATTATTCCCAGAGCACCTATATCTCACGAGACGACGAAGAAGAAAAAATTTAATCTCTTGACTTTTTGGAGACCACACTTTGAATTTTTTCTCAACCTGAAAGTATCAAGTTGAAGAAAAATTTTAAATGAGTTAAAGTATATTAAATTTAATATTTATAGATAATTTTCTATGTTTTCTTAATTAGAATCGGCAAACAGAGCTTGATAAAAACAATTATACTAATCACCATTAAAAAATTTGGGATAGGATTAAATTAGTACCTATATAAAACAAATGGTTTGATATTTAAGATGAGCAAATTAGATGGAAAAAAAGAATAATGTCTGGCAAATTATAAAAAAATAATTTAACATATTTTGTAATTTTGTGGATATTGTGGCAAAGTAAAAAACACTGATTTTACAGCATGACGAATAATGAAGCAATTTCATCCTTTTTAATTATTATAATTTCTACCTATAAAATTAGTTTCAAATTAATTCAAGATATGAATAATATATACCAGTTTTGTGATATAAGTCGTAACAGTTGTCAACTAGATCGTTCGATGTATTTGCAAACAAGCGTATTATATTTTGTCTTACAAAAAAATTCATCGTACAATTATTTTATATGTACCAAATTAACGTGATTGAACTTGCCAGGAAATAATGAATTATGACCAATTAATTATTAATACCCTCCAATCCGCATTGGGCCAGCGTGGAGGGCCATGGCCCATCCTCCTTAACCGTCCATAAGGAAGGCCTGATCCCCTGCAGTGGGGACGTAAAAGGGCTGATGATGATGATGATGATGAATTATTAATAAAGTAGCGTTTCCGAACCATGGCATCCCTACTTGCCTAATATTCGTCGCTCTCCGCGACGCGTCATAAAGAGGAAATTGCCCTCCTAGTTGAATTCATACCGTACAGGCGGCTGAGCCAGGCGCTACCTACCCCCATAACATCGCAGTTTCCTCGAAAATTTCAGTGTAGTGTCGACCAACGAAGCAGAATAGTACCACTAGTGATGCGACATTATCTTTTATCGATGGTATGACTTACTTTCGTTTTTATTAAGCTTTTTAACAAAATCACTTACGTTGATTATGCTAAACTCTACATTAATTACTATACAATATTAAATGTATGTTATTAAATATTTGTTTGCATTAAAATCAGTTACGGAACTACAAGATTCATTTTAAAATTTCTTTCACCTAAAAAAATTCATACATTGGAGACATAAGCCAAAACACACGCGAGCGAAGTGACGGGACAGCTTTCAAATTTAAATCGTAAACAATATGCCTAAACCTGTAATATATCCAGTTGATATTGTATAGTCTAGACATCTCCTATAAATTCCTCGTTTAACCTCGATATCAAATGTTCGAATCTCAGTATTATAATTCACTAACCAACGTCTTTGCCCAAGAGGTTCCATGCGATTAATAGTAGCCTATATAATATATACTCAATTGCATCAAAATCCATACATAACATACACATCCATACCCACAAACTTCCGCATTTATAATATAAGTAGCTTAACAGTAATCGTTAAGAGCAATTTTGTTTATTGTTAACGCCATATCGTGCGATAAAAAGATGTATTATCGATAATAACGAGGGACTGCATGTACCAACACTATCTCGTTTGCGTCTGTGGAATTCTCGTCCCGCGATAGAGGTTCGTTGTTTCCGTCATACTAACAAAGCTGAGGATGAGAGCACTGAATGCGAAGGAAATACGGCTTTTAGTGTGCACTCAGCTCACTTGCCGTTGTTTCATGAGAGATGAGCTGACTCAAGTCCAGTTGCCTTAGCTTATAAAACTAAGTACTGTTGAATTTTATTATCCGATTGAAAAGGTTCGTTGCTATTGGTATGGAATGGAATCGTTTATTCACTGCTATGGTAACTATTCAAGTTTTTGAGAAAAATCTAGAATTCAATGTTGTATTTCACTTTGGTTTATGCAAAATTAGTAGTAGACAGTGCTGTTGTGGCTGTAATCATTTCACGACTAAATTAAAAGATGACAATCTGTACTAATATTATAAATGCCAAAAGAGCTTCGTTTATGTGTGTGTTACATTTTCACGGCTAAGCTACTGAACAAATTTTAATGTGGTAAACAAAGATAGAGTAGGCCTTGGGAAAGGACTTGACACTTTTTGCGTGAAAAATATTCCACACAAACGAAGCCATGGAAAGCTATTTAATTATTTTTGTAATAAAAAAATACTGTATAATTTACATGTAAATATTCTTTCAGTGGGTGTGAATCGTCAAAAATCTCCATCATATTACAAAACTGTAATTAATTATTTTTGAAGCTGTTTAAGAATAACTATAGTCTATTCTTAATGGACAATGACTCAAAAAAATATCTATGATTTGAAAGTTAATCATATATATCGCTATCCATAGAACTCTGTATCAACAAAGTACTGGGTTTTGATATACGGGACACTATAGGTCACCCGACCAGTACACGAAAACGCAGTACTTCATGAAAATTATTTAAAAGTGTGCCTATAGTAGCCATAAGTATTGTTTACTTTTATAGCTCACATAATATGTATTTAAGTTCATATTGGGTTTTATTTTACGAGTACAAAAAACGCAATGCTTTGCGGAAATGATAGGTTTTTACGCTCACATAATACTTTATATGAAATATGCTTTTATGGTTAATAAATGATAAATTAATCGCTGGGTTAGAGCCATAACGTGTAAGACGCTAATACTATTACACATAAATTTTACATTTTATTGTTTTTAAATGATTTCTACTTGGAGAAATTTCCATACTTAGCTTGATTAAAATTTTCCATTTCAATAAACTCAATAACAGAGTACTAACGTAGCTACGTTCTTTCCAATATTCTATTTCATTTTCCAAACAGTTTAATATTAAAAATTCACCTTTCTTTGCGGGAAGTTTAATGGTATGATTTTGTCAAAATATCTTTACATGAAATTAAAATAATAATTCATTAATTGAGACGATCTCTCGCAGTAAACTACGCAGTTGATAGAGCTCGTCTTTACATAATGATATTAATCATTATAAGTTTTGTGTGTTATTTTAAATTGATATCTTACTATAATATTAAATAGGAGAAAGTTTGTAAGACTGGATGTTTTTTACTTCTTCACACAAAAACTACTCAACTCTACTTTTCATCCCATTAAACAGCTCCATAGGGACTACGCGAGCGAAGCCGCTGGCGGAAAGCTAGTTATTAATATTGTCATAAAATATAAGATGTCAAAAAAGATAATCTCGCCATTATAACAGTCGGTAACATTTTATTGTTAGTTATCTGATACATTCAATTCATTTACAGACTAGTTATCAGAATGAAAAGCACTGGAAGTCGCGTCGGATATCGGAGTTAAGGAATCCGAAATAAAGCTCTTCTCTAAAGACTTAAATTCATTAAAATGACCTAAAAATATGAAAGTTTGTTTGGAAATGTGTTTGTTAATCTTTCACCCAAAAACTACTGAGAGTTATGAATTTTGATATACGGATAAAACTAAGCCTGAATTAACAAATCGGCTAGGTACTTTTTATCCTACTTAACGGTTCCCTAAAAATACATGTAATATCATCTTGTAAACCAATCAGCCAAAGCCACTAGCGGAATGCTAGTCTACACTATATAATAAAAAGAGGAAAGATTTGATTGCTCACTTGTTTGCTTCTATGTCTGTTTGTTAACATCTAATAGGCTCCGAAACTACTGGATGAATTTTAAAAATCCCGGGTGGCTACACTACATCATACGCGATTGACATTGAATTTACGTGGGCAAAGTCGCGAGAAACAGCTAGTAATATATAATTCCGTTCTGTAAAACATAATTATATTATCACCTGAGCCCTTGTATAGTTTAACTATAAACTCTTCTTCACATACATAATTTGACCATTAATACTCAAGAGATAGCCTATATTTTTAATAACTGATACCACTATTATGTGACAATTGGCGTTGGTTGATCGTAAAAATAATAAGTTAACATTTAAACGACTTTATAATTACATTCAACGAACGATTCACGGTTATTTCAAATGAAAATATCCGAGCAGATGTCTTCAATCATATGCTAATAAAGCTATTTGAAGGTTTTTAATGAGACAACGAGTTGAGTGAGTCGCCGCTGCGGGGCGCCACTGATCACGACAAAGGACCCCCACAGATTAACATCGTTTCACTAACGAATTAATTATGAAACAGCCATTTATTGCGTGTTTCATAAATTCAAAAAATGATAAAACACTCTAATATTTCTTGTTTTGCATACAATAATAATATTTCACTGTAGCATTACTTAATACGTTTTTTAACATTTCACTTCATTAAGACTTATATTTTACTATAAAATTGCCAATAACTAAAAGATGAAAAATACCTTTCATAACGATAAGTGTATAAACAACGAAAGCTACCGTACGCATAAAACTACCCTAAATCTAAATCACTAACATTTCACATATTAAATCCAAAGACCGACAACAACAAAAAAATATTCAAAACAAGAATGACTTGAAATAAACATCGTAAGCGGACAATAAAATAAATAGAATCTGTGCAACCGTCCATTTGGAAAATAATTCAGTTACACAGCGCACCACATGCGGAGCAGACATCGAATTGATTTTATAAAAGTTGAACTATCCTGCCGACTACCTAGTTTAAAAATGTTACATAAAGTTAGCATAAAATATTTTTGCTATTAACACAGATATTTGTAGTTTACCACCTCTGAAGAACATTTCATTTATTATTAAAAGTATTTACCCAGTTGCACAAATGTCAATTAAGGTTCAATGACGATTTTAAGCTCTAATTAATGTTCCAAATTTGTATCGGTAATGTCGCTTTCAACTTATTTTAATGAACGTTTGTCCGTTGGTTGTTTGACTTGTGTCTTTAACGTTTAATTTAAATTTCGTGTAACATGAAACAAGCGATATTTGAAAGATTCCAACTTTTAATGTTAATAGTTAACAATCAGAGCCGAAAAAGGCAGACGAAATGAATCTTCATTACACCATGAGAATGAATGCCAAGTGACATCAGTATTCTGAGGATACAATGTGTGCGATATTTCATACGTTTGTTTACAAAGAACTCTGAATTCCTTTCTTTCACTTCCTTCGCACACTCCATTTTGATAGATGTGTGAGCATCGAAAGCTAGAATAGAGCGGGACTATACACTTTATGTATAAATATCCTGTATATCAGACTCCGATAAAAAAATTAAATATGAGTCATATTAGCGAATTATTTATAAAAATAAAAAATAAATAGTACTACTACATTATACTGTGATACTTGCTTTCCAGCTGCGCAGACATCACCTACAAAACTAAAGTAGTTTATATATGATATCGATAAACAATAGAAATTTTCGAAAACCACTCATATATTTATGGAATAGTAAAAAATACCAACGGTTTAACAAGCCTTCCAAAGCACGGTGTAATATTTCTAGATCGAGATAATATTTTTTTGGTCACCCAGCCCATGATCGACCCTTGCTAAAGTTGCTTAACAACAACGAAAGTAGGCTGCGGCGCCTATTCACTATGCACTACGCAAATATCATGCATTTTTTTCACAGCTTTCACACATAACAATTAATATCAATAAAACAATATACCTATTTTTCACAAAAGTTGTCCTTACTGAATTTTAATTACTACGAGTTAGTAATATTACTAAATTTCACTGAACTAAATAACATTTTAAAATTCAATTAACAATGATATATCAATCTTTATCGCCTAACATGCAAATCCAACATTCGCTCAGGTTGACTGGTAGAGAATGCCCTTGGCATTAAGTCCGCCATTTGTATTATTTTTATTTAATGCAATAAAGAGTAAATAAATGTGATTTATGTTGAGAAAACAGGAAATGCTTTTATAAGAGATATTTATTAAATTTGCCTTTCTAGTAAATATAACAACTATCTCTTAAATCTTTTCCCAAACAAAAACAGAATAACGACCACACTGAAGTCAAAGTAAATAAATTACAAACAAAATATTCCATAAGATCCAACGACAGAGCCGGAACAATATGTTAAACAAACAATAATGCACCAGTGTGTGCCAATACTGACAGAAACTTATGGTTATAGATACGTATCCGTTGAAAAAACAGATTGAATCGGACCCGAATATAAAACGGCCGGTGTAAACTCCCGTCGCGCGGCACAAAAGTTAAAAAAGAATGAAAAATTTCGACTGTCACAGCTCCACGGTCTGCGCCCGATATCTGTCCTCGTGATTGTTGGGGGCTCTCTCACTTTAAAAGATATTTCCGAGTGAAATATTTGTCACGATATGTTACTGCAGAGTGTGTTGTGTAATCTTAGAAAATGTTATTTTTGAATTATCTTTCTCTTACAATTTCATCAGATTTAAGACTTAAGACGTTTACAGAATCATTAACAACACCAAATATACTCAGAAATGTAACTAGTAATGAAGTGGGTATGGGAATGTGACACAAAACTGAATGTTGATGACATTAATATCATTAGTCAATAGAAAAAAAAGTGATGAAGTTATTTAAATAAATTAAATATTAGTCCATCACAATTTAATCCTAAAAGTAATTTATTTGTATATTATAAATTACAGAATAATATTCTAACTGTAGTTGTCGATAAACGCCAACGCAGTGCCTTAAGATATATGTTGAACCATTTTCATTGAAAACAATAATCATACACGGTTATTACAAAGCGTCAACCTTGACAAGAATTAAAATTCAATAGTTATAGCTGATGTTAGTACTGATACAACCTGACCATAAAATGGAACTGTTGTTGCACGTCGGCGGTAAGCATACAACAAGTAATTTTGTAGCGTATTTTACGACTAAGTCGACACAACTTATATTGGGAAAGCTTTGAAACGGACTATAGGACATTAAGCAAAAAGTGTATTGTTTGCTTTGACCATTGTTGTGCTGCGTCCATGTGAATGCGACTTTACGGTGAATCGCTGAATTTCCCTGGAGTGCTGTAAAAAGCTGTCTGTCAGACGACACTACATCGGCAATATGATTCGGAGTTGATGTCTCGGACGCACTGCGAGTCAGCCGAAGCAATACCAAATAACTCATGACTTTATGTGTAAGCCCGACTTCAACAGGAGGATCAACAATACCGAAAATATCAATATCGGGATTATTCTCTCCGCTTCCCCCTGTAAAGGGATGCTCAGGGAAACAGCCTCATTTCTAAATTCTCATTACTTTCGCAAGATCTTTTTTACTTTACGGCGTAGCTCCCCCTTTCTTGTTCGGTCAAGTATTACAAAGTTTTCCTCTTTTCCATCGGTAGCGAATGAAAATGACTAATAAGAGACGTCAGTGATAGCAATCTTCTCGCTTCCGAGCTTTTGGCACTTTAATTAAAGCGAAAATTAAAGCTTAAAACCTGTTCTATAAACTGTAAAACTTTCTTAGGTCCATCATAGAATTTCACAATGAATATATTTCATTAACTGTCACATTACTAACCACACTTTTATATTACTTTGATATACAATATGACAACAACTTAACACACCTCGAATAAAAATATTACACGAACCGTTGACAGGATAACAACATTTCTTTCGGCATCTCGATTAAAAATAAAACTAATAAACACCGACCATTCAGCTATCTTTCCCGTAACGTAAAAAACAAGTCACACTTACGTTTCTTTTTTATCTTTGTAGGCAATAAATATATCCACCGCCCTCGCACGAATATCTAGTGAAATTTCCAACCAACTTCTAGGTAATAAATTCAAAAGATTAATGATGGATACCAAATTTGTTTACTTAAGTACCTGTACCGTGAAATATAATCTGTCGTAACACCAATTAATCTTAGAAACACATTTTTATGAACCCTAATGCTCGTTTCTTGTTCCTTTAATGAAATATTGGATTAAGTTAACAGAATCCCAGTACAGAAAGCATTATTTTCTTTATTTTATTTGCACTGCTTATTGGTTTAACAAGGAGTCCATATGCAAGTATAACTAACCACCCTCTAAACAAAGATATGCCATTAGAATCCACGTGGGACCATGACTCTACCCCCCGGGGCTAGGTAACGTGTGGTTCCGCTGCACATTTTTACTTTACCTCTAATTGGTGCATTTTGGGGGTAGATTTGGAACCCCAACAGGTCCCTTGGGAAAATACGATACAAGCGACTTTCTCAATGTCAATTTATTTGTTTGAAATGGATATTGGGCGTAACAAAATATCTGCAACTAGTCATGGTATTCCTATTTAATTTGATCATCTGATTGAAAGATATTTGGGTAATACATTGTTTAATAAAAGCAATTGCAGTTAATTGTGAAGAAACACAGATGAATGAAATTACTTTTGTAATCATTTTTTTTTTAATCAAATATTATAGAAGTAAAAAAAATCTTTTGAGTTACCGAAAAACTACCGACAGTGCAACAGTAGACTTTTGTTAATCCCGATCGCAAAATGACATCGTGTTATCGCCAAGATTATCAATTTTCTTACTAAATTTGTCCGCGGGTTATAAGTTCTTTTTAAGTATCATAAAAGATTAATTAGCAAAAACAACAACATTCATTTAACTTCAGCAAATATATTAAGTCGTGATGGTTTGTGTCAAAGTTGTATATATCTCGTAAATGTATTATTATCTGCGCTTTAATAGAACTTGACCTCGCTGTTAGATGTTTTTTTGGTATGAAACATTAAATTAAATGGCTAAAATTGGACAATATTACATACATTCCTCAGATTCTAAAAAGAGTAGCCATTGCATTAAGGAGTATTTCAAACAATGAATGTATCACAATAGCTAAACCCGAGAAACTTAGGAAAGACCCAACTGACCAAGAATTGAACCCGGAACCTAAGAAAAGATTTCAACACATAAAGATTTTCAATAAAGCAGGCTACTTGGTGATAATGAAGCATTCTGTTGATGAAATAATATCAAAAATCAGTCCTGTACTTATTTATATACGTCGTTTTTGTAATGCGCGTAGATTTCTGTAAGCTAAATAATTGTTAATATCAGTCCAGAATTTTAGTGCCAACAAACAGATGATGAAATAAATACATACAAAATAATATGCAATCAAATCGGTTTCAAATACCATATTGGTGCGTGACATGTTACCATTAACCCGTATTTTATTTGTATTTCCATATTATTGTTAGTTAATAAAACAGAATTCACCACCTGCTATTATGATAATAATATTGCGTCACGAATTCCATGTTTATTTGTAATAATTCTTTTTAAAGTATAATAAAATAGATATTCCAGATATTTCATAGTTTCATTTTATGTTGACAGCTGTGCATATCTATCTATATCTTCAATTATATAAACCTTTGATACTACAATCTCTAAAATATTACCAGTCCCCATCATCGTATGATCCATGTCCATTGCATGCACGTTTCTGAACGTAATATATAAATTACATAATATGTCTGTAGAACAAATGTCCGAACTAAGGGTTAGAAGACAGCAGTCTTATAGAAAAACTATGATATAAAAGCCTTTGTTTCTTATTTTGGATGGTTTTGTTTTAGCTTGAATTGTTAGATCAGGTCTAATAATTGTAATTTATTCGTTTCCCTTTAATGGATACCCCTAAAACTATACTTTATTGCTTACGCCTTTTTTATTTAATACCCTTTATATGAGTATAAATAAAAATGTTTAACTAGTGGAAAACAGTACGCCATCAAATCCAAATAGAAATAGCGTCTGAAATAAATAAGTTTTGTTACATTATCTGCACAATTCATAATAAATTTTAGACAGAGTGTATAAAATTAGCGTTAAAACCTACTACAAAACAAAATCACTTAAATAAATAATTATGCACAGAAACTGAAAAAGTATATAAAAAATACATACTTCGTCTGCATACTTAACGCAGATGAATCCTAAAATATTGATTCATTTTGGGTATTGAAAACCCTTCTTTATATCTCCTTGTTGTATACGGAGTTCAATATCCAACACCCCTTAAGCCCGCTCTGTACTGACTACTTATCTAACCCTCCTCTCATCGAACTAACACTTGAACGATAAAGGCCTCTACATCATATCGACGTTTTCAGTTACGGCAATATTTCTTACGTAGGGATAAAAGAAATTCACTTAACACTAGCAGAGAAAAAAAATTGATGGGCAACGGTCACGTATAGATAGTAAAAAAAGGAAATGGGAATAAGGCTTAATGAAAATATAACCTACATACGCCACTTTCTATCCCACATATTCGTCCTAATGGAATTTTGACGTACACTCGAGCATAAAGTAAATATGGCGGCCAAAAGAAGATAAATAGATTACGTCCAACATGAATATTCAATTCTGTTTAACGCAAAAATTGGTTGGCTACCGAAAAGTATGTTTACAATGATGCATGTAACTTGTTTACACTGTATGTAGTTTTCTTTTTACATTTTTAATATAATTATTTACGATAATCTTTTGCTGATATTAAAAAAACGTTCATAATTTTTTTTTGAAAAATTTAATAATATGGACTTCTATTTTTCTCTACAAATTAAAAGATATGTTAAATGAGTGCTACACGTTTGAATAAAAACATATTATTTTGATAACAAATTGAACTTAATTACTTATCAAGGCTTCAAATCAGTTCTTCCTGCTGTCAACTGTAAGTATATGTATGTTCTCATTTCGTAATTAATGTTTGAGAAGTCCTAATGTTATCGTTTTATTAAAGTTTGTTGTAATCATAATTCAATTAGAACCAAAAAGCAAACCCAACTTATGAATGGTAATGTTTGAATAAAGATTATTCTATTCTATTTTTCCGTCAATAAAATATTGTTACTATTTTGCAATTATTATATTTGCAGCATAAAATTAAATAATCGGTTATTTCCAAGTAATAATGTAGTAGTTACTGCATAATGAGGTTAATTAAGAGCTCATTGTTTTTGTCGCAATGCTCCACCCAACTGGAATTTAAAATTGAATTCCAACTAGGAAATGGTGCATTTTATTTTCGAACTATTTTATTTTAGTGATGGATGAATTTTTAATTAAATCCGAGAGCGCAGTGATTGCTAAGTGAAGGATAAGCCCCTTTCACAGAGGCTGGTCATAGGATGGGTGACTAAAAATTAATTATTTCGGTCTCTTTCTTGCTTCAAAAAGCTGAGTAGCTTGTGATTAGCTCGTACTATCTGCGATACGGAATAAACCAACTTCCGTAAGGATCGGTCATCTTGAGCTCCATTCTTCGGAAAGCATATTAAACCGTTGGTATCAGCTGCATGTGCAGTCGTTAACTCCCACTAATCCACTCTGGGCTTACGTAGTAGTTTATGGCATTTCACCTATTTGACTCCATAGACAAAACCTGTGCCCCGGTTTCACCAATTTTATTACGAGATAGAGCTGCAATTCGTGCATTGCAAACGAATTTTTCGAAAAAAACACTGCCAACGAACTCGGACACTCGGATATTCGGATGAACATTCAGCCAACAATTATCAATCAATTCCCAGTCAGGTGAAACTTAAAAAAGCTTTTCAATATTGATTCCAAGCTATCCTTGTAGTCCTGCCATGGTATTGGATTTTCATACATACAGGTTCACTTTCCCGATATCGCTAACAACGGAGTATAAAACAGCATTTGTAACGGATTTTGAATCCTGATAAATAGATCTTGGGTTATTGACACTATCACAGTTCTGATAGCATGTGATATTAAGCATTCAAAAGTGCTTGAGCTTATTTAATTAAAGAAAATTTTCATTTTCACATACTATAGTTTCAGCCCGTAAACGAGGTTCAAGAGTGCAACTGCATTCAAAGTTTCAGACAATAAGCAAATATATTTTAATGGTGATCTTACATCTAAATTAATGACAATCATGGTGACATTAGAATTGTGGCTATTTGCGCATACATGTATGCGATGGTTCATTTGTTTGTATAAGTTACTAAGTATAAAAGTATGCACTTTGGTATGTCTTAGGTTTTACTAGTAAATCTTGGCATTTACCAAGATGAGAAATTTTATGAAAATAACGCGATTGGGGCTTTAGGGATTTATCTAAGGATTGCAATTAAAAATCAGCACTATATATTTGTCAATTGAAAAATTGCATGTTTTCTTTCTTCTTTCTTTTACCAACAATAGTGGTACACCTTGGAACGCTCGTCTCTCTAAGTCCCTTCTAAAGCTAAGTAAACCATTACTGTGCCTGGTAACAGGTGTTATCACTGGTCATGGCAATTTTAACACGCACTTTTTTCAATCTTGGTGTCACTGACCGCTCCTTGTGTTCAATTGCATGAAGGCGTAAGAAACAGCTGCCTACGTCCTGCTATAATGCAACTGAGTGGCCAACTACCGGGCGAAGCACCTCAGCTCGCCGGGTAACTTCCAGGAGGCCATCACAGACATCAAGGCGCTAGGAGCGTTTCTGACAGAGCTGGGCTGCCTAGAATAGCATCCAGCCACACACCCACCACACGCAAATTAGGGGCAATTATGACGTCAAGTTGCAGAGATCCTCGTTAACAAAAGACGATCCTTGGACGCATTCGATTCGGATACATGTAGGATCACCTTGAGCCTTACATTGTTTTGTAGCTTTTAATTCAACGATTCATAAAAGTAACAAAAAAATATTAATATACTTTTACTACATCGCGTGGCCAGAGTCAACACGGAAAGTAGGAAATTTTATATTCAATAAAACGACTTGTTCGCGATACGAGTTGACTGCTGTAAATTATACCCTAATTATGTAGCGAGCCGTGTTTCATTTTAACGAACTATAAAGTACGGGGATGCGAATCAATACTGCTATATAAATATAAAAGTTGCGACGCAGCTTCGCGAAGTCACAGTAATTACCGTTAATCATGTAGTGGCGTGAAAAACAGCCAATTCGCTTGTTTATATCAATTTTGCTATCGGTATTGGTGTTTTAAATATAAAACGAATACCTGAAGTCAAGGCATCATTTAATACTATTATTACTGGTGTTATTTTAAATTAACAAAACGAAGAGCTTGAAGAAGGTTATTTTTATACTACCTAACTTTTTTTTATTATATTTACGAGTATGAAGGGAAATCTGTTTTGTGTGAAGTAAATTGAAGCATTGACTTAATATGGGGTGTGTTAAGAGCAAGAAAGATGTAGAAAAAACAGGCAGGGTTACATAGGCTGTTGAAGTAAAAACAACTTGTGATTTATGCATATGGCTTGTTTATTGAATTTTCCACCGATTTCAACGTATATATACAAATATATACAAATTAATATTTCTATACTACAGACTCTAGGTATTGATGGTTGTGTTACCTTATTTGTTTTAGTTTTAGTTTAGGAGATTTAGTTATTTAACGTATTAATGTCTATGATGTACACCTTTTATTAAACCTATTTGCAATTTAAATACAGTACAAGTAGCCCTTTATAGTAGAGCCTCAAATATCTTTATCAATATCAGGTCTATAACTTTCAAATAAATCACACCCGATAAAGCTTTTATTGTGTAATACCAACACTTTACGCACTTATTCCCCTGACGTTTAAGTTTCAGCCAGATTTAAGTCTATTGTAAGAACATTACGGCTTTGTTATAAAATCGTATTACAATAGAACGACACGCGAAGTGCCGGTTTAATGCCGATCACGACAGACCCGCTGGACGACACGCGATTGTGGAAAATTATATTTTATTTTACTCCGCCTAGCTAGCGGAATTGGCGAGTCGATGTTTTGTTGAATAGTTACGTTACACGTGAAATAATATTTTGTACCAAATAAATAAGTAGCCTTTTTCCTCGGACGCCCGCGTAAATTATAACCATGTTGTAGCTTCCCGCAGGTGAAGTAATTTTCAAAATCAGTCGCGTAGTTTGGTAGCCTATTCGATACATATTTACAATCAAATCTTTCCTCTTTCTAACATTAGTAAAGATAACAAATATTTATAGTTCTACTTAAAAAATAAAAGAAGTCTTGTTTTTGTTTTCGATGTGGAATTTGAATTTAGACTCCATTACAACTTTTGTAAATAAAACGGGAAACATTCGGGAGAGCTTTTTCTAATTTGGCAATTTTTTTTAAATGTTCGGCATTTCCGTTTCCGCCCTTTTTCGTTTTTCCGCAATGCCTCAATTTATTATACAAAATTTTTATGTCTTTTTAAATTGCATTCATTAAATATGTATCTCTATAAAAATGATATTGTGTTAATGCATTAGATGAATTTCGTTTTTGATTTCTAATTAAGTTTTTTACTTTTAAAAAACAAGATTAGTTGAAAAGCATTTAAAACGACATAATTTTCGAATATATATACTAATATTATGAAAAGGAAGCGTTTGGTTATTTATTTGCATAGGCTCCGAAACTACCGGACTAAATGAAAATATTCATTCACCTACGAGAAACTACATCATACGCGGGTGATACAGGCATTAATTATAAACGAACTTACCTTAAGTGAAATTCTATTTTAATTGTACGGACTGCATAGTCTTTTCTTGATAATAGCAGACTAAGTAGTATAGTAAGTAGTGACTAAAGACTGACAGGACACCTATATTTCATTTAATTTGCTATTATATGCAGTGAAGTAAAATTTACGTGTATGAAGTCGCGAGAAAACAGCTGTATCTACTTACTTTTATATTCGACATTGTATATTCATCATCATCAGGCCTTTTACGTCCCCACTACAGGGGCTCAGGCCTTCCTTATGGATGGTTAAGGAGGATGGGCCATGACCCTCCACGCTGGCCCAATGCGGATTGGAGGGTATTGACGACTGCAAATGCAGCCGGGACCAACGGCTTAACGTGCCTTCCGAAGCACGGAGTAGCTCGAGATTATAATTTTTTTGGTCACCAATCCCGTGACCCACCCTTGCGAAAGTTGCTTAACGACAACGATTGCGGGCCGCTGCGCTTATCCACTACGCCACCGAACAACATTGTATATTAGAACAGCTATTTCTATATATTATAAACAGGAAAGATTTTTGATTGTTTGTTTGCATCGAATAAGATCCGAAACTATTGGACCAATTTCGAAAATTCTTTCACCTACTGGTATTGACATAAGCTATAATTTATTTTTGAAGTCGCAAGAAAACAGATATATTCAATAAACATTAAAAATCAGTCCCGTAGTTGGGTAGTCTATTCGATACATTGTGTGTACAAGTGAAAATTTCGAAAGCAGTATATTATTTTTGCTTAACAATAAAGCGTAGTTTATTATTCATCATATACAGCCTTACTTTAACGCCTCTTCGCGAAAACGAGCTTAGCAAATGTTCGCTTCATTTGTGCGTTATCAGGGTATTGTTTATCCTTAAAGCCACGTTTCCCTTCCTTTGTTCTCAGTATTATTGTAATTACAGGATCTGTCGAGACATGGCAAATAAAGCTACGTCACGTAGCCTTGTAACGATTCCGTGTAGGTTTCATATTGAGCATAGTAATTTATTTCGTTTATAATTAAATGGTAAGTCTGTTTTATTTATATTTTCTTTATAAATATAAATAAGTCCCTTTGGAATTACTGAAAAAAAAACCAATAGCGATTGATAAATTAACATTATTATCACGTAAAGCAAACGTTTCCCAAACAACCGAGCCTAGTTCCGTTCCATAGATGTCAACAACGAGTTTCATAAAATATTAGAAAAATTTCCCGACATTACAAAATACAAAATATCATAGATTACGTTGCCACAGAGTGGTCGTCAAAGATTATAAAACAGATGTGCCACAAGCTACTCAAAATTATTTTTATCTAATAAGTATGTCGCGTAGAAGATCTAATATGAGCTTTTTAAAAGCCTTAGGGTTAAAAAACCAACTAATATTAGTTTAAATTACAGTTCTTATAGTCAAGAGACCATTTTCTACTGATCACTTGATTACTTACAGTACTTAAGAAATATTCTACTTATTTATTTTTAGCAATTAAAAAAATGGAACCGATTTCATATTTAAAAAAGTAAAAAATAATACTTATCTTAAAAGCGGTTAAATGTTTTAAGAAACATTGAAGTCATTAAATTTGTTTCATGCATTTTAGTGATGTTTTAAGTTTAGGGGTAACAAACATCACGCATACTTAATGCTAATTTAAGATTTATACTGTTTTCTCATAGACGCCATTGCCAGATGTAGACCACAGGGCTAGCTTTCAAATAAACAAAGAATCATCAAAATCGGTCCACCCAGTTAAAAAGAAAAGAGGTAAAAAACAAGAAAAAAAAATACAGTCGAACTCCTTAACATATTGTTTTTAATTAACCCCTTACCGCATACAACGCCATATATGGCTTCTGGCTTTGTTTATTTTTTTTAACATATTAAAATTATTATTTTTTCTAAACCAACTAAGAAAAAATATTATAGAATTCATCGTGAAACGGAACGCATTTTTTGTTGTCTATGGTAAGGTCTATCTGTCAACTTATTAGAGGTTATGTTCAGCAACTCCGACCGGTAAAGTGAATTTATTTAGTGCTGATTTTATTATTGGAAAAAAAGCAATAATATGGTAAGTAAAAAATGCTAATTTTTTAAAATGCTTTCATTGTACATTCATAAACATAAAATAACTCAGATTTCAGTGTTTTTTTGCATTTTGTTTGATTTTTGGGCCCCATTTTTCAATTGCCATATTTGGCTTCGTATGTGTTCAAGTCACATTCACTGTCTGTCATATATGGCTTCATATGCATTCAAAGTTTGCTTTCTTTTCTTTGTAGCAATGAATCCCTCACGCTTTTATGGTACATCCAAGCATGTGAATCCCATTCCCGGTGACGGCTGTCAGAGTGATGATGATCTAGTTTCTGACTCAGATCCTGAATATGAACCTGCATCCGTCCCTTCACGCCATACCCGTAAAAAAAATATTGTCATATCTGAATCGGATAGTTCCGATGATGATGAAATCACCACACAAAGCTTGCATGCTCCATCCACATCCACAGCAAAGGGAAAAAAAAACAAAAAAGACCCGGTAATTTGGAAAAACCAGAAAATGGAAGCTTATGATGCAGAAAACTTCAAATTTTCAGGAAATTCCGATCTGCCAGAAGAAATCATAAAGTTGGATTCACCTCAAGAAATTTTCAAGTTCTTGTTCACGGATGAGTTGATTGATATGATTGTTGAACAGTCCAACCTAAAATCTATTCAGGACAACGCTGATAAGCCAGCAAACATAACCAAAGAAGAGATTGAGCAATTCATTGGCATGGTAATTTTTATGTCTTGTGTAAAGTTGCCGTCAACGAGACTGTATTGGTCAAAACATGTAGGCCAGCAGCAAGTTTATGAAATAATGACCTGTAACAGATTTGATGCGATTAAGAAGAATTTGCATTTCACTAATAACGAAAACCTTAAGCCCCGTGGCACAGATGGTCACGACAAACTCTTCAAAGTTAGACCATTGTTGGATAAGATTCGTGAACGTCTGCTGCTGGTTCCAAAAGAGGAGTACTTAGCCGTAGATGAGCAAATTATTCCCACCAAATGTCGTCATGAAATAAAGCAATACAATCCAGCAAAACCTCACAAATGGGGATATAAAAATCAGGTTCTGAGTGGTGTGTCAGGATTTAGCTACGACTTTGACATATTTGCTGGAGACCAAAGCAATACTTTTCCGTCAGATGCACCTGATCTTGGAGTGAGTTCGAATGTTGTGACCAGACTTGCTTCCACGGTACCAAAACATCAAAACCATAAACTCTGTTTCGATAACTGGTTCAACAGTCCTAACCTGCAAGTTTATTTGTTTCAAAATGGTATATTGTCACTGGGAACTGTCAGGCTTAACCGCGTGCCGAACTCAAATATGCCTACTGAAAAGAATCTAAAAAAGAAGGGACGAGGAAGTATGGAAGAGAAGACAGCTGTCATAGACGGCGTGAAGCTGAGTTTAGTGTCCTGGTTTGATAATAAAATCGTAAATATGCTCTCAGCTTACGTAGGCAGTGAACCGACAACAACAAAGCAGCGGTATGTTCGAAAAGAAAAACAGTACAAGAATATAACGTCGCCCCAAGCAGTCGATGTTTATAACCAACACATGGGTGGCGTCGATTTACTCGACTCTATGCTCGGTTATTACAGAATTCAACTGCGATCTCGGAAATGGTACAAAAGAATCTTTTTCCACATGATTGATATGACATTAGTTAATGCCTGGTTATTATGGCGCCGAATTCATGGACTTGAATACCTGCCGCTGTTTGATTTCAAACTTGCAGTGTCGGAGCATATGCGCAAAGCTGGAAAGGTTATGGTGGCCAAAAAACGTGGTCGTCCAGCTGGCCTTCTTGGAACACCAACCTCAAGTCGAGCCATTACTCCCGCTAGCGATGTCGGTAGTCCAGCAAGTGCAGTGGCCAAAAATCGTGGTCGTCCAGCTAGTCTCCTTGGAACACCTACCTCAAGTCGAGCCGGTACTCCCACTAGCGAAGTCGGTAGTCCAGCAAGCGCGGTGGCAAAAAAACGCGGACGTCCATCTTGCCTCAGGAGTCTCAACTTGCCTGAGACTTCAAGCCAAGGCAGCAATGAGTCTAGCTTGCCTGAGTCGCCATTGCCTTCAAAAAAGGCACGAAAAGCTCCAGCTAGACACCAAGAGTTACCTTTGGATTCTGTTCGAACAGATAACGTGGCCCATTACCCAGAATGGATGAAGTCAAATCGACAAATATGTCAAAACTGCTTAAAATACCGTTCCTTCACGAAATGTGGAAAATGTAAGGTTTCTTTATGTTTCAATGACAAACGCAACTGTTTTCTGGAATTTCATAAAGTTTAATTGTTAATGCATACGAAGCCATATATGGATTCATATCGTTTTGCTATAATGCATACGAAGCCATATATGGCTTCGTTGCTATTTTCTTAATTATTATTACTTATTTTTTTTTTCTCATCCTAACTTATTATATAAGGTAAAATAAAAGACATTTTCAGTAAAAAAAATTTTTTTTGTCTCCTTCATAATTCATGCAATAAGGGGTTAAAAGTTCCTTGAATCATACAATAATTTTACCAGGTTTTCCACCAGCGTCATGCGCGTAGTCCTGTATTATATATATAAACCTTCCTCTCTATTCACTGTATATAATAATATTTTTTATCGAGTAATTCATAATACAAATAATTTACCTATAGTTATAATGGTTTATTGTAGTTGCACACCATAATTAAAGGTTAACGTTGGCAGCTGTACTAGTGTTAAACTGAGACACAGCTCATATCAAAGCTGGAAACCAAACACGTAGTGACCTGCAAAACCAAAATAGATATTGAAAGCGGAAAAATCTTTATATTTTTCCAAAAAAATATATCTTTTTTCCGTATAAATTGATTAAAGAACAATTTATTTGTTACCATGGACGTTTATAGGTATTATTCATCGAAACAAAAAAGTTTTTCTGCTCTGAAGAACAATTTTGGTTTTGCGGGTTACTACGTGTTTGCTATGAATAGATTTAACACTTTTAGTCGATAATTTATAATAATAAAATAATACTGCAAAAAATTCATACAAAATAAATAAAAAAACATACCGCTACTACCATGATTTTCATGATAGATTTCATATCATATCAATTACGTAATATGACTGTCTAGTTCTGTTAATAACACATTTACAACAAAATAGTATGTGGCCACCACGAATAAGGACGTGGTCAGCGACCGCACCTCGGTGACGTCATGGCGCGGCGCAAAGGGAATTAGCAACTCATTGTTTTGTTTACATTTACACGTCAGCAATTTGGCTAACCGTTACGAACTTGATAATGAGACAACGAAAACAAAAGGTTATACGATTGTTATACTGTGGTTACGCAAAACAACTTTGCAACTATTATTAATCACTGTCCATAATGACAGGTTTTTTTGCATAATATTTTTTTGGAACAGAGATTTGTGTGTGTAATAAAATAAAAGGTGATGACGATGATTAATTACATTTTTATGGACGTAACATAGCAGAAAGTTCTCGAGATAATGCGTTTTATATATACACTATTAATTAAACTAATTGGTAATAAATCTTTCTCAAAACAAATCCTATGTAATATGAAAACGGACACACCACACCAAAGTCAAAATATTCAATTTTTATACAAACTTATTTAAAGTACTTTTGAACCTCTCGATTTTCATAAGTGCATGATTTTGATTTTCTAACATTTCCTTCACCTTCACCTTCTACTGTTAATAACACCAATCCTTTTAATAAGGATAACTCGTCCGAATCAACATGACACCTGATGACCTATTATATTTGCACTCAAACGAAAATTTCGAATTGTTCTTATAATTTTGTGCTAAAGGTTTCCGTGATTAATAAAAGAATATTTCATTAATTCTTCTGTGTTTTTTTTTTTCATATTTCAAATGTTTAAAAATTCAGGTATCACGTTATTACATACGAGTAGTGCGTATGTTTCTAATTATTTATTAATATACTATGTGGTTCGTTAATCGCTTACTGATTCACTCCAATCACTGTCAATAAAATTCTGTTCATTCACTTTATTGCACGTCATTCTGTATTGGGAAGTCGTACAGACAGCAATACGCTCATTTCGCTAAATGACTGACATTTTCATCTACCGATTTAGTAAATTATATAGTGTGGAACATAATTATTGTAGAGCGCCACGAGCCGTCCATAATAATAGTCAATTGCGTGCATTTACTGAACGGTAAGCAGTGGTATCGTAAAATAATACGACCTTATTCGATGGGCTAATTGTCTAATTTCAAAACTTATGCCTATCCCTTTCAAAAGTATAGCGATTGCGATATCAATGTATAGAATTATGTAACTTTAGCTTTCGGAACGAATAATGATTTAAATGATCAAGAAACATTTTTTTTTTATATATGAAATGGAGGGCAAATGACTGCGCTCCACCTGATGGTAAGCGGAGGCGTAGTCCAAACGCGAGGACAGCTAGTGAAAACAGTACGTAGGTACCTACTGCACTAGCTAACCTCACCTTGCCGACCTGCAAGGTGCTTCTTCACGCCCCGCTTGAAGGACCCTATGTCATAGGAAGGAGGGAATACATGGGCCGGGAGACAATTCCATTTTTTGGAAGTACGACAAAGAAATGAGTCGCCAAATTTCTTTGTACGCGAAGGAATCGTTGCCACAGTTAGTTGGTGGCAACGCAAACCAGCACGGGGTGTCCTGAGGAGGAAGGGAGATGGGGGGATAAGGGAAAAGAGTTCTTCAGAGCATTCACCATGGTAGAGACGGTAGAAGACGCTAAGCGAAGCGCAGTTGCAGGCTTTCTAGGTTCTTGGTGACTTCACCATTGCCAAAAATGCGTACTGCGCGGCGCTGCAATCTATCCAAAGCATCGAGTAAGTACCTAGCGGAGCCATCCCAAAGGTGCGAGCAATACTCCACGCATGACCGGACCTGCGTTTTGTATAGCAGGCACAGTTGTTCGGGCGTGAAAAAACGCCGCACCTTGTTGCACGTCAAATTAGCAATATCGTTCATTCGATATCTAAAAAAAAACTGTCGCGGTTGAAATCGCTACCGCATGTCAAACAGTTTTGGCGTAAAGTTCGTGGATATCTTTCAAATGTAAAATTGAAGGAGATTGCGATGGATTTTAAAATTAGATAATAAGCCCCGTATTTAGAGTAAAATTTTCAGACAAATTTCTAAAGTTGGCTAATTTCACACGTGGGTTTATGTAGGTGGTCTGGTAACTTTGGCATGGAGCTCTTTATAGTGAGCCTTTAAAGAGTTTCTACTCTTGTTGCTGAGTTTATAAAACGTTTGTGTTTTGTTTTTAACAAACGATAATGTTTGTGTATACCATACAAATACTATAAAAACCGGCAACCATTTATAAAAAAAAAACTATGAATGTCATGGACGTGAAATACGTGTATCACGGATTATTTACCTTGGCTGACAGTGCCCGCATGCGGAATGTGGGGTTGACAAATAAAAATGAGCCATATGACGACACGATACCGCAAGGATACTTTGCCTACTTTCCCGCATACTTTCCCGCATGTTATCTTTGCCTGTCAGATAACATGCGGGACACTGACGTGAAGATATAGATAAATATAAATTAAATTTCTACTAGTTTATTTCGGGATTATATTTGCCTTGTCTTTAGGAAATCTGTTTACAGGATAAACATGTCCTATACATTAATAGAGGCTACGAACTATGTACCAAGTTCAAAGAATAAAAAGATAAAGAACATCTATACATACAAGAGAAAAGTAATCAAGTGTGTGGAATTGTATCTCTAATATGGAATACTGAACATTCTTCTGGTTTAAAAATTTTTGAATTTTCTATTAATCCAGCAAATTCAAAGTCTTATTGCGTAAAGATCCTTAGCTTATTTCAAAAATTCCATTTTTTATAGAAATTTTGTAAGGGATTTCCTAATTTCATATTAGGTATAAACTTTCGCGTTGCATTATATTAAATTATTTGAAACAGGTATTAACTGTAGATTGATTTTTCATCTACCTATATTTCCCGATGTTTCGACCGGGTTACACCGACCGTGGTCGCGGTTGGTTGCTTTCCTCTGATGTTGATAGGAAGTGGATGTGTCAGTTTAAAAAGCTGCTTCAATAAAATAATATGTATATACATATCAAAATTTTGACAGCATCCCGGCAATCAAAACCTTTCGGTCCGTTTGATAATGCACAACCATTGTCCGATTAGTTTCAAACAATGAGTGACGCCAGGAAATGCAATTAACTATGTATATATCTGTCGGGAAGAGGAAATATCAATTCGCTTTGAGAGGGGAACGGCTAGTATTCACCGGCTCACTCAATTATGCGTTGTATCAATATCACATGAGGACTTAAACAAGGGGCCTCTTAAATGCCTACAGAATAACTTAATACTTATACCGAAATGAATATTAACCCTTAGCAAATTACCAGCACTAGTTTCGCATCGTTAAATGACCTCACACCAATTATAAAAAAAATCAACGATGTCTGAGTGTGTGGTGGTAGGTAGGTTTCCTGAAGCAGAGAACTATTGTAGCAATTATAATCCAAAACTAACGTTCAGGCCTGGATCTACGTTTTATTAATTTGATATTGTGCTTTATAATCCCCCCTCTCCCCCTGCAAGATACCGAATATGTATATTTTTGTTTCAGATCATGGAACTTGAAAACTTTTCCATTCCATTTGTATTAAATTTTGTGATGCTCGTTCTCCTTTCTTACTGTAGCTATTGTTAAGGGTCGTCAGCTGGACTGACTTAATTTGTCTATGTTTTTATAGTTTTTATAAATATATTTGATATTGCATTATTATTGATTGAAACCTGTTTTGGCGAGGACTTTTGCTTTGTAGACAATATAAGTATTTGTGAATATAATCTGTTTATTTTCGCACCTGTGCCCACACCATTCCTCGTCAGCCTCTTCATCCATAACAATTGTATTAAGATGATTTTGATGCCCCTGAAACTGACACCCGGAACTAGTGCCCACATTGCTTCTAGATTTCTAACTTTCTCTGAGCCTTCTAACATTCTGCAAGTTTACGAACTCTCCTAATTCATGCACTTATGTCTGTATTTTAGGACACGCAAGTACTTCTGTTCTTCTATTGCAACATTATTATGTGTAGATTCGATAAACGAACATGTTTTACAAAAAAAAATTCAGGAGCAAAGGATGTGTTATGTTATACGCCAGGATATTCCGCAGCTCGAAACCCAGTGCCGATTTTGTATGAATAACGGGGTTGCATCAATTCTATCACCCCAGCTTCTCCATGAAGCCCAGAAGACCTCGAACCTAGCGACATGCCTCCATTAGTGCCCGCGGACTGTCTACATCTATAGTCCTTTGACTTGAAACGCCTCGGCATTGTACACGGTATGTACTTTGAAGATTATTCGAATAAGAAGCAAAATGTAAATTCTCGTTGAAAGCACTTGTTTTATCTACAAAAATATTCAGTAAAACTAGCACGTCTAAGTCAATCCGAAGTGAACCAAATAGAATTCTCCTTGACATTCTGCGACGCTTCCTTAAATCTCGTGAATTTTCTTTGCCAACACGCGACGTTTCACAGGGCACTATCCGTACTAAATCCGCTCCAGCATCGGAAAATCTCCGTCAATTTATCCGATACATATCCACAATTTACTCGGTATCTCGTCTCGCAGCAACGGGCACCGGTCTATTGTGTTGGCTCAATCATGTCAAATGGGCAACCGAAAATAGAGCAACTCGCCAACCATATTGATTCATATTGACTTATCCACAAGATCTATTATCGTTCGCATTTGTTATTTATAAGTGGGCAAGCGACGATGCAATTTAGTTCGTTTTACATTTCGATTCCATTCTGATAGAGATATTGAGTTCGGAAATAGCCCCGTACACACTAGTTATGCATGTAAATGCTACATTGAAGCGGTTACGTCCGCATGACCGAAAATAAATAAATTAACCGGCATGCTTAATGATTCGAATTAAAAGCTTTCATTATAAGCTATACAAATTCATTTCCCGATTAAAGTAACTGAAATAAATGAGTATTGTATTTATTTCGGTGATAATGAGTATGTTAAGAAATCTTTATTAGCATTCTGGTAATCCACAGTAGCTATTCTACAAACAACTAATACATTACTTGTCCGTTATGTAAATGGCAAAACTTTTTTATTCAGTGAAGCATTAAGATATCAAGTTCCATCGTAATACTACCGCAAATATTTAAACAAATCTCGCAGAAAGCTCTCACTCGAGTAAACATTCGCTTAGGCGAGGCATACACCAACAATATCATTACACAATATTTAAATTGTGTATTAATATTACAATCCAAACCTTGAATAATATTTTTTTTTAAGTTTAAGTTTATAAATGGTAAATTTAATTACTCTATTTTTTCACAGCATTTTTATTCTCTACTTTACTCACCTAAATGGTGAGTTAATACACGACTCTATATTACACGATACATTTAATTTTCTCAAGATATTTTATTATTACGAAATCGATGATTTTGATTAAATTAATTTTATGAATTATGTAATTTTACATTAAATATGAAAGTCTAAATTTATTATATTTGATTTAATCAATATATCAATACTATTGTTGTATATGTTTGTGAGGATGGATGTATATATGAATATTGTAGGTATGTTTGTTACTCTTTCATGAAAAAATTACTGAAATTTGGTATACATCTGGTGAAAGCTGGTAATTTATAGTAATTATAATGGATACCATCTATTGAGTAGATTGTAAGTGTATGCTTAGCCTTAAACAGCTCCGAACAATCGTCGGCAAACACAACTTCGATGGGTGATCTCACTAATGAAGTGCGCACATTTCAAATGGACTAAAATCATGTTCCTCTGCGATAAGATCAAAAAAAAAGATTCCGCAATCCTGTTTGACTTCTTTGTCGTCACATTAAGCGAGTGCCTGGCAAAAAGCTGAGGGAGGATCAAAGGGTGACGCGTCGAAAGCGTTAAAATAACATTTAGTCAGTATAGGGCTGAGCGTGTCTTACAATTTGAGATAATTAAATATGTGCAATATGACTAAATTAAATTTTCATTGAAAAAATATTTTATTTGACATTTGTTTCTCGTTTCAAAAACATATGAATCAGGAGCCAATTCAGAAATATATAAATAGTAAATAGGAGCAGCATATAAATATATCTCCTAAAGTGTTAAAAGTAAGTTTATTGTCATAAAGAACATTCTAATATAGGATGACCTAATGTAATAGAATGTACTTTCATATTAAATTTTATGACTTGATGATAAGATGACTAAAATATTTATGAGTAATGTGTCATTTTGTCTCAAATTTCAAATACCAAATAACCTGGTTACCTTGACGTGGTTGCAAATTATAAGTCAGTATATATTTCCAACTGGAAAAACCAACCACATATTTAGATTACATTGAAATTAATCAACCCATCAGAAGTATAATAAAATATGCTATATCATACAGATGTATATAAAAAGAAATAAAAATAACAACACCATATTTATATGGAATATCTATAACAGTCGAAACAGTCGAAAAAAAACACAAACTACTCCTAAAATCTTTATAGCCTAATGGACCGAGGTGGTTAAATTTAAATGTTATAGATATCGAAACAGTAGTTTTCCTTTTTTTACAAACCTTATACGCTTTATATCAGCGTATCTTAACCTAAATATTTAGGTCATACATATCATCTTAATAATTCAGCTAAAAGACAAAAGAGTGCGTATTTCGGATTCATTCAAGCAGAAAGGTGAATTTTCTATATTCAACGAATATGTATATTTTTATGAAAGTTAATAAGTTCATTGAATTCTTGCCCAATTTCTATCAAACTAGTTGTTTTCCCGCTACTTCGCCTGCGTAAATTATAGCCTAATGTCCCCCGCATATTATGTAGCTTCACGTAGATAAAAGACTTTTATAATTCGGTCCAATAGTTTCAAAGTACGTCCAATACAAACAAACAAACAAACAAGCGATATATAACATGACTATAGATTATTTGAAAAATTATATCGAGCAAATAAGCAAAATCTCCTTTTACAAGATTATTACTATGTATGAATATTTTTATATTGATTTTTTATATTATCGCCTGTTTTTCTCAGAAAAGACTCTCAAATTTAGAACTGGTGGTAGATTACGGTAGCCAGGCGTAAATAAATCATTTTATTTATTTAGGAATGAGTCAAACATATTTTTAAAATAATTTTATTTAATAAATGTAAACTTTTTCATAAAATATAAAAAATTAATTGTTGTGAATATGTCCAATAGTATTGTTTTGAAGGTAGCTATACTCTTAATTAAAAAGACAATCAACATCTTATTCTTATGTGAACACGGAACCTGCAAAGGGTCCGAAATGTCAATAAAACTAAATACAAACATGATGAAACCGTTTAAAAGTAGTTTCGTATATGAATATTTTTATTTAATAGATATTTAATATTTTTAGTTTTGTGCTCGACAGAATTATGTAGCACTTTTACAATAATCGTAAGTTGTATACGAATAATTAATTTAAAATCGTTACTGACGAATAATTCGACATTTTAAACTATATAGTTACATCTATTTTGTCCTTCAGAAAACACGAAAATATACCTAATGAAAATCTTATTCTTAAATTAAAGAATGTAAAACTATTTTGAACTAAACAATAAAATGTAACCGCTAATGCGACCTTAGTCGTCTACTATACCAACTATAATTTTGTATAGATTTGAATTTCAAACTTACGAGAACCTCAGAAATATCCGGCAACAATATCTGAATTGTATCATAATTTCATATTATATACGTTTTATATTTTATATAATATTTTATATTCGTATTATATAGAAAATTTTGTCATTAAACTTAACACTATTTCTTTATACCTGAAATATAACGTCGACGGTATAGTTTACATGCATGACTGCTTTGCTTATTATCCACTTTGACTCTTAAACACTCGGACGCCACAGTGTATTAGAAAATAGTTCCCCATTAAAAACCTCGCCTAGCACCAATGCTATTTCCAGACTATCGATGTAAACGTTAAAAATTATCTTTCTTTTTATCACACCCCACTTATAAAGTAAGTAAGGACAGTAATTTGTCCATATTATTTTAATCATGGCCATAGATAAGAATACTGAGGTGTGCGGTTTAAAAACGTAAAATAAATTTTCGATACTTAGATACGAATAATTAAAAATTATGACGACGTATTTTCAATTTAATTCAATCTTTTTAATAAGAAAAAAATGGAGAATCATTCGAATATAATTTTATATACACTTGGTTTGATGCAAATGTTTTATTTCACACTGTATACCGACAACCTTATACTAATATTTATAAAGCGAAAGGGAGAGTTCGTAAGTATGTTTCACGCAAAATCTACTAATCTGATTTTGAAGAAACTTAGTAAACGGATACACGTAACAGATATACGTAAGTTAACGTATAGGCTACTTTTCATATAACTAAACGGTTCCCTATGGATCAAGCAGGCAAAGCTGCCGGCGGAAAACTAGTTTTTATATTATGAGAACTACAATACTTTTTTAAATACTTCCACTTCCACTTATCTAACAGTATTTCTTATTAAACTTCTAATTTTCAATACAAAATACTGAATAATATTAACATGTATTAGTGTATACGAGGTCAAATTTGAATTCTAATTAACAAATGCATAAGAAACAAGCGGATTACTACATCAGTATTCTCTAATTAAGCTATAAACTGTCAAGATGCATCTCGGTAAATTAGTTAATTGCATTGATATACTACTAAATTAAATAAGTTTCGTTTATAATGCTACTAGATTCCAGCATTTTAATTAACAATAGATTTTAATCTCAGGGTATTATAATTATGCAACAAAAAACCAAAGTGTTATGACATTCTTTAGAAAAAGCAGAGGTTTTTTAATACGTTAACGGCTACACACTAAGTGCGTTAATATAAAATATTGAAATTTATCATTTATGATATTTTATTACATTATCAGGTTTATATTTTTTATTATATTTACTCTAGCACAACGAGACATTCGTTAATTATAAGTTATAAATAAACTAGCTTTTGCCCGAGACTTCATCCACGTAAAGTTACTTTGAGCACTTTTCTAACGAATATTTATTCATTATATCCTGTAAAATACCTGAAATAAATTTTCATCCCCTATTGTATCACCTCAGGGGTGGAATTTATCAAAATCCTTTCTTAGGGGATGCCTACGTCATAGTAGCTTTATGCATGCAAAGTCTCAGCCCGATCGGTTTAAAATTGACAAAGTTTCATACAAACTTTAATCCCCTATTTTATCCCCTTGAAGGTAGAATTGATCAAAATCCTTTCTTAGCGAATGGCTACGTTATAATGTCTACCTGCGTGCCAAATTTCAGCTCGATCCGTCAAGTGGTTAAGCTGTGCGTTAATAGATCACTATGTCAGTCCAGACCTTCACCTTTGAGTTATATATATTTATAGATGTAAAACGAAATCACATACATTACTCAGATTCCAAGATTTAATTAGCTATGAAACAATAAAAGTACCGGGAAACCTGACTTGGGACAATATAGTGAAGTTTATTTTCTATATTCGTATCGAAACTAGGACTTCAGAGATGATTTCTTCAAGGTGTCAACCTTGAAGAAAAAAGAAAAAAGCAAGTTCGAGTTACTCGGCTACGGAGATCATGACATTTATTAGAATGTTTTGATAGTAAGAGAAAGCATGGAGGTTCAATATATATAAAATTTTTCATTGCTTAATGTAGGTATGCAGTGCCCTAAATAGATATGAAAGATAAGTCACGTGAAAGCTTAAATTATTAACATAATTTCAATAAGAGTTGTGGCATTATCCGTTACTGAAATTCTGCACAAAATTTACCACTATGGATGTTTATATGTTATTATTTAGCGCCTTAATTTTTTACCTATCAACAAGCAAATAAATTGTTGTCGGGTCTTTGACATTAGCTTACAAGTTGCGTCCTTATTCAGTATTCATTACTGACATAAGTCAGCTTGCGCAAATTTGAGTTGGCGTGGGAAGGGCTGGAACGGTCGTAAAATGTCTAGTCCACTTATTTACTCTATCTTATCACAAAGACAATAGAGTACATTTTGCATGTCGATCTAATAATACAATTAAGAAAAAATCACAATTTGCCTAATCAATAAATGTATGTAATGTTTGTTTTAAAATATAAAACCTTGTATCCTCAGGTAAAAAAGTTTAAATTTAAAAGACTTCGGAAGGCCTACTCTGTTTCTAGTTACTCTTCTCTGGCCTACGCTAATCTATGAAGTGCATTCATATTCAATGAAGTGCATTTTTTGATCACTGTCCCTGATAATCTTCATGCATAACATAGTAAAAAAAATTAAAAACGATTGGATATCTTCGGAAATTTCGTTCGTGGACAAACATAGTTGTCCCTCAGCTTTGCTATTCTCTTACAGATATAGCGTCGAACACAAAATTAAACACAATGCTATACGGCTTTAGAGGTTAAAACAAATCAATCCTTTATTACATTTCAACTGGGTAGTTCCACGCGGACCCAGTGTAGACGTGTCACGTGTACTGCGTTCACGTGTAGTAAGTGTCAACGACTTCAGATGCAGCCGGAACCAATGGATTTACGCGCCTTCCGAATCATGGCGGAATTTTTGGTCACCCATCCTATTACTGACCCATACGAAAATTGCTTGACTTTCGCATAGCAGACCGAACGTGCTAACCACTGCGAAATCGAACACCTCTTACCTTACTCAGATTCATTATTCTTATTCTTACCTTTTTAATTGTAAATGCTTTAAACCTACATCGCCAGCTGGCGAGCGACAAGGTTATTTTGGACTCCCCTCTCTGGGTGCATTCAGCGGTTCTTCGTTCAACGGATTCACAGAGGTCCACCCACTTAAAACCCTACAGTGTGCCCTGACGTTGGGTGATGAGACCTAGGAAGTCTTGTCCTTCTTACTGTATATCCATTTGGAGCATCTAGTTCTACCATTTATTTGATATTTGTTTATTATAAACTACAAAAACATAACTTCTACTACAAACGTCGCAGAAATCAATTTTGGCGATTTGTCTGTACACAAGGTCTGTTTAAACTAGGGGTCGGCTAATGGAGACACATGCATTAAATTGTGCCGCGTGTTGCGACAACATTGACACAAGTCGGGGATCATAATTAGTTTAGACCTGTGGGCAGGCGCCATAGAGTTATGACGTTATAGTTAACAGTGCTGGAAGCGACAAAGGTTGGAATACTGGCTTATTGTAAAAAAGCTTTATAACATTACACATAGAAGGCCCATACATCAAAAACGAGTATGTTTGAATTCGTTTCAAGAAATAAATCTACACTTATTCTAATTCAATTTTTAACACTCAAAATAAGAATTAACAAAATATTCCCACCAGACAAAACTCAAAATTTTCCGTATAATTCACAAATTTTTAGATGCCAGATCCTAATCATTAAAAATATAGAACAAGCAAGTCATTTGCCGAAAGCTATATGGAACATTTACAATAATCGTAATGCTTTGAGGGTAAATAAGTAATTCAAATGATTTTTTCCTTATGCCTTTGAACTTTGTTGTTCAGTTTTAAAATTAAGTGAAAAATTTCGCCCTTTTTTCGCGAAAAATCTGTTTCAAATAAAATAAAAAAACATTTTAAACTTTTAATAGAATAAAACTGCGACTTCTAGAAAGACTAGATTCTTGTCAACACCCAGAGGGGTGCCAAACGCCTTTCATATTTTTTTAAACAGGGCTTAAAAAGTGCACCTATTTCAATTCATTATTTCATTAAATTTATGTTAAAGTTATTTAAATATCTGGTGTTTTCGTTATTTGTTGATTGGATAAAGAACTCATTCGATATTATTTTTTTTACATTTAATTTCCTTATTATATATCCAAAATATATATGATCCATACAAAAATTATATCTTTCTTTTTCGACCGAAGTAATTAATGAAATTCACTTCGAATATAGTTTGAAGTCTAATGACGAATATAAGTTATTTTTACTAAAATATCAATAATATGCGACTTCTATGTAAGGCTTCAAATGGAATTTGATATCAAAAATGTAAACAAAAGAGTTACCACTCCAACCACAGAAGCACATAAAAATATATTTTGTGAATACAAATACTCTAGTCTCTTATTTTGGTGACAAAATTCTCATATAAAATGATCGCAAATATATCAGAATAAAAAGCGACGAAGGAATTTTACAATATACAATATTATATACTAAAATATGAACCATCACATACATATTTAGAAATCGTTTCGTCCACCTCCTTCGGCTCTAGTAGATATGATATCGTAGATATCGTAGTAACGAAATAAAGTCTGAACCATAAATAAGTATGGTTTAAAATCAAATGTGTAACACTTGCCAATTCTGTTGCTATTGACATTAGAGTACATTTTTTGTCTCAATTCCGAGCAAAAGGCTTGACGTAGTTGCGGGTAAAATGTAATATTCAACAAGTATATTAAATAAACTAAATCATCGAATTCATCAAAAGAGCAACACGGAAAAACAGATGAGAAGCGAATTCTCCACTAATGCAGCCACTCTAGAACCAGACGAATAAATAAAAGATGGACCAGTAATGCACCGGGCTTACCGACCCGGTACTACGGACGCTCACATCAAATATTTACCTGTTTTGATATAATACCGCTCCCCTGCTACGAAGTAAAATGTTGACTAAAGATTTTCATGATATATTTAGATAATGGAAAACAAAATTTCACGTTATTTATATACTGGTACATTATAAACTAGTTGACATTATATTGAACGCAAATGAATTGAGTAATATATAATAATAAATAAAATAAAAAAGCCTTTTATTCCATGCACATAATATATCAATCTAGATTTGCAACGATCCTATTCATATCGATAACATTGCATTACATTTTTATATTACATTTAAATCATTCATTATGACATTCAGATTAATAGATGGTAATAGATAACAACCTCATTACATTATTAGTCCAAACCTCATTTTAATTCTTTATTAATTAATTCAATCAATACCAATAAACATTAATTCATTACAACAATCCAAAATGTGTATATACAAAAATAAAATTCAATAAATAATATCAAAATTTCATAAAATAATACTTATAATTCTAATTTGCATGGACCCCTCTCAGGTAAAGGCCTCCTCCAAGGATTTCAACAATATATAGCTGTCTATAATTCTGATTGAATAAAACTCTTTTTGTGTTTAAAAAAATGTAACGTATTAGTTAAGGAATAGATGTTATTTTCATCATCGTCAACCTATTGATGTTCTACTGCTGGTGTTCGGGTGTGG